>OZ026582.1:14459132-15755802 GCA_964020215.1 Aurelia sp. 3 sensu Dawson et al. (2005)
TGCAAAAATCTGAATTTTGACCAATTTTTATTTTTTACATTTTCGACAGGTCCGGACCTGCAAAAATCTGAAATTTTTGACCAAATTTCATTTTTTGCATTTTCGTCAGGTCCAGACCTGCAAAAATCTGAAATTTATGTCGAATTTCATATTTGATATTTTTGCAGGTGCACACCGGTGAAAGTTTTAAAGAATGAAATTTTGCAAAAATTTGATATTTTACAGGTCTGGACCTGTGAAAGTTTTCAAAAGTGAAATTTTGCCAAAATTTGATATTTTTGCAGGTCTGGACCTCTCAAAATTTTCAAAAGTGAAAGTTTGCCAAAATTTCAAATTTTTTTAAGTCCGGCCTGTCAAAATTTTCAAAAAAAAATTTTGCCAAAATTTGATATTTTGCAGGTCTGGACCTGTCAAAATTTTCAAAAGTGAAATGTTGCTAAGATTTGATATTTTTGCAGGTCAGGACCTGTCAAAGTTTTCAAAAATGAAATTTAGCCAAAATTTGATATTTTTGCAGGTCTGGACCTGTCAAAATTTGCAAAAATGAAACTTTGCCAAAATTTGATATTTTTGCAGGTTGCGACCTGCCAAAATTTTCAAGAATGAGATTTAGGCAAAAATTGACATTTTTGCTGGTCCGGACCTGTCAGAATTTCAAAAATGAAATTTGCCAAAATTTGACATTTTTCCAGCTCCGGACCTGTCAAAATTTTCTAAAATGTAATTTTCCAAAATTTTGACATTTTTTCAGGTTCGGACCTGTCAAAATTTTCAAAAATGAAATTTTTCCAAAATTTTACAATTTTACAGGTCTGGACCTGTGTAAATTTTCAAAAATTAATGTACTTCAAAATTTGGGATTTTCGCAGGTCCAGACCTGTCAGAATCTTCAAAAATGAAAATTTCGCAAAATCGGACATTTTTGCAGGTCGGGACCTGTCAAAATTTTCAAAAATGAAATTTTGCCAAAATTTGAGAGTTTTACAGGTCTGGACCTGTTTAAATTTTCAAAAATGAATTATCAGTAAATGTTAAAGACATTTTATTTGGGACGGTCCACAATTTGATAACAAACATTGCTAATGCGCTAAAGATGCATTTGCAGGTTAAGTTCGGACAAAGTGGAACTCTCTTCGTGACAAACCAGGGAACTCCCATCCCAAATAAAAGCAAATGCACGGTAGTTCAAAAAATGAAAGGCAGTGTTCGGAATCGGGCCTTGTATTGCCGACGTCATAAACATAAAATGCTATCTGGCTTGATTTTCGTGAGGCAAGTGGACCCACCTAAGGCTTAATGTCCTTCTGGAAAAATGAAATAATTTTTCCTATTGTTTGAAAATTAAGCTTTCGCGGTTGCAACCGTGCAATTAAAACCGAAACTTATCCAGTAGTTGAACCTAGAAACACAAGAGACGTATGTTATGGTAACGGAAAATCACAGAAACCTGTAAAATCTTATTGGCAGGAACCTTCATCGATGCCTATTTCCTTTTTTTGCTTCAGACAAGAAGAAACTTTAAGGGTCTTGTTTTGTTTTACTGCTACAGTACCCTTTCATAAATGCATCAAATAACCATGACGCAAATTCACGTGACTTATCGTGCACAGGCAGTAATGTTTGATTAAAAAAGTTCATAGCAATCAAATGAATGCAACTGGAGAAAAGAGAGTTTGAGCCATATGGCTTTGGCCCATTTCAAAAGTGATACACAAGGATAGTTAACAAAACATGTCCTTACAATTTGATCAACTTCAAACTGGAATTGCTCAGCACTCGTTGGGTCCGATTTGCAAACGGACGCTCGTTCTGAATAACTCAGAAGTGTGGTCTCTATGGTGGGTTTGAAAGTCTTTGTATTTGCTATATTTGTATTATCCGCAATTTTCCATGATTTTCACATTCCCCATGACCGTGGCGTGGATACAGTCCCAACTGTTACAGGGAAACCTAACCGGGATCGCTTCTAAAAATTATATATTTCGAAAGCGATCCCTTTTGGGTAGCATAGGGAGAGCAGACCATAGGCGTAGGAGATAAGGGTTGGGAGGCTGCAGCCCCCTAACGTTGGAAAAAGTTGCAAAAATCCGCCATAATTGACCCAAAGTCAACTAAAATTTTCGTTAAAAATGAATTTCTTTCGGGCAGCTCCCTTTTTATTTATCTCATTAATTTTATCTCATACGCCCATGGAGCCGAAAAAAAGGGATCAGATCCTCAGGTTACGGGTACACATAACGATTAAGTGATCGATTAGGCATCGGATCCGTCTGCTGTGGATCCAGAAACGTGTAAATGCGGTCTTAGTTTTGAATCCAGATTCATATTGGAAGAAAGCTATGTATGTATCCATTTTCTACAAAAATAACTTACAATAATTAGATAAAATCTACTGAAATAGGTATAATACAATTGATGTCAATCTTCGTAAAAAGTCGAATCTTTTAATGAATTTATGCTTGTATCTTCACCTGAATTTTGCTCCGCTCATCATACGGGGTAAGTCAAAACAAAGTTTAGGGGCTTGGAGGGATACGGAATAAAAAGTATGTGACCGATATTCAAAACTGAAATGTTAATCTATCAGTCAAGGTCAACTAAGAAGAGAAAATTTTGTTTGGTAGTATACCTCATCTTGAAAATGCTGGTAAAGGGCGTGTTTGGGAACAAAAATTCCACATTCCATTCTGGTGCATGATTTATCTTCTATCGAAATTGGAATTCAGCATCTCAAACTGGCAATGTAAACTTCAATGCCATATAAATGATGGACCAAAATGGAATGTGGAATTCTTGATTCCCATACAAACCCCTCGGATGGCTAAATGAGGCGCCACAATCCGCCAAACGCCCCACGTTTTTTCTGATATAAGATCTAAGACTACACTGTCATCGTATATAAGATTTCTATGCTTCTTCAGGGGCACCTATCTTCTCTACACTGTCATCGTCTCTCTTGTCATCCTATAAGAAGACAACGTGAACTTATTAGCTGCTGCAAAGTAACACTATGGATAAAATACTTGAAAAACTACAAAAACGTGATCATGAACTAGGCGTCGTAGATCATTAAGTTCCATGCTATGGAAGTACCATGCTATGGGTCTAACCCTTTTATATCGTAGGCTTCCATCGGCTTTGTACCATCGCATCGCAACTGAACGATACAATGACGATGGAAGTAAAGCACTATGGGAGCATTTGGATGGTTTGCCGTGGAACTGTATAGAAGATAGAAAGGATAAAGGTTAGATAGTTGTATCATATCAATTTCATTTAAAGCTGTTCCACATATACTGACATTTTACCGAAATGAAACGACAAAGGAAGACCATCCATCACATAGGCAGCACGCCAGCACCCACAATCAACTTAACCTGTTTGTTTTTTCAATGTACTCAATTGCTGCTTCAATAACTATCCTGCTGTCAATCATATTCATATCAGAACTGACATAAAAAAGCAAGATGCACAAGGTTTCTAAATCCAGGTTTGCGATATCAATACCTGACACTTCTGTGACATCAGTTAAATCTTTGCAAAAACATAAAATATTCAAAAACGGCTTATTTCAATTTTCAATTTTTTAGGCATGGTAGCCCCTCAGTTAGAGAAAACTGATTTTCAGGGGGCCATGCAATAAAATACACTAAAACTAAATTAAATATTTTACACAAAATAAAACTAATCAATAACCTAATTACAATCGTTAAAAAGAAATTTCAAAAGAAAACATTGAAAACGAAAAGGGTTTTTGTTGATTCTTCGAGGACGGAAGATCATTTTATGGCTTTCATAAAATTTTTCAAAGTTGACGCATTTTTAGTCTTTTTAGATAAACCATTCCAAAGTTTCGCACCCTGATAAGAGAAGCATCTCTGTCCTGTGGTCGTTCTTAGAAAAGGGACTCTTAGGTCATAATCCGAATTTCTGAGAGACCGTGTTGTAGAGACGTTGACTTTAGTAAACATGTCACTCATATAGGATGGTGCATCACCATTCAGGGATTTGTAAACAATCCTTGCAGATTCAAGATCAATTATTTCCCTTACTGTGGACCATCCGAGTGCACGAATGACTGGGAGTGGCGAAGCATCGAATGGGCTGTTAGTGATCAATTTTGCCGCTCGATTTTGCGGTTTTTGCAATTTTCCTATAATTGATACACCAGCATTACCCCAAACCGGGCAGCAGTATCTGAAATAGGGCTCTACCAAACGTCTATACATTGTTTCAATCGTAGCGGGTGGAAGGTATTGCTTTGCATAACGAAGAATGCCAATACCCCTGGAGATCTTTTTCGTGACAGTGGTTAAATGATTCGTCCATTTTAGTTCTTGATCCACTTGAACTCCGAGGTATATTACATCACTTACAAGTCTGACATCTTCAGAACCTATTCTAAACTGCGACTTAGGGGCATCAGGAGTATCTATCTTGTGTAGCTTTTTGTTGCTTCCAATTATCATTGCTTCTGTTTTTGCAACGTTTAGCGACAATTTGTTGCCTTCTAGCCAACCCTTCAAAGCTATTAAATCAGCGTTAATGGCTTGATTTATTGCGTCAACGGAATCAAAAGAATAATATAAGCAAGTGTCATCAGCGTACATTGACACATTTGATTTTTCGAGACAGTTTGGGAGATCGTTGATGTACACTAAGAAGAGAAGTGGCCCCAGGCATGACCCTTGTGGCACACCACAATTTACGACCTCTGTTTTGGAAACCTTACCATTGACCTTGCAATATTGACGCCTATTTTCGAGATAAGACTTAAACCAATCAAGTTCCTTCCCATCTAGACCGTAAAAATTTAGTTTTGCCAACAAAATTTCGTGATCTACGGTGTCAAAAGCTTTTTTGAGGTCAATAAAAAGGGCAGCCGTATATTCACCCCTATCGATGTTCATGTACCAATCATTTGTGCATCTAAGAAGACATGTTAAGACCGAGTGAAGGCTCCAAAAACCAGACTGCTTACAGAAAATCAGTTTATTTCTATCGAAATAGGAGTACAACTGGCCAAAAACGAGTTTTTCAAACAAACGGGAAATGACAGAAAGAACTGATATGGGTCTATAATTCGATCTGTCATCCTTGGGACCTTTTTTATGGATAGGGGCTACTCTAGCGATTTTCCAGCTGTCTGGAAAGCGACCAGTTGAAAGAGACAAGTTGAAGAGCTGTGCAAGTGAAGGAGCGAGTACTTCGATGCCAACCTTGAGAAAGAAGACAGAGATAAAATCTGTACCATAGCCATTGGATGTCTTAAAGTCTTTGCATCCTTTCATCACATTTTCGGGGTTTACAGGTATAAACGCAAATTTTTCAACGTCTTTCTTACGCTCACCATAATTGCCTCTTAAAAGAGGATTCTCTTTGTTGGGATTTTATCACTAAGGTCCTTTCCCACACTACAGAAAAACTGATTCATCGAGTCAGCTATTTTGGTTGGGTCAGATATGACCCGATCACCCTCTCTGATCGTCGAGATTTCCGTGGTCTTAAACCTCTTGTTTACCAACTGGTTAATAGTTTTCCAGGTTTCCTTGATGTTGCCTTTGTTTAACTCAATTTTGAGGAGAAATGTTCCCTTTTCAATTTTCGGTTCAAGTTATTTGCTTTGCAGCGCATTTGTTTGTAGGCATTCATGAGAAGCTGTGACTTCGCCTTCACAGCTTTAATCTTCAGCTTGTCTCTTGCCCTAAGAAGCTGCTTCAGTTCCGGAGTAATCCAAGGACTGAAGCGTTCGGTTACTCTGCGCTCTCTAAGGGGGGCATGCTTCTCAATTATATCTGACAGAGTGCGAGACCATTGACAAACAGCATTGTCCACATCATCTGAGTTGTAGACAATTGCAGACCAATCAACGGAAGCTAGGTCACTAAGGAAGAAACTAGCTGGCAAATTTGAATCATCTGACAACACCCCTGAAAACCTTTACCGAGTAACACCATCTTGTAGTTGTATCAACATCTCAGAGGAGCTGGTTGTAAAAAAACTATCAAACATCCCAAAAAAGGCTGGAGGAACCGAAGGAATCTGTGCAAGAGAACTAGCTGCAGATGGTGAAGGTCTTATGCGTGGCCTATATGGAATATATAGCAAAAGCATTGCAACCTGCAAATTCCCTGATAACTGGAAACTTGGAAAAGTTATAACAGCCTTCAAGAAAGGTGTTAGCTCAAACAGAGAGAATTATAGGCCTCTTACGATGTTAAACCTAACCAGCAAAACTCTCGAAAATATAGTTTGTACCTCAATAGATGATCACCTATTTGATTCAGGAGTTCTACACCCTAACCAATGGGCCTTTCAGAAAGGGATATCAACAGAGTCATTGCTGTTGCTGCTTACTGAGACATGGAAGAAAGCGGTTGACCAAGGGAATAAAGTAGGAGTAAATTTTGTAGACTTTAAAAAAGCCTTCGACACCATCAATCACAATATCCTAAAAGATAAGCTCCAAGCTGCTGGCATATCGGGCCCGTTTCATGAATGGATTGCAAGCTACTTGACAAATAGACGACAGTATGTGGTAGTAAACGGGGAAAGATCCGATATCAAACTTGTTGAGGTAGGAGTCCCTCAAGGCTCTTTACTTGGCCCAAGACTTTTTGTAATTTACGTAAATGACCTCCCGGACTCTACGCCATTGGGTTACATTCACATGTTCGCCGATGATACTACAATCTATTATATTGGAAAAGATCCTGAAGAAATAGTGGATGCATTAAACGTCATGCTCCAAGCATTCTATGTATGGTGTCAACGAAATCAACTAACTGTTCATACAGGCAAGACTGAGGCTATGTATATTTCATGTAGCCCCTTCGTAGGTCCATTAAGAGAAATCAACTTCGGCGAGGATACCATTGAATTCAAACAAGAATCGAAGTGCCTGGGAGTAGTCATTGATAACAGACTCAGCTGGAAACCTCAGGTCGAAGCAGTATGTAAAAAATTCTTGAGCAAAATTCGTTTTTTGCGACGTTTAAAGAGCTTGCCAACTCGAACGCTGGAGGACATTTACTACAAAGGAGCCATTTCAAGCGTGACATATTGCATCGCTGTTTGGGGCACTACCTCAGCACCAGTATTCAATCAATTGGAAAAATTACATTGTAAGGCTGCTAAACTAATCTACCGGTTACCAAGCAGCACACCTGATCACGAAGCACTGCAAAATGCAAATTGGATGCCGATCAGTTACATCTACAAAAGAAGGATGGCTGCTATAATGTACAACGTAAAGAGCAAAACACTACCAGAGTCTATATTGAATTTGTTTGAAACCAATGAGAACCCTACCTCAAGAGAGTTACGAAACAACTCATGTTTTAAGTCTATTCAACCCAGGACAGAGTTTGGCAGAAATAGCATCCGCTTTAGAGGTCCAGCCATTTGGAAGGTCATTCCAACAGAGACCAAGAATTGTCCTTCGTACAACAATTTCAAAAATAAACTCTCAACATTTAGACAGCTGATAAACAACATTCAGTTCGAAAAAGGCCAGAGTACAACAACTTTTAGGAGACAGGATTATTTATATTTCTGAACACATAATTGAACACTTAGTCTTACTGAAAAATTTTATTTATTTCTTTCTTAGATATGTAACAATGCATTTTTACTTCTTTTAATTAGAGTTGTAATTTTAATTACGGCAGGTCCCCACCAGCCAATTGGTTGCCACAGACCTGACCTGCCTTAACAAAAATCTATGTATGTATGTATGTATGTATGTATGAAGAGGTCCTTATCAAAATTTTTCATCTGCCTTGACGTTATCACCTTGTGTTTTGCACTTAAAGAGCCTCGAAATACGTATACCAAGTAATGATCACTAATAGAAGTCTTAAGGACTCCAGATTCAACAACACTAAAGTGGTTGCTGACTGCAATATGATCAATTATAGAAGAGGTATCGACTGTCTCTCTACACTCACAGAAAAAAGGTGGTTTTCAGGGGTACTACATAGTACCCTAGGGTACTTCAGCATCTAGAGTACCCTTAGGTAATCTAGAGTACCATGTAAGGTACTTTGAGGGTACTCTGGAATACCCTAGGGTACTTTGAGGGTATTCTGGAATACCCTAGGGTACTTCAGGCCAGAAAAGGTACTCCAGAGTTCCCCTACGACTGAAAATATCACGTGACTTACGCAAAGTGTTCGAAAATGGAATGTATTTGCGTTATCTTCTTCTCTTGATCACGGTTGAATGTTGAATCGGTTGAATATGAAGTTTGAAGTTTCGTTGCTGCGGCGAAGGTTTGAAGGAAAGAAAGGAAAGAATATCGCGGAGAAGGTAAGCTTTAATGAATTTATTTCATCCGAATTGACAAAATATGATTGATAAGTAGGATGATGCATTTTACTGGCATACAATTGTTTCATTAACTTTATCCCGAGAAAGTTAGCTACGCGTTGTAGGTTTATTGACTTGCCAAAATGCGTCTCCCACTGAATTGAGAGCAAATTCAGCCTGGCTGTGTTTAGTTATTTCACCTTACTGAAATTTTACCCACAAAGAAGCATTGGGTTTTGTTCATATCGCCTCTTTCAAAAGATTATCTGGCCTATGAATCGGTTGACTACCGTTGTTATGACATACATGACCTTGGTACATGGAATAGGCCTAAAGGCAGCAAGAACTGCAAGAAATACTTCTTGCCCTTCTGCTTGTTTAGGAAATAGTATTCTCGACCTGAACCCCAACTTGCTTGCATTTTGTAGTAGTAGGTCAGTTTCTTGACCAAAATTTTACGCAAGCCTGCTGCCTTAGCATTTTCAACATGGTACCTACAGTTTCTTCGAATTTTTCGAGACTTTTTTAATATCTTTTATTCACATCCAATTCATGTTTTGATGGCGATTAGGTCTTTTAGTTCCAAGAATTTTCAAGTCTTCCAAAGACTGTACCTATAACAAAGTTTATTTCTGAGAACCCTTATTTTCCTGAACTTTCTTGTCAGGTCTGGCACCTGTGGTGATGCTATGGAATTGAATTTATCTTTGCTGTTTTCAAGAAACTGACAATCTAGACTTGGTAAAGACAGAAATCAAAGTAGGTCAAGGCAAGCAAAAGATGCCACACAAAAATTACATGAAAATGGAGAAATGTTGGAATGACTGTCAAAGCTGTGAAACGTTCTGTGTTTTGAAAATTGGAACGAAACAATCGTAATCTTAGGCATAAGGGTAGCGGATAATGAAATTTAGGGTGGGGGCTGCCCGATAAAAGATCCATTGTTTACGAAAATTTTGCCCGACTTTAGGCTGATTTTCTGCCCGATTATGGCTGATTTTTGTAAATTTTTCCAAAGCTGGGAGGGCTGCAACCCCCTAGCTCCCTGTCTCCTACGCCTATGATCTTTTAGGGATGAATGACTGCCTGAAACTTAAAATGAAGACAAGACTGTTAAATCAAGATGGTAAAAACGTAGGACTTGTGGCCAGAGAGGTGTAATAGGATGGACTGATGATATGAAATTGAAGAATGTAGTGATTAGGGTGAAATGAAGGGATGAAACTGTAAGACAGAAGGATGAAATTGAATGATGAATGGAGTGCTCAATGGAAGGAGGAATCTGAATGATCGAGAAGAATGGATAAGATATACAGTTTTTCAAGGAGCTCAACATTGCAGAAACAGTTTCGTCTTCATTAAGATAATTTTCTTCTTTTTCATGTGCAGTAAAATGCCACCGTCAACCCTTTCTTACCTATTGCTTAATACCTAAAGGGTTGGCTTTGAATGCCAAGAAAAATATTTGCACCAGTGTTGCAGACCACATTGATAATTTGTGCATTAAAAGAATAAGAAACCAATTAAGGAACTATTAGTATTAAAATGAACAAAATTTCATGTTAAAGCAAGAAACTTTTAGTATGCCTGAGCTAAGTTTCTTATTATAAAAAAGTGCAATATCTGAAAGAATTGAAAAAATCTATACAATTTTTGCTGACTAAAAAGTATGTTGACAACAATATGAATTGAATGACAACAATTGAATGACAACAATAGCAGATAAGAAATCTGAAATCAAATCTCAAGCATTTTACGAAAGATCATTGTAAGGGGACCAGTCTATTAGGTTGTTTTAGCAAGAAGACGCGAGTCAAGAAGACGCCAGCATAATTCTTTTGTTCGAGGATGTAAATTACAAAGCGAAATCAACTTCAAAACTTTTGCGAGTCTCGAGAGACTAATTGTACGTTCTATTCTGAAACTGACAACCTTAAAAGTATACTTTTGAAGGCCGCACTGCAAAAATAGGACGTCGAGAAGGGAAGCAAATGCAATGTGAGCATATTCGCAAATGATAGAAATGCGAGAATGCAAACTGTTCTTAGGGAATTTGTCTGTATGTGAGCAGCTTTCTGGGAGGGAAAAGACTGGAAAATTAGGATGCTCTAAAAACTATGCAAAAACACAAAAAAGGAGCTGCGTTTTCAAAGACGTCCGCGTTTTGCTGCTAAAACAGCCTAATGTCGGGTAGGGGGCCGGAAGATATTTTTTAGGAGTAATAAACATGTTTCATAACCCCTTCAAATTCTTATTAAGATTTTCAAGGGCCCCTGATTATTTAGCTGTAATTTGTGGTGGCCCCTCTCTGTATCAAATTTGATGAAATATTCCCAAGCATGTTTTCTGATGGCAAGTGAATCAAAAATGACATAGGAATGCTTTCAAGAGAAAAGGTGGCAGAGCACCTGGAGATTTTATGTAAAATATGATACTTTGCGTAAAAACGCAAGGCATAAACAAAGATCATAAAAGGGTGACGTTTTAGCGTTTCAATAGCTGGGATCAACTTTGTTAAGTTTTCATGGCCCCTTATTTTACACTGAAGTTTCTTTACAGAGCAAATATTATTTTGACATAGAATACAATGAAATTGGTCCAATGTCCTTAGTGCTTTTTGTTTCCTCACAATCAACGATTGAACATATTTAGTACTGAACCCTATTGACTTTGAAATTTGAACAATGTGATGTCATGGAAAGATCACGTGATATATCTAAAAATAGATTTCATCTTTTCGTTCACCATAAGATGTTGTATACACATGCTAAGTTTCAAGGCTCTAGGTTGTCCAGAACAGAAACAAATTAAGGGGGCGAATCAGCTCCCCATAGGCTGCGTAGAGCATCAAATACCCTAGGCCTGATAGGGTTAAAGACCCATTGCTAACCATGATCCTTTGTGCGCCGATTGAACAGCAAGACAAAGAGGATTTAGGCCAAAAAGGACTTTCAGATAACACGAAAGTCGCCTTTGGTGCCACAAAGGATCATGGTTAGCAATGGGTCTTTAAAGTTTGGCCCAAGTTAGCTGTAAAGTAGCTATTGTTCCTTTTAATGTTGCCTACACTAGATAAATCTATGATGATGATGAAGATGATAATGATGCTCATTAAGTCACTTGACTGGTGATATGATGTGAAAACAAGTGCTTATTACAGGAGTACTGGTGAACATCACACAAAGATTTTTTAATGTAAAATATTTTGGACAATTCTGCAAGATAACAGCGTTTTTTCGTATAAGAAACACATTTATAAAACAAATGAGGCTCAAATCAGGTCAAGAATAAGAAACATTTAAGAAACACAGGAAGGCTGAGCTTCGAAAGTAAACTTGAAAAGAGCTGGTTTTACTCTAAGCAAAATACAAACATCATTCCAAAAAGTACTCCCGTTTGAAAACTCACTAAAATTTGATTAACCGGGGAAAATAGTAAGGACACAATCAGGATCTTTTTCACTTGATGCAGGAAAAGAAACATGTCGTTTCCTGTCATCCATTGTCATGATCAGTTGTTGGAAATTTAATTGATTTTAAGAAAAATTGAAGAAACATTTATGAAACATGTAAGGCCGGATTTGACAAAATATTAAGAAACACCCAGATTGAAGGCAGAAAGATTGTTTCTCATAAGAAGAAAAAGTGCACTCAGGTCATTGTTTATTAATTTTTATAAATGATTCAGTGTCATACCTAAATGGCAGAGGTGGCGTCAGAGACCTTCCGATGGAGGAGTTGGAACTTCCGACAGGGAGGCTGAAGTGGCTAGAAAATGCAGTTTTCGTACATCATTTTGTTTGATTTTGCCAAATTTCCTCTGACAGAAACACAAAATTTCCTCCGACAGGGGAGCTAGATGCTTCCAACAGGGGGCTGTAGCCCCCCTCTAGCCTTCCCTGGCGCCACTACTACTAAATGGAAGTGTGTGTGCTTCTAGCCTTCTGTAATTCTGTAACTAGTAACTCGTTTGTAGCTTTAATTCATCTTGCAAAGAAGCAACCAGGCATTTTATAGCAAGCTGAAGTTTTAGCGTTCTATATAGCCTGAGATCACAAAATTTCCATCAACAAAAGGCCTGTTAACAGGCTACGTTCTGTACAGCATTCGTATATCAATTAGCTAACGTTGAACAACGCGAAATATTTTTGTTATACATTTTCATGTGAAGCCAGTCAAGGTCATGATAGCAAGACAATGATTATGTTTTTCTCTTGGTTACTGACTCCCGTTGATTCTTTCCAAAGGAAATAATAATTTAGACTGCGTTCACACGATGCCGGCACATTTTGAAAACGGTGAAAAATGTGATGGATAGGCCTCCCGTTCTCACGAAAACGGCACATTTTTTGCCGGCACATTTTGAAAAGGGTAGATTTTGAAAATTGAACTCTAACCGGCACATTTTGGAAACGGCATCGTGTAAACATCTAAAATTGATGAAAACAGAAAATCTTTAGACACTTTTGGAACGAGACTAATCGACTCTTAGGGTGTAGGTAAGCTTCTTTGGCATCAAAGTGTTGCAACGAGTTTTTGTCGTCTAAGTTCCTACCGTTTTCAAATTATTCCGGTATCGTGTGAACGCTAGCTTAAATTTTGCAGCCGTCACATTTTTCACCGTTTTCAAAATGTGCCGGCATCGTGTCAACGCAGTCTTGGATACATTCTGAACTACCCTTAAGGGTCTTTCTGAAGTGCCTTTAACTGTACTCTAGAGTACCTTTAGGGGTACTCTGGAGTACCTTTACGGGTACTCTAGAGTACCTTTACGGGTACTCTGAAGTACCTTTAGAGGCACTCTGGAGTACCTTTAGGGTTACTCTAGAGTACCTTTAGGGCTTCTCTGGAGTGCCTTTAGAGACACTCTGGAGTACCTTTAGCGATACCCTCGAGTACCTTTAGGGATACACTGGATTACCTTTAGGTATACTCTGGAGTACATTTAGGGGTACTCTGGAGTACCTTCAGGGGTACTCTGGATTACCATCAGGAGAACTCTGCAGTACCATTAGAGGAATTCTGAGGTACCATTAGGGGAACTCTGAAGTACCATTAAAGGAACTTTGGAGTACCATTAGGGGTACTTTGGAGTACCATTAGGGGAACTCTGGAGTACCATTAGGGGAACTCTGGAGTACTATTAGGGGAACTATGGAGTACCATTAGGGCAACTCTGAAGTACCATTAGATGAACTCTGAAGTACCATTAGGGGAACTATGGAGTACCATTAGAGGAACTCTGAAGTACCATTAGAGGAACTCTGGAGTACCATTAGAGGAACTCTGAACTACCATTACAGGAACTCTGAAGTACCATTACAGGAACTCTGAAGTACCATTAGAGGACCTCTGAAGTACCAATATTAGGGGAACTATGGAGTACCATTAGGGGAACTCTGAAGTACCATTAGAGGAACTCTCAAGTACCATTAGAGGACCTCTGAAGTACCATTATTAGGGGAACTATGGAGTACCATTAGGGGAACTCTGAAGTACCATTAGAGGAACTCTGGAGTACCATTAGAGGAACTCTGGAGTACCATTAAGGAACTATGGAGTACAATTAGGGGAACTCTGAAGTACCATTAGAGGAACTCTCAAGTACCATTAGAGGAACTCTGAAGTACCATTATTAGGGGAACTATGGAGTACCATTAGGGGAACTCTGAAGTACCATTAGAGGAACTCTGGAGTACCATTAGAGGAACTCTGGAGTACCATTAGGGGAACTCTGAAGTACCATTAAAGAAACTCTGAAGTACCATTAGAGGAACTCTGAAGTACCATTACAGGAACTCTGAAGTACCATTAGGGGAACTATGGAGTACCATTAGGGGAACTCTGAAGTACCATTAGAGGAACTCTGAAGTACCATTAGAGGCACTCTGAAGTACCATTAGAGTAATTTTGAAGTACCATTAGGGGAACTATGGAGTACCATTAGGGGAACTCTGGAGTACCTTCAGGGGAACTCTGGAGCTCTATTATGGGAACTATGGAGTACCATTAGGGGAACTCTGAAGTACCATTAAAGAAACTCTGAAGTACCATTAGAGGAACTCTGAAGTACCATTACAGGAACTCTGAAGTACCATTAGGGGAACTATGGAGTACCATTAGGGGAACTCTGAAGTACCATTAGAGGAACTCTGAAGTACCATTAGAGGCACTCTGAAGTACCATTAGGGGAACTATGGAGTACCATTAGGGGAACTATGGAGTACCATTAGGGGAACTCTGAAGTACCATTAAAGGAACTCTGAAGTACCATTACAGGAACTCTGAAGTACCATTAGAGGAACTCTGAAGTACCATTAAAGAAACTCTGAAGTACCATTAGAGGAACTCTGAAGTACCATTACAGGAACTCTGAAGTACCATTAGGGGAACTATGGAGTACCATTAGGGGAACTCTGAAGTACCATTAGAGGAACTCTGAAGTACCATTAGAGGCACTCTGGAGTACCATTAGTGGAACTACGGAGTACCATTAGGGGAACTCTGAAGTACCATTAGAGGAACTCTGAAGTACCATTAGAGGCACTCTGAAGTACCATTAGAGTAACTTTGAAGTACCATTAGGGGAACTATGGAGTACCATTAGGGGAACTCTGGAGTACCTTTAGGGGAACTCTGGAGCTCTATTATGGGAACTATGGAGTACCATTAGGGGAACTCTGAAGTACCATTGAAGAAACTCTGAAGTACCATTAGAGGAACTCTGAAGTACCATTACAGGAACTCTGAAGTACCATTAGCGGAACTATGGAGTACCATTAGGGGAACTCTGAAGTACTATTAGAGGAACTCTGAAGTACCATTAGAGGCACTCTGAAGTACCATTAGGGGAACTATGGAGTACCATTAGGGGAACTCTGAAGTACCATTAGAGGAACTCTGAAGTACCATTAGAGGCACTCTGAAGTACCATTAGAGTAACTTTGAAGTACCATTAGGGGAACTATGGAGTACCATTAGGGGAACTCTGAAGTACCATCCCTAGGGTACTCCAGAGTACCCTCACTAAGGGGTACTCCAGAGTACCCTAAGGGTACCATATTTGTACCCGGCTGGAGTACCCTAAAGGGTACTCCAGAAACCACCTTTTTACTGTGAGTGTAGTGGGCTCTGAGATTAACTGCTTCAGACCAAAAGAGTTGTAGAGATCTAAAATGCGCTTCGTGCTGTTAGGTAAACTTTGATTTGAGTCAATTTAAGGGCTGTAAATAGAAGTTACATCGCAGTTCGTGTCGCCTAGCAGAATAATCTCCTTTCCCTCCGATTCCAAACATTTTACTACTTCCTCGAATTTGTCGAAAGTTTCTGTTAGATCGGAAGGAGGCCGATACCAGGAGACAACAAAAAACGGTTTAGCTCTGACAGGTTTAACTTCAATACATCATAGCTCTAAAGAAGAAAAAGGAAGGTCTTCGCGGATATCGACCTCCAAAGAGTCCCTAATATAAAAAGCTACCCCACCACCATTCCTGCTTCGACCATATCTGTCGAATTGGTAGCCTTTCACTTTCAGTAGTTCGCTGGGGCAATCAGCATTTATTTTTGTTTCATTTCAAGCCAAAATATGAATGTTTTGTTCTTGAAGAAGAATTTTTATTTCGTCGATGTGAGCAGGAAGACTGTTAATGTTCAAGGAGGCTATAACCATTCCCTTCCGGAAACCCAACTTTGTTCCGAGAGGAGGTGGTGGCCTCAAATGAACATTCACCGAATTTACGTCTTCAGCTACAGTAGAAACATCTACATCTAGATTTGAAACAACGGGATCGGGGAGACGAGTTTCAAGGATTGAAGGGATCAGCGAAGGATTTCCTGTCTCACTGGGCATATCCGCCTCTACCGTTACATCTACAAAATCATTTTGTCAGCAGTCAGATTTGCAAACCTCAAGAAAATTCCTAGCTAGGATGTTATCGCCTTCTCTGTTCAAGTGCAATTTGCTACGATTCAGATGTTGTTGAGGCTCGATATTTGGATGATCGACAAATCTGAATTTTTCGTCACGACACATATCTGCAAGGATCAGATTCACCCTTTTTCTCTTGGTTTCTAAGTAGTCACCCCTGGCTATTAATCCCGAAACGATTACTTTGACACCTTTTTTTCGATAGATTTCGCTAATTGCACGATGCTTTCAGCAATCTTCACTTCACTCAGTTTCTTGTTGCTGAGATCATTTGTACCGGCATGTAATATGATCTTGTCAGGCTTTCTTTCAACTGAAGGTTGGCAGTAGGATATCATATCCTTCACAGTGGCACCATTAAAAACCTTAACTGAAATGTTTTCATTATTTTCACTCCTCCGCTTAAGGTCCCAACTCTTCACATTTTTCACCATTGAATCGCCACAGATGACTGTGGTGCGGGACCCATTACTATTCAGCTTTTGTGGATCTCCCTCTGCAGCGTTATTTGAGCCTTCAGGGATTTGGTCCGATGTAGACAATTCATTTCTTTTCAGCTTTTGTGAATCTTTCTGAGACGCATTTCTTTCCAGCTTTTGTGAATCTCCCTCTGCAGCGTTTTTGGAGCCTTCGGGGATTCGGTCCGATGTAGACGATACATTTCTTCTGAGCTTTTGTGAATCTTCCTCTGAAGCATTATTTGAGCCTTCGGGGATTTGGTCGAATAGGGACGATCCATCTTGACTCTTGTTTACGCGTACATTCTTAGACTTTCTTTTATTCCTTCTCTTTTTACTTTTTCTTTTTTTGTCGCTATTTGTATTGTTTCCGGTTGATTGCACAATGCCATTTTGTTGAATATCTTCGTAAACAATGGCGCTATGTAATGTTGATTCATTAGACTTGGTTTCTAGGCGACCGTTGCTAGGACGATGATGATGGCTGCAAGACTCCGACGAAGAACATTCCACCGCAGAGGGTGTAGTCGATTTCCTTACAGCAGAGTTTGTTTCAAGTTCCCCAATTTTAGACTTCAGCTGGATGTTTTCAATTCGCAGATTATTACTAAGATCTCTCTCTACCTGAAGCAAAGTGTTCATTTGAAGTATGGCGTCAGCCATTGTACCAAAAGTTGCGAAGGTCTCCAGCGTTTCATTTCCGATTGAATTCATTACTTGCGTGTGAATATCCTTTGTCTCAGTTGAATGACCATCCTTTGTTTCAGCCATGTTCTTTGAGTTTCCAAAATCAAAGTCCAAACTCAATTCGTCCATAGATAGATCTTGAAAATCCGTTTCCTTGAATTCCATATTCTCAGGGTCGAATATGAAGTATGAATCACCTCTTTCCGTTACTGTGATGTAAATAGCACCAGTTTCAACAAGATGATCCAGTTGTTTCTTTATTTTTGTTTCATTTAGGCCATATTTTTTAGCCACTGTATCGACGATGTTTCACTGTATGGGCGCTTATGTTGGACTTTTCTGATATAATCAATCGCCAAGTAAATCGCCTGCTCCAAGGAAGTATTCCCCATCATAAATAACAGCTATTGAAACAAAACTAGACCACAAATCGGCAGCTAAAAATCCAAACAAATGACAATTGACGAGAACGCGACTTTCCACGTCGTGATAGCAATGAATAATGGATTTGTCTCTTATTCACTGGAAGAAGAAACGTTCTCTTCGTTCTCTTTCGTTCTCTTCACTGGAAGAAGAAACCGTGAAGAGAACACACGCGGCGTGGCAGACACATCGACCAGTAAACAAAATAAATTTTGAATGAAGGCCAATAGCTCCTCTGATATTTCCAAAGATCGAGTATTGAGCGACACATCCTCAGAGTTTTCCCTCGATGCAGAAGAACGAATTTAACACAGTCAGGCCAAGCTTCCTATGTTCTGCTCTCCTCAACTGGGACCGACTATGCAATGACAACATAAAAACATCATTTGAATTATTTTGATGCAAATTAGCAACTAAATATTGATTGTCTTTAGCTGTGAATGGCTGTTGTGTTATTTGCAAAGGCTACAGAAAAACATGCCTTGGTCTCTCCAGGGTTCGCTTGTTACTATCAGAATTCATTTAAGCGCCTATCGAAGGCACATTTGGATGGCTTCACGAATGATCTGTAAATACAAATTATATTGTGTAAGGCAATATAACGGCCACCTAAAAAGTTCGCAAAGAACCAGAGCGTTATCGAAGAAGAGGAGACATAAATGTGGAAAAAGAACTTGCCCTTACCTGTCCATGAGTAAGATCACTTGGCCTAGTCTTGGCATGGCAATTTCCGAGGTCATCATATCTCCGAGGAGCGGGTGAGTTTATCATTCGATTTCAAGTACAATTTCATGTTCAGCACGTCAAAGAGATCTCAGAAAAGTGCTCTGGAAGCCAGCTAATGCACTTGTAGCAACCAATAAATGTTTAAAGTCCTTAGGACTGAAATATCTTGTGCAGACCCCCAATGTTTTCGTTGTTGCAAGTCGTGCGGGTTCCCTCTCCAAGGCAGTCCACAGCTCACTGCTGTGGCAAGTCTGTCCACGCCAAAGTTCGTAATAATGTTCACATACATTCTTCTCTGCACAAGCTGACTAGCCACAACCATAAACTAGCAACTTTCTCGGCGTTTTGGTTTGAGATAGTTAAAATAAGTAGTCGTTTCTAACTTTCGTGACTCGACTGTCACTCCTCCATTCTCTCGCAGCTTTGCAATGACTCATTCGACTCATTCCACATCACGCCTCTTCTAGATCCAGGCTCTTTAGCTTCCGCGGCTTTTTGGAAAATTTGACTGAAAAATGGAATTCAACAGGCTATTTCGATAGGTTCCAGAACTCATATCGAAATTTCGTTTGAGATTTTGAAATCTCCAGGCCGTAAATGATCGAAATCAATAAAAATGTCTTTTGCCTTTAACTGACCTTTAAGACTTTAATCAAAATCCATTTTTGTGCACTATTTGTTCAAACTCAGATCCTCTACATACTCATCACGAAACTCAAATCATTGACAATATTATAGACTAAATCAAGTCACCTTTGCTTCTTACAGCCTAGAATCATGAAATCCGCCGAAATTCTATAGTTTCAAACGTATGATAAAAATGTAGAATGGTCCAAGCTGTAAATGCAATGCCTGCCAGTTTACCTAAGAAAGTTTGTTTTTATGTATTGACTGGCAAAATACTGTAAAAATACTATTCATGTACATTTATTAATGTCATAATTGAACTATATATATGTTTAGAGTCTTCTCGATTTGGATTAGTTTGCTTGTACACATGAAATTATATGTGGTAAGCAAGATGTACATTATCGATGTGAAATAAGTGAACAACATCAATAGCAGCAAAAAAGACAGTCTTTAACTTGGTGAAAGCAGTGCCCACGGACCTCGTTCAAAATCGGGTTGGTTTTTTAGTTGTCACAACAAAGGTGAGGAAACATGATTTACAAAACTTGATCGGCCATAATATTTGGTGTATATAAGCCAAAATTTGCAACATCGTAAAAACAAATTCCCTTCACTCCATCGTCACAGAAACTTTCATGATTGAAAAGGAAAAATATATTTGGCAACAAACACTTACCACATACCTCCACATCTTGGAATTTCTTGAAATGCTTCAATGTGTCGTACCTCTCAATTGCAATACATGCATCATAAATTGCAGGAATCGATGCATTCATATCCGTGCATTCATATAATTCAAAAAGTTGCATGACTGGTTCATCTTTTCCTGTTAAGAGCTGGGCACGGTATCTATCTATATGGAGCTGCGCGGCAAGCTGTGGCCAATAAGAAGGCATTCTTTTAGGTTCCAGTAAATATGACAGCTTGTATCGCGTACAAGAGTCAAAGTCTTCCATTGATGTTTGCTTCCAATTTACTAAAAACGAGAGATTGAAATGTTGTTAAACACCTTGAATGGCATTTTGATACATCATCCACGTGTTTCAAGTTAATTCTTCTCTCTTTTGACTTTAGTTTGACTTCTCCTTGTGCAACCTGGACACCCACTTTGCCATTTCACTTATAACACATGTGTATCAAGTATGTGCCCTTGTTAGGTTCCTTTTGTTACCCAATTGTAATGTACGTAGGTAGAACTCCAAGTCAATCTAACAACAGTTACTGAAGACGATGAATATCGAAACGTTTAAACAAGTTTTGGTATAATTCTGAATAACTCTTAAAAAATTTTAACTAGCTTAGGCGAATTGAGTTTTGAATTCCCGTTAATCCTATGCTTGTATACGAAGGTAGACTGCAAAATTTTTGTATAGATGCAAAATTTGTTAGAATTAGTGTTTAATTAGCTGAAAAATTGCAGAAACAGTTGCAACATTGCATTATAGCTGATGTCTGTTTTTTACTCACAGCTTAATTAAAGCTTAAATTTGATGTTCAATGGCCTGAATCAAAGAGTAAGTTACAACCACTTTGAGAGCTTGGAGATATTTCTTATACACTATCAGGTACTTCAGACAACTTATAGGCCAATTGCAAAGCCTTACCATAGTACCGACAAATATGAAGAAAGTGATAATTTGTTTTCGAAGTAAATAAGTGCTATGCTTACTTTCATTTGCTCTTTTAATATTGGCTTTTTCTTCAGCTGGGATATCCACTACTGGCGGTGTTGCTTCTACAATAAAACATGAAAGTATATTTAATTTCTCTACAAACTCACCGAATAAGTTGGGAATGAGCAGTTTTAAACATATAAATATTGCATGTCTTTTTTCTTATACTCAAATAAAAGTGGAATGATTGGAAAGAATCTGAAATAACTCTGAAACAACAATTGAATATGTATGTAACGAGTAAAGAAGAAATGAAACTATTGGAAATACACTTTTCGTTCACAGAAAATCCTAAAGACGCTGAAAAGACTAAAACAGTTATGAAAAATAAAAGATTGAAGATATCTACAAAGCTTGCAACCATTGACAGTGAAAATGTACGATTTCGAATATATCTGTTTAGCTTGAACAAGTCAGAGAGGAAAGGAGAGTGGGAAGTAGTCACATGTTCATAGCCAGGACAAGTAAATTGGAATAATTTACTCTGATGAACAGCTTTAGCCAATATTGGATAACGAGAACCCCAAGGGAACGGGTGAAATGATCTTGATTTGAACGGTTGTGTGCCGACCACAAACATATAACTTTTCACCCGGCTAAGGGATTCTTCTCTCTAAACCACAGCCAACTTGTATAGACAACGAAATTAGTAAATACCCCTCTTTTAATACCTAGCGTTTGGAAAAATGGGGTGAAAAAGATCAAAAACGGCGAATCCCCGTCGGATAAACATAATCAGTACCCCGACCCCACCCCGGGAGCGAGATTTGTCTTCAATATGGCTCTGCACTTTAATTAAGAAATTGATGAATGATTTTTCAAATGGCAATGTCAAGTGTTGGTAACCGCTACAAATTAACTCAACTACGCGTAAATGTGAAACTAGTTATATGAAATGGTTACAGGATGTGCTTAGACGATGACGCTAAAGATGATGATAAGCAACATTAACGAAGATACTGCACCCTCTGATTACAAATTTTGCGGATCCTGTAGGAATTCGATTGAAGTATGCAGTACATCTTTGTAAAAACTTCCTTATCGCAATATTCAACGTAATCGTCTGTTACATTTACCTTGGGGAGGGTTCATGATCACTGTCAAATGAAAAAGAAAAAAAGTTAAAAACTGCTATTGAACAATTACAGAGGGTTCTAAGACAATGTAGGCAACATATATGAAACGACTCAAGGCCCTTAAGGCCCGGGGGGGGGTACTTGACTAGGGAAGTGACGGGGGTGTGTGGCAAACCGCTCAACACCCTATACCCTGTCGCATAAAAAATTGCCCAAAAGTATACCCTGTCGCATAAAAATTTTACCAAAATCCATCGTTTCATGATTGAGCTTCCACGTGATACCCTGTTGCATAATTTTCTTATCAATTGTAATACCCTGTTGCATAACTTTTATCAAAAAAGGACACCCTGTTGCATAATTTTTACCGTAAAAGGACACGCTGTTGAGCGGCACATCCCGTCAAGTCAAGTATGGGAGTACCCCCCCCCCGGGCCATAAGGGCTGACATGAAATAAATCATTGAAAATAGCGCGAGGAGGAGACCATGAATTATTCAATTCTAAGTTAATTAGCCAGCAAGACTACTGTGTTCCGATCTTATGATCACAATTCCTTTTCTTACGACAAATCCTAAAAAGCCAAAAATTAAGAATAAATATATAGAGCTTACTTTACCATTGATTCTGGAGGTTTAGAAATTGATTTAGAAAATTGACCACATCACAGCCTCAAAATTGATAAATGCCACCATTTTCAAATAAATCAAGGTATCGAAAAATTGCAACAGCAAATCTACATCAAATTACCCAAGGTTCCTTCCAAGTTCTTTAACCCAAAGAAAACTACAATAGAATTTTACACCTACTTTCTTAAAGATTTAAGCTCTACGCTGTACAATGGTTTATGGTAACAAAATTCATACAAGATGTCAATTCTTTATTCTTCATTACAGCCATGGTGTCATTATGACATCATAATCACCAAAAATGAAGCGCTTGCTTCGTAAGACCTTTGCAATTTGGTGAAAGGGATCGAAGAGAGTGCGGCCGATTCTGACAGCCTTGGTAACATTGGGAAGTCAAGCGCATCCCCTTCTTGCTGCTCGGTTGCATCTCCTTGCAAGCTTGACTTACTTTTGGTCTATTTGCACCTCTCAACATCCATACGATACCTGCTTAGTCTTCTAACTCCTTTCTCTAGATTATTCAGCTATCTGGTCATACTTTCACCTACTCGCGAGTGTATTTTGAACCACTTTATTGCAGTTATTGGACATTGGCTTTGAAGCAGCTCAGTTTCGGCCGAACCGATCAACAGGCTTAACTTCAAACTTGAGTGGAAACATGCAATGAAATTGCTAAGAATACACTCACAAATGGGCAGAAGGATGGCAAGATGCCTAAAAAATCGAGAGAAAACATCTACCACACCAAACAAGTATCATGCAGCTCTCTGAAGATACAAATAAATCGAAAATAACTGGACTTTGCAGGGAGATGCAACCAAGATGCAAGCCATGCGCTTATCACCAAAGCGGAGGGGATTCCCTTCCCTAATTTCCTACTGTTGCCAAGGCTGTTGGAATGGGCCACGCTCTCTTTAGTCTTCTTCTCAAATTTGCGATAAGGCCTATTGGCAACATTGACAATATTATAAGTTTTTATGCGATACATTTTATGTAATGGAACTAGAATGTATCAGAGAGAATCAATAAGTACTAATTCGTATTATGATATCTATTTAAGCTCATTATTTATATCACACAGTAAATTCCCGCATATATGAACCTGCTTCTTTGAGCGCCAGGCTGAAAAAAGTTCTTATTTCAAAGGCACTCGGACTAAGTTCAAGGTATGGAGGCTCCTTTTGAAGGGTGCCTAATGTAGGCAATTTCAGATTCTTACAAAGATGCTCAGCCCTATAATTTGCTTGGGAAGCACTCTTAGGGACTCAATAACTAATTTAGGAGGAAAAAACGAAGTTTAAAAGCCAACTGGGGCTAACATGAACTTAATAACAATATTTAAGGATCAACTTTCCTACCCCTGCAATAAGAACCTATGTTTCATCAAACTGAAACAGAATCTCATTTGCAAGGTGAATAATTTAGCAAAAAAGCCTTTATGTTCGTATTTTGGTAGGTTTTTTATATACAGGCATTTACTGTACATTGATTAACTTGATACTGGTTCGTCATTGCTTCATTTAAAAGCCTAATTGCTGATTTGAATACTCTCAAATATCTTAATATGATGTATAATAAGCAAGAGAATCAACTTCGGTCAATAAAAATCATTTAATACAAATGCTATTATGTATATGACGTTATAATGACGTTTACATACATCTTTTAACGTTGGAATCAATCAGCTACTTTTTATTTTAGCTATGGTATCTTTTTATCCAACGATAAATAGATTGATAATAATAATAATAATAATAATAATAATAATAATAATGATAATAATAAATAATAATAATAATAATAATAATAATAATAATAATAATAATAATAATAATAATAATAATAATAATAATAATAATAATAATAATAATAATAATAATAATAATACTCTTTATGGATGATTTGAAACTATATTCCAAGAGTGAAGAACAGATAGACTCCCTAATACAAACTACTCATATCTTTAGTACTGATATAGGAATGGAATTTGGAATCAGGAAATGTGGGGTTCTAGTCCTAAAAAGAGGGAAGATTGTAAGATGTGATGGCATAGAATTACCGAATGATGAGATAAAAGAAGTGGGACAAGAAGGATATACTTATCTGGGTATTGTGGAATTAGATAAGGTGAAGGAGAATGAAATGAAAGAGAAAACAATGAAGGAGTATAAGCGACGGCTGAGGTTAATTCTAAAATCCAAGTTGAATGGGAGAAACAAGATAACTGCAATTAATACCTGGGCAGTTGCAATATTCAGATATGGAGCAGGAATAATAAGCTGGAGAGAGAGTGAACTGAAAAGCATCGATAGAAAGACAAGGAAATACCTGACAATGTATGGTGCCATGCACCCAAAGAGTGACGTGGACAGACTTTACATGAAAAGGAAGGAAGGAGGTCGTGGCCTTATCAGTGTGGAGCAATGTGTAAAAGGAGAAGAAAACAGCTTAGGTTTCTATGTGGCAAACTCAGAAGAGTTGTTGATAAGAGGTGTGTGTGCATCAGGAACCATACAAACAGAGGAAACAATGGAGAAAGAAGAATTCAAAAGGAGAAAAGCAGAAGAACTCAAACAAAAATGGACAGGAAAGGCAATGCATGGGCAATTTGTTAGAGAGATGTCAGAAAAGGTAGACAGGATTAAATCTTGGGAATGGCTTTCAAGGAGTGATTTGAAGGTTGGAACGGAAGCTCTCTTATGTGCTGCACAAGAGCAAGCAATAAGGACCAACTACGTGAAGCACTATATAGTTAAGAGCAGCGACAGTCCACTGTGTAGAATGTGTGGCAAACGAGGTGAAAGCATACAACATATTGTTGCAGAGTGCGAGAAATTAGCCCAGAGGGATTACAAAAGGCGCCACGATAACGTGGCAAAGAAAGTACACTGGGATTTGTGTAGTAAACACGGGCTTCAGCGTTCCGATAAGTGGTATGAACACACCCCAGAGGGTATGGTTGAGAACGAGACTGTGAAAATTCTGTGGGATATCAATGTACAATGTGATAACGTCATTCAGGCAAGAAGACCAGATGTTATAGTAGTTCATAAGGAAAAGAAAGAGGCTCTGATAGTTGATATTGCTGTACCTGCGGATACGAGGATTGCAGAAAAAGAGTTAGAGAAGGTAGAAAAGTACCAAGATCTGAAAAGGGAAATAAAAAGGTTGTGGGAATTGCGATGTGCAAGAGTTGTTCCAGTAGTGATTGGTGCCCTCGGAAGCGTTACAAAAGATCTTGAATGTTGGATTGAAAAGATGGACATTGTGCCTGAGGTTGGAGTACTGCAGAAGACTGCTTTATTGGGGACGGCAAGAATACTGAGAAAAGTGTTAGAACTTTAAAGGAGAAGGACATCTGTTAGCCTTTAGTCATGTGTTGTGACTCGCCTAACATAAGAAAAAACGGCAATAAGACCAGCCAGTGCAGCAATGCTTAAAATCCCATAATAATAATAATAATAATAATAATAATAATAATAATAATAATAATAATAATAATAATAATAATAATAATAATAATAATAATAATAATAATAATAATAATAATAATAATAATAATAATAATAATAATAATGATGATGATGATTATTAATGTTATTATTAATGTTATTATTAATCTATATTAATATTTTATGAAGCAAATTTTGTTGCACGTAAAACTCGAACACAGTTGAACCAATCCCCGCCAAACTTTCCAGATATCTTCGTCTTCACTGTACCTAACGCAATAGAGATTTTGTTTTTTCAAATTCACCCTAAATGCGGGGTAATGGGGCAAAGCGGCAAAGTCAAAGGATCGAGGGACTCCCCTTACGAAATGGAGGCTACAGAAAGCGAGGAAAGCGAGGAACGGGATAAAATAGGTTGGCCTTGGTGAAGTCCAACTATAAAGGTCTGTTTTTTATTTCAAAAGAAGAGGAAAGAGTTCCCGTTGATCTCCTTAAGTCTCAATTGTATTTTGAGTGGGCACTGAATGTTTCGGGGTAAATTCCTAGAAATATTTTTCAAAGTTAACAAAAAGGCCTAGGCCTATGGGCTACAAGAATTTCTTTGTAAGAAAATGAGACTTTCAGCCTGCACTGAAAGTTTCTTTAACTGATCAGATTTCCAAGGTCCACGACAGTTCTGATGGACTGACGGGGCTACTGTGCCTAGGTAGGTTACTGAAATGGAAGCAGGCTTCACAGCTACACCAGAAAGACGGGCTGGCAACTGCCAGGTGATACTCTCCACATATATTAAGTCCTGAAGTAAGCCCCCTTTGGGCCTATTTTGCAAAAACAATTTGGGGTGAGGGCTTATTCGAGGGAGAGGGGCTTATCTAGCAGCAACCAAAAATCTTACCAGCACTACACGTATCCCTTTTATGAGAAACTAACAATCTGGGCCAGTACTGAAAGTTCCTTAAATTATCAGATTGTTAGTGCTCGAAGTTTCTTATGAGTTTCTTAAATGTTTCATAGCAGTCTTCGTATTCACTTCCTGTTCTCTCATGAACATTTAAAAACAATGTTTTTTGAAGCTTTTCCAGTGTTTAGATACTATAATCAAGTACCTTCTGAGGAATATTAGACAGGAAACAAGCGAAAGTAAAGTAAACGGTGTTAAGGATTCTTGAGCTATATTTTCCCAGACTGGAGTTTCTCCATTTTTGTGTTCTCATAATTGAGTTTCTTATAAGCAGTTTCTTATAAAACTAGAAATAACGATTGTCAGTGAGTGCTGCGCAGCGTATTGGTTGCACAGGTTCATTCCCTGGTTCCGCAGTTTACACTCATTGAATTGTGATGCATGATAAATCGGTATATTGGCTTTGGGTCAATGAACAACAGGAGAACAAATATGTGGCGTTAATGTTCTTTTGTTGCCAATACAAGTGAATTCCAGCCATTCCGATGCCATTTCAAAAGCCGCTGACGGAATGCCCTTTGCAAATTTGTTGAAAACAGACCTGCAAGCATGGACAATCGATCGCCCACCGAAGCCACTGCGCAGGAACAGATGGCTGCTTCGCAGCAAAAATCTATGTTCTCTTTCCTTTACTCGAGGCGGGTCAGTATGCGCAAACAGCAGATTTCATGGGGTTTGTTGTTTTTGAGGCAATACCCAAGACTGAGTAAGTCGAAAAAACAAGAAGAAAGTCAGCTAAAGAAGAGAATCAAATGTATTCACTAAAATAAAAAACAATTTTAACAGACAGCAGCGTTCCCCACGGGGGCTTTCTGGCTAGGAGCATATTTTTAGAAAAATACCTTCGGGTGGGGGGGGTCTCATTCAAGGGGCGCCTTTTTGAAGGTGGGGGCTTATTCAAGGACTTACGGTAGGATTTGCATTACAAAACGTTTCCCATGTTCACCCTGGGAATCCCTGTGTAGGCTCCCTCATAATAACTTTCTTTTCGTGTTGCAGTTGTAATCACAGACAGCCTCATGTTTCCGTAGTAGACACAGTAACTAAAGTTAGAGTTGCGAAGCCTTGATCTCTGCGGGACTTGGTCATTATATTAATAAATGTGCTCCATTGTAAATTTTAAGAATACAGTCGGGATATTTCACAGGAAAGGTATATAGCCAAGAGTCTCTTTGCTCAGATAAAGTGATTCCGGCTGAAAATGCCAACAGGCAGCAAATCCCTCCCCAAACAATTACTCGGTACGATGGCTGCGTCACACAGTTGAATCAGGAGTTGACCAGGGTGAAATCCCACTCTTAAAGCAGTGTCGCCGAGAGGCTTTTGAGGCCTGTGAACAAAAATGCGGACTGAGGCCCCTACAAGGGAAGCCAGCAGAAAATGTTTTAATCGCTTTAAAGTTGGTGTGACAAACTAACTAATACCACCTATTTACAATGTAATCTACAAGGATGTCTAAATAATGATATTACAAGCTATATAACGTAATGGCCAGGGTATTTACCAATTCTACAATTACATTTTTCACCCATCCAGGTTCTATCTTTGTTTTAAGGGGTAGCTATACGTAACCATTTGTGCTTTTTTGAAATTTTTTACCAATTTTCGTTCGTAGAATTTTTCAATAGATTGAAGCCTTCACTATGCATCCAAACAATCCCTGTAGCCATATTTTTCGCAAAACTCTGTAAAAAGGTACTTTTTCAGGGAGTGGTCTGAAAAATTGACTGTTTGTTGCCATGGCAACCGAATTTAAAGTCTTTTGAAATACCCCCTTTTCCCACCCCAAGTGTCCAAAAACTGGCCCTTACGTCATTCCACATATAGAGATTTCGTTTTTTCAAATTCACCCTAAAAGCGGGGTAATGGGGCAAAGCGGCAAAGTCAAAGGATCGATGGACTCCCCTTACGAAATGGAGGCTACAGAAAGCGAGGAAAGCGAGGAACGAGATAAAACAGGACTCGCTGGAATTAGTGGAAATAGTTGATAACTTGAACACTGCTGACCTAATCCTCACGAAAATTAGATACTTCACTAAATACTCTATTTCTTATAGTTTCCCCATAAGGAGGGGGAAAGGGCCAGATAAGACCTTAGGTGCCTGAACGATAGGGGATTTCCACTGGAAAGAGAGAGAAAACACAAAACACAAAACTTTGTATTGTTCTTTGCTTTGCTCTTTAATCTGGAAAACTTTGCGGTGAATGGCCAGGAAACTGACTCATTCATCGCAAAGAATCAACGATTTATTTCGTGACAAAGTCAGCGCTCAACACAACAGATTTCTTTGTCAATCTGTGTATTTGAAAACAAAGGAGGGCTAACCGTCTTGACTTCCTACGGCCTTGGAAAGTCAAGGATTACCAGCCATTGAAATTTCCTATTCTTTGTATTGTCCAAATCACGCAATCAAGTGCGTGACAGACTGCCTTTAACTTTTCCAGCACAAAGTTCCTTATTTCTTTGGTCATTTGAATTGATCAATTTCTTATAGAGTTCCCTTTACAAAGATACGTTCATTTATTCAGTTGAATAAGGCTTTGGCCGGGGTGAAATCCCACCATAAAGGTCTGTTTTTTATTTCAAAAGAAGGGAAAGAGTTCCCATTGATCTCCTATTTCCACAATTAAGTCTCAATTGGGCACTGAATATTTCGGGGGTAAATTCCTTAGAAATATTTTTCAAATTTAACAAAAAGGCCTAGGCTTATGGACTACAAGAATTTCTTTCTGGGAAAATAAGACTTTCAGCCTGCACTGAAAGTTTATTTAACTTATCAGATTTCTAAGGTATATTTGTATGAAATCCTACCTCATTAGCTCGGCCTTCCATGACTGTTCTGATGGACTGACGGTGCTACTGTGCCTAGGTAGGTTACTGAAAATGGAAGTAGGCTTCACAGCTACACCAGAAAGACGGGTTGGCAACTGCAAGGTGATACTCTCTACATACATTAAGTCCTGAAGTAAGCCCCCTTTGGGCCTATTTTGAAAAAAAAAATTTGGGGTGAGGGCTTATTCGAGGGAGAGGGGCTTATCTAGCAGCAACCAAAAATATTACCAGCACTACACGTATCTTTTTTATGAGAAACTGAGAATCTGGGCCAGTACTGAAAGTTGCTTAAAATTATCAGATTTTTAGTACTCGAAGTTTCTTACGAGTTTCTTAAATGCTTCATAGCAGTCTTCGTCTTCACTTCCTGTTCCCTCATGAACATTTCAAAACAACGTTTTTTGAAGCTTTTCCAGTGTTTAGATACTACAGTGTAAGTGTAATCAAGTACCTTCTGAGGAATATTAGACAGGAAACAAGCGAAAGTAAAGTAAACGGTGTTAAGGATTCTTGAGTTATATTTTCCCTGACTGGAGCTTCTCCATTTTTGGTGATCTGAGGATTGAGTTTCTTACATGTATTCTTTTCCTTAATCGAGGCGGGTCAGTATGCGCAAACAGCAGATATAATGGCATTTATTGCTTTTGAGGCAATACCCAAGCCTGAGTAAGTTGAAAAAAGAAAGTCAGCTAAAGAAGAGAATCAAAGTATTCACTAAAATAAGAAACAATTTTAACAGATAGCAGCGTTCCCCACGGGGGCTTTCTGGCTGCTGGCTGGGGGCATATTTAAATAGGGTTTGCATTACAAAACTTTTCGCATCTTCACCCTGGGAATCCCTGTGTAGGCTCGCTCATGATAACTTTCTTTTCGTGTTGCAATTGTAATCACAGACAGCCTCATGTTTCCGTACTAGACAAATTAACTTTAGTTAGAGTTGCGGAGCCTTGATCTCTACGGTAATTGGTCATTATACCTATATCGATGTACTCTGATGTAAATTTAAAGAATACAGTCGGGATATTTCACTGGAAAGGTATGTGGCCCAGAGTCTCTTTGCTCAGATGAAATGATTCCGGCTAAAAATGCCAACAGGCAGCAAATCCCTCCCCAAACAATTACTCGGTACGATTGCTGCGTCACACAGTTGAATAAGGATTTGACCAGGGTGAAATCCCACTCAGAAAGCAGGGTCACCAAGAGGCTTTTGAGGCCTGCGAACAAAAATGCGGACTGAGGCCCCTATAAGGCAAGCCAGCAGAAATTGTATTAATAGTCAATCAAATCACATTAAATCAAATCATAATCATGCTTTAAAGTTGGTGTGACAAACTAATTAATACCAACTATTTACAATGTAATCTGCAAGGATGTCTAAAAATGATATTACAAGCTACATAACATCAAGGCCAGGCTATTTACAAATTCTACAATTACATTTTTACCCCATCGAGGTTCTATCTTTGTTTAAAACCCTTTACATTCGCCAAAAAGGCATTTCAGAACATTTCCTGAAGTCAATATGTTAAAAATCTTTGATTATGAGGGCCCCTAGACCCTGAGGCCCAGGGGCAAATTGTCCCCTCTTCTCAGTGGCCCTGTCAAAAAGAACTGCTTTTTTATTTAAAACAGGATGGGGAGGGTTTCCATAGATTTCTCATTTCCACTTTGAAGTGTCAATTGAAACTTTCCGGTCCGCACGTTCTTATTTGTTTGGTCATCTAAGGGTTCATGAATTTCTTATATAGTTTCCTAGACTAAGATATGTGTCCATTCATTCAATAGAGTCGATTATTGTCAGGTTTCAGGGTATCTTTTTCTAACAAAGTTTTAGTAGCACGTTGTTCTAGAACCATTTGTCACCAAGGGGATATATTCATAGGAAAGTGTTCTTTCAATGTTAATCGTTTAATTTCATATGTTTCGAGGAAATTTTTCCCGAATCTTTACAGAGTAGCAATGGCAAGACTATATTAGCCTGCTTCGTCAAAATGAATGTCAATGAATTACAACGACTTCAGGAAAGGGTAATAGCATGTGTAGGACAGGAATTGTCGCAATGACATCCTAGAATGAAATTAAAGTGAACTTTGCCTCTGATTTACGCAGGTTGGCGGTGCAAAAAATATGGAAGACTGGGGAGAAAGTTACAAGAAAGCGTCTTCAGAAGAGGCTTTGTTAATGTTTGGATCTCTATTCAATAAATAAACGAGGAAACGAGAAGCATAGCAACAGAGAGATTAGTGTCTGTGATTTTAGAAAGTAAAAAGAGTAGATATTTACCGGCAAACTTAGGTGATCTCTTGATGTATATATTGTAGCATTCTTATATGCCTCAATAGATTGCTGCAAGTGCTAGGATACGCAGCAGACGCTTTTAAATTCATGGAATAGTAAAAGCGGCAAAGAGAAGAAAAAAGCTGTAAAGTACATGGAAGTAAAGGAAGAAATACGTCAGAAAAAGCTAAATTACCGCTAATATCAAATGAAAGCAGCAATGCGACCTACATGCAATTTAAATGGATCATATGCTGCAATGGTTTGCATAATTGAAAGCATCAAGCATGAAAAATCCACTTGCCTTTTATAACGGAGTCGCAATCAATGACTATATACAAGTCAAATAATCAGAGTTATGCGACCAACTATATTTGAAATTATAAAACGGGTTGTCGAACAATAGAGGGAGGAGCTGGAATCGGGAATAGCATGAAGTTATCTCGGAATAAGAACTGTCCAAACGGCAGTGACGGAGCCAGACAAAAAATTGTGAGGGGTTAAAAGTCCAAAATTTTCCGACTGGGGGTAAAAGGGTATACCCAGACACCTTTATTGCATTCTTCAATTACAATTTTACTCACTCTTTCAAAAGTGGGGGTCTATTTACCACCTCCTACCCTCCCCTGGCTTTTCCACTGCCAAACGGTGGCTATGATTAAAATGAAATGGAAGATGCAGCAGAACTGTGCTCCAATTGAGCACAGTCAGAGCCATGGCTTAGATACCTGAAACTGAGTGAAGAGAGTCATTTCAAAACTATTATAAGAGGAGTACAGAAGAAAATGGAAATGATTCAATTCACAGTGAGTGCAGGATGAGAAGAATATTAAAAACGTTGCGATAGCTAAGTTTCTGAGGTAGATCACACTTAGAACTCTGCTTTCAAGGAAACGCTTTCTGAGTTAGAGGAAGCACAAGGAGAACAAAGGGGTTCATGAAAGTGATATAGTAGAATATCTACAGAAAAAAATTCACACGACTATAGTGATTGTAGCACATTTTGCACACGAAATGTTGCAATTTGAAGGAAAGCTTAAGTACGAAATATGAGAAAGTACTAATAGAATGAAGGAAAAGAACAAAAAATTTGCATAAAAGATTTATGTTGAGTTTGGAAATGTAGCAAGCAGAACGGGAAGAGGCAGAATGAAAGGGAAAGGTTTACAAAGACAGCAATGAATCTTTACCCAGTATATACTTCGAAGTATTAGATAATACTTGAGTTTCCCTAAAGACTTTTCACCCATGGATTGTAGTGAATTCTAGACAACGATCCGAAAAGTTTTCGAAACCTATACTTGGTGAGCGGATGAATTTGACAAGCCAAAAAACTTGGTTGATGCATAACTATAAATACCTTTGAATAAGAAAGTATCAGCCTTTCCCTTTCCTGCTAAAAGTAATTCTACATTGTAGTGGAATCCTTTAAGACTCTGTTTCGTCAAGAACAGTGTTTTACAGAAACAAGCAAACAAAAGTACATAATATAATGTCAAGACCCCATTAAGTCCTCTTCCCCAGGAGGCTTATTTCACCTCTAAGTCTACAGAACGAAGCTTGAAATGCAGCGGCATTTCTATAGGAAGACCTCATCCATTGAGTCATTTGTCAATGCTAAGAATGATAGCATTTCCTCTTTTACTGTACATTATAGCCTCCGGAATTAAAAACACTCATTGAGCGTGGTATGACTATATGCACATCAAGATTGACATTATTGTAGTTCAATAAATGTTACCTTGGGTACCAGACTCTATCTCTTAGGGAGTCTGGCACCCAAGTTACAAACATGGGAAACATTTAGGGCGATGGTTGAGAGCCTTTTGTGTTTCATATGAGTTGAAGGAGTAAATAGAATGGGCATATCTATAATTTTGCCTTGAAAGGAAGGGGTTTATTAGGCAAGGGACGCTATAGCGCGGGACTGAACAGAGTTTCTCTTTCCTTTTGTAATCGTAATGAATGCAAAGTACGCCGGCGGGCCAGCGCGGCGCCGCAGGCGACGCGCGGCAAGCCTAGTAATAATAATAACAGTGGGAATTTGATAAAAGCCATTAACACCTGGGCAGTGTCTCTGTTTAGATATACAGCAGCAATTATTGACTGGAGGAAGGAGGAAATAATGAAGTTGGACCTACGGACAAGGAAGCTACTTACTATGCACAAGGCTCATCATCCAAAAGACAGCGTTCACCGTTTATACATAAGTCGGAAAGAGGGTGGGCGTGGCCTTATTAGCATAGAGAATTGCGTTGAAATTGCAACAGTAGGATTAGAAAACTACATTCAAAATAGCACAGAAAGACTCATAATCGCAGCACGAGGGGAAGACAAAGAATCAACTGAAAGTGTTAACAATGTTAAACAGCGAATTAAAAGAAACAGAAAGGCGGAATTAAAAGAGAAAAAACTACATGGTCAGTTTCTTAGAGATATAGAGGAAGTTGCCGATGAAAAAACATGGAACTGGATGAAAAATGGTCATCTAAAGAGGGAAACCGAATCTCTTATTATAGCAGCGCAGGATCAAGCCATCCGAACGAATGCTATCAAGGCCAAAATCGACAAGACTCGAGATGACAGCATGTGCCGTATGTGCAACGCAAAAGATGAAACAATCACCCACATCATAAGCGAATGCCCTAAACTAGCCCAAAAGGAATATAAAAGAAGGCATGACTGGATGGGTAAGGCGATCCATTGGGATCTTTGTCGAAAGAAAGGTTTTGCAACCACTGATAAGTGGTACGAACATGAACCCCAGCCAGTTACTGAAAACGAGAAGTTCAAGATCCTTTGGGACTTCACTGTACAAACTGATCATATCGTTGAGGCAAGGAGACCAGATATGATGATTATCGACAAGGAGAAAAAATTATGTTTAATTGTTGACTTCGCTGTACCTTCTGATCATCGCATTGAAATAAAGGAAAGAGAGAAGATCGAGAAGTACCAAGATCTTAAACGAGAAGTGCAAAAGCTTTGGAACATGAAAGCCAAGATTATACCCATCGTTATTGGTGCTCTTGGGACGATTCCTAAAACACTGCAGAAACAATTGGAACAGATTGAATCAAGTATTGCCATCAACCAAATGCAGACCACCGTATTACTGAACACTGCAAGAATACTACGAAAGGTCCTGGAAATCTAAGGAGACTTGTTGTCACTAGATGTTCAGAACATTAAATCCGTCAATGGACGAGCGTTGAATTTTCATAATAATAATAATAATAATAATAATAATAATAATAATAATAATAATAATAATAATAATAATAATAATAATAATAATAATAATAATAATAATAATAATAATAATAATAATAATAATAATAATAATAATAATAATAATAATAATAATAATAGCTGAATGGCTAAGGGAACAGGAAGAATTAAGTCAAAATCTCCCAGAACAGGAATGGCAAGACATAGAGAAAGAAGAAGTAACATCAGCAATAAAGAAAACAAATAATTGGAAATCACCTGGCCAAGATAAAATACCAAATTTCTGGTTGAAAAACTTGACATGCTTTCATGAAGATATAGCCCGCAGCTACTCAAAGATTCTAAAGCAACCAGAAGAAAGTCCTCAGTGGCTAACAGAAGGAGTAACATACTTGCTCCCCAAGACAGAAGAAACAGCAAAACCTAAGAATTACCGGCCCATCACATGCTTACCTACATTATACAAGATCTTAACATCAATTATCACAGATAGAACTTACAAGCATCTCAATGAAAATGAGTTACTACCAATGGAACAGAAGGGCTGCAAGAAAGGATCATATGGTTGTAAAGATCAGTTACTTATTAATAAAATGATTTTGGAGCATTGCAGAAAAATGAAACGAAATCTAAGCACCGCTTGGATAGACTACAGAAAGGCGTTTGACAGTGTCCCTCATTCGTGGATTTTGAAAACCATGCATATGTATAAGGTGTCACCAACCTTAATAAATTTCCTGAGTCACGGCATGAGCACATGGAAAACAACGATGATTTTAAATTACTCCACCGGCAAAATAGTGACAAACCCTATCAGTATTAAAAATGGAATTTTTCAAGGTGATTCGCTGTCTCCCTTGTTATTTTGTTTAGCTCTTGCACCACTCTCTAATTTGCTCAACAACACAAATATGGGTTATACTGTTTATGAAGAAAGATTAAATCACTTATTCTACATGGACGACCTGAAACTCTACGCAAAAAATGATGAAGAACTTGAAGGTCTGCTCCACACTGTGAAGATGTTTAGTGATGACATAAATATGCAGTTCGGGTTAGATAAGTGTGCCAAGGCAACATTCAAGTGAGGTAAGCTGACAGAAACATCATCAATCGAAATAGATGAGGCCACCAGTATTCAAGAAATAGATCAAGAAGGCACTTACAAATACTTGGGAATAAATGAGGGAGATGGGATCCAGCATTCTGTAATGAAAGAGAAAATTCGAAAGGAATACTGTCGGAGGGTTAAACTAGTCCTAAAAAGTGAGCTGAATGCTGATAACAAAATAACTGCCATAAACACACTTGCCGTACCAGTTCTCACTTACAGTTTCAATGTCGTTAATTGGACATTACAAGAAATAAGGAAACTTGATAGGAAAACAAGAAAGATGCTAACTACGTATAGGATGAACCACCCCAAAGCAGATGTTGATAGGATTTACATCAGTAGAAAAGAAGGAGGGCGTGGATTGATCCAATTAGAGTGCACATTCAAGACTACTACCATAGGCCTAGATACATATCTCAGAGGGAAAAATGAGAAACTATTGCGACAACTTTACTACCATGAAGAACGGAAGAAATTGTACTCAGTCCAAAAAGAAGCAAATAAGTTTAGGAGAGAAATTCAAATGCATGATATTGAAGTAGAGGAAAATGCGTCACCTACAAAGTGCGCTAGAGAAGCAAAGAAATGCGCCAAGAAAAGAATTATGGAAATAATGAAAGAAAACTGGGAAGCGAAGCCGATGCATGGACAGTATCCCGTGAGAGTTAACACAGTGGATGTGGATAAGGAAGGCACCCATAAATGGCTGAAAAGTGCCAGTTTGAAAGGGGAAACTGAAGGATTTATTATCGCAGCACAGGACCAGAGCCTTGCTACAAATAACTATCGGAATAAGATCATTAAAGACGGGACGAACCCAAAATGCAGATTATGTCACGAACATGATGAAACCATAGATCACATTATATCAGGATGTCCAGTTCTGGCAAAAAAGGAATACCTTGAAAGACATGACAAAGCTCTAATTTACATGCACTGGAAAATCTGCAAACACTATGATATCGCAGTGCCCTCTAGATGGTATGAACATAAGCCAAGCACAGTAATGGAAGGGAAAGATGTAGTCATACTATGGGATATGCCAATCCATACTGACAAAGAGATTACTGCAAACAGGCCCGATATAGTGATTAAAGACAAGAAAGAAAACAAATGTATTTTCATTGATATGTCTGTGCCATCTGAACGGAATGTCGGTAATAAAGAAACAGAAAAACTGTCAAAGTACAAAGACCTGGAAATAGAAGTAAACAAAATGTGGAACATGAAAACGACTACTGTCCCTGTTATCGTTGGAGCCCTTGGCCTTATCAGAAAGCGAATGAATGATCACGTGTCAAAGATCCCTGGAAGGATCTGCATCGAAGAAATCCAGAAGATTGTCTTGCTAGGAACATCACACATCCTGAGGAGAGCTCTATTTATAACCTGAGAAAAGACTGGACTTAAAGCCTCAGGACCATGGTTTGGTCTTGGCCTCGAATAGAAACGCACAAAAACTGAACGACACAATAACAGTAATAATAATAATAATAATAATAATAATAATAATAATAATAATAATAATAATAATAATAATAATAATAATAATAATAATAATAATAATAATAATAATAATTTTCTTCTAGCCAGTACAAGAATTGGCGGCATGATAGAGTTGGGAAAGTAATTCACTGGGAGCTTTGCAAGAAATATGGGTTCGATTGTACAGAGAAATGGTATGATCATATTCCAGAAGGTGTTTTAGAGAATGAAAAGTCAAAGATCTTATGGGATTTTAGAATTCAAACGGATCAGCAGTTGAATCACAACCGACCTGACATCGTAATACACGATAAAGAGAAAAATGAATGCAAAATCATTGACGTTTCATGCCCGTTTGATGGAAGAGTGATCGAAAGAGAAGAGGAGAAGAGGGAAAAGTACGAAGATCTTAGAAGGGAAGTGGCAAAAGTATGGAATGTCAGGAAAGTGGTGACAATACCAATCATCATCGGAGCTCTTGGTACGCTGAGCAAAAACTTTAAGAGATATGTTGAGCAACTTGAAATGGGACAGATGACAGCTTTATTACAAAAGACTTGTGTACTTGGCACGGCGAAGATAATTAGAGGGACTCTGGACACCTAAGATTGAGGGATTCAATCCGCTGCCCAGAAAAAGCCGCCAAACAACAAAAAGGCGTGAAGAAAGGACAATAATAATAATAATAATAATGATGATGATGATAATAATAATAATAATAATAATAATAATAATAATAATAATAATAATGAAAACTTTCATGATAAATTCGAACTGAAATACATACAATTTAAAGATACGCTAATCAGACCAAACTACTCTCTATGATATAGGCATAGTATGGCTGCATACACAAAGGTGTCTCTAAAGGTTCTATGGTAAAATAATTTGTAAAAACAGTTAAAAGTCCATGAGCTCAGGGTCAGTCCAATCTTTCATTCTCATGCAGAATATGTAATACGAAGACCGTATACAAATCTCAATCAACTTAGAAGCAATGTATTTTACAGCAGTGTCATCAACTTTCAGTTCTTGCAACATTTTAAAGAATTGATCTGATTCTCTTGAATATATTCCAGCAGTTGTCATTACAAGATTAATACACTTAATTTTCTTATAGACGCGTTTTAAGGTACCGTCTCTTAAAAGGTGTTCGTATTTCTCCCTTTTTCTTTTCTCATTCTTCTCTGTATTTGTTTCATGACCTACTGTTAGTTCAACGACGTAGAGGTTGTTCTTTTTATCAATTGCCAGAAGATCAGGCCTTGAGCTTGAACCAGTTTGGAGATCGCAGTAAAGTTTCTTTACAATCGGCTCAATAAACTTTGCTAGATTTAACAACACTGAATTGTGTCTCCAAGTATAACGATCCAAGCACGGTGTGCATCCAGCCACAATATGCTTTGTCGTTTGAGTTTCTCGACAGAAAATACAATTGGGGCTTGTGTTTATGCCCCATCGCGCTAGGTTAGATAGGCAGGCTAGGGAGTTGTTCATGTATCTCACTGTGAAGCAGAAGATATTTCTTGGGAGCCGACGTTGCGTCTGGAACCAATAATTCTTTGCCTTGGGGAGAGCAGTTTTCCAAAGTTCCATTACTACTGAGCCCTGTACCTGGAGAGTTTCAATTTTTGACTTTTTATCATCTCTTATCTTTCTCAATGCTTGCTTTGCCGAATGAAACGAATCGTACTGTATATTCGATTTTACTGACGTAACGTTATGGAGGTATCGTATGTCCTCGTTCAATGAATGTTCAAGACATTTTCTACGAGTCACCTGACAAAGGGTAAATTTAGTGCTGACATCAATGACTTCTGGGCCAAATTGTGATCTGGAGAGCTGTAGAATTTCTACCGTCCCGCTTACTGGAATTTCGAGCCATCGCCGGAAGTACCTATGACATATCGAGTCAAGGTTTTGTTTTACCCATGTTATATCGATATCAGTGATTGTTAGGTCCCAGCTTATTTTGGAAAGGAAGTATTGATTGTAGAGTAGAAGCTTGTTTCTTGGATGCAATGGAAGCTGATGGATCAAGCCTAAGATCTTTTCAGTAGTGACTAATAGCTCTTCCTTGTGCTCATTATTGTTCATCTCCATGCCGAACCAGCGACCAAGGTATTGAAAGCTTTCGTTGTCCTCGACGCCTTTAATTAAAACATTGTTGATGTAGATTTTTGGTTTGTATTGTTTACACAGTGTGGCAACTTTCTTCATTGCAAATGATTGGCATTTATCTGGTCTAATGGTCATCTTAGCCCAGTTGCACCATCGACAAAAAGCATTAACTAGGGTTTGGTTGTCGTATTCCGTTGCAGAAATGGCTATGGCGTCATCAGCAAATTGAAACCAATTCCTTGGAGTGAGTAGCTTGCTGGTTCTGTAACTTAGTTGGCCAAATTCCGTAGTTTGAAGGGAATTTATGAATGAGTTCATGCAAAGATTGAAGAGTAAAGGACTAAGACAGTCTCCTTGAAGCACTCCTTTCTCGATCTTCAGGAGTGGGGTCACGAACTTTTTGGTAGTAATACTGGTCTTAAAGTCTTTGTACAAATGTTCGATGATTTCATTGACATGATTCGGAATGTGATGATACTTTAGCATGGCATTGATCAGTCCATGTTGGACTTCTCCAAAAGCGTTTTTTAGGTCTAGCATAGTAACGACCAACGATCTTTGTTTACGCTTTGCGTCTCGAATAATGTGAGCAAATAATGCTGTGTGTTCCATTGTCCCGGAGATTTTTGGAACGAAGCCCTTTTGAATGTGGTTTTCAATGAAACCATTCGCAGTTAGGAATTTGAACATACGATTTCGAAGGATAGATGTGAAAATTTTTAGGCAAATAGGCTGAAGGATTGGGCGAAAATTCCCTGGGTCGTCTGGAGAGCCTTTTTTGTGGATTAGGATGGTGGTCGCTGAGCGCCATGCTGCAGGGATCTTCTTACTACTCCAAACATGATTTATGATATCCGACAGGTAGGTCCGTAGGAATGGACATCATTTGAGCATTATAACAGAAATCTGATCAATAGGACAAGGCGATTTACTGGATTTCATACGCCAGATAATTCTTGATACCTCTTGATATGTTGGGGGCTCTAGATCAAATTCGGTTTTAGCTTCTGGGACACTCAAAAAAATAAGGGTGCTAGATAGGGTGTTTGAAAAAACCTAGGGGTTGTTCAAGCTCTGAGAAACATGCAAGGGTTTTTTGGAAAAACCGGCCAGTTGATGGGGTTTCTTCAATAACCCTAAGGTTTTTCTGACTCTTGAAAAACCTCTTGGGGTTCTCCTCTTGTTCAGCATAACCATAAGGTTTTTCCAAATTCCTTTAAGGATGAAGGGTTCAAAGGTAACTGACTCAAAAGGTCAAAAGAACCCTTGGAGGTTTATTGTTCGCCATCTTGGTTCTTGCGAAAACCTTCAAAAGTTGCCTGGGATAATTCATGATTGCAAAGATTTTGCATTTCAGAGACTTTTCTTGATTTTCGGTTTTTTTTTCAAGTGGTAATGTTTAGAAAACTAAAAGCGGCAAATGATGGTGCGAGAGCGTGCGAGAGTTTGCATTTCCTCAATGTTGACGAGAGCAGATAATTGGAAACGTTGCACCAACAAGATTGCAAGCTTTCCATTCGCTCTACAAGGTAAAGAGCAGGAAACATAAATATACTGCGTTTTATTTTCAACGTTCTACTTGCATAACATCACATTGCTTTCCTTGGGACTTTATCCGGACATGTTGGGACGAGTATAAGCCATGTGACTGAAACAGCGCGAATTTCGAATTCGATCCGGAATTTTCGAATTCGATCAACTCTTCGATCTGGCGTCAGCACGAAATCTTTCCTTCTCCTTTCGAGAGATAGCTGCCTTTCAAGAACTCACAAGAATGCCTTCAATACACAAGACAACGAAGAAGCAGATAAATTGCAAGCAAGTTTCAACCAAAACATTGGTAAGCTTCTTCACATCATTACTTTTACTCCAAGTTATTCGCTGTGTCAAAATTTCACATCGACAACCACACAGATTTTTCGGACTTTTCTGTTTATGGCCTAGCTAGCTAGCATACCTCGTCGTCCTTGTCAAATTTTCTTCAGTCAACTGTTGCTTGATGGAGATTAGTACAAACATGAATGTAAAAAAAAGAAAATAGCTTTGTTGTTCGTTCGTTTTTGTTACACAACAAACATTATGTTCATTTTCAAGTAGCCAACCAACTAGAAAGATGCTGTCTTGATTTTCAGTTCGACTTCAAGATGGCGAAACTTCTCTGATCTGTATGAATGGATAAAATTGAGGGGAAGTCTACTATCATGACATTGGCTGCAAAACAGAAACAAGGTAAACCATGAAGCGAATTTAGATTCTTTTATTGCATGTAAACTTTTTTTATATAAGCTTAAAAGTTGGCTTATGAGGTGAATTGAAACTCTTTCTTCGTAGAACCTCAAGCTTTATTCATCACAGCTTTCGCCTATGAATCTCCTTGGCCCTCGTTACCATTGTGCTTCCAGGTCGGCCTAGGTATAGGAATAGGATTTTGTAAAAGAACGCACCTGACATAACTTAGGAAACAATTTATTCTGTAAAAGGGAAAGCATCAGCAGCAAAGTTTTGCTTATTTTTATTTGCTTGCTGTATCACTCTATATGAAGGTGCTTGGGCAATACCTGAAAATTATTGGAGAGGCTTTAAAAACTTTCATTTGTCCATTTTAATGTCCACAAGGGCAAAGGTAGGCACCATAGATTTATTTATTGAAACTTTGAGAAATTTTTGAAAAACATCGAGGTTTTAAGAAGCATTATTTTAAACCATATGGCAAGAGTTCTTTTACCAAAATAAACTTTCTCAAGTTTAAAATTTACAGTATTGAAGTCTATTAATTTTTTGACGATCTGAGAGGTGAATTTCATGCACAAATACCACCTGGATAAACAATGTTAAGAACTTCTCGTAATTTTCCGCTTAAATTTTTCTAGGTTCATCAAAATTTTGTTGGCTCTGTTACACTTCAGAGGACTTGCTTTGAATGAAAATTTTACCAATACTTGTTTTGAGATTTACTGGAGCAAAGGGATGCAGTTACTGACAAAATGCCTACTCTTCTGACAACAATCTTGATAAAAAAATTTTTTCTAAACTCTATTTAGAGTGTCCATAATCCCATTTCTTCAGACACTAGAAACTGAGAGACTGACGCAGTACCGAAAGTTTCTTAAAATCATCAAATTTTAGCACTGAAAGTCTTTTGATGGTTTGAGAGAATGTTCCTCGAATTAATTTTGTACTAATTGGTGGAGGATCTTCTTTTGGTTGGGGAAATTTCAAAGACATTGCATCCTCACTTCTTTTGCAATCCGTGTTAAAAACTAAGACATGTTTAGTAATTTATGCTACAATTTCTTCTTAGAGGCTTGAAGAAAAAGACCAACGGAAGATCTGCATAGTTTCAAGGTGACAACACGTAAAAAAGACAGTTATCACTACTATAATGGAACAAGGTACTGCATATGTTGTAAAGAACAGCCGAAATCTTCGTGAATGAACTTCAGAAGTTGTCTTTGATTAGCTGAAGGCCTTGATTGACTTTCTTGAATATCAGAATACACTCATCTTTTTGGTGTAAAACCGTGGCATTCAACTTCATGATGAATTAAGACGCTCTGTGATAAAACTTTAAAAACATTCGCACATAGAATTAACAAACTCAGCTACAAAGCCCAGCCCAATAAAAAGACCAGTTTCTACAAAAATTTGTGTATTGACAGTACATACTTACACTTTGTTCTTCCCGAGGGGTGTATCACTCTTCCGAAAAGATGTACAAGATTTCTTTAAACAGTAAGATTTTAAGGACTTTTTAACGGATTTTTCTGTAAAACAAAGTAATTTTTTGCCAAAGGGGTAGGATATTTTTATACAGTGATATGCCCTCGGTTCTTCCCTTGTATGTAACTGATAAATTATAATCAGTTGTAAACCAAAAAGGCATTGTTCGTAGCGTTTCGTGATTTAGCATTTGTAATGTTAATTGAGACTTGTAACAAATGTAGTACACATCAAGATCCAAAAATCTTCGGACAGTCAAACTTTGTGACAAAATTTTTTCTGCAAGGTTTTGCAAATTTCCAAACACTCGAGCACACTCTTGGTTATATTTTTGCTCATGACACTTCAGTTTGAATTGGTTAATACTAAATTAATTCTATACTTGTGAACTGAAGGATTTGTTAGTTAAGAACTAAATCCTTTTTTGTATGAAGTATGTATCGGAAACTTTTCAGTCCGAGATATTTTTGGATTTTCATGTAACCAACATTGGTAAATATAAAGTTTTGAGATACAGAACTTTTGATGAATTCAAGAGGCAAAGTTTAATTGAAAATTTTATGCAAAAATGTCTCTGTTCTTTTGTGACGGTTCTCAACAATATGTATTACGAATAAATGTTTTGCGTGCCTTAAAGTTTCTTCAAAGGACTTGTGCAGGGGCAGCTTACATCACACAAGAGTGCGAAAGAAAACCCAATATACACCCTTCGAAGAGTTCTTATCTTTAAAACCAATCAGAGTTCCATAAGGGGTTGTTTCAAACCCGATCAAAGGTGCTAATAGATGTAAACAGAAAAACCCTCGAAGGTTTATCAGCAGCGTACAAATACGTTACCCCTGGAGGTAGGTGAAAAAACCTTGTGATAGAGGTTTTCTGAGAAACCCCCTCGCGTGGTTTTCTAAAAAACCCTTTCGCGCGGGTTTTTCAGAAAACCTTTTGAAGAGGTTTTTTTGAAAACCCTTTGAAACGGGTTGTTTGGAAAACCCTTTAAAGAAGGTTTTTTAGGAAACCCTTTTGAAGGGGTTTTTTAGGAAACCCTTTTGAAGGTGTTTTTTAGGAACCCCTTTTGAAGGGGTTTTTAGAAAACCCTTTTGAAGAGTTTTTAAGAAAACCCTTTGAAACAGGTTGTTTAGAAAACCCTTCAAAACGGTTCTTAGAAAAACCCTTTGAGAGGGTTTTTTATAAAACCTCTATGAAAGGGTTATTTCGAGCACCTCCAGGGGTAACGTATTTGTACGCTGCTGATAAACCTTTAAGGGTTTTTCTCAGCACCTTTATTTTTTTGAGTGGAGGATTGGTATCCATGCTGGCAAAGAAAAGTTTGCTTTTCGTGGACAGTGAAAGACTTTTTTGAAATACAAAGTGCACGTTGCTACATCGAAGTTTGGAAACATGCTGGTAGGTTCAACTAATACCCTTTTTACGTAATTCCAGAAGCTGTATCTTATTTCTGTGTCGTGGTCGATACTGCGACTATCATATTTGCGGCCCCCTCCGGGTACCATGGATCGCAAAAGTTTTGCTATGAACTTGATTTCAGCAGCGAGAATGTTATCGTTTTGAGATTTGAGATATTTCATCACCCGTTTCAATTTGCTTCGATTAAAATTTTCGTACTTTTCTTCGAATCTTTTGACTTCTGCAGAGATATCGTTTACGAGACCGTAATTATCTTTGAAATAATCGTAAGCAAGATCGTTCATATCTTGAACACATTCGTCGATATCCTCATCGTTAATTTTGCGCCTGTCCAGGTGAACCTGGAAGAAAGTATTTGCCGTAGACCAATCTTGATTCGTTTCAGGAAGTTTAACCCCAGTTTTAATTAACGGTGGCCCCGAATTTCCATAGTCGATAATTTCGTTCTGTTCAGGGTCATGGTTTGCAAGCTCTTCGCACAAATCTGCTGTAAGTTGTTTTGCAAGACCCTCTATTGTTTTGCACGATCTTTGATGCATTCGCAGGCCTCTTTCACCCTTACAATGTTTACCGCAACAGCAGACAAAGGATGCATTGTTGTCTGTATTCATGTAATTCAAAGGACTGTGATTCACAGGTGAATGGCTGCTTTGTTGACGTTCTGCTTCATTGCTGTTCTTCGCTCTCCCTTTACAGCGCCATGAATGGCGGCCTAGCACAGCAAAATCTTTTCCACAGAATGAGCAGACCGTAAGCACCATGAACCAAAGTAAGATAGTTATCTTTAATAATAATAATAATAATAATAATAATAATAATAATAATAATAATAATAATAATAATAATAATAATAATAATAATAATAATAATAATAATAATAATAATAATAATAATAATAATAATAATAATAATAATAATAATAATAAGAGAAACACAACTGTTCTATGTCAGACGTTTCGATTATAAAATCTTCATCAGTGTATTTACAAATCTAGACAGCCAAGTATTTATACTCTAAACATAAAATTTGCATTAAAATGTATTTCTAAAACCCAGACAAATAAAAGAAAAATTAACATTTTAAAATCCTATTGAAATGAAAAGAAGTTTTTACATAAGAACAAAGCGGTTCCGAAACAATGAATGATTTCTGTGCCCAAAATACCCCCAAGTGGCCTTCCAAAGTCTCCTACTCCCTGTTTAAATTTTTGGATTTGGACTGACTAGAAAGAGAGTGAAAGCTCTGCGTGACAAGAACTTATACAACCCGAGACAGAAGGCAAGAGTGCAAGCTAGTGACCCTCCAAGGATTTGCTTAAGTTGCTAAATCCAGGATAGCTCGATGGGGAATTCCACCCCACCACTACGTGCAATTTTGCACGAAGTCAGCCAGCCAACACCCCTGCCATTATGCTGCCCATGATTTTCAATGCAATGGTAAGAGAACTAAGCAGTGCCACAAGCAAATATATCCAGCTCAACATCGGCTGCCCTCTCATTTAGGCCATTTGGTGTAAACAAACCCAATTTGTATTGCCAAAAAAGCTCCTTCCTGCGAAGGGAGTACACATCCTGTGCTCCATCAATGAGGCGAATAACGACCGAAAATTCACCATGGTGGCCTTCCTCGAAAAAATGAGAGAACAAGCTTGCCTGAGGGACCGCCTTTCCCGTATTAAGAGTACCAGCATTACGCTTCTGTTTGTAAGTCCGAAAGTATGATTTGTACACGTTAAATCTTTGACGAAATTTTGTTTTAGTGCTGCCAACATACTTTTTGTTGCAACATGTACATTGCAACATATAAACTACGTTTGTAGAATTGCAATCGTAAGCCCCTGAAAAATTCTTGAAAGATCGCGAATCATTCGCATTAGAAAAACTGCAGCCCTCTTGAATAATAGGGCAAATTTGACATCTCTTACCACTGCATTTAAAAGTTCTTTTTGGCACCAACTCCTGATCTTGAGTTTGCAACTTAGCGCGAACCAAAGTGTCTTTAAGGTTTTTAGCCCTCCTAAATGAAACGAAAACTTTTCCACCAAATTGCTTGCGATGTTCGTCGTCAACGAGGAGAATATTAGCGCATTTTCGCAAAATATTGCTGACCCCTTGAAGTGCTGGATGGTAAGTTAGAACCAACGGTATCCTCGTGTCATCCTTCTGCTTGGAGATCCCATTTAACAGGATTTCCCTATCCAATTGTCTGACCTTGTCTAACTGAATGTCGATTTCCCCTTCATGATACCCCCTCCCAATTAGCCACGATTTTAAATCACCCATCCGTTCGTCAAAAAATGAATCTTCGGAACAAATACGCCTTATGCGAAGGGCCTGTCCGTATGGGATGCCCTTTTTGGTGTGATAAGGATGACAAGAAGAACGGTGCAGGAGCTGATGTGTATCAGTCTGTTTCGTGTAGAGATCTGTCACCAACTTGTAACCTTTTTTAATGACTTTAGTGTCAAGAAAGTTGACGCTCTCCTTGGACCATTCAGCTGTAAATTTTATGGAATGGTGTGCAGTGTTGAGGTATTCTACAAATTCGGAAAGCTTCTCTTCACCATGGGTCCAAATTAGGAAAACGTAATCGATGTAGCGCCACCACAGCCACGGCTTGCAGCTGGAACCCCTAAGAAGTTTTTCCTCCAGATCTGCTAAGAACAAAATCGCGTATGATGGCGCACATTTGGTGCCTATTGCGGTGCCTATTGCTATTATTATTAATAATAATAATAATAATAATAATAATAATAATAATAATAATAATAATAATAATAACAATAATAATAATAATAATGATAATAATAATAATAATAATAATAATAATAATAATAATAGTAATAATAATAATAACAATAATAATAATAACAATAATAATAATAATAATAATAATAATAATAATAATCACTGATGATGTAGATGAGACTAAATCTTGGAATTGGGTAAGGCAATCAGATCTTAAACCTGGGACAGTGTCATTGATTTTTTCCGCTCAAGAACAAGCATTAAGAACTAACTATTCGAAATTCCACATTGATAAAACATCTGAATCACCGCTTTGTAGATTGTGTGGGGCCAAAGGTGGAAGCATTTCTCACCTCGTTAGCGAATGTAGTAAGCTTGCTCAGAAACAATACAAGGCAAGGCATGACAGTGTTGCGCAAATTATTCATTGGGAACTATGTGGTATGTATGGATTCAAAAGAGAAAAGAAATGGTACGAGCATGAGCCACAAAGTGTGTTAGAGAATGAAGAAGTCAAGATACTATGGGACTTTACCATTCAATGTGACCACTTAATTCAAAGCCGAAGACCTGATATTGTAGTTGTTGAGAAGGAAAAAAAGGAATGCAAGATCATCGACATAGCTGTTCCGAATGATGTGCGAGTAGGGAATAAAGAGCAAGAAAAGGTAGAAAAATACCAAGACCTCAGGCGAGAGATTGCAGCCCTTTGGGGAATGAAGAAAACTGAAGTCATCCCGATTGTTATTGGTGCTCTGGGCATGATTTCAAAAAAATTAGACATGTGGATAAAGAAAATTGGCGTTAACATCAAAACAGAGGCATTGCAGAAAAGTACGCTTCTTGGAACTGCAAGAATATTACGAAGAACTTTGGCAATGTAGTCTTTCGCTTGGACTTCAAAGAAAGAGAAGAACTAATGAGAAGAACCCTTAGACCTGAGGTTACTGGTTGTAACCAGATCTAAAGGACAAAACTACAAGTGTAACACTGAATGTAATAGTACGAACCATAATGATGATAATAAGAATAATAATAATAATAATAATAATTATAATAATAATAATAATAATAATAATAATAATAATAATAATAATAATAATAATAATAATAATAATAATAATAATAATAATAATAATAATAATATAAGAAACAAAACCATCATGAAAAATTAACAGAAAAAGAAAATAAAAAGAAACACAACTGCTAAAAACTCTGTACGTTTCGATTAAAAATCTTCGTCAGCAATACTTTTCTAATTGGACAACCGAGGATTTATACTCCGTGGTAAACAACTTAATACAGTTAAAAATAAACTATAATTACATTTCATTACAAAGAACGCTATTCTTAATAAACATGACTGACCCCGAAATTAAGACCCAGTGGGAATTAAAAACACGTTTTAAATTCAAACTTTCTTCAGCGTAAACAAGAAATGAAGTAACTGGCACATCAGCAAATGTCCCCTCCGATATGACCCTCCCGTATGTCCTTTCACCCCATGGGATCAGATAGATCACAGAGCAAACCTCCAAGGGATGCAGCCGGCAACCCCACGGCCCTCCCACTTGACCTTTCAATGATTCACAAATTGCTGAATCTTGAATGGCTTGATAGGGAATTCCATCCTAACGCCACATGCAAAAAAACATGAAGCCAAATAGGAAGACAGCAGAGCACTGCCAACCGAACCCCCCAGTGAAACCAGATTCAATGGCAGGAATTAGGCCATGCCACACGCAAACATATCGAGTTCCACATCTGCAGCCCGTTCATTCAAACCGTTGGGAAGAAAAGTTCCCAGTCTGTATTGCCAAAACAATTCCTTACGTCGTAATGAAAAAACATTATCAGCCCCATCGATCATTTTAACCCTAACCTCAAACTTACCATTGTGATTCCCCTCAAAGAAATGACTAAAAAAGTTTGCTTGTGGGATTAATTTACCCCTGTCCAGTGATCCCTCGTCATGTTTGCGTGCGTAAGATCTAAAATAAGATTTGTACACGTTGAATCTTTGCCTAAATTTGGTTTTGGTGCTACCTACATATTTTTTGCTGCAGACTTCACATTGTAGTAAATACACTACGTTTTCTGAATTGCAGTTATACCCCCCCGAAAAGTTTTTGAAAGATCTGTTTTCGTCTGAATTTTCAAAACTATCCCCCTCCGTTATGACGTTGCATATCTGGCAACTTTTCCTGCCATTGCACCTGTAGGTACCCTTAGCCAACGGAGGCTCACCAACACTCGGTAATTTAGCCCTAACAAGTTGATCTTTGAGATTTTTGGCCCTCCGAAATGACAAAAAAGTCTTGTTTTGGAACACTTCTTTGTGCTCGTCATCTACCAAAATGAGTTTTGAATTTTCCTTTAAAATCTCATAAACTTTGTTAAGAGCTGGATGATACGTAAGTACCAGAGGTATTCTCTTGTCATCCTTAGTTTTTGGCTGCCTATCCAAAAGACTCAAACGATCGCGGCCACGGAACGATCGCGGCCACGGAACGATCGCGGCGATATTATTATTATTAATATAATAGCCAAAATAGCTCTTTCCTACGAAGTGAATAGACGTTATCCGCCCCATCGATTATCCTAATACTGACCGAAAAATTACCCACATGTTGTTCATCAAAAAAGTGGCTAAAGAAACTAGCCTGTGGAACAGGCTTTCCTGTTGCCAAACTGCCCTCGTTATGTTTGCGTGCGTATGTCCTAAAATACGATTTATAAACATTGAACCTTTGTCGAAACTTGTTTTTGGTGCTGCCAATATATTTTTTATTACAGCAGTCACATTGCAACATATAAACCACACTTTCTGTATTGCAATGAAAGGGCCCCGAAAATATTTTGAATGTCCTCGAATCATTTGCATTGGCAAAAGTATCCCCCTCTCGTATCAAAGGACAGATTTGGCAATTTCTTCTACCGTTACATTTAAAGGTTCCCCTTTCCACCAACTCCTCCTCCAATGGTTGCAGTTTTGCCCTAATTGTCGAGATTGCCGTAAAACTTCATATACCCTATGCAAAGCTGGATGATATGTGAAAACTAATGGTATCCGTGTGTCATCCTTTGGTTGTTGTTGCCGAGAAAGTAAGGAAACGCGATCCAACCCCTTAGCCCTGTCAACCTGTTCATCTATGTCCCCCTCTGTATACCCCCTATCCAAGAGCCACGTTTTTAGGTCTGCAACCCTGTTTTCGAAAAACCTATCTTCTGAACAAATACGCCGCATCCTAAGGGCTTGACTATACGGTATCCCCTTTTTAGTATGATTCGGATGACATGAAGTACGATGGAGGAGTTGGTGTGTGTCGGTCGGTTTAGAATATAAATCCGTCATAAGTTTTGTACCCTCTCTAATAACCTGTACGTCTAGGAAGTTGATCTTTTCTTTGGACCATTCAGCGGTAAATTTTATGGAATGATGTGCCCCATTGAGAAAATTGATAAATTCTGAAAGTTTTTCTTCCCCGTGTAACCTAACCAAAAATATGTCGTCTATGAAACGCCACCAAATAAACGGTTTGTACTGGGCTTCTTCGAGTAACTTTTCCTCTAATGCAGCCAAGAACAAAATTGCATAGGATGGTGCACATTTAGTACCTATTGCCGTTCCCCTAAGTTGTTGAAAATACGACCCATTAAACTCGAAAAAATTGTTCTTAAGCACTAAGTCTGCTAGTTCTACGAGAGAGCTTGTTGAAACCGACTGATCTTCACGACCATTCAGGGCAACCCGAAGAGCTTCCAGTCCCTCATCATGTGGTATACTCGGGTAGAGACCAACCACACCAACTGTGCAAAGAATAGCATTCTCGGGGAGCTCGTCGAGATTAGCAATCTTCTGCAAAAAATGATTAGTATCCTTAATGTATGACCTGACGCTTTTAGCCAATGGTTGTAAGTGATGATCCAAAAACTGAGATATATTCTCCGTATAAAAACCACAGTTTGAAATAACAGGCCTACCAGGAACGCTATTCAGCCGCTTATGAATTTTAGGCAATAAGTAAAATCTTCCTAGTTTCGGATTGTTGACTAATAAATATTCTAAAGTCCTTTCATCGATATCATCTCGTTCTCTAATCTTGTTAATAGTATTATCAATTATCTGCTGGAGGTGCTCCGAAGGATCGCTATCAAGTTCTGCATATACTGCAGTATCGCCTAACTGACTTTGGGCCCCTTTTATATAATCTTCTCTGTCCCATACTACCACCCCAGACCCCTTGTCAGCCTCCTTGATAACTATCGACCGGTCACATTTAAGACTATCCAAAGCTAATTTCTCTTCCCTACTGATGTTACTAAAATTATTACCTTCCACAGAAATCTTCATTATCTCATCCTCTATCTTAGACAAATACACTTCAATGGCTACATCCTTATTTCTAGGGTTAAATTTACTACGAGGTTTAAACGTCGGGTACTCTGAAAAATCCTCCGACTCTCTAAAATGCCACTTCAGTCGGAGACGCCTTCCAAAATTCTCTAGATCAATCTTAATTTGGGAAAAATCGATTTCTTTTGGTGTAGCTACAAATTTCAAACCTTTAGATAATATAGATATTTCTGATTCAGTTAACGCTCTCTTTGATAAATTAATTACCTTGTCATTTTCAAAACGACCTTCGATTCGTCCGTTTGCGTCCATTTTAACTTCAAAGTCTCTCTGTGGTTCATCCGCCTTTCTATCTTCATTGGGTTCTTGTACCTCTTCGTTCGTGCTTTCACCTCTTGTCCTTGTTCCTCTCTCTAAAACAGGTTGCGGGTTATCAAAATCATCTTCAAGCAAATTTCTGTGGATTTCTGCAAAGTCTATCTGCTGTGGAACTTCGATTCGTCCATTTGTGTCCAATGTAACTTCAAAGTCTCTCTGTGGTTCATCCACATTTGTATCTTCATTAAATTCTTGTACCTCTTCCTTCGTGCTTTCACCTCTTGTCCTTGTTCCTCTCTCTAAGTCACGTGGTGGGTTATCAAAATCATCTCCAAGCAGGTTCCTGTGGATTTCTGCAAAATCTATTCGCTGTGGGGCTGCCAGTGAATCTCTAAATGACACCAAATTCTTTCCAAAATCAAAACTTCCCAAGTCACCCTCTACCAAACTAAAAAAATCGGTCGGCAAAAGTAACGCTTTCAGTTTTTTTCTTCTTCGAGCTTTCAGCACTTTTTGAATTTTGGCAGCATGTTCGCAAAGATCCTGCATTGTGCCTTTAACTTCCTTTATGTTGTAAACTTTAGTGATGAAATCAGTAATTTTATTCCAAAATATGACCCGAAGTTCTGTGCCCACTTCATGATATTCTTTGATAAGTGCCCCTACAAGATCTTTCTCTGCATTAAACATGATATTGTCCCATTGAAGTTGGAAATGTTGCGACTTTTTCCCAATCTGTGCACGTTTCTTTAACTTCAGACCGTTCGGAATGACATTGTAAACAAAGCAAATCTTTAAGAATAACCAGTTACTAAAATATCGTGTTATTTTGTCAGCCAAGTTGAAAATTTCTCTTTTTCTTGGAACTCGGCTGTCCTCAACCATCTTTGACCCTTTCCGTTGGAAAATAAAATATGTTAACAAAAACCACCATCAAAAATAAACAGAAAAAAGAATATAAAAACACAACTGTTTATAAAATACGTTTCGATGATAAAATCTTCTTCAGTTAAACTAAACCAGAGGACAGCCGAGTATTTATACATGTTGAAAACAAAACCTAAGCTAAAATTATTCCAAAATGAAATTGCTAACAATGAAAAAGCATTAACTCGCACAAAATTTAAAAGAAGATGTTTGAAACTGGCTCACACTGGGCCCCCCGGGGCCGCCAAGACCGCGCAGAAAGAACCACAAGACAAAGAGCCAAAGTCTCAGTGCTTTGTCTCTCGGGTCCCCCCGCACGAACCCAACGACCCGAAAGACCCAGCGCGAACCAAGTCTCAAAGTATTTTAAAGTTTTTATGACTCCCATCCCAGTAAACAACCATATTGAAATCCATGCGTGGCACCGTTTATTAATGCACTTAGGACTGGAAACTCTTCTGTTGTTGGAGTCAAGACCTTTAAGAAAGAACACCCGCCCAGTGACCCTCCAAGGATTTGCAAAACAGCTAAGAACTATTTTAGCCAATGCTAAATCCCAGATGGCAAGGAAGGGGATTCCACCCTTCCACCATGTGCAGAAAACACAAAGCCAAAGGTTGAAGTGCCCCACCCATGCAGGTCCCAACTCTTAAATGTAACGATAGAATTTATGCCGACCCACAAGCAAACATATCGAGTTCAATCTCTGCTGCTCTTTCGTTTAGGCCAGCAGGTGAAAACGTTCCAAGTTTGTACTGCCAAAATAATAATAATAATAATAATAATAATGGTGGTGATAATAATAATAATAATAATAATAATAATGATAATAATAATACTAATAATAATAATGATAATAATAAAGATAATAATAACAACAACAACAATAATAATAATGATAATAATAATAATAATAATGATGATGGGCAAAATAATGAAAATGCTATACCTGATGCTGATGAATCAAAACGATTCTGGTCGGACATTTGGGGTAAGGAGGTAAAACATAACGGTAAGGCAGAATGGCTGAATGATTTCAAACAGGAAATGGGGGATACACCAAAGCAACAAAGGGTTGAAATAACTGAACCAAAAGTGAAAAAGTTGCTTAGAAAGGTACCTAACTGGAAGGCGCCAGGTCCCGATGGGGTGCAAGGATTTTGGCTGAAGAATTTTACCAGCATGGACACATATTTGACACAATATCTTGCTCATTGTCTTGAAGGAGATACACCTGAATGGATGACGAAAGGCAGAACGGTTCTCATTCAAAAGGATAAGTCAAAGGGGATAGAAGCAAGTAATTACAGACCAATAACCTGCTTACCCCTTGTTTGGAAGCTATTGACTGGATTGATAACTGATGAAGTCTATGAGTTCTTAGAAAAAGAGAAGCTACTACCGGAGGAGCAGAAAGGTTGCAAAAGAAAATCGATGGGAACTGCAGACTTACTATTCATTGACAGATTGGTGTTGCGAGAGGCCAGGATGAGAAAAAAGAACTTTGCGATGGGCTGGATAGATTACAGAAAGGCTTATGACATGATGCCTCATTCGTGGATATTGGAGTGTTTGAAATCATTAGGTATTAGCGACAACATACAACTGTTCCTTGAAAAAACAATGAATACTTGGAGAATTGAACTGACATGTGCAAACCAGCAACTTGGAAAAGTGAACATCAAGAGGGGGATTTTTCAAGGCGACGCACTCTCTCCTCTTTTATTTGTTGTTGCAATGATTCCTCTCACACATGTTCTGAGAAAGATAAAATCTGGCTACGAGTTTACAAAGAGTAAAGAGAAAATCAACCACTTACTATACATGGACGACCTCAAGTTATATGCGAAAAATGAGAAGGAACTAGACTCACTTGTCCAGACAGTTAGAGTACTCAGCAACGACATAGGCATGCAGTTTGGTTTAGATAAATGTGCAGTTCTGATAATAAAGAGAGGAAAGATAGTTAAGTCAGAAGGAATAGAATTGCCCAATGACGAAAAGATAAGATCACTAAAGGAAGATGATAGCTATAAATATCTGGGTATATTGCAATCAAACGAAATACAACGGAAAGATATGAAAGAAAAAGTTGGAAAAGAATACAAAAGGCGTGTCAGGAAAATACTTGAAACCAAGCTGAATGGTGGCAACATAATCAAAGCAATCAACACATGGGCCATACCAATGCTAAGATACTCAGCTTCTTTCCTTGACTGGACCATTAGTGAGCTACAAGAAATGGATAGAAGAACAAGAAAATTAATGACTATGCATAATGCGCTGCATCCTAGGAGCAATGTTGATCGTCTGTACATACCACGAAGTGAAGGGGGAAGAGGACTCCTGAGTGTCGAAGATACAGTGAATTTAGCTAAACTGGGATTGCAAGGATACGTAAAAATGAGTGACGAGAGGCTCATAAGTGCTGCAAGAGGTGCCGATGAAGTTACAGACTGGGAAGCAGCAATTGAAAGTAAGAATGATTTCAAGAAACGAAAAAAACAAGAAAGACAAAACAACTGGAAAGCAAAGATGCTACATGGGCAGTTCATTAGGCAGACAGAAAATCTAGCGGACGAGCAACAATGGATGTGGTTAAAGGATGGCACGTTGAAAAGGGAGACAGAAACATTGATAATGGCAGCTCAAGAGCAGGCAATCAGAACTAATTTGATAAAGGCAAAGATAGACAAGACCCAACAAGAAAGTAAGTGCAGAATGTGCGGTCAAGCTGACGAAAGTGTCAATCATATTCTGAGCGAGTGCAGTAAAATGGCACAAAAGGAATATAAACGTCGACACGACTGGGTTGGGAAGAAAGTGCATTGGGAAGTCAGTAAACGGTGTGGATTTGATGTTAACGAGAAATGGTACGAGCATGAGCCAGATGCAGTCAGTGAGAACAATGATTTCCACATTCTGTGGGATTTTGAAGTGCAAACAGACCATGTGATTGAAGCGAGAAGGCCTGACATGATCGTGACAGACAAGAAGAACAATACATGCAAGATAATTGACTTCGCAGTGCCTTATGATAGCAGGGTAGATGCAAAGGAAATGGAAAAAATTGAAAAATATCAAGATTTAGCCAGGGAGCTTCGAAAGATTTGGAATAAACAAGTCAAAGTCATCCCTATCATAATTGGAGCTTTAGGAACAACTCCAAAACTGTTGAGAAAGAGACTGGAGGACATTGGCATCGAAACAAAGATAGTGGAATTGCAGAAGAGTGCAATCTTGTATTCTGGAAGGATCCTCAGGAAAGTTCTTGAGATTTGAGAAGACTTGTTGTCACCGAACCTCAAGGAAAAAGATCTCTACTGACTTAGACAGTATGCGATATGACGATAATAATAATAATAATAATAATAATAATAATAATAATAATAATAATAATAATAATAATAATAATAATAATAATAATAATAATAATGGAGAAAGTATTAAGGAGGTTGGTGATGAAGGATACAAATACCTTGGTATTTTAGAGCTTGATAAGATAAAGGAGAAGGAGATGAAAGAATTATTCCAAAGGGAATACTTGCGACGAGTCAATCTCATTATGAAATCAAAATTGAACGGAAGGAACAAAATATTGGCAGCAAACACCTGGGCTGTGTCACTTATGAGATATGGAGCAGGCATACTTAGATGGACTAAGAATGAGCTTCAAGAGATCGATAGAAAAACAAGAAAAGTTATGACAATAAACAAGGAACTTCATCCAAGGAGTGACGTTGCAAGAATATACGTTTCAAGAAAAAGAGGTGGAAGAGGTTTGATGAGTTGTGAGAATTGTGTGAAGGGAGAAGAAAATAACCTGGGTTGGTACATAAAGAACAGCAGAGAGATTGTCTTGAGAAAAGTAGGGGAAACCAGTATAGTTAACACCGAGGAGGCAATGGAACCAAATGAATACAAAAGGTCTAAGAGCCAGGAAATGGAAGATGCATGGAGACAGAAGGTGATGCATGGACAGTTTGTGAGGGACAAGGAAGGAGTGAAGTGGGATAAATCATGGCAATGGCTTGCAAAAGGAGATTTGAAGGGATGCACAGAAGCACTGATATGCAGTGCTCAAGAGCAAGCTTTAAGAACGAATTACACAAAGTTCCATATCGAAAAGAATGCTGATTCTCCACTGTGCAGAATGTGCGGAGAAAAAGGAGAAACTATTAGTCATCTGGTTAGTGAATGCGGAAAATTAGCTCAAAGGGAGTACAAAAGAAGACATGATAATGTGGCGCGATATGTTCATTGGCAACTTTGCAACAAAGGAGGCTTGGAAAGAGCTGAGAAATGGTATGAACAGCAACCCGAAGCAGTAATTGAAAATGAGAATTTCAAGCTCTTATGGGATTTCACCATTCAGTGTGATAGATTTATTGAGGCAAGGCGACCAGATATTGTGTTAGTAGATAAGAAGAACAAAGAAGCGAAAATAATCGATATTGCTGTGCCAGGAGATTCAAGAGTAGCAGAAAAAGAACTTGAAAAGACTGAAAAGTACCAAATGTTGAGAGAAGAAATAGGTCATGTATGGCAAATGAATAAAGTTACGGTGATACCCGTAGTAATTGGAGCATTGGGAGTCATTTCAAACAAGTTTGAAAGATACATGGAGAACTTGGATGTGAAGATTGCGATGGAAATTATTCAGAAAACGGCACTGCTTGGAACAGCAAGGATACTGCGAAAAGTTTTGACACTTTAGAGAAACAGGAGAAGGAGCTTTGAGACCCCTGGTGACTTGTTGTTACCCGCTCTCAAAGATAAAAGAACAAAAGAACTTACCAGACAAACGTGTCTGAGATTTACATTATGGACAATAATAATAATAATAATAATAATAATAATAATAATAATAATAATAATAATAATAATAATAATAATAATAATAATAATAATAATAATAATAATAATAATAATAATAATAATAATAATAATAATAATTGAAGGAATAGTTCGAAATGAAGGTGTAACTCCGGATGCAGAAGAGAGCAGAAACTTTTGGGGAGACCTATGGGACAATGAGGTCAAACATAACGAGGAAGCAGAATGGTTAAATAGAGTTAAAATTTCCACAAGAAATATGCCCGAGCAAGCTGAGGTCGTGATAACAAGGAAAACGTTGAAACAACAATTAAGCAAAATGCCGAAATGGAAGTCATCTGGATCAGACGGTGTACATGGACACTGGTTAAAAAGCTTCACAACGTTACATGACACAATAGTTCTACAATTAGGAGAAATCTTAACATCTGGAGAAGTTCCTAGCTGGCTGGTAAGTGGCAGAACGACTTTGATCGTAAAAGATAAGACTAAAGGAAATTTGGTGTCAAATTTTAGGCCAATAACGTGCTTGCCCATGATGTGGAAGTTGTTTACTGGAATAATTGCCGAGGAAATATACAGCCACTTAGAATCAAACAACATACTACCAGTAGAGCAGAAGGGCTGCAGAAAAAAGAGTCGGGGGACCAAAGATCAGCTAATCATAGATAAGATGATACTGAAAAACTGCAAGAAGAGAATGACCAATTTGTGTATTGCATGGATAGACTATAAGAAGGCGTTTGTTATGGTGCCACATTCGTGGGTGTTAGAATGTCTCCGTTTGTATAACATTACACCGAATGTGATTGAAGTTCTCACTAAATCTATGAAACACTGGAAGACATCACTTACCGCAGGAGGAAGGACACTAGGGGAAATAAATATCAGAAGAGGCATTTTCCAAGGTGACAGTTTGTCACCGATCTTATTTGTTTTAGCATTGATTCCACTGTCAAAGCTGCTTAATGATATGAAAGATGGCTACCATCTAGGAAAGAATAGGCCAAAAGTGAATCATTTGCTTTACATGGACGACTTGAAGCTCTATGCAAAAGATAAAAAAGAGTTAGACACTCTCATCCAGACAGTCAGGGTGTTCAGTAAGGACATAGGAATGGACTTTGGGATCGAAAAATGTGCGATGATTCAGATGAAGAGAGGAAAATTTGTAATAAGTGAAGGAATTGAATTGCCAAATGGCAAGAAGATAAGATCACTAGACGACCAAGAGGGCTACAAGTATTTAGGAATTCTTCAATTTGATGATATAAAGCACAGAGAAATGAAAGAGAAGTTAAAGAAAGAATATGTCAGAAGAGTGAGGAAAATACTAAAATCACATCTGAATGGTGGAAATGTCATCCAAGCTATAAATGCGCGGGCGGTTTCCATAATACGGTACAGTGCAGGAATATTGGATTGGACAAAATTAGAATTACAAGAACTGGACAGGCAAACGAGGAAGCTGTTAAACATATATAGAGCGTTACATCCTCAAGCTGATGTAGACCGATTATACTGGAAGCGAGCAGAGGGAGGAAGAGGATTGTTAAGTGTTGAAGAATGTGTCAAAATCGAGCAAACTAATATTGGCTATTACATCTACAACAGCAGCGAAATGTTATTGGCTGAAGTATGTAGAGAGGGTATTGTATCTGATGAAGGTGACCCGAAAGATAAGAAGAAAGAGCTAACAGAGGCAAGGAAGCATAAATATCTCCAAAAGAAACTTCATCCAGTATTCTACAAAGAGACAATGGACGTAAGAGATGAAGAGAATTCATGGAACTGGCTTAAGAACGGGTACCTAAAGAAAGAAACGGAGGGGACAATTTTAGCGGCACAAGACCAAGCCCTGAGAACGAATTGGGTAAAGAGCAATGTTGATAAAGAAAATATATCATCAAAATGCAGAATGTGCGGGGAAAGGGAAGAGACAATTGCACATATTGTATCTGAATGCCAAAAATTAGCACAAAGAGAATACAAAAGCTGGAGACATGATAAAGTGGCAGCCGTCATTCATTGGTACCTGTGCAAGAAATTCGGATTTGAGTGCGACGACAAGTACTACAACCATATAGTGACAAGAGAAAATAGGGTACTTGAAAATGATGAAGTATTATTACTGTGGGATTTCTCTATTCAGACTGAAACCCGCATTGATCATAACAAACCAGACATCATGTTAAAGAACAAGAAAGAAAAGACCTGCCAAATAATCGATGTGGCATGCCCATTTGACACTCGAGTGAAGCAGAAAGAGGAGGAGAAGCTGGACCACTACAACGAACTAAAGTATCAAATTTTGAAAATGTGGAAGGACGAAGTAAAGAAAGTTGCAATAATACCAGTTGTTATAGGCGCACTTGGGGTAGTCTCAAAACGATTCAAGAGTTACATTGCAGCATTAGACTTTGACCCAGGAGTACAACCATTGCAGAAAGCATGCCTCATAGGCACGGCCAGGATTGTGAGGAAAGTACTGGACATAAGAGAATGAATAGCAGGAAGACTTTTTATGTTTTCGATACAGACAGTACGCACACTTTCTTAAGTTACGGGATGTAACCTGAAAGTGGACAATGCATTGCCAGTTACACTGTGATAATTACTGAAATAATAATAATAATAATAATAATAATAATAATAATAATAATAATAATAATAATAATAATAATAATAATAATAATAATAATAATAATAATAATAATAATAATAAATTCCAGTTTGAGACACAGGCGTAAACGACGAAACAACGCAAGAATTCAAGATGGATCCAACATGAATTCAAGAACAAGAACAGAGCAAGAAATTGGATCCCCACCATCAACTTCACTGTCTGGCGAGATACAAAACGGCACACAGGGAAGTATTAACACCAAAAAAAGGATAAATTGACTAGAGAAATGAATACTGAAATAATTAAAGGCCATTTCAAAGCTCTGATAACAGTTCCCGACACTTATTCCAAAGGTTTGTTTGAATACTTTGAAGGAAAATTTTCAAATTTGCATGTCACGGCCCAGCGATTAACCGACCAAAAGCGTACCATCCTAGAAAGGGCCTACGGGAAGGTAAAAGGAAAACTCCGTGGAGGATGGTTGTCTAGGGAGGAAGTAGAAGCCATAGAGGCAGAGGCTAAGATATTATACGACAACGATGAATCAAATCAAAACAGAAGCAAGGAAATACTTACCGAGAATGTTGAAAACTTGTCTGCAGAAAACCCCGATGAAATTCAAGAGCCAGAATCGGACGAGACCAGGGCCATAATCACAAAAATCAAGATTGAATTTGAGAAGACTAAAATGACTGGCTTTGATAACCGTAAAAGATTTCGAAAACCTCCCAAAAAAATTTTAAAAAACTCAGAGAAAGCATAACAAAAATAAACAATGTATCAAAACGAGGCCATATTGCAGTCAACGATTTTACTGAACAAAATAGTCTTTTGTATGCTGCTTCAGAAATTGCTATAGAAATTGCGGGTTCAACAAAAGAGTGCCTAACAATGAAACAACGTAGAAATGAGAAAAGAAAAGACACATGGGAGAACAAAATCAAAAGAAAGATTGAATTACTCAGATCTGATATAAGCAAAATAGAGCAAATGTGCAACAGTCCTAAAACACCTAGAATACAAAGAAACAATGCCGAAATGAAGAGAAAATACAAACTTTATAGTGATACAAAGAGAAAGGAAACCTCAGAGAGATTAAAACAAAGGCTCTCAGCGTTAAGTCACAGGCTAAAAAGATTCCAAACACACCAGAAACAATTTCACCAAAACTATATGTTTGAGAATGATTCCCAAAGATGCTACAAAGAACTAAGAGGAGCACAATTTGAAGTTGACGATCCGCCAAAAAAAGAAGACATTGAAAACTTTTGGAAACCAATCTATGAAACAAGTAAATCGCACAATACAACAGCCCAATGGATTAAGGATCACGAAAATCATGTGAAAGCATCTCAAATCGAGGAACAAGGGCAACCAAAATGGGACCAGAAGAACATAACAGAAACCTTGAAAACATTGCAGGACTGGAAGGGGCCTGGGCCGGATCAAATTCAGGCGTTTTGGTGGAAGAACTTCACGTTCTCGCACGATCAATTAACTGAATAATACGCCAAGTTTTTAGAAAATCCTGAATCATGCCCTGACTGGTTTACTAAGGGAAGGACAACTTTGATACCAAAATCGAGGGAATGTAGAAATTCAAAGAATTACCGCCCAATTACGTGCCTTCCAATTGTTTACAAGATCTTCTCTAAGTTGATTGGAAAAGAGTTAATGCAACATATCAAAAAGTATGAAATTATACCAGAAGAACAAAAAGGGGCTGCTGAGAACACACTAGGGTGCTTAGACCAACTACTCATTGATTCAATGATAACGGAAGATGCAAAACAGTTAAAGAAAAACTTATCTACAGCGTGGATTGACTATGCAAAAGCATATGACTCGATACCGCATTCGTGGATATTGCACTGTCTTAAAACATACAACTTTAGTCATCATCTCATTAACTACATCGGTACATCAATGAAAAAATGGAAAACCGTAATATTTCTACATCATGAAAACGGAACAGTGCAGTCTGATGACATAAACATAAATTCTGGAATATTCCGAGGGGACTGCCCCTCTGGCATCTTGTTTTGTTTGGCTCTTGCCCCACTCTCATGGTTAATAAATAGAACAGGCCTTGGATACAAAATAGGTAAAGGCAAGGAGAAAAACAATGTAATTTCGCACTTACTTTTTATGGATGACCTAAAACTATATGCGAGTAACGATAACCAATTAAAAATTCTTTTGGAAACTGTAAAAACATTCAGCAAAAATATTGGAATGGCATTCGGATTAGAAAAAGTCGCTAAGATGACGATTATTACAGGAAAGAAAACAAGCACAGAAAACATAACGCTAACATCAAATGAAACGATTAAAGAGTTACAAAATTCGCAATTCTACAAATACCTTGGAGTAGAAGAAGCCCAAACAATATGCCACATAGAGACAAAAAATCGCCTAAGTACTGAATATTTTGGACGTCTAAAGAAAGTTTTGAAGTCAGAATTGAACAGTGCAAACAAGATACAAGCGATAAACACATGGGTGGTACCTTCAATATCATATGGATTCGGAGTAGTAAACTGGTCGAAAACAGAATTATCAGAAATAGATCGAAAAACTCGAAATCAATTAAAGAATCACCATCTACTCCACAACAAGTCCAACGTAGAAAGGCTTTATATACCACGTCGTTTAGGTGGAAGAGGGTTACTAAGCAAAGTAAAACAGTACCAGAAACAAATCATAAATCTGGTTCACTATCTCCGAAATAGAAATTCCCGATTCAATGAACTACTGCTAAAATGGGATACGCAGAGAAAGGCGAAGTCGCTACAAAAGAAAGCACAGGAATTTGCAGCTGAGATGAAAATAGACCTTGATAATCTAATGAGAAGAACAAAAGAGCAATGCAAAGCAAAAATAAAAAGCGCGATGGTGGATGAAAGTATAAAACAGCTGAGCGAAATGCCACTTCACGGACAGCATCAAAGATTGATAGAAAAAGATTTCGTAGATAAAGATTTATCTGTTAAATGGTTGAAAGATTCCCGGTTAAAGGGCAACACAGAAAGCATGGTGTTTGCTATACAGGATCAGGCGATTAAAACAAGGTACATCGAGAAGAATATTTATCACACAAGGGAAGATGATACATGTAGACTATGTAATGAATACAAAGAAACAATACACCACGTGGTTAGTGGATGTCCAAAATATGCAAATACCATGTACCTAAGGAGACACAACAATGTTGCGAAATACATTTACAATAAGATATGTGAGGAAAATGATCTACCATCAATAAATCGATGGTTTTACGTAGAGCCACAACCGGTTGTCGAAAATAGCGAAATCAAAGTGCTATGGGATTTCACGATCCAAACAGATAAAGAAATAACGGCGATTAGACCCGATATTGTATTCATGAACAAAATAGACAAAACCGCTTTGTTAATAGACATTGTAGTACCAAGAGATGACAACATTGTTGATAAGCGTATCGAGAAAGTGGAGAAGTACCAAGGTCTTGCTATCGAGTCGAAAGCATTATGGAAACTCAAAGAAATTGCAATAGTCCCTATCGTTGTTGGATGTACAGGGATCGTTGACAAAACGTTTGCGAAATACATTGAAAAGATACCAGGAAAGATCAATATCTTCGAGATACAAAAGATAACATTATTGGGAACGTGCTACGTAGTAAGAATATTCTTAATGAACTAGTGAAACCATGGAATTAGTGAAGACTGGGACTCAATGCAAACAAACAGTGATACCTTACCCCATTTCTGGGGTGGAAACACTTGAAGACAGAATTCGTTGTAAATAAAAAAGGCATGAGAAATAATAAAATTAATAATAATGATAATAATAATAATAATAATAATAATAATAATGATAATAATAATAATAATAATAATAACAATAATAATAATAATAATAATAATAATAATAACAACAATGATAACAATACTAATATTATTATATTAATACTACTATTACAATTTACTATTGCAATTTCTTTGACTATTGCAATTTCTTTGCGTAATGGCAGGGTTGTTGGCTGGCTGACTTCGTGCAAAATTGCACGTAGTGGTGGGGTGGAATTCCTCATCGAGCTATCCTGGATTTAGCAACTTAAGCAAATCCTTGGCGGGTCACTGGCTGACACTCCTTGCCTTCTGTCTCAGCTTGTATAAGTTCTTGTCACGCAGAGCTTTTACTCCCTTTCTAGTCAGTCCAAATTCATAAAATAAAACAGGGAGGAAGAAACTTTGGAAGGCCACTTGGGGGAATCTTGTGCATGAAAATCATTCCTTGTTTCGAAACCGCTTTGTTCTTATGTAAAAACTTCTTTTTATTTCAATAGGATTTTAAAATGATAATTTTCTTTTATTTGTCTGGGTTTTAGAAGTACATTTTTATGCAAATTTTAGGTTTAGAGTATAAATACTTGGCTGTCTGGATTTGTAAATACACTGAAGAGGATTTTACATCGAAACGTTTGATATAGAACAGTTGTGTTTTTCGTAATTTTCTTTCTGTTTTATTTTGGTGATGGTTTGAGTTAGATAATAATAATAATAATAATAATGATAATAATAATAATAATAATAATAATAATAATAATAATAATAATAATAATAATAATAATAATAATAATAATAATAATAATAATAATGGTCCTGGTCATGACATTAAACTGCATCCGGTTGTGGAGTTTCGACGTGGGATAATGAGGTTACCCTTTGCCACAACTACCTCCAGGTCACCCTTGAGCAAGGTGTAGTACCTGTCAGCTCTCCCCGAGGCCTTGAAATTCCGGGTTGACGTCCGGCGGGGGCTAGTCTGTCTCATGGGTAGGGGGGGCCCTTCAGCCTTGGTTGGCAACCCCCCTAGTGATGGTGTCACAAAACTAATACCGGTGGTTGTGTCACCTTATCACCACTAACCTCATCATGAGTGTAATGTCAAATAATGGATTATCCAATAACGGCGTTAATGAGGGTGGAACAACATGTGAAGCTCTCTCGCCCGACAGGTGTCCCACGGCTCAGCAGCGTGGGCCCGGTCGTCAACCAGCTACTGCTAGAAGGATCAGAAAGAAATGGTCTTATGAAGAAAACAGAATTGTCATGGAGTGTTTCTTTAGAAGTAATCCCAAAGTATTTGGGTATAGGAAAAGAATGCATGATCTATGGAAGGACTTGGGAATGTTCCAAATAACTGAACAGCGCTTACTAGATCAGAAAGCCCAGATAATGAAAAAGAAATGGTTGACAGATCTTGAACTGGAGGAAATTAAAAAGTTGATAGAGGATGCAGAATGTGGAAGTCCAGGAATCGTGATCAATGAAGATAGAGATGAAGATACTCAACGAGAGGCGGAAATCAATATGGATGAAGAAGATCGAAATGCAAATGAAACAATGAGAACGAGAGGTTTTGTTGTAGACAGAGATCAAAATGAATTAGATGAAAAGCAAAAAGGGATACTGCAACAGCTGAATGAAATTCAAGGGAAAGAACGCAAGAGACTGCCAGCATTAAGGGGAGTAGAAAGAAAGAGATTATCAGATGCAGTGAATACAGTAGATGAAGTACTCAGTAAAGTGAAGGTAACTGATATTACTGAAGTGAATGACCTAATATACTGTGGAGCCGCACTAGTAACAGAAATTTTGGGTATAAAAACTTGCAAAAATGATAAGAAGGAACCTTTTTGGAAAAGAAGGCTGGAAAACCAGCTAAAAGTGCTAAACAAGGATTTATCAAGAGTTAACATGCTTATAGAGAGGAGAAAAGTGAAGAAAAAGCACGAAGATCTACTACAGAAAAAATATAATATCAAACAAAGAGGGCTACAGACAACCAAAGAGATAATTTGCCAGAGAATTAAAGCTAAAGCAGCTAAAATTAAGAGATACAACCAGCGGATATCTCAATTTCAGCAGAACAGATTATTCTGTAACAATGAAGGAAGATTCTACCAGCAACTAAACAACGACCAAGGCTGGGAGGACAGTGAAGCACCAGATCCTGAAGAAGCTAGAACATTCTGGTCTGATATCTGGAGCAAAGAGCGAAAACACAAGAAAGATGCTGAGTGGCTGAAGGGATTTTATGAAGAAGTTAAAGAAGTTGGTGGCCAAGAGGAGATTCACATCACAGAAAACACGGTTAAGAAAATCCTGAAAAAATTTCCCAATTGGAAGGCACCAGGACCAGATGGTGTCCAAGGATTTTGGCTAAAAAATTCAAAAGCATGCACACGCAGCTTGCGTCAAGTCTAACAAAATGCTTAGAGGAAGGCAAAACACCACTGTGGATGACAAAGGGGAGGACAGTTTTAATCCAAAAAGATAAATCCAAAGGTACAGTTGCAAGCAATTACCGTCCCATAACATGTCTACCTCTTGCGTGGAAATTACTTACAGGCATATTCTCTGACGAAATATACAGATACCTAGAGGGACAAGAACTATTACCTGAAGAGCAGAAAGGATGCAGGAGAAAGTCAAAAGGAACGGGAGATCTACTATATATAGATAAAATGATTTTGAAAGAAGTAAAACATGGAAGAAAAAATTTGTCAATGGCATGGGTGGATTATCGGAAGGCGTATGACATGATCCCACACTCTTGGTTAATGGAATGTCTAACAGCCCTGAAAGTAAACCAAAATGTTCGAAATCTGCTAAGCGAGACAATGAAATCATGGAGGGTGGAAATGATGTGCAAAGATGAAATATTAGGAGAAGTAAGAATAAAGAGAGGGATATTTCAAGGGGATGCATTATCACCTTTGTTGTTTGTCATATCAATGATCCCACTTACGAGCATCTTGAGGAAGGCTGCACCTGGGTATGAGTTTTCATTAAGCAAGGTTAAGATCAATCATTTACTGTATATGGACGATCTCAAGTTGTACGGAAAGACACAAAAAGACCTAGAATCATTGATACAGACAGTCAGAATTTACAGCTCCGACATAGGAATGGAATTTGGCCTCGAAAAGTGTGCATCACTTGTCATGAAAAGAGGAAAGATTGCTGAGTCTGATGGCATTACCTTGCCAGACGACAGAACGATCAGGAATTTAAAAGAAGACGAAAGCTACAAGTACCTTGGTGTTCAAGAGTTAGATGATATAAAGACGTCTGAGATGAAAGAAAGAGTCAGTAAAGAGTATAAGAGAAGAGTGAGGAAAGTGTTAGAGACAAAGTTAAATGGAAACAACGTCATTAAAGCAATTAATACATGGGCTGTTTCAGTGGTAAGATACTCTGCTCCCTTTCTAGACTGGAGGAAAGAAGAGATTCAAGAATTAGATAGACGTACTAGGAAACTTATGACGATGCACAAAGCACTCCATCCAAAAAGCAATGTAGACCGGCTGTATATTTCACGAAACGAAGGTGGTAGAGGACTTCTCAGCGTTGAAGATACGATAGAAACATCAAAAATTGGACTAGAGAGATACGTACAGGAGAGCAAGGAACGGCTGTTGAGTGCAGCTAAAACATCGGACATGGAAGTGAAGGAAACAGTGAAACAATATAAAGATCGACGAGCAAAGGAGCGCAAAGAAAACTGGAAGGAGAAAGTCTTACATGGCCAATTCATTAGACAAACTGAGGGGATTGCTGGAGAGGACAGGTGGAAATGGTTGAAAAATAGTGGCATTAAGAGGGAGACCGAGACTCTCATCCTAGCAGCTCAAGAGCAAGCCATTAGGACGAACCTCATCAAAGCCAAAATCGACAAAACGCAGGAGGACAGTAGATGTAGAATGTGCCGTAAGGTTGATGAAACTATTAATCATCTCATCAGCGAATGCAGCAAAATGGCGCAAAAGGAGTATAAGAACAGACATGATTGGGTCGGGAGAAGAATCCACTGGGACATATGCAGGAAGTTTGGGGTAAATGTAAGCGAGAAGTGGTACAACCATGAGCCAGAAAGTGTGGTTGAAAATGATACTTGCAAGGTACTGTGGGACTTTACCATCCAGACCGACCATGTAATTGAAGCTAGAAGGCCAGACTTAATTTTGATCAAGAAGGAGGAAAACAACTGCATTATCGTTGACTTTGCCATCCCATATGATACCCGGATAGAGCAAAAGGAGAAAGAGAAAGTTGAGAAATACCAGGATTTAAAGAGAGAACTCCAGAAACTGTGGAATATGAAAGTAAAAGTAGTACCCATAGTCATTGGGGCATTAGGAACACCACCAAAAGACATCAAAAGGAGAGTAGAAGAACTGGGAATTGAGACCAGGATTGAAGAGATGCAGAAGACTGTAATCCTGCAATCTGCACGGATCCTAAGAAAAGTCCTTGAAAATTGAGGAGACTTGCTGTTACCAATATCAAGGAACCGTTACCGCTGAATGAAATGACATTTTATCAGTGTGCGATAATTCAATAATAATAATAATAATAATAATAATAATAATAATAATAATAATAATAATAATAATAATAATAGTAATAATAATAATAATAATAATAATGATAATGGAAACTTTCATGATAAATTCGAACTGAAATACATACAATTTAAAGATACGCTAATCAGACCAAACTACTCTCTATGATATAGGCATAGTATGGCTGCATACACAAAGGTGTCTCTAAAGGTTCTATGGTAAAATAATTTGTAAAAACAGTTAAAAGTCCATGAGCTCAGGGTCAGTCCAATCTTTCATTCTCATGCAGAATATGTAATACGAAGACCGTATACAAATCTCAATCAACTTAGAAGCAATGTATTTTACAGCAGTGTCATCAACTTTCAGTTCTTGCAACATTTTAAAGAATTGATCTGATTCTCTTGAATATATTCCAGCAGTTGTCATTACAAGATTAATAAACTTAATTTTCTTATAGACGCGTTTTAAGGTACCGTCTCTTAAAAGGTGTTCGTATTTCTCCCTTTTTCTTTTCTCATTCTTCTCTGTATTTGTTTCATGACCTACTGTTAGTTCAACGACGTAGAGGTTGTTCTTTTTATCAATTGCCAGAAGATCAGGCCTTGAGCTTGAACCAGTTACTATTTCAGGTGACGAGTAGGAAGGGAGATCGCAGTAAAGTTTCTTTACAATCGGCTCAATAAACTTTGCTAGATTTAACAACACTGAATTGTGTCTCCAAGTATAACGATCCAAGCACGGTGTACATCCAGCCACAATATGCTTTGTCGTTTGAATTTCTCGACAGAAAATACAATTGGGGCTTGTGTTTATGCCCCATCGCGCTAGGTTAGATAGGCAGGCTAGGGAGTTGTTCATGTATCTCACTGTGAAGCAGAAGATATTTCTTGGGAGCCGATGTTGCGTCTGGAACCAATAATTCTTTGCCTTGGGGAGAGCAGTTTTCCAAAGTTCCGTTACTACTGAGCCCTGTACCTGGAGGGTCTCAATTTTTGACTTTTTATCATCTCTTATCTTTTTCAATGCTTGCTTTGCCGAATGAAACGAATCGTACTGTATATTCGATTTTTCTGACGTAACGTTATGGAGGTATCGTATGTCCTCGTTCAATGAATGCTCAAGACATTTTCTACGAGTCACCTGACAAAGGGTAAATTTAGTGCTGACATCAATGACTTCTAGGCCAAATTGTGATCTGGAGAGCTGTAGAATTTCTACCGTCCCGCTTACTGGAATTTCGAGCCATCGCCGGAAGTACCTATGACATATCGAGTCAAGGTTTTGTTTTACCCAAGTTATATCGATATCAGTAATTGTTAGATCCCAGCTTATTTTGGAAAGGAAGTATTGATTGTAGAGTAGAAGCTTGTTTCTTGGATGCAATGGAAGCTGATGGATCAAGCTTAAGATCTTTTCAGTAGTGACTAATAGCTCTTCCTTGTGCTCATTATTGTTCATCTCCATGCCGAACCAGCGACCAAGGTATTTAAAGCTTTCGTTGTCCTCGACGCCTTTAATTAAAACATTGTTGATGTAGATTTTTGGTTTGTATTGTTTACACAGTGTGGCAACTTTCTTCATTGCAAATGATTGGCATTTATCTGGTCTAATGGTCATCTTAGCCCAGTTGCACCATCGATAAAAAGCATTAACTAGGGTTTGGTTGTCGCATTCCGTTGCAGAAATGGCTATGGCGTCGTCAGCAAATTGAAACCAAATCCTTGGAGTGAGTAGCTTGCTGGTTCTGTAACTTAGTTGGCCAAATTCCTTAGTTTGAAGGGAATTTATGAATGAGTTCATGCAAAGATTGAAGAGTAAAGGACTAAGACAGTCTCCTTGAAGCACTCCTTGCTCGATCTTCAGGAGTGGGGTCACGAACTTTTTGGTAGTAATACTGGTCTTAAAGTCTTTGTACAAATGTTCGATGATTTCATTGACATGATTCGGAATGTGATGATACTTTAGCATGGCATTGATCAGTCCATGTTGGACTTCTCCAAAAGCGTTTTTTAGGTCCAGCATAGTAACGACCAACGATCTTTGTTTACGCTTTGCGTCGCGAATAATGTGAGCAAGTAATGCTGTGTGTTCCATTGTCCGGGAGATTTTTGGAACGAAGCCCTTTTGAATATGGTTTTCAATTAAACCATTCGCAGTTAGGAATTTGAACATACGATTTCGAAGGATAGATGTGAAAATTTTTAGGCAAATAGGCTGAAGGGTTATTGGGCGAAAATTCCCTGGGTCGTCTGGAGAGCCTTTTTTGTGGATTAGGATGGTGGTCGCTGAGCGCCATGCTGCAGGGATCTTCTTACTACTCCAAACATGATTTATTATATCCGACAGGTAGGTCCGTAGGAATGGACATCTTTTGAGCATTATAACAGAAATCTGATCAATAGGACAAGGCGATTTACTGCATTTCATACGCCAGATAATTCTTGATACCTCTTGATATGTTGGGGGCTCTAGATCAAATTCGGTTTTAGCTTCTGGGCTAATAGCTTCTGGGCTAATAGCTTCTGCTCTAGCTTCTGGATAATAATAATAATAATAATAATAATAATAATAATAATAATAATAATAATGATGATAATAATAATAATAATAATAATAATAATAATAATAATAATAATAATAATAATAATAATAATAATAATAATTAACAGGAGTGCTGGCAGAGGAGCTATATCGCCATTTGGATGAAAACCAACTACTGCCTGTGGAACAAAAAGGTGGCAGGAAGGGAAGCAGAGGCACCAAAGATCAATTGCTCATCGACAAGATGGTGATTAAGAACTGTAAAAGGAGACTCACAGGATGAGGAGTTGCCTAGGTGGACTACAAGAAAGCTTATGATATGATACCACATAGCTGGATCGGGAAAACTTTAGAAATGTTTGGTATAGCAGACAATGTGAGAAACCTGGTGAAAGAAAGTACGCAAAAGTGGAACACAGAGTTAACAGCTGGAGACAGGATATTAGGGAATGTCAAAATTAGACGTGGGATCTTCCAAGGAGATGGCTTGTCTCCTCTTCTATTTGTGATTGCAATGATACCACTAAGTCTGGTACTGCGGGATGTAAAAATAGCCTACGATCTTGGAAAAGGAAATGGAGAATTAAATCACCTATTGTTTATGGATGACTTAAAACTGTTTGCCAAGAATGAAAAGCAATTAGAAAGTCTTATTCATACTGTAAGAATATTTTCAGATGATATTAGAATGGAGTTTGGATTGGCAAAGTGTGCATTGCTAGTTATGAAAAGAGGGAGATTTGAAAGAAGTGAAGGAATAGATATGCCAAATGGAGAAACAATGAAATCAATTGAAGAGGGAGGAGGGTATAAATACCTTGGTATTTTGGAAGCAGATGGAATCAAACATGGAGAGATGAAAGAAACTGTGAGTAAGGAATATATAAGGAGAATCAGGAAGATTTTAGGATCAAAGTTAAACGGAGGAAATATCACCACAGCAATCAACTCCTGGGCTGTTCCAGTCATAAGGTATGGGGCTGGGATAATTGACTGGACAAAGGCAGAACTGCAGCAAATGGACCGAAAAACGAGAAAGTTGTTAACCATGTATGGAGCCCACCATCCCCAAGCTGATATTGATCGATTGTACCTGAGAAGAGCAGATGGAGGCAGAGGGTTAATTGGTATCGAAGACTGCGTACGGATGGAAAAAGAAAGTTTACTAAGATACGTCGAACAGAGTAAGGAGAAGCTGATACTTGCTGTTGGAAAGGAGGAAGTGCTGAAAGCTGGCAAGGGGGAAAAAGACAAGGAAGGAATACAGAAGGAACATGCCGAATTGAGAAGAAGTAAGCCATTGCACGGACAGTTTGAGAAGGCAACTAAGGAAGTCTGCGGAAGAAGATCATGGGATTGGTTGAAAACGGGCCATCTGAAAAAGGAAACTGAAAGTACAATTGTAGCTGCACAGGATCAAGCCATACGAACCAACAACATCCGCAAACACATCCATAAAGAGGATATATCATCACTGTGTCGAATGTGTGGAAAATTTGATGAAACAATAGGACACATAGTAGCAGAGTGCCCAAGTTTAGCACAGAACGAATATAAGAAATGGAGACATGACCAAGTAGCCAGGATGATCCACTGGAAGTTATGTGAAAAATGGGGCTTTGAGAGGGGTGAGATGTGGTACACCCACAATGCAGAGAAGGTATTAGAGTCGAATGTCTGTAAGATACTGTGGGACTTCTCCATTCAAACGGATAAGAAACTGAATCACAACAAACCAGATATAACTGTGATAGATAAAGTAAATAAAACATGTCTCATCATTGATCCATCATGCCCCTTTGACTCTCGTATAGTAGTGAAAGAAGAAGAGAAATTATCGAACTATGACGAACTCAAATACGAACTTGCAAGAATTTGGAGCATGAAGAAGGTAACCATCGTACCCATAGTAATTGGAGCTTTAGGAACAGTGACAGAAAGGATCGATTCCTGGATAGAACAGATTGGCATAGACTGTCCAATTGCACTGCTGCAGAAAGGATGCCTCCTTGGATCAGCTAGGATCATAAGAAAAGTAATGAATAGCTAAGGATAAGAAGAAGAAGACTATATATGATAGCCATGGCTGCAGGCAGTAGCCCGCTATGCATATAACATCCACCAAGAACAAGAACATACCTGAGAACAAACACAATAATAATAATAATGATAATAATAATAATAATAATAATAATAATAATAATAATAATAATAATAATAATAATGATAATAATAATAATAATAATAATAATAATAATAATAATAATAATAATAATAATAATAATAATAATAATAATAATAATTTCATGGAAAATTCAATGAAGTCATGGAACATTACGATGTATCTGAATCACGTACAAGGTATTATCACAACAGAATTATCACAACAGAAAAGATCTGTATCAAACAAGGGATATTCCAAGGCGATTCTCTCTCACCTTTGTTATTCTGTTTAGCATTAGCGCCATTAACATCAGAGATAAATGCCAGTGGGTATGGATACAAGATGAACAGGAACAGTGTGCCAATCAGTAACCTGTTTTATATGGACGATCTGAAACTTTACGCGTCCAATGATGATCAACAGCAAGGAGAACTACGGATTGTAAAGCAGTTTAGAGATGACATCAAAATGAGTTTTGGTTTAGATAAATGTGCAAAGGCATCGTTCAAAAAAGGTAAACTGATTAACACGGGCAATATTGAGCTGGATTACTAAACAACTATCAATGAATTAGATCAAGACAGTGGATATAGATACCTTGGAGTAGATGAGAGTGATGGTATACAACAACTAAAATGAAAGAGAAGATAAGGAAAGAGTATTACAGAAGGGTACGACTAATAGTGAGATCAGAACTGAATGGAAGAAACAAAATTGAAGCGATAAACAGCTTGGCGATACCTACTGTGCAATATAGTTTTGGGATAATCGATTGGAAATATTCTGAAATAAAGAAGCTTGATTCAAAGACAAGGAAGATCTTGACAATGCATGGAATGTTACACCCAAAATCTGATGTCGACCGAATTTACATACCCAGAAAAGAAGGAGGCAGAGGATTGATAGAAATAGAGACTGCATTCAAAGTGGCAATAGTAGGGCTTAATCATTATCTTGAAAACAAGAGCACTTTGTCAAGCAATATGATTATTGTGCATGAGAAGACGAAGCCAAAGTATTCAATCAGTAAAATGGCCAATAATATCGAAAAGGAAATGGCAGATTTGAATTTCGTATCGAAACCCGACAAACCAACAGCAGAAAACGCAAAAGTATTGAAACAAGAAATAAAAAAGAACTAGTGAAGAAGAAAAATGATAGATGGCTTAGTAAACCACTGCATGGAAAGTACCTTTCACTTATTGGGGAACCACATGTTGACCTTCCAAATACAAACGACTGGCTCAGATCAGACATCAAAGGAGAAACAGAGGGATTATTGATAGCAGCGCAAGACCAAGCTCTATCCCTGGTGAAAATTCCTCTAGGATCCTATAAGATCCTGTAAGATCCTACAGGATCCTATAAGAATAGGATCCTATACAGGATCCTCTCAAATCAGGATCCTATATCTGTAAATCCTAAATAGGATCCTATGTAAGATCTTATATAGGATCCTATCCAACCTTTTCCTGCAGGATTTTCACAGGATCCTGTGTAAGATCCTATGCAGGATCATGTACAAGACATTGTTGTAAGTACCTATAGGATCTTATTAGGATCCTAACAGGATCCTATGTAAGATCCTATTCAGGATCCTATGTAAGTTCTTGTGTATTCAAAGATCAAAATACCAGTTCTAGTTGTCATAAAAAGTATACATTGTGTCAAATAGACTTCCTCCTTTGTGAAAACTTCTCTTTACTCCCGCCCGATGTGACCCTTTGAAGTTTCAAGGTTCCTGACGATTCCCAGCGGAGGAGCCTCTTTTGAAAACACAACCCATTTCAATTGGTCCAAACAGCAATAGCGTATTGTGGCCTATACAATAATGATTCAAATAGTCCATTTTTGATTGGTAGTTGCCTATCAAACCGACGACAGTTGATTTTCAAATTTTTTACGGCGGAGGCGGCGGCCTAATTATCAGAGCCGAACAAGCCTCAGGTATGGGCAAGCTATGGGCAAGAGTTCGGAAGGTTATTTCAAGAAGAAAGCAACCAAGAAGTTTAACATGGAGTAGGAGAGAAAGAGCATGTATCGTTAGAAAAAGCTGTACAATTCGGAAGAACCTATCAAATGAAGCGTTGGAGTCGGAGAGGAGGAAGAGACATCTTGTGATAGGAAGGGAGGACAATGCAAAGGGCCTAAGCAAAAGGCAAAAACATGACCTGAGCGAAAAGATGCAGATGCACTGTTCTTGGCAGGAGCTGTTGCAATGAAGTCCCATTAGAAGAAGGAGAAAAGAAGGTTTTTCATTGCTGATGTGATAACAAACGATGTTTTCCTCATTTAACATTTATTTGGAAATTTCGTTTCTGTGTTGCTTGTTGAAACTTGCACCCCAAGATGTTTTGTTTCACACTGAAGTAATTGCATCAGATTTGATACTGTTTTGAGTGTGAATTATCTATTGGGGAACGGTCATAAAGTATCTGTTATATGGGGGTGGATGAAATCCCAAAAATCTAGCAAAAAATTAATGGCCCATCCTAGATTCCTTATTCCTATTCACATACTTATGGCCAAATAGCGAGAGCTAGGATATTTTTCATGACCCCACAAAATGACCTAGTTTTTGCAATGTAGGCTCGATGATTTTACCCGGTGGTGTAATTTCAGAAATACAGCTTTATGATCAAGCACTTGTTAGCTACTGAACTAAACAAGAGAAGGAGAAGAAATGAAAGAAAGGAACAGAAAAGCAAGTGTCAAGTGGAAGTAGCAGTGAACAATTTTTGCAGCATTTGCAGCCACTGCAGCACTTTAGAAATACCATGTTATGATAAAATTTTATGGCCCCATAAAATACATCTGATTATTTTTCATAGCCCCAAAAAGTTGTTGCAGAATTTTTCATGGCCCATCCAAATATCATCCAACCCCACATAGCAGATACTTTATGACTGCTCCCTCTTGTTATAGGTTTTTACTAGTGAGTACATGTACCTACTGTAAGCGATTTGGAATCCTGTTTGAAAAAAAAACAGATCAACTCTCCACTTTTGACATTAAAAAATATACGAAACTCATGCTAGAATTATAAACTTTTGGTAGCAACCCCCCATGCCCCCCATGCACAAAGAAACCCCCCATGCACATTATTGTTCCTCTCACTAAATGATCCACAGGCTTATATATCAAAATAATCACATTAGGCTAATTTTAGACATGCATATGCAGCTCTGGTGAAGCTGAAATTGCGCTGGGATCGCAGAAGTAGCCAAGCGCTAATCAAGTCCACGACCCCTTATCATGACGCTCAAGTGGTGGGGCCCTACCGTGTCTTGAACCCACTCCACCTAACCGTTCTGGCTTCAAAGTCAGATGATTACACCACTGCGCCACAACGCTCTTGAGTTTGTCATGTACTCTGTCAACTAACTTCAATTCTCTGTGTGATCAATAAAATGTACGGACTAAATTGTCATGTCCCAGTCTGCAGAGTATGGCACTGTCTGACAAGATCTCTGGTTTTCAAAGAGAAATTTATTTTGTTTGATTGTTTATTTTGAATGTTGAATCTTTGGTGTACAGGCGCCATACTCTGCACACCTGGTCATGCCAAGGAATTGTCACATTAGAAATAAGCTTTAGTCAGACTTTTATCACAGTTTTTATCTTTCTTGGCTTTATTGCACTTGGTTGCTTCCACATAGAAGTTGCACCAAAGACTTTAAGTAACAGAGGCACTAGTCTTTTAAAAGATTGCAAATATTTGATATTGTTGAGAAGATTAACTGTTTGCAGCAGATGGATTAATTTTGTGATGTTGTCTGGCAAGATCAATATCATCTTTGTACAGGATACTACTGCAGGATGTTACAGGATCCTATCAGATCTTGTACAGGATCCTACCAGATCTTGAACAGGATACCACTTAGGATCCTACCAGATCTTGAACAGGATACCACTAAGGATCTTATAGGATCCTATCAGATCTTGTACAGGATCCTACCAGATCTTGAACAGGATACCACTTAGGATCTTATAGGATCCTATCAGATCTTGTACAGGATCCTATAAGATCCTATAAGATCTTGTACAAAATCCTGCACAGGATCTTATATAGGATCTTACAGGATCCTATCAGACCTATCTCAGGATCCTACCTAGGATCTTATAGGATCCTATCAGATCTTGTACAGGATCCTATAAGATCCTATAAGATCTTGTACAAAATCCTGCACAGGATCTTACGTAGGATCTTACAGGATCCTATAAGACCTATCTCAGGATCCTACCTAGGATCTTATAGGATCCTATCAGATCTTGTACAGGATCCTATAAGATCCTATAAGATCTTGTACAAGATCTTGAACAGGATCCTATAGGATCTTGAAAGGATCTTGAAGCAAGATCCTATTCAGGATCTTACAGGATCCTACAGGAATTTTCACCAGGGTATACACGCGAAATTATCAAAAACACATTGTTTGCAAAGAAATCGACAGCAGATGCAGGATGTGTTACAAGCAGTCTGAAACAATTGACCACATAACATCAGGATGCGAAGTATTAGCAAAGTCAGATTACATTGAAAGACACAACAAAGCTGCAGCATATGTACACTGGAATATTTGTAATGACTTAGGAATCAAGACCTCAGACAAGTGGTATGAGCACCAGCCGGACACAGTAACTAACACTGAGACACATACAGTGCTTTGGGACATGGCAGTGCATACAGACAGACATATAAGTGCGAACAGACCTGATATCATAATCAAGGACAAAGTGAATTCAACTTGCAAGCCGATAGACATGACTGTACCATGTGATAAAAATATTTCAATCAAAGAAATGGAAAAGAAAAGCAAATACCAAGATCTTGAAATTAAGATACAAAGGATGTGGAAAATGAAAACGGAAGTAATACCTATTGTGATAGGAGCACTTGGTACAATCAGAAAAGGAATGGAGGATAACATCAGAAGCGTCTCAGAAAATATGGCTATTCAGACGGTCCAAAAAACATGCTTACTAGGAACTGCAAGGATCCCTCGTAAAGTATTTTGCATCTGAACTTCAGGACATGACATGCCTTAGGTGTATTGTTTACACGCGGCCAAAGAAAAAGCAACCAGTATGAACTGTGACATTTTGTAGCAATAATAATAACAATAACAATAAGAATAATAATAATAATAATAATAATAATAATAATAACAATAATAATAATAATAATAATAATAATAATAATAATAATAATAATAATAATAATAATAATAATAATAATAATAATAATAATAATAAAAGCGAACTAAACCATCTTTCAAAGCCAAACAGAAAATAAAATATAAAAACAAACACTGTTGGATTACGTAAACGTTTCGATTAAAATCTTCATCAGTATAAAAAACTTTACATGGCAGCCGAGCATTTATAGACATTACGTTGTTTACACCTAAAATTATTTACATGGTGATAATGCTAAATTTACAATTGGTCTATCTGAAAAATCTTATAACAAACAATAGAATTTTTGCTGCTTTGCACAAGTTAAAATATTTTCTAGTGTCCTTTGTGAGTTAGAAAAGGGACTGGGAGCTCTTAAAATTATACTGGAAACTTTTCTACTCCCCCAAGTGACCCTCCGATATATTCGCATACTGCTTAACTCTTCTTTTAGCAGTAGCTGAATCCCAGATGATTATACAAAAAACTTTTTTCCTTTGTGAATTTGAGAAAGAATGGAAGCTCCTTGAACTAATACTGGATCTTCTTAGGTTACACTGGCAACCTTGCAGCTACCCCAAGTGACCCCCCGAGAGAACAGCACACTGCTTAACTCTTCTTTTAGCAATAGCTGAATCCCACGAGAAGCCACAAAGGGCAAACACAAAACAGACGCCAGTATAACCTCTTGGGACAATCAGATACAATGGTAGAATCTAAGCCGTTCCGCATGCAAACACGTCTAATTCTACATCTGCAGCTCTTTCATTGAGACCCTTTGGCGCAAAAGTTTCAAGTCGATATTACCAAAACAACTCCCTCCTACGAAACGAAAAAACATCATCAGCCCCATCTATGATTTTAATCCCAACCCGAAAATTTCCGTCGTGTCCGTTTTCAAAAAAATGACTGAAAAAACTTGCCTGTGGGACAGGTTTCCCCTTATCAAGAGAGTTTTCGTTGTGTTTGCGTGCATATGTTCTAAAATAGGATTTGTAAACATTGAACCTTTGCCGAAATTTCGTCTTAGTACTCCCGACATACTTCATGTTGCATGACTCACATTGCAATAGATAAACCACATGATCAGAGTTGCAATCAAATCGCCCCGAGAAGTTTTTGAAAGACCTCGTAGAGTCAGAATTTTGAAACGTATCCCCCTCCTTCATCAAAGGGCAAATTTGGCAACTCCTTCTACCATTGCACCTGAAAGTGCCTTTTTCCATCAACTCTTCATCGATACTTGGCAGCTTAGCTCGCACGAGTTTGTCTTTCAAGCTTTTTGCCCTCCTAAACGTTACAAATATTTTGTCCTTAAAAACTTCCTTGTGTTCCATGTCTACCAATAACACATTTTGGTTTTCGCGAAGGATTTCATAAACTTTGTGCATGGCTGGGTGATAAGTTAGCACTAAAGGTATTTTCATATCATCTTTTTCCTTGGGCCTGGCATCCAATAAAGTAGCACGATTTTTGTCCCGCACCCGGTCAATTTGGCTGTCAACTTCGTTACCACTGTAACCCCTTTCTAGAAGCCAAGATTATAATTCTCCCACCCTATTTTGGAAAAACTGTTCCTCTGAGCAAATACGACGAATTCGAAGGGCCTGGCTATATGGAATTCCCTTTTTTGTGTGGTTAGGATGACATGAAGCTCGATGCAAGAGTTGATGGGTATCCGTAGGTTTTGTAAACAAATCCGTTACAAGTTTGTTACTCTGTTTGATGACTTGAACATCAAGAAAATTAACCTTTTCTGTAGACCATTCAGCAGTAAACTTTATTGATTCGTGCGCTCCATTTAAAAAGTTCACAAATTCCCTTAGTTTTAGCATGGGGAAGAAAAACTAAGGGAGTTTGTGAACGTTTTAAATGGAGCGCACGAATCAATAAAGTTTACTGCTGAATGGTCTACAGAAAAGGTTAATTTTCTTGATGTTCAAGTCATCAAACAGAGTAACAAACTTGTAACGGATTTGTTTACAAAACCTACGGATACCCATCAACTCTTGCATCGAGCTTCATGTCATCCTAACCACACAAAAAAGGGAATTCCATATAGCCAGGCCCTTCGAATTCGTCGTATTTGCTCAGAGGAACAGTTTTTCCAAAATAGGGTGGGAGAATTAAAATCTTGGCTTCTAGAAAGGGGTTACAGTGGTAACGAAGTTGACAGCCAAATTGACCGGGTGCGGGACAAAAATCGTGCTACTTTATTGGATGCCAGGCCCAAGGAAAAAGATGATATGAAAATACCTTTAGTGCTAACTTATCACCCAGCCATGCACAAAGTTTATGAAATCCTTCGCGAAAACCAAAATGTGTTATTGGTAGACATGGAACACAAGGAAGTTTTTAAGGACAAAATATTTGTAACGTTTAGGAGGGCAAAAAGCTTGAAAGACAAACTCGTGCGAGCTAAGCTGCCAAGTATCGATGAAGAGTTGATGGAAAAAGGCACTTTCAGGTGCAATGGTAGAAGGAGTTGCCAAATTTGCCCTTTGATGAAGGAGGGGGATACGTTTCAAAATTCTGACTCTACGAGGTCTTTCAAAAACTTCTCGGGGCGATTTGATTGCAACTCTGATCATGTGGTTTATCTATTGCAATGTGAGTCATGCAACATGAAGTATGTCGGGAGTACTAAGACGAAATTTCGGCAAAGGTTCAATGTTTACAAATCCTATTTTAGAACATATGCACGCAAACACAACGAAAACTCTCTTGATAAGGGGAAACCTGTCCCACAGGCAAGTTTTTTCAGTCATTTTTTTGAAAACGGACACAACGGAAATTTTCGGGTTGGGATTAAAATCATAGATGGGGCTGATGATGTTTTTTCGTTTCGTAGGAGGGAGTTGTTTTGGCAATATCGACTTGAAACTTTTGCGCCAAAGGGTCTCAATGAAAGAGCTGCAGATGTAGAATTAGACGTGTTTGCATGCGGAACGGCTTAGATTCTACCATTGTATCTGATTGTCCCAAGAGGTTATACTGGCGTCTGTTTTGTGTTTGCCCTTTGTGGCTTCTCGTGGGATTCAGCTATTGCTAAAAGAAGAGTTAAGCAGTGTGCTGTTCTCTCGGGGGGTCACTTGGGGGTAGCTGCAAGTTTGCCAGTGTAACCTAAAAAGATCCAGTATGAGTTCAAGGAGCTTCCAGTCTTTCTCAAATTCACAAAGGAAAAAAGTTTTTTGTATAATCATCTGGGATTCAGCTACTGCTAAAAGAAGAGTTAAGCAGTATGCGAATATATCGGAGGGTCACTTGGGGGAGTAGAAAAGTTTCCAGTATAATTTTAAGAGCTCCCAGTCCCTTTTCTAACTCACAAAGGACACTAGAAAATATTTTAACTTGTGCAAAGCAGCAAAAATTCTATTGTTTGTTATAAGATTTTTCAGATAGACCAATTGTAAATTTAGCATTATCACCATGTAAATAATTTTAGGTGTAAACAACGTAATGTCTATAAATGCTCGGCTGCCATGTAAAGTTTTTTATACTGATGAAGATTTTAATCGAAACGTTTACGTAATCCAACAGTGTTTGTTTTTATAATGATAATAATAATAATAATAATAATAATAATAATAATAATAATAATAATAATAATAATAATAATAATAATAATAATGTTGCAGACATTAATTCTGCAACATTCTCTTGCAATTGGCCAGGCATGATTATCAAGGATAAAGAACAAAATACTTGTACAATAATAGACTTCGCAGTTTCCTATGACAGCAGAATAAAACTGAAAGAAAAGGAGAAGATTGACAAATACCGAGATCTTGCAATTGAACTGAAAAGATTGTGGAAGACGAAATTAACTGTTGTACCGATCGTTTTTGGATCACTGGGAGCAATTCCAAAGAAGATGGAGAAGAGAATGAAAGATATTGGAATAGATACGAACTTGGCGGATATGCAGAAAACTGCAATCCTGAACTCTGCACGAATTCTTCGAATGGTTCTGGAAACTTAAGGAGGCTTGTTGCCACTTAGTACCAAGAACAATATGACCATACAAATATCTGTGTGTGTAAAGTATGAAATAATAATAATAATAATAATAATAATAATAATAATAATAATAATAATAATAATAATAATAATAATAATAATAACAATAATAATAATAATAATAGTAATAATAATAATAATAATAATTATAATAATAATAATAATAATAATAATAATAATAATAATAATAATAATAATAATAACAATAATAAATGATACTACATAGAATGTCGAAAACCAGATATAGTTGTGGTAGAGAAGGAAGAAAAGAAATGCATAATAATTGACATTGCCATCCCAGGAGACAACAGAGTTGGTGCAAAGGAACAGGAAAAGATAGAGAAATATGATAAATTAAAGTGGGAGGTCAAGAAAATGTGGTCAATGAAAAAGGTAGAGATAGTACCAGTGGTAATTGAAGCACTTGGAGCTGTCGGTAAGAATTTTGAACTGTACCGGGTGAGCCAGAAAAAAGTTCCCACTTTTGAAAATTCATAACGCCAAGACTACTTCACGGATCTGAATCATTCAAATTATAGTTAAAAGTCGAAAGATCAAAGTATTTTTGTGATTTTTCTCGCTGTCCTACCAGCACAAGAAGTATTGGCAAATTCAACTTTATAAAAATTTCATAGTTGCAAAATGACGGAAAAAGGGCCTAAAACATTGACCAAATCGTAAGGACTCTATTCAAATCGAACAATAGGCCATGGGCGTTTCATGTCACTCAAGAGTTATAAGACATTGATTTTCAAACAAAGAAGAAATATTTCAATCCCAAGGCAATTAATGCCTAGAGGATATCTCTTACCCATGAGAAATTGCATTTCCTTAATTATTCTGAGCGAGAAGTCATTTATGCATTGATCGATGTTTTAGGCCATTTTTCAGTCATTTTGCAACCATGAAATTTTTGTAAAGTTGAATTAACTTATATTTTTAGTGCTGGTAGGGCAGGGAGAAAAATCACAAAAATACTTTGATCTTTCGGTTTTTAACTAGAATTTGAATGACTCAAATCTGTGAATAAGTCTTGGTGTTATGAATTTTCAAAAGTGGGAACTTTTTTCTGGCTCACCCGGTATATAGAAAAGCTAGGAATACAAATAAAGACAGAACATCTACAGAAGACCGCTTTACTGGGAACAGCAAGGATATTGAGAAGGACATTAGAGAACTGAATGGCAAAGGAGAGAGATCAGGATAGAACTCATTCAAATGATACTACTGAGGACAGAAGGGAGTAGATAGCAGAAAGACAATGTCACCTTAGTTTACTGGCAAGAGAGAGATGACATTGCAAAATTCCAGCAGAACATCAAACTGTGCGAACTGAAACAATAATGATAATAATAATAATAATAATAATAATAATAATAATAATAATAATAATAATAATAATAATAATAATAATAATAATAATAATAATAATAATAATAATGATAATAATAATAATAATAATAATAATTATTATTATTATTATTATTATTATTATTATTATTATTATTATAATTATTATCATGAAGTGATTAAATCCATTCATGAAGAAAATGGTTACAGATATCTTGGCATTTTGGAATCTGACCAAGTACTGTGCAATGAAATGAAAGAAAAGGTGAGAGCTGAATACAAAAGAAGGGTGAAGAAAGTGCTAAAATCAAAGCTAAATGGAGGAAACATGATATCTGCCATTAATACTTGGGCAGTGCCATTGATTCGATACTCTGCACCTTTCCTTGAATGGCGAAGAGATGAAATCAAAGGAATGGATAGGACTACAAGAAAAATAATGAACATGTATAACGCCCTACATCCAAGGGATAGTGTAGCGAGACTGTATTTGCCCAGGAAAGAGGGAGGAAGAGGACTAATGTCGGTAGAAGATTGCGTAGAGTTGGCGATTTTGGGGTTGGAAAACTACATTCAGAAGTCAAATGAAAGGTTAATAACCAGTGCAAGAAGAGATCTTGAAGATGAAGAATTAGGTACAGAAAAGGAATTGAAGGCACAGAGAAAGGAAGATAGAAAATCGGAATTAGAGGCCAAGGCATTGCATGGGCAGCACTTTCGACAAACAAAGGAATTTAGTGATACTGAATCGTGGAGATGGTTAAGAGAAGGGGAACTCAAGAAGGAGACAGAAGGCCTTATCATGGCTGCACAAACCCAATCATTAAGAACAAATGCAGTGAAAGCAAAGATTGACAAAAGCACTTCCGATGCCACGTGTAGAGTCTGCAAACAGGCAGAAGAGACGGTAGATCATATTGTCAGTGGGTGTTCAAAGTTTGCTCAGAAAGAGTACAAAAGACGACATGACTGTGTGGCGCGTGCACTGCACTGGGACTTATGTCGAATGTATGACATACAAACTGCACAAAAATGGTATGAGCACCAGCCTGAAGGAGTTGTGGAGAAGGAAAATGTAAAGATATTGTGGGACTTCAATATACAGACCGATAACGAAATTCAAGCAAGAAGACCAGACATAGTAATCCACGACAAGAGTAATAAGAGCTGCTATATTATTGATGTCGCCATTCCAGGTGATGCAAGAGTTCCACAGAAAGAAGCTGAGAAGATTGAAAAGTACAGTGATTTAAGGAGAGAATTGCAAAAACTCTGGAAAGTCAAGGCAAAAGTTGTTCCGATCGTAGTTGGTGCTCTTGGGACGGTGTCTAAAAGTTTGACTGGCTACCTGAAGGAAATTAAAGTGTCAACCAAGATCCAAGTGATTCAAAAATCTGCTTTGCTCGGCACCGCAAGAATTCTGAGAAAAGTTCTAGAGATCTAAGGCCATGGGTCATGACTTGATCTTTGGAAGTCACAAGAACGTCCAGTGAACATATCATCAATAACCACTGTGAAGAAAGCAACATAATAATAATAATAATTTGGAGTAACATTTGGAGTAAGTCTGTTCAACACAATGAAAAAGCAGAGTGGTTAGAGGAGGTCAAGGACCAAGTCACAGGAGTAGAGAAGCAAGAAAATATCAAAATAACAAAAGAGATGGTGAAAAAGCAGTTAGGGAAGACGCCAAAGTGGAAAGCAAGTGGACCAGATAATGTAAATGGATACTGGTTAAAAAGTTTTAGCAAATTGCAAATAGCAATGCAGTTGGACAAAATTTTACGTAATGGAGAAACACCAGAATGGATGACAAAGGGACGCACATGCTTGATTCAAAAAGATGAGAGTAAGGGAAACGATGTCTCAAATTTCAGACCAATCACGTGCCTTCCCTTAATGTGGAAGCTGCTAACAGGGATATTGGCTGAAGAAGTTTATACACACTTGGAAAGAAAGAATCTATTTCCTGATGAGCAGAAGGGGTGTAGGCGTAATAGCACAGGTACAAAAGACCAGTTGATGATAGATAAGATGGTACTGAAAAATTGTAAGAAGCGACTCACAAATCTCTGCCTTGCTTGGATTGATTACAAGAAGGCGTACGATATGGTGCCGCATTCGTGGATTTGTCAGTGTTTGCAGATTTTCCAGATATCAGACAACATCAGGAATCTAATGGAAAAGTCAATGACTAAATGGAAAGTAGAACTGACATCAGCTGGAGAAAGGTTGGGAGAAGTGAAGATAAAGCGAGGTATCTTCCAAGGTGATAGTCTGTCGCCGATTTTGTTCGTTGTTGCTTTGATACCAATGTCAATTGTCCTAAATAGCATGCCAATTGGATAAAACCTAGGAAAAGACAGGGGTAACTTGAATCATCTTTTGTTTATGGATGACTTGAAGCTATATAGTCGTAAAGTAGAAGAGCTGGATACCCTTGTGCAAACAGTTAGGCTAATCTCCGAAGACATCGGCATGGAGTTTGGCATTTCGAAATGTGCAATGATTGAGATGAAACGAGGGAAGATAGTAAAGAATGACGGAATCGAATTACCGGACGGCGAAAGGATACGTTCATTAGAAATAGATGAAGCCTATAAATACCTAGGGGTACTGCAAAGCGATAAGGAGAAAAGCAAGGAAATGAAAGAAATTGTAAGAAAGGAGTATTTTCGAAGACTGAGGATGATCCTAAGGTCCAGCCTCAATAGTGGAAATACTGTGCAGACAATAAACGCCAGAGCTGTTTCGATAATTAGGTATGGTGCAGGAATAATTGAATGGACGAAAACAGAGTTGAAGGAAATCGATCGAAAAACCAGAAAGATGTTTACCATCTATCACAGTATGCATCCGCAAGGAGATGTAGATAGGCTTTACTGGAAAAGAAAAGAAGGTGGCAGGGGATTGTTAAGTGTACAAGACGTGGTCAAAATAGAAGAAAACAGTATGGGCTTCTACATAAAGGATAAAGAAGAAAAGTTACTCGCAGAGGTTGTCAGAGAAGGCCTATTTGATGAAAGCGAATACCCAAAGAAAATGAAGGATGAGGTTGTAAAGAAGCATAAGGCAGCATTTGAAGAAAAGACCCTTCATTCAAAGTTTATCAAGGAAACAAGTGATGTGCGTGATAACAAGAATAGCTGGTTATGGTTGCGGAAAGGCTACCTTAAAAAAGAAACGGAAGGACTGCTGCTAGCAGCGCAAGATCAAGCATTAAGAACCAGGTGGATAATGAAAAACATAGACAAGAAAGATGTCCAAGACAAATGCAGGTTGTGCGGAGAGAGGGACGAAACAGTTGCGCATATAGTTTCTGAATGTAAACAGCTGGCCCAGAATGAATATAAGAAATGTCGACATGATAAAGTGGCTGCCATGCTGCACTGGAGCTTGTGCCAACAATATGGATTCCCTTGTACAGAAAAAAGCTATGAGCACGTCATCACTAAAGAGATGAGGGTTCTAGAGAACGATGAAGTAAAGGTATTGTGGGATTTTCCGATTCAGACTGATGAGAAGCTGGAACACAACCGACCAGACATTGCCATTGTAAAGAAAAAGAAGAGAACCTGTATGTTAATAGACGTGGCGCGTCCTTTTGACACCAGAATAGAGCGAAAAGAGAAAGAGAAAATGAAAGTGTACACAGACCTAAAATATGAGATCTTGAAGTGCTGGAGGAACGAAGTGAAGACAGTCATAATTATCCCGGTCGTTATTGGTTCTCTTGGCATTGTCACAAAAAATCTTGAGAATTACCTATCAAAGATAGACTTTGCACCAGGTATCGAAACACTTCAGAAAACTCGCCTACTTGGAACAGCCCGTGTACTGAGAAAGGTTTTGGACTACCAGCAGTAGTTAAAAGACACAGAAGACATCGACAGACAGACAGTTGTTACCCTAGGCTACTGGTTGTGGCCCGGTAGCAATTGAAAATAACCGGATCAAAGCAAGATCAAACATTAGCCGTGAGAAACAGTCAAATAATAATAATAATAATAATAATAATAATAATAATAATAATAATAATAATAATAATAATAATAATAATAATAATAATAATAATAATAATATTATTCAAGAGGGCTGCAGTTTTTCTAATGCGAATGATTCGCGATCTTTCAAGAATTTTTCAGGGGCTTACGATTGCAATTCTACAAACGTAGTTTATATGTTGCAATGTACATGTTGCAACAAAAAGTATGTTGGCAGCACTAAAACAAAATTTCGTCAAAGATTTAACGTGTACAAATCATACTTTCGGACTTACAAACAGAAGCGTAATGCTGGTACTCTTAATACGGGAAAGGCGGTCCCTCAGGCAAGCTTGTTCTCTCATTTTTTCGAGGAAGGCCACCATGGTGAATTTTCGGTCGTTATTCGCCTCATTGATGGAGCACAGGATGTGTACTCCCTTCGCAGGAAGGAGCTTTTTTGGCAATACAAATTGGGTTTGTTTACACCAAATGGCCTAAATGAGAGGGCAGCCGATGTTGAGCTGGATATATTTGCTTGTGGCACTGCTTAGTTCTCTTACCATTGCATTGAAAATCATGGGCATCATAATGGCAGGGGTGTTGGCTGGCTGACTTCGTGCAAAATTGCACGTAGTGGTGGGGTGGAATTCCCCATCGAGCTATCCTGGATTTAGCAACTTAAGCAAATCCTTGGAGGGTCACTAGCTTGCACTCTTGCCTTCTGTCTCGGGTTGTATAAGTTCTTGTCACGCAGAGCTTTCACTCTCTTTCTAGTCAGTCCAAATCCAAAAAAATTTAAACAGGGAGTAGGAGACTTTGGAAGGCCACTTGGGGGTATTTTGGGCACAGAAATCATTCATTGTTTCGGAACCGCTTTGTTCTTATGTAAAAACTTCTTTTCATTTCAATAGGATTTTAAAATGTTAATTTTTCTTTTATTTGTCTGGGTTTTAGAAATACATTTTAATGCAAATTTTATGTTTAGAGTATAAATACTTGGCTGTCTAGATTTGTAAATACACTGATGAAGATTTTATAATCGAAACGTCTGACATAGAACAGTTGTGTTTCTCTTAATTTTATTTCTGTTTTATTTTGGTGATGGTTTGAGTTTGCTAATGATAATAATAATAATAATAATCTAATATGCTTTGACTAACGAGAGCTACGAAATTAAAGTCTCTGCGTCAAATGTTTGTCTGGTAAATCTTCAATGTTCACTGTTCCTTTCTTCGTGTACTAACTTGCATCTTTCCCGCCAAATGATGTTTCCACCAATCATATTTGAGACTCCGCACCATTTCATCGTTGATTTTGCTTCTTCATATGACAGCCCTAATTTTTTTAAACATGTTCTTACTTCCTTGTGCACTGAGCCAAGTGATCCAAAACAAAGCACATTGATTTTTGCCTTGATCCCGTTTTGTTCAAGCACTCTGATCAACTCTTTATACTTCTCTGCTTTTCCTGAATACGATTGTTCCATATACATATCAAAACAAACTGTAATTTCAATGATTTCACACTCTTTTTCATTCTCTTTCAGTTCAATTATGTCTGGCTTTCTGCTGCTTATCTCTTTTATTTCATTTCGAAGTGCTGGAAAAACTGTCTCTGCCATTTTATTTACAAATAAATGTGATGCTGGGTTCGATTTTTGGATTTTCTCACTTACTGTGCTTACAATACGATCGTGTCGCCGAGAGTACAAATCTTTAAATTTTCTGCACGAACTCATTAAGTGAGCAACCGACTCAATGTTATGATTGCATAATGTGCATCTCTTTTCATGTTCTTTGTTCCACATGTTGATTAGTTGATTGCAGGGAAGTTGATTCGTTCGTGCACGTACGACAAATGTAACAAGACTATCTGACAGCTTCCATCCATAATAGATTTGGTGTGATATTTTCTGCTCTATGTTCTCCATTTTGATAAAATTTCCTTGCATTCGTAGTTCTAAACACCCTAATAGATCAATCTTTTCAAATTCTTTCTCAATTTCTCGTTTGAGGTTTCTCTGATTTATCTCTCTTCCATCAATGATAATCGTAGCCTTATCCTCTTTGTATACTACTCTCCCTTTGATTTTATTTACATGGTGAAGCAAATCTGGCCAGTCTGAATTACCCCCATATGTTTTTCTTTTCATTAACCTGCTGTTGTTGTCCAGCTCATACCCTAAGAAGCCCTCCTCTTCATTTATTGTTTTTACTCCCCTAGACCTCATGTCTAGCTTCAGAGATTCCCTTGCAATGTGTCGAATGTTAGAGTCATCATGATTTAACATTTTCATTAAGTGAGCAATGCGTGCTGCTCTGTATACGTTGGATGGTTTCTTAATACCTAATCCTCCTTGCAATCTGTTTATGAAGAATACCTTGTCCGTTGTCTTTGGGTATAGATTAAACATTCTCTTGACAGTGCAGCTAATTTTGGAATCCATCTCTTCGAGTTGTTTTTCTTCTAGTTTACTATTGTCAAAATGATGTAGCACCTTTGCTAAGGCCATATTGTTAAAGGCACTCATTTTCAACGGGATTGGGAGCGAACAAGATTCTATTTTGTCAATGATATTTTTGAAATCTTCAATGAATTCTATTATTTGTTTCTCATCTTCTCCGGCTACAGTCAAAGATTTTCCTAGATACTTGTACCCCTCATCTCTCTTGCATATTTTAATCTTTTCTCCTTGAACTTTCAAGGTAGGCTTCTTGTCACTTTTTCCTTTGTACCAATTGTTTCCTGATCTTCTCTCATAGAATAACGCGCATTTTGATGCTTTTACTCTTAATCCGGCTCTGATTATTATAATTATTATTATAATTATTTTTATTATTATTAATTATTATTATTATTATTATTATTATTATTATTATTATTATTATTATTATTATTATTATTATTATAATGACGTCAATAAAATTGAAATTGCTTATGTAAACAAAAATGAATAAACGTTTTAGTTAGCATTTGAAACTTCTCGCCTAGAATCATCGAATGGTGAGATTCTCAATGATCTATGATCATCCTTCTCTTATAGCTGACCATGTGTTGAAAAGACGTTGGTCACGTGATCTTTCTTACAAAATTAATTTCAATCAGTATACTAAATTTGAAGGAAATCCACAAAGATTCAGCCCTTTATCTTTCGAGCAGACGAAATTGCATCAAATAATCTTTGCCGCGCGTACTTTGTGCCTTCCGCTGGTTTTGCAGGTTAACCTTAAGCAGTGGGGTTAAGCGTTACTGACAGTTTCACCAGGGGGTAGAGTGGGGTCGACATATTCTCTCCAGTTTTCTTAAGATAGTTTTTATTCCTAAACAAACCTGTTCTCAAATGGCTAGGTATTCCTAACGACAAATAAAGTTTGATTAGTCCACCAAACACTTTTAGGTCTGGCCGGCCAAGCCCCTGAGCAATATACTATCAACGGTGAATTATGTAGACAAAGACAGCATGAATTGGAAGACACCACCCCTGTACCTTATGCCCTGAAAAATCCTAAACTCTATTGTATTTGGATGAATAAACCGCAAAGTCTACTTCAACGGACAAATTTTCGGGGAAAAGAGAGACACGCTCGAGCCTCGTTGCAAGAGAATTCGGAAAGAAACCCGTGGCTAGAGACCTAAAGTGTGGGTAACAAAATTGCCAAGGACTCTAATTTTAACTAACTCTTCATGCATTCACGACATCTTTAGCCAAACACAGAGAATGCCAATGAACATAAACTCTTCTTGAGAATGAAAGGAGCCACTTGAGTCCAGTCATTCAAAACGAAACAAAAAGCTTTAAATTGCGAATATTACGGGAAAGCTAATCTACATCAAAATCACAACCTTCGTTCTCAAATTTGGAAAGGTATAATCATTCATATACCGGGTGAGTCAGAAAAAACGTGGGGCTTTTGTCGGACTGTGGCGTTGCATTTAGCCACTCGATCATCGTCAACTAAATTTTTTCATGCAGTTAACAGTCTAACTTAGATAATAAAACTTTCCCCAATGATATCAGTCTCTTAATGCATGTTTTAAAAAGATTTTCTTTGTAAGACTGTCTATGGGATTCTGGCAAACTGGTGAAATCTTTGACCAAGCTCCTTCAGCATTTTAGACCTGCCAGAGTTGCAGGTACATGTTGCATTATCAGGGGATACTGAAAAGGTTAAGCCTGTTTCACACTCTCGGTCGTTAAGATCGTGCAGAAAGACCCTGGACAAAGAGGCAGAGTTTGAGCCCTTTGTCTTTTGGGTCTTTCTGCATGACTCTAACGACTCAAAAGACCTAGTGTGTAGTGTGAGCCAGGCTTTAGGAAAAAGCGTTGTCTGGAAGACGTCCCATTGCGACTTACAGAGCGTTGATCTGCTCGAAAGAAACTTATTCGGAAGAAAAAGAAGCACGCATTATTGATGTCTTTCAAACATTCTGTATGCTGGGCAAGTTGTGATAAGACCTTCCAGGGGAGAAACTACTATCTCCTAACTTTTCATTCTCCCTTTATAATACCACGTGCACCTATAACTTTTGCCAAGATAAAATGCGGAAGGGGCCTGGCAAAAGATTTCATCAGTTTGCCAGACTCCGATACAAGGTCTTACGAAGAAAATCTTTTTTAACAAATGCATCAAATGCCCGATTTCGATGGGGAAAGGTTTACGACCTAAGTTAGACCCTTGGCTGCACGGAAAAATTTAGTTCACGACAATTGGGTGTCTAGATGCGATGTCACAGTCCGCCAAACGCCCCATGTTTTTTCTGACTCACCCTGTACATATTCTACTTTATTCTGTTTTGTTGGGGCAATTGGAAAGCATTAGTTTAGCTTGTTACCAAACTGCATTGCATTCAATGGTTAAATATGTTTTTATTGTAGCGATTGGAAAGCATCAGTTTAACACAGTACTAAAACTGATTTGAATTCAAGGATCAATAGGTTAAAAGGTAGCTTAGGTTAATTCTTGCTTCTCACTTGTTGAACACTTTGCATACAAAAGCATCCTTAGAAGATCGTGCTAGTAGAAGACGAAAGAAAGTACCTGTGTTATGCTGATAGTAATACTGCACATTGCTTCCTGGCTGCGGGCTGACTCGAGGTAATGCACTGGCCCATCTTAAGACTGCTCTATCTGAAAATGAATCAGGTGCAGCATGCAGTAAATGACTTGATGGTTCATCAGCTGTCTCAACTTCCCTTTCCGGTGCATCTGAAATCATCAGTGACCTATCCAATTCCTCTGACAGAAAAGCAACATTAGAATAACGTCTCTCTTCGTTCGAATCAACAGGTGTGCCTAGAAATAAGAAAATTTGAGTCTGAATGAAAAGCAATCAACCTTCCTTGAATTTTATTGATTTGCTGAGGATCGAGTAGGCTAAGTTGTGAGCATCAGGGTTTCCCCCAAAAAGGGCTCCAGATAGCACGCGCAGTAACAGTTTACTTCAATGACGTAGTAGCTTGACCGTTGAAAACAAGAGGGGAAACCATAGCCACAGCGCGCATAACAGTGTGAGCCCCAACGCAGACTTGCTGTTAACAAAGCCGAAACATTATATGCCAAAAGGAAAGGGTCAGCACATCGTCTCCCCAACGATGATGGATAGTGACTGCACTGCAATAACGTAGCAACGGGCATATTAACAAAGGCATTAACAATAACAATGGCAGTAGGGTTCATCTGAAACTTCGTATTGACTACACTAATACCCCATTCACACTGCAAGTTAAACCAGCTTAAACCAAACCAGACTTTCGAATAAGGCCTTCTGATTGGTCAATCCAACAAATCCAGCCTTTCGATTGGTTGAAATTGAAACTGTTTTAGATAAAACTGACTTAACTGTGTCAGTGTGAATGAAGTATAACTAGGGAAACAAAAACCAACAATCTTTGTTTGAAAACAAACTCAACATGGATATCAAGACAAGAAAAAGTCGCAACTGAGGTCGCAAGTGAGGTCGGAAGGACCGATAGGATGGACCTTAACTTACCGGGTTTCGAAACAAAATTATTGAGAACTAAAAGAGTGGTCTATGAACAAGCAAATCACTATAAAAATGCTCCCAAACTCTTTCTCCAAGCTGTGTTTAAAACCATTTAAAACATTGATGACGTCAATAAACTTGAAATTGCTTATGTAAACAAAAATGAATAAACTTTTTAGTTAGCATTTGAAACTTCTCGCCTATAACTATCGAATGGTGGCATTCTCAATGATCTATGATCATCCTTCTCTTATAGCCTACCATGTGTTGAAAAGACATTGGTCACGTGATCTTTCTCAAAAAAATAATTTTAATCAGTACACTGAATTTGAGGGAAATCCACAAAGATTCAGCCCTGTATCTTTCCAGCAGACGAAATTGCATTGATTAAAACTATATTCTTATCGCTAGGGTCGACGAAATCCGTATACTTTTTTTTGGGACACCCGGTAGTTGTGAAAAGCTGACTGGTTACAGGTGAGCTTTTTATTCACCTTGAAAAAATCAAACAGATGATCATGCACTAGCTGTTCCAGCATCCAGAAGAAAATCAAAATGATTGAAATCGGCCTATAATTGCTTGCTTCATTTTTAGAAAGTCGATGTAAAGATTGGAGTTACTCTTGCCAGATTCCAGATATCGGCAAAAACGCCATTCATCAATCACCTATCTTACTCTACTGCTGACCTTCACAGATTGACAGGGGAGTCAGTAAGATAATCCAGAATCTACGGCTTGGCAAATAGCCGCGCATATAGGCCAGTATGACTAATGTGGAAAGAAAACCACCGGCTTCTACACTCAGTGCAAACTCCTGCAATGAATGTTCGATAACTTCACTCAAGGTTTAGAATTGCTTGCAGAAAATCGTGAACGTTGTCTACTAAAAATCCTGAAGCAATACAAAGAAAATGAATATCGGGTACCGACATAACAACGACAAATAGTCAAAACGATCAAGAAACACCTACAAAGACAGCAAGGAACGCACATGCATATTGTATCCAATCAGTTCTTACCTGTTTGTCTGACCTCACGTGAAACAGTCTTTGGTCGTGCTCCTGAAACGGGAGAATCAGAAGAAAATAGTCGAACATATAACTAAACCGAAACGCATCCAGGGCAAATATGCATTTGCTGGGGGCAACTGGAAAGCATTAGGAGGCATTAGGGCCCTTTATCATGGCAATGAAGAGGAATCTACCGCCCTGGAATCTTAATTCTTAGTCGACGACTCGTTCGAAAACATTTGACAATCTTGTCGGTTTTGGTTTGATTTAAGTTTCCTTTCTTGTGTGTTTGTCATTTTCGAGTCTGCCTCTGTGATCTTGTCGAGCAGATCCCTACTTTGCATAGGCTGAGCAGCGACATATTATGTCTTGATCTATTTTCAATTTTATCTTCCCTTGTCCAATCTCTAAGGGAGGGGGGATAGTTGCATGAAAAGATCTCATTGGAAGCACATATACAAAGGGTTTTGGGGGTTTTGTTTCTTTAATATTTGGTTGGGATTCCCAGGTTATTCTGTCCATGAATTTTCCACTACTTTAGTTTCCTTCTTTCATTTGCTGGAAGTTTCTATTCGCGATTTTGAAAATATCCAATATAACCAAATACATTGAAGCCAAAGTTTCTCGACGCATTATTTGACTTTTAACTTGAAATTCCCAATAATTACTAAATCCCTCCCCACAGGAATGTCCTCATTAGAAAAAGATTAGTAACTCATTGTTCCGAATGTTTTACAACAACAAAGAACGTGGTGCCTTGATAATTTTATGGACTTAGCAGACTTGTGCATCCTAACATATTGCATTGTGTTATTTTGTTTCAATGTTTTTTTGTATTATTCGTCTGTACTCGTTCATTGTTTTCCTTTGGATTATATATTTCAAGTGTACTTTTTGTTTCGTACATTTTGTCTTATTTTCCTTAGAATGGGTGAGTGGTTGTTGCATGGTGGCTTATTGCCCTCTAGGACCAGCGGGAGGACTTCTTTTTGATGATGCCGGTTGAAATCAGTCACTGGCGAGCAACAATAGGGGTTTTCCGTGTATCCATTGCGCAACGCAGTATTTACGTTATTTCTTATCCAACTCCTTTAACCTCTGGCATGATGTAGATTACACTTTTCTTTATCTTTTCCGTTGTAAAATAGGATAAACATAAGAAATACCGCTCAGTCCTGTCATTTGCATTAAAGAACACGTACAGACACACTTCAAACTTATAATTATGACAGTTCATTCTGGAATGGATGATAACATGCAAAATAAGGTTGGTCAAGATAAACAACTGGCTTTCTTTACATGGTTTGATTACGTTACATGATTGTGATTTGCAGTTGTCTTTTTGCAGAATTGTGATGCTGTTATTGTAGCACCTTGTTTGAACTGATGATGTACCTTCTCTAGGAGGAAGAGTTGGTGCACGCCTTTTGCCATTGGTTTTATGTACGGTACCAACTATGATAGGCAGGATTTTGCCACCATTCAAAAATGAAATGTGGTTCTTCAATCATAAAAGTATTCTCTAACTAGATATTCTGGCAGAATTCATTTCGATACCAGTACATAACCAAATAGATCTCAAAATGTTAGCTACTGTCATCACTAATGCCTAATCTCGAGAGAGCAGAAATCTTGCACAGAGTGTTTGTTTGTTTGTTTGCTTGCTTTACACATTCAGTATGCAGTACTGATAGCATGGCTGTCAGGAAGTAAAGAGGACAAAACGGAGCTCTTGGAAATTTCACTGAGTAGTACTTTTCAATGATCAAAATAGCTTCCGAGAGACAAATAAAAGCTTCTTTTACCTTTCTCTTCGAAAGATAACATCTGAACTGGCTCCTGAAAAAAATATTACGATTCTCAGCATGTAATACAAGACAGTTGATACATAAGAAATGATTTCCTCGTTTATCAAACTCTGTTCTCATCAGTTATCATTCTTTGTGCTTAAAATTCACCACCTTTGTTTGAACTTGGGACAATCCAGAGTCAAACCAAGAATTCTCCATTTAGAAACTTATCAAACTTAAACGATAAAGGCCCCTTTGCTTTTATAAACCATGTGCTATTTGCTAACCGAAAAGGATTGGGAAACATTTTACAACCAGACTTGGATATCATGGGGCAAACCCCCTTCCCATCATAAGCATGAGGTGTAATGGGTAAAGGACGTAATAGGTTAATGCTTGTTTACGGTCAATTAAAAAAAAACTGATCAACTTCTTGACAAAGACATCTCTTTGACTCTATGAAATAACTCGCAACATGCGAACTTTTGTCATCTAAATAAATCTTGTTTCTAAATAAATCACTGAGACAAACATTCACAGTACTACGTACCGAACCAAGAGATGCTGGGTAGGGAATCTTGCACAAAACTTCCAGCTCATTTTTAGAAGTTGTTCGTTCGAAGGTGACATCATCATCTTCACTTTCATCATTGGTACAATCCATATTCCTGATTGCATGGATTGCTAGCCACATTGGCATGCTGCTTCTGAAACTAAATGGAAAAACATTGTTAACAAGTTCACAGGAGACCAAACCTATAGTGGGGGAGGTGTCTTGCCAAATTTTCCAATCCTTTAACGCACGAAATTAAAAATTAATCTTATTTTAAAACATCTTGTTGAAAAAACTTAGATTCATAATTTCCTTTCTTATGACTCGAATGAAAATCATTTCATATACTTTGTAATTGTTATTGGCCATTGAAATACAGTGCCAAGAAAAATGTCAGCAATCGGTGTGTAGTAATGACAATCACTGAAATCCAGTCTGCTTTGAATTGCTTTTGCATCAGCACTGCACCGTAGTATTTACAATGCCGGCCAAAAGTGTTTGAAGAGCTTTGCTAGTTTTGCCTTGCTTTGCGATTCTCCCCTCTTCCCCGCAGAACAATGTTGTTCTGTGATGATAAAATTGGAATGAAAGGACGATTCACGCTGGAATGCTGGGACAATGACCTTCCAAATCAACATTTTTTCTGGGGTGGAGGGGTGTTTAAACCTAATCGATATGCTTAGAAATGAAGATTATTAAGAAAAATGACCTAAATGACTCTTGGCAGGCTGCAGTGAATGACGAGGAAAGCAACTTATTTCCAAACAACTACACAGCAACGGTATTGTTTTCAACCGCGCTGCATTGATATTACTATATTTCATTTATTTATTAATTTCAAACCCACAGTAGCAAACCTACATGCGTAACAGTGATGGATGCACGTAAAGGGGTGATATATTATCGTTTATATGGTGGATACGCGCAGTAGGGTTGGTATCTCATCTTAAACGTGGTAGATGCGCATAAACGGTAGTGGACTATTTTCTTAAATGTGGTGGTATATTAATGCAGGTGCAGTGGAAGCGTGAAGCAAGGGTGGGATATTGTCTCATCCATCGTAGATGCGCATAAAAGGGGATAGGCTATTTATCTTAATGGTGGTAGATACACGTAGCAGGTCGGGGGTTATTATCGTAATTGTGGTGGATATACTAAAAGGGGCTGTGTTATTACTGAATAGTGTTAGTTGCGCGTCGCAATGGGATATAATCTTAAATGTGGTGAATACGCTTGAAAGGGTTGGGGTTATTATCCAAATAGTGGTGGAAAAGCTTATAACTACGACTAAGATTATATCTCATAACTGCCACGTCTACCTATAACTATTAAGATAATAATCCAACCCCCTCAAAGCTTATCCACAACGATTATGAATATATCTAACAGCTGCTCCGCATATCCACCACTATTAAGAGAATAATCCAACCCATTTTAAGTGTATCAAGCACGACTGAGCTTATATCCAATCACTGCTACGCATATCCACCACTATTAAGACAATAGACCAGCCCCATTCAAGTATATCCACCACGATCCAGATCATTTCCCACCTGTTTCACCTTAATCAAGAGTTATAATACATACATTTTCAACAAATACTAGAGATTTTCAATCCCATGGAAATAAATGTGCAGAGAATATCTCTCTTCCATGAAAAAACTGCATACAGTTGTTGCTCTTCGTACAGTTGAATTTACTTACATTACGTATGCTTATAAGACAGCGAGGAGAATAACAAAATACCTTTATCTGTAGGCTTTTAACTAAGAATTGAGTAATTCAAATCTGTGAAGTACTCGTTATGTATCTTCAAAAGTGGGAACTTTGCTCAGAGGAACTATCCTAGAGGATCTAGTACAAACTCAGAACAAACCAGAACGAATCAGACCCCTCCCCCCAAAATAACCATGTTGATCCAAATATGTAATGGCATATGTCAAAATTATCAGGCAACATTCTTAGTTTAGTGTTTGCTTGGATTTTCTTCGAAACTCAAATAACTCACGGAGTCATGTATCTGGGCGGGTTCTGTAGCTACTTGAATCTGATTAGTCTCAAGAGAGAAAAAAATTGTAGAGTCTCAAAAAGGTTCCAACAGAGTCAGAGATTCAAGCGTGCAAGTCACTTTAAGCTGAAACCTTGCAGGTGAAATAATGTCCGTACAAATAGTTTATACAGGAGTCTAAAGTCATACGTCGATAGCTCGTTTGTTGATCAGCAACCGTTCCCACCCCTCCTAAACGACGTTAGAGCAGCTGCAGTATCAAGATGTGCATATTAATTATGTGTTGATATATTTTTGATACTCGATTTGCTAGTCCATAATGATGGACTAGCAAATCACAGGCACAGGCAGGCAACTATAATGATGTAAAAAGACTGGGCTCAACAACATCGTGCTAAATTTAAGAACTTACTTTGTAATTCATTTTGCAGAATTTTTGTTTTGCATTATTTATCTTATTTACTTGTTTGTCATGCATTCGACTTTTTGCAAACTGCTAAACTGAATAGTACAACCGTTACGAAAAACTCTTACAAGTAACTGTAATTAGATACTAAACAAATCTAGTTATTATTGGTTGAATGAAATGATCTAGAAAGTAACTCAATGTTAAAAATTCGAAGTTTGAAGGCGACAACTCGACAAACGTCTTCACAAAAATTTTAACTTATATCTGCTGTTTTGTTATGCACCGTAAAATCTAGTGAGACAGAAGCGGACAAGGCGCTAGGTGTCTAACTCCACAGATAACACATTGCTTTAAGTGAGGCAAGTTTAGAAGCGGTTGGCACTTGGAAAAGCGGCAAAAAGACAAGTTCCACATGCAGAGCTCTGACAGAGCTTGACTAATTCGCGACGCACTTTATGGATTCAACTGGCCAAGTTCTGTTCAAATGTTCCGTTAGTAATGCCGATAACATTGTTGAATCTGGTGTACTGAAAATTACACTAAGCGATCATTACCTCGTACATGCTATTAGGAAATTCCAAGGTGGTATTAAACGTTAACATTAGTTCATCCGAACGAGACAAATCAACAATTTTAGCGAAGAGGCATTCCTATCAGAATTAAAATCTATTGATTGGCAGTCTGTACTAGGATCCTATTCTGATGTGAGAGAAATCGTACATAACATAACTATTGTGCTTTCTGCTATATTTGCCAATGGTTGATGAACGAGTATCCGATAGAATTCCCGCTGGCTATTATCTGAGCTCAAAGATGAGATCATTGATGTAGATCTACCTTCTGATCTACATCAATGATCTACCAAGTGTTGTCCAGGGTTCAACTGCATCCATGTATGCTGATGATACTAGGCTTTGCTTAAAATCAAGAGATATTTCTCAGCTGAGAGGCTATCAACGACGATCTTGAACGATTAGACTCATGGCTTAAAGGCAATAAGATTTCGCTAAATGTTGCTGAAACACAATCAATGTTAATTGTAACGAAACCGAAGCACCAAGTGCTCAACAGTGCTGCAGAAAAATTGCAACTGAAAATGCGTGTTGGTGATCTGGATGTTGTCAATAAGACGAAATACCTTGGTGTTCACGTTGGCAATAGTCTAGATTGGAAAGAACATATTAAAGCGGTGTCCATCAAAGTATCGAGAGCCATCGGATTTTTAGAACATGTGAAGAATATTCTCCCAATTGCTTCTTTGAAAACATTTTACTCGAGTATTGTGGATCCCAATTTTCGATACTGCTGCTCTGTATGAGGTTGTTGTGGCAAAACTGATATTGATCAGCTCCAAAAGCTTCAAAACAGAGCTGCCACAATTGTAACGAAAAACAGATTTGATGCTCCAAGTAGGCCACTCATCGAGAGTCTTTGTTTGAAAATCGTTCCCGAACTTGTCAACCAGGATTCTAGGCTGAAGGGCAAACATCAAAGATCAGTGGTCTGGTGACTGGTTGACCGTAGAACAACTAATAAACTTTGACCGATCGGTCATGACCTATAAGATGATGAATAAGATCTGCCCTGAAAGCCTTTGGGATATATATAAAACAAGAAATACGTACTCAAGTTATAGAACAAGAAACTGCACGGACATTCAACTTCCGAGATATAATCTTGAGTACTCAAAGAAAAGCTTTCACTATTCGGGTCTAAAAGCTTGGAACGAAATCCCTACTACCATTAGGGAACTCTCTACCTTGCAACAATTCAAAAAACACCTCAAGATACATTTGAGGAGCTGAATTCAACTCAAACACGACTCCCTGGAAGATCAGCCCCACCTATTGAATTTTTATGTATTTATCTTTTTATGCCTGTATATTTTAAGTTTTTGCTGAAGGGATTTTTCGTGTATAAATAATGTATAATAATAATAATAATAATAATAATAATTGCTCCACAGTACATGAGCAATCTTTTCACAAGAAACTCCGCCAGCAGCTCTCGCAGCTTTCCTAATACGAAAACAGACTTGAGGCTACCACAAGAAAACATCCGCAAATGGGCAGAAATGATTTTCGTATTGAGGTGCAAAACTGTGGAACAACCTCCTTGCTGAGACTAAACAAGCACGATCTGTCAATGTCTTTAAACAGAATATACAATAGGCTGGGGGGGCTTCTCCTGCGGACAGGTGGCTGACCATGGCCCGCGGCTCCTATGCTTGATTGCTGCTGGATTGGTGACAAAGAACTGTTTTTCGTGTCTCCGTGGTCAGTTTGGCGGGGTCGGGTGTGGGGACGGGGGCCGCCCTGGTTGCTGGGTCGTTTGGGAAGTCTCCCAGTCTATTGGTTCCATTGGTTTTATCCACATTTCTTTTACTTTTGATAATTCGTTTTTATGGTTTATTTTTATATTTATTGTAAATAGTTATCAAAAATATTTTAACCTGTATTTCTTGTAAGTTTTTAAGTGAAAGGCCCCTTGAAAATCAGCCAATAGGGTGAAGGGCATCCCTCCTTAATGAATTGAAACTGAAAATTGAATTGAATTGAAATTTCTGCTCTAAACGCCAGACAAGATCAAAATCGCTGCAGACAAAAATCTGAGATTTAATGTCCGCATACCGGCAGTTAAGAAATAAAGGAACCAAGCTGAATGAGGAGGCTAGGAGAGCTTATTTTACGAACAAGATTCAGGCTTGTGAAGAAAGTTTTAAAAAGACTTGGCAACGATCAATAAACTTGTCAACAAAAGATCTAAGACTATCAAAATATTGTCACTGACTGTTGACAGAAGTTCAGTCACTGGTTCTGTTGGTATTGCTAACTCAATGGGTGACTGTTTTGTAATTTCGGCAGGGAATAATGTCAAGATATCCCCGATACAGAAAACAGTCTCCTGAAAGGTGAATATGCAATCGGCTGGGATTTTCCCCGATCAATGGAAAATTGCTAGGATTGTTCCTATCTATACGGATGGCGAGAGCGATGACAGATCAAACTATCATCTAATCTCTGTTTTGCCTGTAATTCGAGAAGCTTGTTTATGACCACTATTATGACCTCGTTGTGTCAAATCGTCTTTTGTACTCATAAGAGTCTAGCTTTAGACACTTACATTCAGCTTTGACATGCCTATTCGAAAACGGTACATATACAGAGTCACATTTATAGACTGGGAAAAGCTTTTGACACGGTGAACCACGAAATCCTAATTAACAAACTACAATCCTATGGAGTTGCAGGCAAAGAGCTACGCTGGTTTTCGTCCTACCTTTCTAATAGGAAGCATTGCTGTAAGGTAAATGGGAAGCTTTCCGACCTGGGAGAAGTAACTTGTGGAGTTCCACAGAGATCATGCTTAGGTCCTCTACTTTTCATCTTTTATATAGATGATCTCCCCACTACCTATTAAGCACTCGCAAGTTAATATGTATGGCAATGTTTATCCTTCTCCTCAAATAGTACCTCTACAATAGATGAAAAGGTTAATCAGGATCTAGAGTGTCTAAACACACAGCTTTCAGGAAATAAATGTACTCAATGCTATCGCTCCACTGCACCAATGTTACGCCTCCCCCACTGCACTTGACAGCCTCAACTTTCCTGATGCTAGCCCCCAAAAAAACTGATGTAAGCACTCTACCGTACTGAACAGCCTCCACTGTGCTGAGCATCCTCCACTATACAGCACAGACGATACCTGGGGTGATCAAGTACAAAAGAGTTTTCGTGCCGATGCACACCGAAAACAGAAGAATTTTAGTGCCCATGCACACCAAATACAGAAGAATTTTAGTACCCATGCACACCAAATACTGAATAATTTTAGTGCCAATGCACATCGAATAAGCGGACATAATCGATGAGCTTACAAATTGAAGATTAATAGCACGGAAGCGTACACAATTGAATAGGACTGACAGCGCCTTTGTTTAGAAACTGGCTGCGCTAGGGGAATATTAGAAAGATGTGAGCTCATTGATTATTGGACAAGAGAGGGATTTTGGACAAATATTTAATATTAATAATGTTTCTTTAAGAATATTCTTAATGCGTCTTTACATTCAGAATTTTGCTCTTTTTATTATTTATTCACAGTCCATTGATGCACCCCAATGAGGCTCTGAAAAGAACACCAATTACATTTGTAAAGAATGGAATGGTTCATCTACCTTTAACCATCAGTAATGAGTAGCATAGTTAGTAATATGCCATGAATGTAACAGGAAGCAAGGAAAGAAATGCAAATTACCGGAGCCTCATTTTTGCTTGGCTTTTGAAGTGACCACACACAGAAACAGCCACAATTTCGTCGTCTCGTAAGTCTTTTTCTGAAGGTAAGTTAAGGATTGGCTCAAACCGCTTACGCTGAGATATCCTTTTCTCGTAAATTTCTTGTATCTTTTCATTCACCGTGAATGGAGTACTTGCAGCAAGTAAAATGATTTTGTTCCTTGCATTACCACTTGCCGTGGTTTCTCGTCCTTCTCTGTAGGTGTAAAACATAGCTGGGTGCACAGCGATTCGGTTAAATATGCGATCCGCTACCCATTGTGCAGCATCTGCAACTGTTGTCCACAGAGCAACGAAACTACGAATGAGAAGTTACCAAATTGTAACGAATGTGAAATAAGAAAAAGGTTTCACTCATTGCTGGACCAAAACATAAGTTAGTTAAAGCAGACAACGAGTAAACTAGATAAAACTGTCATGTTGGAATTGATAATCTCCTTTGTTGTTGTTATCCAATTAAGTGAAAAACATGATACTCGTTAAAATTAAAGGACCCTCGGAGGTACGTCACTACATGCATCAATTTGGGAATATCTGGCATAACCAAAAACCCTTTGAACATGCCCCTTTACTAATGTCAGCTGAGGGGCACTTTACTCCTTTGGAAAAGCAGTTGAGACTTTTCAGAATAAAGGATGCTCACTGCTCTTTTTGCTGAAAAAAACTAAAGGATTTAGGCTAAAAGCGTACGTGATTTTCGGGCGTGAAATTCTCCTCAATTCCATAGGCTTGTCTTAGGTGCTAGTCGAACACAAAGCACTTATTACTTACTAGAACTTTATTCTTTGACGTCAAATTTAGCTGAAACAACATGTCGACTGTCTGTAAGAAGTTTCCTTTTCAAATCAACAGGCTATCAACATGTTAATCATCCTTGCATGGAAACATAAACAAACATCGCTTTGTTCTAATAATGGCTGCAATGCTTGAACTTTGTATCACACAGAACTTATTAAAACCTTCGTTTCCAGTTTGTGAGGTGACCCCGTCTATCACCGCTTGTCCAATCATAAATCATTATGTTCCTTCCTTTTGTCATTTCATTCCAATCAAATTCACTTCCTTTCCTCGTCTCGCAAAGCAGGATGGGAAGAGATATAAAACCAAGACGGGGGCTCGCCAAGATAAGGCTCAAATCCTTACTGGTTCTCAGAACACGCGAAAATCATCCAACCTTACGAAAATCAGCCAATGGCATCGCCGCTTCTTGCCCCTTGAGACAAAATCAGTCGTTTGAGGTGAAGTTTCTGCTACCCTCACAAAAACTGAAATGGATGCTAAAACATTGGAGTCACTTGAAATATTTTTTGATAAATCAGTTGCAGAGATATCCATCCAGAGTTGTTTACATGTTTAGGCAAATATCTCATTTGGGGCCGGAGCTACGAGCGTTTTCCGGCCAAGAAAAATTGACCTTTCTTCGAAAATTCACATAAATTGTTAGAATAGAGATATGTCGTTGAAAATTTAACAGAATATGTACATTAACCTGGGCAATAACCCAGATGCATTTCGCTTCCTACGATCTCAAAATATTTGACAAATTTCAGTGATTTCCAACAGGCAAGGCAAATGGGCCTACGCTCATCCTGGGTAGAAAGCCATTCTTGGGCCTGGAATCGGCCAATTATACAATCCTTAGAAAGGTAATTCACTCACCGTTGACTCCAGCACCAATTTGAGCTCATTTATCAATTATATTGGGGCTAACATCGACAGAAAGCAAGCAGTTTTGTGCGAATTTGAAGAAGCTTCCACGTTCCACCTTATGTCGAGAAACGCAACAACTCTCCTCCACTGTTGACAAACACTCGAGGAAGTGGTGTTGCGACTCAAGAGAAGTATGATGTCATTGCCCTGCCCTCCTGGGAATGTTTAAAAATGTCAAAATTATTTCATATTACAAAGGACTTTTTTAAATAGCTCTCTATTTTACATTTATCGTATATTTTCAAAACAAGGGTATTTCATGTTTCAAACAATGTAAAAATACATTTTAAACATTCAGGACTGCAGAGCAATGACACAACACTTCTCTTGAGTCGCAACACCACTGCCTCGAGTGTTTGTAAACAGTGGAGGAGAGTTGTTGCGTTTTTCGGCATAACATAGAACGTGGAAGCTTCTTCACAAAACTGCTTGCTTTCTGTCGATGTTAGCCCCAATATAATGGATAAATGAGCTCAAATTGGTGCTGGAGTCAACGGTGAGTGAATTACCTTTCTAAGGATTGTATAATTGGCCGATTCCAGGCCCAAGAATGGCTTTCTACCCAGGATAAGCGTAGACCCATTTGCCTTGCCTGTTGGAAATCACTGAAATTTGTCAAATATTTTGAGATCGTAGGAAGCTAAATGCATCTGGGTTATTGCCCAGGTTAATGTACATATTCTGTGAAATTTTCAACGACATATCTCTATTCTAACAATTTATATGAATTTTCGAAGAAAGGTCGATTTTTCTTGGCCGGAAAACGCTCGTAGCTCCGGCCCCAAATAAGATATTTGCCTAAACATGTAAACAACTCTGGATGGATATCTCTGCAACTGATTTATCAAAAAATATTTCAAATAACTGCAATATTTTAGCATTCATTTCAGTTTTTGTGAGGGTACTAGAAACTTCACCTCAAACGACTGATTTTGTCTCAAGGGGCTAGAAGCGGCGATGCCATTGGCTGATTTTCGTAAGGTTGGATGATTTTCGCGTGTTCTGAGAACCAGTAAGGATTTGAGCCTTATCTTGGGCTCGCCAGAAGAAAGATTTTTCAGCCAGATCCATCACGATGATACACTCCGTGACAAAAATGATAATGAAAACCATTACATAGACTGGGAACAAGCATGATCAGCTGCCTGGCTGAAGGTGTCATCGAATCAAATACAAAATTAAATCAGTTTGGTCTTGACGAAAGGATTTACTTGAGAATTTCCATCAATTCTGGCTAAGAAGATGTGTGCAAGTTTCAATCAAAATCGCATTTCAAATTGTACAGGATGCTACTTCCGTGCCAGAAACATTCGAAATTGAAAAATGCTCTAAATCAGCGTTAGACGTCAAAGTAAACAGCTTGTTAAGAGCAGGGCCTCTTTCAAGGAATCATAACTTGGGGGGGGGGGGTTTAAAAAGGGGATTTCATTTCTGCTTACAAGAAATAGTTCTCTTTATGAACTCCTTAGGAAGACCTGTATTTCTTACAAGGCATAAATTGTGGCAGAAGGCCTATCACTACTATTATGCCATTCATCTTGTGACCAGGACGGAGAGAGGATTTATGGGCCCAGGGTTAGAAAGAAAAATGGGCCCCTTGTAAAATGAGCTTCGAAAGGTACACCAAAGGCTCACAAGTGCGCCAGAGTTGCACCCATCTAGAGGTCCGGAGCATACTCCCCGAGAAAATTTTTAAAATCTTGGGGAGCTTTCATAAAGTATAGAGCAGTGGGGGCGGAAGGGATTTAACAGGGTCACCAAATTGCTTGTTGTTTTGAATGTTGTGCCAAGAAACTATTTGCAGTCATTAACATGGGCAATGAAACCATCGCCTACAATATTTCAAAACTTCAAAACACTTTCAGCATCATGTTTGCTGTTCTCCTAATAATTGATATTGTTTTCCATCTCAGTTTCTAATACAGTGGTATCGGACAGTCCTTCCCTGTTTTCTTAAAATGTTAAACCGGATATCCCACAAATTCTATGTTGAGAACAAGGTGTTCACGGGAAGAAACTGAACGAACTGTGCAGTTTAGAAAGTTTTTCTAGAAGAAGTTTCTGAACTACACAGTTCATTTTAAGGCTGGGGTCATCAAAGTTTCTTGAAGATATTTAGGGGCTATGTCAACAGGTTTTGTTTCTTGCCTTGAGCTACACATTCTTACGGTGAAGTATGAAATCTCTTCCGCCCCCTGTTGCATACTTTATGATAGATCACTTGGTTGCTAGAATCGCTTTGGTAGCCATTTTCGCCTCTAAAACAAATTATCATATCAAAAAACAGTCCAACCACTACGCACAAGAATCATATGCAGTAACGGTCAATCTATAGTCACGTAAAAGACCAAAAGAGGCATTTCTTGAAAAGAAATATGGACCGGCGAACAGGGTAAGCCAGGGAAAATTCCCCACATTTGAAAATCCATAACACCAAGGGTGTTTTGATGAATCGATTTTTGCTTGATAGCCAAGAACTTGAAGCATTTCAGTAATTTCTTCCGTTTTTATGAGTACTGCACTGGAAGGATGAGCAAATTCGACTGGCTTGATTCTAGAATACCCTCCCCTATTTCAAAAAAAAAATCTATATATATAAATCAGGTAAACGATTATCCAATTAGCTTTGTTCTTTTGTTCTCGATTGTGAATTTAACGATCAGCACAATAGGAAGAGAAAGGGAGCATTCGATGTAATGACAAAGGGAGCATTCCATGTATAACCTTGTTTATTCACTGTTTGATTGGTTCTAAAAGCAAAAATAGCTTTGAGGCTCACAAGGGCTCACAACGTCATGCGCTGCGGCGCTATTGTTTCTTGCACTTGTTCTCAATAGCCACTCTAATTTGCATAATACGTCACTGAAGTAAATCGTAAATGCGCATGCAACGGGGAGCCTTTTGGGGATTCCTTGACGGTTACAACTTTCCATGTCGTGTCCTAAGCAAATGACGAGCAAATGGCTGCCAAGTGCTGCCCAGATGATCACTGCTACGTCGGCCTTTTAGCAGGCCTTTAGATGAGAGTATTATCAGATCAGAAGAAATTGCTAAACGTTGCAGATTAAAGGTAATGTTAGCCTACTTTTTCATAGCTAGACGCCTCTCAATCCTGAATGATTTGAATCCTCATTTGCTTAGCTTAGGCCCCATGCTATCTTATTGCTTGGAGCCTCATTTGATTGTCCTTATGACATGTTGGGGCCTCAAAGCAGTGGTGGCGCCAGGGGAGGGCTAGAGGGGGCTACAGCCTCCCTGTCGGAAGCCACTTACCCCCCTGTCGGAGTAAATTTTGGGTTTCTTTCGGAGGAAATTTGGCAAAATGATCTACAAAAACTGCATTTTTTAGCCATTTCTGCCCCCCTGTCGGATGCTCCTGCCCCCCCATCAGAAGATTTCTGGCGCCATCCCACGGGGTTTTCTCGGCTAAATTTCGGGTAGGGGTGTGCCGCCCACATTATTATTATTATTATTATTATTATTATTATTATTATTATTATTATTATTATTATTATTATTATTATTATTATTATCATTATTATTATTATCATTATTATTATTATTATTATTATTATCATTATCATTATTATTATTATTATCATTATTATTATTATTGTCCTTTCTCCACGCCTTTTTGTTGTTTGGCGGCATTTTCTGGGCAGCGGATTGAATCTCTCAATCTTAGGTGTCCAGAGTCCTTCTAATTATCTTCGCCGTGCCAAGTACACAAGTCTTTTGTAATAAAGATGTCATCTGTCCCATTTCAAGTTGCTCAACATATCTCTTAAAGTTTTTGCTCAGCGTACCAAGAGCTCCGATGATGATTGGTATTGTCACCACTTTCCTGACATTCCATAATTTTGCCACTTCCCTTCTAAGATCTTCGTACTTTTCCCTCTTCTCCTCTTCTCTTTCGATCACTCTTCCATCAAACGGGCATGAAACGTCAATGATTTTGCATTCATTTTTCTCTTTATCGTGTATTACGATGTCAGGTCGGTTGTGATTCAACTGCTGATCCGTTTGAATTCTAAAATCCCATAAGATCTTTGACTTTTCATTCTCTAAAACACCTTCTGGAATATGATCATACCATTTCTCTGTACAATCGAACCCATATTTCTTGCAAAGCTCCCAGTGAATTACTTTCCCAACTCTATCATGCCGCCAATTCTTGTACTGGCTATGGGCCAATTTTTCACATTCAGCCACTACATGCGCAATAGACTCTTCTCTTTTTCCACACATTCTGCAAACAGGTGAAACATCCTGTTTATCTATGCGGCTCTTTATAGCATTCGTCCTCAACGCCTGATCTTGGGCTGCCATCAACATCCCCTCTGTCTCCTTCTTCAGCGTACCTTTCCTCAGCCATTCCCATGAATCAGAACTTCTTATGCCTGCAGTCAACTTCTCATACTGGCCATGTAGAACCTTCTCTTTATAAGATTCCATTCTTTTTACCCTGATTGCTTCCTTTGGCATTCCAGAGCCCAACAAGTTTTCTTCCCTTACTGCTTTTAAAAACGGTTCTTTGCTCAGCTCTATATAGCTATACAAACTGTTTACCTCGATCTCAACGCAATCCTCAACACTGATTAAGCCCCTGCCACCGTCTGCTCTTTTGTAATAGAGTCTGTCAACATCCGCCTGCGGGTGCAATGCTCTATATATTGTTAGCAACTTTCTGGTTTTCCTATCGACGGCTTTCAGCTCATCTACCCTCCAGCTAATTATTCCTGCACCGTATCTGATGATTGATACAGCCCTGGCATTTATTGCTTGGATGATGTTTCCACCATTCAGCTTGGATTTCAGTATTGATCTAACCGGCCTGATATATTCCTTCTTGAGTTTCTCCTTCATTTCTTCATGTTTTACGTTGTCGATCTCTAAAATTCCTAAATATTTGTACCCCTCCTCTTCAAGACCTTTCATAATTTCATTACCTGGCATAACAATACCATCACATTTCACAATCTTTCCTCTCTTCATGATCAAGATCGCACATTTGCTGATTCCAAATTCCATTCTAATGTCATCGCTAAATACTCTTACTGTGTTGACAAGTGTATCTATTTGGTTTTCGTTGTTGCCATATAATTTCAGGTCATCCATAAATAGTAGATGATCTATCCTCACTTTTTCTCTCAAATCATACCCTGCTTTAACATCTCTTAAAATCAAAGTCAATGGAATTAGGGCCAATACAAAAAGGAGAGGAGACAAGCTGTCTCCCTAAAATATCCCTATTTTTATCCTAACTTCTCCAAAGACATTTTTGCCAGATGTTAAGTCCGTTCTCCAAGTATCCATACTGTTTTCCAGTAAAGATATCATACTGCTTGCCACTCCAAACATATTCATGCATTTCAACAACCATGTATGCGGTATCAAATCATACGCTTTTCTGTAGTCAATCCAAGCCATTCCTAACCCACATAAACGCCTGTTGCAACTTGTCATTACCATCTTATCGATTAGTAACTGATCTTTTGTACCTCTTGATTTCCTTCTGCAGCCTTTTTGTTCATCCACGAGCAGTCCTTTTCCGTCAAGGTGTTCATACATAGAATCTGCAAGGACTGAGGTCAACAGCTTCCACATTATTATTATTATTATTATTATTATTATTATTATTTTTATTATTATTATTATTATTATTATTATTATTATTATAGTTATTATTATTATTATTATTATTATTATTATTATTATTATTATTATCATTATTTCAAATACGACATGGCCTAATGCCAGAACCATACATGCCAAATGTCAAACTCTAACAAAGAGTCTTAGACAGCAAGCACTTATTATTATTATTATTATTAATATTATTATTATTATTATTATTATTATTATTATTATTATTATTATTATTATTATTATTATTATTATTAATTAAACATTAAGTTTTATAAACAGTTGTGTTTTTATATTCTCTTTTCTGTTTATTTTTGATGGTGGTTTTTGTTAACATATTATTATTATTATTATTATTATTATTATTATTATTATTATTATTATTATTATTATTATTATTATTATTATTATTATTATTATTATTATTACTATTATTATTATTATTATTATTATTATTATTATTATTATTATTATTATTATTATTATTATTATTATTAACAATTTGTTTACAGTTGGCAACATAAAAAATAGCTAAAGCTAACTAACGCCAACAATCCTAACCCTATTTACAATTTTCGAAAAAATTAAAGATATTCATAAAAACACTAAGTCTTTGACAAAAGTTTTGCACAATCTGCAGACGCAAGAACTCCCATCCCATAGTTTTATTTTTTGTTTGAATTCAGAGAGTGTGTTTGAGTCTTTGATTTCTTTTGGCAAAGTGGACCACAAAAGGCAACCTCTGCATTGAATGTTTTCTATTCCATATGTTGTTGTCCTTGCCATTGGCAGTTGCAAATGATTTTCACTTCTTAACTTGTAATGATTTTTTTTCTCGGTAAAAACATCCCGCATGAAGGATGGATTCAAATTACTCTTTGTCTTGTATATCTCATTCATTAACAACTGAAGAATGTGCTGATGAGTGGTTAAAGTATTTTTCATCAGCTTTTCAAACTCAGTATCACTACCTTTGCATACCAGTCGCAATGCTCTTTCTTGGATGTGATTTATTTTGAGTTTAACACCCTGTCATGGAACATCCACACAAGTGGACAGTAATTAAACAGTGACTTGATAAAAGAATTCATTAAGATTTCAGATTTAATAGGATCGATATAGGCGGATAAGCGAGCAAGTGCGTGGAGCTTCTGGTTGGCCTTTTTGCACAAATCTTCAACATGTTTTCTGAAGCTTAGTTTCTTATCAAAAGTTACGCCTAACAGTTTTTCATAATTGTCGAATTTCCGATTGTAACTGTTGCTCTGGAGCATTTCTCACCAAATATCACGAGGTGACACTTGTCATCATTTAACCTGTTTAATCTGTCATCAGACAACACAGTTTCAAGATCGCACCGTTGGCTAGACCAATTTTTGTGAAAATGATACCCTTGGCTAGACTAATTTCTACATAGAGTTGGCATTTTCTAGACAAAACTTGCCAAATTTTTGCATTCTCTGGACCAAAATTTGAAAAAATTTGAGTTTCTTTACAGGAATTACCACAGTTTGACCTTGCCAAAGAGCATACCCTTGCCCAGACTAAAATCGACTAAAATTGCCAAAAAGCATACCATTGCCAACACTAAATGGATTAAAATTGGCAAAAGTATACCCTTGGCTAGACTAAAAGTTTGAAACAGTATACCCTTGCGGGCGGCACATCCCCAGGTACCTTTAATATGGAAGAACCCCCCCCCCCTGTGCACCACCCCTGCCTCAAAGTAGAGTTATCCCTAAAATTTCTAGAAGTATTTACAACACAGGCTCCTCATGGAAATTTCAAACAAAGCTGTAGATGGTATGGTATCATAAAATTTTTCTAAAATTGTTTTACCAAAAAAATTCATACTGCAATGGTGAGTAAAACAAACTTGAAGGTATAAGCTGCAAGTAAACTTTTAAAGGCTGTAAGAGTAAACATAGATCCTCTGTTATTAGATGCAAGAACATATTGTTGTAGCTGCAAGTGGCAAGCTGCAAAACGTTGTACAGCTCATTAATGGAACCTAAGTATTACAACTTGCCTAATTTTAAGAGTATCTAATTTCTACCCTTTTTGGTATAACCACCACTTATAAGAAACAGTTGGTTTCATTTTTTAAAGGTTAAAATGAGAATGTTTGATGCAAAATAGAAATTTGATGGCAAAAAAATTATGTGGGGGTATTGCAATTAAGATTGCAATCATCTTGATTCTACAAATAGGGTATAGCTAATAAAGAAACAGTTTTCATTGAGATGGGATGTGTGGTGGCTATCAGGAGATCAAAGGTCCATTTTAATTATCAATTTCTATATGCGATCTTAGCAGTCTAATGTGAACGTGCCATTTTGCAGTTTACGCCATATGTAATGTAACAATGTATTGTGCTTCTCAATGATGGAAATGAAAATTGGTGTCAAAAGTTATGCTCCATAGTAGTAGAGTATCATAAATCATTACCACAGTTTGACCTTGCCAAAGAGCATACCCTTGCCCAGACTAAAATCGACTAAAATTGCCAAAAAGCATACCATTGCCAACACTAAATGGATTAAAATTGGCAAAAGTATACCCTTGGCTAGACTAAAAGTTTGAAACAGTATACCCTTGCGGGCGGCACATCCCAAGGGCTTCCTTTCGTTCATTGTTGAAATTTATGGAACAGATATTTCAAGATCAGTCTGACAAAAAACATGTTGCAAAGGTTTACTTGCTTTATACCCTGTGTGTTTAGGATTTTACTTTTTTCATTTCCTTTAGGTTCCTGGAGACCAGATTGGAATGCATGCATGATTTGGCCTCTGTGTAGTGGTGAGTGAAAGGAAGTGAAAGATGCAAGCGCAAGTAAAGTTTAAAGGCTGTGAGGGTAAAAATAGATCCTTATCAGATGCAAAGATCCTTTAGTTGCAGCTGCAAGCTGCGAGCTGCAAAAGTTGTACACCTTATGAATGCAAGTTGTCTACGCTGGCCAGCAGAGCAGATCGTTACCAACTTGCCAAGGTTTCAGGGCACCTAATTTCTAGACTCTTTGTTATGAGAAACTTTAAGGAACGGTGGGTTCTATTTTTCAAAAGTTGAACATGGGATCATTTAATGCAAAATAAAGTATTTTGGTGACAAAAGTGTTAAGTTGCTATTGAATTAACAAGATTTTGATGTTACAGATAGGATGGAGATGATAAAAAAGCCATTATCGTTGAGAAGGGGTGTTTCTTGGTCATATAATCATACTTGAATGCAGATCTTGGCCATCTGATGGGAGTGCACAACTGCACCGCATATTGATTGCAGTCATGAGCCAAAAACAATGTACTGTATTTTCCTTTGATCCATTGTTAAAATTTATGTAAGAATTATTTCAGGATCAGCCTGACAAAAATATGCTGTGAAGAAGTTCTACTGATAAACTGAAACATGATGCACAGTCAAGAACTCACTGCATTTCTTTTATTGTTACAATATTATGAAACAAATATATTCAGGACAAGAATGAAGAAATATGATGTGAGGTGTAAGCTCCTAGTACTGGCCACAAGCACATTGATCAACTTGATTGTCAACAATACTTTGAATTCTTAACATTTTTCAAGAATCCTTCACTTTCTGAAGGAATTCTTGAGTCAAATGAAAAAGAAATGCTAGAATTTTTAACAGGAATTCACAGGAAATTGAGAACATTCATAAGAATTCTCTCAAGGCAAAAGAATGATACTGCGCACCTGCCTATAGTCTTTCTTCTGTAAAATTTAAAGAACTGGACAAAATGAAATCAATGAAAGTAATCTGTTGTATCAAACTGTTCAAATCCAAACAAAAACAAAACAAAGATGCTATGTAAGCTGATTTTGTTGTGGTTCGAAAAAATTACTAGCCAGGCAGTAATTGGCTCATACTACAATGGATTACTTTGTCAAACTGCAAACAATTGTTCACTTGGCCAAATGCGCAGTCTTTCTATTTTCTTGTTCTTTCAACTTACACCAAAGAAACTCTCCATGCAGGCAAGCGGAGGCCTGGCATTGCTGATGTTCATATGCTGATAGGCAGTTGAGGTAAATCACAGCCACTTTCGGGTGTGAAATGTGGCAAGAAAATATTGTTGCTTTGAGAATGAACTAACGAACATGAAATTAATTTTACAAACAGAAGGGGCTGTCACAATCAACCTGCTCAACAACAGACTGCACAAAACGTTCCAGCACTTTGATGGGTGCATAGCAAGAAGTTTTAGCATTCTATCCACAACTTCAACTTTTATCAGGTATTCTTTGAAAGCTCTCTGCAGGAGCTAGGAATGTTGAAGCGCGAGCGAAGCGAGCACTTGAACTTCCAAGCATTTTATATGTTGCGTTGATACGAAGTGGCGCCGCCACAAATATGTGTCTGCTACACTGATACGAAGTCAGGAGCCTTTGTTTTCTATTTTTCTCCTACAGATACGAAGTCAGAAGCCCTTATATTTTTCTGATGTACTGATACGTAGCAGTGTATCAGAAAAATATAGAAGCTTCATTTATCAGTCTGACCCACTATCAGCGTAGCAGCGTATCAGAAAAATATAGAAGCTTCATTTTTCAGTCTGACCCCTTATCAGTGTAGCAGCGTATGAGAAAAATATAGAAGCTTCATTTTTCAGTCTGACCCCTTATCAGCGTAGCAGCGTATCAGAAAAATATAGAAGCTTCATTTTTCAGTCTGACCCCTTATCAGTGTAGCAGCGTATCAGAAAAATATAGAAGCTTCATTTTTCAGTCTGACCCATTATCAGCGTAGCAGCGTATCAGAACAATATAGAAGCTTCATTTTTCAGTTTGACTCTGTATCAGCGTGGCAGCGTATCAGAAAAATATAGAAGCTTCATTTTTCAGTCTGACTCCTTATCAGCGTAGCAGCGTATCAGAAAAATACAGAAGCTTCATTTTTTCAGTCTGACCCCTTATCAGTGTAGCAGCGTATCAGAAAAATATAGAAGCTTCATTTTTCAGTCTGACCCATTATCAGCGTAGCAGCGTATCAGAACAATATAGAAGCTTCATTTTTCAGTTTGACTCTGTATCAGCGTAGCAGCGTATCAGAAAAATATAGAAGCTTCATTTTTCAGTCTGACTCTGTATCAGCGTAGCAGCGTATCAGAAAAATATAGAAGCTTCATTTTTCAGTCTGACCCCTTATCAGTGTAGCAGCGTATCAGAAAAATATAGAAGCTTCATTTTTCAGTGTGACCCATTATCAGCGTAGCAGCGTATCACAAAAAATATAGAAGCTTCATTTTTCAGTTTGACTCTGTATCAGCGTAGCAGCGTATCAGAAAAATATAGAAGCTTCATTTTTTCAGTCTGACCCCTTCTCAGCGTAGCAGTGTATCAGAAAAATATAGAAGCTTCATTTTTCAGTCTGACCCCTTATCAGCGTAGCAGCGTATCAGAAAAATATAGAAGCATCATTTTTCAGTCTGGCCTCTTATCAGTGTAGCAGCGTATGAGAAAAATATAGAAGCTTCATTTTTCAGTCTGACCCCTTATCAGCGTAGCAGCGTATCAGAAAAATATAGAAGCTTCATTTTTCAGTCTGACCCCTTATCAGTGTAGCAGCGTATCAGAACAATATAGAAGCTTCATTTTTCAGTCTGACCCATTATCAGCGTAGCAGCGTATCAGAAAAATATAGAAGCTTCATTTCTCAGTTTGACCCCTTATCAGTGTAGCAGCGTATCAGAAAAATATAGAAGCTTCGATTGTCAGACCACAAGGTCGAAGAAATTTCAACATCATATTATGTTATTTTATATTATATTTCATATTTCATTTTATTAGGGAGGGAGACCCTTCAACCAACTGGTTGATTTACAAGGGGCCCTCCATATAAAAAACCTACAAAAATTAAACAAGTTAAAAACCGCTAAAAACTACTTACAATGAATACATCTAATAAAAAAAATAAAAAAAAAATCCTATCTATAAAAATGAAAGAAAAGTACCTAAAAAACAAAACCGCCAGTCCATCATAAGTTATCTTTAAAAATATATATAGAGGATGCCTGTTTGGTCTCAGCTGGGAGGCTATTCCAAAGTTTAGCTCCGCGAAAAGAAAAAAAAACAAACTTGAAATAATAATTTAATAATAACAATAACAATAATAATAATAATAATAATAATAATAATAATAATAATAATAATAATAATAATAATAATAATAATAATAATAATAATAATAATAATAATAATTTTAACTTAAAATAATAATAATAATAATTTGAAACTTGAAATAATAGTTTCAAATGGCATTGAAATTGCCATTGTACGGAGAAGGCGCTGTAAGATTTTAAAAAATTATCTTCTCTGCTGTCTGCAAGTGTATCAAGCATCTAAAAATGAAGAGCGTCGAAATGAAGGGGGTATTCTAGAACTGCTCCATTCGACTTCACTAAAATATTGCAAAGTACCTGAAAAGGAGCTAAAAAGAGCCAAAGAAAAAATGGACCACATAAGAGGAGGGGACACTGTAAAAAACTGTAACTGGGGGCAAGCATGTGGACTGGAGGGCTTTTACCCCCGTAGTTTGCACGTTAAAAGAGGCCCTGGTTACGAGATATGCATCCTATCTTCCTTCCCTTTACTTTTCTTTCCTTTTCGTTTGTCTCATTTCATAATATTCACACAGGATAACAGCGTTCAATTTAAGCCATTTTACAATTCACCTTATAAAAAACTTATCAAAGTGTATAAGAGTAATTTAAAATAACTGTACTCTCACGAAGAAATGACATACTACACAAAGGGTTATCTATATACCGGGTGAGCCAAATCAAGTTGCGCATTTGGCGGGCTATGGAATAAAAAGTATGAGATCGATATTCAAAACCAACATGTTAATACATCAGTCAAGGGCTAACTTAGATGAGAAAATATATTTAGCAAATTGCATATCTTTAAGATCCAAGAACTAAAAAATGCCTGTGAGGAATTTGTATGGGAGTCCATAATTCCGGGTCCATAATTAATGTACGGAAGTCCATAATTCCACATTCCTTTCTGGTCCATGATTTATGTGGAACTGAAGTTTGCATTGTCAGATTCAGAAATAGAGTTTTAATTTCAATAGTAAGTTTTACACGTAGGAACTGTAAACAAGCACCTTTGGTTTTTTATTGTCGTCATGATCATGAGTATAAATAGAGCCTCGTGCTTTTGCAACATTTAATTCTGATGATGGAGCGTGGAGAATTGCTTCGAAACGTGGACAACTATCAATACAGCATAGTCTTTTAATTAATTTATTTCTTGGATTTGTCTCTTCACATGGATTTGCATTACATTTACATGGATTTGTCATATTAATTTGTATTTTCCATCTTATTTTATTTCATTAGTATTTTATCCTTTTTACCAATGGTGGCCCCTCAGTCGATGACTGATTAACAGGGGGGCATGCTAGAATATACAAAAAATACTCAATTACAGTAACGTCACAAAAATAAAACTAATCGATAATATAGTTACAATCGTTAAAATAAATGTTAACAAAAAATACGTTAACAAGGAAAAGGGAGGTATCGTTGATTCTTCGTGAACATATTATCATTCTATGGCTTGCATAAAATCTTTTCAAGTTGACGTATTCTTAGTCTTTTTAGAATAAAGCATTCCAAAGTTTCGCAAACTGGTAAGAGAAGCACCTCAGTGCTGTGGTCGTTCTTAGAAAAAGGACTCTTACGTCATAATCCGAATTTCTAAGATACCGTGTTGTAGAGACGTTGACTTTAGTAAACATGCCACTCATATAGGACGGTGCATCACAATTCAGGGATTTGTAAACGATCCTAGCAGATTCAAGATCAATTACTTCCCTTACTGTGGACCAACCAAATGTGTGAATTACAGGGAGTGGCGAAGCATCCAATGGGCTGTTAGTGATCAACTTTGCCGCTCGTTTGCTGTTTTTGGACTTTTCCAATAATTGATACACAAACATTACTCCAAACCGGGCAGAAGTATCTGAAGTAGGGCTCTACCAAACTCCTATACATTGTTTCAGTCGTAGCGGATAAAAGATATTGCTTTGCATAACGAAGGATGCCAACACCCCTGGGGATATTTTTCGTGACAGTAGTTAAAAGATTGGTCTATTTGAGTTCTTGATCCACTTGAACTCCGAGGTATTTTACATCACTTACAAGCTTGACATCTTCAGAACCTATTCTAAACTACGGCTTAGGGGCGTCAGGAGTACTATCTTTCGTAGCTTCGTGTTGCTTCAAATTACCATAGCTTCTGTTTTTGCGAAGTTTAACGACAATTTGTTGCCTTCTAGCCATCCCTTCAAAGCTATTAAATCAGCGTTAATGGCTTGATTCATTGCATCAACAGAATCAAAAGAATAATAAAAACAAGTGACATCGGCATACATTGACACATTTGATTTTTCGAGACAATTTGGGAGATTGCTGATGTACGCTAAGAAGAGGAGTGGCCCTAGGCATGACGCTTGTGGTATACTACAATTTACGACCTCTGTTTTAGAAACCTTACCATTTACCTTGCAGTATTGAGGCCTATTTTCGAGAAAAAGACTTAAACCAATGAAGTTCTTCCCTTGCAGACCCTAAAAATTTAGTTTTGCCAACAAAATTTCGTGATCTACGGTGTCAAAAGCCTTTTTGAGATAAATAAAAAGGGCAGCAGTATATTCACATATATCAATGTTCATAACTTGTAAAAAAGGTAATGCCTTGGACGGTCATAAAGAATTGGAATGAAATAATAATGAACTGGATCATGGTCGCAGTTCTTGCTTTTCGTTTCCTAATCAAACTTCATTTTCCTGCCAATACTCCGCTTCCTACAATAGTAAGTAAATCATTGACCAGAATGGAATCTGGAATCCTCATTATCAAAAATGTCCCTTTATAGCATTTTACCTCACACAAATTTCTCATCTAAGTTTTCTTTTGACTGACATATTAACATTTTACCATGCTGAGATGATTGAAAACACAAGCTATCTTCTTGCAAGCGTATTGTACAACGTTTCATTGACAACAAACAAATAAAGTGTAACTAATAGTAAGACGAACAGGGATTTGTTTACAACATAATTGGTAAACAAAGCTCTAGTTGTAGCAGGATTGGTTATACTTTAATATCTTAAGATTTCGAAATCGTCGCACAGCCATATATGAAGCATTTTTGGCTATATGAAGACTTTTGCGGAACGATTTCTCAGTCAGCTTGATTGGTGTGTTTTCTCTATTTGTGTACATGAGAGTCTTCAGAACATTTCTGTCAAGTGTCATTGTACCATTACATTGCTGAACTTTCTAGCAATAAACTAAATTACATGAAAGTGAAGTAATTCCTATCAAAACGGGAAAATATAGTACCGTGATAGCAGCTACTGTATGAATCAACTTTTGTTGATGATTTTTCAAGCAATTGATAGGTAGGTAGGTATTAATATTTAACGTGGCTAGCCTGTGAAAGTCTGAGAGACTTATTTCCAACAGGGGCCACGGATGTTTTACCATCAGTCCGCCGCAGCTACCCGCCGCAGCTACCAGATTTCCCTCACATGGCACTGGTCGACCCGGGCTAGAGTTACGGACAGCGACCAAACTGTCCAGCGCGGGATTTGAACCTACGGCCGTTCTGACCTTTGGCTTACGAGTCAGACGCCTTAACCACTCGGCCACGCGCTCTCTGTCATTTTTTGCATCAACGGCCACCTATCAGGATATCATTCCAATTCATTGGTAAGCATAATAAACAAAAGATTTTATCAAAAAAGGTAACCTTCATGAGAAGAAAACTTTGGTTGTGATCTTGATGAAAAATCAACGTTTGTAAAATTCAGTACACCAAGATACAACATAGCAAAAAATTTTACATAATCTTTGCGTTGCGAGAAAATTGAAAACTTCGCTGACCAACTGAGCTGTGTCAGCGGTTGGTGGGTAATCTATCTAATGAAATAAAACAAACACAATGCAGTATACTCACATACTAAATGTATCCGCATAAAACATCACAGAATTCTCTTGTGTGTTTAGTTTAGCTCTGCAGGACTTCGTGATATTAGTCCAACTACTTTTGTAATTATTCTTCTTCAGGACAACGAGATTGCCTTCAAAATCGACCCTTTGCAGAAATCGTAGCGTAATGTGACAGGGTACATTTTTACCATTGGGCTCACTCTCAATACAAGCAAATGCACTGTATGCAACTTTAAACTGCTGTGGAAATTCAGTTGCATGCCTTGGACTGATCACCTTGAATGGAAAACAATATGCATCAGACCAGATAGCTGATAAATGATAAGGATTCACTAACAACCGAAATTACTACGCGTTGACTACACATTTGGTAACAGTATTGGAAGAGCATATCAGCATGTATCTATCCAAAGCCGAAGCATGGCATCTTTCCTAGAGGTCATATCTGGTGTACCCCAAGGATCTGTGTTACGCCTAATCCTGTTTAATTTTCAAATAAATGATTTATTCCCTGTGATAAAACAGGCGACTCTCTTTAATGGACTATTGCGCTAAAGATGGCTCAAGGAACTTTTACCAGGATCCCTCGCGGTAATTAGGAAACTAGCCAATCAAATCAGTCAAAATTCGATGCGACGCAAAGCATCATGGTAAAAAATTCCTGTTCACCATCTTTAGCGTAATCCTCTACTATGCTCATGACAATACTCTTGCTTATTCCCCTAAAAAAAGCATGCCCGATCTTGTCAATATTTTGGAAAAAGAAACTAGAGTTGCTCCAGCCTTGCTAGAGCAAATGAAATGATTGCTGACCCTGAGAAATCCATGCTTTATTGCTCAGAAAAAACCAAGCAAATACCAGTGGAGAACAAAATAACATTAACGGTAAAATAATCAAATCTGAGGAGACTGTGAAACTTTTAGGAGTCACTTTGGATTATAGACTTGATTTTGACCCACATATCTGGAATCTTTGCAAAACGCTGAAACACAATTAAGTGTTCTCAAAAGATTACAGGCCGTTATTGGGTATCAGCTTTCATATATGCATCCACCCATATTCCTATTGAGCGTAAAACGGGGATCAGCGTCGCGTCTTTGAAATCAACCTTGACGTTCGTCAGAGAAGAGAAAAAGCAATTATCCTTACCTTTAGTAGAAGTCTTTCATCCGTGGAATAGGCCTTTCCATCTACAAGTTCAATTTTCACTGCTTCATCTGGATACGAAGTCAAAATTCTTCGTTCTGAGCCTAAGTTAAGTACAGCTCTTTTTGGTCGCATGATCACAACGAATTTCCTCAATGAAGGTATCTTAAAGAGGGCTAATACTGCAGTTGTTGGATGACCACACCAGTCTGAGGAGAAACAGAGAAATGAGAACACTGGTGATATTGCTCCATCGAAATCAAAGATAAAAATGTTCAGATTAAAGTGCCTACGGTGATTTGCTTTGGAGGGCTTGCATTGCAAATAAATAACATAGGTTAAATATCTTCATTATTTTTATCACCAGCATAAAATTTGGAAAAATGTTGGTGCCAATCATGCCGAGGAAGTTTCAGGTTATTCGTCGAGTTTCTTGCCGGGACTAACGGCTGCCGCGGAGTCATGACATCACGCTAATGGAATAAGAACTTTCTCGTTTTATAACGAGGAAAGAAAAATTCATAAATGCCACTGGCTTTAAAGATCAAGAGAGCCCATACATCTAATTTTCATTAGGTATACATGTTTCTTGTAGCGTTTCTTTTCTCCTATCTAATTTCAGTATAGATTAAATCCCAACACTTTCTAAAACAAACAGCTTTTGTGTTACAGCAATTAAATTTTTTTCAAAAGACTCTAAAGGAGGCATACCGGAATTTGATGACCCGCGACGCAAGTGGGACGCGGGAACCGGGACGCAGGTGGGAACCGGGAACCGGGAACCGGGACGCAGGTGGGAACCGGGAACCGGGAACCGGGACGCAGGTGGGAACCGGGAACCGGGACGCAAGTGGGACCCGGGAACCGGGATGCAGGTGGGAACCGGGAACCGGGACGCAAGTGGGAACCGGGAACCGAGACGCAGGTGGGACCCAAAATTTTTTCCGATTTGAAATTTGAGTTGTTTTTGACTTGTTGAAAAATGAGAAGTGTTTTTTAAGAAGTGCTTTTTCCTGGATAATTTAATCGCATTTTCCGTGCTAACTGTGACAACATTTATGTAAGTCTTAGTTGAGCATTTTCTAAACTAACGTAAGAAATTCTGGGTACTTAGGGGCCGCAAACATATCGATTTTTTCCCCAACAACGTCGTTTGGACGTTTTAGGGGGGAGGGGTTTCGCTCAAGACGTTTTCAAATTGAGACGTTATATCGAAAAAAAGGTCTGATAAAAATAATCACATCCAGTAAAATCTTAACGTTGTCTTTGTTGACTGTCTCTCATTGTCAAAATAAGTATTCTAATATGCTCGGATCTTAAACTTTTTCATTTTAAAAGTTGGCCTACAAAAAAGACACTCAGACCATAACATAAAGATCTTTTTAAATTCAACTCAACAATGATACGAAATTAACTTGTAATTGAACTCAGCAATAGTACGATATCAGCTGAATCCTTATCTTGGTGGCTAAGGTACGGCAACGTCGACATTTATGACTTTCACAATTATGTAAAAAGGACTTCCCGTCAAAAGTATGCAGGGAACATCCCTCAAATTAGGTTCTATAGGAATTCAGTATGTTCGTTAGAGGATTCGATGGTTCAAGCCTTCATCTCTTCATCACTTGGATGAAAATTCTTTAGGAAGCTGTTACTCTTTGATATGCAGAAATTTAAAGTACAGAATGGTTGCGAGTAAGTGTATTTCTCACTTTTTGCAGTTTATTTTGCTGTTGTTAGAATTTTTCTTAGCTAATTTGATATGAGCGCAGAGTCAGTCTCCACACTAAGCACTGCAAAATCAATGCCCATAACATGCACAAATTTCGCTTATATCGATATCTAGGTAATGTAAGTTTTGTGGGGGGGGGTAGGGGGGGTCTAAACGAAAACGTCCAAACGACGTTGTTGGGGAGAAAATCGATATGTTTGTCGCCCCTTAGAATATGACGATTTTAAGAAACTTTCACTACTGGCTCAAATTCTTAGTTTGTTTGCGAGCAAAAGCTTAGCTTTTCTTGAAATTACCGTTGCTGAAAGGCAACCCTGCTTAAATTTTTGAAAGGAATTAAATGAAAGTATTCTCAAGAAATATACTCAAGAAACTGAGTACTGCCCCCGGAACGGGGAGGGTACCACATTTATTTTGTAGGATACCGTATGTTTTTTCTGCTACGATTTTAGCCGATTAAACAATGAGGTTGGCAACGATCTTTCACTTGGTCCGGCTTGGTCACATCGTTGAAGCTGATTGAGACCGATTCTTTGTCACACTTCATATGCTTACAGAGAGATCATAATTGATCCACGCCACCAATGCAGAAATCATCGATGGTAAATGCAAATTATCAACCAAAGTAAACAGCTGAGTTTATCCTTGGCATGTGTATCTGCCGCAACAACTTCGTTCAAATTCTAGTCAACTGCATCTTTCGAATTCAAAATTCGACAGCATCACTACTCGCCAAATCTCACAATCTGATTGGTGCTCTAGGACCCGCGAAGTTTAGGCCTAAATAGGGCCGGGTTTTTCATAGTAATACTATGAGTCTTTCTTGACCGAAGCGCTATCTAGACCTAGACTGCATATTCGTAGTTATCTCTATTGATGGACTGATGAAGCGACAACAGTAACATAAATTCAATTAAATAAGATGAGCGTAAATTGAGACCTTCACTGGAGTCAAGTCAAAGAGCACAGGAAAACAAGAGACTCTTCTTCATAAGTCTAACTTTGTATCAGTAAGTCTTCAAACGCAATTTTACACATCCTTTTATATGGCTGCCCATTTGTAGCAATATTTAAACCTTTCACATTTACATTTAATTTAAACTTACAAATTTATATTTAAACTGTGTAAATTTACAGTTAAGCCATTACATTTACAGGTAAACCAACACATGTAAATTCAAACCATAATGTATTTATATTTAAACCTTTCTATATTTCTATTTAAACTTTTATATTTAAACTTTCCTACGTTTACATTTAAACCTTCCTACATTTATATTTAAACTTGTTCGTATAAACCTTCTTACATTTATGGTTAAACATTTACATTTAAACCTTCTTACATTTATATTTAAACTTCCTGGGACCGAGTGACCGAGCGCGGTCCGTACTGCAAACGAGGCTCTCATATTTTTGGCGGGCCTTTGCACATTTGCATCATTTAGGCCCATTCCTGCTGTAAAGGGCAAAGAGCAAATAGGAAATGGACGAAGGAGAAAAAGAAAGGATCGTTCGCGCTGCAGCTTTGCTTCAGGAAGCGTCTTCACTCCTAACAGCTACACAGTCAACGCCTTCACCTTCCACATCTACAAGGTCAAGGCCCAGCAGCAGTACAAGTGCAGCATCTGCTTTGCCAAACATCCTCAGTACGACTGTCAACAGGGCAAGGCAAATGCTGACTACCAAATGCTAACTTCTGTGATCGAAAAAAGTGCATTTTCGCCAGAGACACAAATTGGCGCTAATTTTGAATTCAGGTCATGCCTTGACAGAAACGTTCGCAAAAATTTAAAGAAACGTGAAAATTGAGAAACTTTCCACCCACGAAAGTTTTTGCCCCTTAGGTTTATTTGCCCCTTTAGTACCCCAGTACCTACCCTGGGTGCCAGACTCTCCAGAGAACAGTGTCTTTTAGAGAGTGTGGTACCCAGGGTACCCAGTACTATGGAATCTATTAAATTGTTGGCGATCAAGTTTCTTATAAGCGGTTTCTTATGAAAAATACGTGCATTTAGACATTGAATTACATTTATCTTCTTACTTCATATGCTTCTCCAGTTTTCCATTTCAATACATACTTTAGACTTGTAAACACAGGAAAAAATGTGGCAAATCAAAGAAGACATTTTCATTTTCCATTTCATTTTCTTTTTTTTTATGTATGTTAGTTATGCATGGTAGCCCTGTTAGTCGGAATGGTGGATTTTCAGGGGGCCGTTCCAAAGACTGTACAAAATTTCCATTCAAAAGGAGATATTTGAAAACGAATAAGGCTCTGCAACATCCATCGGAAGTTATAACACTTAACCATATCGTAAAAATAGAGTAAACAGGATTTGAAGAAGCAGATTCATTTAATTAATTTATATAGATTAATAATGTTCTAATGAATTGTATCTACCCGCTCAATCCTTACTTCTTTATAAAAAGATGTAACAAGTCAGGGGAGGGGGTGTCTTTTGTAACACTAGCTATCATCTATTTGCACTGATGAGATGACATAGGCAAAGTAAATTTGTTTCCAACTAGATGTTTTGGCAGATCTTTAAATTTCTACCACTTAATTTGCTAAAACGAAATGGTAAAGCCCAACGACTTTTTCATTATATGATTTTCTAAGACAGTTGACTGTTTTTACAAAAAAGGAGATGGGGATGGAAACGTAATTATGACGTCATACCTTTTTTGTGTCATGCGATACTTGCATGGAATTTTACGTCGGAGGGTGGAGTGCCTGCATATTTGCTTTTCAAACAACAAAATGATTGCAACCACACCCGCTGCCATCTTTGCAAATTCATTGCATAATTTGCTTCACATCGGCAAATTTTCATCGTCTGATGCTTCCTCTATTGTAATTTATATTTTTAGAGTTCATATCCTTTTAAAATTGGCGGATGATATGTTGTTGTGATATGGAAGATGACGCAACTGAAAAAAAAATCATTTCTGTTTTACGCGAAACTGCAATTAATGACCCATAACTGTGGCTATAAAAATGGATGTTTTAAGAAATGAAGTCAGAAAAAATTCATTGCTGTACTACTACATTGTGCTTCAACAAACTTCGATACAATCATGAATATGTTTGACTTATATCAGATCCTGTATCAGGGAAATCTGCAATTGATCCAATGGATGCAAGCTCGCAACTTAATAAAGCCGCAAATGAGGTGTGCGGCAAGGAATTGCAGACGTCAGATGCAGTTGCAGGCAAGAGATGGCCAAGATGGATACCGATGGAGATGCCCTTTTGCCCGATGTCGTTCCAGCAAGAGTATCAGAGATGGCAGTTTCTTCTCTCAATCAAACCTCACGCTTCAGCAGATCATATCTGTGATATACTGCTGGAGTATAGGGATGTCAATGTCAACCACCACCATTGTCATCGGACTGGCGGAGAAGACTGTCGTCGATTGGTTCAATTTCTTGCGGGAAGAATGCACAGCAAAGTTGCTAAGGATGCCGATGCAGGATAAACTCATTGGCGGAGTGGGTCAAATCGTTGAAGTCGACGAATCTGTGATGGTGAAGAGAAAATACAACCGTGGCCTTTTTCGAGAGCAGCATGACCAGTGGGTTTTCGGGATGTATGATCGCCAAAGAAGAGTTGGTTGGATAGAATTTGTTGCTAGCCGAGACGCGCCAACATTGTTGCCTCTTATCCAACGATACGTACGTCCCGGCACTATGATATATTCAGACGGCTGGGCAGCGTACAATAACCTGCCAAATATTGGTTATGGACACGAGCGTGTCATACATGCAGATAATTTTGTCGACCCAGTGACTGGTGTGCACACAAACGGTGTAGAGGCATATTGGTCCAGGGCAAAGCAGAAACTCAAGGCTGTATATGGTTCTAGGCTGCACATGGTTCCGTCGTACTTGGACGAATATCTGTGGCGTGAACGCTTCGGTCTTCAAACAGCAGAAGCATTCAACAATATGCTGGCACATATCGCAGAACACTATAACTAATAACTCTTTATTGGAACACGTATGGTTTATAGCATAATTTGACATGTAGAATTTCTATTTCGTATTATTTATTGTTAGTTTGGTTGTATTTTTAGTCATCTTTAGTTTGGTTCATATTGAAGTTAAAACGCTTTATATTTATTTATTTCACCTCTGAAGAAGCTTTCTCCCGCATTTGAGGAGAAATTACCAAATAATATTTTGCTTTGATATTTTAAAGGCAGGCCTTTACGATTTACTAGATACAAACCTTGCAAGGCAGGCGTATACCCTTTCATTAAAGTTAGCTTTATCTGAGGGCTGATCGTGCTGTTTACATTGGGCTCCAATCTAAAAAAACATTAGTTATGTGAAAAACAGCGCTAAATTTTTTTTGAAACTTTCTCATTAAAGACACAATCTTCTTATGCGCTCAGATAGACTTTCCTGTGCTTGAATAAAAATCTCACTGTACTTCAGATATAACTTTGCCTGATCTGGGGCATAAGAGTATTGAGGCATAGTTTTTAGGCAAAATTTTCTAGCCATTTCATTTCTTCAAATATTACTTAAAACAATAAACTAGGAATGAAGCAATGAAATGTGCTCACCGACTGACTATAAAGACATACAGGGTGTCTAAAAAACTTGTTCGAAACTCTGGTTTCAGCTTTCGCACAAACTTGAACTTCAAATGCTTGTAGCTCCATTAATTTTCAGTGGATATGCTAGATTCTTGTGTCAAAAATGAAAAAAATCTCACAAAAATGTTTACTTGAGCAAGTGTCCAGTCATCGAAACCTTAGTTTTTAGTATTTAAGAAGCAAACGTCAAACAAGCTTTTTGAGACACCCCATAGCTTACTATACGATACTCGTTTTAGAAATATCAGAAACTCCTACTTTCACATCGTAGTACAATTTGTAGGCTCTTTCTATGAAAAAATAATGAAATCGTACTACCAAAAATCACGAAAATACTAAGAAACGTTTATCAACCTATAGTTTTTAAGAATTTTTTTTGCGCCATGAAAAGTGGGGCGAATTTCTGTCAAAATATCACAGGTCAATGAATGAGGAACACTTCAGAAACTGGAACCTCTTTGTCATGTTTTATATTGCTTTGTTGAATTTATTCAATCAACGGTTGAACGATGTCAATCAACGCTGATTCAAGGTCCCCTATTGTCTGAGCAAATTCATGTGTTCATTAAAAACTCGTTTTTCTGAAATAGTGGCATTTTAGCAAAAAACCGGGGTTTTTTTAGAAAAACCAAGTTAACCTGGTAGAGAAACTCAGTTTTCTGAAAAACCCGTTTTTTGGAGAAAATTGGAAAACTGGTTTTATCTCATTTTGGTGACTTTTGCTTGACATAAAAGTTACCACGAACCTAATTTCAGAGTTGTAACAATAAATGTACGCCCATAATTCTTCTTTACAATTCAAAAAGCAATCAATTTCCAGTGGAAAATTTGAATTAATCCGAAGGATTCCGAACCCAAACCGTAGCCCTCTGGCCCTGACGCTAATATTGCAAAGTGGCCTCATTGCAGTGGAATCGAGGCTGCCTCACTCGGAGCCGAGTTTGGATTTTGGCGCGAAAATTCCCAGTCGGCGGCGGCGCCACCAGCTCAATTCGTATGCAAATAGGTAGAGGTGGCGCGCAAAATCTCAGTGTGGCTGTGTTTTGCAGAGAGGAGACTTGCTGATGGCGGTGAGTTTATGTTTTACTGTCGAAGCGTTAGTTTCTTGTTGTTCGTGAAATGTTGTCAGTACTTTAGGCCATATCAGCATTGCAGCCAACGTTTTAGGCCAAAGATTTCGCACGTTTTCGTGTTCGTGCCGATCCAGTGGTACGATCTCTAAGCGATTGATGTCGCCAAGTTGAGGCCCAATCATTGTCATCATTTTTTCCCGATAACTTTTCTCGTAGGGGGGTTACCCCAAATATTATTGCATATTCATACTCCTTACAGTATATGCTTTCATTTGGTATATACCTTATATATAAAAACTATGTTCCGAATTCGTAAGTTCCGCCAGACACAAAAGGATATCTAAACCAGCACTTCCACCAAGAACAGAGTTCAACTACACAGTAGTTAAAAAGTTAGCTGGTCAAGGCATGTTATATTTGCAGATGAAACAAGGCTGTGAATACATCACTGAAGAAAATGAAAATGATTCAGATGATACCATCCTTTTAAAGCCATACAATGAAGGAGGAGATGATGATGTTCCTGAAACGCAGAGCCAAGTCCCAACTGATAGAAAGGTACAGGTGATAGATATTGATGATAACGAAGCTGCAGAGAAAGCTGTAGATACTAGATCTGGTGATCAAGACAGCAGCATCAATGCAGAACAGGTATTTAAGAAACCTCCACCAGCGTTTGACATTCAACCAATAATTGATGAAATCAAGAGAGAATCCTATGTGGACCCCGTAGAAATTCTTTGATCCCTGCAAAAGAAACTTCATAAGGGCAGAGACCTCCATATATCGTCACCAGAAGACACACCCGCACAAGGCTCAACTAACTATATCTCAGTTGATCGATCAAGGTTGTTAGAAAGTACATTGGCAGAATTGCAGTATGTTGATGATTTCAGGATCACATTTGAGGTAGATTTTATGGGAGAGCTTGCACAAGACTTAGGAGGTCCACGTCTTGAGTGGCTTGAATCAATGAATAGAGAGATGCAATCCAAATACTTTGAACATGGCTTTAGAGAACAGCTGTGCGAAGAGTATTATTATGTTGGAATTATGTGCACGATAGCTCTCCTTCAGAATGGCCAAAGCCCCCGCATTTTTCCATCCGAAGTCCTGGAGAAGCTCTTTGACCATTCTACAATCACATCTGCTTGCATGTTTCATTTGCAAAGGGGATTTCAAGTACTTGGGATTCTTGAAGTTTTCCACACATTTCCAATCTTGAAGCACCTTCTTCAGCCAGCATCAACTGCACTGACAGCAAAAAAGGTCATTCAGACTTTACAACCACAATTTTCAGCAGAAGGATCGAGTTCATGTGGTAGGGAAAAAGAACTGTATGGCATTTTTGTGCGCTATATCAGAGAGGTAGCAAGTGGGAGGAGGAGTAACTTGAAATTGGAGCACATCCTTTCTTTTGCCACTGGAACATCTGAGGAGCCAGTATTAGGATACACATTGCAGCCAACTATTACCTTCTTGACTTCAGCAGAATACACTGTTGATGAGAACTGTCAGTAAAAAGCATTGTAAGTATATGTTACTTGTTTTTATTAAATATCCATTTACAATATTTACAAAAGATACATTGGTCAAGTCCTTTGATTGCTATTTATGGTAGATACGGTAGATATCAAATAAGATATCTTTGCCTTAGGTTCATCCAGGATTTGTTTAATCTATTTATTTTTCCAAAAATAAGTGAAATTTTATACAGTACCTTCAGATTTGTCAGGTTCCCATCTTTGGGCAAGTGTCATGAAACTTTTTGACATGCAGTGATTGTTTGAAATATCAAGGTTACAATCTTGCATCATATCATCTTGTTCAGGAAATTCATTCACAGAGTTAAAGATTTTGGAACAAATGGTTAAAAAGTTTTGTTTATTTGCAAGGAGAAGAAATACTATAAACTAAAAAAGTACTATAAACTAAAAACTATAAACTAAAGAAAATACTATAAACTAAAAACTCTAAACTAGAAATATTAGAAATATTATAAACTGCAAAATTAATTATTCGCCACTTTTTAACTTTAGTACAGACCATACAGACCACTCATCTTTTATGTGTTGGTAATAATGTCATGGGAAGTGAGAAACCTTCACAAGTGAAACAATGCAGCAATGACAATTCTATGAAATGTACTGATGGGAGCAGAGTTTATGCTTGCTTGCAGAATTCTCAAGAAGTTTCAATTTTCCTCAAATTCTGATAAGAATTCCTTGGTAATTTTTTAAAGTATAAGGCCCTGTTTATATGAAGGAAAACACCGCACCTGCCAGACCCGGGGCTGACATGCGAGGTAAATTTCAGTCATGGTTTATATGAGATTTTTTACCTCACCCGTCAGCACCGGGGCTGAGAGGCAAAGTGGAGTAAAGTCTCTCTTCCGTAAAATCAGGATGAACTGACCAATGGGAATCAACGAATAATTTCAGTTCACCTCACCATATCGGTGGTGTTTTGTTTATATAGCAAAATTTCATCTCACCCAGGTGAGGTTCCACCTCTTGTGAGGTGGGACTTCACTATACCAGTTATGTTGTATTCCTCATGTAAACGCGAAATGGAAAAAACAAAGGATTCTATTGGAAGGTGGAATCTCACCTCTCACCCCTGGGCCTGGCAAGTGAGGTGTTTTTCCTCATATAAACAGGCCCTAAGAAATCTTTAGCAATTAGAAATACCCTCAAGAATCTTTAAGAATTCTTGAGAATTCTTAGGTAGGAAATATGATCATGTGAGCTGTGTTAGTGTATCGTATTCATGAATTCAGCTTCGTTTTGCAGGAGAAAGTCATGTTGTATGCTGTATATGCATAAAATATATACGATTTTTCATAAAAATAAATTTCTTTCTGTATATATTTCTGATATTGTACAATTTATTTCATCTAGGAAGGAGAACCCATATCTGCAAAGAGAAGAAAGGGATTGAAATATACACCAACAGCTCACACATGTTCAAATGTCATGGAGCTGCCAAGAGGAGTGCTAACGGAACCTCTTCCAAGTGAAGAATATCTCTTCAATATTTATGATTTGGCATTCATTGGATCATACTTTGGTATCGTTTAAATTCAGAGACTTCAAATTTCAAATACACTGCTACGTATACTTTTGTTCTGTTGCTTGATGTTCCTGTTTTATTTGTTTTTATTGATCAACTGTTTCATTTTTATGTTCAGTTATGAGTTTTTTTGTAGGAAACTTTCTAACTTGGAAACCATTCTCAGATCATCCAAAAATAAGATATAGAATCCATAGTAGCATTGTCACCATCTAAAAAATGGTATTTTTTCATTTGGACATGACTTTTATCATGTTAGTAAAATATCATGCTGTTTTAACTGCCCCCTAAACGTGAACAGCCAAGTTTCCATGTTATTCGGTGTTATTCAGTTGTTAGGGTTTTCTCAAAAGGTTCCTTTACACATCCTACTGAAACAGCTTAAGGTTCCATTTAAAACTTTCCAAAGATTCCTTAAATGCATTTTACTAAATACATTTTAGCTTGTGTCTTCCTTGTAGCAGAAAGAAAAAGTTAGTACTGCTATGCTATGAGCAAAACAATCATAAGGGAATTTCACACTAAGAGGATATCACATACAAAGACATTTTACAGTAATGGTCAATTGCTAAGAAAAGAAATTTTGATCAAGCATCCAAACCTGATAGCATACTACTCCTGTTCTCTCATAAATACTGATAGCCGTAGCAAGAAGTTCCTTCAGAGCCCAGAACACTTTTCAGACAATTTATCATCAACTACTTTGTGCAAAGTGAGTTACCAATGGCTCAGTTTACACACAAAGCCAAGTGTTACTGATCATTTTGCTTTTTAACCATTATTTCCATTAAATGTTAGCTAACTTCTCTTCAACTGAATACCAATATGGTTGAAATTGGCAAACTATGATTTGCAAATTCACAAAATGAAGCCATTGCATGCCTGCAACTGCAGCAACAAAGCAAAAAATTCAGCTAACAGTGAATGAAAATAACAAGAAACAAGGCCAGGAGGCAAATAAACTTCCCTGTGTATAAACTAGATCAACTCCCTTGTATAAAGTTATCATTGATTAATTCTCTGAAAAGTGTTCTGAGATCCAAAGAAACTGTATTTCATCTGACAAACTTGCAGAAATTCTACTGAGAATGGGGCCAATGCATCTGCTGTCCTTAAAAAATTTACCAGATTTGGATGCTCAATCCAAACCTTGTCTCATGCAAGTAAAAAGGTTTATTATCAAAAGTGAAAATGTTATTTTTAAGTTAATAATCTTCCACTTTACCCACTTCAACAGGGGTTCTTTAAAAAACTCAAGTATGGATTTTCAAGGAACTATTCTTGCTTGGCCAATATCTTAGCTTCCTATAAATATTTATCTCTATGGATGTATCTATCCCTATCTGTCAGGACTGTCAAGAGCCACAGTAGTTACCAGGGTGCCCAGAAAAATATATACAATATAGTTTGTCTTTGTTTTCAGTTTTCTTTGAGAAATGTTTCTAGGCCTGCGGGCCCACTGGCGTTCTAGCTTAGTTGTTGCAGAAGAGATAAACAAATTTTCCATCCAAAAATTGTTTTTAAAAGTGCATAGGTGGCTGAAATATTTTCCGTTGCCTTTCACATTGGACGCCCCATCCGCACCCAACCCTGGGGCCTGGGCTGTCTCTTGACGGTGCCTGGGCTGTCTCTTGACGGTGCCCAGGCTGTCTCTTGACGGCCCTGCTTTCCATATGTATATTATTTAAAGTTCAGTAGGAGAGTCCTGTTTATTAGATTTTGATGTACATTATTCTGAATTCAACTATTCGGTATTACTGAGTTCAGCTAGCTTGTTAATTACCAGATCTAATGTTTCAATATAGACATCTATCCCCATTTGTGTTGAAACTCTGTTTGGATGAATTGATTGATAGACATGTGCTGCAATCTGCTCATGATGGGGAATCAAGTCAGGTGACACAACAACAATATTTCCATCTTCACTGAAACTTGGGATAGGTCCCTGCAAATCTTCACCATATGCATCCAAGTTTTCAGGATCATCATCCAACTGTCCGTTTGCCAAGGGGTTGCTAGGATTTAGCATTCCGCTGTTCCATATTTGGTTTGGGGTCCAGTTTTGCTCTGTGGAAAGACGATGGTTGTTGTGTGCTCCAAAGAACTCAGCAAGTGAAAAATTAATCCTTTGTTTGTAGACCAAATGGAGAGTGAAAATGTGAATGGGATTTTCTACATCCAACAATCCTTCCTGCTCCAAAGCATAGAAAACATAATAAAATGTGGCTGCAACACAACGAAACACATCACGCCAAAGACGTTCAATCCTTTGGTTTCTTGTTGAAGAGCCAGCAATGCAACTACCCCTACCTCCACCATGCTTTTCTGTGATTGCATCACATATCAAAACATTCTCAACACCATAGTCTACCCTGATTCTGGATGGCCAATATCCACCATGATTACTTATCGATTCCAAGAATAACTGAAGGACGGTTGATGCTCGATTGTTTGTGTTGCATTGCAAGAACATTATTTTGCGTGATTTACCATCAATGCAACCATGTATCACAAACTTCCATCGTATCAGAGAATGGTGACCATCAATATGCCAAAGTGAATTTGGCCAAGGAACAAAATATGTGCGCCGAGAAATCAATACACCCCAACGTAGTGCTGCGTGCAGTGGGTCAATTCTGTTGATACTTTCCCGGACTCTCCTTCTTTGAATACAAATGCCAATTGACTTAAAATATCCTGATATGTATGGTTCTCCAGTAGTGTTTCCATGACGAGACATGTAATCCTTTACTATTGCATCAACATCATCATCAGAAATGTCAGTGAACCGTTGCATTTGTTGCATGTCATATTCACCTATTCGGCGATATAGTGTCCAACCTGACACACCAAACATACGTGCAATCTGAGACCATGAAAATCCTAGGCCTCTAAGTTCCTTCAGAGAATCCTTTGGAATTTCATACTTTGGTCTTCCAACAACCTTGTTACCTCCTTCTTCGGGGGCTGCCATGTCTAGCTGTATGACTTCATTGTTTTGGTGTACAAAGCTTAAATATGATTGAAACAGCTCTTGGTAAACTTCTCGAAATGCATCTGAAACATCATTCAGTAGCTTTGAGTCTGCGACTGGTATATCTTGAAGATATGCTAAATTATGCAGTAGTCTGATTGCTTGCTCAATTTGATCAATATGCAGCAACAAATTGGACAATCGCTCATCGTTTTGATTCCTTGACGGCAAAAGGTCTGCTGCAGCGTTTTCCAGGATCACATTTAGGCTTCCTAAAAGTTGGTCCCCGAAATTCAAAAACCCACCATCATCCATCGTTGAAGATTGGAACCATTTCTGTGACTGGAAAAGAACTGAATATTTTCCCGCCAAAAATATGAGAGCCTCGTTTGCAGTACGGACCGCGCTCGGTCACTCGGTCCCAGGAAGTTTAAATATAAATGTAAGAAGGTTTAAATGTAAATGTTTAAACATAAATGTAAGAAGGTTTATACGAACAAGTTTAAATATAAATGTAGGAAGGTTTAAATGTAAACGTAGGAAAGTTTAAATATAAAAGTTTAAATAGAAATATAGAAAGGTTTAAATATAAATACATTATGGTTTGAATTTACATGTGTTGGTTTACCTGTAAATGTAATGGCTTAACTGTAAATTTACACAGTTTAAATATAAATTTGTAAGTTTAAATGTAAATGTGAAAGGTTTAAATATTGCTACAAATGGGCAGCCATACTTTCAATGACAGGGAATGATATAAACTCAGCTGTTTACTTTGGTTGATAATTTGCATTTACCATCGATGATTTCTGCATTGGTGGCGTGGATTAATTATGATCTCTCTGTAAACATATGAAGTGTGACGAAAATCTCTCTCAATCAGCTTCAACGATGTGAACAAGCCGGACCAAGTGAAAGATCGTTGCCAACCTCATTGTTTGGTCTGCTAAAATCGTAGCAGAAAAAACTTACGGTATCCTACAAAATAAATGTGGTATCTTCCCTATTGCTCCCCGTTCAGGGGGCAGTACTCAGTTTCTTGAGTATATTTCTTGAGAATACTTTCATTTAATTCCTTTCAAAAATTTAAGCAGGGTTGCCTTTCAGCAACGGTAATTTCAAGAAAAGCTAAGCTTTTGCTCGCAAACAAACTAAGAATTTGAGCCAGTGTGAAAGTTTCTTAAAATCGTCATATTGTCATAAGAAGTACCCAGAATTTCTTACGTTAGTTTAGAAAATGCTCAACTAAGACTTACATAAATGTTGACACAGTTAGCACGGAAAATGCGATTAAATTATCCAGGAAAAAGCACTTCTTAAAAAACACTTCTCATTTTTTAACAAGTCAAAAACAACTCAAATTTCAAATCGGAAAAAATTTTGGGTCCCACCTGCGTCCCGGTTCCCGGGTCCCACCTGCGTCCCGGTTCCCGCGTCCCAATTGCGTCCCGGTTCCCGCGTCCCACTTGCGTCCCGGTTCCCGGGTCTCACCTGCGTCCCGGTTCCCGCGTCCCACTTGCGTCCCGGGTCATCAAATTCCGGTATGCCTCTAAAGGAGGCAAAAAAGTGAACATCCTAATCCCCAGAACCATACCACGGGACGCTTGGAGACTGGAAAAGTGTCAATGCTCTCATTATGGCCCTTAAAATATTGAAGTGAAAATATACCTTTAAGACTTTCTGACCCCTCCTTCTCCTAGTTCATTATCGAGAAACTCAAAATAGCGTTTGATTCAAGAAACATTAAAACAGGGGGAATGGAGGGGGCAGGTAAGGAAGACCGCAGAGGTGCAATTTGTTGTGACTGGTCTAAAGTTTTTTGGCAACGATTGATGCATGGACAAGATTGCATGAACAAGCAAGATAATGCATTTGACAACATCAAAATTACCTGGAAATACAGTGGATGGGTGGACCAATTTATATCCTACCTACGTACTAGTCCAAAGATGATAGAGCTATTTTCTTAATCGTCAGGAAATCTTGCTTCCGTCTATAAATGAAGCATTGAATTAAAGGGGTACAAAGTACAAAGGAAAGAGGATACAAAGTACATATAGTCTCAAAAGGATAGCTCACAAAAGTTGTAGTCAAAGTAATTTCAAATAATTCATCAGGACACTAATCATTATAAGATGTTGAGTTATTAGAAACCGTTGTAGGTTACAAAGTTTAACCCAAGTTTCTTATGGGTGTACCCATTTACTACGAACCTATTCAATTTTTGTAAACAGAGATAAGAAGACGTTATCTATAAATACGACAAAGAAACTCCTTCGCATGGTAATACTTCTCTAGCTGAACGAATTTCACGCATGTCGCGCGTCGACTTTTCAAATGCAACACACCAGGCTACACTTTGGCATGTACATGCAGTTTCTGAGTTAGCTATCTCCATCAACTAACTTTAATAGCTAAGAAACTGAGCTTTCATGAGTTTCTTATAATTGATTTCTCATACGTGAACGAAGCTGTTTGTTCTGAGACCCCGTTTAAAACTACCACTTTTCAAATGTAGCCCAGAGAATTTATATATTTCATGTAGCCTCTTATGGAGTATAATTCAAATAAATAACAGATGACACAAGATAATCAAAACATTTTATCCGACAGAAACCTGACATAGAAAGAATAACTTTACCTGTTTAGGTTTTCAAAATGTCATACCTCATGAGGACACATTTACCAACGAATAGAAAAATACCTTTAAAATGTGATCAGAAAAATTAGCACCAATGCTTGCTTGTTCATTGGCATCATACAGAATGTAGAAATACATGTTGCCACAATTCTATATTCAAAAAACACTCACATAAACAAGTCTCTGCACTACCGGAAGAAATGAATACTGGAACTAAAATGTATCCTTGTTGACGATGGAGTTCGTGCAAATCAAAAGCATATATTATTCAGAGAAGAGACTGAAATAACTGCAAATTCCTGTTGAAAAGTAACTACCTAATTTTGGCATGTCCGTTTCAAAAGCTAAGCAGTGGCTTTTACCATTCACGGAGAGTCAAAGGAAATCAGTCGAGACTTCGATGAATTAGGCAAAACACACAGATAAAACATGTTCTAAATTTGTCAGAGAAATAGAATGACGAAATTACCGTATTTTTGCCCCAGCACCCAAACATTCCCTTGAATTTGCCATTGATTTGTTCCAGCATGGAAGTACCTAAGAACAACTTCGGTATTAGTGTCCAATTTCGACATCTCTAGAGAGCAAAGAATCCTTAGCGAAGCTGGAATATTTAAGACAGGAGGCAGAGTCTCTGAAACTGAAATGATTTCACTAACAAGTCTCTCGTCATCCTCAAGTGCCAATATTTTCCCTTCATTTGTTTCATATGAGAATGAAATATGATTATCCTTAACGTCTATTGGTGCCAATGACACAGACACGTGCAATGCGTCATCCTCGAAGATTCTGGACGGTTTGAGATTGTCTTCAATATGAGAATCTTTGCGAGCAGATTGTGCCTTGTCACTTGTATCATCTGATGGCACTAGTAGAAAAGGGTGGCAGATTGTAAACATTAGCAAAATTTCAGCAAAATATTACAACATTTGAATGCGGCATCATGCTTTGTATCTTATATCAAAATCCCTAATAATCAATTTGAATCGGGCACGGTTACTAGAATGTTCAAATCTGCTCAGTGCAAAATCCCAAAACCAGATTAGATTTGTTCTTGTTTTTGAGATAATGTTTCTCAATTTAACAATAATTACTTGCTTTAAGATTTCTTTTCTTGATAAGATAAAACATTATTTCAACCAAGTGCATGCTTTTTTACTGCTTTCAGAAAAAATGTCTTGATTTGAGTACGGATACTTGTTTTAAGATTTTTTCTTATATTTTTATGCCAACAGAGGTTATCCAATGAAGACACTTACAAAGATTGCAACCGATGTAGAAACACGCGATAGCAACTGCCTTTTCAAGAGGAATTTAGTTGAACAAAATAAGTAAAACAGAGATCTTCTTGTAATCAACTCGCACCAAAAGATTCAGGGACACTCCCAGATACTACAGAGACACTACAATTTCATGGTCATAGAACACTCAAATCTCAGAAAGGTGTATCCAGAATAAAAAAAAAATGTTTCATACCGTAGAAATCCATACTTGCATAATCATCTTGGTAAGGAGAATCTAAAAAAAGCAAAGGCTGGTTTTTCTGTTCGCAGTAGACTAGGAAAACGTAGAAGAAGGGAAGTCCGTACAAGTAATGCCGCTATGTTATGGCTATTTTATAATATTCAATAACATGTCGAATATTCTCCAAATCAAAAAAATTGCAAAGGTTTATAGCAGTGGATTGCTAAAATCTCCTTTTTGTGGGGAGTCGATTTACATTTTCAATTCTTGAATCCAATATGTGCTAGATTCAAACAGATAATGATGCATTTATTTTGACCTGATTGAATCTTTTTTGGCGAATCGTTTATTAAGCATTGGAAACCCAGCACTGGATGCATACAGCAAAAACCAGCGTATAAGAACCTACAATTTCGCAAGTCAGCCTGATTAGGCTCTTATGTATTGAGTATTTAGTAGGAAATAAGGCTGTTCAGGTTCTTAAATTGGTTCTTAATTCATTCAAGGCTTCCAGATATTCCTTTTGTTCAGATTGAAACTTCAAGCCCATTATTTACTGTCAGTTGAGAGTTCACAAGGCCTTATTCAAAACATCAGTTCATGGAAGAATAAGAACTTTTATAGAATACAATGAAAAGATTTCAAAGCATCTTTAGAGCTCTTTGCAATTTGTACATATGTCAGTATCAGTACGTATAGGCTCAATGACAAAGCAACTAGAGCTTTGATTTAGTTTGATGATCTCCACGAATAAGAACCTATATCAAATTTCTGGCTGAATAGGTCCTTATATATTGGCGGTCTAATTTCAGAATTTTCAGCCTGTAGGTTCTTAATCACTTGGTTCTTATACGCGGGTCTTTACTGTAGGCAATGTGGTTTTTGATGAAGATTTCTGATGGTCGGCGTTGGTGATCCGCTTTTGGGTCTCTGTTGTCTGTTTGGCGGAGGTCAGGAGTTGAGGTGGGGAAAGTACTGGTTGCTGGATCCGGGAGAATTCCCAACCAATTGGCTTTATGAACGTTCATCGCATTTTCCATGAAGTTAAGAATGGCGGGTTAGCTTCATATATTTGTTGTGAGTAATTCTTGAATGTGTTTAAGCTGCATATTTTGAGAGTATTTTTGTGGTTGCCTCCCTGAAAAAAATTAGTCTCAAGGGCCCCCTTAATAATAAACTGCGAAGAAAAGCAAGTGAACTGTAAAAATGAGTAAGACATCGATTCCCGTTGTGAAGGTCAATTTTTCAGGGATATCATGACGATGACATAAACAAATATAATATTTGATACATTTCAATATTTTACCTGATCCATACCATGACTCCTTATCACTCCGTCTACAGAGTTTGCGACGCTCGTGAATCATGGGTTTTTTTTCACGCCATGAGCCAGAATGGACAACTTGATCTGAAGATTAAAAGAAAATTACTTACACGCTCAGAAAGTCTGACATCGCACTATTTCGTTCCTGAATAAAATTAAAATGCGGTATTTGCTTTACGCAAGAAGTACAAATTCGAAACAGCTTAAAGTGCCCATAAAGCCAAAAAATTTTATTCTCGATTGTGATAGATGTTGTTGAGCTGAGTTGAAATCCGAAAACGGAATTGAATTCCGATGCGTGGTTCCGGAGTTATGCCCCACCAAAGTCGCGATTTTGGCCAATTTTTTGTGGACACTTCAGGGCATTTTTGGCCAATTTGGGGTCTGGGTCGAGAGCGCATGTAACGTCCAGTCAGGAACACATTGATGTGGCCTAAATAAGCCCGCTTCAAGTGCACGGTGACTTTTAGGCATCTTTTAGGAAAAGTTCAAGTTAGATATGGCTCGAAGAAATATATTGTGGCAATGCTTGGTCGATTCCTGACTTTGGAGAACATTTAGCTTCACTCAAACTATCAAAGAACCTGGATGGAAGTGGCGAAATGTCTTATTTTGTTCGGGTGTCCGAGCAAGATAAACATGGCAAAACTATCTTTCAAATGTCACTTGTCTGAATAAGAAGGTAATGTGATTTGCTATTCTTATTGTTTCTGTCATAAAAACTTAACTTGTTGTTCCGGGTGCAAAAAGGGTAGGCTTGGAGACACAAAATGAGTCGTTTAGATGTCTTTATCTATTCACAGGTGAATAACTCTTTTGCGTAAATGCAACAACGTCCAGTTCAAATAAAAGACCGTGTGGTATGAAAATTCTCGTAAATAGCATGGTAATGCTATTCTTGATTTCTTACCACTGACTCTACTGCCATGGCAATCGATACTGCCATGGCAGTCTAAATGTGGTCTCTCACTGTACAACGAGAGACCATATTTTGCACTGATCGTCAAATCGCAGCATTGAGAATTTTACATCATTCACACTGATACAGTTGAACCAGCTTTATCTACACCAAGTTACATTTCAACCAATCAACTGCATTCGATTTGTTGAACTGACCGAATTAGAAGGCCTCATTTGATAACCTGGTTTAGTTTAAACTACCTTAACATTCTATGCATGTGAATGGGGGTATTTGAGCAATTATGGATTTGTTTACTCTTTATTAAGACTGAAAATCACTGTGATGCATGTAGCCACAGGAAGTTTTGCACTTTCAATTTTAATTAGATTTTGTTTGATTTTTTTCGTCAGTTCATTATTGTTGCTATCAACAATGGCAAAGAAAACACAACTTTAACAGAGCAGAATTGGTAAAATGGATTTTTTAAAAATGAAAATCAACAACATATCATGCCATACAGTTGCAATCCAAGAATTAAACTCTGACAATTGAAACCTTGATGCTTTCATGGCAAAGGAATATATGTGATGAATTAATCTGGCTGCATATTTTCTGAGGATCTTTGGCACATAGAAATGTGCAGAGTTTGACATGTAGCCTTGTTGATGTATTGTTTGTGTATTCTGCGTTCATTGACAGACACTGTTTGTCACAATTAATGGAACTGGACCATTAATGGCTCAACCCCCGCATCCTCTTGACAAACCGTTGGACTTATCATCAGATTTTTCATTGTTAAGAGCATCACCACCACCACCTCTCTCTATTGGTCTATTATGTGTATTGAGTGTGAGGCAAAACTGACATCAGTTTCTTCAGCCAGATCAATCAGTGCACTGGCTGAATAAGTTACAATGTGTGGTCTGCAGGGTTGAAAAGGTTAGGCTGGGTGAAAATAGGGTGGTGTTGATTGCCAAAATATGGTAATGTTCAATTGACATCCAGTACCGCAAGGAGGGTAGTTTTAATTGTCATAGCTAGATGAAATCTGCACTGAAGATGTTTATGTATATGGAGTCTGTCCCCATGGTGTTTGACCCATTCTACCCAAGTAGACCCTTTCTTCAAAACTTGATATAAATATCACATTTGTCAGTTTTTGTAACTAAATTGACATTGTTAGTGGATTTTAGCGGACCCCCCCCCTGGTGGCTCATTTCTATAAAATGTGACAAAAATTGTCTGTCAAGGGCCCTTTAATAAATACAACTGCATAATAAATACAACTGCAAAATAATTTCTTTCTGGAGAGGAGAATGTCTCAAAAATAATGTAGCTACTTCAACACAACAGCCATATTACATGTCAAAGTTGTGTTACTATGCATGGTTTACATGATCATTTCAATGTTTGTTACAAACCCCTGTACTGCAGTGGTAGACACCATGTGGCAAGTAGTAAAGTTGTACCCTAAACAATGGCAAAATGCAATATTCTTGTATTGAACAATTGGTTGCACATATTTTTTCTGACAAAGTAGTTTCTACCATCTGGAAGGTATGGCAGGAAGGGAAAGGGTTCTCTGATATGTTCAGGATAGGGGTCCTCAGGCTAGGGTACAGAGCATCAGCCCTAAATAATTTCTGGCATAGAAAAAAAAAGAAAAAAAACTTTTCTGATCCAACATACCAGAGTCATGAAGCAAGCTTAAATTAAATCTAAGGAAAAGTGCCTTATACAACTGATTAGATTTCTCATAATCTATTAGGATGTTTAAGTATTTTGATTTTATTAAAGCTACTTGGTTTTATGTTTTGTCTTTAAACTGTGTTTATCCCAATTGTCCTACTTTTCCCCAAACTTAAGACCCAAAAAAGTAATGCAGCATTTTAGGAACCAAAAACATAACTGTACATATGACTGACCCCAAAAATAAGCTTGCCCAAATTTCAAAACCAAAAAAGTAACCTGGGCACCCTTATCCTAGACATAACCAAATATCCCAAGGGTATGGCATTAATGCACTATAATTATTGATGAAGATTTCTGAATATGTTTGCAAAATTTTCCATAGAAATTAATAAACAGCTGATAGGACATGTCATAATTGAGCACAGGTCAAACTTCCCAAGTTTAGCTTTACAAACCAAATGTTTGCCACTACTTTGGAAGAAGATTACTGACACAGAAAGGCAAAAATTGTCCTAGTTTTTCAATTCACAGAAATATGATATGATTATCTTCACTGAAATACACTGTTTTATGCACTTGATTTTTCATCCAATATCCTAATTCATTTGAATGCAGAGAATGTGGAAATCAAATGACTTAGTCTCCCTTTTCATTTGTACATTCCTTCTACACAGTGTGCAGTATAGGTACATTGACCACCAAGGAACCTAAAAAAGAAACATCACTCATTTTCTAAATCGATAATAGCCTAGATCTCCAAGATCTTACCGGCTCATCAAATAACAGCCTCCAACTTGCAGCTTTAGAAACAATCTTTCAGCTCAGGCAGTTTTGCATAACTCAATCATATTACATACTTGCGAGCTTGTTCTAAAGATGTAACGTGATGTTGTCATGCTGATTTTTCTTTGCATAACTGTTATGCTATTCTACGATGTCAGTATTCGATATTCCACAATGGCAGCAATTTATTTGGCGTTTTCCAAGTGCCTTGGCCTAATGATTCTATTCTAAAATGGTCTGCGTTCTTCTCTGAACCTTAATTCGCTCAAAAAATACGAATGCCTTTGAATACCGTTGGAAGTAAGCTTCTCAAACGAACTAACAATATTTTCAAAGATATCTTACCTCAAGGAACTGCCAATAGACATATAATTGTGCTTGCAAAAAGATCCCGCAACAGCAATCGATCACAAATAAGGGCGAACCAGATTTAGGCCCGTTATGAAACGATCTCGAAGTTCTGCTTGCCGTGGAAGTTTCTCTGCCTTTCTTATGAGTCTATGCCAGCTCTGCAAACGTCCATATGTTTAGCAAACAAATTGCTGTTGACAAGGACAACAAGCACCATCGCTGTTAGGTTCTTTCTTTCTCGATAAAAGCAGCAAAGCAAATTCACGCGCCGTCGTATCGTGGATTCACTAAGGAACTGCGGTCGGCCTTCGTAGCGAAGGATGTTGAAAGCCTTTGTGTGTGTTCCTGGGTAGACGTCACTAGTACCCAGTCCTTAGGTGCCCTGAAGTGTCCACATTCCACACCACACAAAACGGGTCGTAAAAATGGTTTAGAAAAAGATTTTGAAAAAATTTTTTCTGCAGAACACCATAACTTGATGAGTTCTATCGGAAAATGTAATAAAAAATTTTGGGTTTATGGGCACTTTAAGGTTTTGGTAGTGGCAAGTCTTAAAAGTCAAGGGAATGTCATAGAGATGATGGGAATACTGTTTGAAAGACCATTGTTCCTGAGATATCCTGACGATAGCACTGAAAAATAATAGCATTTAATTACTTCGATACATTTCAATACCCTCACCTGACTGATACACTGTACTCTTGGGCAACCATTCAATGGAGTAACATGGAGAAATGTAACGTTCGAGCACTATATGCGAGGATTACATGGAAGTAAAACTTTAGACTTATGACGACGAGTCTCTTGTTTCCCTGTGCTTTTGACTTGATGATGGCGCTTCGGTCAATAGAGACTCATAGTATTACTATGAAAAACCTGGCCCTTTTTAGGCCCAAACTGAGCAATTTCTTCAGTACCAATCAGATTGCGAGATTTAGCCAAGAATAATGCTGTCGAATTTTCAATTCGAATTTTGAACGAAGTGGCTGCGGCAGGTTGCTGTAAATTGCTCTGGTTTGTTTTGGTCTTAAAAATATGGAAAATGTAGCGTTGAAAGACTTATTTTGCACTCACCAGGTAAAGTGAACCTCCTTCTTCATATTTATACCAGGTTTCTTTGATGAAACGTTGGCTTAACGTGGTTTTTGTCGCATTTTCTTTCCGAGGAGTGACCGTTGAACAGAGCTACGGCAGTCATTCGATCATGATTCGATCGATCGAATGCCTAAGATAGGGCCAGGTTCATTACTTTTTCATTATGAGTCCCTCTTGAGCAAGGTTTACCGCAGGGATACAAGGGACTCATCATCATCAGTCTAGTAAAACTTAGCAATCAATAAGTTTCATACCATGGCATGCTTGCTCCTGTCTACGGTCAAAAGACCGTACTTGTTTTACGCGCAAGGTAAAAATATAAATAAAACTTTTGCGACACTGATGGCACAAAGATCATACTGGGTGAATTAAAGAGCAATTCCCATTTGAGAAAAAATTGTTTCTCCCACATTATAAGGAGATCATTTCACAAATATAACATTTAGTTTCAAAATTTCATCTGATTGATCTCCTTCACTCTTGGGTCTGTCAGGTAGACTTTGGGTAAAGATACCGCCAAAGGCGATTACTTACTTTTTACGGACACGAAGCCTCCGAGCTTAGTCAATTATCAATGAATTTGCAAGATTCTTGTGTCTGAAACTACCTCAAAATCATAGAAACAGGGATCTCTTTGCATGGGTCTTTTCATGTTATGGTTATTTTTCAATATTCAATAACATATTGAATATTCACCAAAACAAAAAAATTGATACGTCTGTAGCACTGGATTGTTCAAATGTCTATTTTGTGGGGAGCCAATATATGTATTTGAATTCTTTGATTCCTATATGTGCTCTATTATTCAGATTAGCAGAACGAGATGCATTTATTTTGAGCTGTTTGAATCCTTTTTTTGAATCGCTTATACAACATTAGAAACCAAGCGCTGCATACATAGTGAGAGTGGTTTTCTGATGAAGATTCCTGATGATCGGCGATGGTGATCCGTTTTTGGGTTTCTCTTGTTAGTTTGGTGGCAGTCAGGAGTTGACGTAGGGACAGTATTGCTGGATCGGGGTGAATTCCCAGCCTATTGGGCCTTATGAACTTTCATCGCATTTTCCATAGTTAGGAATGACGGGTTAGCTGTATATATTTGTTGTGAGTAATTCTTAGATGTGTTTAAACTGTAAATTTTGCGAGTAGTTTTGTGGTTGCCTCCTTGAAAATAAACCATTAGTCTCAAGCGTCCCCCTCGAAATAATTGAGATGAAAAAAAATGAATTGAATGAGTGAGTGATACATCCATACATCCACTCCCGCTTGAAAGGCCAATACCTCAGGGATATCATGAGGATGACATTAATAAATATAACATCTGATATTTTTCAATGTTTTACCTGATCCATACCCTGACTTCTTATAGCTCCGTCTAGAGAGTTTCGGATCCTCATCAATAATGGGTTTGCCACGCTTTGTGAGAAATCGATCAGAAGATTAAAAGAAAATAACTTACACGCTCAAAAGGTCTGACATCGCACTATTTTGTTCCTGCATAAAATCAACAACCAGTACTTGCTTTATGCAAGACGTAGAAATTCGAAACAGCTTAAGGTTTTGGTAGTGGCAAGTCTTAAAAGTCAAGGGAATGTCATAGAGATGATGGGAATACTGTTTGAAAGACCACTGTTCCTGAGATATCATGACGATAGCACTGAAAAATAATAGCATTTAATTACTTCGATACATTTCAATACCCTCACCTGACTGATACACTGTACTCTTGGGCAGCCATTCAATGGAGTAACTTGGGGAAATATAACGTTCGAGCACTATATGCGAGGACTACATGGAAGTAAAACTTAGCAATCAATAAGTTTCATACCATGGCATGCTTGCTCCTGTCTACGGTCAAAAGACCGTACTTGTTTTACGCACAAGGTAAAAATATAAATAAAACTTTTGCGACACTGATGGCACAAAGATCATACTGGGTGAATTAAAGAGCAATTCCCATTTGAGAAAAAATTGTTTCTCGCACATTATAAGGAGATCATTTCACAAATATAACATTTAGTTTCAAAATTTTATCTGATTGATCTCCTTCACTCTTGGGTCTGTCAGGTAAACTTTGGGTAAAGATACCGTCAAAGGCAATTACTTACTTTTTATGGACACGAAGCCTCCGAGCTTAGTCAATTATCAATGAATTTGCAAGATTCTTGTGTCTGAAACTATCTCAAAATCTTAGAAACAGGGATGTCATTGCATGGGTCTGTTCATGTTATGGTTATTTTTCAATATTCAATAACATGTTGAATATTCACCAAAACAAAAAAAAAATGGAAACGTCTGTAGCACTGGATTGTTCAAATGTCTATTTTGTGGGGAGTCAATATATGTATTGGAATTCTTTGATTCCTATATGTGTTCTATTATTCAGATTAGCAGAACGAGATGCATTTATTTTGAGCTGTTTGAATCCTTTTTTGAATCGCTTATACAACATTACAACCTACACGTGAAACTGAACAAACTTCCACTCTGATAGATCATATTGCTGTCAGTAATGTGAGAAACATTTCAAAATCCGGTGTTGTCAGGACTGCTATTAGCGATCATTATCTAGTGTATGCAGTAAGGAAGCACATAGGTGGTATTGAACGACACCACAAACAAATATATACTAGGCAGATGAAAAACTTCAATGAGGAAGCTTTCCTCCGGGATATCTCAGCCTATGACTGGTCAAGTATCCTGTATTGCTCTGAAGATATTAATGCAGTAGTTGAAAAATGGATTAGTATGCTTTCGTTAATCCTAGAAACTCATGCCCCTATGATGCAAAAGCGAGTTTCTGAAAGATATAGCCCTTGGCTGTCTTCCAGTCTGAAGGACTTGCTTAGGAGTAGGGACAAACTGAAGATTGCTGCAGTCAAATCAAAATCTGAAATCCTTATGGCTGCATATAGGCAAGTAAGAAATTAAGCAAATAGGATGAATGCCGATCTTAAAAAGACATATTTCACAAACAAAATTCATGAAGCGGAAGGTAATGTGAAGGAAACATGGTCTACTATCAACAAACTCATTAATAAACGATCGAAAACGACGACAATCCAGTCTTTAAGGGTCGATGGTATTACTATTTTTGATTCAAAGGAAATTGCTAAATCTATGAATCAGTTCTTTTGCACTGTTGGAGAAAAACTGAGCAATGATATACCTGAGACTGGAAATCCCCTTTTGAATGATGAATATATCGTAAATCCTCAAAACGCTACATTTAGCTTTGCTCCTGTTACACCTAAGCAGCTAATTGAGACTATGGGAAAGTTCAAGACCTCTCAGGGGTCCGGCCTTGACTGTATTTCAAGCTTTTTTCTTAAGGTTGGGATGCCTGTTTTGGCTGGGTCTCTGAGTCGGCTCTTTAACATGTCTATGTCTCTCGGCATTTTTCCAGACAATTGGAAGATAGCTAGGGTTGCACCTATCTACAAGGATGGTTCTGAAGATGAAAATTCAAACTAGCGCCCTATATCTGTTTTACCGGTCATCTCTCGCCCTTTTGAAAAACTGGTTTATGATAAATTTTACGACTTTCTAAATGTGAATAAACTTCTATTCTCACAACAATCTAGTTTCAGGTTACTGCATTCCGTACTGACCTGCCTCTTAAAGTGTACCAATGACTGGTATCTCAATCTAGAGAACAGTGAATATACAGCCGTCACTTTTATTGATCTAAAAAAGGCTTTTGATACGGTGAATCATGACATCCTTATACAGAAACTGGAGCATTATGGGGTTCAAAACAAAGAGATACGCTGGTTCCGCTCGTATCTAACTAATAGAAAGCAGTGCTGTAAGGTAAATGGGCAGCTATCAGATCTTGAATCAATAACGACTGGAGTTCCTCAGGGCTCTTGCCTAGGACCTCTTCTTTTCATAATATACGTGAATGATCTTCATTTCTCTCTGAGACACTCGGATATTAACATGTACGCGGATGATGCAAGCCTTTCTTTCTCTTCAAAGTCCATTCATTTGATAAATGAATGCGTCAACGAGGATCTTGGATACCTTAAATCTTGGCTTAACGCAAAAAAATTGTCCCTTAATGTGACCAAGACACAAAGTCTCGTGATAGGTGGTAGGAAGCGTTTGAACAACATAGAAAAGGTTGGAGGTGTAAAGCCTCTCTTTAATGTAGGGGAAGAAACTGTTTCTATCATAAAGGAGGCAAAATATCTTGGAGTTATGGTTGATAAATACTTGAACTGGAAAGAACAAATTACTGCCATCAAGAAAAAAGTTTCTAGAGGAATAGGGATGTTGAAATACTCCAAAAGGTATCTCCCTCTTCTTACAATACAAAGCATGCATAAAAGTCTTGTAGAACCATATTTCAGATATTGCTGCCCTGTATGGGGAAGCTGTGGCTCCACAGCAATAAACGAACTACAAAAACTTCAAAACCGGGCTGCAAGAATAGTTACTAACAGTAGATATGATGCTTCTGCAAAGTCTATCATCAAGAAACTTGGATGGCACACTGTTAGTAAAATTATTCAAATGGAGACTTTGAGTATGGTATACAAATCTATCAATGATCTGGCTCCCACTTACCTTACAGAAATGTTCTCAAGGCTCTCGGATACATGTAAGAGAGAATTACGCAATACTAGATCTGATTTAGACATTCCCATGCGAAAATCTGCAAATGGCCAAAAATGCTTCTCATATGAAGGTGCGAAAATGTGGAATCGGCTCAGCCTAGAATCAAAATTGTCCCCAACATTGAAAACTTTCAAAAAAAGCATAGGAAAACATGCATTTAGCTAATTCTCTCTTATATCATATCGATATCATACCTACAATTTTTTACACTTTGTCAATAGCTGTTTTATTTTGGATTTACATGTAAATGTAGATAGTTTCTTTTCGTTTGTAAGTATTTTTTAACAGGGTACATTGTAAAACAGTACAACTGAATGTTTTACCCTGTATAAATATTATAAATCAAATCAAAATAAAAAATCAAATCAAACCAAGCGCTGCATGCATAGTGAGAGTGGTTTTCTGATGAAGATTCCTGATGATCGGCCATGGTGATCCGTCCTTGGGTTTCTGTTCTGAGTTTGGTGGCAGTCAGGAGTTGAGGTAGGGACAGTACTGCTTGCTGGATCGGGGTGAATTCCAAGCCTATTGGGTTTATGAACTTTCATCGCATTTTCCATAGTTAGGAATGACGGGTTAGCTGTATATATTTGTTGTGAGTAATTCTTAGATGTGTTTAAACTGTAAATTTTGCGAGTAGTTTTGTGGTTGCCTCCTTGAAAATAAACCATTAATTTCAGGCGTCCCCTTTAAAATAATTGAGATGAAAAAAAATGAATTGAATGAGTGAGTGATACATCCATAGATCCACTCCCGCTTGAAAGGCCAATACCTCAGGGATATCATAAGGATGACATTAATAAATATAACATCTGATATTTTTCAATGTTTTACCTGATCCATACCCTGACTTCTTATAGCTCCGTCTAGAAAGTTTCGGATCCTCATGAATAATGGGTTTGCCACGCTTTGTGAGAAATCAATCAGAAGATTAAAAGAAAATAACTTACACGCTCAAAAGGTCTGACATCGCACTATTTTGTTCCTGTATAAAATCAACAACCAGTACTTGCTTTATGCAAGACGTACAAATTCGAAACAGCTTAAGGTTTTGGTAGTGGCAAGTCTTAAAAGTCAAGGGAATGTCATAGAGATGATGGGAATACTGTTTGAAAGACCATTGTTCCTGAGATATCATGACGATAGCACTGAAAAATAATATCATTTAATTACTTCGATACATTTTAATACCCCCACCTGACTGATACACTGTACTCTTGCGCAACCATTCAATGGAGTAACATGGAGAAATGTAACGTTCGAGCACTATATGCGAGGATTTCACATCGAAGTAAAACTTAACAATCAATAAGTTTCATACCATGTCATGTTTGCTCCTGTCTACGGTCAAAAGGCAGTACTTGCTTTACGTGCAAGGTAAAAAAATAACAAATTTGCGAAATTGATAGAGAAACATCACACTGTGTGAATGAAAGAGTAATTCCCGTTTGAGAGATTATTATTTCCCGGATATCATGACGAGATCAGTTGACAAATATTATTTATAAATATTAGTATTAAATATCAGTTGACATTTAGTTTCAAAATTTATCTGATTGACCTCCTGCACTCTCGGGTCTGTAAGGTAGACTTTGGGTAGAGATACAGCCAAAGGCCATTACGTACTTTACGTACATGGAAGAAATACAACAGAAATGCGATAGTGATAAAAGGCAAGTTTTAAACGTCGCGAGAAAGTCAAGTAGATTATGGAATACACGGATCCCAAACAACCCTTGTCACAAAAAATATCATTTTGCAGACAAGCTGACATTTTAGAATGAACAGTTTCATCATCTTAACTAGCGCACAGTACATCCATACGCCTGGGCCAATTTTGGATTTTCAGTTGGTCTATGTAGTGTGGCCGGCAAGGGTCCTGGATGACATTGGATCTTTCATTAGGCAGTGTCAGAGAGGAGAATTCGTCTGCATAGATTGGTAGCAAACAATTCATTTGGTTCAAAAGCTTAGAGAACCTGAGACGACATTTTTGATAGCATTGTAAGCATCTTATTCAATTATATTCAAGGTGAATGAAAACACTATCAGGCGACAAATCAAAGATTATCTAGGAAAGTCTGGCGTAAATGGCATGGTGACTTTCTAATAGCATAGCTCTCGTGTTTTCGCTTGATAACGCCTGAAATTAATGCTTTTTTTTGAGACATCCATCCTTCAAGAATTGTTGCAAACAGTGTCGAAGGGTATGAGAATGGATATTCTTATTACCTACATTTTGGAGGTTGTCGGAAACAAATCATTCAGGGGTCCCAGCTTTCAGCTGTTGCATAAGTTTGATCATTGAAGACTCCGAGCTTAGTAAATTATCAACGAATTAGCAAGATACTTGTGTCTAAAATTACTTCCTAACCTTAGGAAAGGGGATGCCTGTGCAGGGGTCTGTTCATGTTATGGCTGTTTTTCAATAAGTAACAAGATGCCGAATATTCTTTGAGGCAACGCGTAAATGGTGTAAAGATCTTTGAAATTGCTAAAAGGTTGAAATGGAAGCCATCCTTAATCACCTCGTAGTATAAGGAAGTTATCTTTAGTTCCTTCGAAGGAAGACAAAATTTGAAATCATTCCGAGAGTCATGTAAATTTATGATTGTGCAATAATGACTCATTGCTTCACAATTGTCAGCTTAGAAAAACCAGCTCAAATGCTGTTATGGTCGTTGCTAAATTTGAGAACCGTTCAGAAATGCTGACTATGACTTTTCATTGCTACAAATATATGACCGCTGGAGAGTGGCTAAGTGTATAAAATGGAAAAAAAGAAGGAAGGTTTTGATTATTAGCTATTTATGTTCTAATACTAAATTGCTAAAATAACGACCTTGACAACAGCTCTACGATTATTTAAAATACTAGAGGGTGAGCCAGAAAGAAGTTCCCACCTTTGAAAATTCATAGCATCAAGAGTACTTCACGGACTTGAATCATTCAAATTGTAGTTAAAAGCGAAGAGATCGAAATATTCATGTGCTTTTTTTCATGGCAGCAAAATGACTGAAACATTGACCAAATCAAAAGGGCTCTCCTCACACAGAACAATAGGTAATGGGCGTTTCACCTCTCTCAAGAGCTGCAAGACATAGATTTTCAAGCAAATGCTATCTAACATTTTCAGTCCTATGGCCTTAATTGGCAGAGGATAGCCCTCGTCCATCAGAAATTGCATTTTCTTTGCTGTTCCGTGCGAGTAGTCCTTTATTATTTGTTCTATGCTTTAGGCCCGTTTTCACTTATTATACAAACATGAAATATTTGTTAAGTTGAACTTACCTAAAACTCTAGGACCGGCAAGATAGCAAAAAACTCACCAAAAAATACTCCGATCTTTTGACTCTTAACTGGAATTGGATGCATTCTAAAATTACTCTTGGTGCTACGAATTTTCAAAAGTGGGAACTTTTTTCTGGCTCACCAGGTATGAATGAAAGCAGTGATGATACCTTCCAGCTCCAATGCTAGCTCATACTCATCCTCATAATCCTACGATGAATAAATATGTCAAATGTGTAAAAAGCGACGTTCTGCATCTAAAAAATTTTCCCAAGGCTGGCTAACATGTTGAATATGGACGGCAAATCTGAGAGATTTTGAACAATTAATATAAGAAAAATCTATATCGGGCGCAACAAAAAAGGTATCTACTGCTTGCTGAATTGCATTAGGCATACTACAACAGTTGATGGAATAAGCTTTACTAAAACTCCAAATCCATACTTCACAACTGTTTCTCATATCATATCACATCGAATCATATCATCTGCGTATTTGCTGCACCACTTACGCCTTGAAGATGTGCTTGTAGAGTGTAATATTGAAAAATCTCTTCACTTGCATTGGTACCGTAATTAAATATTTGTACCGGTAGAGTCCAGCATGCGTACTAAAAGTGGAGATATAGCGACTGTCTGGATGTAAGTAAAGTTTATTTACGTCTGTGATAAATACAATTTTGAAAAATATGTCGCACCGTTGAGCCTAAAACTAACACCATCAACAGTAGGAACTGGATGTCTAACCCGTCGATTGGCCTCCTTTTCATTACGCATATCGACACATACACGTAGCCCACCGTCCTTCTTAGGCACTGCGATTAACGGGCTAACCCAAGGTGATGCTGGAAAGATCCTTGAAAAAATAAACCGTCACACTTGAGAAATAAACCGTTATATGAAAGAAAAAAAGAGAACTTTTCAAGAGTCAAGCCTTGTCCATCAAGTTCATGAAAAAAGTCGGGACTCTGAAGATATGGTAATTCTGATGACAGTATTGTCGAAGGTAAAGCATTGGAATAAATCCACTTTAGGGGACAGAGATCACAAAAAATAATGCTCCATACTTGCGGTGTAAAACAAACTACGTGGAAGAGCATATGAAAAAACCTGGTCTTCAGGACAAACGTTGCCAAATTAAGGACAAAATAAACTGATTTCTGGGACATACATAGCACCATTGTCTCCATACCTAAATGCCCATCCTTGCACAATTTGGTTTCATCTGTTTTGTTAGAGCTTAAGGAATATTGTCCTTAGCCTCGATCTGCTTTGTTTGAAATTTGCTAATTTTGCCTCTGCGGTCATCGAGGAGCATTTGCTTGAGATTGTACTTCAGATCCCCCAAAGCTTGTTAACGTATTTTCGAGGTGTAGGATTACGATGATTATTAAATAGCCTCTTTATGATGAGCTGCCTCGCTTGGCAGATGGTTGTTTGAAAGTCTTCCTGTTGACGAATGGTTGATTGAATTTATACAGCATGGCTTAACACTTCGTGTTTCATGAGTTTATTCTGTGCTTAAAGTCACAAATACAACAGGGTGACAGGCGTAAAAGGAATTGGATTGCAGAGTCTAGACTTGTTCGTGATACTATCAGTGAAAGTCTTTAGGGTTTTCTCCAGAAGAACCAGACGCCTATCAAAGCGCTTTGGAGTTTGCGCAGTATCGACCTGAGGGTAATCGCCCTTCATCCTTCCTTTGTGAAATTGCGCATGCCCCAAAACGCTTCGCTCGTCCCATTGATCAGCGAACCAATCAGAGTTAACGTCTTTTCCTTTGTGATTTACAAAAGGGGGAATTCGCAGTATCCCCAACAAGACCACATATAGCTGGCTAGGCAGCAGATTTACGCCCATCGAGGGATGGCTCCTTTGATAGAGCCTCCACCCTCGTCGAACTTGCAACATGGAAACATGTCGGAAAATTTTCGGAAATGGAAGCAGCAAGTTAAGCTGTATATCAAATAGACAGGTTATGCAAAAAAGTCAGAGGATGAAGAGGCAGCGCTGATTCCTTATTGTGGAGGAGAAGAGGCTATTGAAGTTTATGTTACAATAATACATGAAGTATTTGTATGTTGTTACGGTTTTTGTCCAGAGTTGAGAGTTGAAGCACGAGTGTTTACTTCTTTTGTGTCCTCTTGCAAACTATTCAAACGATATTAAAACATGGGGTAAGGTGTTTGGAGGTAAGAAATCTTTTTCAGGCAGCTGTTTGTCGATTAAAGTGCGTCAAGAATTAATGATTCTGCAGTGTGTGGAAGCAAATCAGCGAATTTACGCCCATTGGTAGTACAGTACTGTCACACCTCATAATTAAATTCGCAAATCAGACTAAGAGGAGAAGCACATCCGGGACCTGTAGGACATCCGGGACCTAACGGACATACGGGATCTTGGCAATGGACCGTGGATAAACAACTGGGGAGGTGTGAACTAGAAAAAGGTTTTTTGAAGTGGAGGAGACACTAGGAGACACGAGGACACGGGCAGTAATGCACCGTGTTTTTTGCTAAAAAATTGAAGTTTGTTACCTCGATAATGCTGCTTTTCTTGGTTGTTTTCTCTTCGGCCTACCATCGACACGAACCCACCATTGCTATTCCAAGAAAACAAATTCAAATAGCGCCTGCGCACTTGAGCAAAGCGATAGCTCCTTCACAGCATTCCCCTCGTTTCAAACATCCACTGGGAAAAATATAACAGGGTAAGCAAGCGGGGGAGCCTTCTCTAAGCGAGGTTTCGTCAACAGCTCGACCAACTTCAATGACAGGTCATCAATTGAACAAAAGGGTGGCAAACAAAAGGTCTTGATAGACTTACTACATCATCGCAAGGTCTCTGTTTAGCACGGGGGGTTAAACCTTGCCTTTTACCCTGCTTTACCCAATGTTATGGTTATCTGCTGTGCCGCAGATAAAGATGGCAGCCAAGGGAAGCAGTTGAAGATCTCGAACTTTATTAGGGCCTGCAAGTTCATGAACAGTTTCGTTTTCTGAAAGCCAATAGGGCTAAAGGAGGAAGAAAGTAATACTCTTATTGTATCGCTAAAAAGTCTTCAAACAAACAGATCAAAAGCATCACAGTCATCGATCCGCATCCAGTGTCTTTCAATGCTCACGCTTCCTGCTTGTGCCTTTGTGCCTACTACCTACACTTTGAGAAAACGTTTAGATTAGAGTGTGAGAAGAAGTGGAACATAAAGCACCGGAAATTGGAAAACTTGACATGTGGGAGGATTTCTACACCTTTATAGCCAAAAACCTGGAAATTTAATACAGACAAAAATAGGCAAGTCACATTACACAGACTGAATGAAGATGGGGCTGATGTGACATGATGTCCAATACAACGACGTACTAATTGCTTCAATGAAAACATTACATCTAGGCCTAACTTTTGTGGGATAGTTTCAGAGTGACAATGTTTTCAGCTGTGTGACTGTAGTTCTGAAAAATACTGTCTTCATTCTGAATATTCTTAAATTGTAAAAGATGGAAATCCAAGGATAACCTAAATTTATTACCCTGTTAGCCTGTGCCCCACACCCCAGAAAAATAAATTATGTAAAATCCTTTTTCATATGGGGTCCGGAACACTGGCTATACCCCTTTTAAAATGTATTCAGCCCTTTCTTGAGTTGAGACAAAAATTATAAGAAATTTGTATGAAAAGTGAGGTCTCAGATTACCAACAATATAAGCAAGCTTGACCAAACAAAACTTATTTTCTTTAACTAGGAAAATCGAAGTTATAATTTAGATATTTGATTTTCAGAAACTTAACATAGTAATTTTGTACAGAAGGGGGTTTGGATATTAATGTACAGTAGAATAGCTTGAACCAAGATGAAATAAGAGAACTATAATAAGTTCTCTTATTTTACCTTGCTTGAATATAATATCTTTGAGAGTTGAGAAGTTCCAGCCAGTGGCGGCGCCAGCTCTGAAACATCAGAGAGAAGTATGGGGGGGGGGGGGATTTTGATGTAATTTTTCAATCTAAAGGTATACCCAACTAATTTTATGCCTGTTTTCATTGACAATTTTTGCTGTTTTTTGGGAATTGGGGGGACCCCAGTCCCCCTGTGGCACCACCATGGTTCCAGCAAAGCGAACTTGTGAATAACTTTTCTTAGCTTTTAGCTGTGTTGATTGACCCATCTACTTTTAGTTGTCTCAAAACCAGTGGCGTAGCCGACGGTGGTTACCTTTAGGGGGTACCACTAAGGGCCCCCACTGATTAGGGGCTCCAAAGGCCCCCAACCATCAATTTACGTCATAGACACAGGTACTAGAGGCTACAGTCCCCTTCTTCACTAAGGGCCCCATGCACCTCCGCTACGCCACTGCTCAAAACCTGTATAGAGTTAAGATACTGACTTCAAGACATGATCAGAAAAATTATTTCTGGGTCTATTTTTATGCCAGAATAATTTTTGGGTTATGCTTTGTACCCTAGCCCAAGCACCTATCCCAAATATACCTGAGTACCCTCCCTTCAAATTCAACTGCCAACATTTTGCCAAGATTACTACATGAGAATAATTTCAGTGCGGTCCCCAGTCTCTCTCTCTCACTTACTGCTATGCATTGTTGCATTTAGATAGCATAAGGATCAATTGAACTTAATTGTACCAACATAAATTGAAGGAAACAAGATTTGAAGCAATTGAATGTCTTCAGATTGCAAAATTTGTTGCTTTCCTGTGTGTTTTGCTCTGTTTCTTGGAAATCTCTTTTCACTCAATATTTGAAAGTGCAAAAGCTTTGAGCTTGTATTAAAGCTAAAGTGTCTCATTTCAATACTGTAGCATCAAGGCTTTTGCACAGTCAACCAGGTAACTTCTGAAAGACTTTATGGTGCATGGACAATGTTTATGCCAAAATATGCAACAGATGTCACATGATTGTACTTTCCTTCCCTTGGTATCTTGGCATAAAAGAGGTAAACAAAAGAACTTCACAAAAAAGGAGTGATTTGCTCATTCTCGATTGATTTCCCAAGCTGCCTACACATACACATATTTCATCAATAATTCACAAGAGACTGTTTGTATCAGATCCTCTTCTATCACCGTCTCTCTTCAATTCTGCATGCAATACCAATGTAGCAACCTGTGAAATGAAACAAACCTTTAGCCCAAGACAACATTACAGTACTTATGCAGTCCACCTTCCTGTTATGATTCCAAGAATTCATAGATGATGAAACACATTGAGATGTTTGCATAACACAATCATCAACATGAGTGTACATTGAGACATAATGTTTTTTGGGCTGGCTAATGAAAATTCTAGTGTTTACAAACATTTTTGTCTTACTCAGGTTGAATTCATGCCCCAAATAGCAAAGTTTAACAATTTTTCTAACAATGGCGGAGTGGGCTGCTTCCCCCTCAGTTTCTCTGACTTGTACACTTACGATCATCAAAGGCAATCTGAGCAATGTACCCATTGGTTGTATTAGAAAACCTACCATATTTCTCACAAAGTTAATCTTCACTGTCACTGAGTTTCTGTGATATGATTTATAATTTGTAAGCCTCAATGTAGTATTTTAGGTCATGATGTACCATATTCTTTTCTTTTTAAATTCTTTCTATTCTTCTTTCAGAAATTCAAAGCTCCAAGAAATTTCTAATGGAAATTTCTTGGAGCTTTGAATTTCTGAGATTTTAATGCAGGCCTAATCGTAATCATGGCCCGGAGACAGTATTAGTCGCAGCAGGCTTGCTGCTGTTTGACCTTGCCAATTCGCACAAAAAAGCCTGTTCTGAGCATGAGAAATGATAAGAATTTATTTACCTTATTCTCAGAATTCATGGCAGGCATAGCAGGCATCCATTCACTGCATTGTTTTGAATCCATCAGCTGGTCTCGTGCTATCGCCGGTTTTAAAACTTCCCGTCGAAACCCCCTTGAAAAATAGCACCTTCGCATTCACTCGCAGTGTTCTTGTTTTAAAGTTATGACGTTTGGCATGGCAGATTCCAAATATGGAAGTTGAAGTTGGTCGAGCTGTTGACGAAACCTCGCTTAGAGAAAGCTCCCCCGCTTGCTTACCCTGTTATATTTTTCCCAGTGGATGTTTGAAACGAGGGGAATGCTGTGAAGGAGCTATCGCTTTGCTCAAGTGCGCAGGCGCTATTTGAATTTGTTTTCTTGGAATAGCAATGGCGGGTTCGTGTCGATGGTAGGCCGAAGAGAAAACAACCAAGAAAAGCAGCATTATCGAGGTAACAAACTTCAATTTTTGAGCTAAAAACACGGTGCATTACTGCCCGTGACGAGGAGAGAAAAAAGAAAAGAAGAGATGTTGTGCAGAAAGAAACTGGACGTTTGACTGTTGGAAACAGTAGATACGAGAGCAGATCGTATGATATTCGTTTGTTGGTTGTTTTGAAGAAACAATTTTGTGTTTAGGCCACCAGGAACCTTGATTTTCTAGATGATGTTGCGTTGCACGTTTTGTGTTTCATAGCTGTCTGTGCAACGAAATATAAGAAATAAACCATTGGAATATAAACAAAAAGAACTCGGAATCACATATGGTGAGGCCCAAAACAGACCATTTGTGACAAGTACATAATGGCAAGAGATGAAGAGGAAGCTTATACCTTGCGTGAATCAGCTTCACTAGAAGTTCCCAACAGAGCTGTTGCTTCTTTCTTACATGAATATTCCTAGTCTTTGATTCCATTATTATGAATTTGATGCTGTCCTAACAACCGAGAACATGGAATTTAAAGTAATTGGTCTTTCTGAAATAAATCCTCCACCGATGCTCCTTTGAAATGAAGCAATGATCCCGGCTATAAATTCCAACACATTACTTCCCATAGTGCTAGTGTTGGTCTTGGCATCAACGTCAAAGCTAATGTTACAGCTGATAAGAGAGATTATCCATTTCATTTCATTTCATTTCATTTCATTTTATTAAGGAGGGTAGCCCTTCAACCAGAGTTGTTTTACAAGGGGCCCTCCACTTAAAAACTTTAATATACAATTACATACAAAAAAGAATAATTACAATATAAAAACCATAATATAAAAACCTAATACAATATTTACAAAATCTAACATAAAAGAAAGAGAAAAGGAAAATTCCTAAATAGATTTTTTAAAACTATTCAGGGAAGATGCCTGTTTGGTATCAGCAGGAAGTTCATTCCACACTTTTGCTCCTCGATAGGAAAAGCATTTTTGCCCATTACTTGACTTTTTCTTGGGTAATCTTAAATCTGTCTCTGAATTGCGCAGGACATACGAAGAGCACTTTGAGTTTCGGGTGAAAAGGTCACACAAGTATTCGGGAGCCAGTTCATGCAGGGACTTGAAGACCATTATTTTAGATTCACTAGCGATGAGTTGTTCAATGGTCTTCCAGCCCAGCTGGTCGATAAGTGGTCTGCTTGGGGTATCAAAGCTGCTGTTGGTTATAATTCTTGCAGCTCGGTTTTGAAGTTTTTGCAACTGATTAAGCTCAGTCGAACCGGCACAACCCCAAACAGAGCAACAATATCGAAGGTGTGGCTCGACAATAGCTGTGTAAAGAGTCTTCAAAGTTTCCTTCGGTAGAAACGTCTTGGCATGTTTTAAAAAGCCAATAGCTCTAGAAACTTTGGTAGAGACAGTCTTGATGTGTTCCTTCCAGTTAAGAGAGTTGTCGATCTGCACACCAAGGTATTTTGTTATTTGGATTATTTCGAGCTTATTGTCGCGAATTTTCAAATTCAAATCTTCATTTCGACCTTTGAGGATATTATGCTTTTGCTTGGTGGAGACCAGCATGGAATTTGTTTTTGCAACGTTTAAGGAGAGCTTGTTGCCTTGAAGCCAAGCATCCAGTTGTTTGAGGTCGTTATTAATGGCCTCGTTCAACGCATTTATGTCCGAAGACTGGTAGCACAGACTTGTGTCATCAGCATACATGGAAACAGCTGAATTTTGGACAGCTTGCGGCAGATCATTGATATAAATAAGGAAAAGAAGGGGACCCAGACATGAGCCTTGGGGAACACCAACATCTATACCCTCAGTTTTTGAGCTGACACCGTTGACCCGACAGAATTGTTTTCGATTGCACAGGTATGATCTGAACCATGCGAGTTCCCGCTGTTGGACACCGTAGTGCCCCAATTTCTGGCAGAGAATCTCATGGTCAACAGTGTCAAAAGCTTTTTTAAGATCAATGAAAACAAGGCCTACAAGCTTACCAAGATCCAGCCCATTGTACCAGTCATCTGTATTTTTAAGTAAGTGAGTTACAGTGGAATGGAGGCGTAAGTAGGCAGATTGACCAGATGAAAACAAACCATTATCTTCCATATGCTGGTACACCTGATTGGTTACAAGTTTTTCAAAGAGCCTTGAAATGACAGGTAAGACTGATATAGGGCGATAGTTTGACTTTTCAGCCCTATCTCCATTTTTGTAAATAGGAGTAACCCTAGCAATTTTCCATGAGTCAGGAAAAATACTTGTTTCAATTGATGTATTAAACACGAAAGCAAGAGAATTTTCAATGAAGGGTAAAGCAAGCTTCAAAAAGTAGCTGGAAATATCGTCAGTTCCAAAGCTCTTTGCAGTTTTAACCTTGGCAAACGCATCTCTGATTTCCTGCACCTCAATAGTCCTGAAGTGGAACTTTGCTTTAGTTTTATTCATTTCAAAGTCACCTGATAGAAGGGGGTTAGGAACTGGACTGATTTTATCTGCTAGATCCTTACCTACTGAGCAGAAGTAACTGTTCATTGCATCAGGTATGTCGTTCCTGTGAACAGTTTCTGAACCAGACTCCTTAAGGCTAACAATGTTACTTGACTTCGACCTCTTATTGAGAAGTTCATTGATTGTTTTCCATGATTCTTTCATGTTACCCTTGCATGCAGAAATCTTATTGTTGTAGTACTCCTTCTTCTGCTGGGTATTTAGAGAGTTGACCTTGTTGCGAACTTGCCTATATGAGTCCCACAGAAGTGCAGACTTACTCTTGACAGCAGATTTTTTTAGTTTATCTCTTGTCCGCATAAGATCCCTTAACTCTCTATCAATCCAAGGACAGTACTTTTCGGAGACACGCATTTCACATAATGGGGCATGCTTGTCAATGATGAGAGAGAATATGTTAGTCCAATGGTTGACAAGCACATTGATATCATCAGTGTCGCTAAGCATTTGTTCCCAGTTTATGCCAGCAACATCAGACAGGAATGCCTGCTCATTAAAATTTTTCATCTTACGAGTTTTGATCATTTTATGGCTTTTTTCTACTGCTCCATTAAACTTACGGATGCAGTATACCATATAATGATCACTCATAGAAACTTCATGCACTCCAGATTTGATGATGTTCCTGGCACAAGTTGTTGCTATATGATCAATTATGGAAGAGGTATCTAAAGCGACCCTGGTAGGCTCTTTGATGAGCTGATTGAAGCTGAACAGCTCATACAGACTAGTCACATGTCTAGTGTCATTGTCTACGCGCTGATCACCTTGTTTTGTGGTGAGATCACAATTCGTGTCACCAAGAAGGATTATTTCTTTCCCTTCCTTGTCCAAATAGGAAAGGACCTTTTCTAGCTTATCGAAAGAGGCAACAGGGTCACTAGGTGGCCTGTACCACGCAAGAACAAGAAAAGGTTTGCTCTTTGGTGGTTCAACCTCAATACAAATGATTTCTAAATCATCAACAGGAACATCAGAACGAAGCTTATATTTAATGGAGTCCCTAATATAAATAGAAACACCTCCTCCGCTGCTTGTCCTGTCTAGGCGTTCTTGTTGGTAGCCAGAAAGACTGGTCAACTCTTTAGGGTAATTGGGATCAAGCTTGGTCTCATTAAGTGCAAGAATATGAATACCTAGACTTCTAATAAGTAATTGAACCTCATCAAGGTGACTGCGGAGACCATTAATATTTAGAGATGCAATTGCCATGCCTTTTTTAAACCCAAGATGCTGACGACACGAGTCAGATCGCTCATCAGTAAAGCAGGCATTTTCCCTGTTTGTGATTTGGGATGAAGGTAGATCAACTACATCCACCCCTGTAGACCAGCTACAGACATCAAATGAAGAATTTAAGTTTGATGCCTGTCCATCAGTTATATCATACATGTTAAAGACAACGTAATGTAGATACTAGTTTCGACGTGAGCTTGCTTGTACCTTTAGCATTCAAATGTAACCCTTTCCTTCCAATGTCACCCCTGAAAATGTTGTTGTTGTTGATAGCATCGATTCCAAGATCAATAATCTTTTTGTTTAGGGATTCTATGATCTTTCCATATTCCTCGTTGTCGAACCTTTTCGTGGGCATTGACAGCACAACTACGCATCCTGGTAACTGTTCTTCTATGTCCTTTTTAAAATCAAGTAGTGCGTCAACAATTTGATCGGGATTTGCATTCTTCAGACTAGCATTATTGGTACCCACATGCAAAATTACTTTGCTTGGCTTTTTGCGCAATAGTGGTTTGATGTAATAATCTCTTAAATCTTCGATCGTAGTGCCTGAAAATACTCTTACTTTTACCGAGCCATTCTGGCATATCTTTCTTTCATCGATGCCATAAAGGATGCTGTCACCAGCAATTAGAGTTGTACCTTTTCTCCAGGTTTGTGTTTCATTCGTATTATCAGATTTGTTGCTCGGTAGTGTTTTTGCTTGGTTGGTCTCTGGCTTGGAAACGGGGTTGCTAGCTTTATTCGGCTTTTGGGCCTTCACAGACTTTTGTTTTCGACTTTGGGTATTTTCTTTCTTCTTTGACGTTGTAGACGAATCAAAATTGGCTTTGTTGTTTGTCTCAGCACGATTTGCAATCGTCTGATCGTTACCCTTGGGATTGTTAGAGGTCTTCAATTCGTCAACTTTCCTTGAAATGCGATACTTTTCATATTCTCTACTTTTTTCATTTACATACGAATCCCACTGGGATTGAAAGGTAGGCTGTACCTGTGCAGATGCCTCCTTGCGGTTGGATAATCCTTGCGTAGGAGCGTTGTTTTCAGGCTTGCTTTGTTCAGCTTGACTGATTAAATTTGAACGGATTTCTAAGGCTCTTTGTGTCGGCGTCTGTGGGACCTTGTTTTGTTTAGCTTGTGATCCAAGGATGTTTTCCATCAGGGTTTCCAGTTCCTGATTTCTTAATTTGAGAGAGAAATTTTCCGACATCAAAGATTCGGATTTGGCTCGTTCGGTGCTCAGCGCTTGATGTAATCCACTGATTGTGTCCACTAATTTTGCCATGGAGTTTGCCATGGTAAGTACAGATTCTGGATTTCTCCCATTTGTAGCTTTTGCAACATCACTTTTTTCAAGAATTGGGGTATTGAAATGGAAGTTATTCAGGCAGGGTGTGGATGGATCATAACCACCATCAGATTTTTTATTACCTTTATTAACAATATCACTTACATCTCCGTGATCGTCTTTCCTTTTATCACACTTCTTATTATTATCATCACCCCCATTATCTCCACTACTATCACTGCAATCACAATCATCTTTATCACTATGATCATCACTATCATCAACTTCACCATCACTATAATCACCCTCGTCGTCATCTTTGCCACTGTCATCATCATCTCCATCCTTGTCATCGTCATCATCATCATCATTACCAGAAGTTTCCAGGCAGCTCGCAGCATCTGGATTCTTGGGTTTACATGAATTCTCAGTTTGAAATTCTTCGCATATGAAGTAAGAGTCGTTTCCACTTTTGGTTATTTCAACTCGTACTGCCTTTTTCGACTCCAAGAGATTCAATGTTTCAGCTGTGTCTTCCTCACTTAGGCCATACTCGCTGCACGCGTATTTGATGATGTTTGCTTTCCCTGGTCTTTTCTTTCTAATATTTCTTATTTCATCGATTGTATTCAGAATAATCAGTTTCGATACTTCGTTCTGATTTCTTTCCATGATTAGTAATTCTCTCTTTTCTAACGTAAACCTTTCTAAACATAAACTGGACCGCACGTCAACACAGGCACGTCTTGACCCAATAAGCCAATCAGATAAGCCCTTCTGTCAGTGATGTTGATTTTTACACTGTTTTGATTTAGATGGACTATGCTAAGGTAAATAGTATTTCCTGCTTTTGTGCATGTCGCCATCCTAGTTGAGATATTGCCACGTTTACTGGCCGCTTGCAGCAACCCTTTCTGTAGTAATAAAAGAGAACAAGTTCCTCCTTACCATGGGTGATTTCAATGTAAATCAACTGATTTACGAAAATCATGCCCTTACCAATGAAGTCATCAATATGATGTTTCATTTCACATGATGCCTTCTACTCTACATCACACTCGTATCACTGACACTACCTCCAACTGGATTGATAAAATCGTCTTAAAGGGGCATTCCGCGGGAAAAGACTGGATATCGGCGAACTGCGTCTTTTGCATATAAAACGAACATTCATATCATTATCAACATTTCCCGATATTTCTCCACTTTAAATAAAGCTCAAACCGGCCACAAACGACAGACTGAGAACTCAGCCACAACCTCGCATTTGAATTCGAGAAAGATACCCAGAATTGTCGTTAAAGCCGATCATTTCTCTTGGTTGTAGTCGATCGTGGACACATGAATGAACCAATACAACGGGATTTTCAAACTCAATTCTAAGAGCGACACGCAAGAAACCCATCAATGCTCGCCGACGACTAACCGGCGGACAATAACGAAAATTTGCAACCTTTGTTCGCCAACAACGAAGCTCAAAAGTAGTAGGGTATTAAAATTGAAATAGGTCCAAATGTTTTCTCCATCTTGCCTTTGAAAAGTGCGATCGAGGAAAGGAAAACGATTTCTGAGGGCTGACAAGATCTGCTTTTCGATCGGGATAACGATATAAACCTTTGCACGCATTTGATTTTCGCGGAATGTCCCTTTAAGCAATACTGCTAATAGCTTCCCTAATATGTTTCCCTCACACCCATGACTTCAGAACGCTTTAGTACTTGCTTTCTTCTTGGGGGTTGAAGAGGTCTTCTCCCTGGTATGAATAACTTACTCAGGGGATATAATTCTCCCAAGAGGCCGAAATACATGGACGCATCCAAATGCAATTATTGATAGGAAGGAGAAGGGAAATCTTGCTTGTTGTTTTCACTTGTTTTCGTGGGTTTTTCGAATGGAGCTTTCTGTGCAAAATCTTCCATTTGACGGAAAGAAAGGGCCGATTTAAGCCAAGTAAACTACTGAAACTTTTGGTGTTTTGTACAAAGGGTTTGTGACTATCATCTCAGTCTAGATCTTCCAAATGTATACTGGTGAAGTTTCTCTAATGCAAACAGCATTGCTAGACTCTCGTTCTCTATCTATGCATATCTTTGCTCAGAATTGGTTAAACTGCGACTTGCATGTGCAATTGGTCTACCCTATTGTAATAAAACTGCACCTAGGCCTTTACTTTAAGCATCAGACTGAATGGTTAGTTCTTTTTCTTGGTCCCAGTACCTAAGTATGGGTGCACTTGTAACAAGATGTTTGATTTCTCTGAAAGCTTCATCTTTTCTTCTAAACATTTCCACTCTACATCTAGTTGAGTGAGTCGTCTAATTGGTTCCATAACACTTGATAGTTTGGGTAAGAATCTTGCTAGGTAATTAACCATACCTCTCCGCCTTAAAACTGCTTCAACATTTTCTGGCTCTTTCATCTGTGTGGCTGTCTCTACTTTTCTTCCTTGTGGTTTCAATCCTTCACTTGTGCTGATATGCCCAGTGAAACCTAGTTGATCCTTATTTAACACACTTTTCCCTTTGTTTCACTTAATGTTTCTCTATGAGCATCCCCTTAGCAGGCCTATAAGATTGTTTTAAGATCTTCTTGATTCTGACCATAAATCAAAATATCATCAGCTACGCTTATCATTCCTTGGAGACCTTCAATATTCCCTTGTAATTTTCTTTGAATTATCTCAGCATTTACTTTTGTTCCAAATGGTAACCTAGCTCATCTGTACCTTCCAAATACTGTAATTATTGTGGTGAGGAGGCTGCTACCCTTGTCAAGCTGACAATGCCAATAGCCTGATCTTAAGTTAACTTTACTAAAGGCTTTAGCTTTGTTTAACTCATAATCTATAACTGGCAATGGATATCTCTCCCTCTGTAGTTCATCATAGAGGTATTTTGGATCAAAGCAAATTTTTAACTGTCTATTCTTCTTGGTTTGAACTGATATTTGTAAACACCACTCTGTAGACTTTGATACTGGCTCTAGCACTCCTTGCTTGACTAAATCTGATAACTCTTTCTTTAACTGTGGCTTCACTGACGCTGCTCAACAGCTTTTCTAATCAATAAAGGTGTCAAGTATTCTTTTACTACTTCAAACTCCACATTGTACTTTCTGTGATTTGCTGTGTTGGTTTATGGTTGAATGATTATACAATTGAAAACTGGTATTAGACAATGACAACAGATGGTTATCAACAAAAGTATGTGGTATCACATTTACTGTTGCTCCTCAGTCAACTTGGAATTTTACTCTACAGTAATTGCTGACATTCATCTTCCACATCTTCCAGCTATCTGCAGAATTCCTTCTATGGCGAACTGGATCTGGAGGACGTAAATTCAAACTAAAACAGGCTCTAGGCACATGCAGGAGATCAGCTGCTCCAGCCCCAGCTTCCTCTTCATCTCCTGCCATTATGTACTTGTCACAAATGGTCGGTTTTGGGCCTCACCATACGTGATTCCGAGTTCTTTTTGTTTCCATTCCAATGGTATATTTCTTATATTTCGTTGCAGAGACAGCTAGGAAATACAAAACGTGCAACGCAACATCATCTAGAAAATCAAGGTTCCTGGTGGCCTAAACACAAAATTGTTTCTTCAAAATAACCAACAAACGAATATCATACGATCTGCTCTCGTATCTACTGTTTCCAACAGTCAAACGTCCAGTTTCTTTCTGCACAACATCTCTTCTTTTCTTTTTTCTCTCCTCGTGTCTACTCGTGTCTCCTCCACTTCAAAAAAAACTTTTTTCAAGTTCACACCTCCCCAGTTGTTTACCCACGGTCCATTGCCAAGATCCCGTATGTCCGTCAGGTCCCGGATGTCCTTCAGGCCCGGATGTGCTTCTCCTCTTTAGTAAAAAGATTCCTCTTCCTTCCATTAATACGTAAGTAAGGAATCATAGGATAAAAACATATGATCCTACTTACTCGCTATCTAAATATAACATAAAATTATCAACATCACTTCAACATACAAAAAGTAGACTGGAATTTAGCAGAATATGCAGATGTCATAGATAGTTTTATCAAAAGTAAGACACTTACCGGTTCATTTTCTGCTTCACCAACGGCTTTAGAGCTTCTAAGAATTCTAATCAATTCATAATCTCCTCGCAACTTAGCAATATCCAATGATGTATCTCCCTTAAAAAAGATAGGGAAAAGTCTATAAATCCACGAAAGTTCACAAAACAAAATATCAAAGGCCATCAAAACTTGATAAAAATTACAAATTTTTTCTCAATATCCAATGTATGACAAAGAATAGTTTAATAGAAAAAATGTTCCAAGTGATTAACAAAAACTTTTCATCATTTTTGAAGCTGTAGTGTCCTACCCAATCACCAGATATTATCAATGTCAGTCTAGTTGAGAACCTACCATATAGACTGATATTGTAAAACCAACTTGGATTAAATAGGTCAAATTTTTCTCCAATTAACGAGGCCAACTTACAGAAGGCCAAATGTATTTTGGAAAGGGAAACTGCGAGTATTCCAATGGGCGAATTATCAAGAACTTCTTCTTACCCTATAATTTGTTGCTCAAAGCATTAGAGTATCTTCATATGCTCATGAAATCATTGCAACAGATCGATATCATGCAAAGATAGCACAAGGAGCATAGAAATGCATAATAATCATGTGGCATTGAAAAATTGCCTTAACTTCCGTCTTATGATATTTGTAAGGGGAAACAGTTCGAGATTCTATAGAGTGTCCAGTTATGTATGGGTCATGCAGAGTTATGAATTTGTAGTACGCAATACCTGATTTCTATTTTAAAAAAGACTTTGATTACGAAACGTATAGGTGCAGAACATAAAGCTGTAAATAGAAAATTACATGAGAACGCAAGATAATTATTGGAGAAGGGGGTTTACCCTTCTATTTGGAAACGAGCCAATATCATTCCTGTGCATAAAAAGAACAGCAGACAATGCAAAAAGAATTACCGCCCAATTTCGCTCCTACCGATTTTGGGAAAAATTTTTGAAAAGCTCATTTTTGACTCTGTTTATCGTCATCTATGTGATAATGATATTCTAACCCCTCACCAATCTGATTTTCGTCCAGGTGACTCAACAGTCAACCAACTGTTATCTATAACACACAAAATCTACACAGCCTTTGACGCGATACCGACCAAAGAAACTCGAGCAGTTTTCCTTGATTTATCGAAGGCATTTGACAGAGTATGGCACGAGGGACTACTGTACAAGCTTGAATGCTGCGGTATCTCGGGTAATCTTCTTTCCCTCAATTCAAATTTCCTTACTAATCGGAAGCAACGAGTAGTGCTGCATGGAAAAAATTCGGAATGGAGAAGGATATATACGGGAGTACCCCAAGGCTCTGTTCTAGGTCTTCTATTCTTTCTTGTTTATTTCTATCACCTTGTTGAAAATATAAACAATGACGTTAAACTCTTTGCAGACGATACTTCTCATTTTTCTGTTAATCAAAATGTGACCAGAAGTGCCGATGAGCTGAATAGGGATTTAGAAAGAGTGCGATTGTGGGCATGGCAGTGGAAAATGCAATTTAATGCAGAAATAACTGAAGAGGTTATTTTTTCTACAAAGAGGAACATGCCTAACCACCTAGCTCTAATGCTGGGGAGTGATGAAGTAGTGAGAAAAACCGAGCACAAACATCTTGGAATGATCTTGGATGATCAATTGAACTTTCAAAACCACATTAAGGAGGCGATTCTTAAAGCAAGGAGGGGTATCAATTTAGTTAGGTATCTCTCCAAGCATGTTTCAAGCCCGGGGGGGGTACTTCACTTTGGGTAAGACGGGGATGTGCGCCAGTTTTGGGTAGTTTTTGGCCTGAAAATTCTGGGATTGGGGTATCCTTTTACTGGAAAATTTCTGTGATTGGGGTATACTTTCACTCGGAATTTTCTGGGATTGGGGGTTACTCAAAATTCTGTAATGGGTGTTGAATGAAAGTACAACTGGATAAATTTTTGAGCAACACGTGGTCAGTTTCAGGTGAACTGATTTCAAGTATTTTTGTGTTGAAAAACGTCCTCAGATCAGAACCTCGTTCCAATGGCCACTTGGAACCAAAATAACCGTTCCCAGCCCTCTATCCCTTATCCTTTTGACGTCGAATTGCTTTTGTTACTTCTTCGATTGGGTATCAATATCTGACATATTTTCTGGGATTGGGTATCAATATCGGACCAAATTTCTGGGATTGGGTCGTAACAGAAATCCTTGCGGCGCACACCCCCGTATGAATTTATAGTGAAGTACCCCCCCCCCGGGGTTTCAAGGCACGTGTTGGATCAAATGTACAAGCTGTATGCAAGACCCCATCTAGACTATGGTGATGTTATGTATCATAAATATAATAATAAATATGCACTTAAATATGATAATAAATATGATTCAGAAATGAAGCTAGATACAACTAAGAGATTGGAGCGAACACAATATTCTGCAGCACTAGCTGTGACAGGAGCTTGGAGGGGGACAAGCAGGCAGAGGCTATTCGAGGAACTGGGATGGGAGAGTCTTTATCAGAGGAGGTGGCATAGGCGCATGTGTCATTTCTTCAATCTTAAAAAAAAAACACGAAGGCCTGCGTATCTCTTCGATGAAATTCCTGCTGAACGCAATGTTTCATACAACTTGCGACGTCAGCGTGAATGCCAACCAACTGGAACAACCGCGCGTTTTGCAAGTACCTATTTCCAAAACGTCCTTTTTGAATGGAATTTGCTGGATCAAAATATCAAAGACTCCAATACTCTTGCGGAATTTAAACGACAATTACTTGCAGTTATCAGACCAGTTAAACAATCTGTGTACAATGTTTATAACATGACAGGTATTAGGAACCTAACGAAATTGCGGGTGAAATTCAGCCCACTCAATGAGCATAGGTTTCGACACAACTGTGACTGCTAAAGCCCTATTTGTGTATGTGGTACGGGAAACGAAGATAGCGAGCATTTTCTCCTGCATTGCCCTCAGTTTGACTTGATGCGCAGGGATCTCTTCAGTCAACTAGCGGATGTACCTGGGTTAGACATCACAAGTATGGATTCAAAAGATTTGTGTGAACTACTATTGTACGAAACTCCCGATTTGAATGTAGTCGAGAACAGAATCATTATTGAAGCAACAATATCCTTCATTGAACGATCCAAGAGATTTTGCTAGAAACTCTTTTCAAGTAATTTTATAGCAGCAACTTCCCTCTATTTCTCTTTACTTTCTTTGGTTTAGTCTTTGTTTTAGTTTTTTTTATTATTCTCGTTGTTTTGATTGTATATTGATTTTCTTTTTGGACATTGTGAGCCTTAATTTGTAAGTCCCATCTACAGTGGGAACCAGGTGACCTCGTGTCTTTTCCCGCTGTGGATGGGACAAATAATGTATACTATATTCAGTTTAGGGTTTTGCTAGATAAAAAAAAGATAATTATTGTCCACGAATGGGTAGGGCAGAAGACAGTTTTCAAAAACGTTGCTACGCATGAATGTATGTCAAGGTTGAGTTGCCTCACCCTGTCCGTTTTTAATCACTGAAGATAAGTCATATTAATCATTGTGATTAATCAATAGGCGGCTTGTGTAGACCAGCTGGTCAAGCCCGCTGGGAAACTGGAAACAATGATTAATCAAAGGTTAAGTAGCAACAACAGGCCGGTCAGCATCTGACAGGTGCGCTTTGGTTAACAATTACCTCACAAATAGTCAACAAAGAGTTAAAGTAAATGGGTCATTCAGTTCTTCGAAAAGCGTCGTGCGTGGTGTTCCACAGGGCTCAGTCTTAGGACTTCTTTTATTCAACATCTTCATTAATGATCTTTTACTCTTTATTCAAAACTCGGATATATGTAATTAAGCAAACGACACTACAATATATATCTGCAATAAGAACCTTGACAATATAGTTCATAGGCTTGAAAATGATTCTACTATAGCTTTAGAATGGTTTGCCGACAACTTTATGAAATTAAATGCAGATAAATGCCATTTGTTGGATCTTGGGCAGAGATGTGATGATCCTGTTACTGTGAGGATTTGAAGTGCTGATGCTCTGAAGAGAAGCTACTCGGAGTTCGAATCGATGGCAAACTTTCCTTCGATAATCATGTTTCCAAACTGTGTCAGAAGGCTAGCAATAAACTTTATGCACTTGCTCGCATATCACCATACATGGATCAGAGAAAATTAAGAACTCTCGTGAGGGCTTTTATTACCAGTCAATTTCAATACTGTCCTTTAATATGGATGTTTCACAGCAGGCAGCTGAACAAAAAAATTAACAAAATACAAGAAAGGGCTTTGAGAATAACTTATCAGGATGCCGAATCTACTTATAGTGAATTATTAGAGAAGGACTACCTTCAATTACTTATGACTGAGATGTACAAAACCAGAAATGACCTGAATCCTTCTTTCATGCAGGAAATTTTCTATCAAAATGAAAGTCATTATAATTTACGTAACAATGACGAATTCGTTCAACCTAGGGTGAGATCGGTCGGAAATGGCACGGAAAGCGTCAGATTTAAAGGTCCACAACTATGGCAAATGTTACCGCAAACAATACGAAACTCTGAATCCCTTGCTCAGTTTAAAGCGAATATAAAACATTGGAAGGGAGAAAATTGTCCTTGCAAGGTGTGTCGCACTTTTATTCCGAATTTAGATTTGTTATAATGTTTTTAGAGATTTATTTTTTATTGTATACTTTGATGAGTTGTAAATAGTTTAAATTCTTTGTACATTTTTACCTACACTTGCAACATACATTTTCAGCGTTGGACTTAATTAGCTAAATATTTTTAGCTATCTGTTATTTTTACCAACGAAAAATAAATTGATAATAATAACAATAACAAAATCAACAGCTTTAATTTTGGGCGTCATATGGATTTGCTCGAAGCTGTGGAGAGTTGAGTGTGGCATGATGACAGCAAAATCGGCGTTTACCGATGCTCAACGTGAGATTCTTGAGGGTGAATATAAGGATGGCCTAATTTCAACTTCGGAGAAATTTCAAGAAAGGTTCAGTTCCGTTGCGGAAAGAACTGGGCTCAGCATCTATCAAGTAAAAATCTGGATCAACAATCAAAAGCGCCGAGACCGAAAACGAAAATTACCAGATGGACATGAGGAAGGAGGAGAAGTGATGGGAGAAAGTGATGATGGCAGCGAGTTCCGACAGCCTTTAGAGTATTTCCACAGTGGAAAAACTGTCAGGAAAGTTTCCGGGCACAATGTTTTCTGTGGTACTCTGTGGAGTGGAGGTAAGAAAAATGTTATCATCCAATCAAGTTCTACACTGCTTTACAATACATAAAGGATGGGATAAAAAAGCTCAGTTTGAGTCAGATTGGTCAGAAATCTTGGTCAAACGTGCATTTTTGTAAGGCCCATTGCCTGTTTTTGCATGCATTGTTGTAGGCCAGGTTAGGTTTGGTTAACTACACTTCAGGACATAGGTTGGCCAAAGGGCCTACCTACTAGGCCTACAATCCTCGCCAAAAACTCATGTCACAAACAAAGATTTTCAGCATTTTTCGACAGAAATCACAGTGCCTACTAATTCAGCTGAAATATTTTCTAAAGCCCCCTTCCCCCCAAGTCAATGTTGTTTGTCTTGACTCAGGAGACGTGCTGCATGACTTTTTTCGAGTTACAGAAATCAACAACATTGACTTGGGGGGTAAAGGGGGGCATTTGCTCTTCAGATCTACTTTTTTCCGTTTTGTGACAAGGGTTTTGGCGAGAATTGTAGATAGGTAGGGGAAACGATGACGTAAAAAATGGCGCCAAAGATGTTCTAAGCCAACGAGCCTCGTAGCAAAAGGGAGACTCTCTCTATACCAGACTTTACTTTAAAAACCAATGGCGGGAAAAAAATGTTAATAAATCCTTAAACATATAATACAGTTAAATGACGTGAGCATTTTACTTTAATCTCAAATTGAATCATTCTCGTTATTACAAGAAATATATTAGCTATAGGGTACACTGAAATCAAGTTCAGGCGTTTCAACAAATACAGTACATAAAATATTCGAATGTTTTCATTGTTTGTTGATATTATAATGAATCCAGTATTTTATGACTTTGCTCTTGTTTCTATGAGTAGAAATAGTATTGGCAAATTAAAGGTTGAGAAAATCATAATTTCTTCTAGAAATGGCTGATCGCTTGATCAAACAGTACAGAAATTTCTTAAGCACAACGACACATTTGTAAATTTTTGCACGGGTTTCGGATGCCATCTGCTTATCATAGGGAAAGGGGTAGACAAACTTTAGTATTTGCATGACACTTTATCAATTATAGCTCCAAAAGGAAACTTAAATGCTGTTGCACCTGCTACTGTTTTAGACATTCATTCAGACCTTATCAATTCTTCTATACCGTAGCTTCTCTAGTTCCCAACCAACCAATTTTCGAACAGTAGAATTTATCAGCGCTTCCGTTCCTCGTGCAAACGTTAAAAATCACATAAATACATGAATCCTTCTCTTCCATTGCATTGAAACCCATACAGTATCCTAGGAACAACGACTTTTCAAACGACTAAACCCTTTCAACAAAAAGGAATACCGGGTGAGAGAACTGAGAGACCAAGTGTTCCAATCATTGCTGCTCCCTGAATATCAAATCAATGAAGTCGAAGAAAGTTTCTCTTCCATTTGTTTTTAACAATATCACAGAAAAAGTATGTGTGGTGAAACTAATCTGTTGTTGTTGTTGTTGATGTTTCTAACTTTGTTTTTCTTTCTATGAACTTGTTCTTTAGAAACCATTGAATTCATTATTAGCTTAAACAAAGGACCTTTTATGTTTCGAGTTTAGGCGATTAGCGCAATGAAGCGTCGCTCGATTTGAGTATCTAGATAGGATGTTTTTTGATTAAAGCCTTATATAGGTTAAACTCGCTACATTCATCTTGTTCAAACTGCAACATTATGACAATTTAATCAAAAAACATCATATTGACGATGAGCAAGGCGTTGAAGCCATTACGAATGGATCTTGATCCTAACTCTCCAAATGCTGCCAAACAATGGAAACACTGGAAAAGAACTTTTGACAACTTGATCGAGGAGTGTGGAGACACAGCTCCTGATCGTTTTCGTTCCATAGTTAACTTCATTTCTGCAGAAGTCCTTGATTATGTCGAGGAATGCAAAACCTATGAAGCTGTTATTGAGACACTTGACAGACTCTATGTGAAGACGCCAAACAAAATCTTTGCTCGCCACGATCTTGCTATAATAATAAGCTCAGTCTGAACACTGATAAAACAGAATACATGGTTGTTAGTCACAAAAGACAAACTAACCGTATCCAAGGTCCATTAGAGGTAAACATAAATGGAGGACCAATCAAACGGGTCAAAAAAGTCAAATACCTTGGAATTACAGTGGACGAAAACCTTACATGGAACGAGCAATATAAAAACCTCAAAGGTAAAATTAAAAATGCTCTCTCGTCCCTGTGGAAATTAAAGAACATACTACCGCAATCAAAATTGGATCAGGTGTACAAGGCACTGCTTGAGAGTCATCTGAGATACAGTGATGAACTATGGGGCAGTTTGTCAAACACAAAGCTTGATCATCTTCAGCGTCTGCAAACTAGAGCACGAACGCTAATAGAAGGCTCTAGATTAAAGGATGGGTGGAGATGCAATTGGCTTTCAGTCCAAAACTTGATAAAATTTGACAGGGCCGTGATGATCTATAAAATAATGAATGGCCTCTGCCCGGACAACTTAAGAGGGAGACTTCTTACCAGATCTCAAATATCTAGTTATCAAACAAGAAATCAGTTAGATATTGACACTCCAAGGCAGAACCTAGAATTCTCCAAAAACAGTTTTTTCTATTCTGGTGCAAAGAAGTGGAATGAAATCCCATTAGAAATCAGAACAAGTTCCACTATCACCCTATTCAAAAGGAAACTGAAGGAATTCCTACAAAATTAGCATCCTTCCCGAAGCAGGATCCCTAGGAAGACCAGCAAAGTTGTAAGATTTTATATATATGTAAATAGACATTTGTATAGTTTCTCTTTTCTTTTTTAGCTGATAGGGTTTTGTGTTTAAATATGATAAAATGAAATGAAAATGCTCTGTATGATATAATGAGGATGAGTGCAAGTTACTTCCAAACAGATCTGCTGCAAAAATTTTTCTTTCAAATATCGTTGCATTAACATGTTTCCCATCATTTTATTTGATTCTTAAAAGCGTGCTGATTTATCAAGCAAAATTCAATATATTAGGTACGAAATCACAAGGCAGGAAACGTTCTAGTCTTTCTAAATGATCCAATTAACATAATACAAAAGGAAAAAATCTAAAGGCAATATGAAGTAGCTTAAATCTAAATTCAGCAGAATACACAAACATGAAAAGAAAACTGATCAACAAACCCATTCATTCCTTGCATTGACATCTGCCTTGGACTGCAGAAGAGTCTTAACCAAATCGTGATCTTCTTTCATCACAGCTATGTGCAACGGAGTCCCTTCCTTCAAAAATGATAGCATAAAATGTTAATAAATCCTTAAACATAGAATACAGTTAAACGACGTGAGCATTTTACTTTAACCTCAAATTGAATCATTCTCGTTATTACAAGAAATATATTAGCTATAGGGTACACTGAAATCAAGTTCAGGCGTTTCAACAAATACAGTACATAAAATATTCGAATGTTTTCATTGTTTGTTGATATTATAATGAATCCAGTATTTTATGACTTTGCTCTTGTTTCTATGATTAGAAATAGTATTGGCAAATTCAAGGTTGAGAAAATCATAATTTCTTCTAGAAATGGCTGATCGCTTGATCAAACAGTACAGAAATTTCTTAAGCACAACGACACATTTGTAAATTTTTGCACGGGTTTCGGATGCCATCTGCTTATCATAGGGAAAGGGGTAGACAAACTTTAGTATTTGCATGACACTTCATTAATTATAGCTCCAAAAGGAAACTTAAATTCTGTTGCACCTGCTACTGTTTTAGACATTCATTCAGACCTTATCAATTCTTCTATACCCTAGCTTCTCTAGTTCCCAACCAACCAATTTTCGAACAGTAGAATTTATCAGCGCTTCCGTTCCTCGTGCAAACGTTAAAAATCACATAAATACGTGAATCCTTCTCTTCCATTGCATTGAAACCCATACAGTATCCTAGGAACAACGACTTTTCAAACGACTAAACCCTTTCAACAAAATGGAATACCGGGTGAGAGAACTGAGAGGCCAGGTTTTCAAATCAATGCTGCTCCCTGAATACCATATCAATGAAGTTTCTCTTCCCTCTTTTTTTAACAATATCACAGAAAAAGTATGTGTGGTGAAACTAATCTGTTGTTGTTGTTGTTGTTGATGTTTCTAACGTTGTTTTGCTTTCTATGAACTTGTTCTTTAGAAACCATTGAATTCATCATTAGCTTAAACAAAGGACCTTTTATGTTTCGAGTTTAGGCGATTAGCGCAATGAAGCGTCGCTCGATTTGAGTATCTAGATAGGATGTTTTTTGATTAAAGCCTTATTTAGGTTAAACTCGCTACATTCATCTTGTTCAAACTGCAACATTATGACAATTTAATCAAAAAACATCATATTGACGATGAGCAAGGCGTTGAAGCCATTACGACTGGATCTTGATCCTAACTCTCCAAATGCTGCCAAACAATGGAAACACTGGAAAAGAACTTTTGACAACTTGATCGAGGAGTGTTGAGACACAGCTCCTGATCGTTTTCGTTCCATAGTAAACTTCATTTCTGCAGAAGTCCTTGATTATGTCGAGGAATGCGAAACCTATGAAGCTGTTATTGAGACACTTGACAGACTCTATGTGAAGACGCCAAACAACATTTTTGCTCGCCACGATCTTGCTACACGAAAACAACAGCCGGGTGAATCCCTTGACGAATTTTTGGAAGAGCTAAAGAAATTAAACAAGCATTGTGGTTTCGATGCAGTTACCGCTGAAACTTACCGATCTGAGATGATAAGAGATTCTTTCATCAATGGGCTTACATCTAATTATATCCGGCAAAGGCTCCTGGAAAATTCTGAGTTGTCGTTGGACAGGGCTTACGAAATAGCACGCACTCTTCATACAGCTCAGAAGAACTCTGAATTATATATTCAACAAAGCCCTCAACTAACACCCAGTAATGTTGCTGCTGCATCTACCAATGATCAGTCTAGTCCACATATTAATCCAGATCAAGAATCACTGGCTGCCTTGAGAAAACAAACCCCTGTAAAAAAGTCCTGCTACTTTTGTGGAGGCTTCCTTCATGCCAACCGCGCTTCTTGCCCTGCCCGTGACGCTGTTTGCCATAACTGTTCGAAGAAAGGACAGTTTGCCAAAGCATGCCAATCTACAAAGAAAGCTGCCACAGTCAATGCCATTTATAAGCCTCCACTCTGTACTATTACAGCCGCTTGCCCCTCTGATCTGAAGCATGCTTCGATTGCGGTCAAAATAAATGACAAAGTGAGCATGACCGCCTTAGTAGATTCTTGCAGCTCTGATAACATTATCAGTGAAGATGCTTTCAAAAAGTTGCAAATACCAGCCCATCTGTCAAGCAGGAAGGTAACAATGGCACAGACATCCATGGAATCTCCAATAATTGCAATGTGTAATGTAACAATAGAGTTGAAAGGAAAAGGGAAATGATGATGTCAAACCAGATATTCTACACAACCTTTGTAGTGATATTATCCTCGCACATGATTTTCAGAAACAGCACACGAATCTTACTTTTCATTATGGAGGGAATAAAGAGGACTTAGTCATCACAAGCTGTACCCCCAAAGTAGTATCTACTGTCAATACAAAGCAACCTCTCCCTCAACCGATCACTGATGGCATTGTAGCCGCTGTTGGCCCGCCCACTTTGTTTAAGAGCGTTCCAAATGATGTAAAACCTATTGCTACGAAGTCAAGATTCTTTAATAAGGATGATCGAGCTTTTATTCGGGAAAAGATCTCGTCATTACTAGCAAAAGACTTGATAAAGAGGAGTGATTCACCATGGCGAGCACAGGTCATGATTTCACGTGACGAGTTTCAACGCCACAAGAAGAGAATGTGCATTGACTATTCTCAGACGATCAATCTATTTGTGGAGTTGGACGCATATCCACTGCCACGTATTGAAGATATGGTCAATAAACTATCCCAATACAAAGTGTTTTCTACTTTTGATCTAAAGAGTGCATACCATCAAATACCTCTTCGAGAGTCCGAGACCAAGTTCACTGCATTTGAAGCACTTGGTGACTTGTATGAATTTGTTGTATTGCCGTTCCGAGTCACAAATGGAGTACCATCTTTTCAGAGAATCATAGACAATGTAGTTACTCAAGAAGGTCTAAAGAATACACCAGAGTATCAAACCAGACCTTGAGAAATTGCAGACTCTGCAGGAATACCCACCTCCTTCAAATGTTCCTTCACTACGTAGAGCTTTGGGGATGTTCGCATACTATGCCAAGTGGATTCCACAATTCTCTGACAAGATTCGCCCATTGGCAGACACGACATCTTTCCCTCTTGACAAAGAAGCTCTTGCGTCATTCAATGCTTTGAAGGACGAACTTGCACGTGTCGCCCTGTCTCCGATTGATGAGGATATACCTTTTGTTGTTGAATGTGATGCATCTGATGTTGCAATTTCTGCTTCTCTGAACCAGAATGGAAGACCTGTCGCATTTATGTCTATAACGCTATCCGCTACCGAACGCCGATACCCAGCTGTAGAGAAAGAAGCTCTAGCCATCATTGAAGCTGTTAGGAAGTGGAATCATTTACTATCTCGTCAGCAGTTCATCCTGATAACAGATCAAAAATCTGTTTCCTTCATGTTTGACAACAGAAAAAGTTCGAAGATCAAGAATAGCAAAATTCAGTCTTGGTGTCTAGAACTTGCAGAATTCAGTTATGCTATCCAGTACCGGGAAGGAAAGGATTATTTCGTTCCAGATTCATTCACTCGTGCTCATTGTGCTGCAGTTTCGACAAGTCTGGAGGAAATCCATGCTCAGCTATGTCATCCAGGTGTGACCCGTCTTCTTCATTTTCTGAAAGGAAAGAACCTTTCATTTTCAACACAGGATGTTCGAGATGTATGCTCTAATTGTCGGATTTGTGCTGAGCTCAAGCCTAAGTTTTATCAGAGCCAGAACAGTAAGTTAGTAAAGGCAACGCGTCCAATGGAGCGATTGAGTAAAGACTTTAAGGGACCCCTACTCGCGGTTCCCTTTTGCCATTCCCTGCCCTAATGTTGCCACTGAAACAGTTATAAAATGCTTGGAAGTGTTGTTTTCCCTTTGTGGGATACCTGAATTCATTCACTCTGACCGTGGTTCTTCTTTCATGTCTGAAGAACTCATCAACTATCTTAGAAGCAGAGGCATTGCAAGCAGCCGTAGCACTCCCTATCATCCCACCGGCAACTCTCAGGTAGAAAGATTCAATATGGTATTGTGTGGAAATCAGTAAGGCTTGCTTTGGCCTCTGTTAAGCTACCTGTTGAGCAATGGGATAGGGTTTTACCTGATGCACTTCATTCAATTCGATCTTTACTTTCAACGGCCACAAATACCACCCCAAATGACAGATTCTTCAACTTTCCAAGGAAATCCAGTTAAGGAGTATCTCTACCCTCATGGTTATCACCAGGGCCAGTCCTTCTGAGAAAGTTCGTGCGTTCCAGCAAACATGATGACCTAGTGGAAGAAGTTGAGCTGACTCATGCTAATCCAACGCATGCTAACATTCGCTATAAAGATGGCCGTGAATCATAAGTTTCCCTCACAGACCTTGCACCCTGCCCAAGAGATACTTTGAATGCAGAGAATGCAACAGTTGGAAATGATGCAAACCTGTTTCATGAAGGCAATGTAGCTGAGCTCGGGCAATCAGATACTGTTCATTTTCCCAACCCAATCATTGATGATGCTGATGGCGATATGGCGGAACCAGTTCAGCAACTCCGACGTTCTACTCGATAGCGCAAGAAGCCTGAAAGATACGGGATTCAAGATGGTGAGTGACTTTCTCCATCAGGGGAGAATGTGGTGAAACTAATCTGTTGTTGTTGTTGATGTTTCTAACGTTGTTCTGCATTCTATGAACTTGTTCTTTAGATACCATTGAATTCATTATTAGCTTAAACAAAGGACCTTTTGTGTTTCGAGTTTAGGCGATCAGCACAACGAAGCGTCGATCGATTTGAGTATCTAGATAGGATGTTTTTTTATTAAAGCCTTATTTAGGTTAAACTCGCTACATTCAGCTTCTTCAAACTGCAACATTATGACAGTATGCATGAACGTCTCTACACATTTTGTGTTAAGTATGAAATTCTCTATGGTTTACAATTTAGAAATCGTGCAGAAAATTCAATTAACAATGCTCAGGTTAGTCAAACAGAAAACATCAAGACATCATTAGATAGTAGAAACTTTGGTCGTAGAAATTTTATTGATTTGCAAAAGGCATTTCATACATCATGATATTCTGTTAACAAAGCTTGAACATTATGCAATCAGAGGACCCTCAATAGATGGTTCCAATCTCTTCACTCTGAAAGGAAGCAATATGTCTCAGAAAATGGACCCAGCTCTAACTATCTTGAGGTTGCCTGTGGGGTCCCACGAGGCTATTTCATTCGTCTAAAAAAAGTCTATTTTCAACTTATGGCCACATCGTACCGTCGCCCAATTTGCCAAAGAAAAAGGGACATTTTGATGAAACAGTGACAAGGCCTAAAAACATGCTTGGAAACGATCAACGATCTCAAAAGTCAACTGCGTCATGCAGGAAAAGAAAGAAACGAATCGGGTGGCCATAAGAAGCGATAACTTTGACTGAAGACACGTTTCAGGCCATACATGATGGTATATTGGCACTTCCTGTGATGTGTTTGGATAAAAAGGTCACAGTGCCTTTATCAACAGGTTTCCTGTCTCGTCAGTGTCCATTGATTTTGCCAAGAAAATTTTGAATCCGTCTGGCAACCAAACTCAATTGACGTCATTGCACGCATCAGCATCCAACATCGTTCAAGCTGGTGGATTACGCCTTCATTCAAGAAACAAAGTTATTGTGCTACTGACATTTGCAAACAATAAGACCTTTAAATTTGAAATTTTAGAAATTCCAGACTTAATTCCATTCCAGAAGAACTTTGGGAACAACAATCTCAGGCAAACAAATACAGCAATTAGCTTAACCCTATTACTACCGGGGGGGGGGCAGAAACGGGCCGCGGCACAGATTATTTGATGCAGTATGCTCAGTTCGAAAGATACAAAGCTGAAACTTGGTGACTTTTCCTCACATTCAATAAACTAATTACAAATTGAAAAAATTTTTCAAAATGGTAGACAGTGATCACGTGACCAACGTCTTTTCAACACGTGGTCAGCAATAAAAGAAAAGAAGGGACTCTTATTTTCCAGAATGTTCACAGATCATTGAGAACACTACCATTCGATATATCTTGACAAGAGCATTCAGATAATACGTAGTATTATTCATTTTCGATGACGTCAGCAATTTTAAACTTAATGACGCCATCAATGTTTATGATGTCATATAATTGATAACAAATGTATTAGAAAAATTCTAATGACCAAAATTGGTTATCTTAGTTACCATACATTGTTTTAGGGCATGTCAGAGTAATTGCATTGGCAATTAGGGATTTAAATTAAACAATGACAAACCGGAGTATATAAATAATGAATATATGATATAAATAATGAACTTGAATACATATTTTAACGCGGATTTTTACTTCTTGATGTTTTGTGATACATTCTGGTCTATTTAAAAAAGGAGTAGACCAATAAAAACTTAAATACTGTCAATATTGCCAACAGCAAGCAAATACTGCAATTTTCCACAATTTTGACGTAATTGTGATGTCATAGATGTAATGTAAAGTAAAGGTAGTAGCCTATTGTGTAGATTTTGTTACTGCACACAATTGCACCACGGTTTGTTCTCATATCTGCAATATCGGCGACTTTACGGAGGGGGGCACTTCGTGCCCCCCACGGTACTACAAGGGTCCAATAAGCGCGCTATTAATAGGGTTAAAGGAGTCCGAATTTCCTTCAAAGAACCTTTGATAATAATAATAATAATAATAATAGTACCTTTCTCCTTTCCGGAGCAGCTACTGAAAAGTAACACTGATCAATGTACAGTATTTCTTAGAATCCAAAATAAACAAACTAGAATTCAATAAAAGAGCAGTACTGAGCCCAAATCTTTTTTAGATCATTGGTTTCTGTTGTTTGCAGGAGTTCTTTTCTTGGCATTTGTTTTTTAAACTTTACACAGGCCCATAGGTGCTCAATTGTCTCATCTTCTGTTCCACATCTTCTACATTTAGTGTTGGGGTATTTGCCTTTATAATTTGCTCTTAGTTCTGTCATATTTAGTTTTATGGATAGGAGTTTAGGAGCAAGTTTGCTATTTTTTAGATAGTTTTTTAATCCAAACGATGACTTTCTTATCAGACGTAGTTTTGTATTTTGATTGGTTCTGTTTGCAGAGTTCATTTTTTCGATCACCTTTTCATTTACCATTTTCACCCATTCATTTTCTTTCAGGCTGCTTATTTCTGTTTCTGATATATGTATTCCAAGTTCATAGGATATGTTACAAATTTCACTGTACCAGCAGTTCTTTAGACCCATTCTTTTTTGTTCATCATAGATGGCTTTTACAAGCCTTTTTGCATCAAGATTTAGGAGTTTATGCCAGTACACCAGTTTCCTGATTTGTATTTTATATTCTATGGGGAGTATCCCACACTCAAATAGTAAACCAAACAGTGGAGTTGTTCTTGGAAGTGCAAAAAGTTTGGTCAGAACATCTTTTTGAACTTTTTCCAGTTTACTTGATTGTTCTTTGGTCATTCCAGTCCAAGTTTTACACTCATATAGGAGCTTTGGAATTAGAATCATATTGATTATTTTTAGACCAACTTCAATTTTGCCCTGCTTCAATGTTGGATTTTTTGCCAAACATATTATTTCATTAGTGATTCTCAGGCACTTTTGACATCTGTCATTTATTGTTTCTTCTAAATTGCCTTTGTAATTTTTAACATCACCTAGATATTTATAATTTGTTGTCGTTGGAAGTTTATCACCATTTAATTTAAGGGAGTTTTCATCTAGAATTTTTCTACCATATCTCATACACATTAATTGGGACTTTTCATTCTTAAATCTCAATAGATTCCTATCCTGAAAGTCTTCTGCAATATCTAACATCTTTTGCATTGTTGTTTCATTTACTGACATGAGCAGAATGTCATCCTGCTATAAAAGATGGGGTATTTTTATGTTTCCGTAACTGATAGCAAGTGTTTTTGCCATCTCTATTTCTCTAAACCCCTTGTCAATAAAATTTGCACATATGGGAGCAGCCCACACAGTGCCCTGTTTAACACTTTCTCCTATGTTGAATATATCACTTTTTCCTGAGTCATTCTGAACAGTCACATTGCTGCACCTATTGAGCTCATATGTGGTGACAAGGCATTTTCCTTTCACACCACTCTTGAAGAGATCTAATAGACAGCGCTTTAACCATAGTTTATCAAATGCTTTTTCGAGGTCAAGAAAAACCATTAGTATGTTTACACCAAGATATCGATAGTAATCATTTATTGCTTGCCAGACAAACAGATGATCTAAAGTTGAACGATTTTTTCGGGCTCCTGCTGCATATTCTGAGAAACCACTTTCAAGATGCAATCCTTGTCTTTCAAATGTCATCTTTTCAAATAACTTACATATTGTTACAGTTAGAAATATTCCTCTCCAGTTTTTTAGTTGGTTTCTTTTACCTTTACCTCTGAAAATCATTTTTATAATGATGGTCCTCCATTCGCCTGGCACAGTTGTCTTTACAAAAACGTGGTTGATCATTTTTAGAACAGAAATTCTTAAATCATCTCCTGCATGCATGAAAATTTCATTAACAAAATTATCCATGCCAGGACTTTTCTTCTTCTTAAATGATTTTATTGCTTTTTCAAGTTCTCCTAATGAGAATGGGCAGTCAGTTGCATATCTTTTTTGCCCTTGAATGGAAATGAGTTTTTCAAATGTTTTTTCGATGGTTTTATGAAAACCCCTACATTTTTTGCTTGGAATTCTGTTAGTTAATAGTGTACTGAAGTATTTTTGACATTCTTTCATGATACTGGCACTATCAACACATTCCTTTCCCTCTTCAGTCATAACACTGCTAGCTATTGTAGGTTTGTATCCTAAGATTTTATTACGGAGCTTGAAAAATTCTGTTGAGTTAACAGAAAAATTTTTTAGCTTTTCTAACTGCTTGAGAATCTGTGCTTTATTTTCCTTTGAGGTTACTTGTCTGATCTTTTTATTCATTATCTGTAGTTTTAATTTCAAGAATTTTTCATATGTTCTATTCTTTTGATTTATACCCTTGCTTAATTTTCTTTTAAGATTCCTCTTTCTTAATCTTAGAGGATTAGTACACACTTTTCCTTTGTTATTTCCTTTAGCTATTCTGTTTATATTTTCATATATCTTTGTTGTAGTTTTGTTTAAAGTTTCAGTGAGTTTATTTTTCCATCTTGAATATAACAGTTCGGTCTCCACATTTTGGTCGTCCCATATGTCCGCAAAGCCTCCTTCTGTTGTTTCATTTTTAAATTTTTCTTGAGCATCATTATTAAAGACCCACTTGTATTCTGACTTTGGCACTGTAACTGCTCTTTCATGGAATTTGTGGCTAAAGTCAAAGTCAGCAATGATTTGTATTATGATCACTTTCATTGATCTTGTATTTCGTAACCTTTTCTAAAATGTATTCCCTTTTTTCATCTATGACCATTTTAGAGACCGCGTTAAAGCATTTATCATTAGTAATGATCAAATCTAGCACTGATTTCATTGCCTCATTGTTTGGATTTGTTGTAGAGATCCTAGTCCATTTGCCAAAACATTTTTCAGACTGATTTATTATTTTCAATTTTCTTTTAGAAATGACCTTAAGGAGTTTTTTCCCTCCTGCACTTGTAGGTTTACTTCCAGATTTCTCATCTAAGCCTAACTTCATATTAAAATCCCCTATCACTGCAAAGAATTTATCTTCATTCTGTGCTTTGATGGCATATTCTTCAATCATGCCTACAAATTTTTCCCTATTATCATCATTGGTTCTTGTTTCCTGTTTTCCATAGACGATGCCTAATATTAGGGATTTGTTACCTATTTGTATGTCAAGCCATATTTGCTCATTATCATCATCACCCATTTCTAATACCTTAGGTTTGTTGAAAAACCGTTTTGTATGTGATATCCAAATTCCACCACCCTGTTTCCTCTCACGTCTTAGTTCAATGGGTTTAGCATACCCTTCTAACCAGATTTCTGATTCCATTGGGTTCAGTTTTGTTTCAGTAATACACACAATGTCAGGCCTGAGAGTTTTTGCATTTTCAATCAGACTATCTAACTTTGACTTTAGCCCATTTGCATTACAGTACATAATCTTAACAAGGTACTTTTGCTTTCGTTTTTTTCTTTCCCTATCTCTATTTCGTTTTTTCTTACTTATACTGTAGTAGGCCTCACCCATTGATAGTTGGGTCCCACGATGATTGGGTGTGTGGCTGTATCTTGTCACGTTGAATGACTTCCATTATCTCTTTCTTCAATGTTCCAAATTGACTTTTAAATTCTTGCTGTACCATGCTTCTTACATCCCATGTTGCATCTGTTGTTGTTGCCATCCATAATTTTCCTGCTGTTGGCTTGTCTGCATTGAATTCCCTGGGTGCAGAAATCGGCAATCTTTTCTTTGACACATTCCCATCATGAAACCAAAGCAGTATCCTTGCTGCCGCCACTGATCTCTCTGCTGGTTTATAGCATTTCTCTCGTTAAAGCCTTGTATGAAATCATGGTTAAAGATGCATGAGAGACCATAGGGGCAGCTACCTTTCCTTTCCTCCTCATATCTGCATGGGATCATTTTCCTTCTTTTGCGTCTTTCTTGCTGCATTTGATACCCATTATATTCTTGGTCAGGCTGTGTTTTGTGTCCTTGGACTGCATAATTTTCATGGTGTCTTCTTAGTTGTTTCATTTCCTCGATCTTTTTGTCAATTTCAATCTCTTTTGCTGCCAGGAGTTCCATTTTTTGGCTAATTTCTTCTTCATGTGTTCCTTTTCTTTCACCTGTCTTCTTTTTTGATTCACTACTTTTGTTGTCCTTGTCCATCTCATCAACAATTTCTTCCAGGTATTGTCTAGATCTTTTTCCCCTTTTACAGGCAGCTCTACAAATATCATTGTCTTCCTGCAGGGCATAAACTTTGTTCTCTAGCTTCCCTATCTTTTCTTCGAGTTCTGCAACCCTCCTTTTGAGGGCATTTTTCTCCTTTTTTAGATCTTCAATGACTTCTTTCTCTTCCTTTACAGCTTGAATTTTTCGTGTAGGTTTAACAGGTTTCTTTTTTGGCTGTGGTACTTTTTTTTTGTTGTGGATTTTCCTTGTACATCATTTTTAGTATTCTCTCTTGCATTTTTCATTGATGCCTCCTCTTTCATTTCATATTCGGATTCATCACTGTCTATGCTTTCTTCATCACTTTCTGAGTCATCTTGCTCTTCTTCACTTTCTTCATCATCGCTGTCTGTTGTAATGTGTACCTTTGCTGAGCTTTGTTGACAGGTCTCTACATCTGAGGACTGTCCCTCTGCTCCCTCTTTGCCTGTTGTGTTCTCATTGCACCGCTCATTGGTTTCAACTTCGTCGTGTATGTTGACTGTTTTAACTTTCTTTCCTGGATCAGTAGTAATCTTTTTTGTGAAATCCTCTTTCTTCAATTTCTGCAAGATCCTCTTGTATGATAATCCTTTCACTTTCATTTCTATGATTGACTTAATTATGGGTACCTCAAAATCAATCCAATCGTGTGCACTGCATCCTGCTACCACAACAGAGTGCTTTTTGCCAGAAAGATGGAACATTATTTGTAGCACTTTGGCATAACGTGATCCACCTCTGTGGATAAAAATTTCAAGGTTAAGTTGTTTTAGCCTTGGATAGTCGAAGCTATTTGCTGAACCAGATTTAAGTGGTGACTTCCCTTTTTCATCGGTCCACATCACTAGGACCTTGTCTTCAAACCTTTCATCCACTGCAAATTGATCATGGTATCTGATATCACAGGCTTCAATTCAGACTTGCATCTATTCCGTGCTCTTCAGTGACATGTTTCCTCCACTTCTATAAAGGTTAAATTCCCCTTCCTCGCCTTTCTCTTTTATTCTTAATGTCTTTTGTTTCTTTGGTGTCTTCATGGTTGAGGAAAGCTTCACCTTGATTACACGGGTAGATTTTTGACTATGTAATGGGCCTAAATTTAGGCCAGTATGCCGCCGATTGTTTGGTTGGCGAAGTGGCTCGCCTCTTTGGTCTTGACGACACGACAGCCTCTTCAGCTGACTTCTTGTTGCTCTTTTCAAATTATATTGGTTAATCAAGAATATGACTTTGATATGGAAACTTATGAAAACAAAAGCTATCGAGTAACCGGTCGAGTAAACACGTCCTGAACCGTCTATCCTTGGTGAACTGCGCGTTTTATCCATTATTTTCGACAAACTAGCAGTGAGTCGCAATGTTTCATACAACGCAATGTTTGAATGTACTGAACGCAATGTACTGAATGTGCAATGTACCGAACGCAATGTTTCATACAACTTGCGACGTCAGCGTGAATACCAACCAACTGGAAGAACCGCGCGTTTTGCAAGTACCTATTTCCAAAATGTCCTTTTTGAATGGAATTTGCTGGATCAAAATATCAAAGACTCCAATACTCTTTCGAAATTTAAACGAAAATTACTTGCAGTTATCAGACCAGTTAAAAGATCTGTGTACAATGTTTATAACATGACAGGTATTAGGAACCTAACGAAATTGCGGGTGAAATTCAGCCCACTCAGTGAGCATAGGATTCGACACAACTGTGACTGCTTAAGCCCTATTTGTGTATGTGGTACGGGAAACGAAGATAGCGAGCATTTTCTCCTGCATTACCCTCAGTTTGACTTGATGCGCACGGATCTCTTAAGTCAACTAGCGGATGTACCTGGGTTAGACATAACAAGTATGGATTCAAAAGATTTGTGTGAACTACTATTGTACGGAACTCCCGATTTGAATGTAGTCGAGAACAGAATCATTATTGAAGCAACAATATCCTTCATTGAACGATCCAAGAGATTTTGCTAGAAACTCTTTTCAAGTAATTTTATAGCAGCAATTTAACTCTATAACTCTTTTCTTTCTTTGGTTTATTTTTTGTTTTAGTTTTTTTTATTATTCTCGTTGTTTTGATTGTATGTTGATTTTCTTTTTGGACATTGTGAGCCTTAATTTGTAAGTCCCATCTACAGTGGGAACCAGGTGACCTCGTGTCATTTCCCGCTGTGGATGGGACAAATAAAGTATACTATATTTAGGCCCTGTTTACACGAGCCCGGGTTGGCTCCAACCCGCCACAGAGGGTCAGCCCTTCTCCAGTCAAATATCTTCAAACGTTTACACGAACTCAGTAGCCAGCCCGGGTCAACCCGCCTAGGCGGGTAACCCTTCTCGAAGGTAGGGTTGACCCGTTGAGACGGGTTGGCTTTTTGTAGAATTTTTCCATGTGAAGGCGGGTCAGCTCAGCCCGGGCTCGTGTAAACGCTTCGAATAGCCAACCCGGGGTCATTTGAACAAAAGGAACAATCATGAAAACAAAAGGCAATTAAAGAGGCAACTTGCCACGTGCCAACTAATGCAACTCAAAGAGCTGCCCCGGGCTGGCTTTTTACCACGCCACAGAGCTGCCCCGGGCTCGTGCAAACAGCAATTTTTTTCAATGAGGCAGTTTGAGCTGACCCGGGGTGAATACTACCCCGGGTTCGTGTAAACATGGCCTTAGTTTAGGGTTTTGCTCGGTAACAAAAAATAATAATTATTGTCCACGAATGGGTAAGGCAGAAGACAGTCTTCAAAAACGTTGCTACGCATGAATGTATGTCACGGTTGAGTTGTCTCACCCGGTCCGTTTTTAATCACTGACGATAAGTCATTAATCATTGTGATTAATCATTAATCAATAGGCGGCTTGTGTAGACCAGCTGGTCAAGCCCGCTGGGAAACTGGAAACAATGATTAATCAAAGGTTACGTAGCAACAACAGGCCGGCCAGCATCTGACAGGTGCCCTGTGATCAACCGCTTTAATTTTTAGCGCCATGTTGATTTGCTCGAAGCTGTGGAGAGTTGAGTGTGGCATGATGACAGCAAAATCAGCGTTTACCGATGCTCAACATGAGATTCTTGAGGGTGAATATAAGGATGGCCTAATTTCAACTTCGGAGAAATTTCAAGAAAGGTTCAGTTCCGTTGCGGAAAGAACTGGGCTCAGCATCTATCAAGTAAAAATCTGGATCAACAATCAAAAGCACCGAGACCGAAAACGAAAATTACCAGATGGACATGAGGAAGGAGGAGAAGTGATGGAATAAAGTAATGATGGCAGCGAGTCCCGACAGCCTTTAGAGTATTTCCACAGTGGAAAAACTGTCAGGAAAGTCTCCGGGCACAATGTTTTCTGTGGTACTCTGTGGAGTGGAGGTAAGAAAAATGTTATCATCCTATCAAGTTCTACACTGCTTTACAATACATGAAGGATGGGATAAAAAAGCTAAGTTTGAGTAAAATTGGTCAGAAATCTTGGTCAAACGTGCATTTTTGTAAGGCCTATTGCCTGTTTTTTCATGCATTGTTCTAGGCCAGGTTAGGTTTGGTTAACTACACTTCAGGACATAGGTAGTTCTAAGGGCCTACCTACTAGGCCTACAATCCTCGCCAAAACCTCTTGTCACAAACAAAGGTTTTCAGCATTTTTCCACAAAAATCACAGTGCCTACTAATTCAGCTGAAATATTTTCTAAAGCCCCCTTCCCCCCAAGTCAATGTTGTTTGTCTTGACTCAGGAGACGTTCTGCATGATTTTTTCGAGTTACAGAAATCAACAACATTGACTTGGGGGGTAAAGGGGGCATTTGCTCTTCAGATCTACTTTTTTCCGTTTTGTGTCAAGGGTTTTGGCGAGGATTGTAGGTAGGTAGGGGAAACAGTGATGTAAAAATGGCGGCAAAGATGTTCTATGCCAATGAGCCTCATAGCAAAAGGGAGACTCTCTCTATACCAGATCTTACTTTAAAAACCAATGGTTGGGAAATATTTGCCATTCCATCTTCCGTTTGTCAAAATAACAAGAAAATGTTTCCAAGAAACATTTTAGAAATTGTGATACAAAAACTTTGACGTTCCCCAATGCCCAACCCAAATAATACTACACCTGTGTTGTCGCAAATTATGCATTTAAAAATTTGCTTGCATGGGTCTAACGACGGCATACATCCAATGTGAGACAGACTTACAAAGGTTTTTGATAAGAAAAATTAAGCGGAGTAGCACTTAGTATCTTATAGTGTATACCAAAGCCTGAAATTTTCTTAACCGAACCGGCCAATTCCATGGATAAAACTTGGGGTCAATTGGATTATATTTTTATCATTGTCATCTGGAAGGTCTTTACTAAAATACGAGGAGAGTTGTATCAGAGCGTTGTTTGAAAAGGTGTTGATTTGGGCACAATTTGGGTAGCACCGTGTTGCAGTACCTCTGTATGATATAAAGAGGATGAGTGCAACTTACTTCCAAACAGATCTGTTGCAGTAATTTTTCTTTGAACTGTCGTTGCATTAACATGTTTCCAATCATTTTATTTGATTCTTAAAAGCGTGCCGATTTATCAAGCAAAATTCTATATATTAGGTACAAAATCATAAGGTAGGAAACGTTCTAGTCTTTCTAAATGATCCAATTAACATACACTCACAGAAAAAAGGTGGTTTTCAGAGGTTCTGGCAAAGAACCCTAGGGTTCTTGGATGCCCTAAGGTTCTTCAAAGAACCTTAGGGTTCTCCAGAGTACCCCATAGGGTTCTTCAAAGGTATTCTGAAGAACCCTAAGGGTTCTTCAAGTCAAAAAGGTTCTTCAAAGAACCCCCATGACTGCAAATATCACGTGACTTACGCAGGGTGTTCGAAAATGGAATGTATTCGCGATTTCTTTTTCTCTTGAAAACGGTTGAATGATTGAAGTTTCGGGACAAATGCACTTTGGCGGACACAGCTTTCGAGAAAAATAACATGTTGAACTGAATTCTATTGTTAGTACTATATGCTGATTGGCTTTCTAAACAATAGTGATAACAATCCTATCATCTGATTGGATAATGCTAAATCTGAACGTGATTCGACTGATTCGCAGTTACTGGAGAACGTCAATATGACGAAAATGTGGCCTAAATCTGCAGCAAGAGCCGGCAATCTGTGTATTCGGTTGGTTGAGAAAAATTTTGGGGGCTGCCGCCCCCAAACCCCCGCTATTACAGTTGGTATACTTTAATCTCAGTACTGATGCAGTTACCGTCGATATTCCGTGCAACATTCAGACACGAGTAAATGTTGAAAGTGTGTCCGCTAAAGTGCAAACTAGCCGAAGTTTCGTTGCTGCGGCGAAGGTTTGAAGAAAAGACAGGAAGGAATATCGCGAAGAAGGTAAGCTTTACTGAATTTATTTCACCCGAATAAACAAAATATGATTAAGCAGTAAGATGATGCATTTTCCTGGAATACAATCGTTTCATTAACTTGATCTGAAATAGGGAGAAAGTCCCGAGAAAGTTAGCTACGCGTTACAGGCGCACGGACATGCCAAAACGCGTCTCCCATTGAGTTGAGAGCGAACTACAGTCTAGCTGTGTTTCGTTATCTCACCTTTCTGGAAGTTTCCCTACAAAGAAGCATTGGGTTTTGTTCAAATCGCCTCTTTCAAAAGATTATCTGGCCTACGAATCAGTTGAAGTAACGTTATGATGTTGGGTAGACATGAAATAGGTCTAAAGGCAGCAAGAAATACTTCTATACTTGCTTTTCTGCTTGTCTTGGAAACAGTATTCTCGACCTGAACCCCAACTTGCTTGCACTTCGTAATAGGTCAATTCTTTGACCAACATTATTAGGCAAGCCTAAGCATTAGCATTGTGCTGCCTCACTTTTCTTCAAACAAATAATTTTTGAGTAAGAAACCGTTTGTATTGGTTGTGCAAATCAGCGTGATACAGTTTCTTCGAATTTTTGCAAGACTTTTCTGATATCCTTATTCATAACAAAGGTTAATTCTGAGAACCCTATTTTCCTGAACTTTCTTGTCAGGTTTTGCAAGTGTGGTGATGCCATGGATATAGAATTCATCTTGCTGTTTTCAAGAAATTGACAGACAGAAATCAAAGTAAGCTCAAGGCGAGCAAAAAGATGCGACACAAACATCACCTGAAAATAGAGAAATATTGGCCAAAGCTGTGAAGTGCAATGTTCTGCGTTTTGAAGATTGGAAAGAAACAATCGTAATCTTATAGGGCTGAATGTCTTCTTGAAACTTAAAATGAAGACAAGACTGTTAAATTTTCTCTACAGAAATCTGAGCTTTGACAATCAAAGTGGTAAAAACGTAGGACTTGTGGCCAGTGAGGTGTAGTAGGATGGACTGATGATATGAAATTGAAGAATGTAATGATGGGTGAAATGAAGGGATGAAACTGTAAGGCAGAATGATGAAACTGAATGATGAGTGGAATGCTCAATGGAAAGAGGAAAATGAATGATCGAGAAGAATGAGTAAGATAAACAATTTTTCAAGGAGCTCAACATTTCAGACGCAGTTTTGTCTTCATTAAATCATTTCCTTCTTTTTCATGTGCGGTATAAATGCCACCGTTAACCCTATCTCATCTGGGAGCTTTGAAGCGGTCAGTGCCCAGTGCCTCATTAGTACGAACAGCTAAAATCACGAGATTAAATCAGATGAAATCTGTTGCTATTACAGAAAGTTGTTTCAGCTGCCATGACAATGAGAAGAACTTTAGTTATGATTATCGTGATTATCAGTCTACAAAAGGTCCTGGGGACAAGGTCGGAGTTGGATATAATTAGATACTTGGATGATATTGAGATTATACATTTTTAAGAAACTGGTTTATAAGAGACTACTCTCGGGTGCCTAATACAAGGAGGGTCTTAATAAGCGGGGGGGTAACCCCTCAAAGAAACTAATAAACGGGGGGGTCTTAATGAATGGGGGATCAGAAATTCTCAAAAAACGGGTTTTTACGTTATCTACTGGAGACAAGTGCAATAACTACAGTAAACAGCTGCAGATAAGTAAAAACAAGAGCGTGTACCACTTTTACACTTTTGACAAAAAGAACTCTTTCTTCAACTGTTTTTGAAAGAAACGTTTTGAATTAGTTTACGAGTACACTGCAATGGTTTATCTTTCGAACGAAATGTCGTATAAATATCATACTGAGCTTTGGACATTGCTTTGCCAAAATTGATAAACGGGGGGGTCTTATTAAGGGCCGGGGGGATGGATAAAGTTTTTGAAAATTAATAAGCGTCCCCCCTTGTATTAGGCAGCCGAGAGTACACCTTTTTTATAAGAAACTGGTTAATAAGAAACTAGTACTAAGATGGCCAAAATTTTAAGAAACTCCAGTACTATGTCTTAGAAATACTAAGAAACTTTTCAAAGTTAAAAGCATAGATATTACAGCAAATACAGTACAGGGTGTCTCAAAAAAATTGTTCGACGTTTGATTAAATACTAAAAAATAACGATACGCTGAATGGACCTTTGGTCAAGCCCCCCTTGTCCTGAGATTTTAAATTAATTTTTGACACAAGAATCATGCAAATCCGATAAAAATTCATGGGGTTACAAGCATTTGAAGTTCAAGTTTGTGCAAAAGCTGAAACCAGAGGCCTCGAAATGGCATTTTTGGTAAAAGTCCCATAGACCGTCGTTTCTGTTATTTCTCAATTGTTTCAGGGTGAAACAAGTGGGATTCACACATGTATTCGATAACCTAACTGTCAAGCATATGGATTGTTTGAGGAAACAGATTCAGTCTCTCGCCGATTTTGTTTTGAACCACTGTTTTTGGACCTATGCAATGTTAGGGAATTTTGAGAATGATCGCAAGAAATAATTTACTTTAGAAGTCGTATTTGCTTTGCTCTGATATCAACGAGAGGTATGACATTGGATAAGCTTCTCTTACCTAAGTCTTCGAGCTTTTTGCAATACAAGCAATCTGGGGGGTCTCTGGTTTCAGCTGTCGCATATTTCTGATATTCGAGAGCTCGCAACTCAGTGAATTTTCAACCGATTTGCACGATTTTAGTAGAAATCGGAGTATTGGCAGGGAAACGGAGATTGATTAACAAACGAAGAGCGAGAATTGCGACGATAATCATGTTAGTATATTTCATTCCAAGTGACAAATCCATTAAATATATTTCAACAAATCCATGTTAGACAAATCCATGTTAGACGAATCATGTTAGACAAATCCATGTGAAAATTAGAAAAGACTAGGCCATAATTGTTGTTGACGTTTCGAAGCAAACTTGCTTCATCATCAGAATACCAAGTTTCCAAAAGCACGAGGCTATATTTATATCCATAAAGACAATAAACTACCAAAAATGCATTTTTACAAATCCTACGTGAAAAATAAATAATGAGGCACGCCCAGAGGACAACACCTAAAACAGAGCTAAGGGAATAGAAGATTGCAGAGAGTTAAGTCTCTAAAATTATTTCATAATCTTAGGAACAGGGTTATCTTTCCATGAGCCTGTTCATGTTGTCCTTATTTTTCAATATTTAATCAAACGTCGAACAATTTTTTTGAGACACCCTGTAGTGTCTCGCATATAAGAAACATTAATTTAAGAAACACCAGACCTTGATCAAAATAATATCCTCTCTTATAAGAAACTGGTGCAGATGTTTCTTATTCAAAAAACTATGTGTGCATTAGAAATTTTAAAAACATGGCGAATTCAGCTTTGCAGTTGAATCAGCCTGTACCTATTCACATAAAAACATGAGATATACATGCAAATGAAGCACAAATCACCTTCCTGGAATAAATGTAACCTTTCTTAATGTAAAAAGTATGTTTTGCATGACAATCATAAAGCTCGTGTCTGATTCTAGTTCATTGATAGTACATGATTTTTCTAATAAGAAACTTTAGAAATTTCACCCTGAATTGAAGTTTATATCTCATTAGACCTCAAATTGAAAATTTTGTTTCTTATATGCGGGACACTACTGTAGATCGTTGAACCTTTATTCTTGAGCAATGTTATCTTACCATTTGTGTTTTCAGATAACAGAACACTGTTTATTTACGATGTTTTAAATGTCAAGAAACATATCTGCTGCAGTGTTAGCGACCACATTTATATTTCTGCATTCAAAAAATAAGAAACCAATCAAGAAACCTTTAGTACTAAAAAGCGGACAAAATTCAATGTGAAATTAAGAAACTTTTAATACCATTGCCTGATCTAAGTTTCTTATTAAAAACGTTTAATACTAAGATGAGCACGATTTTAAGAAACTCTAGTACTATGTCTAAGAGGTATTAAGAAATTTTTTAAAAGTGAAACTCTAGTACTATGTCTGAGAAGTAATAAGAAGCTTTTTAAAAGTTATGGACAATGAAGCAAATATATTGTTGAACCTTTATTCTGGAGTAATATTAACTAGCCATTTGTGTTTTGAACATAAGAGAACAGTATCCTAAATGCTGTTTTGAATGTCAAGAACCATATCTGCAGCTGTGTTAGAGACCACATTGATAATTCATGCATTCAAAAATAAGAAACCAATTAAGAAACCTTTAGTATTAAAAGAAAATTCCATGTTAAATCAAGAAACTTTTGGTGATATGGTCTGAGCCAAGTTTCTAATAGACGATTACGCTAAAGATGGCGGCAAGGAACTTTTTACCAAGATGCATTGCGTTCTTTAATCGAATTCCTATAGAATCGTTAAGGATTCGTAATTAGAACGCAATGCATCTTGGTAAAAAGTTCCTCGCCGCCATCTTTAGCGTAATCGTCTATTGTAAAAATGTGTAATATCTTGAACAACTGAGAAAAGTTCTACGATGTTTACGGACTGAACAGTAAACATCGGTTATGGCCGCGGTACTGTAGAATCTTAAAAATTTCTTGGTACTTGCTTGTTGAGTGATATTGGACGTGCCGCTTATATGGGCGGGATTTTGGGTAGCTTTTTCAGAATTTTTATCGCAATTGAAGAAATTTGAATAGAGCTTGTATCTTCAAATGGACAAAATTCATAGCCAAAGTTTCCAAACTTCCTAAAATTCATGCAAAAGGGGAAGAAATTCTTGAAAAATTCAGTCCAAAAAATGGATCTTTTTGTCAAAGTCCAGATTCACGTCGAGTTACGGTCACAGTCAATTTTGAGATAATTCCGTGCAATTTCAATATTTGGTAACCTGCGCACAGACTTTACTTAAAGCCTGTGCGCAGGCTAAATATTAGGTCATTTGTGCCACTTTTTATGCCATTTGGACCACTCTAGTGACAACATTTTCAAAATCTTTGTCCATATTCGTAATCAGCACACTCAAAATAGGTTTTGCATCGATTTTGAGATAATTCTGTGCAATTTCAATTTTAGGTCATTTGGGCCACTTCTTGTGCCATTTGGATCACTTTAGTGACAAAATTTTCAATATCTCCGTCCATATTCGTAATCAGCACACTCAAAATAGGTTTTTGCAACAATTTTGAGATAATTCTGTGCAATTTCAATATTTTCATCATTTGTGCCACTTTTTGTGCTATTTGGACCACTCTAGTGACAACATTTTCAAAATCTTTGTCCATATTCGTAATCAGCACACTCAAAATAGGTTTTGCATCGATTTTGAGATAATTCTGTGCAATTTCAATTTTAGGTCATTTGGGCCACTTCTTGTGCCATTTGGATCACTTTAGTGACAAAATTTTCAATATCTCCGTCCATATTCGTAATCAGCACACTCAAAATAGGGTTTTGCAACAATTTTGAGATAATTCTGTGCAATTTCAATATTTTCATCATTTGTGCCACTTTTTGTGCTATTTGGACCACACAACTTCAGTGACAATATTTTCAAAGTCTTCCCCCATATTCAAAACCTGCGTACTTGAAATAGGCTTTGCACCAATTTTGATATAATTCTGTGCAATTTCAATTCGAGTTCATTTGTGCCACTTTTTGTGCCATTTGGACCACTTTAGTGACAATGTTTTTAAAATCTTTAAAATCGTTCATTCTCATAATCAGGACACTCGAAATGGGCTTTTTACAAATTTTGAGATATTTCTATGCAATTTCAATTTTAGGTCATTTGTGCCACTTTTTGTGCCCTTTGGACCACTTCAGTGACAATATTTTCAAATTCCTCGACCATATTCATAATCAGCGTACTTGAAATAGGCTTTTTACAAATTTTGAGATATTTCTATGCAATTTCAATTTTAGGTCATTTGTGCCACTTTTTGTGCCCTTTGGACCACTTCAGTGACAATATTTTCAAAATCCTCGCCCATATTCATAATCAGCGTACTTGAAATAGGCATTGCCCAATCTTTGAGATAATTCTGTGCAATTTCCATTTTAAGTCATTTGTGCCACTTTTTGTGCCATTTGGGCGATTTTAGTGAACAAATTATCAAAATCTTCGCCCATATTCATAATCAGCGTACCCGAAATGGGCTTTGCACCAATTTGGAGATAATTCTATGCAATTTCAACTTTAGGTCATTTGTGCCACTTTTTGTGCCCTTTGGACCACTTCAGTGACAATATTTTCAAAATCCACGCCCATATTCATAATCAGCGTACTTGAAATAGGCTTTGCACAAATTTTGAGATAATTCTGTGCAATTTAAATTTTAGTTCATTTGTGCCACTTTTTGTGCCATTTGGGCGACTTTAGTGACAATATTTTCATAATCTTCGCCCAAATTCATAATCAGCGTACCCGAAATAGGCTTTGCACAAATTTTGAGATAATTCTGTGCAATTTAAATTTTAGGTCATTTGTGCCACTTTTTGTGCCATTTGGGCGACTTTAGTGACAATATTTTCATAATCTTCGCCCATATTCATAATCAGCGTACCCGAAATAGGCTTTGCACAAATTTTGAGATAATTCTGTGCAATTTAAATTTTAGGTCATTTGTGCCACTTTTTGTGCCATTTGGGCGACTTTAGTGACAATATTTTCATAATCTTCGCCCATATTCATAATCAGTGTACCCGAAATAGGCTTTGCACCAATTTTGAGATAATTCTGTGCAATTTCAATTTTAGGTCATTTGTGCCACTTTTTGTGCCATTTGGGCGACTTTAGTGACAATATTTTCAAAATCCTCGCCCATATTCATAATCAGCGTACCAGAAATAGGCTTCGCGCCAATTTTGAAATAATTCTGTGCAATTTCAATTTTAGGTCATTTGTGCCACTTTTTGTGCCATTTGGGCGACTTTAGTGACAATATTTTCATTGGGTTCTCTGACGTTCTTTAGGAATTCTCTGAAGAACCTTCATGGGTTCTTTGGAGAACCTTTATGGGCTCTCTGAAGAACCTTCATGGGTTTTTTGGAGAACCTTTATGGGCTCTCTGAAGAACCTTCAGGGGTTCTCTGAAGAACCTTTATAGGTTCTCTGAAGGACCTCTAGGGGTTCTCTGAATTACCTTTAGGGGTTCTTTGAAGAACCTTTAGGGGTTCTTTGAAGTACCTTCATGGGTTCTCTGAAGAACCTTCGTGGGTTCTCTGAAGAACCTCTAAGGGTTCTCTGAAGTACCTTTAGGGGTTCTTTGAAGAACCATTGGTAGGGGTTCTTTGAAGAACCCCTAACTTGGGGTTCTTTGAAGAACCTTTAGGGGTTCCATATATGTATCCTGCTCAAGAACCCTAAAAGGTTCTTCGTAAGCCACCTTTTTTCTGTGAGTGTAACACAAAAGGAAAAAATCTAAAGGCAATATGAAGTAGCTTGAATCTAAATTCAGCAGAATACACAAACATGAAAAGAAAACTGATCAACTAACCCGTCGATTCCTTGCATTGACATCTGCCTTGGACTGTAGAAGAGTCTTAACCAAATCATGATCTCCTATGGTCACAGCTATGTGCAACGGAGTCCCTTCCTTCAAAAATGATAGCATAAAATGTTAATAAATCCTTAAAAATTTGAATACAGTTAAACGACGTGAGCATTTTACTTTAACCTCAAATTGAATCATTCTCGTTATTACAAGAAATATATTAGCTATAGGGTACACTGAAATCAAGTTCAGGCGTTTCAACCAACATAGTACAAAAAATATTCGAAGGGTTTAATGTATTCATAGTTTGTTGATATTATAATAAATTCAGTATTTTATGACTTTGGTCTTGTTTCTATGAGTAGAAATTGTATTGGCAAATTCAAGGTTGAGAAAATCATTATTTTTTCTAGAGGTGGTTGATCGCTTCATTAAATATTTGATGAATCACTGATCTTCAACCAACTCTATGGGTACCTGGACACAAACAAACACTTGTTCCCCAAACAGTCCGGTTTTAGACACCTTTACTCTGTAGTAACAACTCTCCTGTCCTGCACCAACGACTGGTATCAAAATGTGGATACGGGGAATTACACTGCATTGGTGTTTGTAGACCTAAAAAAAAGCGTTTGATATTCTTAATCATGATATCCTGCTGAAAAAGATGCAGAAGTATGGAGTTTCTGGTAACGAGCTTGCCTGGTTTACGTCATATCTCCAAAACAGACGGCAGTTATGCAAGGTCAATGGAGTTTCTTCACGAATGGAAGAAATACATTGCGGTGTACCTCAGGGATCTTGTCTTGGACCCCTTCTTTTTATAGCCTATATCAATGATCTTCCATTTTGTCTGGAGAGCTGCCTGGTGACCATGTATGCTGATGATGCCAGCATCTCCTTTACTGCAAAAAGCGTCGACGATCTGAATATGACGCTGAACAAAGAACTTGATTCTTTACGGAAATGGCTCCAAGGCAATAAACTGTCTTTGAATGTCCTGAAGACACAGGCAATGGTTATTGGATCTCGTCCCAACCTTAAGAAGAGTTCGACAAAACTATTGGAACCCCCCTATTTTTCTATTGGGGGCTCCGAAGTCGAAATAGTAGATAACGTCAAATACTTAGGGGTGCAGATTGATAGACATCTGGCTTGGGACAAACATATCCATTTTGTACGATCTAAAGTCTCACGTGCCATTGGATTCCTTAAATATGCCAAGAAGTTACTGCCACAGGACACTCTCTGTAAAATGTATCGTGGTATCGTTGAACCGCACCTCCGCTACTGCTGTTCGGTCTCGGGGGCATGTGGACGGACTAGGCTGCAGGGGCTGCAAAAACTTCAAAACCGTGCAGCTAGAATTGTGACCAACAGTAGTTATGATTCTTCTGCTAGTGCCTTGATAAAGACTCTAAATTGGCCTACGGTAGCGGATATGATTAAAGTCGAGACAGCTTGCATGGTTTATAAATCAATAAATGACCTTGCTCCAGACTATCTGTTAGAAATTTTTACAAAAACTCGGCATGCAGTAGGAAAAATTTGAGAAACACAGCAACTGATCTCCAGGTCCCTCTAATGAAAACGTGGAATGGTCAACGAGCTTTCTCATATCGTGGTGCTTGTGTCTGGAACCACTTAGATTTGGAAGTCAAGCAGGCATCCTCTTTCAAAGCATTTAAAGACGCTGTAAAAAATGATTTATTTTGCTGTTTCTTTTTATTCATTTATTTATTATGTATCATTTTAATTAGGATAGGGCTTTTAATTGATAAATAAATTTTCTTTTTTAGATTTTAAGCACGGCCCCCTTAAAAGCAGTCTTCTTATATTGACGGGGTAACCGTGGGTAAATAATTTAAAATGAAATGGAATGAAATGAAATGAAATGAAGGCAGGAAACGTTCCAGTCTTTCTAAATGATCCAATCAACATAACACAAAAGCAAAAAGTCTAAAGGCAATATGAAGTAGCTTAAATCTAAATTCAGCAGAATACACAAACATGAAAAGAAAACTGATCAACTAACCCATCGATTCCTTGCATTGACATCTGCCTTGGACTGTAGAAGAGTCTTAACCAAATCATGATCTCCTTTCATCACAGCAGAATGCAAAGATGTGTTTCCCTTCAAAAATGATGGCATAAAATGTTAATAAATCCTTAAAAATTTGAATACAGTTAAACGACGTCAGCATTTTATTTTAATCTCAAATTGAACCTTTCTCGTTATTACAAGAAATATAATAGCTATAGGGTACACTGAAATCAAGTTCAGGCTTTTCAGCGAAGCTTCTAAAATTTCGGCGTAAAATACGCGGGAGGAGGGGGGGGGGGCTGGGTTAGGCCGATGATCTTAGTAATTACAATGTGTATGAGTATAGCTTTCTACAACCTTGCCACCTTAATTGCATTTTCCCACGATCTGTACCGCATTGACACGTATTTTTTTTTCTCGTAGCGAAGTCCCCCAGATGTTGTTCTACGTATGCTCCACGTTTTGCATATCCCATCAACAAAGCTTCCAAAGGGCGAAAGAGGAGAAAGAATTTTGGTAGCTGGGTATAGATAACGTAGTACATGGTAAGAATCTTTCGGCGAAATGCTGGAAAGTTGCTGGGAGACTTGTTCTAAGCCATAGCATAAGTTGGCTTTTTGAAAACTATTCTAGACAAATTATTCTAGAATTGTCCAACACTTATAGTTTATGAGGCTATGGAAATTGGATTGTGGGAACCGTTCTAGAACAAAATATAGTGTGTTTGCGCAAAAATTTTCTTGCAGATGTGATTCATTGAAAATTAATACAAAATTGCGACGGTTTCCAACTTGGTCTTGGTAAAGATGGCATGCAGGGTATGGATTCTAAGCCAAAGAATATCTTGGTTAAAAATGTTACCGGAGATGCTAATTAAAATAACTGTTGCAAAGTGATTAATAATTCCAATGTACCACAGGCTAAAATGTGATCGGTGGAAGTGTTCTAAGCCAAAGTAAAGAGCGTATCCAGAAAAAATATTCCTGGGGCACTTGCCCCCAACCCCCTCAATTTTTGCTTGAACTTTCTACAGAGTCCGATGCCCTCTTTTCACAGACCATATATACTTCATATTTTTCAATCTGAGAGTACACCATAGCTATTTGACAATTCCATTACCGAGTGGCGCGTGTTAGATTGGTCGCAGAAATTTTTGGGGATCTAAAGTTGGAACCTCGGTCCCTAGTTCGACGTTATTTCATAATTTTGGTACCATAATCGTGTTATTTAACAGACTCGTTCATCTTAATATGCCAATCCAGAAAAGGGCCTTTGGTAGCATTTACAGCAAAAGTAGACGGCGTTGTCCAAGAAAAAAATCCAGGGCTCCGCCTCAGATCCCAATCCTGTTTCGTCCTTCCAATAAAAAATCCTGGCGGTGCCACTAAACATTCAGGGAACACAACAAGCAAGATTTCACTGTATTCTCCTCCCAAGCTTCTCCTCCCTAGCTCCTAATCTTAGCACTTTTCTCTTAGCTTGATCGGAGGAAATTTTGTAAAAATCCCATATAGAATAAGAAAGGAGTGACCGATTTCAGCAAACAAATATCTAGAAAATAATTGAACATGAAAGCAATTCAAACAGACATTGCAAAATATAATTGCTTACATACTTAGGGAGCATTAGCCTTGGAAATAGCAGACCATTTTTGACTCACATCATATGTTGACAGCAGCAATATGATTTGACGTTTGTCATGAAAAACCATAAATGTTTCCATGCCTCACCATTGACAACTAGTTGTTGGTTTCTTTCATCATTAGATTTAATAATTAGTCAAGATATCAGCTTAGAAAATGAAATCTAGGTGCTTCCAATTGATAAAAATCTTCTCAATATATGTCTAGTTTTATCAAAGTTCCTTTACCACAAAATTGAGCTGATTGTAAGTGTAGATCTATCAACATGCCTTTATCTAAAATTGTGCAAAAAGGTAACACATAACGAATAAAATTCAAAGCATTTTAATAAGCTTTTCAACACCGCTATGTCAAATAAATTATGGAATTTCATGCAGGATTGTAAACTTGCCTTGAATGACTCCAGCCCAGAGCTTCCACATCAAATCACTGATAACAATCAAGTAAATTGAGATTAACTAAACTGTGTTATTTAATCTGACATCGTTCCTTCTTAATCATTGCCAGTTTCAAGATTTCTCATCACCTAGTAATACGATGCAAGCTTGAAACATGTTAGCATTTTACTCTCCCAGCAAATACAACATAAATTATCAACATTAATTCAGCATAGATGGTTAAGACTGGAATTAAAAGAACATACAGCAATCATAGTTTAAGTTGATTTAACAGAGAGAAATGGCAAACTGCACTGTTTTTGCACTGTCGTAAGGTATATTACTAGCAATAACGAAAGTCAAGGAATGCTGCGACTGGGAGCACCCTCCTCTGCAATGATCTTTACTCCTTTTCTCGTTCCGCAGTTCTGTGGACCTGATTTCATGGTCCGTAATTCACTCATAAAGACTCGCTCCCCAGAAATAGTTGCTTTTCCATCAAACAACGGGCGGATTATGGGGCTTTGTTTTTACTGTCATTAACAAAACAAAAGATTTTCCTATAATTGTTCAACGAATAGCAAAGCTCATTGGTTCAATTTTCATCACAAAAAATTAGGAGCAAAGTCTCTAAGAGTACTATCCAATCAAAAGGCCTCTTTTTATCATAATGACTTGAGCACATGACTGTAGGTCAGTATCGGGGCCCGACGCTTTTATTGCATTGTTCAACCTGTAACAACACAACAGAAAACCTATTCTACAGGTATGTGAGGATATATGATCACATGAACACATGATCTATGGTGCATGCAGCACATCTGAAATGCGCATCATGCAAAGTCACATGTTTGACGACAGACAGACAGACACAGCTCGATTTCACTATGAAAATCGTCTTCGCAATATTAGTATCGCTGCGCAGTAATTAAGGGTCACTATATAAAATAATGAAACTAACTTACTGACAAATATAAAAACAAGACATGGAAACAAAAAGAAAGGGCAGTTACAATGAGCTGCACATGACACTATCAAAAAGATTAAATAGGAAACCATATTAACATCTGCTTTATAATTGAAGTTAGGCAAGCATAGGCGACAAGGCTTAAAGAGTCATAATCAACCAGGATCATTCACGGAGAGGAAAACATAAGAGACAGCACAAAATGATGGCATATTAGCACTTCTTGTGATGATTTTGGCTAAACAAGTCACAGTACCCTTATTAACAGGTTTCCTGTCTTGTCAGTGTCACTTCACCGGCAAAGATGTCAAAGAGCTACAAGATAAAGTCGCAGGTATCGAGAAGAATACCAAGAAGCTGATACAGGAGAGCTATGATGTCAACAATGAGTTTGAAATTTTAGCAGACAAACATGAATATCAGGAGAATCAGTCTCGTCGTAATAATGTCAAGCTAATCGGAGTGCCAGAAAGTGCCAATGCAGAAAGCTGGGAAGAATCTGAGCAAATATTCAAAGAGAATGTTAAGAGTGCCCTGCAAATTGATGATGCAAGTGTTATGGCGATTGAACGTGCACACCGTGTGGGTAAAAAAGGTGGCAAGAAGGGTCGCAATGGAGAGGTTTTACCCAGACCCATTGTTGCAAAATTCTTAAATTGGAAAGATCGTGAAAAAGTATTGAAGTCAGCACGGGATAAACGCCCGGATGGCCTGTTTTTTGTTGAGGATCTAGCCCAAAGAACTCTGGAAAAAAGGGAAGCACAAAAACCTGAATTGGCAAAGGCTAGACTTGAGGGGAAATTAGCTTATTTTGTTGCAGGAAAGTTAGTCATCAAAGACAAACCACCTGACACTCGGAGAAGAAAGCTGCCATCAAACCAAAGCAGGAGTGATGATGAATGTGGGGTATTTATTCGTCAGGAAGTAGCCTAGAAATGGACATGATAACATTCACTGCTAATTTGTGTTGTTGCACTGTCATCAGTTTCTTTTTCTTATTCATCCTAGGTCATTGCCTCAATCATGACAAGGTCTGTTAGTTTCCCATGTGGTATTTGCCACAAAAATGTATCCGATAATCAAAAAACTATTCTCTGTAATAACTGCAACTTTTACGTTCATTCTAAATGCAATGGCATCTCTGCTTCAGAATATAAAGAACTTGAAAAAGAACCTGTTGATGTCTCTTGGTTTTGCAAAACATGTACCACAGAAATGTTTCCATTTGGCACAGTGGAAAATGATGAATTGTTCGGACTGTATAATTTTGACCTGCCCTCTTTTGTTGACTCAGCACCTACATTTGAAATTATTTCTAACCTGACAAACTTGCCTAATCTTAGTGATTATGATATTGATGAACATATGCCTCAGAATATTGATTCTCGCTACTTCACTTTATCTGAACTTTCCTCGTTGCAGTTATCTTCCAGTGACTTTTCTATTCTTCACACTAATATAAGAAGTCTATCCCTTCATCATGATGAATTAGTTTCCTTATCTACTCACACAAAGCTGAATCTTGATGTGATTGGAGTTTCTGAAATGTGGCATTCTAAGGATAATCCAATATCTTCAAATGTTGATATTCCTGGTTATAAATATTATGACACTTCATCTTTAAGTCAGAATGGTGGTGTTGGTTTGTATGTTAAAACAATTCTTACTTCTAATCCAAGGATTGACCTAGACTCTAGCACAAATGATTTTGAAACTGTTTGGGTTGAAATTGAAAGTAAAAAGGACAAAAATATCCTAATTTGCTGTGTTTATAGACATCCTAATTCGAATATAGATGTCCTTACTTCTCATTTTGAGAATCTGCTCCCAAAAATCTCCTCAAACAATCTAGTTTTCATAATGGGTGATTTCAATATCAATTTACTAAATTATGATTCCCATACACCAACTAATGACTTTGTTAATAATCTTTTTTCACACAGTCTTCTTCCTTGTATTCATCATCCAACTAGAATCTCACAAAACTCTGAATCAGTCATTGACAACATATATACTAATGCTGCTAATGCTAATATAACTAGTGGCAATATTTTAATGCAAATTTCTGACCATTTTCCCCAATTCTTGGTTTTGAAAAACAGTCAGATTAGTCATCACAGGCCTGAATCATTTAAATATGATTATTCCAAGTTTAAAGAAGACAAGTTTCTCGAGGATTTTAACCAGACTGACTTTACTCACAAAGATAGCATGGACATGAATATGAATACCAAGTTTGACAGGTTTTTGGGTGACCTTAATTTTCTGACACATAAGCATGTACCAATTAAAAAGAGGAGTAGAAAGGAATTAAAGCTAATAGACAAACCATGGATAAACAGTAAAATACAAAAGATGATGAGAATCAGGGACAAAATTCTGCTAAAGTTAAAAAAGAAGCGAACTGATGATAACCGTAATCTGTATAAAAACTTTAGAAATCGAGTGTCCAATGAATTAAAAGAAAGTAAATCAAGATATCTTTACAATTACTTTTCTTCTAACAGTCAAAATATGAAAAAATTATGGTCTGGTATTAAATCAATTATCTCTCATAAATCTTCCACTTCTTCTTCAATTAATAAAATCAAAGACAAGGATGAAAATGTAACCTCAGACTCTTGCAAAATTTCAAATATTTTTAATGATTTCTTTGTAAGTGTTGCTGATGAAATAACAAAGACAATCCCAAAGACTCCTAAATCTCCTCTTGACTATCTTTCTAATAGATCTTCTAATTCTCTTTTTCTTACTCCAGTTACTTTCATAGAAGTTAGTGACCTAATCAACGTTCTAAATCCATCAAAGTCTGTAGGTCCCAACAGTATACCTATCAAATTACTAAAAATCATTGGACCATCTGTTTCTCCAATTCTTGCTCTTCTTGTTAATCAGTCTTTTCAAACTGGTATTTTCCCTGATAAACTTAAAATAGCCAAGGTAATTTCATTGTTCAAAAAAGGAAATCCTGAGCTACCATCAAACTATAGGCCAATTTCTCTTTTGCCCATCTTCAGTAAGATATTTGAGAAGTTAATGTATAGAAGACTATATAGATTCCTAGAGTTACATGATGTTCTTTTTTCTCTACAATTTGGATTTCAAGAAAACCACTCAATTGATCATGCTCTTGTGAGCCTAACAGAAACTGTAAAGAATACACTTGACAATAAAAGATTTGGTTGCGGTATTTTCATAGATTTACAGAAGGCTTTTGATACTGTTAATCATAAAATTTTACTATAGAAACTGGAACACTATGGTGTTCGGGGATGTGCTCTTGAGTGGTTTGGGTCATATCTTTCTGACAGAAAGCAGTATGTTTCTGTTAATGGTAGTAATTCCAACTTACTTTCAGTTTCTTGTGGGGTACCACAAGGTTCTGTACTGGGTCCATTACTTTTTCTTATTTACATTAATGATCTACCTAATACTTCTAAGAAATTAAAATTTTATCTTTTTGCTGATGATACAAACATCTACTATGAATCCAGTAATTTGTCTAATTTGATTAAAATAGTAAACAGAGAGGAGAGTTGAAATCAGTAAAAAAATGGCTTGATGCAAATAAATTATCACTAAACATTGATAAGACAAACTACATTATATTTCATTCTTCATCTGCAACTGTGCCTTCTGATGCTGTTGTTAAAATAGGGAAAAAATATATTAAAAGAGTGAAATTCGTTAAATTCTTAGGACTCCTTTTATATGAGCATCTAAGCTGGAAATACCATCTCAGTGAACTCTCTAAAAAATTAGCCAGGACGTGTGGAATCTTTTTCAGAATTCGAAACTTACTGCCGCTTGATGTTTCACTCTGCTTGTATAATGCTTTATTCCTTTCTTTTCTGCAATATGGTCTTGTTGTTTGGGGTGGAACATATGCATCATACATTGAACCAATATTTAAATTACAGAAAAAAGCAGTCAGGGCTATCTCTTTTCAGCCTCGTTTGTCACCCTCTCCTCCTATTTTCAAAGATCTTAAACTTCTCAAACTCTCTGAGATTTTTGGGCTCAGACTCTTAATTTTTGTTTTTGAATCTGTCAACAAAACTTCACCTACTTGCTTTCATAACTTTTTCTTATTCAATTCATCTGTTCATCAATACTCCACAAGACAGGCCAGTCAAGGTGATCTATATTTATTCCGAAAAAATAGTATTCAATATGGTCTTAAATCAATTCGCTATCTTGGTGCTATACTCTGGAATTCTTTACCTGTGGAACTCCGTAATGCTCCATCTAAACTATCATTTAAATCACAACTGAAAATTTACTTATTGAGCAAGAACCAATAGATCTGATCTATTTGTCATCTTGAATAATTTCACAACTATTATGCAAACATGATATGGTGCCTGTGTGCTTTGTGGGTGGTCCTGTGCTGGGTTGGTTGTTGTCCTGTGCTGGGTCTGCTGTCTTGGATGGGTGGGTTGCTACCTCTGATGGGGATGGTGGCCTGCCCATTTGAGATGGTGGCCTGTGTGGGATGGTGGCTCATCTTGTGTGGGGCTGTCCTCATGCTTTGGTGCATGGGCTCCATAGCGTGATGAAATGCAAATCCGTCTACTTCTAAGGTTAATTTTAATTCATCCAAAGTCAACCGATAATATTCTAGGATAGGGGGGGGGGGCTCTCTCCTCGATTAGTTTACCTACTGAGAGAGCTAAGTAATTCCCTGCATACAATTTATCTTAGTTCTTTGTTTTGTATTTGCATGTATTAATTTCTTATAGTATCTTTAATTCTTTGTAATATTGCCTGATGTTCTTGTAGTTTAGTTGTTATATATATATATGTGTTTAATTGTATGTAGCGGAATTTAACATATGAACTGAAACTGAAACTGAAAGTGTCCATTGATTTTGCCGAGAAAATTTTGAATCCATCTGGCAACCAAACTCAATTGACGTCATTACACGCATTAGCATCCAACATTGTTCAAGCTGGTGTATTACGCATTCATTCAAGAAACGGAGTTATTGTGCTAATGACATTTCCAAACAATAAGACCTTTCACTTTGAAATTTTAGTCATTCCAGACTTAAAAGAAAACACTGTATTTGGGAAGAACTATCTTAGGAAAACAGATGCAGCAATTAACTTTCAAGGAGTTGCGATTTCAATCAGAGGATCCTAGCATGAATTTTGAATTGAATTGTATCCGTCGTGAACAGAGAAACTTCGAGCAATCACGTGAGTCATTGGCACAACTTAACCTCAGACTGTGTCACAAAGAAAAAATAACATCACTTTCCGTTCCGTTCTTTTTTTCATCCAGGAAGGAAGGACAGTAGTAGGATTATATGACTAATAATGCCTTGCGTAATTTATGTGTAATAATTCTATTATTTCTAAATGTAGCTTCGTTTCCATAGGTACACATAATGTAGTATTTTTTTCAAATCAGTCAGTTCTTTGCCTCTACGCAAGTCGCATCTGTGTTGCTATTCATTCTCACAAGCTACTTGCTCAAGGTAACAGGCAAGTTAGACCCTGTTATACCCGGAGTCCCCGTACCTATAATACTACACCTGTGCTGTCGCAAATTATGGATTTGAAATATTGCTTGGATCGGTTGTTATTCACCCCAACGACGGCATACATCCAATGTGAGACGGACTAACAAAGGTTTTTGAGAAAACGAATTAAGCGAAGTAGCACGTGGCATCTATGTAGTGTATACCAAAGCTTGAAATTTTCTTAACCGAACTGGCCAGTTCTATGGATAAAACTTGGGGTCAATTGAATTATATTTTTATCATTGTCATCTGGAAGGTCTTTACTAAAATATGAGAAGAGTTGTATCAGAGCGTTGTTTGAAAAGGTGTTCATTTGGGCAAATTTGGGTAGCACCGTGTTGCAGTAGCTCTGTATGATATAAAGAGGATGAGTGCAACTTACTTCCAAACAGATCTCCTGCAGTAATTTTTCTTTGAACTGTCGTTGCATTAACATGTTTCCAATCAGTTTATTTGATTCTTAAAAGCGTGCCGATTTATCAAGCAAAATTCAATATATTAGGTACGAAATCACAAGGCAGGAAACGTCCTAGTCTTTCTAAATGATCCAATTAACATAGCACAAAAGGAAAAAATCTAAAGACAATATGAAGTAGCTTAAATCTAAATTCAGCAGAATACACAAACATGAAAAGAAAACTGATCAACAAACCCATTCATTCCTTGCATTGACATCTGCCTTGGACTGCAGAAGAGTCTTAACCAAATCGTGATCTTCTTTCATCACAGCTATGTGCAACGGAGTCCCTTCCTTCAAAAATGATAGCATAAAATGTTAATAAATCCTTAAACATAGAATACAGTTAAACGACGTGAGCATTTTACTTTAACCTCAAATTGAATCATTCTCGTTATTACAAGAAATATATTAGCTATAGGGTACACTGAAATCAAGTTCAGGCGTTCAACCACCATAGTACAAAAAATATTCGAAGGGTTTAATGTATTCATTGTTTGTTGATATTATAATAAATTCAGTATTTTATGACTTTGGTCTTGTTTCTATGAGTAGAAATTGTATTGGCAAATTCAAGGTTGAGAAAATCATTATTTTTTCTAGAAATGGCTGATCGCTTCATTAAATATCTGATGAATCGCTGATCTTCAACCAACTCTATGGACACTTGGACACAAACAAACACTTGTTCCCCAAACAGTCCGGTTTTAGACGCCTTTACTCTGTAGTAACAACTCTCCTGTCCTGCACCAACGACTGGTATCAAAATATGGATACGGGGAATTACACTGCATTGGTGTTTATAGACCTAAAAAAGCGCTTGATACTGTTAATCATGATATCCTGCTGAAAAAGATGCAGAAGTATGGAGTTTCTGGTAACGAGCTTGCCTGGTTTACGTCATATCTCCAAAACAGACGGCAGTTATGCAAGGTCAATGGAGTTTCTTCACGAATGGAAGAAATACATTGTGGTGTACCTCAGGGATCTTGTCTTGGACCCCTTCTTTTTATAGTCTATATCAATGATCTTCCATTTTGTCTGGAGAGCTGCCAGGTGACCATGTATGCTGATGATACCAGCATCTCCTTTACTGCAAAAAGCGTCGACGATCTGAATATGACGCTGAACAAAGAACTTGATTCTTTACGGAAATGGCCCCAAGGCAATAAACTGTCTTTGAATGTCCTGAAGACACAGGTAATGGTTATTGGATCTCGTCCCAACATTAAGAAGAGTTCGACAAAAGTAGTGGAACCCCCCTATTTTTCTATTGGGGGCTCCGAAGTCGAAATAGTAGATAACGTCAAATACTTAGGGGTGCAGATTGATAGACATCTGGCTTGGGACAAACATATCCATTTTGTACGATCTAAAGTCTCACGTGCCATTGGATTCCTTAAATATGCCAAGAAGTTACTGCCACAGGACACTCTCTGTAAAATGTATCGTGGTATCGTTGAACCGCACCTCCGCTACTGCTGTTCGGTCTCGGGGGCATGTGGGGGGACTAGGCTGCAGGGGCTGCAAAAACTTCAAAACCGTGCAGCTAGAATTGTGACCAACAGTAGTTATGATTCTTCTGCTAGTGCCTTGATAAAGACTCTAAATTGGCCTACGGTAGCGGATATGATAAAAGTCGAGACAGCTTGCATGGTTTATAAATCAATAAATGACCTTGCTCCAGACTATCTGTTAGAAATTTTTACAAAAAACTCGGCATGCAGTAGGAAAAATTTGAGAAACACAGCAACTGATCTCCAGGTCCCTCTAATGAAAACGTGCAATGGTCAACGAGCTTTCTCATATCGTGGTGCTTGTGTCTGGAACCACTTAGATTTGGAAGTCAAGCAGGCATCCTCTTTCAAAGCATTTAAAGACGCTGTAAAAAAATGATTTATTTTGATGTTTCTTTTTATTCATTTATTTATTATGTATCATTTTAATTAGGATAGGGCTTTTAATTGATGAATAAATTTTCTTTTTTTATATTTTAAGCACGGCCCCCTTAAAAGCAGTCTTCTTATATTGACGGGGTAACCGTGGGTAAATAATTTAAAATGAAATGGAATGAAATGAAGGCAGGAAACGTTCCAGTCTTTCTAAATGATCCAATCAACATAACACAAAAGCAAAAAGTCTAAAGGCGATATGAAGTAGCTTAAATCTAAATTCAGCAGAAAACTCAAACATGAAAAGAAAACTGATCAACTAACCGAATAATTCCTTGCATTGACATCTGCCTTGGACTGTAGAAGAGTTTTAACCAAATCATGATCTCCTTTCATCACAGCAGCATGCAAAGATGTGTTTCCCTTCAAAAATGATAGCATAAAATTTTAATAAATCCTTAAAAATTTGAATACGAATACAGTTAAGCGACGTCAGCATTTTATTTTAATCTCAAATTGAACCATTCTCATTATTTCAAGAAATATAATAGCTATAGGGTATACTGAAATCAAGCCCAGGCGTTTCAGCGAATGTTCCGATTCCGGCGTAAAAAATGCGGGAGGGGGGGGGAGGGTTAGGCCGATGACTTTAGTAATTGCAATGTGTATGAGTACAGCTTTCTACAATCGTGCCATTTCAATTGCATTGTCCCATGATCTGAACAGCATTGACTCGTATTTTTTTTCCTCGTAGCGAAGTCCCCCAGATCCTGTTCTACGCATGCTCCACGTTTTGCATATCCCATCAACATAGCTTCAAAAGGGCGCAAGTCAAGATCTTTTTCACGAAAGAGGAGAAAGAATTTTGGTAGCTGGGTATGGATAACGCAGTGCATGGTAAGAATCTTTCGGCGAAATGATGGAAAGTTGCTAGGAGACTTGTTCAAAGCCATACCATCAGTTGGCTTTTTTAAAACCTTTCTAGACAACCTATTGTAGAATTGTCCAATACTTATATCGTCTATGAGGCTATGGAACTTGGATTGTGAGAACCGTTCTAGGACAAAGTATATTGTGTTTGCGCAAGAATTATCTTGCAGATGTGATTCATTAAAAATGACTGTAAAATTGCCACGGCTTCCTATTTGGTCTTGGTAAAGATGGCAAGCAGGAAAGGCATTCTTAGCCAAAGAATGTCAAGTTTAAAAACTTTACCAGAGATCCTAATTAAAATAACTGCTGCAAAATGATTAACAATTACAATGTAGCACAGGATAAAATGTGATCGGTAACGCTGTTCTAAGCCAAAGTAAAGAGCGTATCCAGAAAAATTTCCCTGGGGCCTTTACCCTCAGACCCCCTCAATGTTTGCTTGAAGATTCTACAGAGTCCGATGTCCTCTTTTTACAGACCATATATACTTCATATTTTTCAATCTGAGAGTACACCATAGGTCTTTGACAATTCCATTACCCAGTGGCGCGTGATAGATTGGTCGCAGAAATTTTTGGGCATCCAAAGGTTGGACGATCGGTCCCTGGTTGGACGTCATTTTCTAACTGTGGTACCATACTCGTGTTATTTAACAGACTCAGTCATATTAATATGCCAATCCAGAAAAGGGGCGTTGGTAGCATTTACAGCAAAAGTAGACGGCGTTGTCCAAGAAAAAATTCCAGGAACCCGCCCCAGATCCCAATCCTGTTTCGTCCCTCTAATAAAAAATCTTGGCGGTGCCATTGCACATTCAGGGAACACAACAAGCAAGATTTCACTGTATTCTCCTCCCAAGCTTCTCCTCCCTAGCTCTTAATCTTAGCACTTTTTTCTTAGATTTATCGGAGGAAATATTGTAAAAATCCCATACAGAATAAGAAAGGAGTGACCGATTTCACTAAGCAAATATCTTGACAATAATTGAACATGTAAGCAATTCAAACAGAAATTGCAAAATATCATTGCTTACATATTTACGGAGCATTACCCTTTAAAATAGCAGACCATTTTTGACTCACATCATATGTTGATAGCAGAAATATGAGTTGACGTTTGTCATGAAAAACCTCAAACGTTTATATGCCTCACCTTTGACAACTAGTTGTTGGCTTCTTTCAAAATTAGATTCAATAATTAGTCAAGATATCAGCTTAGAAAATGAAATCTAGTTGCTTCCAATTGATAGAAATCTTCTCAATATATGTCTAGTTTTAACAAAGTTCCTTTACCATAAAATTGAGCTGATTGTAAGTGTAGATCTATCAACATGCCTTTATCTAAAATTGTGCAAAAAGGTAACATATAACGAATAAAATTCAAAGCATTTTAATAAGCTTTTCAACACCGCTATGTCAAATAAATTATGGAATTTCATGCAGGATTGTAAACTTGCCTTGAATGACTCCAGCCCAGAGCTTCCACATCAAATCACTGATAACAATCAAGTAAATTGAGATTAACTAAACTGTGTTATTTAATCTGACATCGTTCCTTCTTAATCATTGCCAGTTTCAAGATTTCTCATCACCTAGTAATACGATGCAAGCTTGAAACATGTTAGCATTTTACTCTCCCAGCAAATACAACATAAATTATCAACATTAATTCAGCATAGATGGTTAAGACTGGAATTAAAAGAACATACAGCAATCATAGTTTAAGTTGATTTAACAGAGAGAAATGGCAAACTGCACTGTTTTTGCACTGTCGTAAGGTATATTACTAGCAATAACGAAAGTCAAGGAGTGCTGCGACTGGGAGCACCCTCCTCTGCAATGATCTTTACTCCTTTTCTCGTTCCGCAGTTCTGTGGACCTGATTTCATGGTCCGTATTTCACTCATAAAGACTCGCTCCCCAGAAATAGTTGCTTTTCCATCAAACAACGGGCGGATTATGGGGCTTTGTTTTTACTGTCATTAACAAAACAAAAGATTTTCCTATAATTGTTCAACGAATAGCAAAGCTCATTGGTTCAATTTTCATCACAAAAAATTAGGAGCAAAGTCTCTAAGAGTACTATCCAATCAAAAGGCCTCTTTTTATCATAATGACTTGAGCACATGACTGTAGGTCAGTATCGGGGCCCGACGCTTTTATTTCATTGTTCAACCTGTAACAACACAACAGAAAACCTATTCTACAGGTATGTGAGGATATATGATCACATGAACACATGATCTATGGTGCATGCAGCACATCTGAAATGCGCATCATGCAAAGTCACATGTTTGACGACAGACAGACAGACACAGCTCGATTTCACTATGAAAATCGTCTTCGCAATATTAGTATCGCTGCGCAGTAATTAAGGGTCACTATATAAAATAATAAACTAACTTACTGACAAATATAAAAACAAGACATGCAAACAAAAAGAAAGGGCAGTTACAATGAGCTGCACATGACACTATTAAAAAAGATTAAATAGGAAACCATATTAAGATCTGCTTTATAATGGAAGTTAGGCAAGCATAGGCGACAATGCTTAAAGAGTCATAATCACCCAGGATCATTCACGGAGAGGAAAACATAAGAGACAGCACAAAATGATGGCATATTAGCACTTCTTGTGATGATTTTGGCTAAACAAGTCACAGTACCCTTATTAACAGGTTTCCTGTCTTGTCAGTGTCACTTCACCGGCAAAGATGTCAAAGAGCTACAAGATAAAGTCGCAGGCATCGAGAAGAATACCAAGAAGCTGATACAGGAGAGCTATGATGTCAACAATGAGTTTGAAATTTTAGCAGACAAACATGAATATCAGGAGAATCAGTCTCGTCGTAATAATGTCAAGCTAATCGGAGTGCCAGAAAGTGCCAATGCAGAAAGCTGGGAAGAATCTGAGCAAATATTCAAAGAGAATGTTAAGAGTGCCCTGCAAATTGATGATGCAAGTGTTATGGCGATTGAACGTGCACACCGTGTGGGTAAAAAAGGTGGCAAGAAGGGTCGCAATGGAGAGGTTTTACCCAGACCCATTGTTGCAAAATTCTTAAATTGGAAAGATCGTGAAAAAGTATTGAAGTCAGCACGGGATAAACGCCCGGATGGCCTGTTTTTTGTTGAGGATCTAGCCCAAAGAACTCTGGAAAAAAGGGAAGCACAAAAACCTGAATTGGCAAAGGCTAGACTTGAGGGGAAATTAGCTTATTTTGTTGCAGGAAAGTTAGTCATCAAAGACAAACCACCTGACACTCGGAGAAGAAAGCTGCCATCAAACCAAAGCAGGAGTGATGATGAATGTGGGGTATTTATTCGTCAGGAAGTAGCCTAGAAATGGACATGATAACATTCACTGCTAATTTGTGTTGTTGCACTGTCATCAGTTTCTTTTTCTTATTCATCCTAGGTCATTGCCTCAATCATGACAAGGTCTGTTAGTTTCCCATGTGGTATTTGCCACAAAAATGTATCCGATAATCAAAAAGCTATTCTCTGTAATAACTGCAACTTTTACGTTCATTCTAAATGCAATGGCATCTCTGCTTCAGAATATAAAGAACTTGAAAAAGAACCTGTTGATGTCTCTTGGTTTTGCAAAACATGTACCACAGAAATGTTTCCATTTGGCACAGTGGAAAATGATGAATTGTTCGGACTGTATAATTTTGACCTGCCCTCTTTTGTTGACTCAGCACCTACATTTGAAATTATTTCTAACCTGACAAACTTGCCTAATCTTAGTGATTATGATATTGATGAACATATGCCTCAGAATATTGATTCTCGCTACTTCACTTTATCTGAACTTTCCTCGTTGCAGTTATCTTCCAGTGACTTTTCTATTCTTCACACTAATATAAGAAGTCTATCCCTTCATCATGATGAATTAGTTTCCTTATCTACTCACACAAAGCTGAATCTTGATGTGATTGGAGTTTCTGAAATGTGGCATTCTAAGGATAATCCAATATCTTCAAATGTTGATATTCCTGGTTATAAATATTATGACACTTCATCTTTAAGTCAGAATGGTGGTGTTGGTTTGTATGTTAAAACAATTCTTACTTCTAATCCAAGGATTGACCTAGACTCTAGCACAAATGATTTTGAAACTGTTTGGGTTGAAATTGAAAGTAAAAAGGACAAAAATATCCTAATTTGCTGTGTTTATAGACATCCTAATTCGAATATAGATGTCCTTACTTCTCATTTTGAGAATCTGCTCCCAAAAATCTCCTCAAACAATCTAGTTTTCATAATGGGTGATTTCAATATCAATTTACTAAATTATGATTCCCATACACCAACTAATGACTTTGTTAATAATCTTTTTTCACACAGTCTTCTTCCTTGTATTCATCATCCAACTAGAATCTCACAAAACTCTGAATCAGTCATTGACAACATATATACTAATGCTGCTAATGCTAATATAACTAGTGGCAATATTTTAATGCAAATTTCTGACCATTTTCCCCAATTCTTGGTTTTGAAAAACAGTCAGATTAGTCATCACAGGCCTGAATCATTTAAATATGATTATTCCAAGTTTAAAGAAGACAAGTTTCTCGAGGATTTTAACCAGACTGACTTTACTTACAAAGATAGCATGGACATGAATATGAATACCAAGTTTGACAGGTTTTTGGGTGACCTTAATTTTCTGACACATAAGCATGTACCAATTAAAAAGAGGAGTAGAAAGGAATTAAAGCTAATAGACAAACCATGGATAAACAGTAAAATACAAAAGATGATGAGAATCAGGGACAAAATTCTGCTAAAGTTAAAAAAGAAGCCAACTGATGATAACCGTAATCTGTATAAAAACTTTAGAAATCGAGTGTCCAATGAATTAAAAGAAAGTAAATCAAGATATCTTTACAATTACTTTTCTTCTAACAGTCAAAATATGAAAAAATTATGGTCTGGTATTAAATCAATTATCTCTCATAAATCTTCCACTTCTTCTTCAATTAATAAAATCAAAGACAAGGATGAAAATGTAACCTCAGACTCTTGCAAAATTTCAAATATTTTTAATGATTTCTTTGTAAGTGTTGCTGATGAAATAACAAAGACAATCCCAAAGACTCCTAAATCTCCTCTTGACTATCTTTCTAATAGATCTTCTAATTCTCTTTTTCTTACTCCAGTTACTTTCATAGAAGTTAGTGACCTAATCAACGTTCTAAATCCATCAAAGTCTGTAGGTCCCAACAGTATACCTATCAAATTACTAAAAATCATTGGACCATCTGTTTCTCCAATTCTTGCTCTTCTTGTTAATCAGTCTTTTCAAACTGGTATTTTCCCTGATAAACTTAAAATAGCCAAGGTAATTTCATTGTTCAAAAAAGGAAATCCTGAGCTACCATCAAACTATAGGCCAATTTCTCTTTTGCCCATCTTCAGTAAGATATTTGAGAAGTTAATGTATAGAAGACTATATAGATTCCTAGAGTTACATGATGTTCTTTTTTCTCTACAATTTGGATTTCAAGAAAACCACTCAATTGATCATGCTCTTGTGAGCCTAACAGAAACTGTAAAGAATACACTTGACAATAAAAGATTTGGTTGCGGTATTTTCATAGATTTACAGAAGGCTTTTGATACTGTTAATCATAAAATTTTACTATAGAAACTGGAACACTATGGTGTTCGGGGATGTGCTCTTGAGTGGTTTGGGTCATATCTTTCTGACAGAAAGCAGTATGTTTCTGTTAATGGTAGTAATTCCAACTTACTTTCAGTTACTTGTGGGGTACCACAAGGTTCTGTACTGGGTCCATTACTTTTTCTTATTTACATTAATGATCTACCTAATACTTCTAAGAAATTAAAATTTTATCTTTTTGCTGATGATACAAACATCTACTATGAATCCAGTAATTTGTCTAATTTGATTAAAATAGTAAACAGAGAGGAGAGTTGAAATCAGTAAAAAAATGGCTTGATGCAAATAAATTATCACTAAACATTGATAAGACAAACTACATTATATTTCATTCTTCATCTGCAACTGTGCCTTCTGATGCTGTTGTTAAAATAGGGAAAAAATATATTAAAAGAGTGAAATTCGTTAAATTCTTAGGACTCCTTTTATATGAGCATCTAAGCTGGAAATACCATCTCAGTGAACTCTCTAAAAAATTAGCCAGGACGTGTGGAATCTTTTTCAGAATTCGAAACTTACTGCCGCTCGATGCTTCACTCTGCTTGTATAATGCTTTATTCCTTTCTTTTCTGCAATATGGTCTTGTTGTTTGGGGTGGAACATATGCATCATACATTGAACCAATATTTAAATTACAGAAAAAAGCAGTCAGGGCTATCTCTTTTCAGCCTCGTTTGTCACCCTCTCCTCCTATTTTCAAAGATCTTAAACTTCTCAAACTCTCTGAGATTTTTGGGCTCAGACTCATAATTTTTGTTTTTGAATCTGTCAACAAAACTTCACCTACTTGCTTTCATAACTTTTTCTTATTCAATTCATCTGTTCATCAATACTCCACAAGACAGGCCAGTCAAGGTGATCTATATTTATTCCGAAAAAATAGTATTCAATATGGTCTTAAATCAATTCGCTATCTTGGTGCTATACTCTGGAATTCTTTACCTGTGGAACTCCGTAATGCTCCATCTAAACTATCATTTAAATCACAACTGAAAATTTACTTATTGAGCAAGAACCAATAGATCTGATCTATTTGTCATCTTGAATAATTTCACAACTATTATGCAAACATGATATGGTGCCTGTGTGCTTTGTGGGTGGTCCTGTGCTGGGTTGGTTGTTGTCCTGTGCTGGGTCTGCTGTCTTGGATGGGTGGGTTGCTACCTCTGATGGGGATGGTGGCCTGCCCATTTGAGATGGTGGCCTGTGTGGGATGGTGGCTCATCTTGTGTGGGGCTGTCCTCATGCTTTGGTGCATGGGCTCCATAGCGTGATGAAATGCAAATCCGTCTACTTCTAAGGTTAATTTTAATTCATCCAAAGTCAACCGATAATATTCTAGGATAGGGGGGGGGGGCTCTCTCCTCGATTAGTTTACCTACTGAGAGAGCTAAGTAATTCCCTGCATACAATTTATCTTAGTTCTTTGTTTTGTATTTGCATGTATTAATTTCTTATAGTATCTTTAATTCTTTGTAATATTGCCTGATGTTCTTGTAGTTTAGTTGTTATATATATATATGTGTTTAATTGTATGTAGCGGAATTTAACATATGAACTGAAACTGAAACTGAAAGTGTCCATTGATTTTGCCGAGAACATTTTGAATCCATCTGGCAACCAAACTCAATTGACGTCATTACACGCATTAGCATCCAACATTGTTCAAGCTGGTGTATTACGCATTCATTCAAGAAACGGAATTATTGTGCTAATGACATTTCCAAACAATAAGACCTTTCAATTTGAAATTTTAGTCATTCCAGACTTAAAAGAAAACACTGTATTTGGGAAGAACTATCTTGGGAGAACAGATGCAGCAATTAACTTTCAAGGAGTTGCGATTTCAATCAGAGGATCCTAGCATGAATTTTGAATTGAATTGTATCCGTCGTGAACAGAGAAACTTTGAGCAATCACGTGAGTCATTGGCAGAACTTAACCTCGGACTGTGTCACAAAGAAAAAATAACATCACTTTCCGTTCCGTTCTTTTTTTCGTCCAGGAAGGAAGGACAGTAGTAGGATTATATGACTAATAATGCCTTTCGCAATTTATGTGTAATAATTCTATTATTTTTAAATGTAGCTTCGTTTCTATAGGTACACATAATGTAGTATTTTTTTCAAATCAGTCAGTTCTTTGCCTCTACGCAAGTCGCATCTGTGTTGCTATTCATTCTCACAAGCTATTTGCTCAAGGTAACAGGCAAGTTAGACCCTGATATACCCGGAGTCCCCGTACCTATAATACTACACCTGTGCTGTCGCAAATTATGGATTTGAACTATTGCTTGGATCGGTTGTTATTCACCCCAACGACGGCATACATCCAATGTGAGACGGACTAACAAAGGTTTTTGAGAAAACGAATTAAGCGGAGTAGCACGTGGTATCTATGTAGTGTATACCAAAGCTTGAAATTTTCTTAACCGAACTGGCCAGTTCTATGGATAAAACTTGGGGTCAATTGAATTATATTTTTATCATTGTCATCTGGAAGGTCTTTACTAAAATACGAGAAGAGTTGTATCAGAGCGTTGTTTGAAAAGGTGTTCATTTGGGCAAATTTGGGTAGCACCGTGTTGCAGTAGCTCTGTATGATATAAAGAGGATGAGTGCAACTTACTTCCAAACAGATCTGCTGCAGTAATTTTTCTTTGAACTGTCGTTGCATTAACATGTTTCCAATCATTTTATTTGATTCTTAAAAGCGTGCCGATTTATCAAGCAAAATTCGATATATTAGGTACAAAATCGTAAGGTAGGAAACGTTCTAGTCTTTCTAAATGATCCAATTAACATAACACAAAAGCAAAAAATCTAAAGGCAATATGAAGTAGCTTAAATCTAAATTCAGCAGAATACACAAACATGAAAAGAAAACTGATCAACTAACCCGTCGATTCCTTGCATTGACATCTGCCTTGGACTGCAGAAGAGTCTTAACCAAATCATGATCTCCTTTGATCACAGCTATGTGCAACGGAGTCCCTTCCTTCAAAAATGATAGCATAAAAAGTTAATAAATCCTTAAAAATTTGAATACAGTTAAACGACGTGAGCATTTTACTTTAACCTCAAATTGAATCATTCTCGTTATTACAAGAAATATATTAGCCATAGGGTACACTGAAATCAAGTTCAGGCGTTTCAACCAACATAGTACAAAAAATATTCGAAGGGTTTAATGTATTCATTGTTTGTTGATATTATAATAAATTCAGTATTTTATGACTTTGGTCTTGTTTCTATGAGTAGAAATTGTATTGGCTAATTAAAGGTTGAGAAAATCATTATTTTCTCTAGAAATGGCTGATCGCTTCATTAAATATTTGATGAATCGCTGATCTTCAACCAACTCTATGGACACCTGGACACAAACAAACACTTGTTCCCCAAACAGTCCGGTTTTAGACGCCTTTACTCTGTAGTAACAACTCTCCTGTCCTGCAACAACGACTGGTATCAAAATATGGATACGGGGAATTACACTGCATTGGTGTTTATAGACCTAAAAAAAGCGCTTGATACTGTTAATCATGATATCCTGCTGAAAAAGATGCAGAAGTATGGAGTTTCTGGTAACGAGCTTGCCTGGTCTACGTCATATCTCCAAAACAGACGGCAGTTATGCAAGGTCAATGGAGTTTCTTCACAAATGGAAGAAATACATTGTGGTGTACCTCAGGGATCTTGTCTTGGACCCCTTCTTTTTATAGTCTATATCAATGATCTTCCATTTTATCTGGAGAGCTGCCAGGTGACCATGTATGCTGATGATACCAGCATCTCCTTTACTGCAAAAAGCGTCGACGATCTGAATATGACGCTGAACAAAGAACTTGATTCTTTACGGAAATGGCTCCTAGGCAATAAACTGTCTTTGAATGTAAACTGTCTTTGAATGTCCTGAAGACACAGGCAATGGTTATTGGATCTCGTCCCAAACTTAAGAAGAGTTCGACAAAAGTAGTGGAACCCCCCTATTTTTCTATTGGGGCTCCGAAGTCGAAATAGTAGATAACGTCAAATACTTAGGGGTGCAGATTGATAGACATCTGGCTTGGGACAAACATATCCATTTTGTACGATCTAAAGTCTCACGTGCCATTGGATTCCTTAAATATGCCAAGAAGTTACTGCCACAGGACACTCTCTGTAAAATGTATCGTAGTATCGTTGAACCTCACCTCCGCTACTGCTGTTCAGTCTCGGGGGCATGTGGGGGGACTAGGCTGCAGGGGCTGCAAAAGCTTCAAAACCGTGCAGCTAGAATTGTGACCAACAGTAGTTATGATTCTTCTGCTAGTGCCTTGATAAAGACTCTAAATTGGCCTACGGTAGCGGATATGATAAAAGTCGAGACAGCTTGCATGGTTTATAAATCAATAAATGACCTTGCTCCAGACTATCTGTTAGAAATGTTTACAAAAAACTCGGAATCCAAACACATGGCCTTCTCATCACCTGACGTCGTCTAAATTTTTTCAGATCAACAAGCCTGACTCGAATCGAAGGTCATCCACAGAATAACCCTCGTGTTTTAGTGGTCATATTCACATCTACGACCAAGGCTATAAACACTCTATCCATTTAATACGTTAGTTGTTGAGTTTGTAGGGATTTTGGCGAGTTAAATAGAAGAATTTTGTTTGCTCATTTGAGTTTGGCAATTAAATCAAAATAAAATTGTCTAAACAGCTGCCATTACCCGTCGTAGTTGAAAATCGGCACCCGCTGCTGTTGCTCTCGATTATTTTGAAGTCAATCAAATGCGTTAACTATTCATTCGATGGGAATGATTATTTTCCTTAAAAAGGCAAGTTCCTTGTTATATCTGCTTATCGTAAAACTTCGGTTGTTTTGTACTGTTCGTGCCAGTCGTTCCTACTGATTATATTCATGGTGTGTGCTGTGTGAGATGTGCTTGCTCCTAATGTTCCCTAATTTTTTTGTGATGAACCAAGTGCAAAAAATCGGAGTTTAGACGTGTGCCCAAAACACTGAAATATACTCATGTATAAATATCAACCAAGTGCAAAAAAGCGGAGTTTAGACGTGTGCCCAAAACGCTGAAATATGCTCATGTATAAATATCACTGAGTACTTTCCAACGTGCGTGAGTTTCAAATTTCTCAAATTTCCATGATTTTGATAGCACTAGGTAGCAGACCCAGAAATCAGCGATGTGCCAGAGGTCATAGTCATGTGATCATGATGACAGCTACATAGAGATACAACTTATGGTAGCCTGTAAATTACACCACAACATTTCTCAATCAATATATCTTATTGATGTGATATAAAATATAACAGTGATATTACAGCAAACAATTTAATTCATAGAAAGATTATTTCAATGAAGTATTTGATAAAAAAAGAGAAATGCCTAGATAAAGTTTGTAATTTAAAAAGCCATTCATAAACCCCCAAAGCATTACAGCATCAAAGTGAGATACAACTTCAAGGAGAGCTTATTCGCACTTAAATTTCAATGAGCATGTACTGCAGAACAATTTTTCTTACAAGCACATGTGACTTTTGATTTTTTTCAAAGCCAAGTTGATGTGTCATTTAATCGTTAGTAGGTTTCTTGGTTTAATAGCTCCTTGGCTCTCATGTGCCTGGACTGAAAATTTGACTTTTATTGAGACTGGGTTATTTGATGAAACACCTGAAAGCTCTATTCAGCCATCTTCCAATATTACGCCCCATAGGGGGCAATTGCTCTCTAATTATAAAGTTGAATTATTCCAAGTCATGGCAGACCTTTTGAAAAGTGCCTTGAACCCACCAATGCTCCATCTATCGGTAAATTGCTATGCTACATGGACCATTTGAGAATGCAACAAGTCTAACTTTTGAGTGGGACAAAAGATATAAATGTATACATAGATTGACCTATGTAGGGTTTCCAATCCATTTTAACAATAATTTCAGTTGAAACTAGTGGAGTGTGTTTTCTACTTTCATTGTAACAAGCACAGCAGCTGCTTATGTTTGCAGAAATGAATTAGTTATGAAGTCTGTTTTTAGCTACAATAGAATTACATTTTATATGTAGATGATGATACTCTGTAGTAACAACTCTCCCGTCCTGCAACAACGACTGGTATCAAAATATGGATACGGGGAATTACACTGCATTGGTGTTTATAGACCTAAAAAAAGCGCTTGATACTGTTAATCATGATATCCTGCTGAAAAAGATGCAGAAGTATGGAGTTTCTGGTAACGAGCTTGCCTGGTTTACGTCATATCTCCAAAACAGACGGCAGTTATGCAAGGTCAATGGAGTTTCTTCACAAATGGAAGAAATACATTGTGGTGTACCTCAGGGATCTTGTCTTGGACCCCTTCTTTTTATAGTCTATATCAATGATCTTCCATTTTGTCTGGAGAGCTGCCAGGTGACCATGTATGCTGATGATACCAGCATCTCCTTTACTGCAAAAAGCGTCGACGATCTGAATATGACGCTGAACAAAGAACTTGATTCTTTACGGAAATGGCTCCTAGGCAATAAACTGTCTTTGAATGTAAACTGTCTTTGAATGTCCTGAAGACACAGGCAATGGTTATTGGATCTCGTCCCAACCTTAAGAAGAGTTCGACAAAAGTAGTGGAACCCCCCTATTTTTCTATTGGGGGCTCCGAAGTCGAAATAGTAGATAACGTCAAATACTTAGGGGTGCAGATTGATAGACATCTGGCTTGGGACAAACATATCCATTTTGTACGATCTAAAGTCTCACGTGCCATTGGATTCCTTAAATATGCCAAGAAGTTACTGCCACAGGACACTCTCTGTAAAATGTATCGTAGTATCGTTGAACCTCACCTCCGCTACTGCTGTTCAGTCTCGGGGGCATGTGGGGGGACTAGGCTGCAGGGGCTGCAAAAGCTTCAAAACCGTGCAGCTAGAATTGTGACCAACAGTAGTTATGATTCTTCTGCTAGTGCCTTGATAAAGACTCTAAATTGGCCTACGGTAGCGGATATGATTAAAGTCGAGACAGCTTGCATGGTTTATAAATCAATAAATGACCTTGCTCCAGACTATCTGTTAGAAATGTTTACAAAAAACTCGGCATGCAGTAGGAAAAATTTGAGAAACACAGCAACTGATCTCCAGGTCCCTCTAATGAAAACGTGGAATGGTCAACGAGCTTTCTCATATCGTGGTGCTGGTGTCTGGAACCACTTAGATTTGGAAGTCAAGCAGGCATCCTCTTTCAAAGCATTTAAAGACGCTATAAAAAATGATTTATTTTGCTGTTTCTTTTTATTCATTTATTTATCATGTATCATTTTAATTAGGATAGGGCTTTTAATTGATGAATAAATTTTCTTTTTTTAGATTTTAAGCACGGCCCCCTTAAAAGCAGTCTTCTTATATTGACGGGGTAACCGTGGGTAAATAATTTAAAATGAAATGGAATGAAATGAAATGAAATGAAGGCAGGAAACGTTCTTGTCTTTCTAAATGATCCAATTAATATAACACGAAAGCAAAAAATCTAAAGGCGATATGAAGTAGCTTAAATCTAAATTCAGCAGAATACACAAACATGAAAAGAAAACTGATCAACTAACCCATCGATTCCTTGCATTGACATCTTCCTTGGACTGTAAAAGAGTCTTAACCAAATCATGATCTCCTTTCATCACAGCAGAATGCAAAGATGTGTTTCCCTTCAAAAATGATGGCATAAAATGTTAATAAATCCTTAAAAATTTGAATACAGTTAAACGACGTCAGCATTTTATTTTAATCTCAAATTGAACCTTTCTCGTTATTACAAGAAATATAATAGCTATAGGGTACACTGAAATCAAGTTCAGGCTTTTCAGCGAAGCTTCTAAAATTTCGGCGTAAAATACGCGGGAGGAGGGGGGGGGGGGCTGGGTTAGGCCGATGATCTTAGTAATTACAATGTGTATGAGTATAGCTTTCTACAACCTTGCCACCTTAATTGCATTTTCCCACGATCTGTACCGAATTGACTCGTATTTTTTTTTTCTCGTAGCGAAGTCCCCCAGATGTTGTTCTACGTATGCTCCACGTTTTGCATATCCCATCAAAATAGCTTCTAAAGGGCGAAAGAGGAGAAAGAATTTTGGTAGCTGGGTATAGATAACGTAGTACATGGTAAGAATCTTTCGGCGAAATGCTGGAAAGTTGCTGGGAGACTTGTTCTAAGCCATAGCATAATTTGGCTTTTTGAAAACTATTCTAGACAAAATATTCTAGAATTGTCCAACACTTATAGTTTATAAGGCTATGGAAATTGGATTGTGGAAACCGTTCTAGGACAAAATATAGTGTGTTTCCGCAAAAATTTTCTTCCAGATGTGATTCATTGAAAATTACGACAAAATTGCGACGGTTTCCCACTTGGTCTTGGTAAAGATGGCATGCAGGATAGGCATTCTAAGCCAAAGAATATCATGGTTAAAAAATGTTACCGGAGATGCTAATTAAAATAACTGTTGCAAAGTGATTAATTTATTCATAAATGGCACACAGATAGAAACTGTCGAGAGGACTAAATACCTCGGTGTTCAGTTGGATTGTCATCTTGTTTGGGATGAGCATATAAAGGGTATGAGAAACAAAGTCTCTCGAGCTTTAGGCTTTCTGAAATATGCAAAGAAATTTCTCCAACAGGGAACGCTCAGTAAAATGTACAGAGGAATTGTTGAGCCCCACTTTCGTTATTGTTGCTCAGTATGGGGATGTTGCGGCAAAACTCAAATTGATGCCCTCCAAAGACTGCAAAATCGAGCTGCCAGAATTGTTACGAATAGCAGCTATCATGTTTCAGCAACTGGTCTGATTAAAAAGCTGGGGTGGCCAACAATCTCGGACATTATTCTAAGTGAAACAGCGACCATAATGTTTAAGTCAACAAATAGTCTTGCGCCTGAATATCTTTCCGAGCTGTTTGTAAAGAACTCAGCGCTTAACACAATGAGACTTAGAAATACCGAAGCTGACTTGCGTGTTCCTCTCTTCAAAACGGCAAATGGGCAGAAGTCAATATCATTTCGTGGGCCTAAGCTGTGGAATCAATTAAGCTCTGATGTCAGACTTGCACCCTCCCTTTCTACCTTCAAAAGGAGGTTTAAAGACGTAGTGGAGGGTTAAAGATCTTTTTTATGTACATTCATTTGATTTTTTTTTTTTTTTTTTCGTTTTTGTAAACACAATTGTAAATTAATTAGGATTAGGTTTTAAATTTGGAAATTATATGTATTTTTGCACGGCCCCCTGTAAAGCAATCAATGCAGATTGACGGGGCTACCGTGGATAAAAAATAAAAAATGAAATGAAATGAAATGAATAATTCCAATGTAGCACAGGCTAAAATGTGATCGGTGGAAGTGTTCTAAGCCAAAGTAAAGTAGCCTGTGTTCCAGACCACTTGAAAAGTAAGTGGTCTGTGTAACTGAGCGCAGATTCGTGTACAGACATTTTCCCAGAATCTGAGGAAAAATTAGTATATGTAATGAATAATTTGCATAATGATCATTTGTTTTGTTATGGGATAGCAAAGCCTGTCTCGTGCGAATAGCTACAGGAAACTCACATCAATACAAAGAATAGGATATTTCAATGCCTGCTAATCCTATTGATTTTCACGTCTGCAGTGAGCGATAACGACCGGCTCGTATTGTTTCAAACACATAGATTCATAAAGACATCGCCTTTAATTATTTCGCAATTCAATTCATCGTCTGAACAGAGATTTGCGCTCAGTTGCACAGACCACTTACTTTTTCAAGTGGTCTGGAACACAGGCTAAAGTAAAGAGGGTTGCCAGAAAAATATTCCTGGGGCACTTGCCCCCAGACCCCCTCAATTTTTGCTTGAACTTTCTACATAGTCCGATGCCCTCTTTTCACAGACCATATATACTTCATATTTTTCAATCTGAGAGTACACCATAGCTATTTGACAATTCCATTACCGAGTGGCGCGTGTTAGATTGGTCGCAGAAATTTTTGGGGATCTAAAGTTGGAACATCGGTCCCTAGTTCGAAGTTATTTCATAATTTTGGTACCATACTCGTGTTATATAACAGACTCGTTCATCTTAATATGCCAATCCAGAAAAGGGCCTTTGGTAGCATTTACAGCAAAAGTAGACGGTGTTGTCCTAGAAAAAATTCCAGGGCTCCGCCTCAGATCCCAATCCTGTTTCGTCCTTCCAATAAAAAATCCTGACGGTGCCAATAAACATTCAGGGAACACAACAAGCAAGATTTCACTGTATTCTCCTCCCAAGCTTCTCCTCCCTAGCTCCTAATCTTAGCACTTTTCTCTTAGCTTGATCGGAGGAAATTTTGTACAAATCCCATATAGAATAAGAAAGGAGTGATCGATTTCAGTAAACAAATATCTTGAAAATAATTGAACATGAAAGCAATTCAAACAGACGTTGCAAAATATAATTGCTTACATACTTAGGGAGCATTAGCCTTGGAAATAGCTGACCATTTTTGACTCACATCACATGTTGACAGCAGCAATATGATTTGACGTTTGTCATGAAAAACCATAAATGTTTCCATGCCTCACCATTGACAACTAGTTGTTGGTTTCTTTCAAAATTAGATGTGATAAGTAGTCAAGACATCAGCTTAGAAAATGAAATCTAGTTGCTTCTAATTGATAAAAATCTTCTCAATATATGTCTAGTTTTATCAAAGTTCCTTTACCACAAAATTGAGCTGATCGTAAGTGTAGATCTATCAACATGCCTTTATCTAAAATTGTGCAAAAAGGTAACATATAACGAATAAAATTCAAAGCATTTTAATAAACTTTTCAACACCGCTATGTCAAATAAATTATGGAATTTCATGCAGGATTGTAAACTTGCCTTGAAGGTGTTGTGGCGCCGTGGTGTAATCCTCTGACATTGCAGCCAGAATAGTCAGGCGGAGTGGGTTCGAGTCCCGGTAGGGCCCCACCACTTGAGCGTCATGACAAGGGGTCGCGGACTCGATTAGGTCTGCTCTATTTCTGCGATCCCAGCGCTTGGCGCTGAAAAACGCAACTTCACATTCACCTTCACCTTCACCTCGAATGACTCCAGCCCAGAGCTTCCACATCAAATCACTGATAACAATCAAGTAAATTGAGATTAACTAAACTGTGTTATTTAATCTGACATCGTTCCTTCTTAATCATTGCCAGTTTCAAGATTTCTCATCACCTAGTAATACGATGCAAGCTTGAAACATGTTAGCATTTTACTCTCCCAGCAAATACAACATAAATTATCAACATTAATTCAGCATAGATGGTTAAGACTGGAATTAAAAGAACATACAGCAATCATAGTTTAAGTTGATTTAACAGAGAGAAATGGCAAATTACACTGTTTGTGCACTGTCATAAGGTATATTACTAGCAATAACAAAAGTCAAGGAATGCTGCGACTGGGAGCACCCTCCTCTGCAATGATCTTTACTCCTTTTCTCGTTCCGCAGTTCCGTGGACCTGATTTCATGGTCTGTAATTCACTCATAAAGACTCGCTCCCCAGAAATAGTTGGTTTTCCACCAAACAACGGGCGGATTATGGGGCTTTGTTTCCACTGTCATTAACAAAACAAAAGATTTTCCTATCATTGTTCAACGAATAGCAAAGATCATTGGTTCGATTTTCATCACAAAAAATTAGGAGCAAAGTCTCTAAGAGTACTATCCAATCAAAAGGCCTCTTTTTATCATCATGACTTGAGCACATGACTGTAGGTCAGTATCGGGGCCTGACGCTTTTATTTCATTGTTCAACCTGTAACAACACAACAGAAAACCTATTCTACAGGTATGTGAGGATATATGATCACATGAACACATGATCTATGGTGCATGCAGCACATCTGAAATGCGCATGATCACATCATGCAAAGTCACATGTTTGACGACAGACAGACAGACACAGCTCGATTTCACTATGAAAATCGTCTTGGCAATATTATTATCGCTGCGCAGTAATTAAGGGTCACTATATAAAACAATAAACTAACTTACTGACAAATATAAAAACAAGACATGCAAACAAAACGAAAGGGCAGTTACAATGAGCTGCACATGACACTATTAAAAAAGATTAAATAGGAAACCATATTAAGATCTGCTTTATAATGGAAGTTAGGCAAGCATAGGCGACAATGCTTAAAGAGTCATAATCACCCAGGATCATTCACGGAGAGGAAAACATAAGAGACAGCACAAAATGATGGCATATTAGCACTTCTTGTGATGATTTTGGCTAAACAAGTCACAGTACCCTTATTAACAGGTTTCCTGTCTTGTCAGTGTCCATTGATTTTGCCGAGAAAACTTTGAATCCATCCGGCAACCAAACTCAATTGACGTCATTAAACGCATTAGCATCCAACATTGTTCAAGCTGGTGTATTACGCATTCATTCAAGAAACGGAGTTATTGTGCTAATGACATTTCCAAACAATAAGACCTTTCAATTTGAAATTTTAGTCATTCCAGACTTAAAAGAAAACACTGTATTTGGGAAGGGCTATCTTAGGAAAACAGATGCAGCAATTAACTTTCAAGGAGTTGCGATTTCAATCAGAGGATCCTAGCATGAATTTTGAATTGAATTGTATCCGTCGTGAACAGAGAAACTTCGAGCAATCACGTGAGTCATTGGCACAACTTAACCTCAGACTGTGTCACAAAGAAAAAATAACATCACTTTCCGTTCCGTTCTCTTTTTCATCAAGGAAGGAAGGACAGTAGTAGGATTATATGACTAATAATGCCTTGCGTAATTTATGTGTAATAATTCTATTATTTCTAAATGTAGCTTCGTTTCCATAGGTACACATAATGTAGTATTTTTTTTAAATCAGTCAGTTCTTTGCCTCTACGCAAGTCGCATCTGTGTTGCTATTCATTCTCACAAGCTATTTGCTCAAGGTAACAGGCAAGTTAGACCCTGTTATACCCGGAGTCCCCGTACCTATAATACTACACCTGTGCTGTCGCAAATTATGGATTTGAAATATTGCTTGGATCGGCTCTTATTCACCCCAACGACGGCATACATCCAATTTGAGACGGACTAACAAATGTTTTTGAGAAAACGAATTAAGCGGAGTAGCACGTGGTATCTACGTAGTGTATACCAAAGCTTGAAATTTTCTTAACCGAACTGGCCAGTTCTATGGATAAAACTTGGGGTCAATTGAATTATATTTTTATCATTGTCATCTGGAAGGTCTTTACTAAAATACGAGAAGAGTTGTATCAGAGCGTTGTTTGAAAAGGTGTTCATTTGGGCAAATTTGGGTAGCACCGTGTTGCAGTAGCTCTGTATGATATAAAGAGGATGAGTGCAACTTACTTCCAAACAGATCTGCTGCAGTACTTTTTCTTTGAACTGTCGTTGCATTAACATGTTTCCAATCATTTTATTTGATTCTTAAAAGCGTGCCGATTTATCAAGCAAAATTCTATATATTAGGTACAAAATCATAAGGTAGGAAACGTTCTAGTCTTTCTAAATGATCCAATTAACATAACACAAAAGGAAAAAATCTAAAGGCAATATGAAGTAGCTTAAATCTAAATTCAGCAGAATACACAAACATGAAAAGAAAACTGATCAACTAACCGAATAATTCCTTGCATTGACATCTGCCTTGGACTGTAGAAGAGTCTTAACCAAATCATGATCTCCTTTGATCACAGCTATGTGCAACGGAGTCCCTTCCTTCAAAAATGATAGCATAAAATGTTAATAAATCCTTAAAAATTTGAATACAGTTAAACGACGTCAGCATTTTATTTTAATCTCAAATTGAACCATTCTCCTTATTACAAGAAATATAATAGCTATAGGGTATACTGAAATCAAGTTCAGGCGTTTCAACCAATATAGTAGATAAAATATTCGAAGGGTTTAATGTATTCATTGTTTGTTGATATTATAATAAATCCAGTATTTTATGACTTTGCTCTAGTTTCTATGAGTAGAAATAGTATTGGCAAATTCAAGGTTGAGAAAATCATTATTTTCTCTAGAAATGGCTGATCGCTTGATCAAATAGTACAGAAATTTCTGAAGCAGAACGACACATTTGTAAATTTTTGCACGGGTTTCGGATACCATCTGCCTATGAAAGGCAAAGGGGTACACAAACTTTGATGTTTGCACGAGACGTCAATAAGTATAACTCCAAAAGGAAAGTTTAAATGCTGTTGTGTGTCTTTCTGTTTTAGAGATTCATGCAGAATTTATCCATTCTTCTAGGCCCTAACTTGTCTAGTTCCAACCAACCGAGTTTCGTACAGTAGAACTTAATAGCGTTTCCGTTCCTCGTGCAAACGGGAAAACATCACATAGATACAGTCTTTTCTCTGCCAAGCCAATCCAATATATCGAAACCCATACAGTATCCTAGGAACTACGACTCTTCAAACGACTAAACCCTTTCAACAAAAAGGTATACTAAGTGAGAGAATTGAAAGACCAGGCGTTCCAATCAATACTGAAACTTTCTCTTCTCTGTATTCTATTAGCAAAATCACAGAAAAAGTGATGTATGAACGTAGTGTGTAAGTGTTTCAATGTGAGACACTGTTTAACTATTAACGTTTTGAATTGCCTCGATGATTCTTTATTGTCACCATTCATCCAGTACAGCATTTTAGAACGGCGTCTTTTAATGTGAATCTCATAAACCCAGTTTTTCAGTTACAGCAAAGAGTTTTAAGAACAATCTCATTTGAACATTTTACTTCAACCTCTTCACCCATCTTCCTGGACCTAACGATTTTAAGGCTGCATGATCTCCTTCAACTAAAATTGCTTGATATTTTCTATGATAAAGTCAATAAACTCTTGCCTGCTTTTTCATTCTTTGTTCCCATTAGCTGAATCTATTCATCAACATGGTACACGGCAAGCAACCAAAAATTGTAACTTTGTATCTCAGAAAGATACCCTTTAATATGGTCTTAGATCAGTGCAAGACCATGGAGCAAAGTGTTGCAGCAACATTCCACTCAAAATGAGGAGCTCACCATCTGCTTTCAGCCTTCTTAGAAAACTCAAACTTTCTTATTTGAAAACAATTACCAACTATAGAAATGTAACGTTTTTCCAAATTTTATCAATATTGAAAGAATTAGTAATTTTCTATAAAAATTTTCAAACAGGTGGTGAACACTCCTCGATTAGCCTAGTTACTGACAGAGATCCTCCTAAAGAAATTCCCTGCATACAGTCCCTCTTGTTATTGATTCAATTTCGAATTGCTATTGATATTAACTTTATCTTTATTCCATTTGTATTATGCATATGTTTGGGATACGTGTAAAGATTTATACTTAGAATATAGACTCTATTAGAGGCAGATCCAAAAACGAGAACTGTCGTTAGCACACTAAGGCCTTCCAAACTTAAGTTATCATCAGAGTGTGACTGACTAACACAACGAAGATATAATATTTAACATAAACTATACTGTGACTATTTGACATTGATATGTCTCCGATGACTAAGTTTGGTGTCCTGAGGCGAAACATAACATCACATTAAAATGAGTAATGAGTTGAGGGTGCATGTCCAGCTTTGAATAGCTTGCATTTGTAGTGCAATAGAAGCTTTGAGTCTGTAAGAGGCATAAAACAAAGATTTTGAAAAGGGTTCTTTAAACGAATTACTTATATTTCCACATTCAAAAACGTGCATTGGAAAATTGCATGACGATTTGCCAATTCTGCATTCAGAAATATGATTGTTCATTCTGTTCCGTAAATTTGTGATTGGACCAATGTAGGTGGTACTATTGGTAGCTCCTTTGCATGAATTGCATGATAGGAAATAAACGATGTTTATGCTATTGCGTGAAATTTGGCGTTTTATCTGTCATGTTGTTGCATTTGCTGTTTGAAGAGATGAAACCTGTTGGAGATACATTTGGCAAAGTTTGCAGTTCTTTCTTTTGCATAAGGTTATTCCTGGTGTTGGTACATCCATAGGTATAGTGTTCAGAAGTGAATTTTCCTTTCGTGAGTAGTGATTTAATGTTTGGCAGCTGTTTTGGACCTACGATTGGTTTGATGTTTTGGTCATTTATTTTATTCAAAAAAGCGGATAAAGGTGGACATTTCGTTCTTATGGATAAATCTTTTACCGAGATCAATTAGTTTTTAGAAGGCCATCTCAATAGCAACGGCTATAAAACACTACCAGTAGATGCAGACAAACAGGTTATGAAAAAATTTAAATCACTAGTGAAAAAACATAAAGATTGCATAAAAGACAAGGAACAAGACTTTATAACTAATTTCGACTGGAAAATGAGCCATTTGTATGTTTTAACAAAGATTAAAAAATCAAAGACACAATCGAAAAAGTAACACAATCAAATGCGGAATTTATCGAAATGATGCCATCCTCTACTTTAAAAAGCAGGCCAATCATAGCTGGACCATCCTCCCCTACGCAACGATAAAGTGAATTTTTCGAAACATTATTGAAGCCCATGGCAAAAAAAAGACAACTGGGATTGTCTACGTAAAATTCCAACAGAACTCGCCAAACATTCCTCCCTTTATTTGCATGATGTAAGTAGTCTGTATACACGCCTATCACACGAACTCACATTACAAGCACTTGAGTTTTGGATTGAAGAGAGGAAAACCTTATCCAACAACGTTGGATAATGTGGGGAAGATGACCCAGCTTTGATTGGCCTGCTTTTTGAATGGAGGATGGCTCCATTTCGATAAATTCCGCATTTGATTGTGTTACTTTTTCGATTGTGTCTTTGATTTTTTAATCTTTGTTAAAACATACAAATGGCTCATTTTCCAGTCGAAATTAGTTATAAAGTCTTGTTCCTTGTCTTTTATGCAATCTTTATGTTTTTTCACTAGTGATTTAAATTTTTTCATAACCTGTTTGTCTGCATCTACTGGTAGTGTTTTATAGCCGTTGCTATTGAGATGGCCTTCTAAAACTAATTGGTCTCGGTAAAAGATTTATCCATAAGAACGAAATGTCCACCTTTATCCGCTTGTGTAATTAAATAAATTCCCAAAACACAAAACCGATCGTAGGTCTGAAACAGCCGCCAAACCTTACATCACTTCTCACGAAAGCAAATTCACCTCTGAACAATATACCTATCAATGTACCAACACCAGGAATAACACCAGGAATTGGATATGCACCCTCAAATCATGACTCATTTCAATGTGATCTTATTTTTCGCCTCAGGGCACCAAACTTAATCATAGGACACATACCAATGTCAAATAGTTTTAAGTATATAACAGTATATGATATTATATCTTCGTTGTGTTAGTCTGCCACACTCTGATGATAAATTAAGTTTGAAAGGCCTTAGTGTGCTAACAAAAGTTCTCGTTTCTTGCATCTGCCTCTTATAGTATCTATAGTTAGTTTGTGTTGATAGAATAGTAGGTAGTGAAACTTTAAAATATATGAAACTTCCACTAAAAAACTGAAAAGCTAGAAAGCTGAAAAACTGAAAACTTTCATTTTATTCTCGAGATGTTCAATTAGCTTCAATGATAGACCCGATTTTAATGGGAACTTCCTTCCAATCGAAATGATGGACCTTCTGTAGAAAGCTTCTTTCGAAAAACTGCAACATTCAGAGGCACGGGGAAGGGGCGGCAAGGGGGCGGTCGCCCCTCCAATGTCCTACAGGACCACTTTTCTGATTCTTCTAATTGCGGCGTAAAAATGCGGAGGGATGTGGGGAGGGGGGGGGGGGGGTAAGGCCGATGATCTTAGTAATTACAAAGTGTATGAGTATAGCTTTCTACAATCTTGCCATTTTAATTGCATTTTCCAACGATCTGTACAGCATTGACTTGGTTTTTTTTTTCTCGTGGCGAAGTCCCCCGGATCCCTGTTCTACGTACGCGCCACGTTTTGCATACCCCATCAACATAGATTCTAAACGGCGTAAGTCAAGATCTTTTTCACGAAAGAGGAGAAAGAATTTTTGTAGCTGGGTATAGATAACGTAGTGCATGGTAAGAATCTTTCGGCGTAATGCTGGAAAGTTGCTGGGAGACTTGTTCTAAGCCAAAGCATAAGTTGGCTTGTTGAAAACTTTTTTAGACAAACTATTCTAGAATTGTCCAATACTTGTAGTCTATGGGGCTATGGAGATTGGATTGTGAGAACCGTTCTAGGATAAAGTATAGTGTGTTTGCGCAAAAATTATCTTGCAGATGTGATTCATTAAAAATTACTGTAAAATTGAAACGGATTCCCATTTGCTCTTGGTAAAGATGACATGCACGATAGGCATCCTAAGCCAAAGAATGTCAAATTTTGAAATTCGCTCAAGGTAACAGGCAAGTTAGACCCTGTTATACCCGGAGTCCCCGTACCTATAATACTACACCTGTGCTGTCGCAAATTATGGATTTGAAATATTGCTTGGATCGGTTGTTATTCACCCCAACGACAGCATACATCCAATGTGAGACGGACTAACAAAGGTTTTTGAGAACACGAATTAAGCGGAGTAGCACGTGGTATCTATGTAGTGTATACCAAAGCCTGAAATTTTCTTAACCGAACTGGCCAGTTCTATGGATAAAACTTGGGGTCAATTGAATTATATTTTTATCATTGTCATCTGGAAGGCCTTTACTAAAATACGAGAAGAGTTGTATCAGAGCGTTGTTTGAAAAGGTGTTCATTTGGGCAAATTTGGGTAGCACCGTGTTGCAGTAGCTCTGTATGATATAAAGAGGATGAGTGCAACTTACTTCCAAATAGATCTGCTGCAGTAATTTTTCTTTGAACTGTCGTTGCATTAACATGTTTCCAATCAGTTTAGTTGATTCTTAAAAGCGTGCCGATTTATCAAGCAAAATTCAATATATTAGGTACAAAATCACAAGGCAGGAAACGTCCTAGTCTTTCTAAATGATCCAATTAACATAACACAAAAGCAAAAAATCTAAAGGCGATATGAAGTAACTTATATCTAAATTCAGCAGAATACACATACATGAAAAGAAAACTGATCAACTAACCGAAGAATTCCTAGTATTGACATCTGCCTTGGACTGTAGAAGAGTCTTAACCGAATCATGATCTCCTTTCTTCACTGCACAATGCAAAGGTGTGTCTCCCTTCAAAAATGATAGCATAAAATGTTAATAAATCCTTAAAAATTTGAATACAGTTAAACGACGTAAGCATTTTATTTTAATCTCAAATTGAACCATTCTCGTTATTACAAGAAATATAATAGCTATAGGGTACACTGAAATCAAGTTCAGGCGTTTCAATTAATATCGTACATAAAATATTCGAAGGGTAAAATGTATTCATTGTTTGTTGATATTATAATAAATCCAGTATTTTATGACTTTGGCCTCGTTTCTATGAGTAGAAATTGTATTGGCAAATTCAAGGTTGAGAAAATCATTATTTTTTCTAGAAATGGCTGATCGCTTCATTAAATACTTGATGAATCGCTGATCTTCAACCAACTCTATGGACACCTGGACACAAACAAACACTTGTTCCCAAAACAGTCCGGTTTTAGACGCCTTTACTCTGTAGTAACAACTCTCCTGTCCTGCACCAACGACTGGTATCAAAATATGGATACAGGGAATTACACTGCATTGGTGTTTATAGACCTAAAAAAGCGCTTGATACTGTTAATCATGATATCCTGCTGAAAAAGATGCAGAAGTATGGAGTTTCTGGTAACGAGCTTGCCTGGTTTACGTCATATCTCCAAAACAGACGGCAGTTATGCAAGGTCAATGGAGTTTCTTCACGAATGGAAGAAATACATTGTGGTGTACCTCAGGGATCTTGTCTTGGACCCCTTCTTTTTATAGTCTATATCAATGATCTTCCATTTTGTCTGGAGAGCTGCCAGGTGACCATGTATGCTGATGATACCAGCATCTCCTTTACTGCAAAAAGCGTCGACGATCTGAATATGACGCTGAACAAGGAACTTGATTCTTTACGGAAATGGCTCCAAGGCAATAAACTGTCTTTGAATGTCCTAAAGACACAGGCAATGGTTATTGGATCTCGTCCCAACCTTAAGAAGAGTTCGACAAAACTAGTGGAACCCCCCTATTTTTCTATTGGGGGCTCCGAAGCCGAAATAGTAGATAACGTCAAATACTTAGGGGTGAAGATTGACAGACATCTGGCTTGGGACAAACATATCCATTTTGTACGATCTAAAGTCTCACGTGCCATTGGATTCCTTAAATATGCCAAGAAGTTACTGCCACAGGACACTCTCTGTAAAATGTATCGTGGTATCGTTGAACCGCACCTCCGCTACTACTGTTCGGTCTCGGGGGCATGTGGGGGGACTAGGCTGCAGGGGCTGCAAAAGCTTCAAAACCGTGCAGCTAGAATTGTGACCAACAGTAGTTATGATTCTTCTGCTAGTGCCTTGATAAAGACTCTAAATTGGCCTACGGTAGCGGATATGATAAAAGTCGAAACAGCTTGCATGGTTTATAAATCAATAAATGACCTTGCTCCAGACTATCTGTTAGAAATGTTTACAAAAAACTCGGCATGCAGTAGGAAAAATTTGAGAAACACAGCAACTGATCTCCAGGTCCCTCTAATGAAAACGTGCAATGGTCAACGAGCTTTCTCATATCGTGGTGCTTGTGTCTGGAACCACTTAGATTTGGAAGTCAAGCAGGCATCCTCTTTCAAAGCATTTAAAGACGCTGTAAAAAATGATTTATTTTGCTGTTTCTTTTTATTCATTTATTTATCATGTATCATTTTAATTAGGATAGGGCTTTTAATTGATAAATAAATTTTTCTTTTTTTAGATTTTAAGCACGGCCCCCTTAAAAGCAGTAGTCTTGTATTGACGGGGTAACCGTGGGTAAATAATTTAAAATGAAATGGAATGAAATGAAATGAAGGCAGGAAACGTTCCAGTCTTTCTAAATGATCCAATCAACATAACACAAAAGCAAAAAGTCTAAAGGCGATATGAAGTAGCTTAAATCTAAATTCAGCAGAATACACAAACATGAAAAGAAAACTGATGAACTAACCGAAGAATTCCTAGCAATGACATCTGCCTTGGACTGTAGAAGAGTCTTAACCGAATCATGATCTCCTTTCATCACAGCAGCATGCAAAGGTGTGTCTCCCTTCAAAAATGATAGCATAAAATGTTAATAAATCCTTAAAAATTTGAATACAGTTAAAGGAGAACTGACATGCAAAAATAAGTTGGGCGCATTCTGTTCAGAATTCGCTTGTAATCTCAAATCTGAAACCATTTTTCTCATTTATGCCCTCATTTTCCCGTTATTTACACGTTTATGTGTCAATGACGTCATTCCTACTCCTCGGGAAATCTCCGAAGTGAAAACAAAATTCTCGGCATGCGTCATAAAAATAATCGGGTGACGTCAAAGGTGACATGTTTGTTAGGCCATAGACAATGGCAAGGCAGCGCACACAAGCATCACTCAGGTTGAAAATGCAATAAATATTTCGCATTTTGTGGTTGACTTGTGCAATAGACATACAAACTACTTCTATGCAGATCTCATACAGTAATTGCACGAAAAACGGAGTCTCTTACTCGTTTTCCAACAAACGCAGATCTGTTGAAAGGCTGGCTTTGAGCATAGCGGGCGAACATTTTAGGCCCACTGATCTTTCGCAGTTTTGGAGTCAGGAATCAAAAGGAGATGTTAACATTTCTTAGTAAAATTGATTGATTTATTTGCATGCTCTCGTGTACCTATCCTTGCTGCTGGTACCGTGTGGCTGCCTAAACTCAGTCAGAGAACCTAAGTCCGACCTTGCTTTACAAAAAGGTAGATTTTAAAATCGACAGGAAAGCCTAACAGAATAATCCCGTGTATCTGTGTTCCAAAGTAATAAATTTTCAAAAACAGCAGTGCGCTGTTCAACCATCGTGAAAAACTACAACTTCCTACGTTCCTACCATTAGCTTTCCGCATTCAAACATGTTGAGTGAAACAGAATTCAGATGCAGGGAAACTTCCATATGCTTATGACCAATTTTTGTTCTGATAAAACCTGACATGACTGATGATTGTACCCTATCATACCAGAAATTATGGGGTTAGCAATAAATTCAATATCGTTTCGCTAAGTTAGTTTATTTCAATGCACAAGGATAATACCCTTTATTCCATTACTGCTTGCATTCAGCAATGGCCTTCAAAAACTTTTCTGTATATTGCCTGAATTTTATTTCATTTTGCTTCTTGTGAGCTCACTTGCATTCCTGGCATGGCCTATTAAATTCCTTGGGAAACTCTACTCAGGGTACTCAGTTTGAAGCTGTTGTGATTAATCACAAAAATAATGAGAACTAAACTTGCAGCCAGGTTCATTTCCTTGCCTGGTTCCAGTGTAACGATAAAATAAAGTCACCAAAGAGAATTTCGCTGTGAAAATTTCCTGCGAAATAATGCTACGGGAACTTTGGCCTTGCCCAACCACGGGAACTTGTGCTTGGCCCAAAGTGAAGCTTCTTCGACGAATTAAAGCAAGTAATGAGAACTAGAACTTTAACACGCATATGTTTATTTCTGGATTAACAACTCACCAATCTGTATTTCCACTTTGTTGATGTCTATGTCTGTGTCGAAATCGTAAGTTGAGGCTACCTCTGCAGCTGCTGTTAGCAATGGCTCAAACATAAACAGCTGTATATTTGCATTTGCTTTCATATTTGAGCAACCAAACTCAGACTCTGAATGTGAATCCATCGAGAAACTCAATTTTCAATTTCAAATGCAAGAACGCCGTGTTATTGATGTTTGAAATGAAGATTTGTCAGCAGCGCTTTGGTAAGAATTCGTATGGAGCAATATAATGCGCTTACAAACATGTCATCATTGACGTCACAAATTCTCGCCCACTGATCACTGTTTTCGCCTCACGTCGCAAATTTTCGGAAAAATTATCGTTTTTCAACTTTGTTAGTTTATATCTCAAAAACGGTAAAAGGTAGATCAAAAATGTTTTCGATTCCATAACTACCTCATCATAATGAACGATTTAAGCCCAACTTAATTTTGCGTGTCAGTTCTCCTTTAAACGACGTCAGCATTTTATTTTGATCTCAAATTGAACCATTCTCGTTATTACAAGAAATATAATAGCTATAGGGTACACCGAAATCAAGTTCAGGCGTTTCAACCAATATAGTACATAAAATATTCGAAGGGTTTAATGTATTCATTGTTTGTTTATATTATAATAAATCCAGTATTTTACGACTTTGGTCTTGTTTCTATGAGTAGAAATTGTATTGGCAAATTCAAGGTTGAGAAAATCATTATTTTTTCTAGAAATGGCTGATCGCTTCATTAAATAGTACAGAAATTTCTGAAGCAGGACGACGCATTTGTACATTTTGAACGGGTTTTGGATGTCATCTGCCTATGAAAGGCAAAGGGGTAGGCAAACTTTAATATTTGCATGAGACTTCAAAAAGTATAACTCCAAAAGGAAAGTTTAAATGCTGTTGTGTCTCTCTCTGTTTTAGAGATTCATGCAGAAATTATCAATTCTTCTATGCCCAAGCTTGTCTAGTTCGTAACCAACCAATTTTCGTACAGTAGAATTTATCAGCGCTTCCGTTTCTCGTGCAAACGTCAAAAATAGCATAAATACGTGGGTCTTTCTCTTCCAAGCTAGTCTCATGCATTGAAACCCATACAGTATCCTAGGAACTACGACTTTTCAAACACAAAACCCTTTAACAAAAAATTATACCAGGCGAGAGAACTGAGAGACCAGGCGTTCCAATCAATTCTGCACCCTGAATATCAAATCAATGAAGTCGAAGAAAGTTTCTCTTCTCTCTGTTTTTTAACAAAATCACAGAAAAAGTAATGTATGAACGTCTGTACACATTTCGTGTTAAAGGCGCAGGGTCACGTAACCGTAAACAAACCTGTTATCTCTATGATCTATATTATTGCCCACACGTGGCCATTGTGTTCCGCTCAGATTTTGGTGGATGGGGTGAATCCACAATAAAGTTACTTCCAAAAATCCATCCATATCTTTGCAATCCTACAACGCATGAGTGTTTGGTTTATTTCTCAAGAAAATTCAAGAGTCCATCTTCAAAATAACACCGATATTTTGAGAAAAGTAGTGGAAAATCTCTGTGATATGGACTATCAAAAATCCTGAAAAATCATCGTTTCGAAAGAAGTTTGTTTACATTACGTGACGCTGCCCCTTTAACCATGAAATTCTCTCTGGTTTACAATTTGGATTTCATACAAGCAATTGAATTAACCATGCTCTGGTTAGTCAAACAGAAAACATCAAGACATCATTAGATAGTAGAAACTTTGGTCGTAAAAATTTTATTGATTTGCAAAAGGCATTTCATACAGTTAATAATGATATTCTGTTAACAAAGCTTGAACGTTTTTCAATCAGATGACCCTCACTAATTGGTTCAAATCTTTTCACTCTGAAGGAAGCAATATGTCTCAGAAAAAGGGATCTAGCTCTAGCTATCTTGAGGTTGCCTGTGGGGTCCCAAGGGGCTCTGTTCTAGGACATCTTCTCTTCTTACCTTACATTAATGATTTACCACTATCATCCTCAAAATCATATAACTTATGAATTTTCAAATCAGAAAAAAATGGAGAAGATGGAGATGTAAAATTCTGAAAAGCAATAGCTCTGACAACTATCTCTTGTAGAAGATGTATTGGTTTAGTATGAGTACGTAGAAGTATGGATGTCATAGGTAAGACCCCAAACAATAGTTTCATATTGTAGAAATGAGGAAAATAAGGACTTCTATAAAGAAACTAGAACATTGGCAGGTAGGAGATGCTTCATCTCGAAGAAAATGCCACAAGTCCCTGCTAAGCTTTTTGAAAGCTTACTCATATGATACTGCCAGTTAAGATTTTCATCCAACGGAACACCAAGAAGCTTGACATATTTATTAATGGCATGTTTATTACTTATTTCTTTATATTTATAGCTTCATCCAAAGATTTTTCGGTTTACATCGAGGTTTAGTAAATTTTGAAACTTTCTACCGCCGCAATTTTCGATCGATTGCTTTCTTCAAGAGAAATCGTTTTTTAAATAACACTAAAATTCTAGCCTTCGATGGGAAAGACATCCATTTAGGCCCTATTATAAACTCTCGACCTTTCGCCTTCTCTGCCAAGAAAATGCAAGGACTTCTTGAAGTTTTTGCAACTGCGACCTAGAAACGAAAATTGTTTTGATATTTGATAAAAATAGCCAGTTGTGGGTCCCCTGGGATGGCGTGGTTGATTGTTTGGCACAATTGTTTTGAATAGGATGAAATTCATTCATCAATTTCCTCAGCAGCGTTCTCTTGATTCTCTTGCTTGATTGGTTGTTCTGAGAGAGTTGGCGGGAAAATATCTCCATGACTGGTAGCAGTAAATCTCGATTGCTTAGTTTAGTCAGTCGTCTTCTGCGCTTTTCATGATAAGGTTAAGTTAAACAAATATGCCAAAGTTCAAGAAAACGTGTGGAAACTCCTATCACGAAGAACAGTCAGGCGATACCAAAGCATACTGGCGAATTTGAAAGCTGAGCCCAGGATCAAGTTGTAAAATGGACCGAAGAGTAACACGAGGGATGAACTGGCAGCGCTAAATTTTACCGAGGAATAGAGGACGTCCAGATGTCATGTTTCAAAAAACTTTCAAACCCATATCACAGAGAATGATAAAACAAGCAGGTATATGTTAAGAAACCTCCTTACTGAGTACAAGTATCTTTTATAGGAAACTAAAAATTTCGGCCCGTGCTAAGAGCTTCTTACACTTGTCAGATTTTGGATACTCAAGAGTTTCTTATGACTTTGTCAGAGCTCCTTAAGAATCTTCGTGTTCACAACCTGTTCCTTCTTGAACATTTCAAAACAATGTTTTTTGAAGCTTTTCCAATGTTTCGACGTTAGTCAAGTAACTGCCGAGTAATATGATCCAAGGAACAGGTGAAAGTAATGTAAAAATATGCTACGGACTAACGTTATCAAAATAAAGCGTTTCTCTCAACTTTCAGTTTCCCAGTAATGCACTTTCTCGATTTTCTGGCGATCTGAGAGTTAAGTTTCCTATAAACAGTTTCATATAAAAAGATACGTGTGAAGAAATTTTTCTAATAGCAAAGGAGGTTCCAACTATCTTGCATTATTGAATCATTACTCGTTGCTGCATGAATTAAATAGATTTTATTATATACAATTATTTTAAGAAGAAAATTAGGTCCAAGACTGGTGTTAAGTTCAAAAACATTATTCCATTATTGCGCAAGGGAATTTCTGGGCATTTCATTCTTACAAGAAGGTGCACGAGAGTTTTGAAAACGAAGTAATTTGGAAAATCTTGTAGGGTTTCCTTAAAACAAACGGATGTTTTCCAAATCCGTACAAGACTTTTAGGGGGTAACTTGCCCATCCAATGTCCCCTCCAATTCTTTGTTCCGTTTGCTAAGAAACTCTGCCGACTAAAATGAGTGCCCGTGCAAAGACTGTAAATTCTGGCAGTCTTCAAAGCAAACAACAGTAATGAAGATGTTCGTAATGATGGAGTAGGCGACGATGAAACAGAAGCGGACGAAGGAGCTGATATTGAGAAGGTAGAAATATGCGACGCTCTTCTAGGAGAGAGAGGACGATTCTGAAATATCCACTTACGTTCGCAGTGTTGTTGAAACAATCTGTACTTGGCAGCGTAGATGATAGATTTTTACTTTGTTTTCTTTAGTAACTACATCATAATCATTGCTTAATTTACGCTCTGAAAGAATTTCTCTGCTTTGATTTAGTGGTCATCGGCTGCCAGTAGTGTCATTGGGTTTGTTTACATTTTGATTTTGACCGTTTTTGCAGATGAGAGAGACTCTCCTCCTTATTGTCAAAACAAGCAATCACGCCATCCCAGGGGACTCAAAACAATTTGCATTTCTGGGTCGCAGTTGCAAAAACTTCAAGAAATCTTCGAATTTTCTTGGCAGAGAGGGCGAAAGTCGTAGGCTTGACATAGGGCCTAAGCAGATGGCACTCCCATCGAAGGTTCGAATTCTAGTGTTATTCAAAAAACGATTTTCCTTGAAGAAAACAATCAATCGAAAATTGCAGCGGTAGAAAGTTTCAAAGTTTACTAAAATTTGATGTAAACTAATAGAATCGGTCCAAAGTTTGATAACCACTGTCAGCAGGGCGATGTTGTAAGGAGATGTTTTCCCCATAGCTTCCCACAGCTTCCTCCATTGACGTGACGTCATGGTGCATTCTGACTGGTCGAGGCCCTCAAACGTCAACAAATGCACTGATTGGTCAAAAACGAAATTCCCCCTTGCTGATTAGGAAAGATTTTTTGCTTTCAAAATTTGAAATATTTATAGATTGGTACTACACAAGGTCGTTTTCAAATTCAAGGAAAGAGATCTTACGTATTTGAATATTAAGTTAGGATATCTTCGCTTCATATGTCAAATTTGTCTTTGCTTTTTGTCTGTCAACTACAGTGTATCGAAGCAGGATCGCTACTAATGCACAATAATGAAAAACGGATATACAAAAAATTCTGTTTAATATGCGTAAGCACTGTTCTGTAGTAGATACATATGATATGAACCTATTTTGGTTGGGGGGGGGGCAAATGTGCCCCCTAGTAGATTTTTTTAAATAACTCTGTCAAGAAATATTTTATAGCCATGAAACCCCTTGATATTTTGCAACTACCTATTGTGCAATTTCTCAGAAAGTTTCATAGAAATATTTTGAATAACGAGGGCTGGGAGAAAACTTTCTGGGACTAACCCAATAAAATCGCAAATTCTCAAATCACAATTAGCGCGAAAAAAGGAGCAGAATTTGAATATTTTGCATTATTTTTGTAATGTAGTGTTATTTGATGTAATCTATCATAAGTATCGTGTTTGGATGGAAAATGTGCTCGAAATTTAATTTTTTCGCGATTTTCCAGAGTTTGGCCAATTTGGCCGCTTTTCTTGACCACACAGAGGAAAATGCTGACGTGAGCAAAAACAATGACTAATTTTAGATTAATTTTTACATTTTCAGAAAGTACATGCCTGAGGCTATTTGCATACTAAATTTGGTTGCTCTACTTATTACCAATCAAGAGCTAGAAAGGGGAGCTTTTTGCTCCTCACCCCAACCAAAATAGGACGTATCAGATAGCCCAACCACTATAGGAATAAAAGCGATGAGTGCAAATTATCTCAAAACAAATCTGCAGCAACAATTTTTCTTTAACTGTCATTGCATTAACATGTTTCCAAACATGTTATTGTTGTTTGACTCATAAAAGCATGTTGATATATCAGGCAACTTTTTTCGATAACTGTTTTCGATAACTTTTTTCGGCACGACTTAAATGATTTACTTAAATACAATGTTGTCGGCACGATTTACTTTTCTCTCTCTGAAGGCTCTGTAGCTACAACTAGGCCAGACATTCAAATTCCAATGTGAGAACTAGTCAAAATTTGTGGTAAAAATCTTCACTTTCACATTACGCACTGAAGAATCGCCTTCTTTATGTTATTTTGTGACATTTTACGTCAATATAACTTCATCGAGCGATATCAACTGCCTGTAGACAATCAGTTATCAAGATACAGAGCCATGTCTGCTATCATTCAGAGACCAAGTAATATGTGCTAGCTACATTATGTTTCCTCACATTGGTAGCCAATAACAAGGACTTTCAATATTAAGTACAATATTACAAGGCACGACACGTTCAAGCCTTTCTAAATGACCCAAATAATATAACACAAAAACAAAAATCTAAAGGCGGCATGAAGTAGGTTAAATCAAAAATTCAGCAGAATACCCAAATATGAATAGAAAACTGATCAACTAACCCATTGATCATCCATCTCATCGACAGAAGCCTTGAATTGCAGAAGAATGTTAGCCAAATCCTGATCTCCTCTCTTCACATCAATATGCAAAGGCGTCTCTCCCTTCAAAAATGATAGCATAAAATGTTGATAAATCCTTAAGAAATAAATACAGCTAAACAACGTGAGCATCACATTTTAATTTCAAATTGAACCAAGTTCGTTATTACAATGAAAAAAATTGGTCTAGGGTTAACTAAAAGGTTCAGGCGTTTCAACAAATATAGTACCGGGTGACCCAAAAAAACTTCACGAGCTAGATCGCACGTAATTTCTTGAAAGAAAATGCTATAAAGACAAACAAGGTATCAACATGTAGCTGAAAGGCTCCGCTATCTTTTGAAATATTGCTTGGTCAGTTTACGACATGCGTACTGTCCGAAAAAAATAGCTCCAAAACTATGGAAATTCATTCATGTCTCAAACCATTCCCTCGCTTTCCAGTCCATTTTTTGGAAAGTGTGAAAAAAGATGAATTCCAGATTTGCTTTGGAGCATGAAATTTGAATGAGGTACAGAGGTAAATCATTTTGCAAGCTAAAAGTTTCCCCAAATGACTTCTAATCTATCGTTATCTCGAGTTTTCACAAAATGTTGACTGGAAAATGATTGTAATTATTTCACTCAAAATGAGGAATTCGGGATTAGAAATTTTCATTGAATCTGGCTTTTCGGATAGTAATCATTGCTTAAAATGAGCATGCAGCATCTCAAAAGATAGCTAAGCCTTTCAACTAAACTGTGATAGAAAGCATTTGGCAATAGCTTTTGATTTCAGGGAGCCAGCTATGATCTAGCTCGTGAAGTTTTTTTGGGGTCACCCGGTACACAGCTTCTAAAGGGCGGAAGTCAAGATCTTTTTCACGACAGAGGAGAAAGAATTTTGGTAGCTGGGTATAGATAACGTAGTGCATGGTAAGAATCTTTCGGCGAAATGCTGGAAAGTTGCTGGGAGACTTGTTCTAAGCCATAGCATCAATTGGCTTTTTGAAAACTTTTCTAGACAAACTATTCTAGAATTTTCCAACACTTAGCGTTTATGAGGCTATGGAAATTGGATTGTGAGAACCGTTCTGGGACAAAGTACAGTGTGTTTGCGCAAAAAGTTTCTTGCATATGTGATTCATTGAAAATTACTGTAAAATTGCGATGGTTTCCCATTTGGTCTTGGTAAAGATGGCATGCAGGATAGGCATTCTAAACCAAAGAATATCATGTTTAAAAATTTTACGGGAGATCCTAATTAAAATAACTGTTGCAAAGTGATTAACAATCCCAATGTAGCACACGCTAAAATGTGATGGGTAGAAGTGTTCTAAGCCAAAGTAAAGAGCGTATCCATAAAAATTTTCCTGGGGCCTTTGCCCCCAAACAATGCATGCTTGAAGCTTCTACAGAATCTGATGCTCTCTTTTGACAGACCATATATACTTCATATTTTTCAATCTGAGAGTATACATCATAGCTCTTTGACAATTCCATTACCGAGTGGCGCGTGTTGGTCGCAGAAATTTTTGGGGATCTAAAGTTGGAACCTCGGTCCTTGGTTCGACGTTATTTCATAATTTTGGTACCATAATCGTGTTATTTAACAGACTCGTTCATCTTAATATGCCAATCCAGAAAAGGGCCTTTGGTAGCATTTACAGCAAAAGTAGACGGTGTTGTCCAAGAAAAAATTTCAGGGCTCCGCCTCAGATCCCAATCCTGTTTCGTCCCTCTAATAAAAAATCCTGGCGGTGCCACTGAACATTCAGGGAACACAACAAGCAAGATTTCACTGTATTCGCCTCCCAAGCTTCTCCTCCCTAGCTCCTAATCCTCCCCTCCATCTTGAATGTAATTGTCTATTCTGGCCCTTTGCATCGAATGGCTGAATATTCCAGATATAAAAGATCCCACTATTTCATAGTTGAGGAATTCAAACAAGGAGATATACAATAATCAGAGTGTACCCTGGTAGAAAAAGCATGGTGAAAAGCACGGAGTCCATGGAAATTCCATGGAATCTCCATCCTTTCCATGCTTCTCCATACTTTGATGTTCAGCTTGGTGATGAAGGTAGCATGGAAAAGCATGGTAAGCATGGGTAGATATGCTATGGACTACTGTTGCAGCATGGATAAGCATGGAAAGCATGGATATCATAAGTAAAAACAATTTTCAAGGCGTAGGAAAGCATGGGAAAGCATGGGTAAGCACGGAGGACATGGTTATGCATTCCTTCCAGGGTTCTTCATTTCATGGAAAAGCATGGAAAGCATGGATGTTATAAGTTAAGATAATTTTTAAAGCATGGGAAAGCATGGAGGACCTGGTTGTACATCTTTCCAGAGTCCTCCGTTGAATGGAAAAGCATGGGAAAGCATGGATGTTATAAGTTAAGATAATTTGTAAGGCACATTACAGATCCCTGTCCTTATGTATGGCGCGCCATCCCGGCAAAAATTATGTGTGGTGTGTATGCAAAATCATGTGTGGTGTGTATGCACTTTTGTGCGGCGTGTATGCAGTTTTGTGTTGTGTGTATGCAGTTTTGTGGTGTGTGTATGCAGTTTTGTGGTGTGTGTAGGCAGTTTTTTGTGGTGTGTGTATGCAGTTTTTGTGGTGTGTGTATGCACATTTGTGTCGTGTTGTATGCAGTTTTTGTTGGGTGTGTATGCACATTTTTGGCTGGTGCGTGCACTCAGTGTCCTGATGACGTCATGGCAAGAGAATTAAAATAATTTGCGCATGCATAGTGTGAAACAGGAAGTTAAATGGCAAAAAAATTGCAATCTTCTAAAACTAACTTATTGATGACTGTAAAAAGGATAAAATCATGAAAACTGCTAGGGAGTACCAGTTGGTATTCAGGGTTGATAAAGTTACCCGACATAAGCTTATTTTCAAGTGTGGGTTCAAAAGGAAATTTTTCAGATCTTATTCTTCAGAATGTCAGACTGTGTTTCTTTTAATGACGGAAGATCCTTGTGGCAACTGAAGTTGATTGTAAATTGTATAACTGCACCTTTCTTGTGTGAAAATGCATAATCCATATGGTAGCGATTTTTTGGTGGAACTGAATAGAAAACAAAGTCATCAAAAACCTCTACATATCTGAAAGGCAATCGTACTGTAGCATTTCAACAATCTTTTCAAAGACAATCTTTGAATTTATATTTCAGACTAAGTCAACCTTATTTCCTGATAATGACACTTAGCTTTTTGCATTAGCTTTTGCAGTCATATACTGATACTTATCTTTATAGGAAACTAAGGTCTGGGACTAGTAGGTACTTTCTTTAAGGCTTAATACGCTATTGCTACCATATGTTTCTTATATTATCAAAGGTATGTCAGAGACGTAAGAAGTGTTTAACATATACAGCGAGAGGATCAAAGGCCCCGTGAGGTATATATTATGTTGAGGGTACGGATAGTGTCGCCCACATGGGTGGGTTTTTGCAGCAAAATTTTGTAAAAACGGATCCTCTGTCCGCAGATTTTCTTCACATATGAGTGAGTTTGGCTGAAATTTTCCCAAGGATTGTTAAAATTGGGTAGTTTTCCGTCAAAATTCATCATAAAAATGAATACGAAAGCAAATTCTGGAAGTTAGAAGTGTGTGCCTTTCTGAAAATTGGGTGGTAGACCCCCGTCCATCCACAAGTCAAGTACGCCCATCCCGGGGCATAGGCCAGTATGCTTCCCGGCACACACCCATATTCCACACAAATGAGAAGTCTTCACAAAAGTGAGGGTGAGAACGATTAAAAACTGCACACACACACCACAAAAACTGCATACACACACGACAAAAACTGCATACACACACCACAAAAACTGCATACAAACAACACAAAACTGCATACACACACAACAAAAACTGCCTACACACACCACAAAACTGCATACACACACCACAAAACTGCATACACACAACACAAAACTGCATACACGCTGCACAAAAGTGCATACACACCACACATGATTTTGCATACACACCACACATAATTTTTGCCGGGATGGCGCGCCATACTCATGGACTATGAAACATTTTCTTTCTTTACATGATGAGTTGTTGTTGTCTTAAATCAGTCACAAGGGGTTATTGAGGATTTAGAAAGTTATTGCTTCATGCAATTTCTTGAAATGATGAAGAAAATGAACCTGACCACCATTAACAACAGAAAGAAGTCCTCCGGGAAAATTAGACAAATGTGTTTGCTGTAAAAAAAAATCGTTAGGTTTGAATTTGAAAAAAGACGCAAAGCAGACAACAGTTTCATGCTATTTTGACATGGGTCTTGTTGGATGTAAAGTTTGTGGAAGGTTCTGTCAAAGATTCACGGAAGATTCATTGTAAGAAGATTTCAGTCACTGAAATAAAGTAATGGTCTAACTCTATTGCGTGAGTATAAAGATAATCTTTTTATGTTCGTCAGGATGTTAGGATGTTAAATAGAGATCAAGCTACGCTGAATAGACATAAATCTCACAGTCATTCAGTTCCAGATTTCTTCAAGGCAACTAAATTATCTCCGCACGATTTCATCCATTTTCTTGATCGTTGAATTCTCTCGAAACAAAACGACCCTATCAACAGAAACTTAACTAACGCAGTTATGGTTCTCTGAAATATGAGTAACTCTTTCGAACATGCGTAGATGAGATTTCTTCAAAACCGTTTCAGTCTGTATATTATATTTCAAAACAAAAGGAGTTTGAGCAAAGAATACGCGAGATTTTTAGGATTGAAATGCCCCTCGTAGAAAACATTGGAACAACGTTGTGAACTTTCTTACCATAGTTGATACTTTGTCTGGCATCAGCTCGTAATTCTGACATCTAATTACCACGACATACCTATCTTCTGACACTATAATGATTATTTGCTAACTTTAAAATTTTCCGCTTTAACTCCAATCAACCCCATACACAGATATCTCGATATTCCGACAGCTCGATATTCTGACATCCATAGCAAGTTGAAATTTACTTCAAACTTGTGTTTATTGACGGATTAACAGTATTTGAACCAATATTTGGCGAGGGGCACACAACACAAGATATCGACTACACAAGATATCTTCAAAACGAAAGGACTTTTAAGGATTTTTGAAGCATTTTTCTTGAAAACAAAATGAATCTTGCCAAAAACGTACAAAATTTTTTGGGAGTGAAATGCCCCTCAGAACTTGGAACATAAACTCAAAATTTTCGAAGAAGTCCTGTTAACAGGCAAGAATTCAAACAAATTCAAACATTAGCAAATAACATGAAATGGTCAAACAAAGGTTAGGAATTAGTGATTAATACACAACTAGTAATTGATGAAAAAGTACCCAAAGCAGTATATCTTTAAAGAAGGTCAGAAGTTTCTCACATCAGTGTAAAGGCTCGGAATGCATCTATTCCACAAGACCACTTTCTCATGGAAGGGGGGGGGGGGTGGCACAAAAGGCCAAAAGCAAGATTTAAGAATAAGGAGATGAATATCCCCTCAAATGTCAGGGAATACGTCATATTGGAATATCTAGATGTCAGAAAAACGAGTGTCGGTGAAACGAGATGTTGGAAAAACGAGATGGACCCCTTGGTCTTCTTGAAAGGATTTGCAAAATAAAATATGCTCTCCATTCTATAAATACAACATTCATTTCTATATAATTTGAAAACCTCGTTTGTAGTGACAACAAAGGTGTAGGTTACACTTTAAAGTGATGAACACTGCATTATTTAACAAGCCAGAGGGCTGGGAGGGCTATGAAAACGTTAGACATGTAACTGGCTTATGGAATCCTTGCAAAGACAGAGACTACTTGGAAAATGTTTTCTCCAGGCTTTTTCCACGTGATGATTTCTCCATGCTAGCATGGAAAGCATGGTAGATCCCCCATGCTTTCCATGGAATTTTGCTCTGATGGATTTCCATGGAATTTTCCCCATGCTTTTCCATGGAATTCCATAGAATTCCATGGTTTCACTACCCATGCTATCCATGCTTTCTCCTAGCCTGATTCACAGACCAAACGAGGAACTCGAGTCTGCTAAATTACGTGCCAAACGTGCCAAACGTGCCAACGTGCCATGACCTGTTACGTGCCAACGTGCCAACGTGCCAACGTGCCAACGTGCCAACGTGCCTACGTGCCAAATTTTCTTACGTGCCAACGTGCCATGACATGTTACGTGCCAACGTGCCTACGTGCCAAATTTTTTTACGTGCCAACGTGCCATGACATGTTACGTGCCAACGTGCCAACGTGCCTACGTGCCAAATTTTTTTACGTGCCAACGTGCCATGACATGTGACGTGCCAACGTGCCTACGTGTCAAATTTCCTTACGTGCCAACGTGCCGTGACATGTCACGTGCCAACGTGCCTGCGTGCCAAACTTTTTTACGTGCCAACGTGACATTGCATGTTACCTGCAAACATGCATAGTTCCTCCCTGCCATGTGCCAATTTACCTATGTGCCAATTTGTCACAAACCGTTTCCTTTTCATGCTTATTTTTCTTCATTTGCCAAGAGTACAGCTATTAAATTTGTAGCTAGAAGGGCTTCCAAATTACTTGGTAAGATCTTAAACATGATAATGACATAATTCACATTGAAAACATTGTCGAAACATTCACTGTTACTGTACAGTGTCAAAATATTTCCAACTGACCATGGAAAAACTTCCCAAATACAAAAGTGTCTTACCTTTTCAATAACGGGAGAGCAAAGTACATGAGTAAAGAAGCTTTCATAACTGCTTAGTTTGAATAAAACATGTTCGTGCATTCTCTTACTTTCTTTGGCCAACAATCTTCCTCATTTTACCCCAAGTCGACGGCAAAGTAAACTGCTTTACAAAATGGACAGAATATATTAGCTCATATTCCTTGCGATACGAGTGTCAAAAATTCACCCACTTTTCCTGCCCGTCAGGTGGCTGTCAGGAAAGGTGGACCTGTTTCAGTTGCCTAAAAGATGATTCTTGTTGTGGGATAAAGTGGGAGATTGTAATTTGCGCCTACATGGTGATTTTAGTCTATTTGCTTTGTTCGCTGTTGAAACGACTTAAGTTGAAAATTCGATTCATACGTTCAGAGCTTTTAAGTGGTATCGAAGATTTTTTCGATGATTTCTAGCAGATTTTCCCCGGCCTAAAGTTTGATTAACCTGACAGCGTAGCAAACATTGAATATCGGTTCATAAAAGATAGAAGGAAATGTTTAAATCATCCTCAGTTATGGGGCTCTGCCTTAACCAAAAGTTGTTCTTAGACGAGTACCTTAGAGTGACATGCTGGCTCATCGGTACAATTGAGTGCAAACTTGTAAGAAATCCTATATGTGATAGCAATAATGCACGAAAAAGAATTTGGCACGTAGGCACGTTGGCACGTAACATGTCATGGCACGTTGGCACGTAAGAAAATTTGGCACGTAGGCACGTTGGCACGTTGGCACGTGACATGTCATGGCACGTTGGCACGTAAGGAAATTTGGCACGTAGGCACGTTGACACGTAACATGTCATGGCACGTTGGCACGTAAGGAAATTTGGCACGCAGGCACGTTGGCACGTTGGCACGTAACATGTCATGGCACGTTGGCACGTAAGAAAATTTGGCACGTAGGCACGTTAGCACGTTGGCACGTAGCATGTCATGGCACGTTGGCACGTAAGAAAATTTGGCACGTAGGCACGTTTGGCACGCTTGGCACGTAATTTAGCAGACTCGAGGAACTCGTATGGTCTGTTAAACAGCGCTTGTTTTGCTGTCCAGTCACGTGACTCGAAATCCCGAAAAGTGAGGAGATAATTTATGCAACGATAGCCTCCTTTTGGTGACGGCCGCCATTGACGATGGAAAAGTTGCAGCGATGAAGGTGCGAGTTTTCCCTTCGACGAAAACAAATTCAGGAAAGCGATCCATTACATCTGTTAACGCTTCACGTTGCTAGCAAACTACACGGAGATCATTTGCAAGCAGTTAAAGCCTCCTTGGATGGAGAGATATCTACTAGTTAGTGCTGGATATGGAACTGGATTTTGAAAGTCACTAATTTTTCAAGCTCTTCCCGTCTCCGTCTCGTCTTCACTCGTGATCAGCAGCAGTCTTTCAGATAATTTAGATGCAAGCACTTTATCTCAATGGATTGAACAGGAGGGTGCAAAATGAGCTGGAAAATTGAAAGCTGGGCACAATTAACTGTGTTGCACAAAGGGCTAATAAAGTAAATAATGGCAAAGTGATGAGTTTCAAAGAGTTTCAACCCTACAAGAAATTGATTGAAGGTGCAAGCAGGAAACATAACAGAACAGAAGATTCAGAAAGAAAATAGGCAAGGCATGCAGTCACTTATTATTTGTATTGGAAATGAAGGAGGACTCTCAGCTCCTGGCCCTCTTCAAACTTGAATAATCACAGTTATTTTTTTATAAGAAACTTCCTGAAAGGAGCTTAACTCTCACATTGGCAGACCCCCCAGTATTGTGTAATTACAGCTTGAGAAACTTTATGGAATCTTTAAAGTATTTTTCCTTTATTTTCACCTGTTGTCCTGAATCACATGCGGAAACATTGGAATGGCAGCTAAAGACTTTGTTTCAAAATATTGGCAAGGCCACTGGCTCCTTGCTTGATTCAACAAGAAAATACTAAAAAATTTTACCCAGTTTTACCTATCCACTCAATTTGCAACAAAACACTGGCTCTGGCCTAGACTGATTACATGTCGCAGTTGCGCTCCTTGATAAACTGATAATCGTTATAACTACGAGTCTACGACTCATGATCAAGTGATTCAAAAAATCGACCAGTTGAGTCTAGTTGAGGCCAGCAGCGTAATGATAATTCCGGCTCCGCAGAATATGCCTAAAGCAGGTGTTCATGGTCGGCAAACTATCCAGCATGTCTTTTGATCTGTGTTGTTGCTTTCTTTGCCAGATTACTCCCAAGTGCTCCCGTCTCTTCATGGCATTCTTTCATGCATTCATTATGGGCTTGGAAAACAGAATCATTTTGTGGAGTCAACTTTTTGTATAGCATAGGTCGCAACGCTGATCCTCTTTTGACAAATCAGATCACAAGTAAAAAATTCCCAATCACAATGTCAAAGTCATTTACATATCAATGAACTCAAAACAATGAAATCTTGAATCTGTCTTAACAATTCAAGAAAGTGGAAGTCTTGTGAAGACAAAAAAATGCTTATCTGTTGATCAGTATAATATCAATTGTCATAAAATATTGAATACCAATGAGCTCTGGATGTCATGAAGACATTAGCAGAAAGCCCTGAATTTTTTTACATCATAATAGAGTGGTGGAAAATGTTCCTGATGCCTTTTCATATTGATCTTTCAAACAGGCTTACTTTCCCATGGCAGACTACCAAATCCAAACGGAATCTCCAAATGGGCAATTACAGTATCATATTTCTAAACAATGCAGTGGTTTACTGATTACCATACCCAAAATCTGGATGTTTGGAATTATACATCACTAAAATCAGTAAACTTTAATATTTTTGCAAATTATGTATACCTCTCATTTTCTTTGATGGAAATTACCAAATAACATACATTTTGGCTTGAAAGAATGGTTTCAATTTCTAAAAAATACTTTTGTGGGCCATCTGGTATTGTCTCAGCTACCTGAAGAAGTACAAACATTTTGCAGGATGCTGCTCCAGGTGGCCCAAAAAGGAATTCCTGTTTGAAAAGTCACAAAAATTTTTGATTTCATGCATGGGCTACATTCAAATTTCCTTTTGTGGCAAGTAGTTCAAAGACCAAATTATTTTCCCAGGTACAGCTGATCTTGTGCTTGCAAATAGAATCAGCAGGGCTGCCTCGTTTAAAGCACAATGCGGGGGATACTTATGATCACGAGATTAATCTATTTTGGTATACTAAGCTTCTACAGTTGGTCATATATTCCAGCAAGAAATGAAGACTATCATTTTAGGCATGAGAGGTAATGAAAAATCATTATATCATGGGCTTGGTTTTCAACTATCATATCAGAGGCAAGGTGCATCTTTTTTACCAGAAGCGCTTGCCCTGGCGTACTTCACTACTGGGTCATATGGGGGTGTGCACTGCAAGAATTTCTGTTATGACCCAATGCCAGAAGCTTGGCGGGTTTTTGAGACCCTGTCCCAGAATATTGATGTGGTTTCTGTCAAGTGTTTTCACTGGTAGGAATTATTAGTTATCCAAACCTAAGCATTTTCAAAACTTCTAGGAAAAATTAGACTCCAATCCCAGAATTTCTTTAAAAAGTTCATCCCATTCCCAGCATCTTTATGTCAAAAACCACCCCAAACTGGCACACATCTCCAGGCAGCCCATGTGATTAGATGGTGGAGTAGCCCCCCTTCTTAAACACTCAGAAGTAAGGTTCCTTTATTATCTGATAGAATCTTGCCATCAAGATTTGAAGTTGATGCATCCACTGGTACTGTTCAGATAACTATCCTATCCAGCAGTTTGTCACAAATTTCTGTATTATCACAGATAATGGTCCATGGCTCAAGTATTTCAAGAATCTCTGATTCTTTGCAGAATTCAGTCAACTCTAGTTTATCAATATCAACACTTGTGTCCTCAAAAGCCTCTTCTATCATTGCAAGAATATTGTTGTCATGAATGAAGCTTCCTCAACTGCAAGTTTTTATCCCTGGATGTAAAAATCCTGTGACAGTTTTCCATTGTTTTCCAGCACTTGACTTACAAAATATTTGGATATGTCAGTAAAGACAGTTTCAATACTTGCTGCAACCCTAAGCTGCAACGTTCATTCATTCTTTAAATTCTGACCCAACAAAATTATAGAGTAATATCGCCCCTATCGGACCACCATCGATTCCGTGTTGTGCAACGGCCTTGAATAAAATGTTAAAATTAAAAGGGAGCTTGGGCCTAGCTAATCCAAAAAGCGCGCGAAAGTTGTTTGCTGATGTCATCTCTTTGATATTTCTTCGCTTTCGCTGTTTTGTTTTGCTCTGAAGTCTTGCAATAAAGTTTTGAAGTTCACCTACCTGCAACGAAGGTGTAAGTACAATTCACATTTCCTTCGATGTTTCCACACACCATGTCTATTTTGTGTCGTTTCTCCATATCTCTTTCAGTTAACATAGAATAATCTTCATGAATGTTTCCTCCAACTCTTCTCGTTTCATATCCACAGAAATTTTGAGAATTGCACACAAATTGCGAGACCTAAGGCTCCTCTTGGAAGAGCACTGTCACTGATATTATGCCACCCATGTGTGTCCACTGCGTGAAACCCTTTAGTTTTGTAGACTATTGATGCATCGTGTGGTTAGAGTTGACTGAGGTCACGGCTTGGAGAGTTAAAAGCGGGAGTGAAATTAACAATATTTTGAAATCATTTTCAGTCAAACTAGAATTGGTCATGTAACTTTCTGGCTTTCTGGGAAAGTAGAAAATACTTTGTTGAACTGTCAACGGCCTTGAAAAGATTTTGATGTGCTAAATTCATCGTTCTTTTGCGGTGGTCTGATAAGGGCGATACGGCCTAATTTATGCGTTTCAGACCTGTCCGTATTTGTGTGGTTCCAGCATGACAACAAAGAAACGGATGGAACAAATCTCACTTTGAGGTTTGTAGCAAGAGTTGAGAAGCCTATTCAAGGTGAGTTCCCTTCCAGAACTGTTTTGACCTCTCTGAAAATCTTAGCTTTCTGAAAAGTGGTCTGATAAGGGCGATAGTTCTCTACCATCTTTTGCAACTTTCTGCACCACAAATAAAATAGCCAGTCCCAACACAGAAGCAAGTAGGCATCTCTTCCATCCAAGTAGGCTTTAACCAGTAACAAATGATCTTAGTGTAATTTTGCAATACCTTTAAGGGTTAATGGATCGCTGTAATGTAATTGATCGCTGCCCTGAATTTGTTTTCGTCGAAGGAAAAAACTCGCACCTTCATCGCTGCAACTCTTCGATCATTAATGGCCGCCAACACTAGAAAGAGGCTATCACTGCATAAATTATCAACTCCTGACTTTTCGGGATTTCGAGTCACGTGACTGGATAGCAAAACAAGCGCTGTTTAACAGACCATACGAGTTCCTCGTTTGGTCTGTGAATCAGGCTAGCTTTCTCCATGCTTTCCATGTAATCGTTTTCCCCGTGCTAGCATGGAAAAGCATGGTAAGTACCCCATGCTTTCCATGGTATTTTGCTCCGATGGATTTCCATGGAATTTTCCCCATGCTTTTCCATGGAATTCCATAGTATTCCATGGTTTCACTACCCATGCTATCCGTGCTTTCTCCATGCTTTCCACGTAGTCATTTTCCCCATGCTAGCATGGAAAAGCATGGAAAAGCATGGTAAGTACCCCATGCTTACCATGGTATTTTGCTCCGCTGGATTTCCATGGATTTCAAGGATTTCCATGGAATTTTCCCCATGCTTTTTCCATGGAATCCCATGGTATTTCCATGCTTTTTCTACCAGGGTAGTCACAGGAAAAATGCCTCAAGACTTTACAATGCATTCAGCATCATCAAATTATTCAGAATCATTCAAAAATTTGGTCCAGGAAACCGATCAATCAATAGCAGCACCACTCTGACAAATCCAAAAGAAGTGGGGAGCGGCATTTCAAATTAATTGTTGCATCCAAAGGTATACCTAACTAATTTTATGCAATTTGCCTTTGACAAATTTTGCCAACTTTGGGAATCGTGGGAGAATAGTCCCAACAGTCCCCCCTGTGGTGCCACCACTGACATCAATCTGAAATTCCTTAAATTGTTTTCATACTTGGCAATATTTACAGGGGCGGATTTAGCGTGAGTTCCATGAGTTCGAGAACTTAGTCAAAATTTCATAAATTGGTCTCTGAGAATAGAATTATGCTAATTAATTCGTTACGAAAGAACATTTCAAAATCTTTTCAATCGCAGATCGCACTTCCATGTGATCTCATGTGAAATAAGAAATTTGTTGTCAGGTTCTGGAGTTTCGCAAGTTTCAACATAATACAATACACACCGCCTGAAGGAGGCTTAGACCACTGCAGAGGCCATTACGAAAGCTACTGAGACTGAATCTCTCCATGATTTGTTGTTTGCTTAAATGTTTGGAACTGAGACCTTTGCATTGTTTAGAATGTTCGGAACTATGACATCTTTTGTTCCCTTGGTCGGGAACTGAGACCTTATTGTTTGTTGGATGTTCGGAACTGAGACCTAAGTGCCTGCTTGAAACTGAGGCTGACAGTTCTGGGAAATGGCGTGCATGACGTGCATGGCGGCAAGTTCACGAGGAAACAGATGAAAGTAAGATCTTTGAATGTAATTCACTGTGATGTGAAAATCAGCAATATTGACTACTGTGCCGAAAGCTTAGAAGAATTTGGAATATTTTATAACTGTATCTACGAACTAGGCCCAGTGTATGTATCCATAAGGTAAAGTATGGCTGGCTTTAAGGCAGAAAACATTCCAGGAAAACTTAGGCCCTATTTATGATGATGTGTGTGAGGGTTTCGCAAAGGTTTCGCAATTCTTTAAGTGCAAGGTTTTTATCAGTTAATAGTTTGTTGAAAAAAATTCGATAGCATTTTCAGCCAATCTAAGTGCGTGGCAGCAAAAATTTTCCCGGGGGAGTACCCCCAGACAAGGGAACTTACTCAAAAATCCGGCTAGATCCGCCCCTGATTTATGCAAGTCTAAATGAATGTATCCCTAAAGATTTCCTAGAATTCATCATATTCAAACAGTGTCCATTGTTCAGTGGGAATGTGCTGGAAATCTTGTAAGGTTACATGGTAGTAGTCATCCAGCCAAACTTTGCAACTTGCAGGAGCTCTGTTCGAACCAAACACATTCAAACAAATATGTGGTTTGATGTTCTAATATCTGAAAATAATAAAGGAGAAACTAGAGACTTAGAAAAATGACAATGAGCATACAGCAACAATAAACAAACACAATGTTGTGGAATCATTTGATAGAATATGTGAAATGACTGAACATGCTTTCTTGCTATGCAGCCATCAAACTTGGGCAATCCACCTTTTCAAGATAAGAGGTGCGAAACCGGAAGTCTTTTGTTGTTTGAGATATTGCATTTTTGAGGCTAAAATCTTGTTCTGCGTACAAAGTTTAGAATAGAAGCGAATTTTTACTTTCATATATATCTTCGTTTGGAAATTACGGTGATTTTAAGAATTCAAAGTTATAAGGCTTTGACCGTGAAATCAGATGTTTGGACAAATTTTGTCCAAACTTTTGATTTCACGGTCAAAGCCCTTATGATTTCTAATTCTTTATATCACCGTAATTTCCAAGTGAAGACAGATATGAATGTGAAAATTGGTTCATACAGTAAACTTTGTATGCAGAACAAGATTTTGGCCTCAAAATTGCAAAGTGTCAAGCAACAAAAGACTTCCGTTTTCGCACCTCTTATCTTGAAAAGGTGGATTCAAGACATTCAAAAACAAGTTCTTGCATTTTGGTTTTGTAGCAAAATATGAACTCAAAGCAATAAACAAGTTATAAAATGGCAATTAAATATTCTTTTGATGCATTAAAGAGACAAGTAATCCTTCTAAAACATGATGAAACAACACAGCAGGGCAGCAAAACATCCGGAAACCCTCTTTGAAAAGGCAGAACAGAAAAACAAAAGGCCATCAAGGGACAACAACAGCAAGAATGCTAAGACAATCGGCATGAATGTCGCAGTTTCCTCAAGTGATGTTTGCAAACTAAAACGCACAAGTAATCAATGTTGGCCAATTTTTCGACCAAAACGGGTTTGAGAAATTTGAAGCTGGACATGTCACCAACGCAGGTGTCAGTTTCGTTTTGCGGCAATGACTAGACTTTTTGCCATTTTCAGTTGCTTAGGGGTACTAAATTTTTGTTTTTTCCCTTAGAAAATGACCTGTTACAAGAAAATAAAAATTTTCGTGGACATGATATACCAGGATAGATGAGCGGAATACGATTCATGAAATTATAGGCCCTGACGAGGCTGACATGAAAATTTCCGGGGAATATTCATCTTGTAGACCTCCCTACGAGCTGCCTGTTTACATGTAAGCAAACAAGTGATTTATTCGTCCTTAAAAACTGGCCACACTGTATGGCAAAAAAAGTAACACAAGGCCAATTTTTCAAGAATACTGACCTGTCTCAAAATGATGCTCATATTCTGCAGATAATATCCACCAACGCTCATTTTGCGGCAGCGAGCCATTTTTCCATAAAAATCCTTTCTTCATATTGAATTTTTCTTGATCAATATCGCCTCCATCCCAAGGAAAATAAAGTCAAATTATCTATCGTTATCGAAGCTAGAACAAGCTAGAAAGATATCTAGATGCTATTGAAAATAGCAAAGATGACTCAACAAGATATTATAAAGCTATGAGAGCAATACAAAGAAAAAAGAAAGCAGTACCACTATGTGTAAAGGATGAAGCAGGGGCAATAGCATGTACAGAAGAACAACAAATTAGAATTATCACAGAATACTTTAAAAGAATACTAGCTCCAGAGATTGGAGAATACCACCACATAGGTTACCCACCATGTCAAATGGAAACTCCATTCACAGGAAAAGAGATCAGAAAAGTCGTTAATAGAATGAAAAATGAGAAGAGCGCGGGCCCAGATGATCTAGAAGTTGAACTTATCAAATATGCTTCAAACGAAATTCACAATGAAATAGCCAACATCTTTAACACATTATCAACAACAGGAGAAGAGCTAAAGAACTAATATTAGGAATATTGAGACCTCTACAGAAACCAGGGAAAGTAAAAGGCCCCACAAAAAACTTGAGACCAATAATCCTACTATCGATTATTAGAAAAATCCTCACAATATGTATGTTAGACAGAATTTGGAATAGGTTAAAAAGTCATATCCCTTATAAACAGGCAGCTTATCAACCAGGCAGAAGTACCACTGAAAATGTGCATGCAATAAAACTACTGGTGGAAAAGGCAATACTAGCGAACGACTATCACATATATCTGCTACTCTTAGATATGTCCAAGGCATTTGACACTGTAAATAGAAGAATTCTTTTTGAGCATCTGGAAGAAATATTAAATGAAGATGAAATGCACATAATAGGAATCCTAACTAATAAGCCAGAAATAGCAGTTAAAATCGGATCACAAAAGGGTGAAAGTTTTGAAACAAATACAGGGATAATGCAAGGAGACTGCTTAAGTGCCATACTTTTCATTTTCTATTTAGCAAAATGTCTAGAGAAACCGATTAAAACGAAAATGAAAGGCTTCCTCATAAACCCGACGTATGCAGATGATCTGACAATCGCAGGTACAAACCAAATGCAAGTCAACGAACTAGAGCAAAAAATGTCAGCACAACTGGAAAAATACAATTTGAAGGTGAATGCCGAGAAAACAGAGAAGTATGAGATACCTAGACCACCACCACCTCCACCTACGATGGAGGATCTCTTAAAGCATAAAAATGATAAAGTCTGGTCTGAGCTAGATTGGCTTGTAAATTATGAGCCTGAAAATACTCAACCAGACTGGAGAAAATGCAAGCTCCTAGGATCAATGCTAGATACCCAAGCAGATATAAATCGACGAAAAATATTAACAATCGATGGCATGAAATCTTCCAGGACATTTATAGGTCAAAAAGAATAAGCATACCACTTAAAGTCAGAACGTTTAATGCATACTCTGCCAGTATTTTCCTATACAACTCTGAACTATGGACCCTCACAGATACACTTGAAAAACAGGTAGATTCGTTTCAAAGAAGGATGTTAAGGAGAGTAATTAACATCTGCTGGCCTAAAGTGATTTCGAACGAAAGATTATACGAGAAAACAGAAGCAACAGAATGGAGCGTCATCATTAGAAAGAGAAGGTTAGATTGGCTTGGTCACTTGATGAGACTTAATAAGAAAACACCAGTGAGACTAGCATTATATGAATCACTGAAACCGGTGCAAAGAAAGAGAGGCAGACCATGTTCAACTTGGATAAAGATTATAGAAAAGGATCTCTCATTGGTAGATATTAAACTAAATTTAAACAAAACAACACCAGGTGAAACAATTGCAACACTCGAGGGACTGGCTGAAGACAGAAGAAAGTGGAGAAGTTTAGTGAAGGACATAATGGCGGTTAACCGTTAAATATGTGTAGATGATGATGATCGAAGCTTTCCAGGGTCGATGATTTTTTCAGCCATGCTTGTTTATCTTCTGAACACTTTCCGCATGCGCCTGATCCCAAACCGCGTCTCAAGAGGCCTGGATCACAATAGATTCCACCACAACTGCGTGCATTCCCCAAAAGGTTCACCCCCTCCCACCTCGCTGTTTCTGACAGCTTGAGCAGACGCAACAGCATTTTTGCACAGCGGTCGGAACGAATCAGGTCTTTACTCATGCCCTCTTGAACGTTTCAAAACAAAGACTTTTCCAGCCTTTTTGATGTTCAGACATCACTCAAGCAACTGTCGAGTAACTTATTACAAGAAACAAGCGAAAACAAAGTAAGCTTATGCTAAGGATTTCCTTTACCAAAAAAAGTTTCTTAGCATGATTCTCTAATATGCTTTTGGAATCGAAATGTTTTGCTTATTTTCGTCCTGCAGACTATGCTATATTGTCTGCATGGAAGCAAGTTATTTCGCTTCTGCCATCTAACTAGCAGGGTTGGAAAAAGTATCGGACCACGGGACCATTGGTCCCAGAAAATATTTTGGCTCCCAGAAAGAAAAAGATCATACCTAAGCATGTGCAATGTAATATGCTAACATTCTAGAAAGAAAAATTAAAAACATGAAAGTATGAGACAAAAATCAGTGAATAAAATAGCAATGATTTGCGAATCACATTATCTAATATGTGCTGCAACAGATACTGTATAGCCAATAGCACCCTGTTTTTCTTGCCTGAGAATTCTTAGGAATTCTTGAGGTGATTAGTTCCAATGTAACAAATTTTTTAAACACTTTGTTTAATAAGGAGGAACTTCAGAAATTGTGGAATTTTGAAAATTCTCATGATTTGATACCTGTTCAATTATGTTTTAATTATAGCTATGTTCAATGATTATAGACTTGCATACTAATGGATAAACTGATTCCTCCTGAGCCATTTATGGATTTTACTCCATTGATGTTGAAAATTTCATCTCTCAAAATCATACTTTCCTGCTTATAATATCACGTGGTCAGTTTTTTAACGAGCAGTTGCCAATATTTCTTGTATGGCTACAGAAAAATTTTGAATTTCTGATTGCGGTCCCAGAAAGAGGAAAATATTTTCCACCCCTGCTAACTAGACACTGGAAGTGAGTTGCTTCCATTCCATCGTCCACAGGGGCGGCACCAGCTTTGAGAAAGTGGGGTGAACAAGGGGTGAAATTGATTGCCAGAGGGCATACCTAAGGTCTTTAATGTAGTTTTTGCTTGGGAATAAATACCGACCTGAGAAAAGTTTGTTGATGAGGGCTGATGAGGGCATTTATTACCAGTCAGTTTCAATACTGTCCTTTAATCTGGATGTTTCACAGTAGGCAACTTAACCAGAAAATTAACAAAATACAGGAAAGGGCTATGAGAATTACTTACAGTATAAGAACACCGAATCTACTTTTAGAGAGCTAGTACAAAAGGGCTGTGCAGTTATTATTCATACAAAGAACTTGCAAATACTTATGATTGAGATGTACAAAACCAAAAATGGTCTGAACCCTTCATTCATGCAGGAAATCTTCTGTGATAATACAACTTACTACAATTTGCGTAACAATAACGAGGTTTTTCAACCAAGAGTGAGATCTGTCAATAACAGGAGAGAAAGCATACAATTCAAAGGTTCACAGCTATGGCAAATGTTACCACCGACGATATTCCACCAACATTCATCATAAAAGTGGGTATTATGACAGCAAGTCTCGGTAATTAGAAGAGAGTACCTTTCTGAAAAGCAAGCCGCATACCGCGTCCATCCGCAAGTCATGTACCCCCCCCCTCCAGGTGAACATGCCAAAAAAGGATTTTACTACTCTGCCTTAAAGGTTTGGTACGACATCCCAGCTAGAGAGATCCAAACACTTGGGCGCTTCAAAAAAAGAACTAAAAGCGCACCTGATGAGCTGAGATTGCTAAGAAAAGATACACTGAAACACAACCCTCTGGGAGAACAGCCCATGTTTTAGGCTTTTAGGAGTTGCTCCCATTTTTTTATTATAGAAACATTGTACTAGGTATTTGCGGTAGCTGAAGATTGTAAACATTGTTATGTACTAAAGCACTGTAGCCCTGTAGACTTCATTTCCTTGGCAACCATTATTTCTAAGCCGAAAATGTTTTTACTGGCGTTTGCTCCCAAAACAGTGGCTAACATCAGCAGCAGCCAAAACAACAGCTTGCCTCAATTTTCGCCCTGAATGGGTCTAAATATTGTCAGGGCCTGAGCAAGGAAACTTTACTAGCAGAGAAACCAGGAATCTCGCTACATTTACTAAAATAATGGACTTTAAGAAAATGTGTATGGCATCCGGCTTTTTACATTCTTGACAACACAAGACTTTGACAAACAGATTGTGCCTTTCCTGCGCTGAAGAAGCTCAAATTTACATTAAACGCAACTGTTGCGGTTATCCTCAAAGTTGATGCGGTACCAAAGTTGATGAAACCCTAAAAATATATCAAAATAACTAAAGTAGCACCCTTCCTTTCAAAACTGACACAAAACCGGCACATATAAACTTGCATCGCTACGTGGAGTCGTTTGAAAAGACCATTCAGGGCGAATTTTTCCTGATCTATCTACTTCCTGAAAGATACCCATATATATATCGGCAACGAAAATTTTCAAGATGTTGCGATAAATGTTACAATTCAATCTCAAAAGGTTGATATGGACTGTGACACAGCTTAACTGGATACCGAATGTGTAAAAGTGGAAAATAAACAAGCTGACCCATTAACCCAATATCAACGCGAAGGGAAGATTTGACGAATCTTACAACTCCACGGAAGATAGCCTGCCTGAAAAGCTTCATATTTTTAGAAATATCCCCTTTAACAAAACACAGGCAAAGAATATCACAAAGACTTGAGTCAGCAAAACATTTTCATTGGATTTTTCAAAAATTTCAAATCCAGGAGCCTTGTATTTCACGTTGAAAGAGAAGCGCCTGATTCTGACGAATACTCTCGGGTGCCTAATACAAGGGGGGGGATGCTTATTAATTTTCAAAAATTTTATCCACCCCCCCGCCCTTATTAAGACCTTATCTTATCCACCCCCCGTTTATCAATTTTGGCAAAACAGTGTCCAAAGCTCAACATGATTTTTATACGAAATCTTGTTCGAAAGATAAACCATTGCAGTGTACTCGTAAACTGATTCAAATGTTTTCTTTAAGAAAAGAAGTCACTGCAGTGCAATTGCAGTGTGTTTATTTACATTTGTTTCTTGAAAACTTGAAGAGTTCTAAGTATATAAAATGCACTTGTCTCCAGTAGATAACGTAAAAACCCGTTTTTTTTTTTAATTTCTGACCCCCCCATCCCCCTGTTTATTAGTTTCTTTGAGGGGTTCCCACCCCCCCCCTCCCCCCGTTTATTAAGACCCCCCCTTGTATTAGCAGTCAGGACGATATCGAAAAACCAACACCCCTATTGTCTTCCCAATAAAATAATAGGAATACCGACAAAAGACATTTTTCAGATCTCAACATCGATATAATGGGTATCGGTTTTCCGTACCCATTGAGAAAACTCGCTCTCGATTCATGAGTAAACATTTTAGCAACTTTTCCCGTTACTAAACGTGTCACTTTTGAAAAAAACGCGACACCAAAACAAAAAACATATCTTTAGATTCCTCAATGCTTTGTCAATACGAGAAAATTAATCATGTACCTAAGAAAATTCTGTGCAACCTCCAGCAACGTCTTTTCGTCACAGTACATCGTGTCGCCTTCCTGCGAGTCGTTCCAACTCCAAGTGACAGCACTTTGCATAAAATTACGTTATGAAAAAGAAAAAAATACCGATTTGTAGCAAAAAGGCCCCAGAACTCAAATATCTCGTTATATCGGTTATTTGATGCCTTTATCTATGATTTTAGGGGCATTTACTGCATTTCCCACTGAAATTGTGATGATTTACATGAAGTATAAGGCATCGGCTTTCCGATACCTTTTTGGTATCGATTTATCGATATCGTCCTGACTTATTAGGCACCCGAGAGTAACAATATTAGACTCATTCAGGGGGCGAAAGTACTCTAGCTGAAGAGGTATTCGTGTATAATAAATAACAATAATAATCATAAGGAATAAATAGACTCTATTTCGTCATCTGTAATCAGTCTGCCTAAAACAGTGAACGATAGACTTGGGGCAAGTCTTCCTGGACTAACAAGCTTGCGACTAACAGTGTGTGTCAGAAACCACCAAAAGGCGAACCGAAAGCACACTCCAGTACAAAAGGCCTACTAGTCTAGTCTTAGAACTGAACTGTTCATCTTCCATGAGAAGAGATCGATATGGGCCTTTGAAATCTATAATTAGTTCAATGATATGATATGGTTATAAGATATTTTTACTCACACTCTGGATCTTCTTCTGTACTCCGTAAGGCAGCGAACACTACGAAGAAAGCCTTCCTTCACTTTCACTTTCGTTCGATTGTTACGTTGTTGTTGTTGTTGCTGTTGCTGTCGTTGTCTTGCTATTGTTGCTGTTGTTGATATTTTCCCCTGAACGGACACAGCCCTGGTAAATAACTAATGATAAAAATTTAAAAATCGTTTCGATTGGTGCATTAGTAAAACGCGAGTTGTGAGTTGCACATTACGAGTTGCGAGTTCAATTAAAAGCATGAGTTGTGCCTCAAAATAAGAGTTGCGAGTTACCACATTCATCTTCAAATCACGAATTGAAATCTTGAAAGTGCGAGTTGCAGGAAACCTTTAGCCTGCGTGCAGACTCTACAGTCAATGCGGAGGAGCGAAAAGGAAAAGATAACTCCCTGTAGAGTCTGCGCAACGGCGACCAATTCTATGTTTTGAGTTCTTAGATTTTGTGGAACTGTCTGAGACTGGCTGCACGATTTAACTATTGCTCTTAATTGTTTCCAGCGTAATTTACGTGTAACAAACATTATTCTAAAATTTTTTACAAGCAGAACACGCTGAACACAAGTAAGAACAAAAGTTAAACCGTGCAGCCAATCCCAGACGATTCCAGAAAACCTGAGAACTCAAAAACACAGAATTGGTCGCCGTTGCGCAGACTCTGCAGGGAGCTTTCCTCTCCTTTTCGCTCCTCCGCACTGTAGAGTCTGCACGCAGGCTAGAAACCTTGCGAGTTGCCTTATTATGGGAACCAAGGCGCAGTTTCTTATAACAAACAATAACAAATATTAATATTTTATGTATATTCAGAAATTTTGTTAGTACTGAGCTTGTTAAGTTTACTATAGCTCAAATTTTCAGATTGTAAGAGATCAGGTGGTCTTTGAGGCCATAAAACGTGCCGCTGGTACTTTCTCACCAAAGTATTGTCGTATGAGTTCTGCCAGCTTTATACATTACATAGATAGAGCCTCCCGGGGGGGGGGGGCACATGACTTGCGGATGGACGGGGGTCTGCCGCCCGGATTTCAGAAAGGTACCCTCTTCTAATTACCAAAACTTGCCGTCATACCCACTTTTGTGATGAATTTTGGCGGAAAACTACCTTTTTTGATCATTTTTCGCCAATTTCTGGATAACCCACCCATGTTTAAGGAGAATCAGACGAAAAAGGGACCCTTGTTTAGAGAATTTCGGGCCCAAAAACCCACCCATATGGGCGGCACATACCCGTACAATCAACATGTTATGTACCCCCCCCCCCCCCCCGTAGAGCCTTAGCCTAATTTCGAAATAGCAGAATATATTCCGGTGGCTGGGCCTATTAGTTTCAAGTTGGGGAGGGGGGAGCTCAAACCAAACAATACGTAAGGGATGTAAGGGTGAAAAGGATGACAATATGTGAGGGTGAAAAGGATGAAATACCCTCTGGAGATCCCAGTGAAATCAATTCTAGTTCCGATGTTGATCAAAATAGCATGGTGACAACAGCACAAAAAGTTGCATGCAATTCAAAGGCGTGCTCTTCATCTTCTAGTGAGAACAATAGTACGTCTCCCATTGTGAATAATGATAATGCCGAGTTACCCTCAACGAGAGCATACAGCTCAAATCCTTACTGGTTGCTGAAAGCACGCGGAAATCATCCAATTTCACGGTAGTCAGCCAATCAAATAGCCCCTTTCTAACCACGTGATACCAAATTGGCCGTTCGAAGTGAATTCTTGAGTACCCTCACGAAAGTTGAAATGGCTACTAAGTTACAATAATTACATGGAATTTTCTTTGATAAATCAGTAAAAGGGATGCCCCTCTACAGTTTGTAGCGTGCTTGGAAAAATATCTCATTTGGAGCCGAAATTACAGTCATTTTCCGGTCGAAGAATATTGACATTCGTTCAAACTTCGATAAAAGTCGCTGCAAATGAGATATAAGGATAAAAATCTCAGCGATTATGGATATTGCCCTAAGCAATAACCCAAGCACTGTCCCTTCAATTGCATTTCAAAATCTCAGGTGATTCAACGATTTCTGCCAGAAATGTGATCTGGGCCTAACTGATTAAAACTCATTCGTTGACCCCAAAAGGGCTCAGTTTGTATTCTTGAGCTAAATGATTCACTTACCAACGACTCAATGATCTATTTGGCTCCATTTTCCATTTAGATGCCTCCAAATTTCGTTGAAAACATCCAGTCTTGAGCAATTTCTTGCAAATTTTTCTGGTTCCATATTTACTCTGCAAGTGCCAGCAATCTCCTCAAAAAGCTTCGCATCGATAGGCTTTGTGCTAGAGATAATGCGATTCGATACAGTTCATACACTCGTAAATAGATATGGCACGCCTGATTTTGCTCAATTCTTTCAAATGGAAACAAAACGGATAAAACATTTTTGGCTGTTTCATTCACCAATGAATAGATCTTACACAAAACAACAAAACTAAATGTTTTGTTGTGTTGAAAGTTTGCCGCTGTTAACCTTTGTTTAACTTATGGGCTCATGAATAGATTTCACACATTTCTTGCACAAACTTTTTGTTGCTTTGTTTTGTGTAAGATCTATTCATTGGTGAATCAAACAGCCATAAACTGTTTTATCCTTTTGTTTCCATTTGAATGAATAGAGCAAATCAGGCAATGCCATATCTATTTACGAGTGTATGAACTGTATCGAATCGCACTATCTCTAGCACAAAGCCTATCGATGCGAAGTTTTTTGAGGAGATTGCTGGCACTTGCAGAGAAAATATGGAACCAGAAAAATTTGCAAGAAGTTGCTCAAGACTGGATGTTTCAACGAAATTTGGAGACATCTAAATGGAAAATGGAGCCAAATAGATCGTTGAGTCGTTGGTAAGTGAATCATTTAGCTCAAGAATACAAACTAAGCCCTTTTGGGGTCAACGAATGAGTTTTAATCGGTAAGAAGTTTAGGCCCAGATCACAATTCTGGCAGAAATCGTTGAAAATCACCTGAGATTTTGAAATGTAATCGAAGGGACAGTGCTTGGGTTATTGCTTAGGGCAATATCCATAATCGCTGAGATTTTTATCCTTATATCTCATTTGCAGCGACTTTTATCGATGCTTGAACGAATGTCAATATTCTTCGACCGGAAAATGACTGTAATTTCGGCTCCCAATGAGATATTATTGCAAGCACGCTACAAACTGTAGAGGGGCACCCCTTCTACTGATTTATCATTTTTTGTCATTTGTCATTTGTCATTTCATTCATTTAGGGAGGGTTGCCCTTCAACAAAGTTGTTTTTCAAGGGGCCCTCCATTAAAAACATCTACAATATAATCTAAAAATAAAAGTATTTCAAACCTAATTACAAGAAAAAAACCATAATGTTAAAACCTATTTACAATAATTGATAATTTACACTAAAAGAAAATATTTACAAAGAGAAAACAAATTACAATTTCAGGGCAAGGGTAGACCATGCAACGCCGGCAGCAGCCACCCCCGATCGACAGGCCAGCCCAGAGCAACCGACGACAATAGATCCAGTCACCAGTCGCTCTGACCCGGCCGGCCAACCAAGAGCACCCGCCGCCCCCGCCACAAAGTCCACCCCTGCCCTCATCTCTAAATAGACTTTTTAAAGCTATTCAGAGAGGATGCCTGTTTTGACTCAGCTGATAGGCTATTCCATAATTTTGCTCCACGAAACGAAAAACATTTTTGCCCATTCGCAGAATTTTTCTTTGGTAACCTCACATCAGTGCCGGTATTACGGAGGGTACGGGTGGAGCATTGTGAGTTTTTTGTAAATAGGCCACACAGGTATTGCGGAGCAAGCTCATTGAGTGATTTGAAGACCATTGTTTCAGATTCAATACTAATAAGTTGTTCAATGGTCTTCCAACCCAGTACTTCGATAAGTGGTCTGCTTGGGGTATCAAAGCTGCTATTTGTTACGATCCTGGCTGCCCGGTTCTGAAGCTTTTGCAACTGGTTTATTTCAGTAGAACCACAGCAACCCCAAACAGAACAACAATACCGAAAGTGAGGCTCAACAATACCTGTGTAGAGAGTTTTCAGAGTTTCCCTTGGTAGAAAATTCTTGGCATGTTTTAAAAAGCCAACAGCCCTTGAGACCTTGGCAGAAACAGCCTTAATTTGTTCTTTCCAATCCAAAGAACAGTCAATTTGTACTCCAAGGTATTTCGTTTTTTGGACTACTTCCAGCTCACTTTCACGAAGATTTAGATCCAAATCCAGATTTGTATCTTTGAGAATGTTACGTTTCTGCTTGGTGGTAATAAGCATAGAGTTTGTTTTTGCAACATTCAAGGAAAGCTTATTGCCTTGTAGCCAGGTGTCTAGATGCCTTAGATCATTGTTAATAGCCTTATTCAGCTGAGTTATATCATTGGACTGGTGGCACAGACTGGTGTCATCAGCATACATGGACACAGTAGAACCTTGGACAGCTTGTGGGAGATCATTGATGTAAATGAGGAATAGAAGAGGGCCAAGACATGAGCCTTGCGGCACACCGACTTCAATGTCCTCTATGTCTGAAGCAACACCATTGACCCTGCAAAACTGTTTCCGGCACGTTAGGTAAGACCTAAACCATGATAGCTCCCGATGCTGAACACCATAAACTTGGAGCTTTTTGCAGAGAATTTCATGGTCAACAGTATCAAACGCCTTTTTCAAATCAATGAATACTAGTCCCACAAGCTGACCAAGGTCCAGCCCATTGTACCAGTCCTCAGTATTTTTAAGTAAACAAGTAAGTGTAGAATGAAGGCGTAAGAAGCCAGACTGGTCAGGAGAAAAGAGATGGTTTTCTTCCATGTGCTGATACAGTTGGTCGAAAACAAGTTTTTCAAAGAGCCTTGAGATGACAGGTAAGACTGAAATTGGGCGATAATTGGACTTTTCTGTCTTATCCCCTTCTTTAAAAATTGGGGTGACTCTAGCAACCTTCCATGAGTCAGGAAACTGGCTTGTTTCAATTGAAGTATTAAACAAGGCAGCCAGAGAGTTTCCAATGAAAGGGAGAGCAAGTTTCAAAAAATAGCTAGAGATATTGTCAATCCCAAAGCTCTTTGCAGTCTTAACCTTGGCAAATGCAGCCCTGATATCTTTAACCTCAATTGTCTTGAAGTTAAACTCAGCCCTATCTTTGTTAACGTCATAGTCACCTGACAGAAGGGGATTAGGAACAGGGGCAATTTTGTTTGCAAGATCCTTACCTACAGAGCAAAAGAAGTTGTTCATTACATTAGAAATTTCTTTTTTGTGAACAGTTTCAGTACCCAAGTCTTTGAGACATTCAATGTTACTAGACTTTGATCTCTTATTAAGCAGCTCATTAATTGTCTTCCAAGATTCCTTCATGTTGCCTTGACAGGACGAAATCTTGTCAGTATAATATTGCTTCTTAAGATGACTATTCATAGTATTGACCTTATTACGGACCTGCCTATATGAGTCCATTAGAAATTGGGACTTTCTTTTGGATGCAGCCTTTTTTAGCTTATCCCTAGTCTGCATTAGGGCCTTAAGGTCTTTATCAATCCAGGGGCAATATTTCTCTGAGACACGCATTTCAGTTATTGGGGCATGTTTGTCTATTATCAGAGAAAACAAGCTGGACCAATAGTTAACAAGAGCATTGATATCATCAGTTTCACTGAACATCTGCTCCCAGCATATGCCAGAAACATCAGCCAAGAATGCTTCCTTGTCAAAATTTTTCATTTTACGAGTTTTAATCATTTTATGGCCCTTTTCAACTGCACCATTAAATTTACGAATGCAGTACACCATATAATGATCACTCAAAGTAACTTTATGCACTCCAGCTTCAACAATGTTCCTGGCACATGTTGTAGCTACATGATCAATGATAGAAGAGGTAGTTAAAGTGACCCTAGTTGGTTCCTCAACAAGCTGTTTGAAGCTGAATAGCTCATACAGACCAGTCATGTGTTTGGTGTCATTATCAATGGGCTGTTCAGCTTGTTTTGTAGGTAGATCACAATTTGTGTCTCCTAAAAGGATAATTTCTTTCCCCTCCTTGTCCAAATAGGAAAGGACCTTTTCTAGCTTATCAAAAGAAGCAACAGGGTCACTAGGTGGCCTATACCAAGCAAGAACAAGAAAGGATTTGCTTTTGGGAGGTTCAACCTCTATACAGATGATTTCTAAATCATCAGCTGGGACATCAGGCCGAGGTTTGTATTTGATGGAGTCCCTAATGTAGATTGAAACTCCACCACCATTGCAAGTCCTGTCCAAGCGTTCCTGCTGGTAGCCAGCAACATTAGTCAACTCTTTTGGGTAGTCTGGGACAAGTTTGGTCTCATTTAGAGCAAGGATATGAATACCTAGGTCTGTCATCAGTATTTTAACCTCATCAAGGTGACTACGAAGACCATTGACATTCAGGGATGCAATTGCCATGCCCTTCCTGTAGCCCATATGCTGATGACACCCTGTCTTTGAGACATTATCTTGACCAGCATTTTTAAAAGTTTCAGGTTTACCTGGTGCCATAGTTTTGTTGGCATCCTCTCCTACTATGGAGCTACCTAGACTTACAAGTATTTCACCCTAAGTTCACATCATTAACTATGTTCTGTGTAAAAAGTTTGATTCCCTGGTCATTCAGATGTAAACCGTCATGACAGAGATGACGAAAGGTGATATTTGTGTGTTCTAAAAAGTCATACCCATGAGATGAACAGAACTTCTTCAGCAGCATATTTGTTTCCAATATTGTAATGTTCAGGGATGTCTTGTCTTTCCTGAGCATAATTGATGAAATAGTTATTCTAACATCTGGGTTCTTTTCTTTGATCCTCTCTGTAATATCATCAAAATTGTCTACGATTTGTTTTGGAGTGCTAGTTGCTACATCATTAACTCCAACATGCAAGATAACTTCTTTAGCCTTTGGCACATCCAAGGATAATTGCTGACCTTGGCGTTTTACCACTTGGTTTGATCTCAGACCACCAATTCCATGTGATTTCACATTGGGCATCTTTGAATCATCTAATCTTTTGACATGAGAATCCCCCAGGACTAAAGTGACGTTGTTACTGTTTGCAGATGGCTCCTTTTGAATGGTGTTCCTCTCATTTATCCCTTTTCTCTTTCCTTGAACATTGTTATTTCGCATATTATTTGATCTTGCTGGGTTTTGGTACTGCCCTTTTGAAGAACCTTTGTTTGGCCTATTCTGATGACTTGCTGGTAGCCAGGGTTCAGCTGCATGCTCTTTTTCATCAAGAAGTTGATTAATGAAGGTTTGCATTGTGGTGAGACGTTCTTTGAGGCTGGAGTTTTCTGATTTTAGCTTAGAAATTGAGTCCGCCATATCTGAGACCTGTGGATTGCACTTTTTCGCCTTGATTGATTCATTGTTGGTTTGACTTTGGTTAAAGCCTGTTTCTTGTGACTCATTATCCTCATCAATAACCAGGCAATTAATGCTGACATCTTGGACCGACTTCTTTTCGTTCACTTTAGGTACTGGCCCTCTATTTTCAGCTAAAAGCTTTGTCAAGTTTGCCACTTGATGTTTCAAATCGTTTATTTCAGTCTTAACAGCATTCATATTCTTTACACTCATTTTGCATCCTTCACAGAACCATGGAAAGATACTTTCAATGGCAGTTTCATCAAGTCCATCTAATCCAACACACGAAAGATGCTGCCAAACATCACACATGTCACATCTTATCATCTGTTCAGCAGACTCGCCTCTCTGGTCAAATTTGCAGCAGAGATCAAAGAAAATCCCATGTAATTATTGTAACTTAGTAGCCATTTCAACTTTCGTGAGGGTACTCAAAAATTCACTTCGAACGGCCAGTTTGGTATCACGTGGTTAGAAAGGGGCTATTTGATTGGCTGACTACCGTGAAATTGGATGATTTCCGCGTGCTTCAGCAACCAGTAAGGATTTGAGCTGTATGCTCTCAACGAGTGGCATTCCAGATAAAGGTCCAGCGAAGAAAGCAAAGGCAGTTGCTAAGCAACTACCATCGACTAACAACAACAAGCGACGTGCCGCTGTAATAATTGGCGACTCCTTGGTGAAAAACATCAAAGCCTGGGAGCTGAAGGAGAAGTGCGACAGCAGTGGTAATGTATATGTTAAATGCTTTAACGGTGCCATGATTAAAGATATGAAGTGCTACACACAGCCAACCATCGAAAGAAAACCAAACCTAATTATCCTTCCTGCTGGTACAAACGACCTCTCTCTGAAGTTAAACAATGAGCACAAATATGAGCTTCACATTGCAAATGAAATCATTGAATTGGCCAATTCGATAAAAGAAAATGGCATCGAAGTTGTCATCTCTCTGGCTTTCTACCTCGCGGAGACAGATTTGAAACAAGTCATCAAAGAGTTAATTTCATACTTGCGGATTTATGCACAGAAAATAACTATGCATTTTTAGAACACGCCAATATTGATCCATCCAAGCATCTAAACTCTAGGTCGGAGATATTGTCTTTGAGAACAACTTACTGCGTGCCTTAAATTTTTGACTGAATGGTCCACAAGATTCTGTAGATTATGGAGAGGATGCTTGGTTGACCTCTGCGCAGGTTTCATCCCCATCAGCTCAGTCAGACAGAGCTTATGATAATAATTTTTCTGCTCTTGGACATAGGAAAGGTATGGCAATTGCATCTCATTAACGAGACTAAACTCGATGGTACCATCGATGATGCTCTCGTAGGTATTGACGGCTATTCCATTAAGAGACGCGATCGTAATCGTAATGGTGGTGGCGTTGCAATATATATTAAAGATTCGATTGTTGATAAATGCTCTATCCGTGTAGACCTTCCAGAATCTTCCTTGGAGTCTTTATGCTTGGAAGTTTTGCCTTTTCGAGCTGCCCCCTTCCTTGTTTTTGCTTGGTATCGTCCCCCCAGGGGGGCTACTCACTAACTTTCAGTACGGGGGGGTCCATGCCACTTTTTCTTTGCTGACCCCTAAATATTAAGCCTGATGTTTTGGGGACCCCAAATATTGTTATCTATTTCGGGACTCCTATAATGTTTTTAATGATCTTGACTGGAGCTTCTTGATCTTTCTAAATTTTTGAATAATACCAAAACATTTATTTCATGATTCGCAACTCCAAGGTCACACTGCATTCCATGTGAAGTCAATGCAAGACAAATTCCACGATTCTTGCTGTCTTCAGATTTGTGGACCCCAAACATTGAATTTTGGTCCATATTGTAATTCACAGACCCCAAGTATTGATTTAACATAAATTTTGGGACCCCTAATATTGGCACGGACCCCCTCGTATTGAAAGTTAGGGAGTACCCCCCCCTGGGCGTCCCCCTAATGAGTGTGCTGATATTTTTCGTCAGTTAGAGGAATGTATGCAAGTCCTACTCTCTGGTCTCTAATAGACGGGGGGGTTGGAATAGTAGGGGGGGTTGGAAAAATCTCAAAAATTAATAGCCGGGGGGGGTTGGAATAATAGGGGGGGTTGGAAAAAATCTCAGAAATTAATAGCAATGACATCACAGATTTCGCTCGAAAGTCTTAATCTTAGTTGGGTGCATAGAATTTTGTTGTGTAGCTTTTGTCTTGCTTGGAACTCGTTGCCAGAATTAATAAGCGGGGGGGTTGGAATAAGAATGTCCTGGGTGGAAAATTTTCCAAAAATTAATAAGCGGGGGGGGGACGTCTATTAGAGACCAGAGAGTAGACAGTGAAAATAAAGAAATTATACTCTTAGGGGATACTAACTGCGATATTCTGCTTAATTAATCGGATGGGGATAGCTTGAATAGTAATCTTCCAGCCCATTCGATTAGTATTCTAGAACTTTATGACCTTTTCGGCTTTCATCAGCTGATCAAAAGAGGGACCAGGGAGACCTTGGAATCTATCACGTTAATTGATCACATTGCCACAACTAACAAGTCAAACATAGTAACCTCTGGTGTGCATGAAACAAGTATCAGTGATCACTACATGGTATACAGTGTAAGAAAGTTCCGTGGGGCTTCGAAACGACAGCACAAAAATATTACTACAAGACAACTAAAACACTTTGATCAAACCGAATTCATAAATCATTTGCTTCTTGTTGACTGGAAGGGTATTGTCTCGAATGGCGATGACATTAACCTTATCGTTGAACAGTGGACCAAGATGTTTTCATTGATACTTGAAAAGCATGCACCAGTACGCAATAGGCGTGTTTCCGAAAAGATTAGTCCCTGGTTGACGAAAGACTTGAAGCAATTGTCTGCTACAAGAGACAGGCTGAAAAGACAAGCCGTGCGCTTCAAATCCAAAATCCTGATGGGCAGACGCGGAACAAAGTTAATACGCTGAATACAGATTTGAAGCGAGAGTTTTTCACTAATAAAATTGCTTCGCACAATGGTGATTTAAAAGAGACTTGGAAGACTATCAATATGGTCCTTAACAAGAAATTGAAAACCACCCAGATCGCAGCACTCCAGGTTGATGGGAGGCAAATTTGTGAAAGTGAAAGTATTGCTGAATCTATGAATGAATCTTTTTGTAGTATTGTCAATACCCTTAGCGACTAGATACCTAAAACTTCAAATCCACTTCTAGAGAATGAGTACTCGGTAAACCCACAAAATCTACGCTTTGAATTCGAGGCTATCAATATGTCTCAGTTAGAGAGGGTTTTCGGCAAATTCAAAACATCTAAGGGATCTGGTGCTGATAACATAGGGCTCATATCCTAATTGGACGAGAGTGCGAGGGCTCAAGTGACCTTGCACTCGCATCTCCACCAATCAGATGCTGTGATTTTTGACTGACGGGTCGTTTTTGATCAATTTGACCACCCCTCACGAAAAGGTAAACGTGTAAAATTTGTGATCGAATATTTCAAAAATTTTTGCAGCTTGGTAGTTCTCAATGACAAAGGCGAAATTCCAGAAAGAGCAAATTTTGAATCTCGAAAAATGACGAAATTACAGCATCTTGAACATGAAGGAATATGTTTGGAAAACTCCTTGCTTCACTATGACAGATATTTAACATAAAACACTCCAAAGCTCCATCTCGACTCTAAAATTAAATCTGCAAGAGCTTAATTCGTAGAAAAATGTATGTTTTCAAAAAATAAAAGAAAAAGCGCAAGAATCACGAGAAAAACCTTCCATGGGCTAGTTAGCCCTTCTGCTCTCTCTGGAGTCGTCCCGTTCCGAAATAGCCCGAAACTTTGCACAGCCTTGGAAGAATAGGCTGTTTTAGCAAGAAGACGCGAGTCAAGAAGACGCCAGCATAATTCTTTTGTTCGAGGATGTAAATTACAATGTGAAATCAAGTTCAAATAACCTTCGCGATTCTCGAGAGGCTTATCATACCTGCTATTCTGAAACCGACAACTGAAAAGTATATTTATGAAAGCTGCACTGCAAAAATAGGACGTCGAGAAGGGAAGCAAAATGCAATGTGAGCATATTCACAAATGATGGAAATGCGAAAATGCAAACTATGTTCAGGGAATTGGTCTGTCTGTTAGCACCTTTCTAGGGGGAAGAGGCTGGAAAATGAGAATGCTCAGAAAACATAAAAAAAGTAGCTGCGTTTTCAAAGACGTCCGCCTCTTGCTGCTAAAAGAGCATAAAATAATAGGATGTGGCAGCATAATCCATTAAGGGCATTTGAGTTTGGTAGAACCCTCCTGGAAATACTGTTTTCATTCATATCACTTCATTGTAGGAATAAACACTACTTGCTAGTCTTGTTTGAAATAAGCAATGCAACAGCTTCATAGCTCCATACAAATATCTGTCTGTGATTTGTAAGGAGTTCAACAACTTTCCTGTTGAAATAACTTCATATGGTGATATTGCAGCAAAATGTTGTTGAGCTTTGTTTAACCAGAGTCTAACTGAATGATGTTTGATGCTTTTGCTGCTGTGGAATGGTGTGCGGACAGAAATTTAATGTTGCACTTCCCCCATTGCCGTAGAGATAGGGATAATTTCGGGGGCTCCCGACAAAAGCTCCATTGTTTACGAACATATTTCCTGACTTAAGGCAGATTTCTGCCCAATTATGGTTGATTTTTGAAAATTTCTCTAGCGTTAGGGGGGCTGCAGCCCTAGCCCCCTATCTCCTAGGACTATACTTCCCCAAGTCTCGTTGTATGAAATGGTAGTCTGTGAAAATATGAACAGGGTCTGAAGACAATACAAAAATATTGCCGTTTTCGTTCATTTTGGTCATAGTAAACACGGGAAGAAAATAAACTTTTTCTAAAATAACTAGGGGGAGCTAAAGCCCCAAAAATTACTGAAAAGATAACTAGGGGGTTGAGCCCTCTGCTCCACACCACTGTATTTATAAAGGATTTCCATAGCCATCAACCTTGCCCCGTCTTCTGTTACGTTGTCCCCAAAGGGGGCCTTCAGTAAATACTAATAACATATTTTTCCTTGTCCATTTTGGGACATGTTCCATCCAAATGTTTCATTAATTTCATGTCTGAGAGAGTCGAGTACTCGGTCGAGTAGACTAAAGGTTCTTGTCTCCAAAATTGGAGGCATAGCTTATAGAGTAGACAGATATCTTGCATACATATGGAATATATGGAACAGAGGTGACCGTTGAAATGGAAATGTCAATTTAGATTAGAAACTTCCCAGAGTAGGTTGTATCTTTATGAAAAGTTTTTCGAAGAATTGCCTTTTTCTATAGCAATGACTCACATCTTGAGTTGAGGCTGGGGTAAAATAGTCAAAATGGATCTCATTTAACACCATAACAACTAGGCTATATGGAAAGTCGAAAATATAATTTTTGCCTGAATCATCTATACCAAAATCAAAAGCCTCTTTGTCGTCACCTAAGGTTACCAAAAGGATCTGTAACATCCTCAAGTTATGTTTTTTCAGTGCAGTCAGTGCTGAGATTGGGAAGCCAGCCATTGTTTGTTGGGCTTGCAAAGGTTATCATTGATCCCTATGCATGTCATCAAACCTAAGTATGAATGATGAATATGCTTTGCAAGGTTGCTTTGAAATGCATTTTCTGGTAATGAATATCTGCTTAGTACACTTTCAAATACAAGCAACTGCAAGGTCACATAACAAAAAAATAACGCAAGCTTTCTAGAGATATTTAGTAGTTCAGGAACAGAAGTGCATATTATTGATGACCAGCTGTACAGCCTTAGAAAGTTCATCTGCACAGTACTTGAAGAAGAAAGGCTCAATTCGATGATTGACGCTAGGAGAGTGATTTTTTGAGAAAGAATGGAGAAAAACAACAAACTAGCAGATTGATCCCTTCCTCCGCCATGTCAAAGCAACCTTGCAAAGCATAATCGACGCTCACACCATATTGCTTAGATTTGGAGAAATACATCCAGAGAAATGGCAAATATTGAGAGCCCAATGAATAATGACTGGCTTCCCTATTTCAGCATTGACTAAATTCAGGAAACATACCTTGAGGATGGATGTTACAGGCTTTTTTTGGTAACATTAGGCAACGACAAAGAGGCTTCTGATTTTATCAAAGATGATTCAGACAACAGTGATCTGGAAACTGATGTTTAGTGGTACTACAACTTGCATGCAAGTTACTTTCGAATTTCCATATAGTTGTTATTATAGGGGAGCCTGTGCCTAAAAGGAAACAACAAAGGGTATTTCTCTGCCACTACTAAAGCTGTCCTCACCAGCATTTACGTGAATAAGTGTCTTGTCAGTACCACCCATTTCAACAGTAGTTCTCAATTCTCTTGCAGACGGCTATTTCATTAGCACTACTGTCCCCATTGTCGGGCCTAAAAGTAACTTTTTGGATCTCACAAATTTTCGTTCGGCAGCGTTGCGTAGCGTAGTTAGTGTGAACTCCTAATTCCCAAGGAGTATTGCAGTAAAATATGTGTCTTTTCTCCCGAAATCGAGCTTCAATGGTACATTCAAATACCTTTTCCAGAACAGTGGATTTTCAAACCTTGTCGGCCTGAGGCAATAACAAAACAAAAACCCCAGTAAAATTCAAGCAAGTTCTTCCTGAAAAGCTATTCTGTCAAAAATGTCTCTACTACTTGCAAACAATTGTTCAATATGCTTGGTACAGAGATAGAATTTCCTGAGAATGAGAGCGAGTGAGACTGATACATTCAGCAGGTGATTTCAAGATTTTCAGACCAGCAAAAGCAGCCAAGAACATCTGGTATAGGCATCCAATATTGAGTTTTTAGTTTTACTTTCGTTGATTTTGTGTTTATTTGATGCAAAATGTAAGATGCCTCTAGCGGAAAGACTTTATTCATTATTTATTTGTTCTGTTACAACTTGCCCCGGTACCTCCTTGGCGTAGTGGTAAGGTGTTAGGCTCACAATCCGCATATACCACATTTTAAAGTTTGAGCGGCGTGTGTTGAGCGAAAATAATAGAAACTGCATGTTTTGTGGATCCTTGTAGAAATCAGAGCATTCTTGGAAAGAGGTTGGCCATAGGTTTTGATTCTGGCGTGTTTTGCTGGCAATCAGAGATGGACGCTTCGGGTTTTTCGGGACGGCGAGACCGCAGAGAGAGCAGAAGGCCTACCTAGCCCCTAGTAGATTTCTCTCGTGATTTTTGTGCGTTTTCTTATATCTTTTAAAACATACATGTAAGCTCTTGCAGATTCATTTTTAGAGTCGAGATGGTGCTTTGGAATGTTTTATGTTAAATATCTGTCATAATGAAGCAAGGAGTTTTCAAACATATTCCTTCATGTTCAAGATGCTGTAATTTCGTCATTTTTTGAGATCCAAAGTTTGCTCTTTCTGGAATTGTGCCTTTATCATCGAGAAATGGCAAGCTGCAAAAAGTTTTGAAATATTCGATCACAAATTTTACACGTTTACCTTTTTGTGAAAGGTGGTCAAATTGATCAAAAGTGACCCGTCAGTCAAAAATCACGGCATCTGATTGGTAGAGGAGCGAGTGCAAGGTCACGTGAGCCCTCGCGCTCTCGTCCAATCAGGATATGAGCCCTATGTTGGTGCTGATGGTATTGCTAATTATTTTCCTAAGATAGGCCTACCGGTTATCGCTGAATCACTTTGTGACACTTTTAGTCTTTCCATCGCAACTGGTGTATTCCCAGATAGCTAGAAAATTGCAAGAGTGGCCCCTATCTTTAAAAGTGGTCAATCAAATGATCGTTCTAATTACAGACCGATCTCAGTGCTGCCGTTTCTGTCTAGGGTTTTCGAAAAGTTGATTTACAACCAACTTTACGACTACCTTGACAAAAACAGACTTCTTTTTTCCAAACAGTCTGGGTTTAGATCGCTGCACTCTGTTGTCACCTGTCTGCTTAACTGTACGCACGACTGGTATATTAACATGGATAAGGGTCAGTATACAGCGATGGTGTTCATAGACCTAAAAAAGCTTTTCACACTGTTGATCATGAAATTCTTTTTAAAAAGCTGACGAAGTATGGTATCATAGGTCTTGAGAATACCTGGTTTGCTACTTAACTAGAAAACAGAATTTAATTCTGTAGAGTTAATGGGGTTCCCTCAAACGTTGACAATATATGTTGTGGGGTGCCACAAGGCTCTTGTCTTGGTCCTCTTCTGTTTTTGATATATATTAATGATCTGCCATTTTCTCTTCTAAATAGTCAGGTTACCATGTATGCAGACATATCATATTCGTCCAATAACATCGATGATCTCAACGATAACGTAAATAGAGACTTGAACTGCCTGAAGCAGTGGCTTCAAGGAAATAAACTGTCTTTAAATGTTATTAAGACTCAAGACATGGTTGTAGGATCTCGCAGAGCTGCAAAAACTTGTTGACCTTCCTCCAAACCTGAAATTTATGCTCTCAACCTTCCTCATTTTAACACAATATAAAATTACTGGAAAACAGCTCGACGGTGTTTTGTAAACCATACAAAAGCATTCAATTAGGGATCTTCCCATATGCTTCATTGATTGAAAGGTATTGGGGCAATGAAAGGGGGAACACAGAGTTCAAGGTGAGAACATCTAAAAGCTACTGGGTGTCCAAAAATGTACTCCTGTTTGTAAAATCGCCAAGATTTGATTACGAAAGTTATCATAAATTTTTTCATCTCTTCAATCAACAATTCAAATATATTTAATGATGGTGAACTATATGTTCTATTTACTTAACGGGTATGAAATAATGCATCGAAAACCTCATTCTAAGCAACATTCTTTAAGCAACATCGCTAATCTTGCCTCAAAAACCGTTTACATTGAAAATTTTGCAGTATTCTTCAAGTCCACAATAACATTTCACGTTTCATTCTGATATTCACGACCAAACAAGAAACTCGACATAACAAAAGAAATTACTCAAATAAACATAATTGCTTTCTTGCAAAGGCTTCAAAACCAGGCAGGACTAAAAAAAGCTTGATTCAATTAATCGAAAAATAAATCAAACGATCAGCTTTGCCTACAAAATAATTTTTCATCTACTGGTAAGAAAAAGAAATTTTTGAAGATCTACCTTACAATAAAATTTTGGTGATTTTGCAAGCAGAAGTACTTTTCTGGGACGCTTTTAAAAAATCATTTTTTTCCAGACACATATGCATATTTCCTCATAGACTTTCTCTCTTTCGTCACATTGTCTGATCAAACCTGATTTTTCTTCTTTGATTAGTTTTGAAATATAACCTCACCATCTGCATGCTGTTGACATGATTTTTAATGTGTCTATGTATTTATTGATGATTCATGTTTTAAATCTATGCCAACAATATAGAATTTTATTTTTGACAACTAAACCTTCCTCAATTTTTGGCCAAAACCTTCCTCCAAACCAGGTTTGTAGGTTTGCAGTGTTTTTGCGTCTCTGGGATCTCGATCTAATCTTAAAAAGATCTCTGAAGGTAATGTCCAGTCCCCCTCATTTGCTTTAGGTGACTCGCAGATTGAGATTGAGAGGAAGAGAGGCGTAAGTGAAAAGCTTGTGAGAGTGATCAAGGGGCTTTACCAGGACAGCAGGACAACAGTGCAATGTGGAGCAGGGTTTACAGAATCATTTCCAGTCAAAGTAGGTCCACATCAAGGCTCTGTACTGAGTCCGTTCCTGTTTGCTCTCGTAGTGTATACTGTCAGTGAGGGTGCAAAGAGGCCACTACCAAATGACCTCCTATATGCAGATGATCTGGCAATAGTGGCGGAGAGTGAGGAAGAGTTGCAGGAAAGGTTAATACAATGGCAGGAAAACCTAGAGAATAAGTGTCTGAGAGTAAACAGCAAGAAAATAGAAGTGATGGTGTCAAGCAAACTAGGGAGGAAGGTAAAGATCATGGACAGAAACGACATAGAGCTGAAACAGGTGGATGAGTTTTGCTATCTAGGTACAGTAATTGAGGAAAAAGGAGGGTGTAGCAAATCTGTGAGAGCAAGAATTGGAAAAGCATGGCAAAAGTGGAGAGAGGTCACAGGGGTAGTATGTGATAAAAGGATGTCATTAAAGACGAAGGCAAAGATCTACAAAAGTGTGATAAGACCAGTATTGTTGTATGGAACAGAGTCAGCAGCACTAAGAAGGGAAGAGGAGAGAAGACTTGAAGTAACAGAGATGAGAATGTTAAGAAATATATGTAAGATCTCGCTAAAGGAGCATAGGAGGAATGATGACATCAGGAAGCTAGCTGGGGTGGTAAATATTATCGAGAAAGCAAAGGAAGGAAGATTGAGGTGGCTAGGGCATGTAATGAGAAGAGAACCAGAAAATGGGGTGAGGAGAGCATATGAGACGCCAGTGAAAGGGAAAAGGAGCCGAGGAAGACAAAAACTGAGGTGGAGGGATGTCATAGCGAGAGATATGAAGCAGAACAGGATAGAGGATGGTGCATGGAAGGACAGGAACAATTGGAGGAAGGTCTGCAGAGCGGCCGACCCGGTCTAGTACTGGAAAGGGCCGTATAGTTAAAGAAGAAGAAGACTCGCAGATTGAGATTGTTGAGAAAACTAAGTACCTGGGAATTCAGCTAGATCAACATCTTGTTTGGGAATGAGCACACTAGATTCTTGCGTGCTAAGGTCTCTCGTGCCATAGGGTTTTTAAAATATGCCAAGACAATACTACCCCAAGAAACTCTTAGCCAAATATATAGAGGAATCGTAGAACCGCATTTCCGCTACTGTTGCTCTGTGTGGGGGAGCTGTGGGGAATCCAGAAAGCTTAAACTGCAGAAGTTACAAAATCGGGCTGCCAGAATTGTAACAAACAGTAGCTATGATGCACCTGCTGATGCCCTTATACAACAGTTAAAGTGGCCAAATATCGCTGAAATCATAAAACGAGAGACAGCGACGATCGTTTACAAATCCCTATATGGTCTTGCACCGACATATCTCTCAAATATCTTTTCAAAGAACTCATCACGGAGCATTGTCAAGTTGAGAAACTCGGAGACTGACTTACGCATTCCTCTTTTTAAAACCAGTAATGGGCAAAAATCATTCTCATATCGTGGTGTACATCTGTGGAACAGCCTTGAACCTGAGGTTAAGCAAGCACCATCTCTATATGCTTTTAAACATCGTCTTTAATTTGATCGTAGGTGGCTGGATGCGGTTTGGGTTGGACTGGGGTCGGTCGGATTCTTTGCCTGCCATGAGGTGCTGTAATGGTGTCTTATTTCAGGGTGGGCATGGGGTCCGGTTTGCTCTGGTCCGGTCTGATTGTGTCATGCCACTCACGATATGAAAATTATGTAAATATTGATTTTAATTTTACTTTAACTTTGTAATTAGATTATTTAGTTTCGTTTGTTAATATATTTTACTTGTAAATTTTAGATTTTAAGTCTTCGTCACGGCCCCCTGAAAAGTGGCCTTTGCCGACGGGGTTACCGTGTATAAAGAATATAAAATGAAATGAAATGAAAAAGGATGGATGTGACATCATACATTAAAATCGAAAACTTTGGGACGATTGTTGTTGTTGTTGTTGTTGTGACTTTATTTTACATCGATTCATTACTTCCTTTTCCAGTCAGCTATATACATATGTACAAGCGAATTAATCAAAATCGATGGACAAAATTTATAAAAAGGAAATAAAGCTAATAATTATTTTCAATGCTGTTTATACAATATTTAGAATAAAACGACAGGCATTGCAGTTGCATGTGGGACCATTCCATTGAGTTACTAAGGTCTTGAATGTATTGAGGCTATTCGCCGATTTTAGCTCCTCTGGTAAGCAGTTCCAAATCCGAGGTCCTAAGGATTTAAGACTATTCGTGCCGAAAGTAACCTGATTTGGCCTATAATAAGTAAGATTATGAGGATTTCGCGATGAATAGTTAGAGGTTCTAATTTGAAAAATATCTTTCATGAAGGATGGATTCAGATCATGCAAAGTTTTAAAAATTTCCATAGAAAGAGATCTAAGTCGAGAAACATGCATCGTACATCGTTGCGACTTCAGTAGAAGATCATTATACGAACTGACATGATCATTATAAAGAAATCTAAGTGCACGTTCTTGTATCTTTTCGATCTTACTTGTGGATTTTGCTGAACAGAAATGCCACACTAAAGGACAGTAATTGAAATTTGAATAAACGAAGCTCTGAACAAGGACTTTTCTCTCTTTGAAACCAATATAAGATCGAAGCCTCTTTAGAGCATTAAGCTGAGTTGCAGCTTTTCTACAAAATGTGTGGATCAACGTTTAGTTTATAGTCTAGCTGAAATCCGAGAAGCTTGACTGAATCTTCTGACTCAATAGTCTTTCCTTGGATGCTTATTTTCTCGCCGCAAGCGTGATGTCATCAGCATAGTTATATAGTGTTGCCTGTTTAATAAACAAAAAAAGATCATTTATAGATACATTAAAAAGAATAGGGCCTAGGACCGAGCCTTGGAGAACGCCAGATAAGATTGTTTTAAAGGAACTACCGGGTGAGTCAATAAAAACGCCCGGCGTTTGAAAAAATCCTGCTCCCTGAATATCAAAGCAATGATGTTGAAACCTGTCTTGTTTTATCCTCGATATGTCAAATTAGGTTCAGTAATTTACCCGGCTTTAATCGGTCATTCCTTCCCGTCGAAATAGGAGATTTTCTGCAGAAAGCCCCTTTCGAAAACCTGCAAAAACGAGCGAAAACAGCAAGCAAAATTTCCCTTTGTTCTCCTTCCTACTAATAATGACTCCTGGATGTGCTCATGTATTTTGTCCTCTTGGGAGAATGGACTCCCCCTGAATAAGTTATTCACACTAGGGGGAAGACTTTTTAACCATCCAAAACGAAAGCACGTGCTAAAGCGTGCTGAAAGTCATCACTTTGAGGTAAACACATTGGGGACTTTTGCTTGCAATTTTAGCACGTTTTTTAAGGTTTCTCAAAGGGACTCATTTTGGAAAATTGCCTACAGAATCTGAACGGAGTGACCGATTTTAACCAGGAAAATTTCTAAAAATAATTGAACATGTTAGCTATTTAATCAGATATTGCAAATCATCGTTGCTTATATACTCAGGGAGCAGTAGCCTTTCAAACGCCGGGCGTTTTTTCTGACTCACCCGGTATATGTATTGTTTATCCTCACGGATTGCTCACGCCGTTTAAGATAAGAATAGATTAGTACCAGGGCATTTTCATCTATGCCATACGCATGTAATTTCGCAATCAGCAGATCGAGTGGGATGCAATCAAATGCTTTTGACAAATCCATTAATACAGCACCCACAATATAATTATTGTCAAGTTTGGTCTTCTAGTCTTCAAGGAGTCTTATCAAAACATGTTGCGTACCGTATGCTTTTCTATACGCACCTATAAAAACCGAGAGCGTAGAGTCAAGATCGACAACTAATTGCTGTTTCATGATTTTTTCATATATTTTGGAAAATGTATTTAAAACACTGACTGGGTGAAAATTTTTCTCAACTGTGCGATTTACCTCACCCTTGTCCAGGGGCAAACTGCTGCATGCTTTCCTCCATCTGGAAATCTATGGTTTTGTAAACAGCTATTTGTGGCTTAGGTTAGGGGAGCAGTAAGCTCATCTGCATCCAAATGTACTACTTTGTTTCCTCAATCCTTTGATTGATCTGGTTTAAGCCATTTTAGAAAGCATGAAATGACCCAAATCTATCACTAGCTTTGCATCTTCATATAGTACCTCTACGGATCACAAAATTTGATAAGAGCCTTCCCTCGAACGAGCACCCATTACAAGGGCCAAAATCCCTCGAATGAGCACCCATTACAAGCCACGGACAAATGGAGAGCAAAACGGCGCAAGTTTGAGCACTCGTATTTTCGTGATTTTTTATTTTAAAGCTTAGGGCTTGGGTAGTTTTATTCAAAATTTATCGGAGAATGGGAATGCAAAAAATCTAAAGATTTGAGAAAGTATAATTTCGTGGCGGGGTGAAACGTGGGAGGTACTCTCCCCCCACAGCTAGGGAACGCAAATATGTCATACTTCTGGGAGAGAAAGGCGCTGATTGGCTGTCTATACAAAATGTCAACAAAGCGTTTGATTGGTCGATAACAAAATCTGCTTGTGTTATACAGATATTTATGATGAGAAAAACATATTTGATCCCACTTCAATCAATGAAATTGTCAGTCACTGGTAGAAAAAGAAGCTTAACAAATATTAAATAAGTACTCAAGTAACGTCTCTGTAAGACACTTACAGTAAGCAGCTGTTCCTTAATTGAATAAATACAGATGCTATACTCTTCATTAAAGGGAATTTTCTTCAATTTCTTACTCCTTAGTTCTTTGAAGTAAAACTCTGGTATCACAATGCGAACGTCAGGACTCAAAATGTTAAACCTTTTCTACCTTGAATTCGTTTATATTTCATCAGTATATCGTTTGAAGTAGAATTGATAGCTGGTGATAGATGCTTGCAAGCATGTCACTTTGACAGCCGTCATATTGGATTTTGTGTACCGTTATGAGCAAGCTACTTCAATCAATCAATAGCTCAAGCTAAAAGACTCTAAACCAACCACTTACAGTCAAAGGTTATTCTTTCATAAGGTGCTGCTGTCTTGTTGCTAGCTGCCAAACAAGTGCCTCTAGAAACTTCAAAAGACTCCTTGTGTACATCTAAGTGCAACAGGCCACTCACAGGAGCTACTGCGGCAAGCCTTTGCTTTCACAAAGTTATCTGTGGACTGGCAAACCTATTATGTCAAAACTCAATGCCAGGCCCAGACCCCTAAGTCACTTCAATCGGACCTTTTAATGCCTATTACATCGTTCACGGCAAATTCTCGAAGATTTCGTTGCTATATTTGTGATCAGCAACTTCGAACTTATCAAAATACCGGGTGTGCTAGAAAAAACGCAACAGATTTGATCAGGGCTAGCGGCAAGAATATAGATGATTAATTCAGAATGATTGTTAAAATAATCCTCAATGGTTAACTTGAAGACGAATACCTTGTTAGTTGATGCTGGTGCATTGACAGTAGGAATATTAATCTTGAAAGTAAATTTTTGCCACCACTGCCAAACCAGAGCTTGTGGGTTTTGGACTAAACTGCAAAAACGCTTTTTGCGGACCGCGAAATACGAGCATAAAGCCTTGTTCTGAGGAAAATATTTGAATAGAAATGCAAACCTTAACGTCACAACCAAATACATTAATTTTGCCCTCAAGAGAAATCTTTCTTTATTCTACAAAGTCCCAAAAAGTTAGCATTGCATCTGTTAAACAGGTGAACTAGTTTGCTTGAGTGAACGTGAAAAACAAGTTATTTCTGCAACTTTCATTGTTGGAATGAAATCCATTTCGCATAATCCGTCTAAGCATTTTTACAAAACACAATCAAATATACCCGCGGGAAAAGTATCCATGAATAAGATTCTTGAGAATGCTCACATGTGCTTGGGCTTTTTGCGGATGCACTGTCATGGAAAAGACATATTCCTTTGTGTATATATACAATAAAATGTTTGTCAATTTTCATCTTTTGACTTCCTATTGAAATGTTTGCTCAAAGCAAGGGTTCTTGCTCATAACTACTACGTTATGGTAATGTCAAAAGCGATTATCCTAAACAGCGCGTTTGCAGTAAGGCCAAAATCTGAAAGCTCTGGTTTGGAAGTGGGGGCAAAACTGGACTTTGAATAGCAATATTCCAACCATTAATGCACCAATATCAACAAACAAGGTATTTATCTTCAAGTTGAATATCGAGGATTATTTTCAAAATTATTTTGGGTTGATTTGATCTTAATTCTTGTCGCTATCCCTGATCAAATCTGTTGCATTTTTTCCGGGACATCCGATACAAGGTTGAAAATTTGCTTCATATGCACGTTAACGTATTCTTAAGGTAGATGATGAAATGAAAGACAAATATTGAACACAGAAAAAGTAATCTCATATCATACAAAGAAGTCTATGACACGCTGGGCACTTTGAGCAGAATGGTATCATTCTAATCACAGGAAAATGATACCTTTAATGTTGTCTGAGAGTTTTGAAGCAAAAGAATCACTCTTAACTCACAACTGCGGCATTTCCATATGCCACAAATCTGTTTTCCATGATTTACTGCATACTCCAAAGGCATTTACACTCATCGGACCGTGAACAAAATCAGCTTTTGAAAACTCCTTATACAGTTTTTTTGTAAGGGCAGACTTCTGCACTCCATTACGATTGGCAGATACGATCTGCTTCCAATCCTCTGCCCGATTGTTGAGGTATATTCCTTTGAATTCCAAATCCGCTAAATCAAATTCAAACACAATAACTGCCAGTTTGCCACTTGTGAACTTCCCTTTGGCCCATTTCAAAGCATACTCATAGCTTTCAGTCAAATAAAATCCACCTGAATTGGAAAAGTCTTGCATTTGGGAGCCATAATTCAAGTTTATACCATTAAGTCTTACTTGGTCAGCTGAATGATGATCAGTGGCATGGAACCATAAATTAGAACGAGCCTCTGCAGAACCGATGAAATTGCCTTTCCATGTGACTGAGAAAGCATTCTCTAAACTTGTATTGATAATAGGTATTTCAGTTGTGATGGTCTGATCAACATCGTCATCATCATCATTATTATCACGGTCATCAACAATATCATCATTTTCATCAAAATCACTATTACTCAAAATTTCCCACCTCTCTGTTTCAATTCCAACCCATTTACCAATGACATCTTTGCACAATAAATATCTCTCCTTGGTATCCTCGTTCAATAAAACATGGTTTTTAAACATTTCATCTAGATAAACCCTGATCCAGTATGCAACTGATTGTTGGCATCGCAATGGATTTGCTTCAACCCATTCCTTAATCAATTTTGTTCCATCATCATCAAATCCAATAGCATATAATAGGGTGCCTAATGCTGCTTGATTATCTGTATTTTCGTATAAAAAATGATCAATTTCGCTGTCAAGAAATAACTGCAGGTAGTAGTGATCTGTTTGATGGTTGCGAAAGAAATCACCTAATGAACGAAGCCTTTTAGCAATGCTTTGATTAAGACCCAAAATGGTACACAGCACTCCTTCCTGATCTGCATTTTCACAGCCAAATGATACAATTTCATGAACATCTTCCGGATTTAACTTCCTTATCAATCTATCAATTTCTTTCTTGGCACTCACGAATAGACATTGATCGGGACCATCAGTTGTGCTCAGTTCAACCAAGTCCAAGTTTACCTGAATAAATCCTGTACACACCAAAAGAATTTCCTTGAGTTTTGCTAGTTTTGAGAGGTTGTCTGCATCAATAACTGTAATGCTGCTCAATAGATGGTTTGTTGCTTCTAAGATGATGTCTGGTTTTCTAAGGATGCTTTGAGTGAGACCAGCCATTTTACCATACCTGCAGAAAGACATACATTTAAAGACTGTGCTGACCATAAGGCCCCTGCATAGTGAAACGTTACCACAATGGAGTTTATTCAACAACATATTACAGTTCTATAACGTCCTTTGGTCTGCAAAAAAATTTCCAATTCTGTACTTCTAGAACATCTTCACCTTGTGAGTTGATTATTATTACTATTATTATTATTATTGATAAAGACAAAAACTGTTAAAAGCATACGTTTTCCATCATAAAATCCTCGTCAGTGTTTACATTTCCAGGAGAGCCAAGTATTTATAAGGCAAAACTTACAGTCTAGAATAACATAAAATCACGATGCAAACTCCCTCGAGATCCCACTTACAACACACTACCAAACAAAAACACCCAGACCACCTTAAATTTTCTTTGCAAACCCAAGTTTTCGAATTCAAATAAACGTTAATGGTAAATCCCCTAAGTCTCTAGATTTCGACATTGGAATGGAAGCTCTTCGTATAAACAGTCCCAAGCAGAAAGAGAGGCACGCATCCCGACGACCCTCCTGGGCTTTGCTTAAATTGCTATATCCCTAGATAGCAAGACAGGGAATTCCACCCTGACACCACGTGCACACTGACACGAAGTACGAAAGGAAGCATGCCCCCCCCCCCAAGATAAAGCCCAAGACTTATTCAAATGCAATGACCGGATTCAAGCGGTTCCACACGCGAACATATCCAATTCAATATCAGCCGCTCTTTCATTGAGGCCGTTGGGTGCAAAAGTTCCCAATTTGTATTGCCAAAAGAATTCCTTTCTACGAAGTGAGTAAACATTTGAAGGCCCGTCAATAATTTTTATGCTAACCGAAAAAGCATCCGGATGGCCTTCGCTAAAGAAATGCCCAAAGAAACCCGCCTGTGGTACTGCCTTACCCCTGTCGAGACTGCCCTCATTGTATTTACGTGCATAGGTTCGAAAATACGACTTGTTCACATTAAATCTTTGCCGAAATTTGGTTTTGGTGCTGCCCACATACTTTTTATTGCAGCAATCACATTGCAACAAGTAGACTACATCCTCTGAGTTGCAATGATAAGCACCAGAGGAGATCGTAAAAGATCGAGACTCATTGGAATTTTGAAATCTCGCCCCTTCTACAATGAGTGCACAAATTTGACAGCTACTTCTGCAATTGCATTTGAAAGTGCCCTTTTCAGCTTGTTCATCCGTCGGCTGGTAAACTTTGGCCTGAACTAGAGTATCCTTGAAGTTTTTAGCCCTTCTGCATGAAACAACTCCTTGCGTCTAACCGAAAACAGATCGTGAGCCCCATCTATAATTTTTACACTAACCGAGAATGTTCCCTGCTGACCCTCGCCGAAAAAAATGAGCAAAAAAGTTTGCCTGCGGGACTGGCTTACCACTGTCAAGGCTGCCTTCATTGTATTTGCGGGCATAGGTGCGATAATAGGACTTACAAACATTAAAAAACCGTTGTCGAAACTAAGTCGTTGTGCTGCCAACATATCTTTTTGTTGCAGATATTACATTGCAACAAATAACCACATTTTGCGAGTTGCAATTGTATGCCCCTGAAAAGTTGGTAAAAGACCGAGATTCATTAAAGTTTCCAAAAGTGTCCCCCTCCACGACAATGGGGCAGATTTGACAGCTCCTCCTACCTTAATAGGCCACCCTAATAATATTATTATTATTATTAGGGCGGCCTTGGCGGCCCGTGGGACCTGGTGTGGACCAGGCTTCAAACACTTTGAACTCAAACGTGAATTTTGATTCCCACTTGGTTTTAATTTCAATAGCAGTCATGTTAACTAAGGATGGGGTTCTTTTTATAGAATGTAATTGTACTTTACTTTTCATTTAGGTTATTTATCATGTACAGTATAAATTCTCGATTGTCCCCTTGGAAAGTTTGTGCTGAAGAAGATTTTTATCGAAATGTCCGACTTTAACAGTTTTGTTTTCTTTTTATTTTTTCTGTTTTTACTGATGGTGGTTCCGTTCATTATATCTTTATTATTATTATTATTATTATTATTATTATTATTATTATTATTATTATTATTATTATTATTATTATTATCATTATCATTATTATTATTATTGTCTCTGTTACACACTGACTTCAGTTCTGTTCTTTGTATATTGGTCAGTGGATTGATGTTCTTGAGCTTTGGTAACAACAAGTTTCCTCAAATCTCAAGCACTTGTCGGAGAATTCTGGCAGATTGTAGCAACACAGTCTTTTGCAACTCTACGATTCTGGTAGCTATCCCAATCTCCTTCAGTCTTTTTGGCAATGCTTTTGGTGCTGTTCCTAGCGCCCCAATTATAACTGGGATTACTTTAACTTTTTTGTTCCACAGTTTTTTCAGTTCCCTTGCTAAGTCTTGGTACTTGAAAATCTTTTCCTTTTCTTTTTCATCAACCCTAGTATCGAAAGGAACAGCAAAGTCTATAATCTGGCATTTGTTGTTTTTCTTCTCAACTATAATCATATCGGGCCTTCTTGCTTCGATGACGTGATCTGTTTGTATTGAAAAGTCCCACAAGATCTTATACTCTTCGTTTTCGCATACAGATTGCGGCTCATGTTCATACCATCTATCTTTTGAGTCAAGACCATACTTTCTGCATACCTCCCAATGTATCTTTCTTCCTATCCAATCATGCCTCCGTTTATACTCTTTTTGTGCCATTTTACTACATTCACTTAAGAGGTGGTTGATGCTCTCATCTGCTTTGCCACACATCCTACATGTACTGTCTTCTTGAGTCTTATCAATTTTAGCTTTCACTAGGTTTGTTCTCACTGCCTGCTCTTGTGCTGCCATAATGAGGGTCTCGGTTTCTCTCTTGAGGCTTCCCTCTTGTAGCCACAACCATTGATCTCTATTTGTCACATCCTCTGTTTGTCTCCGGAACTGTCCATGCACCACTTTCTCTTTCCAGTTGGCCTTCCTTTCCTGCCTGCTCTTTCTCTTAAACTCATTCTCTGTTTCAAGTTCCTCATTCTCAGTATCGCCTCTGGCTGCAACCAGCAGTTCCTCCTTGCTTTCTTTGACGTATCTTTTCAGGCCAATTGTGGCAAGATTGACAGTATCTTCAACGCTCATGAGTCCTCTTCCACCTTCTCTCCTGGGTATATATAACCTGTCGACATTACTTCTTGGGTGGAGTCCATTGTGCATGGTTAAAAGTTTCCTCGTTCTTCGATCCATCTCTTGAAGCTCGGCTTTAGTCCAATTAAGGAAAGCAGCTGAGTATCTCAATACAGGGATAGCCCATGTATTAATACCCTTGATGACATTTCCCCCATTCAACTTTGTCTCCAAAATCTTTCTCACTCTTCTCTTATATTCACTGCCGACTTTCCCTTTCATCTCTTTTACCTGCACTTCATCTGCCTGTCATACACCCAGATATTTGTATCTTTCGCCTTCTTTCAGTGATTTTATGACTTTATCATCTGGCATAAAATCACTGAAATTTATTATTATTATTATTATTATTATTATTAAAGCGATTACGTAAATTGGCATATTTTAATTTGTAAATAGACTTGTCATGTATATTTTTATCTGTAAACAATCTGTAAACAACTTGTATAAATTCTCGGCTGTCCCAGTGAAGTTTTACTCTGAAGAAGATTTTTTAATCAAAACGTCGGTTTTAAAAACAGTCTCATTTTTATATTATTATTATTATTATTATTATTATTATTATCATTACAATATAAGAAACAAAACCATCATCAAAAATTAACAGAAAAAGAAAATAAAAAGAAACACAACTGTTAAAACTCTGTACGTTTCGATTAAAAATCTTCGTCAGCAATACTTTTCTAATTGGACAACCGAGGATTTATACTCCGTGGTAAACAACTTCAATACAGTTAAAAATAAACTAAAATTACATTTCATTACAAAGAACCCTATTCTTAGTAAACATGACTGACCCCGAAATTAAGACCCAGTGGGAATTAAAAACACGTTTTAAATTCAAACTTTTTTCAGCATAAACAAGAAATGAAGTAACTGGCACATCAGCAAATGTCCCCTCCCATATGACCCTCCCGTATGTCCTTTCACCCCATGGGATCAGATAGATCACAGAGCAAACCTCCAAGGGGTGCAGCCGGCAACCCCACGGCCCTCCCACTTGACCTTTCAATGATTCGCAAATTGCTGAATCTTGAATGGCTTGATAGGGAATTCCACCCTGACGCCACATGCAAAAAAACATGAAGCCAAATAGGAAGACAGCAGAGCACTGCCAACCGAACCCCCAGAGAAACCAGATTCAATGGCAGGAATTAGGCCATGCCACACGCAAACATATCGAGTTCCACATCTATTATTATCATCATTATTATTATTATTATTATTATTATTATTATTATTATTATTATTATTATTATTATTATTATTATTACTATTTCTCTTAAATTTAATGAGGTTTTAGTTTCTTTATTATTATTATTATTATTATTATTATTATTATTATTATTATTATTATTATTTGTTACTTTCTTTTGATTTCGGCCGTATATAATCTAGCTGCCGGGGATCATCCCGATACCTGAGGCAGCAAGAGGGTTTGTTACTTGCATGCTAACATTGATATGCATTATTATTATTATTATTGCGATTGTACACAGCACTAAATACTGGATTAAAACACTATCAAGCTCTGTCTCAGAGCCTAAGATAGTGGGTGGTCCATCTAAGTTTCTTCCTTGCTTCTGTTCAGTTAATTCCTGGAGTGTCCAGCACTTTCCTGACTATTCTTGCAGATCCCAGTAAACATGTTTTCTGGATGGTTTCAAGTCCATTTCTGTAATCAAACTTTTCTAGTTCCTTCTGGAGTCTTCCTGTCACTGAGCCTAATGCACCAATTATAACTGGCAATATGATCACTTTCTTCACATCCCCTCTCCAGACTTTTAAGATTTCATATTTAAGATCTGTATAGGCATCGACTTTTTCCTTTTCCTTCTTCTGTATTCTCCTATCAAATGGACACGCAACGTCTATTACATAACACAGCTTTTCTTTTTTGTCAAAAACAGTTATGTCAGGCCTGTTGTGCTCAATTTTCTGTTATTATTATTATTATTATTATTATTATTATTATTATCATTATTATTATTATTATTATTATTATTATTATTATTATTATTATTATTATTATTATTATTATTATTATTATTATTATTATTATTATTATCAAGTTAGAAGACGAGCTTATCTAAGTTAGAAGACGAGCTTATGAAAATATCACCAGAAGGTTGTAACTATAGTAATTTGACTAGAGAAGAAAGAGTAGCTTTAAATAATCTTAAATCAGATCACACAATTATTATTAAGGAGGCGGACAAGGGTTCGGGTGTAGTCGTTTGGGATAGGGAAGACTATATTTCAGAAGCGGAGAACCAGCTTAGGGATCCAGGGGTTTATCAAAAACTCGACAATGACCCTTCAGCTCTGGTACAACGTGTCGTTAATGACGCAATAGGAAATATTGAGGAGCGAGGGGACATTGACGGGAAAACTCTGGAATATTTCATGGTCAATAACCCAAAGCTGGGTAGGTTCTATCTGTTGCCGAAAATCCATAAAAGACTCAACAGTGTTCCAGGTAGACCAGTTATTTCTAATTCAGGCTGTTTCACCGGAAATATTTCAGCAATTTTGGACCATCATCTCCAACCTTTAGCAAAAAAAGTCCGGTCGTATGTCAAAGATACAAATGATTTTTGCAAAAGCTTTCTAGCATGGAAGACCTTCCTCGGGATGCTATTCTGTGTACAATTGATGTGGTAGGTCTCCATCCTAGTATACCCCATGATGAAGGACTGGAAGCTCTTCGTACTGCTCTTAATTCAAGAGAGGATCGGTCGGTTTCTACAGATACATTAGTGGAACTGGCAAACTTAGTACTAACAAATAATTTTTTTGAGTTAAATGGTGACTTTTTAAAGCAAATTAGGGGGACAGCTATCGGTACCAAATGTGCACCTTCATATGCAATTCTATTTTTGGCTGCTTTGGAAGAAATGCTTCTGGAAGAATCACAATATAAGCCTTGGTTATGGTGGCGATATATTGATGATGTATTTTTAGTTTGGACACATGGGGAGGAAAAACTTCTGGAGTTTGTAAATTTTCTTAATTCCGCTCATCATTCCATAAAGTTCACTGTTGAATATTCCAAGGAAACAGTGAACTTTTTGGACGTTCAGGTTATTAGGCAGGGTAACAAAATAGTGACCGATCTGTATACGAAACCCACTGATACTCATCAGCTTCTTCATCGTTCCTCGTGTCATCCGGGTCATACGAAAAAGGGTATTCCATATGGGCAGGCCCTTCGACTTCGTCGTATCTGCTCAGAAGACTCTTTCTTTGAAAATCGATTGGGAAATTTGGAAAATTTTCTTTTGGATCGGGGATACAACAGGGGAGAAATAGAGGGGCAGTTTGGCAGGGTACGGGGATTGGATTGGAGTACCCCTTTTGATCGGAATCAAAAGCACCAGGATGATACGAGGATTCCCCTGGTTTTAACATTCCATCCAGCATTTCATAAAGTTTACAAAATTTTGAAAAAATGTTTGAATGCACTCTTTGTTGACAATGAACATCGACGTATTATTAAGGATAGAATTTTCGTTTCGTTCAGAAGGGCTAAAAACTTTAAGGATACTCTAGTTCGGGCCAAAGTTTACCAGCCAGTGGATGAACAAGCTGAAAAGGGCACTTGCAAATGTAATGGCAGGAGAAGCTGTCAAATTTGTGCACTCATTGTAGAAGGGGAGACGTTTCAAAATTCTAATCACTCTCGTTCTTTTACGATCTCCTCTGGTGCTTATCATTGCAACTCTGAAAATGTAGTCTACTTGTTGCAATGTGACTGCTGCAATAAAAAATATGTGGGCAGCACAAAAACCAAATTTCGGCAAAGGTTTAATGTGTACAAGTCGTATTTTCGAACCTATGCACGTAAATACAATGAGGGCAGCCTTGACAGGGGTAAGGCGGTACCACAGGCGGGTTTCTTTGGGCATTTCTTTAGCGAAGGCCATCAGGGTGCATTTTCGGTTAGCATAAAAATCATTGATTGGGCTTCAGATGTTTACTCACTTCGTAGAAAGGAATTATTTTGGCAATACAAATTGGGAACTTTTGCACCCAACGGTCTCAATGAAAGAGCGCCTGATGTTGAATTGGATATGTTCGCATGTGGAACCGCTTGAATCCGGTCATTGCATTTGAATAAGTCTTGGGCTTTATCCGGGGGGCATGCTTCCTTTTGTACTTCGTGTCAGTGTGCACATGGTGTCAGGGTGGAATTCCCTGTCTTGCCATCCAGGGATTTAGCAATTTAAGCAAATCCCAGGAGGGTCGTTAGGAGGCGTGCCTCCCCTTCTGCTTGGGACTGTTTACGAAGAGCTTCCATTCCAATGTCGAAGTCTAAAAGCTTGGGGTATCTACTGTGAACGTTTATTTGAATTCGAAAACTTGGGCTGGCAAAGAAAATTTAAATGGTCTGGGTGTTTTTGTTTCGTATTGTATTGTAAGTGGGATCTCGGGGGATTTTTTGATCGTGATTTTATGTAATTTTTAGTCTGTAACTTTTACCCTATAAATACTTGGCTGTCCTGGCAATGTAAACACTGACGAAGATTTTAATGATCGAAACGTATGCTTTTAAACAGTCTTTCTTTTTATTTTTTTATTATTATTATCATTATCATTATTATTATTATTATTATTATTATTATTATTATTATTATTATTATTATTATTATTATCATCATCATTATTATTATTATTATTATTATTATTATTATTATTATTAAAGCAGATGTTACTAAATGCCTTTACAAGATGGACGAAATGGGCTAACATGATCATCCGAGTAGATAAGTGCAAGACCTTTGGGATACAACAAGTAAACACTGCAACAGTTCAATACTGCCCTAAATTAGTCACCAATGATGCAATAATACCACCTATGGGTATGAATGAGGGGTTCACGTATCTAGTAAGGGTCTTTGATTTCAATATGGATGATGAGGCTCATAAAACACTAGTCAAAACGTGCAAGAGGATACTGGAAGACATAGACAGGTTACCCCTCCACCCAAAACATAAAATAGAACTATACTCGAAGTTTCTGATGTCAAAAATAAGCTGGGATCTTACGATATCTGATATAAACATCACTTGGGTTAAGCAAACTCTGGATTCGGTCAGCTCATCATTCGTGAGAAAGTGGCTAGAAATTCCAATAAATGGCACACTTGACAAAGTGACACTCTCTAAGGAAAAATTTTGTCTAAACATCATCAAGATTCTGTTGTGTTATGTTCATTGTCAAATGATACATAATTATAAAATTAATTCTCATAGGTGCGTGCAGCACATAGTGTATGAACATGTTGTTTTCCTATATAAGTTTAGAGAGTTGTTTTTCGAGTAAGTTAGTAAACATGAGAGTTACAAAAATGTCTCATCTCTGGCTCGTCTAACTCAACATGGTGACAGGAAAACTTAAAAGTTACAACTGAGGAGTGTGCATGGCTACGAATGTAGAGGAGCGGTCTTAAGACTACGGGTCGACGACTAAGAGGCGCTACATTGGTGAGCCCCGCAGCTTGCAACACAGTTCTCGTGCAAGATGGCGACGTTTCAAGTCACGCCCCCAGAAAAGTTTTCTTTTAAGCCAGAAGAATGGTGTAAATGGATTCGACGTTTCGAACGTTTCAGAGTGGCCTCGGAACTCAACAAGCGAGATGAAGAGAGTCAAGTCAACACACTGATATACTCAATGGGCGACGAAGCAGATGACATATTGCAGTCATTTGGCCTCAGTGATGCCGATAGAAAGAAATACAAAAGTGTGAAAGACAAATTCGAGGGGCATTTCATCATAAAAAAGAAATGTGATATTCGAAAGAGCCCGATTCAACATGTGTGTTCAGGAAGAGGGTGAGTCTGTAGACAGTTTTATTACTAATCTCTATACCCTAGCTGAATTTTGTGTGTTTGGAGATCTACACGATGAACTGATTCGTGACCGTATAGTTGTTGGGATTCGTGATAAAAATTTATCTGAAAGGTTGCAACTAGAGAGTGAATTAACACTTTCAAAGGCCATTAATGCTGTTCGACAAAAAGAGGTAGTTAAGAAACAGCAGAATCTAATGAGTTTTAAAGCTTTTTCAGCACAACCAACCGTCGATGCAGTGAAGAGTTCAAAGCGAAGAAACCCAAGCAGGGGTAAAAGCGCTGATGTGGACTCAAGATACAACAAAAGTGAGAAGAACGAAAACAAGCAGTCTGCCACAAAGTGTGAGAGATGTTCAGGACCTCCTCATCAGAAACAGGCATGCCCCGCACGCAACTCAAATGTCATAGTTGTGGAAAAGTAGGACATTGGACATGAGCTTGCAGAAGCAAGAAACTTCACGAAATTTCAGGTGCAACCTTTCCTTTATCTTCTGAGGATGAATATTTTCTTGGAGAAGTTGAACTTGATGCAGTTAACAGCCATCGTGCTTGTAAAGTATGGATGGCCGAGGTTTGTGTAAATGGCAAACAGGTGCAGTTCAAACTAGACTCAGGGGCTGATGTTTCAGTAATACCACTTTCTCTCTTTGAGAAATTTGACAAGAGTGCATGCCAAAAACTTGAAAAAAGTAGCAAAACACTACTTGGTCCTTGCAATTACAAAATAAGTTGCAAAGGAAAATTTAAAGCAAAATTATCAATTGATGACAAAAGCCATTTTGAAGATATTTATGTTGTTGAAGGTTTGGAGAGACCTCTTCTCAGTAGAAATGCAAGTTCCTCCTTGAATTCGATTCAAAAAGTCACCGAAATTGACTCGAAGGAAAAACCGTCTGACTCTGTAGCTGAAAATACTAAGCTGCACATTTTAGACAAATATCCAAAACTTTTTGAAGGACTTGGTGAACTACATGGAGAATATAAAATTTTGATTAAACCCAATGCAAAACCTTATGCTCTAAATGTACCTAGGAAAGTTCCTTTGTCTCTTTTGGATAAAACGAAAAAGGAGCTAGACAAAATGCTTGATATGGGAGTGATTTCTCGAGCAGAGGGTCATACTTCATGGTGTGCCCCCATGGTGGTTATTCTGAAGCCTAATGGTGACGTCAGAACTTGCGTTGATCTTACAAAATTGAACGAATCTGTTCTAAGAGAAATACATCCCCTTCCTTCAGTTGATTATACACTTGGTAAATTTGGTGGAGCAAAAATCTTTTCAAAAATGGATGCAAATAGTGCATTCTGGCAGAGAAAGTTATCAAATGAGTCTCGATTATTGACCACATTTATCACACCTTGGGGAAGATTTTGTTTCAATCGCCTACCTTATGGTATCTCTACGGGTAGTGAGCAATTTCAGAGGTGCATGAATGAACTTCTAGATGGACTAGAAGGAGTCGAAGTTCAAATCGATGACATCATAGTTTATGGCTGTGATGTAGCAGAACATGATAAAAGACTAGCTAATGTCGTAAACAGATTATCACAGGCAAATATTACTCTCAACAAAGCAAAGTGCGAATTTGGAGTTAAATCTGTTAAGATTTTGGGTCACATTGTTTCTTCTGAGGGTATTACCCCAGACCCCTCCAAAATCAAGGCAATAGTCTCTTTACCAAAACCCAAAAGTGTTGGTTGAGATCATTTTTGGGCATGGTAAACCATTTGAGTAAACTTGCAAATCACTTAGCTACACTAACGAAACCCCTAAGAGACTTATTGTGCAAAGAGAATGAATGGAAATGGGGACCCACGCAAGATAAATCTTTTTTAGATGTAAAACATTGTCTTGTTTCTTCACCAGTTTTAGCTCTCTACGATCCTAACAAAGAAACGAAAATCAATGCTGATGCATCGTCGTATGGCATCGGAGGAGTCTTGCTGCAAAAACAGGATGAAGGAGTCTGGAAACCAGTTTCCTACATGTCACGTGCGTTGTCAGAAACAGAAGAAAAGGAATGCCTCGCCTTCACATGGATGTGTGAGAGATCCAGTGATTACATTCTTCGCAAACCAATTGTTGGTGAGACAGATCATAAACCGTTGGTGCCTCTTTTGACGAAATACACACTTGAGCAAGTTCCACCACGAATACAAAGATTCAGGATGCGATTAATGCGATTTGACATACGAGAAATGAAACATGTTCCAGGCAAAGAGATGCACATGTCAGACACGTTGTCAAGGCAGTTCCCAGTCTCAAGTGATGAAAAATCCATGATTGATAGCGAAGAGATGTCACCTTTTCTTGAAAGCATTGTCAGCTCCCTCCCAGTGTCTTATGTGAAATTGCAACAGATAATTGCTGCACAGGCAGAAGATCCTGTATGCACAAAAGTCAAGGGATACATCATGGAGGGATGGCCAGATAAGTACAAAATTCCTGATTCTTTAAAGTCTTACTGGAATTCTAGGGGTGAGCTCTCTGTGGTTGGAAACCTCATTCTCAAAGCAACGAGAATTCTAATACCATCATCATTGAGATTGGAAGTGTTGGATAAAATACATCAAGGGCACCAGGGCATTGTCAAATATAGAGCTCGTGCGAAGGAGTCTGTATGGTGGCCTGGGTTAAGTAGGGAAATCCAAGATATGATACAGGGTTGTCGAATTTGTTTGCAACATAAGGTTAATACCCCAGAACCTTTGATCCCCTCCAAATTTCCCGAGAGACCCTGGTAAGAAATTGGAATAGATTTCTTTTATTCCAAGGGAAGGGATTATCTTTTAATTGTTGATTATTTTTCAAGATTTATTGAAGTTTCAGCTATGCAGAAGTCGAAGAAAGCTGACGAAGTCATTTCTGCTCTAAAAGAAACATTCGCTCGATATGGGATTCCAGAAAAAGTGAGATCTGACAATGGTCCTCCATTCGACTGTGCAGAATTTACTCATTTTGCGAAGCAGTGGGACATTGAACTTGTACCAAGCAGTCCGAGGTATCCTCAATCCAACGGAGAAGTCGAAAGAGCAGTGCAGACTGTCAAGAACATTCTGAAGAAAGAGAAGGAAACAGAAAAAGCGTTGTTAGCGTACAGAACAACCCCTCTACGAAGCGGCTTTTCACCAGCTGAACTATTGATGGGCAGAAAACTACGCACTACTGTTCCAACATTTCATGAAAATCTCATTCCAAAATGGCCCGATATGCATAAATTGCAGAAAAGCGAGAACATTCAACGCCAACAACAACAACAACAACATTTCAATGTCAAACATAGAGCAAAAATGTCGCCTCCATTGTCCGCGGGAGCTGAAGTAAAAATAGCGAACTATGATGACACAGGTGTTGTACAAGGGAAAACAAACAGTCCACGACAATATGTTGTCCAGACACCAACGTCCACATTGCGGAGAAACTGGGTGCATTTAGTTCCATTACCGGACAGTAATCCGTCTGAATCATCACAAGTGTCCGAAGATCGCAAAGAAGGCAATCCTGAGCCACGAACAGTTGTGCAAGAGCGGTCTCCTTTGAACATTTTGTCAAGACCAAAGAGAACAATCAAGCCATCACTGAAAGCAAGGGAGAACATGGCAAACAATTGTAGATAACATTGTTTCCTTTAAAAAGGGAAGGTGTTGTGTTATGTTCATTGTCAAATGATACATAATTATAAAATTAATTCCCATAGGTGCGTGCAGCACATAGTGTATGAACATGTTGTTTTCCTATATAAGTTTAGAGAGTTGTTTTTCGAGTAAGTTAGTAAACACGAGAGTTACAAAAATGTCTCATCTCTGGCTCGTCTAACTCAACAGATTCAACAAAGTATCTGCAGTGTCAAACAACCAAGCGTAACTGTCTGAAGAAATCTCCGAATCGCGATATAAATTATTTACATCAAGCTACCGCACAAGAAAGCATCCAGGTTGCTCAATATAAAGATACAAGTGACGTGACAAAATCTGTGAGAAGCAAACAAATCGAAAAGATTTCAAATGATCTACAGTATCAAGGGTACATCGTGAAACAGATGTCGACTCTCAGTAATGAGGATCTCAAAAAGCTATGGATAAATGTACGAGACATTCTCATTTCTCCCATCGAATATCTACAACTTTACGAACAGATACATGAATAATACCTTAGCTACATTAAAGAATATGGTCATGTGGGGAAAGCAACCGTGGACACATGCCTTGCATGCAAGGAAAATAGCCAATCCCTTTTGCACGTTGTTTCGGGTTGTAAAGTTCACCTTCAACAAGGCAGATACACGTGGCGGCACAACTCCATCCTTGCGACTCTTTCGAGCAAAATTGATGGCCTGAGGGACTTGAAAGTATTTGCTGATATCCCAGGCTACCCATGCCCCACAGTTGTCACCGGAACACTAAAGCGACCAGATGTCATCATAGTCTATCAAGAGAAGATCGTTATAGTTCTAGAGTTAACCTGTGGTTTTGTTACCAACGTGAAAGAAAATTGTGCAAGGAAGGTTGGAAAATACAACTCTACCATCGTTGATCTCAAAAAACAGTACGAGAAAGTAACATTTGTGAATCTCAGTATGAGCGCTCTACGATTGATATGCAGGGATGATGATGGAAATGGCATACTGCAAGCATTAAAGAGCATCGGACTTTCGGAACTTCTTTCGAAAAACATTATTAGAAACATCATAAACATCTGTATAAGGACAACGTATTACATATTTTGTAGGAAAGGCAAAGAATGGACTAATCCAGAACTTTTAACATTTTAACCCTAATCAATATGGGCTTTTTTCGAGCTAGCATTTATGGGAGGGGGGTTCTTTCCATCCCCCCCCCCTCTGAAAACTGCCTTAGACTCTTCAGAATTCAATACAACTTGGCACTGTTACAGATCAAATTGTTTCTAGCAGGTAGCGAAATTTGGGTTTGGCTGCCACACCTTATGACGTCACAGTGACGTCATTAAGTTGAAAATCAGTGAAAATCAGGCTTCCAAGTTAAATTTGAATTTAAAGAAGGTTTTGGATGAACATTTTGCAGTTTTTGGTTCACTTTAGCCACAAATTTGATATGAAAATATAATTTCATTGAAATTGATGCTGTTGGAGTGATATTTTGGCAGAAATTAGCCAAATTGAATGACGTCATTTGTGCAATTAATTTGTTCTCTGTAAAAATAGCCAAAAAGAAGCTTCAAAGTGGTAATAATCCATTACAAACGTATCATTGGAGTCTTTTCAATTGAAAAATTTCGAAAAAATTCAAAGAATTTGCTAATTAGCCCAAAATGGCGGCCATTATGATGTCATCATCAAAAAATGCTGACATCATCAAATTCCAGAAATTCCGGTATCAAATTAAACCTCTTCGTTTACTGATTCATTTGGTGTATAATACTTCATAATATGATCAAATCTTTCCATTGAAATCATCAAAAACAATGATTGGTTTGCTACCTGCTTCCAAATATGGGCATGTCACGTGACCTGTGAGCTCTATTGCTTAAAAATTTCTTGGTCAAAATGTGGCGAATAGATAATTAGTAAAAGTCAGTTAGGTTTGGGGGACATAGTTGATGTCTTTGAAAAACACGGAAGGAAAAACCTGGAAGGGGGGTGGAAAACACACCCCCCCCCATGCGGATTAGGGTTAAAGAAGTAAGATTGTTGAAGGCAGTAAGGCTTGACTAACATGCCCTTTTATGGAGAGTGGTTAGTCACAAATAAATTCTTTATACTGTAAGTTTTGCATTTTAAATATTTATCTTGTTGTAAGTTTTATTTATGAGAATGAAAGTTTCCATTATTATTATCAAATATCTATTTAACATAGGCTAAGAGATGAAATATCTACATTACAGCTAGTTAAGGCTTACTATTCTCACCGGAAGTGTCTAGCGAAAAGCGGAAGATAACGCTATTTCCGATACACAAGCGCTTCCTGGGAGTCCCGGGCTTCGGGCTACTCCGTCCCATGGGAATGTACCCTGTTTAAGGGCGGCAGAGACTCATTTGCACGTTTTCCAATCAACTTATTGGCCTGGGAAAGATCAAAATCGATTCTAACTAAAAGAACGGCGCTGACTACCTGGAAACATGGCTCAGGTGCCTAGAGCTGTAGGTGATAGACCCGCTGAGCAGAACATCGAAAGGGGAGAAGCCAATGAAGTCGTTATACAGCCTAACGAGCAAGTAAATCAAGCGAATCAGGGCCCTCCGCCGCCTCAAGCTGAGCCACGTGTAGAGAATGCTCTAGCTCCTGAGATCCCGAGAATTTGGAAAGCAGCCATCGGCTGTAGAAGTTGTGGTTACCCAAATGACTATGATTGTTCTTTTTGCCAACGATGTGGTTCTCAGAAGCAGCCTCTTAGCATTCAACAAGCTCCAGAAACTGTACAGATAGATTTTGGAAAAGTGAACGAACGTCTTCAAGCCCTGACAGCTCGTCATAAAAAGAAGCCATACCAGAAACAGAAATGCAGCCTTCAAAATCAGCTAGAGTCATATCTGTGGTCTCTATCGTGCAAGTCCTTGGCTACGGCATCCCTCAGTGATGTTGTCAATTGTTTGATATGGAGGGACCAATTTGGCAAAACAAAAGTACATTTAGAAGACTGCTGCATTTCGGGGAAGTCATCAAGGGGAAGCTGCCACTGCCATGTCAGATTAACGGCTGGAACGATAAACAGCAACATAGGAAAGCTTCGTTCCATCTTCAAAGAGAACGGAAGAGGATCATCTTGGAACGACGAGCTCCACCTTGGCAACCCAGCCGCTCATTCCTCGGTAAAGCAATACCACACAATGGTTTTGGAAGAACAAGCTATCGCAAGATCTTTCCCCGTACAAGCTGTACCAATGTTTCTTGACAAATTGCAACCTCTTTGCAGTCATCTCCACCGTTTGATAAATTCACCGGAAGCCAAGCCAATATCTGTCTACATCTATGCAAGAGATTTGGCATTTTTCTCAGTCGACTTCTTTTCAGGAGACCGGGGATCAGACCTTGGAAGGGTGAAGTCCATGGACATCCTCGCCTCGTCTAACAATGACGGTTTTATCTTCAATCAAGTGTTTGGGAAAACTCTGCGAGGAAATGGAAGTAACGTCTTTGCGATACAGAAAATCGAGGCTTCACCCGTATGTCCTGTCACTAACCTGCGCCTCTATCTTTCCTTATGCCATAGAATGTCTATCAACCTTGAGGGCGGATACCTGTTCAGAACTACTGACCGTCAAGGTAGAGTTTCAACGACCCCGTATGTGGGCACTGCTGTCGAAAAGAATCTGAAAAAGTATCTGGAAGCTCTCGACATCTCTGATGGTGAGACGATGCATAGCTTTAGAAGTGGATGTTCTATAACACTTGCCCTTCTTGGCGTACCATATTCTAAGATCGCAAATCACGTGGGTTGGAAAAGTACTAACATGGCTAAATACTACACCCAATGTGACAAAGTCTTTGCAACTGACAGCCCAAGCTCAATCCTCTCAAATTATGCACATCCATCTTCATCCACCTCCGAAGACCATTTTGGAACTCTCTTCCGATCGAAAAACACTTTGGAAGGATTCAAACCTTTATTTCAGTAACTCAGACTTGGCGTAGTTTTTCACCTGTGTTGATTTGCTGTTGTTTATTGTTTGTGGTTGTTGCGTTTCTTGAGTAATGGAGAGAGTTCAGAGATAACTATATATGTTGAAGATTTTTCTGCTGTAAGTCTATTTTGACTATTATTATCTTCATACCTCCTTGCGAGTTTCTTTCTAATAGCGGCCTTCGAAGCACTCGCATATCTAAGTTATCTGAAAGGTATAGCAGCACTTCCGGTGAGGATAAGGTACTATTCTCACCGGAAGTGTCTAGCGAAAAGCGGAAGATAACGCTATTTCCGATACACAAGCGCTTCCTGGGAGTCCCGGGCTTCGGGCTACTCTGTCCCATGGGAATGTACCCTGTTTAAGGGCGGCAGAGACTCATTTGCACGTTTTCCAATCAACTTATTGGCGGGAAAGATCAAAATCGACCCGCCCTCCTCCCTCAGCGCCGTTCTCTCGTTGCACCTTCACTCGCCCTTTTTTTTTTAAAGGAGGGGAACTTCAACCAACTTTCAGTCCTACCCCCTCTATCCATGCTGCGTTTATGTTGAGTTTCAGTAAAAAAAAAAAAAAAAAGGGCTCGCTGCTGCTCCACCTTTCAAACCGCGACCTTCTCGCACTCCCATATCTAAGTTATCTGAAAGGTATAGCAGCACTTCCGGTGAGGATAAGGTACTATTTACAATATAAATAATTTACAATGAAACAATTATCATATATTACAAGATTGATCAGGGTTAAGCTTGTGAGTTGATGTACGATGAAAAAGTTTTGATAAAATTTAACAACTCATTGTAGAAATTCAATGAATCTGCAGTCAGTATTACTTGCAGTATTTCTCTCAGAAGATTGTTCAATATGGTAGTTTCCTTTAATATTTGATCTGTATTGTATAATTTATCATAGGTGTAGTCATTTAGCTTACTGTGTTACTTAATTATGTTACTTTCTAATATGTTTGCATTAAGGGGTATGCTTTGTCTAAGCTATTGTATATGGACTTAACTGAACTGAACTGGATTTTGTGTATCATATGATTGATATAAATCATAGGACTGATATAAAAGTTTCTGGTTTGGGGAGCAACGACAAGCCGGAAGGTACGCGAGGCAAGCCAAATTTTTTTGGGGGGATCCATGGATATTCACTGATTGAAATTTATGACTATGACCTTCTGATTAAAATGTGTGAAGTCCTTCCTACGCCTCGGTGCCTGTTGGTATTTGCATATTGTATTGATGTCTTTTGCAGTAGTATTAATTTTCTAATATTTTCCATCAGTCGTGCAATTTATATAGCCAATGCATGTTTCCAATGTAAATTATGACTAAACTGTTCTGTAACCTTGCTGACATTCAGGGCCTGCATTTAAGTCTGTTTGGGCCCTGGGCTTAAAAATGATTGAGGCCCAGGCCCCTAAATATACCTAAACTATCATGTCACATCCAGTTAAGTATGTTTAGGATAGGGTGCTCAGGCTGAAGGACACTACATCAGCCCTGAAAATAATTTCTGGCATAAATCACAGCAACAATACAGAAATTTCCCAACAGTTATTGCATGGGAATTTAGAGGAACTGAACAAGTTGCTCTGAGAAATTTAAGGGAGACAGATACTTCCATTTCTCGTCTAGTCCCTAGAAAAAATATAATGAAATGCCATCATTTTTTGCAGTGAACAGACCCAAACAAATAACTTCTCATTTGGCGTATCAAAAAATTATTAAGTTTGCCTCTCAAACCTATGAGAAGCGCCCTAACATATAGATTTTGCATTGGTGTTTAGATTTTCAGGTGTTTTAACTTAATGTTGCTTTATTTTGCTTTTGTTTCCAAATCATATATTTCTCCAACATGCTTGGTATTTTCAGTTAAGACCCAAAAAGTAAGCCTTATTTTTAAGAACCCAAAAAAAAACTGCAAAAATGAATGATGCAAACCATAATTCAGTCACAAATTTTTTACTCAAAAAAGTAATCTGAGTACCCTTACCCTAAACAGACCCAAGCACCCTCCTGGGTGTTACATGCAGTTTTTGGCCCCCTGCTAGCATGAACTTTTAAGGACAAGGCTAGTTACTATTGACTAGAAATAATTTTCATTAGTGAGTGCTGCGTTCTGGTCATTGGCTTTGGGTTGTGGTAAAAATTGTTGTTGGTGGAGCGTGCATGAAGAATTTGAACCTATTACTCTACCAGGGGAGTGAGAATGAGGCTGACTCTGCATAAAAGGTTGCGTCTCGGGTATAGCCCCAGAAAATTCCTTGTTAACTATGCCCTTGAGACGGTGGAAAAATGAGAGGACGCCGTTTTGATTTGTGAAGCTGAATCAATAAGGTTGTGTTAGGTAAAATTTCATGTGATCAGTGATGTCATCCAACTTAGCCGCGTTTCCTATTTCCATCAACTATAATGCTTTGCAGGTGTTTGTTAAATTTGACCTGCAGGGATTTACCCTCATTGCATAACGCCTGGATCCTTTTTAAGTAGAAACAATCGGCATACCTTTTGTCCTTCATTTAGGTATGCTGATCGTTTCTACTCAAAGTGACCAACATCTATGCAGAGTGGATAACTAACCAGCTAATGGGTAAGAAATTCTGCAATTTTTACCTTCCTTTCCCAAAAAATCGGCGCATTATCGCCCATGGAAAACATACAAGCATCGAGAATCAATCACGCCTAGCGAAGCCACTGCGCAGGAATAGGTGGCTGCTTCGTAGCAATAAACCAAACAAGAATTTTGGCCAGCACTGAAAGTCTCTTAAGATCATCAAGTTTTGAGTACTCAGAGTTTAAGTTTCTGAAAGGTTTAATAACAATCTTGATGTTCACTATACCCCTCCTTCGTGAAAGCAAAGTTTTTTAAAAGCGTACAGGTGAAAATAAGGCAAAAGTATGTAAAGGATGTCCTTTTGACAACAGGAGTAGTTTCTTTAAGCAGTTTCTTATAAAAAACTTATTTTCAGCTGTCAGCATGCCTTTTTTGCAAGGAATTGGAAACTCTAACTTGAATGTTTTTGAACAACTTCGTAAATTTTGTCGCAAAAATTACCCGGCGGGTGCACTTCCATGCCCGTAAATGATACTTACATAACTGGAAAGTTCAACAGGCTTTACACAGGTCGCTTCGTCAGTTTGCAAACTGAGATGGAAACGATGTTTACGAATATGGGGCAAGCCCACGGGCAACAACCAACATCAAAGTCAGAATTGTACGCGATGCGAAATTCAAGGATTGAAGGATAGTTCAAGGAGTCTATAAGTGTCGAATGTAATATTTCAACTTTGTAAATTTCTTCACAATCATTGCTTTACTGTCTTGAATTTTATATGTCTGCATGTCTGAAATTTATTCCATGTTGATTTTGATGATAACTGTGGTCCTCGATCGCAGCTCCTTCTTGATACTTCAGAATCAGATACTTCACCGCTAAACTTTTGTATAAAGACGGCAGTTCCCTATTTTTCATGCATTACAACTGTAAACATGGTCTGCGCTTACCTAAATCATGTTCCCCCCACTATTTAAAACTGTTTGCTATGCGAAAAGCAGTAGAAACTCGATGCCATTTCCATCTTTTTGTATGCGTTGCAACGGGATGTGGAGAATTCAATACGTGCAGGAATTTCGCCAGGCAGTCATTATTTGTTACGCAAACTGAACAATGGGTTATCGTTCCAGACCTTTATTTACAGTTCAATGATTCAAAAGCCGCTACGCCGCTGACCACAGTGACCGTCTTTAGGATTAAAGAATTGTTGAAAACTGACAGAAAAACCGAGAATCCATAACGCCTAGTGAAGCCACTGCGCAGGGATATATGGCTGCTTTGCAGCAATTACTGATATAAAATTACCTAGTAATATGGAAATTAGCATTAACAACAGCAGAGTTGTACATGAAATCTTGAGCCCTATTGATGATTCACTCACAACAAAGCTGAAGTGCAATGGATCACAAAACAATAGGTTATGCACTTTGTCTACTCAGCAAACTCAGTTCATAATCTATAATCAAAAGCACTCCATAGGTTTTTAAAGATTATGCTTGCGCACCATAAGCTCAAGATTGGGGTGAGTGGCTGAGTGGCTTAAACAGTGTTCATCAGGTGACTAAAGTTGGTCAAGTAAGGTCAAAATCCGGATGGGTGACCACGGACGCCTGACCTTGCAACTCACCTTGACATTATTCGGAAGGGATGTTAAACTAGGAGTCACATGCCTGGATGTGGCATGCATAGTGCACCTAAATTAACTTTAAGTAGCTATAAAAATCCTGACACCCCCACTCAAACAATTGATAAAAAAAAGAGTTTTATGGTGGCCATGTGTAGATGCATCATTGATTACATCAGAAAGATTTAGCTAGAGATTTCTAGACTACATGAAGTGTAGCTGCATAATTTCTTGAAACCTCTTGTGCTTTTATGAGTCTATTTCCAATAGAAAGAAATTTGGCACCTTGACCTGTGCTTGGTGAGAACATAAGTAAGGAGGGAAAAATTTCCTGTGCTGCTGAATCTTGTGACATGTAACAAAACCACTAGCGATTTTCAATGATATTCCGTACTGTATTGAACATTCCTAACTGTACGTATGATGACCCTCACATAACTTTCAAATTGTACTCCGGGTGCCTCCTAAATGTACTGAACATCCTATCGTGTAATTAACACCCCTCATTGTATTCTGGACACCGTCAAAGATGTAATGAACATCCCAAGTGTACTCAGGATCTTCCATTGAATATCTCTTTCAGTATTTAGGTACACCTACTGTCCTCTGGTGCATCTCCACTGCACTGAAAGCACCCATGGTAGTTAAGATGCATCTCAATTGTGCTGAAGAAATCCCTATTGTACCGTAGATGTTTTCCAAGACACATCACGATAAACATCCCCCTACTGGACTCCACACATGATACTATGTTTATCCTCCAGTTGAAACTGGTCGCTGGAAAAATTTTGGCTAAGTTCAGGTATTTCAGAGACAAATTTGAAAAAAGATTTTAACATTAAAATGCTTATACACTTGAGCTAAACAACTACTAAATGCAACAGAAATATAATCTTGCTTGAAAATAGCAATTTAAAACAAGCTATTAATCCTCCAGTAAAAACAGCAGTCATTTCAGCATTTCATCCATTTGCTTCATGGCAAAAAATTTAAGCTGATTTCATGATTTAAAAAAATTGAAAAGAGATTTTAACTTTGAAATGCCTGAAAACTTGAGCCATCTAACTACTTAATGTAATAAAAATACAACACTGTTTGAAAAATCCATTTTATACAAGTTATTAGGTAATCCTTCAGCAAACACCGGTCACTTAGGCATTTTGTCCATTGTTTCATGAAGAAAACTTTAGGCCAATTCCATGAATTTAAAAAAAAACTGAACTGAGATTTTAACTTTAAAATACCTGAAAACTCAAGCCATATATATATATCTACTAAATGTCCCAAAAATACAACATTACTGGAAAAATCAATTTTAAACAAGATATTAATCCTCCAAGAGTAGGTGACTCCCAGCTTTAATCGGCACGGAAAGATAACTCGGTGCTTGAGTTTGGTAAAGTGAATTTTAAGCACAGAGAACACATTTTTTTGCTGTACCAAATAACCTAAGGGAGCGGTCATTTTCAATCCTGGTTACTGGGGCGGAGGATTTTTCACAGGGGTATGAAACTTTTCTCCATTATTTTGTAGGGGTATGAAAATTTTAAAAGCAATTCTTACGGGGTACAAAACTATCTTTCTTGAAAAAAATTTTGGATGAAGTCACCGATCAAAGGTTGAAAGAAAAGTCAACAGATATCTGGAATGATGAATCACTTGACCAGTATGAAAATCGTCTGGGACAACTTGCTATCTGTCCATTGTGCACAAGGACTTCTGGATGGGGTAACCACATTGCTGAAAGATGATGGGGTACGAAAAACCTTTTCTATGTTCAAGATGGGGTATGAAATCTTTTATAATTGTGCGAAATTATCCTCCGACCTGGTACCCAGGACTAAAAATGACCACTTCCTAGCATAAACTGAAATGTTACCAACCACCGGTACATTAAAAGCTCGGAATTTCCTAGGAATTCCGAGGAAAATTCTCGGAAAAAAATCCGGGTTTTCCGAGAAAACCTAGGAATTTTGAGAACTCGGAAAATGTGCAAAAATCCGAGGAAAGCTCGGACTTTTGCGGGTCCGAGAATTCCTAGGAAGCTCGGAAAGCTCGGACAAATTTTGTCTCATGAAAAGCTCGGACAAGTTTCCGAGGATTCCTAGGAAGCTTGGAAAGCTCGGACAATTTTATCTCATGAAAAGCTCGGACAATTTTCCGAGGATTCCTAAGAAGCTCGGAAAGCTCGGTATGTGTATAAAAATCCTAGAGTTCGAAAAATTTCATTTCACGGGCAACTTGGAAGAACACACGAATTGTTATTAGAAGAAGCTTGTCTCTTGTCTTCGTAGTCGAATTTCCTAATTTGAAGTACCGTTGTTAGCTAACAACGTACCGTTGTTGCTATAGCAAAACTTATCACAACTTCTTAATTTTTTTGGTAGTGAAATTAATGACAGGATTTATCTAATCCAAGACCGCGCTGAGGCTTTTTGGGCCTAGAGAATTAGGAAAAGGCAAAATATAAAAAATACGACTTTCTAGTAATATCTCCATTGATGAAAGAGGCAAAGAGGCTACTACAGTTTCCTTCAAAAGATGAATGCATTCTGAATAAATATTCAAGAAAGCCAGTCAAAGTCTAATTGTCCCAAGAAAAACGCAGAGGCTATTTAGGCAGTTCTTTTCAACGTACTTGATGTTGGTTCATGTGTTGTCCACCTTGAAGGTATGCAGGTCTCTCCATCACTCTTTCCCCTCCAGCCTTAAAAACAAACATGTTAGCATTAACTACCGAACATATTTATTTTTAATGAGAACTGCAAAAATTCTGTGGTTGTTGATATCTTTGCAAGTCTTACTCAAAGTATCACGGAGAACACTGAGGGGCAATTCTCTCAAAAAATCTCATACATTCTCGTAGAAAGCCTGAAAAGTCTTCAAAAATCCTGGAAATCTCGAAAAATCGCGAAAATCCTCTGGTATCGCAAATTCTTATGAATATTTAGACTAAGTGGACTAAGATTATCAAGAAACTGTGAGCAGATAAACACTGACAGAAAATTTGACGTAGGAGCACTTGTGTACTAGGCCTAACAGAAGTCTTGCGTGTGGTTCTGATGTGAGATTTTCGCATTTAACCATTGGAATAAAAGTAACGCTTGGAATACACTTACCGACTTGCTTGCTTGCATCTTATGCTACATTCTCTTCTTCTTTGTTTCTTGTTTATTTGAAGGCATTCTTGTGAGTTTTAGTGAGTTACTGAAAGGCCTTCCCCCACCAAAATCGATGACAAAAAGACGATTTCGCGCTGACGCCAGATCGAAGACTTCGCCAGATCGAATTCGAAATTCGCGCTTTTTGCAGTCACATGACTCGAAACAATCGAAGAGAACAAAAGACCACGAAACAACGAGTCTATGAGAAGAAGGAGGAGACAACGATTCCTTGAGGTGTCACTTCGCAAGAACGCAAACTGGAAATGAAAATGCTGAGCGGGAAATAAGTCGTAAGATTCATTTTGATTTGCCCTGGGCATGCCCTCCTAATCATTGAATTTCTTGTTTCTGATAGCAATTGGAAGTTCAAAATAATGTTCTTGAAACATGGGGGAGGACCGCTTTTTTAGTTTTTCATCAGCATCATGAACTGGCGAAGGAGTTCATTTATTTATCTATGCGATTTCTGCAAATTGGATTGCAACAAGAAGAGCAAGCTTCGCGTAGTTTTCCATAAACTTTTGAAGAAACAAAACAAAGACGATTGCGAAACTTGTTTTTCCGAGTTTTCCGAGCTCTTGCAATTTCTCGGATTTGCTGCATTGCTGAAGAATCCGAGAATTCCTAGAAAGCTAGGATCGCTGTCGATGTAAATCTTCATTTTCCGAGTTTTCCGACCTTTTGAATTTTCTCGGACTTGCTACATATCTCAAGACATCCGAGAATTCCTAGAAAAGCCAGGACTCCTCTAGCTTCGAATCAATATTTTCCGAGTTTTCCGAGCTTTCAGATTTTCTCGGACTGGTTACAAAGCTCGGATTCCTAGGAAATTTCTCGGAAATCCAAGTTTTCCGAGCTTCTTACCGAGCTTTTAATGTACGGGCAGTCACCATTTGTTCTTTATCTGAAAGGTTTAGTTTACGACCAGATTGGAAAGTTTGCAAAATGCGCGGGGGATCTCTCCTTCGTGCAAATTGCTTGCGCGGCTGTATTTGTGTCACTAAACAATAGTTCTATTGTTTCCTTTTGTTGTTTTACGAAAATTTCGCGGCTGGAACCGCGGCTGAAATTTAAAGTGCGCGGCAGAGAAATCGGCCGCGCAAGACAAACTTTCCAATCTGGGTTTACGAGGATACCCTAACTTCTCTTCTTCAATTTGGTTTAGGAGGTGTGACTGCGAAAACCTAACACATCCAGTAAATGCTACCGATGCTACTCTACCTGCTACAACCGGGGTGAAAGCACTCCAGGCCTTCGTGATATCTTTATTTTTTTATTCCAATCTAAATTGGTCTGGTGCGTTAATACAGATCAGCTAAATATCATTTTAATATGCTATCATCCTAATTAAACATGAAGTAATCTTACCCACAGCCCTCTTTTATGTCATTTCTCTACTTTCTCTTCATTTCTCTAACAAATGGCTTCACACGGAACAGAAGAATGCAATTTTCAGAACGCCATCTTGACACAAGCAGCAACGGCGATAACAACAGAAAGCTCGATCCAGGCTCTTTTGCCAACCTCCCGGTTGGCTAGACTTATTACGTTGAGTCCTAGTATTCGCTACCACCCACACACTCCTCACTCATACTAGGACTCATGGCTTTCCAGCCCAAGGGCTGGCCCTGTAAAGGATTTGCCTCGCTCTCAAAGTTGAACAGTGCTAAATTACGGAACAGCTTCAGGCGCATAGCAACAACAGCAACAACCTGGCAACAACAACGGCCGGCCAACCGCCATCGTGCACATTCTTCACGAAGTTAGTGCTTCACATTTTCATGGAACGATCTTGATAGGAAAAGGTAAGAGCAAGTTCTTTTTTGATTATGTTTTGCTTAGAAATTTATTAAGTGGCAACAACACAGCTGGACTGATATCGTTTGGCATGATTTGATCGAAATTTTGGCATTGACCCACTCTCTTGTGTCAAAATGTTTTCCAAACATTTTGTGTTGTCGCACTCAAACTGCTTTGGACTGGCTTTTGGCCAGCTTATTTCATCAATACATGATTGCCAACACTGCAGGCGAGCAGAAAATCATTTAAAATAACGTCCAAAAACACGGCCGACAACCCATCATTCGACTTTCGTAGCCTCGTTCTGATGGTAATAGTGTTTCTGTAGTTCTATAGGAGCATAATTTTTCTCGAGCCAGCCATCTATCGAGTGCACCTGAAAGATTTCCTGGAAGATTGCTGATTTCCAACCTTTGAAAATTTCAGTTCAACACAACTACATGAATTGGAAATGAATAGAATTCTGCTTGATAACTCAAAGACTGAAATATTTTTGTGATTTTTCTAACGTTTTTATGAGTACCGGGAATATCCGTAAAGTTCAACTTTAAGAAAATTTCAATTGATATGGTTGTGTCCAACAATAGATCAACTGTATTTCTGAAACTTACAATTTGTTTGCACGTCATAAATTTATGGCCAGTGATATGCGGCCTCCAGTTACCATATACAGCTTACTCGCCATTCCCCAAGTGTTTTGTTTTGGAAGCCATTGATCGGCCTGCTTTTTTGGACATTGCTTCATTTTGTAACACATTTCTTGAGAAGTTATGGCTTCTCTTCTTCGTTAACGATTTGTCGAATGGATTGTTTTTTACTCTCATTCCTTTAACTCGAGACTTTCGGCTTCCGTCTTCAATCTTCCGTCTTTTAACAGCCTCTGGCTGAACGTAGATTTTACCTCGCCGTGCTTTTTTCAGGACCGATGTGGCAGTAACCTTTAAGCTTGTGGATGATTGCACTCCAAAGTTATGCAGTGAGGTTGATAGCCGTGTCAAAGGAAAACATTGTGCTCTAGTACAGAACTTGGCAATACCTTGCAAAAATGCTACATTTTGGCTGTTCGTGGCTAATTTCTCTTCAAACATTGCAAACGTTGATTGAAGCTCAGCCTTGCATTCTTCTACCGTAACTTTCTCGACTGCACCTCTTACAGGCCTTTCAGTATCTGCATCTCGTTGTTTTTCTCTGAGAAAACCTGACGGTAGCTCTGAAGTTTAGGGAATTTCATCATCTGTGGTATCCTGGTTGACAGGAAACTCGTTTTGAATTCTATCATGTACTCCCTCGTAGAATTCAATTGGAAGTGAATGACCAATGGCGATGAAATCATATTCCTGTCGCTCTAAAGCACTGAGGTAAGGCAAAAAAGACGTGCTGGTTACGGTTTTGTGAGCCCACAAAATATACTGATGCTTGCAAACTGCACCAGATAGTCCCTCCGGACATTCACATATGCCAACGTTCATATCCACCAAGTAGGAGATGCAATCTTTTGTTGAGCTTGGCACGCGGAATATGTTTTGGCCAAGAGATAGCACATTACTTGCGATTGTTGTTTGAGTGTTAAGCGATGGAAGCTTGAAACCCTGGCCCTCATTCCTCTTCTTTTCTAAGCCTTTAAACCTGCAACTGTATGTCCCATCGAATTTTCCCGAGGCTACATTTAGCAATTTAACTTTATAATGATCAGCAAATTCGTTGGTAAGTTTGTCTAGGAGACCGTTTATGTTAACTTCTTTCGTCCTGCTCAAAACTTCATCCTTCAGGACCAAAAATTGTGCTTCGATAGGATTATTGGTGTTGTTTCCTCTAATTGGCAGGTGCGAGCGATGGCACAACGCCCAGGTTTCAATCATATCATGAAGGTTTTCGAAGTAGGTGACCAGACTGGGGTATTTTGTGACCATATCTGAACTGATTAATGTGTCGAAAGCCTTCTCCATCATCACTTCGTCACTCTCGTAAACAATTGCTTTGAAAAGGAGTAGTATATCTGGTCTCTCTGCTGCCAAAATGTTTTGTTTCCTGTCAAACAGCCAACGCCAGACCTGTTGCATTAGATGGAAAATGCACAACAGAAGAACTGTATTTGGCCAGACATGTTTAAGTGCCTCTCTTAATTCGGAACAGTTGTCGGTCATTATGATTTGCGGACCGTTACTTGCACTGCGACCATGAAATGAGTCGTCTGACAAACATTCCTTGAACATTCCATCGCCTGAATCAAGGTTGCCGTTGTTTCGTCGCTTGTTATGATGATCCCCAAAGGGAGGGCTCCAACAGCACTATGGGTTACCATGACAAACACACGAAGATTGTATTCTTCCATGTTAGAACTTGAATCGAAGAACACAAGCTCGCCTGAGCTTCGAATCTGAGAAGAAATGACACGCAATTTGTATGAAATGTTTTTGGTAAATTGAATCCAAACAAGTGCATGGAAAGTAACAGAGCAACAGTATCGCATCATCAGAAAAGGGTATCCCCAGAAATACGCCAAGAATGACAATGGATAGGTTGTTGCTCTTAAGGTAATTAGGATGCAAAAGACAACATGTTGTGAGAATATTCACGCAAATGAAAATATGTTTCATTTAGTAAAATCACATAATTTAACATTAGTCTTGTACTTGAAGCTGAAGTGAGGTCGCATCTAGACTTCCTTGATTTTGAAGAAACGATACAACTTATAAAAAATGGAACTAGGAGATGAATGCAGAGCAAAGAAGTCCCAGTTCCTAGTTTACCTGCATTATTTTTAACCCTATTTTACCCGGGGGCCATGCCCCCCACTTGAATTATCAAGTACAGCTCTCAGATGGAAAGATAGAGTGCTGGAACTAAAGTGACTTTTCCGAAACTTTGATAGCCTATCAAATTTTAAGTGTTTCATTGTCATCAATATAGTCACGTGACAATAACAATACCTTATTTGGAGAGTGGTTTGAAATAAATTAACAACAACTGTAGTAATTCTCTGGTTTTCAATTGAAATGTAGTGAAATTGGTGCCAATTGATTAGTCTTTCAAAGAGCTTTCACTTTATGTATACTTCTTCTATATTTGGTTACATCACAAAAAAAAAATTTCTATGACGTCATCCATTTTCATGACGTCATATTTAATCAATTTTCATTAATTTTCAAAAATTTACTTTCAACCTCGTCCCCAGGGCCTTTTGTCATATTGGGATGGAGACGAGGTCTTTTGTTTCCATCTCAATATGACAAAAGGCCCAGGGGACGAGGTTGATTTACTTTTAATCAATAGAAAATCACATTGTTTTTAGTAGTAGTCAATAGAAAATCACATCGTCCATTTCAGTGTCATAACGTAGTGAAATGGACGTTATTAACGCTAAGAATACATTGATATGAAAGTGTGTGTGCTTACTAGCCTTCTGTTCAGACGCAAATCGTTTGTAGTTGTATTTTCGTACTTCACAGCTCTGAGCTCTCCGGTTCAAACGGCTCCAAAACTCACGCCAATGCCAAAAACCCAGAAAACACAGCAATAACACAACTGGTTTCCAGCATAAAGCATGGTTTGCTAAAAGTCAAATTATCACAATTAGCAAAAACAGAAACTCAGTAAATCAAAGACAAAATACGAGAGAATACAAAACTATCAGCCTAATCTACCCGACACAAGATATTATAAACACAATAGTTGAAAAAGTCAGTAACGTTCGTGAATAACAGCAAATCGATACCATAATGTTCGCATGCAAAACTACAATATTCTGCAATAATAAGTCAATTAATAAAAGTCAATAACTGCACACTCACAGACTGTTTGTTCTTGTCTACGATGGCCTAACCATCCTCTAACACAGCTCGACGAACCACCAAGTTCTTTAACACAGCTTGCAGTCTTGCAGTTTCTCAATAACCTGCTCTTCGCATTTGCAGTGCCTTTTATAAGATGTGATAAACAATAGTCCCAAAGGGTAAAGAAAAGCTTCTAATGATTCCCTTGAGTACAAAAGGCAGGTCATGGTAGGTCAAAAGGTCAAAGTCTACTTTTCAACCATTCAATTCTAAACTTTGCACAATACATCCGGCCCCAAACGTTTTCTTTGCTAGAGAACAGTTTCTTTCATCCTTCTAATCAGTGCAAAGTTCGTCATCATTTATATCGTTTTCACTTGCTTCCAACAAACAAAGTTTATCCACTGGACGTACCAATTCCGACTGAGAGGTTTTAACTTTCGCTGATCTCACGAGACCATCTCTTCCTTGATGTACAGTCAATACTCTACCTAAGCGCCAAGCTCCTCTTGGTAGTGGCTTGTCAACAATGAGAACTATGTCATTTTCTTGAATGTTTCTTTTCGGTGTGAACCATTTTTGTCGCTGTTGTAGCGTCGGGAGATATTCTCTAACCCATCTTTTCCAGAAGAGATCCGCCAAATATTGTATCTGCCTCCATCTTCTCTTGCAATAGCTATCTGCTTTGGAGAATATTCCTGGTGGGTAAGACTCATTTGATTTCAACATTAACAGGTGATTCGGAGTCAATGCATTTGCATCCCTTGGGTCATCCGAGACTCTTTTTAAAGGTCTCCCATTTACAATTGACTCGATCTCACACATGAGTGTCTGCAAACCTTCGTCATCCAAAATTTGTTCCCTCAACACCATTGTCATGACACGCCGAATTGTACGGATTAAGCGCTCCCATGCACCTCCCATGTGTGAAGCAGATGGTGGATTAAACTGCCAACTCACTTCGTTTTGAAGAAGAAACTCATGAATTTTCTCTTGATTCCATTGACGAATTAACTGCTTCAGCTCACTTTCAGCGCTTGTAAAATTTGTACCATTGTCTGATCTGATTTCCTTGGGTCTACTACCACGACGGGCCATGAATCGTCTTAATGCGTTGATAAATGAATCAGTGTCTAAACTATGTGCCACCTCAACATGAACAGCACGAATGATGAGACACGTAAATATAACACCATACCTTTTGACTCTGCTGCGGGCTCTCTTTACGTAAAACGGTCCAAAGTAATCAACACCAGCGTACGTGAATGGTGGCTCTCCAGGAGTTATTCTGCTTTGTGGTAGATCTGCCATCTTCTGCTGCATAGGTTGCTGAAGATGCCTTCTGCATTTGAAACATTCACTGATGATTCGACGAACTGAGGCACGTGCATTAACCATCCAAAATCGTTCTCTAATCAATGACAATACATACTCCTTTCCAAGATGACCAGATAGATGATGATAGTATCTAATGATCAGGTCGGCCACATGATTTCGCTTTGGAAGAATCACAGGATGTTTCATGTCACTTGTCTCGGTTTGCAAATGCTTCAGTCGTCCACTAACACACAGCAGACCATTCATCACTACAGGGTCTAGATTGAGGAGACTGCTTCGCTTCTTTAACTGCTTCTCTCCAGATTTCAATGTGTCGATTTCGTCTTTGTAGGAATTCATTTGAACGCATGATATGATGGCATGTTCTGCTTTCGTGAGTTCTTCTACGGTCAACTTTCCTTTCGGAACTGAGTTTGATACGGCCACTGGTATCTTCGACTTCAGGATGAGCCAGTGCTTAAATCTCAACATCCATGAAACAGCCTTTTTCAGCATAATCCAAGAAGAAAATTTCGAGAAAATCAATTCATTCATACCCATACTATGTGACTTCTCCACCATAACACTGTGTGACTGTGCGCTTTTCTTTGATTCAGCATCATCATCCTCTACTTTGAAATCTTCTGTGCATTCAACTGGCCACGTTTCATCGCCTTGCCATAAGAAAGATGGTCCATTGATCCACCTTGAATCACCAGTGAGATCTTTCACAGGAACGCCTCTTGATGCGTCATCAGCTGGGTTCATCTTCGTCTGTACATAATTCCACTGAGAAGGATCTGATCCATCTTTGATCACAGCAATACGGTTGGCAACGAACGTCTGAAAACGCTTGTTCTCATTATTGATGTACTTGATCACAGCTGTGCTGTCTGTCCGGAATACAGATCTGTCCGCTCGGATTTCCGACTCTCGCTTTGACATCCGGTCCAGTTTGACTGCAACTGTAGCTGCAGACAGCTCAAGTCTGGGGATCGTCATGGGTTTTAGTGGTGCTAATCTGGACTTACCAATCGCAAAGGAACAATGAATTTTACCTTCATGATTAACTGTCCTTACATATGATACAGCTCCAAATCCATCTTCTGAGGCGTCAGAAAAATGATGCAACTCCACTGTTTTAACTTCACCAAAATTCTCTGGCTTAAAACACCTCTGAACTTTCAGCTCGGCAAGTTTTGGCAGCTCTTTGATCCAGTTGCTCCAACGGCTAACAGCAGTGCAAGGAATTTCATCGTCCCAACCAAGCTTTTCACGACACAAATTTTGCAAGATGATTTTGGCTGTAAGAATGAATGGTGATACCATACCAAGAGGGTCATATATTGAAGATATGAAGCTGAGAATTCCTCGTTTCGTTGCTTCTCTCGCCGGGATATTCACATTGTACTGAAAGCAATCGTTTGCGACATTCCACTGAACTCCCAACGCTCGTTCCACAGGTAGGATGTCTCTTTCAAAGTCGATCTTCTTCAATTCTTTCGAACGGTCTTCTTCAGGAATTGCGTCTATGACTTCTCGTTTATTACTGATCCATTTCGTCAGATTAAAACCACCAAGTGATAAGAGCTTCTTGAGATCTTTGTAAATACCAACAGCATCGTCGCTACTCTTTACAGACTTTAAAAGGTCATCAACGTAGAAGTTCTTCTTTACTGTAGAAACTATGTTACCTTTGAAGTGGTCCTTGTGGTCTTCTGCTGTCTTCTGAAGAGCAAATGTAGCGCAGCTTGGGGACCAAATGCCACCAAATAGATGAACCATCATTTGTCTCTCTTCTGGTTCCTTTGTAAGATCACCATTTGGAAACCATAGAAATCTCAATGCACCAACATCATTTTCGTCTACCCGCACCTGATGAAACATAGCTTCCACGTCAGCAATCAGGGCAACATTTTCTTGCCGGAATCTCAGAAGGACACCAACTAACGAATTTGTAAGGTCTGGACCTTGCATCACGTGCTCATTCAGTGATTTACCATTGAACTTCGCAGCACAGTCAAACATCACACGAGTTTTTTCTGGCTTCTTTGGATTGATTACATTATGATGAGGTAAGTACCATACCTTTCCATTGTTTTGGCAAAGCTGCTCCACTGGAACTGTTCTTGAATAACCCTTCATTTGCAAATCGTCTATGAATTCTGCATACTTGGTGTGAAGGTCACTATTCCTTGAAAGTTCTCTTCTCAGATACGTCAGTCGACTTTCTGCAACACTACGATTGTTGGGAAGGCAAGGCTGGGGATTCTTCCAGGGAATTGCTAACACATAATGTCCATCGTATAGTTTTGCCGACTCTTCAAAAATCTTCAGTGCCTTCTTGTCATTTGCAGACATCAGTTTCTTGTCATCAGAGATGCAATCGTCAAACTCATGGTTGAAATATTTTCGCAGTTGCTCACTCAGGAGATCACTGGTCTGATTTGTGCTTGCCATACAACATTGTGCAGCTGCTGCTTCAGTCTGCCCCAAAGGTCCATTGAGTGTCCATCCAAATTTGGTTCTTACTGCAAAGGGTCCTCCGTTCTCTCCTCTTCGTATTTCTTCAGGCTGCAAAGCTTCTGGTATGTTGACACCAATCAAGAGATTCACTGTGCAGTCTTCAAGTTTTGTTGGAAGTACCAGGTCATTCAGATAAGGCCATGATTTTACATCTTCTTGAGTTGCTACTGCATCCTTGGAGATGTTCAACTTCTCGACAACGAAAGCTTGTGGTACGTCAATTGATACTGTATTGTCCAGGTCCATGATTTCAAGACTAGCGACTGCACTGTCACAATTCGTCATAACATTGCTGATTGTTGCCAACGAAATCTGACATTTCTTTGTTTTAACACCAAGCTTCATCAAAAGATCTTCTGAGCAAAATGATGCTGTGGAACCATTGTCTAAAAGAGCATAGGTAATAACTTCATTGGTCTCACCTTTACCTCTGACTTTAACTGGAACAATTGACAAACTCTTGCGGTGACATCCGGCCCCAGTTTCACTCAATGTACCAACAAACGGCCTTTGATCACCAGATCCGGAAGAAATCGCTGACTGATTTGTACTCGTTGTTTTTAGTTGTTGATTCCTTTTCATCTCGAAAGCAACAATTGCTTCATGCAGTGCTGACATGTGCTTTCTTCTCACGCTGCATCCTGGAATATTGCATGACTTCTTCTTCTTACATCCAGCAGAGAAATGGGTAGTCGACAAACAGTTATCACACAATTTCTTCTGGCGTATAAAGTTAAGTTGCTCCTCACCTAATTTCTTTTTGAACATCTCACAAGCCTCAAGTTTGTGATCTCCTTCACAGAAATAGCATTTGAAACGAGTCTCACCATTTGAAATAGCTTTTGCATCACCACCACCTTGTGCTCCTTTCGTCTGAATACTGTAGTTCATGTTTCGTTGGCCTGTAACTCTGTTCCCCTCAGTGGCTGTTGCTGACTTCTTGTCCTTCATTCCACTATCTCTTTTTCCACCATCCATGATTCCACCAAAAACGGGGTCATTCTTCTCTACAGCCACTTTTCTTACCAACTTGCGCACGTCTTCAATGTTTGGTTCCCTCCATTCTTCTCGGATATCTTGCACCTTTGACTGCCATCTTGCTCTGATATATCCTGGACAGCGTTCCAATATTCTCACCAATTTGTCTTCGTTGTTTACTTGATTAAGCCTTCCAGTTGCTCTCAGCGTTATCTCGCAGTTTTGAAGGTCGTCCGCCAAATCCATAAGTGCTTCTCTATCATTGGGTTTGATTGGTGGGCCATTTGATACCTTCTTGATCCAAGAATTAGACACCTTGTACTTGCTATCAAATCTCTCCTCTAGAAGTCGCTTAGCTTCCTTGTATCCTTCTTCTCGGTTCAGGAGTACACAGCTCTCAATCACCTTCTTTGCCTTGCCACTGCAATACTGTATAAGTAGCTGTAAGCGTCTGCCATTGTCATCTGTATCCTGCTCAACCTGATTCTCAAAGGACTTCATGAAAATATAATATCGTAAAGGATTACCATCAAAATGAATAAGCTCAGATTTAGGTAGCATACTTGCATCGGCCAGTTTCTTCATCGTCGCTAAATACTCATTTCCATACACTGATGAAACAGATGGACTGAGGGGCTGCCTTTCTGTTCTGTGTGATGACTTTGCGGTGAAATCATTGATTTGCTTGCCATCCATCAGGGGTTGAGGAACAGCGGGGTTAGGCTGGGTAAAAGGGCTGGGTCGCTGGAAGGGGGTAGGGTTACAGGGAACTGGGGAGGAGAGTGGGAATTGAAGGGGTTGGGTTCTTCCTCCTTGATTCTGTATCCATGATGAGCCAACAGGCAACTTTGCTGGTACCTGCCACGATGCAAACTGATGATCTGACAATCCTGATGTGTTAAATCCAATGTGCTTTTCTGCTTCAGAATTCTTGTAAATCTGCTGCTGAGGAAATCCATTGTCTTGATAGGAGAGGGGAGGGGTACAAGGTTTCTGGGCAGGGAATGAGGGATAAAAGGTTGGGGCAGTAGGATCGGGGAAGGAAGGGGTTCTTCTTGCATTGTCACTTCCATAAGAATACACCAATTTTGTGCTGCCATGAGATTTCACCATTTTACTGCTTGGATTCTCCATTCCAACTGTCTGACGGCATTGGTCTTGAAGAGAATCAGCATCATAATCACCATAAAATCTTGCCGACTGACTTGTCTTCTGCTTTTCTTTTGACACTGGATGGTTCAATAACCTCAGTGAATGATCCACTGATCTCATTGATTGACTGATAACACCACTGACAACTGACACTTGGGGACTGGATCGAGCAACTGATTGCATTGATTGATTGATGACATCACTGACAACTGACACTGGACAACTGGATCGAGCAACTGATTGCATTGATTGATTGATGACATCACTGACAACTGAATCTGGGGGACTGAATCGAGCACCTGATCTCAAATGGCTTGCAGATTTCACCAACAAACTGACACTGTGATCTGTGTTGAAAATTGAAGGAGTAATGTGGCCATCGGTTTTCAATATCTCATCCATCACCTTCTCTTCAGCTTCCAATTTCGTCAATTCTTCGTGCAACTGAAATTCTTCCCTCAACTGATTCAACTTCATTTCTTGATACGCAAGACTTTGTCTCCTTGCCAACAAACTCTCCTCTGCTATCAAATTTGCCTTTCTTGTTGCATTCTGCAGCATCTTCTTTCCTAGGGCTGATTTAACACTGGATATACTCAATGATTTTGAACATTTGGAGACACTTGAATGTTTAGAATGAGACGTTTGACTTACCGAGTCATGAGGCTGGATATCCTGCATTTCTGAGTCACCAAAATGACGCAGTCGCTGTCTCGTGCTGAGAAAACGTCCTTCTCCTTCACTGAAATATGCACAGCATTCGTCAATATCATCTTCATCACTTAGCATTGCTTTGAATGAATCGCAGGCTTTCTGAAAGGCAATGAACACTGCTTCGAGTTTCTCTTCTAAATGGGTCAAAGATTCACCATCTCCAGGACCATGACACACCAAAGCTGCTGATACCTCCTTCACAGTGTTCGTCAACGCTCGCTTGGCACTTGCCCTTTCCCGCTTCAGTCGAATCATCCGCTCATGGTCAACTGCATCCCAATCAATTCTGATATTCGGCTGTCTACTTCTCGTGAGTCTTTCATCACACTTGAATGACATCAATTCATTTGGGGGCTCTTCTGAAGGCTCATAGTCATCCATCCTGTAGGCCACACACTGCTTGGAAAGTCTCAAACTGATGTATTTTCGTACTTCACAGCTCTGAGCTCTCCGGTTCAAACGGCTCCAAAACTCACGCCAATGCCAAAAACCCAGAAAACACAGCAATAACACAACTGGTTTCCAGCATAAAGCATGGTTTGCTAAAAGTCAAATTATCACAATTAGCAAAAACAGAAACTCAGTAAATCAAAGACAAAATACGAGAGAATACAAAACTATAAGCCTAATCTACCCGACACAAGATATTATAAACACAGTAGTTGAAAAAGTCAGTAACGTTCGTGAATAACAGCAAATCGATACCATAATGTTCGCATGCAAAACTACGATATTCTGCAATAATAAGTCAATTAATAAAAGTCAATAACTGCACACTCACAGACTGTTTGTTCTTGTCTACGATGGCCTAACCATCCTCTAACACAGCTCGACGAACCACCAAGTTCTTTAACACAGCTTGCAGTCTTGCAGTTTCTCAATAACCTGCTCTTCGCATTTGCAGTGCCTTTTATAAGATGTGATAAACAATAGTCCCAAAGGGTAAAGAAAAGCTTCTAATGATTCCCTTGAGTACAAAAGGCAGGTCATGGTAGGTCAAAAGGTCAAAGTCTACTTTTCAACCATTCAATTCTAAACTTTGCACAATACAGTAGTTTTAATTCATCCTGGAGTAATGTAAGAAACAGCAAGGCATTTTATTGCAAGCTGAAGTTTTAGCGTTCTCTAAAGCATTTGTATATTCCATTTAGTAGAATCAATTAGCTAACGTTGAACAACGCAAAATATTCTTGTTATACATTTTCATATGAAGCCATTAAAGGTCATGATAGCAAGACAATGATGGTGTTTTCCTCTTTGTTACTGACTCCCGTTGATTCTTTCCCAAGGGAATAATAACTGCATTCTAAAGTACCCTTAAGGGTCTTCTGAAATACCTTTAAGGGTACTCTGGAGTACCTTTACGGGTACTCTGGAGTACCTTTAGGGGTACTCTGGAGTACCTTTAGGGGTACTCTGGAGTACCTTTAAGGGTGCTCTGAAGTACCTTTAAGGGTACTATGGAGTACCTTTAGGGGTACTCTGGAGTACCTTTAGGGGCACTCTGGAGTACCTTAAAGGCTTCTCTGGAGTACCTTTAGGAGTACTCTGGAGTACCTTTAGCGGTACTCTGAAGTACCTTTAGGGGTATTCTGGAGTACCTTTAAAGGTCAGATAAAGGCAAAATACTTTTTTATTGATTTCTGCCATTTACAGTCTGGAGATTTCAAAATTTCAAACGAAATTTCGATATGAGTTCGTGAACTTATCGAAATTGCCGCTCGAATTCCTTTTTTCAGTCAAATTTTTCAAAAAAACCGCGCAAGCAAAAGAGCCTGGAACTAGCAGAGGCGTGACGTGGAATGAGTCGATTGAGTCAATGCAAAGCTGCGAGAGAATGTAGGAGTCTGTTTGCACTCACTGACAGTCAAGTCAGGAAAGTTCGAAAGTTCTCAAATCAAAACGCCGAGAAAGTGGGCAGTTTATGGTTGTGGCTAGTCAGCTTGTGCAGAGAAGAATGTACATGCACATTATTCTGTACTTTGGCACGGACAGACGTGTTGCAGCAGTGAGCTGAGCTGTGGACTGGCTTGGAGAGTGAACACGTACAAGAATTGCAACAATGAAAACATTGGGGGTCTGCACTAAATATTTCAATCCTAGCGACTTTGAACATTCATTGGCTGCTACAAGTGATTTAGCTAGCTTCCAGAGCACCTTCTTCGGCGTGAGGAAAATGAAATTGTAGTTAAAATTCAAAGATATACTCACCGAATCGCAGATGCAGACAGCGGGAAAATTGCCATGTCATGACTAGGCCCAGTGATAGTCTCTTACCATAGACCGATAAGAGAGCGTTCTTTCTGCAAATATATTTTCCTTTTCTTCGATGACTCTATTTGCGAACTTCTTAGGTGGCCTGTGTATTTCCTACCTCGTACAATATAATTTGTATTTAAAGATCATTCGTGAAGCCATGCAAATGTACCTTCGACAGGCGCTTGTAAGCCCAACGAGGAGAATGAATCCTGATAAAAACAATCTAACCCTGAGGGGATCAAGGTGTGTTCTTCTGGTAGCCTTTGCAATTAACATAATAGTCAACTGTTTGATCATTACTATGGTTTCATTCGGCTATTCACAGATCAAATAATCCTCCAAATGATGTTTTTGTAGTTTGATCCCAAAACGGTGCACTCAATAACTAATGTTATTGCTAGTCACAGATCAAATAATCCTCCAAATGATGTTTTTGTGTGCTTCCATTGCAGAGTGGGATCAAGTTGACACGCCGCGTGCGATCTTCGTCGTTACTGCTTTCTCTCAGCGCCTTGGGCCTCTCAAGTGATGAATTTCTCATTACTCATTCCACGTCACGACTTAGCTAGTTCCAGGCCTCTACCACCAGGCGGTTTTTTGAAGAAGTGCCCTTTTTCAAAACCCCCAAACCCAGCCTTTTGCATCCCAAAGATAAAAAATATTATTGCCATCGGATTCCCCATAGTTTAAAGTTACAAATATAAAAAGATTGCATTTGCCTTTATCTGACCTTTAAGGGCACTCTGGAGTACCTTTAAGGCTTCTCTGGAGTACCTTTAGGGGTACTCTGGAGTACCTTTAGGGGTACTCTGGAGTACCTTTAGGGGCACTCTGGAGCACCTTTAAGGGTACTCTGGAGTACCTTTAAGGGTACTCTGGAGTACCTTTAGGGGTACTCTGGAGTACTTTAGGGGTACTCTGGAGTACATTTAAGGGCACTCTGGAGTACCTTTAAGGCTTCTCTGGAGTACCTTTAGGGGTACTCTGGAGTACCTTTAGGAGTACTCTGGAGTACCTTCAGGGGCACTCTGGAGTACCTTTAAGGCTTCTCTGGAGTACCTTTAGGGGTACTCTGGAGTACTTTAGGGGTACTCTGGAGTACATTTAAGGGTACTCTGGAGTACCTTTAAGGCTTCTCTGGAGTACCTTTAGGGGTACTCTGGAGTACCTTTAGGAGTACTCTGGAGTACCTTCAGGGGCACTCTGGAGTACCTTTAAGGCTTCTCTGGAGTACCTTCAGGAGTACTCTGGAGTACCTTTAGGGGTACTCTGGAGTACCTTTAGGGGTACTCTAGAGTACCTTTAAGGGTACTCTGGAGTACCTTTAGGGGTACTCTGGAGTACCTTTAGGGGTACTCTGGAGTACCTTTAGGGGTACTCTGGAGTACCTTTAGGGGTACTCTGGATTACCCATTAAGGGTACTCTGAAGTACCATCAGGGGAACTCTGAAGTATCATTATGGGAACTCTGAAATACCATTAGGGGAACTCTGAAATACCATTAGGGGAACCCTGAAGTACCATACCTAGGGTACTCCAGAGTACCCTCACAAAGGGTACTCCAGAGTACCCTAAAGGGTACCATATTTGTACCCGACTGGAGTAGCCTAAAGGGTACTCCAGAAACCACCTTTTTTCTGTGAGTGTAGCTGCAAGGATAAACATATTACCTCTGTCTTTCAGTCTGGTGGTTCTTTGACGACAGAAATTCTACTTCAACAAAGATACATGAGACACTTGATTGCATTGGATTCATTCCTGGACCACTTGGAATGGTGGCCGATACTGTAAATGCACTTCTTTATGTAGCCGAGGGGGATTATATGGAGGCTGGCAAATCTGTCCTTGCTGCTATTCCAGTGATAGGGGAGCAAGTTGCTGTTGCTAAACGACTGAAGAAAGCAGCTACAGTACTGAGCGAATGGGATAGAGTGATGACAGCAGAGGGAATTTATCAAAAGGCACAAGATGCATTCGAATTCTTTAAATATAAACTTGGTTTGCAAAAAGTGGCATGGGTGAAAAGAAGAATTACATTGCAACTATTTCAATTGTTATTTGGTAGGCAGCTGATTAGTCAAATAAGTACGTCGGTTAAATAAACCATATTTCATATTTTACATCTAATATTTCAAAGTATTGTTCTATTTTACTTGAAAAAGAAATACAATGAAAACTGTGAAATGATATATGCAGGGTTTTTATTGACATTTAATTTTTAATCCAATCAAAAGATAACGTTGATTGTACTGGTCTGACTCTGCCACGAAAATTAGTCTTAGTGGCTAACTCTGCAGCGTTAGATGCATGAACAATTTACTTGGTTTGAAAACTCTAGCTGCCGCAATAAGTTGTATTCAGTAAATAAAATGCACTTCTTTCAGTTTAGATTCATATAAAGGTATATTTTACCCTGGCTAAAGACGATCCTCAGTAAGACGTGGGACTACTTCAAGCACAGTTTGAGGAGGCATATTTTTGAAAAGGAACAAGGAAGCTTGAAAAAAACAGTCGTAAATTTCATGAAATTGTAGCTAACTCGGCTGCGGCTACTTGCAGTGCATACGATCCATTTCAGCAAGGGTTCATATAATACTGCATTCACACTGACACTGCTAAACCAGCTTTATCTAAACCACTTTAAATTTCAACCAATCAAATGACTGGATTTGTTTGATTGACCAATCAGAATGTCGCATTCAAAAACCTGGTTTAATTTAAGCTGGTTTAACTTGCAGTGTGAATGGGGCATAAATTTGAGAGAAAAGATCAACATTCCCTTGGTCGAAACGACTCCCTATTAAAACAGAGACCTTAAAAACCAACAATGACAACTTGTTCTCTGGGAAGACAAAACAAAATGTGATCACTACAAAACCACACTGGTAAACTCTGCGCAGCACGGCACGATGGAGGGTGTCAATTACAGTGGAGGGTGCCCAGTATTGTGAAGGGCTATCTTGCAGTACAATGGGGAAAGGGCTTTCATGAAGTACAGAGGAGGCCCCAAGTGCGATGGAGGGCTATCTTGCAGTTCAGTAGAGATTGCAAAGTACGCTGGTATGACATCGATATATCCTAACCAAAGTCTGTTGCCTATAGGGTGGGGATCTAAAAACTTGGCTGTAGGCTAGGAGGTAAAAAATAAAACGAGGTTGAAAGTCAAGTTGCACGTCCAAAGAACCGTCCTACTTTACTTCATACCAATCCCAGGCCTAGGATAACACGAGGATACCTTTGGTACTCATATTACACTCTTCTTTGCATAAGGTGTACGAAATCAATCGGGTAATGAAACCGTTCTTTTGGTTGATAATGAACAAAAGAATGTTTTCAAAGACAAAATTTTCGTTTCCTTTCGGAGGGCTAAAAATCTAAAAGAAAAACCGGTTAGGACGAAACTTCCAGGTCTTGGTGAACAGTTGATAGGAAAGGCACATTTAGATGTAATGTTAGAAAAAGTTGCCAAATTTTTCCCTTAACCCTAATCTATATGGGGGGTGTTTTCCATCCCCCTCTAGGTTTTTCTTGCAGCGTTTCTAAGGGTCATCAACTATGTCCCCAAACCGGGTGACTTTTACCAATTATCTATCAGCTATACTTTGACCAAGAAATTTGTAAACAATGGAGTTCACATGTCACGTGACATGCCCATGCTATTCATATTTTTCAAAGATGAGGCTGAAAAGATTTTCAAAGATGGAGATGAGGCTGAAAAGTCGAACTATCGACCAATATCAGTCTTGCCTGTCATCTCGATGCTCTTTCAAAAATCAGTATCAAATCAGCTGTACCTGTTTATGAATGATAACGGCCACTTTTCATCTGGCCAATCCGGCTTTTTGCTCCATCATTCAGCAGTAACATGCTTACTTAAACATACTGACAACTGGTAAAATGGAATGGATCTTGGAAAGCTTGTGGGTCTAGTGTTCATTGACCTTGAAAAGGCATTCGATATCGTTGATCATAACATTCTCTGCAAAAAGCTCGAGGTTGACGGTGCACAGAGATGTCCCATGCAGACCTCTTATCGAATGACTGAGATGGAAGACCGTTGACGAACTGATTACTGGTGAATCTAAGAAAATGGTCTTCAGGTCCCTGAATGAGCTGGCTCCACAATTCCTGTGTTACATCTTTACTCGAAATTCGCTGTACCCATCATATAGCCTTCGTAATACGAGAACCGACTTGAGGTTACTGATGAAAAGGTCAACAAATGGCCAGAAATGTTTCTCTTAAGAAACCAATTAGAAACATAGACTTTCTCCTTTCGCTTTTATTGTAAATCTTAAACATTATTGTACTTAAGTTTTAGATATTGTAAGGAAGGTTTTATCGTTTGATTTAATTAATAGCTTTTTCCTTTTGTATCATATTGTAATTAATTTTTGTACTAAAGGGCCCCTTGAAAACTAACTTGCTGAAGGGAAACCCTCCTAAAAAGAATTAAATAGGAAATAATGGCAAACTGGCATAAAAAATAATAAATATGTGATAGAAAAATGAGCTTAAGTATACATTACACTGCCCATATTTACTTTTTGATGCTTTGTGATACAATCTAGTAGCGCTATGAAAGAAATCATAAAATAAAACTTAGTCATTGCCAATATTACTAAATTTTAGCAAATACTGCCATTTTCTTTTATTATGATACAACGGTGACGACGTCATAGATGTAATGAAAAGTTTAAAAAGGAGCCTACTGTGTCTAACATATTCACAATGCAACAATTCCACCATACAATGTTCACACAGATACTTAATGCGTTTCTATCATCACACATCTCCTTCAAATAACTGTAATCTTGTGTCGCGTGGCACTCCCGGACATCAGAAGCTACACAACTACATGAATGACGATGAAATGCATTAAAGTTTATAGTGCCAGCCAAGGGTTCTCAAGTTGTTCATTACATTAACACTGCAATGATTCCACCATAAAATGTCCAAAACATACTTCATTTGTTTCTCATTATGGCCTCAACAATATGAATCTCATTCCGATAATTGTAATCTTGTGTCGAGTGGCCCTCCCCGACCTCAGAAGCTACACAGCTACATGAGGGATGATGAAATGTTGTTGCAATACATCGTCAGACAATATTGACACCCAAAATTCTCACATTTTGCAATATACTCATAAAGCAACAATTCCACCATAGAAAGTCCACACAAATACTTCATTTGTTCCTACATTCACACCACCAACAATATGAATGTGATCTAAATGAGGATAGTCTTGAATATTGTGACACTCCTCCATCTCAAAAGCGGGCACTAGACATTGGCATAAAGCATGATTAAATGGATCAGTTGTCCTTAAAATTGGTGCTACATCGACAACATACTCAAAAATGTTTGTTAATTTGACTAGTTCCCTTTTGCTGAATCGCTTAATTGTATTACTAAAAATGCATTTATCACATCTGTTACATTGCTTTGGAACATATGCTCTCTCTGCTTGCTCGTTGTGATTACCTGCAACTTCATTTCTTTCTTCCGAATCTCTAATCTTAGAAGCAACTATCTCATGAGAGGAGAAATCAAAGACCAGATGATTGTAGCATGCCGGTCTATTAGCGTTATGCAGATATTTCGAACCTGACCCGGCCTCTCTAAAACAAACGCAAATTGAATTTCTTCCAATCCTCATGTGTGGTTTGATATCTGAAACAATTGCTGCTGATACGCCAATAGGATCATCAATGGATTCATCTTCGATACAAGCATCCAACACCTTGCTCAAGTACAAATCATGGGGAGAAAGAAGCTCTTCAGAATTCAAAAGCTCAAAAATCAAATAACTGGGTCGTTCAATGCATCTTGGAATAGACTGCGAATACTTTGGAGTGTAGGGATGCCCTGCTGCCAGCTGCGCCCTATATGACATCAAAATATTAAAAAAAGCAGCACTTGGTATACTCAGCATATCATATCGATAGAAAGAAATTAATTCATTTGTTGATGTGTTTCCGGTCAAAATCCTTTCTTTGGTCGCTTCCAACATTTTACGCTCTAATCCACCGTCATCATCTGGATAATGAAAATAGCGCTGATCGGGGTCAGAATCAGCATCAGCATCGGAATCACTATCATCGGAATCAACATTGTGATCTAAATCACGTCGATCACGCAAACCAAGGGCATCATTCTGAACACTGCTGACATCTGGGCCTGCATTTAATAATTCCCTAAAAGAATCATTGTACAGCTTAAAACTGTCCGAATCAAGGGTCTCTGACATCTCTTGCAAATGCTTGCTAATTGCATCCTCAGAAACCCCAAGCCATTTGATCTTCACTGAAAATTTATCTTCAAAGGAACCGCCTACAAACTGAGAACCATGCCGCAGCGTCATATATGTCCTGTCAACAGATGCCATAAAATCATCTACCATATTCTTGTTACGGGGATCTTGTTGGTGGACAGCATACAAAGACCCAAAGCAAGGTCGGTTATAAAACACATCTGTAAGCAAAGATTTTAATGCAACACCAAATATCTCTTGAGTTTCAGGATTGTACCTAACCGTGTACAAAGAATCGTCCCGGTGATGACCTAACAAATAAAATGCGTACATTGCTGATACACGAATGCATCCTTCTTCATTTTCAGAGAAGAAAATATAATCGTTGAACTTGAACTTGGTGTAAATTCCATATTGATCTTGAACAGAGGGGATATACGCTGGACAGTTTTCACAGTACTGTTCATCTCTTTTAAACCTCATTTCTTCCCAAGACTTTTGGACAGGATACAAGTCTGGGAATGCTTGAACGATACTTTCGATATCTCTACCAGAAAGGAAACCGAAAATATGGCTCCAGATGACAATTGGTAAGATGCAATGACCTTTCTTGTCTGTATCTGCACTCTTACTGCGTAAATTCTGCGATTTTAGTGCCAGCGGATAGCAGTAACGTACTGACAATGCTCTTTCATACAACTTTCCTGCACTTTCTTTATCCCCTTCCAGTTCATAATTCTGGGCTTCTCGGAAATGATTGAGACAAAGCAGATAATCTGATTTTTCTGCTTCACTAACAGCAAAGCCATAACTTTTATCAATGCGCTTTGCCACTACGTCTGTCTTGAGGATAAATTTGGTACCCTTTGTAACCGGAAGTGACTCATGCAGAATATTCTGGTTGAAAATGACAGCTTTGCCTGCTGACGGCTTGATCTCAAATGCATTGTAACCTTTGTCAAGACCACCAAGACTTTTGATTTCATCCTGAACAGTCATGTCTTTACCAATTCCCTCGAGAATAATCTCCTCTTCTGATTTCTTTGGGAAATAGAAGTTGGTACTTCCTTCACTATAGTCATCATTTAAATAAATAAGCAGAGTAAATACAGATCTCCTGTCAGCATTTGGGCAAAATTGTCCATCTTTGTGCACAGAAAAGAATTCATGCGACGTTGCAGAATACTTATTGACTCTAAAACCTTCGTTTAGCCCATACAGCGCCCATTCACCCCTTGAAACATCAAACCCGAGTGGCTGGCATGATAAAGATTTACCCGAGTCACTGAGTAAAGCAGTGATTTCCGGCTTTAAAATTTCCCAAAGATTGGTGGATAATTTGCGATCTAAAATCAATAGACGTGAATTGTTTCTCTGAGAGCTTGTATATTTTCCAATCATACTGCTGAAACCATATTGCTGGGAATTATTAATCACTTCCTTGCATTCTGCTGGTAACAATAGGTTTGGGATGCATGCCAGAATGGATCTACCATAGACATTAACGACATTATTTTGAAGATCAGCACTTCTTTCAAGGGCATCAGAGGTTAATAATGATCCACTCCGGCAGTTGTCAGTTACTCGTAAAGAACTGAGGCCATTGTAAGTCATCCTATCCATGGTGCAAATACTACGCTGCTTCTCTGAAATAAAAAATAAACAGCATCTTTATCATGGGAACTATTTGGGATTTAAAATTGGTAAATGTAATTGATCGAGACCCTCTGCCCAATTCAAAGTTTTGTTTTTATCATTTTCTTTTTATACAAATCGTAGGTTGACGTTTAAGTGTGGGGGGGGGGCTATGATCAGAATAGCATCTTTCGAAAAGAAGTAAATCTGATAACAAGACAATGCCATATGATTGGGCAAAGGATAAAGAAATTTTTCATAAACTCTTTCTTAAAACTATTGTGAAATGTGACAACTGTCCGCAAGTTCTTTGTGGCAAATCTTCAGTTCAAACGCAAGTTGGCAGGAACGGCCTATCCCTTGGCATGGCGTCTAATTTGCGCGTACTCTAAAGTTATAACCATCCTTTCGCGGTTACTTGCTCAGACTTCTCACATCTCAGAAAAGTAAGCAGTATTATGAAACTGTGAGTGCGGAAAGATCTAGAGGCCTATGCAATATTCAAGAAAATCTGGCAAGTGGGGGAGGGGTTTTCAAAGGCTATTGAACAATATAGTTACATTTCAAAACAACAGTATATAGAATGATGAAAAGGACATGACAGTGGGAAGTAGCAACCCAATAAAACCATCCAGCTGAAACAATGCCCCGCCATGGTAGCACATTGACATGCCAAGAAAAACTGTTTCCCACTAAGTTTGATTTAAACACCCTCCCAGCCTCTTTTCTGCTGTTTTCCCGTCCCGTCACATACTTAGGCAACTTCCATCATGAATGGTGGAACAAAGTTCCATTACCCGTCACGATATTTATAATACCCGCTGAAAATGTATAATTCCATAACTTCCCCAACTGTATTTTCAATGTCTGGCGGGGTCGCTACTAGTAGGGAGACAAAGTCGTATGAAGTAAGTGCGTTACTACCGAAAATGACATAAAAAACCCAGTAACTGAAAATAAATTCAGGATTTATTATTTTACCATTATAAAGAGGTTTATTATCTGAATCTTGCGATTCATAATAGTGTGATAAACAAATGAGGTAAAGGGCCTCGGTCAACCATCATCCTTTGCGTTCCCTATTATCATTGCTACCCATCAAAGCAGCGACTTGCTATGAACCATGACTGGTTGGCAAAATGGTAGCCTCTACACCTTTCATGCGTGCGACGCGAGTTCAAATCTTGTTCGAGTTGCGTTTTCTTTTTGTTGATGTATTCTAAAAGTTGCCGTTGCACTGCTGATGCAGTTTATTGATAAAATCTAACCCTTGTTAAGTGGCAAAAGAAACAAGGGATATCACCTTTTAAAGAAAGTACACTGACATTGCATCTTATAAATGAATAAGAAACTATGATGCCTGTTTGCGTTATAAATATTTCAATTTGCTGGTTTTATTCTCCCAGCCTTTGTGGATTACCTACTGTGCGTCATTCAGCTATGCACCATCTTTGCTGCCTGGCAGAAACTCTAAATCACAGGGAAACAATGAAGAAAATGGGCGCACTGCATTGATGTTGACCAGGCCCCTTTACTGAGAGAATTCAGAATCGACACAGCAACCAACGGGGGTACAGATAGGACTTCCAGAATACCATTGAGAGAAAGCTGCCGTTTTCCATACTCATTTTAAACGTCTGTGAAGATTTTTCAAGAGAAACACCCTAATGGTCGGAGTTACCCTTGAACAAATACATTTCCTGAGTCCATTTCATGGATAGATTTTATATAAAAACATTCTCATGACAAGTATAGGCAGTACAAACCAAAAACAACTAATGTTTACCTAAGATCCTCAATTAGATGCATGTATTATCTGTACATTTTTTCGTCTTTCATTTATGGAGTTACAAACGAGTTTCTTAAAAGTTTCGATTTCGAAAACAATGAAAACGGCCCAAAAACGTTGATCAAATATTCTAGAGACCCTACATGAATGGACAATGAGAGAAAGTGTTCAAGGTGAAGTAATTTCATTTCACTTTCAATCATTTACGGAGGATGACCCTTCAACAAAGGTTGTTTTTCAAGAGGCCCTCCATCTAAAAATAAGATCAATACAATAATTACATAGTAAATACTTCATAAGAAAATTAAAGCTAAAATCCTTACGAAATACCATGTTCAGGATAAAAAGAAAAAAAACATATTAATTTTTGGTCAGGGAGGCCTCTCACACTACCAAGAGATCCTTCAACCCCCAAACCCCCGAGCCCGATCCCCGCCAAATCGAGCAGAGAGACCCAGAACAGACCCGACAGCATCCCCATCTCCTACCACATGCCATGACGCCCACTCAGAATCCCAATCGCCGACTCAGCATAAACCAAGCCCAAAACAAAAGGCAGGGCAGACCCCACATCATCCTAGAGGCCTCAACTACCGAATTGTAATTTGGTGATTAAGAAATAGATCAAAGGTCTTGTTTGATCTCATCATGTTGCTTCCCTAATTTTTGTTTTAAGCCCCCTTGGTGCATGAGCGCAGTGGCTGCATAAAAGCATAAATTCAGTAAAATATCAAAATGAACTGCATTCCTTTGTATGATTAAGAGTACTTTGACATTCCTAACAATCCTCGGGCATTGGATTATAACTGATCAATTATCAAATACCTCAAACCATCACGAAAATGTTCCCTCTTTGTCCATTCATGTTGAATCTTAGAAATTTGATCGAAGTTTTCGACAGTTCGTTCTTTGACTGTTTCTGAAATCGACAATCTTATGAAACTCTCTTGTAGCTCCACAAATAGAAGACTAAAAATGTAAAAAATACTAGCATGCAACTGAAGATCTCAAACTAATCTTCAAGCCGGTATGCGATTGAAATTGAACGTGACCTGTCAAATGCATGGTTTATATCTGCGCACCCGGTACACTATATGGATTATGCAGGCCAAGTTTTTGGTAAAATTCCAATTTGTATGCCAATGTAAAATGCAAAGCGAAAAAATTCTGAACTAAATTCTGTTCTACAGAGATAACAACAATAATAACATCAAATGGAAATGAATGTAAAGCTTTGAAATAATTTTTCGTCAATTCATGAATATCTAAGTAAAGCAAAATGGCATCAAATTGAAAAAGACTGTTCTATTTGTTTCATTCAACTAAAATTGCAATATCTCTTGATTGAGAAAGACCAATATATTTTCTATCTTCAATCATAGATTAATAGGGCTTTCGCAATATCGTATTGGATAATGATAATGATGATGACGATGACGATGATGATTATGATGATGATGGTGATGACGATGATGATGATGATTATGATTATGATGATGATGGTGATGATGGTGATGATGACGATGACGATGATGATGATGATGATGATGATGATGATGATGATGGTGATGACGATGATGATGATGATGATGATGATGATGATGATAATGATGGTGATGACGATGATGATGATGATTATGATTATGATGATGATGATTATGACAATAACGATGACTATCACGATGATGATGATGATGATGATGATGACGATGATGATGACGATGACGATGATGATGATGATGATGATGATGATGATGATGGTGATGACGATGATGATGATGATGATGATGATGATGATGATGGTGATGACGATGATGATGATGATGATGATGATGGTGATGATGACGATGACGATGACGATGATGATGATGATTATGATGATGATGATGATGATGATGATGATGATGATGATGATGGTGATGATAATGATGATGACGATGACGATGATGATTATGATGATGATGGTGATGACGATGACGATGATGATGATGATTATGATTATGATGATGATGATGATGATGATGGTGATGACGATGATGATGACGATGACGATGATGATGATGATGATGATTATGATGATGATGATGATGATGATGATGATGATGATGGTGATGATGATGATGATGACGACGAAGATGATGAATATGCTTGTAAGAGCGAAAATCATGAATGAATACTGATGGTTTAACTTTGTTCCATTCGGGGATCTTGTATTTCCAGTTATCTCAGGTCAGCAGCAGATATGAATTTGGCTTTTGCTAATATAGAAGTCAGATCAAGGGAGGGGCTTCTAAAACTCTAACACAAGTTTGGTGTCTTGAACCTTCTTTTCGTGTCTGGGTCACTGACGGTTCTGAACAAGTTTGCGATTGTTTTCGTGATATGTCCGTAGTTTAAGCTTGGGTAAAAAGTTGTTATGAGAGCAATGATCTTATAATAGATTTTGTGCAGCACCTTGTAATTTCGGTCTGTGGAATGCTTGGTCTATCAGACCGTTTGGATAATCGTAGCAATCGTCGTCGATTCACGTCTTTTCGAGAGCGATAACCCCGGCAGACCTTATGAAGGCTATGCAAAAGTTTAAGGTATCAAAGAGCTTTGGGATAGATGGCATCTCAAGTTGTTTTCTTGAAATAGGAATGCCAAGTCCTCGCACCAGTGCTGAGTATCATATTTAATAAATCGATTTCGGAGGCCCTATTTCCAAACAACTGGAAAGTTGCCAGAGTATCTCCTATCTATAAAGAGGGGCCTACTGAAAACAGGCCTACTGAAAAGTAGTGATGACTGGTAGCATGATTTTGACAAAGGATTCCTTTCATCTTTAGTATTTATTGACTTGAGAAAAGCCTTCGATACTGCAGATCATGCAATTCTCATTCAAAAGCTTTGTCATTATGGAGTGCGGGGAAAGGAGCTGGATTGGTTTAAATCGTACTTACAGGATCGTAAGCAATGCTGTAAAGTAAATGGATATACATCAAAATTAGCAAACATGAACTGCGGCGTACCGCAAGGATCGTGCCTCGGTCCACTTCTATTTTTGATATACATAAATGATTTGCCCTGTGCGTTGCAAAGCACAAAAGTGACTATGTATGCTGACAATACAAGCATTTCGTACTCATCAAAATCCGTAGCCGAGATAAATGAAGCTATCAATTCAGACCTTAGGAGGCTTCAGATTTGGTTGGGAGGCAATAAACTCTCCCTTAATGTAGCCAAAACACAAAGCATGATCCTTGGTTCCTCGAGTAATTTGAAAAAAACATCATATGGACAATGGAGATCCTAAGATTAATCTCCATATAAAAGAGGACAATCTAGACATGATTGGATCTAATAAGTATCTTGGCGTTCAGATTGAATCAGAACTTAAGTGGAGAGAACATAGAGGGGTATCGCCCTGGTTGAGGGTAAACGCGTTTTGACCGATGTTAACTCCCTTGCGTTTGTTGCTGAATAACAGGCGTTAGGGCCTATTTAAAACCAAAAAGTGTGCAAAAATATTTTGATGACTCCATTGGCTGAACATTTTCTTGTTTGTGTTTCTTAAAACTTCGTCCACAAACAGAGGGAGAAGTGCACAAAGAAGCTCACCTAAGATGTAACTGTAAGCATCCGCCATTTGTCCTTTCACATTTTGTTGCACAGTTTTCTTTTTGCTTGGTTTCTTGACGTTGTTAAAACTTTCACAGCAAACAAATGGCCTCTTGCCAAGCTCCACTTGTCCAGAATAAGTATTTCACGTAAATTCAGAGATATGGCATTCGCTTCCGCCACGACGGACTTCTTTTTGCATGCCGTCTGATTGGCCTAAAATCGCCCTGGTTGAGGGTACTGTGGTATCTTCTGGTTCTTGAACGAAATCTGCATTGTCAACGCATGACAGGCAACTACTATTTGCTGTAAAAGGACATATTATGGGGCAAAAACAGGTTTGTTCTATCAGTGGACTGTAAAAACTATCTTTTTAAATCATGAATTGATTTTTAAGCATCGTTCAGTTCACCGAAGGAGGAAAACTGATGTCAGCGTGCTTGAAAAGTCTTTCAACGAAAGCGGCAACAAAGGTCAGTTCTTAGGATAACGAAACTCAGTAAATGCAATCAAAAAACATTTGATAACAACAAAAACTCTTTAATCGATGATATGCTGCTAATTTTCGCATCGAGTTATCTTGAATTTACCTGAAACCATGTAAAAGTTTGGATACCCTCAATTAGGGCGACGTTGGAAATTTAGGCCCTCTCGACCACTCTGTTCTTGAGTAGCACGCTCTTAAAGACAGCATCACCAATGACAAATATATTTTATATGATCAACAGTGAAGAGTTTACGAAGGTGTTCATGGTAAGTTTCGTTCTGAAAATTTTTTCATTTAGCAGGAATATTCGACCAATGTAAAATACCCTCAATCAGGGCGATACCCCTCTATAACTTTTGCTATAGGTAAGATATCCAGAGCAATGGGCATGCTTGAATATGCTAAAAAATATCTCCCACTAGATATAGTAAAAAGCATGTATACACGTATAGTTGAACCGGATTTCAAAAACTGCTGCTCGGTATGGGGCTGTTGTGGAGAAACCCTGCTTGATAAGCTGCAAAAGCTCCAAAACTGTCCCGCAAGAATCGTTACCAACAGCTCTTACGATGCATCATCTCTTCCTTTGATTGGAAGCCTAGGTTGGTTAACCATAAAAGAAATGATCGAATTTGAAACTGCAACTACAGTTTACAAGTCTCTCCATGGATTAGCTCCTCAATATATGCAGCTAATGTTTGCAAAATTGTTGGAAAACACCTCACGGTCTCTCCGTAATACCAACACAGATCTCAGAATACCTCGCTTTGCAACCTCTAACGGGCAACGTAGTTTCTCAAATCGAGGTGAGAACGTGTGTAATAAACTAAGCACTGAAATAAAAAATGCCCCTTCACTGGCTACTTTCAAAAATTTGCTGAGACATTTTTTGAAAAATCAAAGGGTGAGAAAGTTCCTGTACAGCATCAAGCTTTCTCTTTTCTAACCAGAATATATTGTGTATTAATTTTTCGTTTATTTTGTTTTGAATTGCATGTAAATTAGCTGAGGTTTTTTAGACAGGGCACATTGTAAATCAATTTTTTTCTTAATTACTGAATGTATTACCCTGTATAAATAAATAAAAATCAAAGTACATCAAATCAGTCGTCGTATAGAGTCTTGTCAGATTCTGACATTGGCTGTCACAGCATGATACAAAAGTCATGCGGTATTGCAGAATTAAGGCTGCTGTAGCCAATCAAACACTAATGCCTTGCAAAAACTCCAAAACAGACCTGCAACTGTTGTAACAAGTAGCCCATCAGATGCTTCAGCTGCTGCACTAATTCAGAATCTTGGCGGGCCAACTACCAGTAACCCAATAAAAAAAGAGACCGCCACGTTACATTAACTTCCATGCATGAGATAACTATTTACAAAATATTCAGATGATAGATAGCGGTCTTTGCGCTCAACAGAAACTGATCTTAGGTTACCGCTACTAAAAACTGTCAATGAACAACAGGTCTTTCTCTTATCGTGATGCAAAACTTTGGAACAGATTAGAAGGAGAAGCAATATGGCTATCTTTAGAACACGGAATACGGAATGACGGAATGGAATGACGGAATGACGGAATGGAATGATGGAATGACGGAATAGTTGTTAAATGTTTTGAAATTGTATCTTAAACGTCAATAGGATGGTAATTTTGATTTTCAAGTAACACTTTGCGAGTCAGAAAATCAAGAAATCGAGAAAAGAATTCGTTTTCGACCGTCATTCCGTGTTTTCTCAAATCATTCCGTGTTTTCTCAAATCATTCCGTGTTTTCTCAAATCATTCCGTGTTTACTCAAATCATTCCATGTTTGCCTTGGGAATCCCCTTTTCTTGAAGCGCGTCTTCACAGCTGCCTTATCACCTCCATTGAACCCTGAGGACCATCAAAATAAATCTTTTTTTAAATGCTGATAAGATGTGGAACCAAGGGAAACATAATTGGTTGATAAAATATACACAGTTGTTTAGTGTACACAGGAATGATTACTTCTTTGACTTCAGGGATTTATAAAATATCCAGCCCCTGTAGAATGTGTCAAATCATGGTGGAATGCACACACCATATCACATGCTGTGCTGTTGCCAGATCACCTCGTGTGCCACTTCAGGCAAAGGAACATGGCCGCATCTAGCAAATTTAATTTTTAAAGTGCCACGAAAAACGGTTCCTGAAAATCAGGGCCATGAAGAGGGTTTGCCGAAACCCTCTTTCAAAAGAATTTTCTGTGGCTTTGCGGTTTTAAAAACCTTTCTTGTGCGAAGGCGCACTAAGACACAGAAATACAAGGGAGCTCTATTCGAACAACTTGAGAGCGGTTGGGCCTAAACACACTCAGTTGAAGACGAAACAGAACAGAAAACAAGATAACAAAACAAGACACTGGGATCAAAACAAGGTAAATAAATAATCAATCAAAACATCCGTGTCCTAACACCCTTGGTTTTTCATAAGATAGTTTTCACTCTTCCTGAAATGCGTGCCAGATCTTTGAAAACAATGTTTTTTAAGGATTCCGGGGATTTTCATTGAAATAAGAGTTTTCAAACCTTGCAAAGAGACGGTAGGTTCAATTTTTCGAAAGGTAAGAAACAGCCCTCCCTTAATTTTGAAAAGCCAGGAAACTTTCGTCATTTGCAGTGTTAAATTTTCCGTATTTTTCTAATCCTTCAATGGGTGGTTAGACATCGCAGTTGTTGTTCATTGCCGCAGTTTTGTTCTTTTGCACAACAAAAAGTTATTTACTACTAAAGAAGAGGCACAATAAAGTCCCGCCTTTAAGAAACCCATTTCCTGACTTCAGCCTATTGTTCAACCTTAATTACTCTTTTGTTTCCCGATTGTTCTTGCAAAAGTCAAAGGTATGATTTTGTTGCAAAATAGTTTCTTAGAGGCGGGGAAATTTACTGGTGTGTATGGACCTCCTCCGTAAAAAATATAGACTTTCCTCCCCTTTCCTAGTGCTAGTTTCTTATGAACAAATTTCCTATGAAAAAGCGCATGGCTGAATGCAAATTACTCATCACGAGTTGATAACAAACATGTGATTCGTTTCAATTCAAACCTTTCGTGAAAATCCTTCAGGGCCACTGTTCAATTGAAGTGAGAAGACAGCAATCCTTCAGGGGCACTAAACTGTTCAACTGAAGTGAGAAGACAGCAAAATGGAGATTCCCAAGGCAAACACGGAATGATTTGAGCAAACACGGTATGATTTGAGAAAACACGGAATGATTTGAGAAAAGACGGAATGACGGTCAAAAACGAATTCTTTACTCGATTTCTTGATTTTCTGACTCGCAAAGTGTGTTACTTGAAATCAAAATTAACATCCTATTGACGTTTAAGATACAATTTCAAAACATTTAACAACTATTCCGTCATTCCGTCATTCCATTCCGTCATTCCGCATTCCGCATTTTAAAGATAGCCGAAGCAAAATTGGCACCTTCCTTGAAAATTTTCACGGAATGACTATAGAAGGTGGTGTAACTTTAATGTCTATTTCATTTCTATCACATTTTATTGTAAATTGGGTACAATAACATATTATATTGTAATTAGCTATGTTAATCTCTTTTGTTCTTAGTTTAGTCCCTTTTCCTTCCTTTAATTCAAAGGAAGTCTGTCACGTAACCGATTAGCCGCTACAATCGATTGTGATCCAGCTCTTTAGAAATCATGGAATTAATACCAAAAAATGAAAATTCGAGTATGAGCTATTTGATAATTTCATCATATAGAAGAGACATGGTAATATTGGACAAAACAAAAATTTTTCAAATCGTAGTTGCGAGTCCAGAGTTAAGATTTTTTAAAGTTGGCCTACGATGCCAAGTTTTGTTTACATTACCATTTCCGGCCTAATGTTTGTGGCATCGATGAAAACATACAAATTGAAATTACTATATATCCTCAACGAGAAGGCCGATTTTCAAAAACTTTTTATATTTTACAGATACATATCTACTCTTTTCGAAAATGCAAGTTAAATTATTAAAACCTCACGCTGAAATAGACTTTTTTTAAAAATTGAGTCTGGCATTTTTAGGCTCAAAAACAGTGGAAAACATCTGAATTTTGTCTTTTATAGTGTAAACAAAGAATCTAACTATATCTAACTCTTAGCAAAAAATATTAGAATTAAATTTGATGTGTTGGGAACATCTTTGCCAAAGGATTCGTACAGATTCATGCAGAAAAAATTTCCACGGCACTTTGAAGATTCTTGGCCCTATTCGGGTTTAATGTTCATTAATTTACGTAAGTGATAATGTTGGGAATGGCGATGCAATTTTTATGAGAAAGTCTTTGGTCCGGTCCCAAAAACTTGAAAATTACTTGCCATGGGCATGATAAAAGCAGGAAATCTACTTCTTTGCATCAACTTATCATCTAATCTCTTTGGGAGTAGGGCTGACTTTTGATGGTTGTTCCAAATTACCGAAATTAGGGAATAAATTAAAAAAAAATGAAACTTGTAAAATTCAAAATTATACTACATGGTATTAACAAGCATACTTTGAAATTCATAATAAAACAAATTTCAGCAAAATCGGACTTCGAGATGCAGAGATATGACATTTTGAAGTTGGAAGAAATTGATCAAATCGGTCAATGCAATTTCCGGTCGAAATTCACATTGTTGGCAGAATTTTCATGGCTTTAAGGCAGAATTTTATCCACTTTCCGAGCTCCAATTGCGGCCAGTTTTGTTTCGTTTTGTAGGTTGTTGTCTTTATTTAACTACTAACTATTCATTCATACAATTTGTTGAAGGATAGTTTGTATTTTTCATGTTTATTAGACTATGCTGTTTTCGCTACTACATCTCCAAAAAGCTGAAGAATTCTAACTTTGAGGCTAAAAACAAAAAGCGGGCGGAAAAGGGCGGAAATGTCACCTATCCCGTATGGAAGTGTTATTTCAAATGGACATTAGTGCCAAAGGATTCGTGCAAATTTGTACAGATAGGAGAGCAACGCGATTTTGAAAGATATCACTCTGTCTACTTGATTTTAGTGAAAAGTCAGTGCTTTTTCATAATTTTGCATTTTCTTTGCAATAATCCCATTCTAAGTGTTTTTACACCATCCTTGCTACTTCAAACTAATCTAATTTATTTTTCTCCATTATTCTTATGAGCTTTAACCTACAACAAAACTATTTTTTGAGTCCGATTTCCTCGCTAAATCGTCAAGCATGATCGTACATAGATTGTACAATAGCCTCTGCCTTTGTCAAAGGACGCTCCTCAATTCTCTTTTGGTGATTTGCCTTACAAGTATGGAGATGACTGGTGAAGATGTAACAAGCATGGTCAAAAAATGTTGCGAGTGTTGTTTTGGATAGAAGTTTGCCTTACCCTACACCCTGCACCACTTCTGAAACTTTGGGAGTCCGCTCTCGGACCAGACGGCCATTGGCTTTCCTTCTAGAAAATAAAAAAACACCCCCGAATATGTGCCAACATTTGGTGCACTGAGGGACTCATCTGTACCCAAGGGAAGTCATTTCCTCATCAGTCATCTCCGAAGCCATAGGCATCCTTGTAGAGTGAAAATGCCAATAGAAAATTGAGGAGCATCCGTTGATAGAGGAAGAGGCAATCATACAATCTATGTACAATAATGCTTGACAATTTAGCAAGGAAATCGGACTCAAAATATAGTTTTGTTGCAGGTTAAAGCTCATAAGAATAATGGAGAAAGATGAATAAGATTAGTTCAAAGTAGCAAGGAAGGTGTAAAAACATTTAGGATGGAATCATTACGAAGGCAATTCAAATTATGAAAAAGGACCGATTTTCACTAAAATCAAGTAGCCAGAGTGATATCTTTCAAAATTGCATTGCTCTCTTATCTGTACGAATTTGTACGAATCCTTTTGCTCAAATGTCCATTTGAAATACCACTTCCATAAGCGATAGATGGCATTTCCGCCCTTTTCCGCCCTTTTTTTGTTTTTAGCTTCAAAGTCAGAATTCTTCAGCTTTTTGGAGATGTAGTACTGGAAAGAACATAGTTTAATACACATGAAAAATACGAAATATCCTTCATCAAATTGTACGAATGAATAGTTAGTAGCTGAATAAAGACAACAACCTATAAAACAAAACAAAAATGGCCGCAATCGGAGTTCGGGAAGTGGATAAAATTCTGCCTTAAAGTTATGAAAATTCTGCCAACAATGTGAATTTCGACCGGAAATTGCACTGACCTTTGACCTAATCAATTTCTTCCAACTTCAAAATGTCATATCTCTGCATCTAGAAGTCCGATTTTGCTGAAATTTGTTTTATTATGAATGTCAAAGTATGCTTGTTAATACCAGGTAGTAGAATTTTGAATTTTACAAGTTTCATTTTTCTCTATTTATTCCGTTGCCTGGATCACTGTGCAATCAGAGCTCAACACAACAGATTTCTTTGTGAATCTGTGTATTTGAAACGAAGGAGGGCTAATCTTCTCGACTTTCTACGGCCCTAGAAAATCAGAGGATCATCAGCCATTCAAATTTAAACTTTATACAGGTCAGTATGTAAAACATGTATCTATGAAACTTATACCTTTATAAATATTTTACAATGAAATGAAATAGCCACTTGCCTAGCAGCTACAGAAAAATCGTCCATTGGCCCTTGTTATGAAGAACACGTTGCTAGAACCAACTGTTTTTTTCTAATAATCACATGATTCACATTCAGAACATAAGGTGTGTTACTAAAACTACCGTGAACAGCGCGAGACACAGATAGAAATATCAAATGGGAATAAAGGTATTTGTTATAGTTCTCGATACTTCATTGGTAGATCACTTCCCCAGTTTTCTAAAACCATTAGTTGTTATTCTAACATGTACATCTTGCACATCAACTTGAGTATATTTAGCAAATAAGATACTAAGAATTTGTAAGGAGATGGAGGCAAAGAAACATGACTTTAAATCAGCACTCAAAGGCCTTTCGAACTTATGTTCTCTTCAGAGTGTGACTAACATTTTAAAATGAAATCCATCAGAATGATATATATACAAATTGTAATCATTTTCATATTCCCTGTTCGGCAATTGATGAAGAGGATATATTTTAGCCGTCAAGTAGACTTTGTCCGGCTTTGAATTGTGTGCTTTCTTCACGTAATGGCGTGGCAGCCATAAATGATTTATGTAGTGGTATTTTTTATTTGTGATAAAAGACCTAACATAATTGATGCAAGACTTTTGTTAGAAGAGTTTAACTTTAGAAACCTTAACAACTTTTTACAATTTGTAGATCACAAGCAATGTTGGCAAGTGGGCAAGTGAATGTTTGGAAACTTTTGGTGATGCAATATAGGCACCTTTCTGATTCAAATACACATATAAATTAGATGTAAATTGAATGGTCCATGACCCAATTTATATTTTGAAATATAAATCCACACAGAGCCACAGATACAGACACGTTACTACATCCATAGCTTGTTGGTGTCTTTCCATGCAATTTTATGGAATTAATTTTGTTTTCGGCAACTGGCATTCTCAGCAAGTGACTGTAGAAGATCTGGTGTGTTATACAATAAATTGTATTTAGGTAGTTTCATACCTATTATGAGTTTTTAAACCAAACTTACATTTTCTTTAATCTTTTCTCAGAATTTTCGCTGCCCTTCGGCAGCCTCCTCAGACACAATAAGTTTCGATTTTTGCATTCTCATGATCTCATAATTCTCATAATCTGAATTAATTTTGCCACTGAAAAATACACGGACAAATACATTTCTGCGGAATTAGGACCCTCATGAAAATACAAACAGGTTGCTTTTGGACACAAAGTTGAACATGGTTACCACAAAGAATTTCAAGATACTGTTGGGAAAATATATAATTCTGCTGATGGCCTCACACCATAACTGTGTGCTCAGCTATGAAACTGCTGATAGTTCAAGGAACTTTTCCTAATGTTCACTCCATTCCTTCAATTGTAGCAAAAGCAACAATCCAACCCATCCCATGTAATCCTGGATCCACCCAGACTCTCGTTCAACCTATCAATGGCAAATATGGTTCCAGCAGCTCTTAGATAGAAATCTTATAGTATCACTCACTTTTCTCCATTGAATGTCCAGAGCTGGTGAAAAAATTAAATTGGCCAAGGCTCTAGCCTGTGGCTCCCTGCCATGCTTGGCCAGTATGTTCTCTGCAGCAGTATCTTGCCGATGTAAACTGCGCAATGGATAATTATGATAACATTATCATTATGTGTGAGATCAAAATTAATGCTCATGATAAACTAAAGTGTTGCCCCTCTTCGATCACACCAACATAGTGAAGCAAAAACTTGTTTCACCAAAAATCAAAGCTCCTCTATAACCATCGTGTATAAACAGCATGTACCGCTCCTTTAAATATGTTGTTTCAGGGGCACCACAATGATCAGTGCTAGGCTTAATATCTTTAATTCAAATATAGATGATCGATTCTTGCTTATAAAGCAAGTAATTATATAAAATTATGCTGATGATAATACTCCAGCTTGCTTTTCCAGGTCATTCCTGGAATTTGTCAAGGCATCCTTTTTCTTGGCTCGATCAAAATGAAATAATTGCTAATCCTAATAAATCTCATGCACTTTTTTTTGAAAAGATTAGACAAATACTTCTGCAATGTATCTTGACTTTCTGGGACATTATATGCAGTCCGCAGAGATCGTAAAACTCCTTGCTGTAACATTGGACTACAAACTGAACTTTGATCTTCATATATCAAATATTTGAAAGAAAGCTGCATAACAACTAAATGTCCTGAAACGACTTAAGACTTTCATTGATTTTGCCAAGAACGAAATCTTAGTCCAGCATTCTGTATACTCCAGCTTTAACAACTGTCCTTTGGTTTGGTATTTTTCATTATCTACCTTGCTAAAGAAAATAGAAAAGATACCAAAATGTACCCTCAGATTTCTACAAAATGACTCTGTCATCTCCCATAAAGACTTACTTCTCAAATCAAACAAATGCAAAATGCCGCTTTCTCATCCAAGAACGCTTTGTATTGAGATTTTCAAAACATTAAAAAGTTTAATATTTAAAAAATTAAACATTTAAAATGCTACGAGCTGTGGCAGAAACACCCCACTGTGAAAACAATAGCTTTTATTGTCCCAGTCTCCAGTGGCGGAAATTCAGCTTTTTGAGTGGGGGGGGGCAAGGGTCATCAATTTTCTGAGTCGGGAGAAATGCTTCTGTTTGACGTGTTTTGCTGGAAGAACTGACGTATGTAGGATCCTTAAATGTGCTAATGGAATAGGTATATTAGATTTCACAACTATCTCTATTCAGCAAAAGTTGATAGAAAAACCAAAAACAGACCATAAGGGGGTAGGGGGGCAATTGGCCCCCCAACCCCCTGATAATTTCCGCCACTGCCAGTCTCTTGTCTTCCTACCCTTCATATGTTCAGACAAGTTCATCAGCAGATTAGTGTATCTTCCAGGTCATTGGTCAAATGGCTGGGAAGAAAGCCAATAAAAACAAATCACAGCTATTTTCAATATTCAAAACTGCACCATGCAACAGCATATAGTCAAAGGTCTGCTCACTCAGTCAAAAACAACTAGCTTATGGGGTTTTTCTTCATAACCAGTACTGGATGTCAATATTCAATTTACCCACACTGCCACAGCCTTTCTTTCTATCAATGCAGCCTTCTTCCTGATTTGCTAGGCCTACAGGCTTTGAGCCTATAAAATTTTGTATGATGAGTACCTTTATGAGTTTCTTTAAGACTCCATCACGACAATGACATTCCACATCCAGACAAACGTGGTTCCTTATCTCGTTGCCTGTAGACAATCTTTTCATGACTACTACCTATGTTTTCAACAATCACTACCTACCTGCTGTGACCTGTCCAGACCAAGATCATTTTGAAAAAATTAGGCCACTCATCTCCTTATTATCAAGAACAGGTTCAGAAAGATTTTTTAAAACTCTTCATTGCAATCTCCTCCTTCCTTAAGCATATCCTTATTTTAAAAATTTAGCTACTAACCTCACAATTTCAGCATTTGTTGGCCAAAAACTCCTACACGCCCTTCTCCCGCATTTCATAAGAACCTTGCCGTGATCTTTAGTATGCACCACAGCAGATCTCCTTCACAGTAGTGATTTTGTCACTTTCATCCCCCGCAGCATCCCTCTAACGATTACATTTCCGAAGCATCTGTCAACGATCATTGCCAGAAAATTTTCGTTTTCGCTTTTGGGCAGCATCGTTTGTTATCTTTTTCGTTCAAACTTGATTAGGCAAAATGGCGAATTCTGGCTAATTCTCTTAACAAAAGATTGACATTAAATTCATTCCGGTTATTGTATTTGCCTCGAAAAGGACAAAAGGCACATCAAGCAGCCGCATTGTCTGATTGCCAAGGCTGGCATGATGTAAACACTAAACAAACGGACGAGACCACAGATTGTCCAGAATCCTATAGACTTTGTGATTCTGTATGGTGCAGGAGCATGAGTGCCCACGAGGAAACGTTAAGAAACCGATCAGATGCCAAATGCCAGTTCGAAGTCTCCTTGATTCTAAAAGTGCAGTTGGATAGTTCAAAATCCTTCAGTTGAACTCAGTTTGCGTGAAAATGTTCATAGATTTATGAAGTCAGACTTACAAGATGTTGCAGAATTGCTAAGATTACTCAGTTCATTCATAGATTTTAAATTCCACTACATACAAATACTCTAATATTAAACTACTTACAACAATTATAATAAGTACATTAAAGACAATACACAGAGAATAAAACAAAGACAAATGACACTACACTAGAGGACTTGCATGAAGGGAATTCTTAAGGAGGAACTCTCTCAATAGCAAAGCTAATCGAGGAGAGAGCACCCCCTTTTTAGATAGTAATTTTAGAGACTAAGTGGGTAAATTATGACTGTCTATAATGCACTATCAATAATTATTTTCGAAAAAGTAGGTTTTGAGCTTAGAACGAAAGACACTAACAGATGGTGACCTTTTTATATTTACAGGAATGTCATTCCAGCACTTTGCTCCATAGTAGCTTACTGATCTGAGACCGTATTGACTGGTGTTTTTCTGAGTTTGAAAGATGTTATCCTTGCCAGCCTGTCTTGTATCATATTGATGAACCGATTCCAAAGATTTAAAGAAATTATGAAAGCAAATAGGAGAGATTTTATGAACAGATTCATATACAAAACACAGCAATTTTAACTGGAAAAGATCATGCAGCTTTAGGATTTTCAAATCAGAAAAGATAGGATTAGAGTGAGAAGTAAAGTGTTCAAAAGAAATTGCCCTTACAACCCTTTTCTGTAACAAGAACACTGGATTAACCCTATCTGACCTGGGTGATTTGAAACACTCAATGCCTGGGGGGGGGGGGGCGGATTCCGCCCCCCCCTGTTTATCTTTGTTGTTGCTTGAGATATGGCAACCAAACTTGGCACAAAGGTTGTTCATCATATAAACAATGTATTTTTGAAACAATAGTTTAATTAGCGTTGTTGTTGTTGTTGCTAGAGCATAATTAAGATTATGATGTCATATGACGTCATAAAAATGAAAGTGTGTTAAAAGGTCGTAAAACTTTGCTTTTCGTAAAGAAAAGAAATATATAGATCAAAATAGATGTAAATTCATAGTTTAGACTTAATTGGACCAATTAAAAAGGATTAAGAGAGATACAATGTATATTTTTCACAGAGTGTGGCATGAAAACTTGGTTACCATGGATACAAGGCTAAAGATAGAACACCAAAATTGTTACAGTTTGACTGCTGTATGATAGAAAGTTAAACTTGCTAAATCTCAGAGGCATTCAGCAAACACGGAAAAACGTATGAATGAAAATGTACGAGGGGGGGGGGGGCGGAATCCGCCCCCCCAGGTCAGATAGGGTTAATGTAAGTTTCGTATGTAAGACCCCAAACCAAAATTCCATATTGCAGGAAGGGTGAAAATAAAGAATTGTAAAGACAAATCAAAACATCAACAGGTAAAAGTGTCTTACTTTGAAGAACATACCACATGTTCTAGCCAGTTTTTTAGACAGTTCAGTTAGATGATACTTCCATGAAAGATTTTCATCCAAAAGAACTCCAAGAAACTTTACATAGCAAGTCTTTTTGACAGGGAGGTTTCCAATTTTGATATTGATAATTTCAGAGGAAGAATGTTGAGGAGACTTAAAAATAATGAAGTTAGTCTTGTCAATATTCAATGACAATTTGTTAATATCAAGCCACTTTTTAACTTTTATCAATTCTTTGTTAACTGTTCTTTGAAGAAGAATGAGATTGTCAGCTTCATAGTAAATGTTAGTATCATCTGCAAATAGATAGAAAGCAAGTTTTGATGATGATTGAGGTAAATCATTAATGTAAATTAGGAAAAGGAGAGGACCAAGAAGTGAACCCTGTGGTACTCCACATGTAACATCAAGATAACTTGAGTTTGATCCATTTACAGATACATATTGCTTCCTACCTGAGAGATAAGATTTAAACCAATCGAAGACAGTTCCTCTAATTCCATAATGGTCAAGCTTGGTCAAAAGAATATCATGATTCACTGTGTCAAACGCCTTTTGTAAATCAATAAATATTCCACATCCAAATTTCCTATTATCTAATGAGTTCTTGATTGCTTCTGTTAAACTAACCAGGGCATGGTTGATAGAATGACTAGCACGAAAACCAAATTGCAAAGAATATAATATTTCATGCTTTTCCAGAAATTTATAGAGACGTTCATACATGACCTTTTCAATGATTTTGCTAAAGACAGAAAGAAGAGAAATAGGCCTGTAGTTGGAAGCTGTAAGTGGACAATCTTTCTTGAACAGAGGAATTACTTTGGCCAATTTCATCTTGTCTGGGAATATCCCAGATTGAAATGATTCATTTATGATCTGAGAAAGTGGAGAAGATAACAGTGGAGAAAGGGTCTTTGAAATCTTCATAGGAATGCTATTTGGTCCCATGGATTTTCCAGTTTTGAGGAGTGAGATTATCTCAGATATTTCAAGAGGAACTGAAGGTGCTGTGAAAAAGGAATTTCCAATTCTGTTACGCATGAAGTCAACTGGAGACTTGTCAGATCTTGGAATATTCTTGGTGATATTATGAGAAACATTTACAAAAAATTTATTAACGATATTTGCAATAACCGCATGATCTGATGTAATGTTTCCATTTGAGTCTTTAAGCTTACTTATAACATTAACATTACTTGATTTCCTAATACTGATAACAGATTTAATTCCAGACCATAACTGTTTCATGTTGTTGCTGTTTTTTTGAAAATAGTTATAGAAATAGCTAGCTTTACTTTCTCTCAGGGAGTCAGAAACCCGATTTCTAAACTTTTTGTAGAGATCTTTCACAGACTGGTCATTAGTCTTTTTCAGCCTGCCAAGTAACCTATCTCTGATGCACATCATTTTTTGAATTTTTCTGTTAATCCATGGTTTGTTTCTGAATTTAATGTCTCTCTTGGTGAGTTTTTTTTTAAAGGAGCATGAGTTTTAACTAGTTCATTAAGGATAGATAGAAATCTGTTGAACTTAGCATTTACATCTAAGGCACTATCATTCAAAAAGGAAAGATCAAGGTTTTCAAAATCAGTTAGGACATTTTCAGCATTAAGCTTAGAAAAATCATGTTGGTAATATGATAAATTTTTATAGGATATGACTGCATGCTTGACAATCAAAAATTGAGGGAAATGATCTGTTATATTAGTCAAAATATTACCACTCACTGTTTCATTATCAGAGATATTGGAAAAGATATTGTCAATGAGGGTGGAAGAGTTTTCAGATACCCGAGATGGGTGAGTGATATATGGAAGAAACTGTTTAGAGAAAAGAAAGTTAACATAATTAGCAGTTGGTGTGTGAGAGTTATAATTCAGAAGATTGACATTAAAATCTCCAAGGATAAAAACTTGTTTATTTGATACCGCTGGATTGGACAGGATTTCTTGCAGATATTCACTGAAACGATCAAGGTCTGAGCTTGGATGACGATATGCACAACAGAATAGATAATTTTTACCATTTCGGTTTTCAACTTTAACCCAAACTCTTTCAAAACTGGTACTATCTCTACTTAGATCAGGTCTAGGAGTTGGAGAGAGACCTGACTTCACATAAAGTACAACACCACCATTTTGACTATGTGACTGATATGGAAAATAGCTGTAACCAGGAATTTCCACATTTGTTTTTACAGGATTCTCAATGGAATTCCATGTCTCAGACAAACCAATAATATCAAAGTTAATTTTCAGAGTTGACAGAGTGGAAATAAGCTCATCAAAATGTAGTGAAAGACTTCTTACATTCATATGAAACAAGGAAAGGTCATTCTCTGAAGTGCTAAGAGTTGATAATTCCTGAAGAGTATGATAATTTGAGTTGACTCTGGAAGGTAAATGTTCATCAATATCATAATAATCCAGGTTTGGCAAGTTTAAAAGACCAGAAGTTATTTCAAAGGATGGCATTGAATCAAGAAATGATGGAAAATCAAAATCATAAAGAATTGAAAGTTCATCATTGTCCAATTGACCAAAAGGAAACATGATCTTTGTACATTGTAAACAAAACCAAGGCACATCATCAGCTTCATTTTGAAATTCCAGATATTCAGTATTTGAAATATTGTTGCATTTGATATGGACCCAAAGATTGCAGCTGTTACAAAAAATTGCTTTACAATGATCGGGAACATTTTTGTGGCAAATACCACAAGGACAATTAGGAGTTCTTTCCATTACTGAACATTGACTGGGGCAGTTTTACCATTTACAGTACCATAATAACTTTTGTCACAAAATGATGATCAACCATTTACCAGTCTCTTTTATTTTTGATTTAGTGACGGTGCAAAGTTTTTCACACGCGGAGAAATAAAATTCTTAAAATGAAAACATGCTGATCTATGCTAGCTTGGCCTAAATCTTGCAAGATTTACACATTTGTCCTTAAAATGGACAACTCTTTCCTCAGACTCCATCATGAACACATAAAAGAGTTTACTCCCCTTTCATACTTCCCAAAAACTTGATGCATGCTAACAAAAGTAGTGGCCTGAAATGCTCGGATTATACAGATCAGGCCCGCCAGAAAAGGGGGCTAGGGGGCTTCAGCCCCCCCCAATAATTTGCTGACGTTTGCTGATTTTGGTAAATGAAGAACGCTGTAAAAGCCAAGATCGTAAGAATGAAGATTCAAACTATCATATATTTGAGGAAGCTACAAGAATCTACAAAAATGCATTATCTTTTGATGTCATAGTCTAAAACTTCAACTTTCGTGGTTCACAACTCTCATTAGTCGTGATTCCTTTGCTTCTCTCAATCGCACATTTTCCAAAAATGGGGCGTTTTCCTGCGATCTGAAGGGTGCGGTCATGTAAGAATTTTCCCGGGGCAAGCCTCCGGACCCCCGTTTTTACTCGCTTCGCTTGCACATCGTTTCAGCCCCCCCCCCCCCAATATGAATTTCGTTCCAATGGACCTGTAGATATGTATGAGCCGCTCATAGAGGTGACTTTTGGGGACAAAACTTCCCAAGCACCCCCTGTAACGACCCCGTTGAAACGCTCCCCAGCTAAGGAAAGAAGGATGGTCCGCCAGGAAAATGTGCTTCACTGCCAAGTTTGAGTTTAAATCACTCCCCCAGCCTTTGTTACTTCCTTGTAAAAAATTATGCAAGTTTCATCATAGATAATGACCAAAAGGTTTTATTTCCCCGTCACGATTATTTTCAGTCCCCGCTGAAAATGCATAGTTTCATAATTTCCCCCGCTGTAGTTTTAATGTCCGGGGGAGGGTTGCCACTGGCGGGTGCTTCTAATTGTAATCTTGTCACCAACTGTAATCTGTTTTTTCTCATTAATCGATTTAAACCAGAAGCAGCTCCAGATAGCCTTCAGAAAATACACATGAATTTGGCGCTCGTATGCTGATCTTTAAAAACAACTCTCATATAACACTAAATCCAAAAGCTACCATGATTCTGTGGGCTTCTCCAAAGCCTTAGCATGCCAACCTCAGTGACAACTAAACGTTAGGGAAACAAGAGCTTTCGCAAGCCTCTTGCGCCCAAAACCAATTCGTCCAACGTTAGCCTTCCTAATCCATTGCCGTTCTCCAGAATCTAACGATACAGGCACTATTTATATAAAAAAGCTACTCCAAAACTTAACAAATAAACATGACAATGCATTTCTAGAATTAACGAAATGTTACAAGAAATAACGCAATGTTCCTAAATTTGGGAGAAGGGTAATCGTGACTCAGCAAATAAAATAGCTTAGGTAGGGCAAATCTCTAACCCTTGTAAACAACAGAAACAAAGGTCGGGGGAATGCAAGCGGTGTTTTAATGCCTTTCTGACTCATCAGGGTATTCCTTTCGATACAAATAGGCACTACGTAATAGACGACTTTTAGCAGATTACGAAAAGTGACGCAAACGGGCCTAAGTGAATTCTTCAAAAGGGCCTAAATATAAACCTAGAGTTTCTTATGAGGGAAATCCTTGAGCCCAAAATTAGCCATATTACATAATTATGGATAATGCTCGGCATATTTCCCCAGGGGGGTACTCCCTAACTTTCAATACGGGGAGGGCCCATGCCACTATTTCCTTGCTGACCCCCAAATCTTGAGCCTAACGTTTTGGGGACCCCAAATATTGAGTCCAACATTTTGGAGCCCCCACCAAATTCCACAATTCCTTCTGTTTTCAGATTTATGGACCCTAAATATTGAATTTTTGTCCTTGTTGTAATTCACAGACCCCAAATATTGATTTACGTGAAATTTCAGACCCCAAATATTGGCATGGACCTCCCCGCATTGGAGGTTATGAAGTACCCCCTGGGATATTTTCCACGGGCTGGTTCAGTTGAATCGGCAAAAATTTTAATTGGCAACAATTGCAAGCCCTCCACTAATATTCATCACGGATGTGATTCCCCAACCTTGTTGGGGATACGAATCATCAATCTTCCAAGCAACGGTTATCCCCTGAAAAGGAAACCTGTGATTATGCGCAGAAAGCATGTTTGGTCTGTGGAAAGAATGCGGGCGGAGAATCCAACCACAATCCAAACAATGATTAGCAGGGAAACAAAGAGATTCTCGCGCATGGTAATAAGTTCCTCGGTTGTTGATCTGCTTTGAACATTACCAGCAAAACAAAGGCCTCAGACAAAAGGGGCAGTCCTCGGTATCCTCAACAAAACCCAGAGGACACCCTTTGAAATTCTTGTCACATTGAATTCTCAAACCATAGTTATCAACTATAATGGAAAAATAACACGGCTATAAGTTGTGTCTACGCATGTCCTTACAGCACAGTCATCTTCCTATTTTTCTTCAATGCGATCAGGCAAAAAAAAGCAACCGACAAATTGCCTTTCGTCATCGTCACTGTTGTGTCGCGAACATTTATAGTTCAATGGTCGTGAATTGGATTGCGGTGTTGGTCTAAACTTGCTGCTGTGAAGGAGATAGGTTTTGGTGCATACCAAAGATCATCACCCAATATTGCCGCATACAAATTAGACGAATATTCATCCACTTTCAGAGTCACATTCTTACACTCTACTCCATTTTTGATTACAAAGTCCAACTTTGTAATCCAAGAGGGCACTCGATGTCAGTCAGAAAGAAAGAAAGTAAGTAAGTAAGTAAGTAAGTAAGTAAGTAAGTAAGTAAGTAAGTAAGTAAGTAAGTAAGTAAGTAAGAAAGTGTAGAAAGTAAGTAAGTAAGTAAGTAAGTAAGTAAGTAAGTAAGCGATATTCAAGGGCACATTTGCAGCATCTTTGGGCACATATGCAACACACTGTGTTGGCACTTTTGCAACATCAGGGCACAATTGCAACATTTGAGGCACATTTGCAACTTAAGGGCACTTTTGCAACATGGCACTATTGCAACTTGGGGCACAATTGCAACATTTGCGGCACTTTTGCAACATCTGTGGTGCGGCACATTTGCAACACCCTGTGGTTTCAGTACGAGGCTGTGAGTATTTTCAAAATTCAAAGAACTTCGTGAACTTCACTTCGCCGATTTTGTGCTAGCTGCGAGAGCTGCGCTGATTTTCTTCATATTAATCGAAGTGATCGAGAAGGTAAGTTTGAGCTTTTTGAGACCTTAATGGTTTATGTTAAGTTTTAATGGGACACGGTGACCTGTTTTACTCAGCTTTTCCAAATTTTTAGCATGATTCTTTGACTTCCGTTGCTTCTCTTCGGAACGGTAGGCCTTTGTCAATGGCCTAGGCCAATGGCTGGCATCAGGCGGTCTTTGACGGACACACAATTCTTTCTTGGATTTGATGGGCAATGCATTATTTTATGTTGGAATTTCTTCCCCTTTATTAGGTTGACTTAACGTTGATTTGTATATGGTCTTCATCGCATTTCTCGGCTGCCATCACAACTTGAGTAGGCCTAGAGGCAACCTGGTGTAGGTGGGCCTAAATATCAGTTGCTAAAAGGAGCAGTTTTTAACCGTCATTCAAATGCACCATGTTTCAGTTTCATTTGAAATTCCAAGACATACGACAATCCATGAATTCAACAACATTTAATTAAAGCAGGTTATAAAATACAACTCATTATAAATACATATTAACATCACAATGATACTAGAGATTTGTATGAAAAAAGGGAGTTCCTAAACTTAAAGGAGGAGCTCTCTCTCTAGGTACATTAATCGAGGAGAGAGCACCCCCTGTACTAAAATCCTATCATTAACATTGAAAATTTTAAGCAATCTTTGGAGGTTGATTTATCCAAAAACAATTGTTGGAAAATGCCCTCTGAATGATAAGACCAGCCATAGGCATACCATACCAAGCCAAAGTCCCCCATCAAACAAACATCAGAGCATGAAATGACCCAAGTAGACCCTGGGAGACAGTAAGAGTCCTGTGCCCAGCTGCACACCAAGACAAGCCAATCAGTAACACCAAATGCCACACTGGTACTACAATACAGCCTCGGATACCCCAACCAGCCCACCCCAAAGCACAGCCAATCACAGAGCCCCTGCCCTAGATTCCCCCAAGTCCGACACACCAACATGCACCAGATGGAAAGCCTGAAGCAGCCTTCAAAAAGGCACCACCACCCAAGGTCATGTTATCATGTTGTATCACAAGATTTTAGCTAAGCAAAATGTTCTAGTCAATGACTTAGGGCTGATATTTGGTAGAGAACAGAAACAACTGTAATTGATGATGGAAACTTGCCACTGAAGGGGATTGTTTGACATTGAATGGAATGTTATGCCAAGATTTTGCACAAGCATTTCTGGCTGATTTAAACCATGCTGCGAGGTATTTGGCTGTGTCATAAAGATAACCTCGCAAACCTGCCTCATATCATGCTGATGGGCATTTGGCAATATTGTAAAAAAAAACTGTAAAAGTAAGGTGGGAATAATGTATATATTAACAGAATTATGAACAAAAGTAAGCAACTTTAAATCAAGTAAAAAGTCATGTGACTCAATAATTGCCAAGTCAGAAAAAATTGGAGAAGATGGAAGTGTAAATTTCTGAAAGTCCAGTTCATTCATAATGTAGTTACATTTATCTAGAACTTATCTGAAATACAGTTTACCAAAAGATAAGAAAATTCAGCAAGCAAGAGTGGAGAAATGCAAATTCCAAATTCCAAACTTTGCTTTTGCTTTTTAGTTGATTCATTAAATGCATTTAAAATGCAATGGTTTTCAAAACAGATTTGATTGTTCAGAAAATGACGCCAACCAGATGTTGATGCCAGGCCTAAGGTCTAAGGGGTAACAAAAATGCACAAATTGCTGCTGCTATTTTTATTCAAAAATATGGTCTTTCTACCTTGTACTGTAGAACAGAAATGAGATATATACAATTTTACTTTAGGCCTTTCTGACTTCCATGCCTTTGTGTCACTTTTAGTTGGATTGTGAGGGCCAAAAAATCCTTTGTAGTGAATGTCAGTCACCCAATATGATGTTATGCAGGACATTATCAATATATGGCTGATTCATGAGTGTTCTGGAGACATAGTCATAGTGCATGATGACAGTGCAAGTTGTTTTAGCAATAGTTTTAAGATAAAACCTGGAGCAAGGCTCAAATGAATCATGTTGTATTAGAGTGGACAGAACCATCAACTTTTGGTTTCTGTATTTTTCATGGCCTTTAGCTCTTAAGATGGGAACTCCCTTCCCCCTTACTGGCCAGCCTACCAAATGCCTCCAATCAGACAAAATATTAAAGGCCTAAAGTCAAGTGCACTGATGCTGGTAATGGCCTAAAATATGATGACATTACAGTGATAATAGCCAAGGATGTGCTAGTGTGTGGGGCAAAGTACAGTAGAACTGTTCTATCCTGCATTCCTGTATTTTGTCAATGTTTTGCACAAATTTTCCAAATTCCCAATAAAAGATTTCTATATGATTTTCCATTTTCTTGCCACTGTAAGGCAAAACCCCCTCCCAAATAACAGTCAGGTGCTGTTAGAACTACAAAAATTGAAAGTTGATGGTCCTTGCCACTGTGAAAGACATGCTTCTGCTTTTTGTCAGATTTTTGTTAATTACTGGTGCTCTAGTTGATTCCAAGAAAGCAGTGATAATTATTTTTATGAACATTTGATTAACATGGTATGGCAACACATGGTTAATGAGCTTCCTGTCAACAAACAATACTGTATATACATGCAGCATATGATGAATGTTTATATCTGACATACAAAGAGCATATGCATAACTTATTAATTTTTTAACCTGCAGTTTTAAAGTGTGATTTGCAAGCATGTCATCAAGAAAAGCATCATTCACTAAATGTAAGTAAGGATGCATATTTTTCAGCCAAAAAGAAGGCTGCAATTGTATGCCAGTGCTTCTGTAGTAACAAGAAACTTGAATCTGATTCTTTGCAGTATTTTTTACTTTGATTCAAAATTGGTTGTGATTCACTGAGGACTTTCATGACTTGAAGAATTATAATGGTCTTTATCTGTACCAGAGTAAATGGAAGGCCAACAATTTTGCCACAAAGTGTTTCAGACCGAAAATTGTCTTGTTAAAAACTATTGTTTTTAACAAGAAGCTGCTTGATTTCAGATATCATCTTTGCATCAATAGCAAATTCCACAGAAAACTATAACAAAACTACTGAAAAACTGAATGCAAAAATATGAATGCAGATTAGTGAGGAGAAAGACTAAGGCAAAACAGTAAAAAAGGCAACAACACATGAGGCAAAACATTTTGAGGTTATGAATTGAGTAAAATTCATTTGTATGGTCCTCTTTAAGCATAGAGCTCACATCTTTGAAAGGGTGTGTGTAAAACTGTATCATATTTTGCAATGAACTGAATGACTTAAAATAAACTCTGTGAAATTTTCTGTAGATGTGTCATGGCAATTTTTTGACATCTTGATTAGTTTCAAAATGAATGGCATTTTTTTATTACTTTGTAAAAATTCATCAAAAAAATTTTGAAAAAGCTACAATTAGACTATTTGAGGAAAATTGATGCAATTTGCAAGGAAGCCATAGTTTATGGAGGTCTACAATATGATGGCAAGAAGAAATCTGTAGCTCTTCTGGTTGAGGATTTAGAACTTTGATGACGTCACAGCTTCAAAAAGTTATTGAATGCCACCATTTTGTAACTGATCAACGGATTAAAAAATTGCCACAGCCGATTTACTGCAAATTACCGGAAGTTCCTATCAAGCACTTAATTCAATGAAAAATGTGATTGAGTCCTCTTACAAATTTATTGACTAATGAAAGTGTTATAACTAGAACTTGTATCATCAGTGTACACTATTTCTTAACTTTAGATGTATAACTGCATGTGGTCTTTCATTTCATTGAAGAACAAAGGATGCTCATCCTTGATTCATTCAATTAGTTTTATACCAATTTCCTTTCATTTATATTGGTTGCCACTAGGCAGTGAATTTCATCTGCTATGATATAGCATTTTGGGCACATTAACTCCTGGGCTTTGTTTTGTTCTGTGTTATCTCCTGAATTCTACTTCCAAATGATGATCACATTCTAAATTTGCATGGTAAAGTCCAATTTACAGCTTTGTTTTCTAAGGTGACTCAAAATTTGTTGACCCCTTGAGCCATTCATGAATGCTTTTGACATTGGTTCAATGTAAATTATATTATTCCTGATTTGGTATGATAAACCTTAGAATCCCTTTTCTGTTAATTTTTGCATTCAAAGATAGAGCACATTGAATTGTAAGATAGAGATGGGAAACTTTAATGGCAAAGATCTAAAATTGAAAAACTCTAGCCACTTGTGTGGACCCTTATTGCTTCTGGTTAAATATGAGTGGGCCCTTTGTGGAAATAAGAGTTCTACTGGTGTGTGGTTTGTTGGTGGGTTGTTGCACGACTTGAAAATTTAAGGCATGTGATGGCAGATAATCCAAACTGTGAAGCCTTGGAAAATCCTTTCTGTGTAGGAGTCTGGCTCAGAAAATAGGAGACTATAGAAAAGCCTTGAAGTTATACCTGGTAACCTTTTATGTATCATATGAATAATGGTTAAAATGCTTGTGTGGAATGTATCACTCTTTCAAAAAACATGTACAAGAGTTTAGTAAATAAAAGGATTTTTGCAAAGTGCTTGCTTGTTTCTCAAGAACAATATGTTTTATCAAATGAGTACAAAATTTCTAAGAGTGATATGTGCTTTGGAGATATTAAAAACCATCAAGATAAAGCAAAAACAATAAAGCTTTGGAAAAAAATTGGTAAAAATTTGTTTGCATTTCCGATTAGAAGGATGCCTGTGAAGTTTGGATTAGAACCTTAGCTGCACGGAAAGTTTTTTTGAGGGTGATAGGGTGGCTAGAAGCTAAGTTACAGCTCATGAAAGGCCCCATGTTTTTCGACTCACCCAGTAGTTTCAAATTATCTTTCATCATTGCTGGTGTTTGAATTCTTAATTATCATAATTGCCTGATCTATAATTAGCAAACATATGTTACAATTTTTTACTCTCATGGTGCGCACATACCAAGACTCCCATCCTTACAGTTTACATATTTTGCTTTGTAGTGTTTTCAGAAAAAAAACAGATGAAAATGGAGAAACTGGTAAGAATGTCCTTTGACTAATCATGGATTTGTGATGCCATTAAGTCAGAAATAGTAATTACGCAGTCAATAGTTAAATGGTTTCCTCAAACTATTTTTCATCGTTGAATGATGCAGTACAAATTGTCTACATCTTGACATGACAAAGTTCTTGAGAATTTTTCAAGAATTCTTCATATATTCTTTTAAAACTTGAATAGTAGATACCTTAAGGACAGAAAAAATTGCTTTGGGTGGTTTACAGTTTCCATGCAAAATTTTATTTTCAACAATTTTACTAACAGCAATAAAATCTTCCTGAGAGCAATGAAGGTGTCAAAGGCATCAGGTTATTTTATATACATATGAAGATACAATAAAGGCTTTAGCTCATTCACAGACTATACAGAGTGTTTCAGAAAAAACGCAGCCCACATTCATTCAAGATTCTTCAGGGAGTGGTGATATTTCAATCAACTTGATGCATATATACCATCTGAAAGTACAATATTTCTTCTTTCCAATGATATCCAGGTTTGGGGGAAGAATTGAATTTTTCTTTGCGCAATTGGAGTTTTTATAATTATGGCCTATTTCAGATGCTGGAGAATGATAGGACATTTACCAAGACCAAAACCCATCTTTGCGAGAGCATTAATAGATGCATCTACTGTGAATGAATTTGCCTTTTTGTAACTTAATGGATCACCTCGACTACTTTTAAGCCAGAAATATTTTAACAAAATTTGTTTCGTAATTTCTTACCATAAAAAAGACATTGAAGCATACTGCATTTGAATACTGTCCATAAGTACAAAAACATCAATAAATGATAAATCACTCCATAAATGCATCCGAACTGCGTATGATGAGAAAGAAGAAAGATTGTGCTCGCAGATGGTATACATCACATGTACTCAACAATTATTAATTTTTCAAGATTTCAAAATATAGTTGGGTTGCGTTTTTTTCTGAAACAACCCTGTATGTATACCCATGTCGATGTTCATACAAAATAACAATGTTCCCCTCCACTTTCAGCATCAATAGAATTTTCTGGTGAATCGTGAAGATTAAGTTGGTATGTAAAACTTTGTGTTAATAATATATATGACCATTATGACCTATCCTCTGTAATAGCATTAGGTCATTAAATAGCGAATTTTGCAATCTTTTAATATTACGGAGGATCTATTCATACTTTCTGTGTTCACATGAACAAATAACGAGTTTTATATTCCATTAATTTTTTCTCTAATCATCTGATCAAGTAGCAACTTTCACACTGTTCGTTTATAATGAAGGAATCTTGAAATATTCTCCAATCATCTAACTTAAAAGTTTGTTTTCTACTTTTCCCATATAATGAAGGAGATCGGAATATTTTATCTTAATAGTCTCATCAAATACCAAGTTGTCTCCGTTCTTTTATAATAAAAGAGATCCAAAATCTGCCAACTTTTTTATCATGAAGAGATTTTGATATCTTCTCCAGTCATTTGATCAAATAGCGACTTTTATCCTGTGCTTGTATGATGTAAAAATCTTCATATTTTCGCCAATCGTCTGATCAAATAGCGAGTTTTATACCGTATTTATATCATCAAGAAAATCCTGATATTTTCACCAATCATCTCATCATGTACCAAGTTTTATACTGTTCTTATAGAATGGAGGAAATCTTGGTATTTTCTCTAGCAGTTCTGATCAAATAACGGGGTTTATACTGTTCTTATGTAATAAAGGAAATATTGATATTTTCTCCAGTCTTCTGATCAAATAGCGACTTTTATACTGTTCGTATATAATGAAGGAAATCCTGATATTTTCACCAATCATCTGATCAAGTAGCGAGTTTTATACTCTTCTTATATGATGAAGGAAATCTTGATATTTTCTCCAATCATCTGAACAAATAGCCAGATTTATACTGTTCTTATATCATGAGGGAAATTCTGATATTTTCATCAATCATCTGATCAAATAGCGAGTTTTATACTCTTCTTATAGAATGAAGGAAATCTTAATATTTTCTCAAATAATATGATCAAATAGCGAATTTTATACTGTTCTTATATGATGAAGGAACTCTTGATATTTTCTCTAACAGTGCTTATCAAATAGCGGTGTTTATACTGCTCTTTTATAATGAAGGAAATCTTGATATTTTCCCCAATAATCTGATCAAATAGCGAGTTTTATACTGTTCTTATATAATAAAAGAAATGTTGAAATTTTCTCTAACAGTTCTTATCAAATAGCGGGGTTTATACTGTTCTTATGTAGTGAAGGAAATCTTGATATTTTCTCGAATCATCTCATCAAATAGCGAGTTTTATACTCTTCTTATAAAAGGAAGGAAATGTTGATATTTTCACCAATCATCTGATCAAATAAAGAGTTTTATACTCTTCTTATAGAATGAAGGAAATCTTGATATTTTCACCAATCATCTCATCAAATAGCGAGTTTTATACTCTTCTTATAGAATGAAGGAAATCTTGATATTTTCACCAATCATCTGATCAAATAGCGACTTTTATACTGTTCTTATATAATAAATGAAATCTTGATATTTTCACCAATCCTCTGATCAAGTAGCGAGCTTTATACTCTTCTTATATAATGAAGGAAATCTTGATATTTTCACCAATCATCTGATCAAATAGCGAGTTTTATACTCTTCTTATAGAATGAAGGAAATGTTGATATTTTCACCAATCATCTGATCAAATAGCGAGTTTTATACTCTTCTTATATAATGAAGGAAATGTTGATATTTTCACCAATCATGTAATCAAATAGCGAGTTTTATACTCTTGTTATATATTGAAGGAAATCTTGATATTTTCACCAATCATCTGATCAAGTAGCGAGTTTTATACTCTTCTTATAGAATGAAGGAAATCTTGATATTTTCACCAATCATCTCATCAAGTAGCGAGATTTATACTCTTCTTATTAAATGAAGGAAATGTTGATATTTTCACCAATCATCTGATCAAATAAAGAGTTTTATACTCTTCTTATAGAATGAAGGAAATCTTGATATTTTCACCAATCATCTCATCAAATAGCGAGTTTTATACTATTCTTATAGAATGAAGGAAATCTTGATATTTTCACCAATCATCTGATCAAATAGCGACTTTTATACTGTTCTTATATAATAAAGGAAATGTTGATATTTTCACTAATCATCTGATCAAATAGCGAGTTTTATACTCTTCTTATATAATGAAGGAAATCTTGATATTTTCTCCAATCATCTGATCAAATAGCGAGTTTTATACTCTTCTTATATAATGAAGGAAATGTTGATATTTTCTCCAATCATCTGATCAAATAGCGAGTTTTATACTGTTCTTATATAATAAATGAAATCTTGATATTTTCACCAATCCTCTGATCAAGTAGCGAGTTTTATACTCTTCTTATATAATGAAGGAAATGTTGATATTTTCTCCAATCATCTGATCAAATAGCGAGTTTTATACTCTTCTTATATAATGAAGGAAATGTTGATATTTTCACCAATCATCTGATCAAATAGCGAGTTTTATACTCTTCTTATAGAATGAAGGAAATCTTGATATTTTCACCAATCATCTGATCAAATAGCGAGTTTTATACTCTTCTTATAGAATGAAGGAAATGTTGATATTTTCACCAATCATCTGATCAAATAGCGAGTTTTATACTCTTCTTATATAATGAAGGAAATGTTGATATTTTCACCAATCATGTAATCAAATAGCGAGTTTTATACTCTTGTTATATATTGAAGGAAATCTTGATATTTTCACCAATCATCCGATCAAGTAGCGAGTTTTATACTCTTCTTATATAATGAAGGAAATGTTGATATTTTCACCAATCATCTGATCAAATAAAGAGTTTTATACTCTTCTTATAGAATGAAGGAAATCTTGATATTTTCACCAATCATCTCATCAAGTAGCGAGATTTATACTCTTCTTATAAAATGAAGGAAATGTTGATATTTTCACCAATCATCTGATCAAATAAAGAGTTTTATACTCTTCATATAGAATGAAGGAAATCTTGATATTTTCACCAATCATCTCATCAAATAGCGAGTTTTATACTATTCTTATAGAATGAAGGAAATCTTGATATTTTCACCAATCATCTGATCAAATAGCGACTTTTATACTGTTCTTATATAATAAAGGAAATGTTGATATTTTCACTAATCATCTGATCAAATAGCGAGTTTTATACTGTTCTTATATAATAAAGGAAATGTTGATATTTTCACTAATCATCTGATCAAATAGCGAGTTTTATACTCTTCTTATATAATGAAGGAAATGTTGATATTTTCTCCAATCATCTGATCAAATAGCGAGTTTTATACTCTTCTTATATAATGAAGGAAATGTTGATATTTTCTCCAATCATCTGATCAAATAGCGCGTTTTATACTCTTCTTATATAATGAAGGAAATGTTGATATTTTCACCAATCATCTGATCAAATAGCGAGTTTTATACTCTTCTTATAGAATGAAGGAAATCTTGATATTTTCACCAATCATCTGATCAAATAAAGAGTTTTATACTCTTCTTATATAATGCAGCAAATCTTGATATTTTCTCGAATCATCTGATCAAATAGTGTGTTTTGTACTCTTCTTATATAATGGAGGAAATGTTGATATTTTCACCAATCATCTGATCAAATAGCGACTTTTATACCGTATTTATATCATGAAGAAAATCCTGATATTTTCACCAATCATCTCATCATGTACCAAGTTTTATACTGTTCTTATAGAATGGAGAAAATCTTGGTATTTTCTCTAGCAGTTCTGATCAAATAACGGGGTTTATACTGTTCTTATGTAATAAAGGAAATGTTGATATTTTCACCAATCATCTGATCAAATAGCGAGTTTTATACTCCTCTTTATAATGAAGAAAATGTTGATATTTTCTCTAACAGTTCTAATCAAATAGCGAGTTTTATACTCTTCTTATAGAATGAAGGAAATCTTGATATTTTCACCAATCATCTGATCAAATAGTGAGTTTTATACTCTTCTTATAGAATGAAGGAAATCTTGATATTTTCTCCAATCATCTGATCAATTAGCGAGTTTTATACTCTTCTTATATAATGAAGGAAATCTTGATATTTTCACCAATCATCTGATCAAATAGCGAGTTTTATACTCTTCTTATATAATGAAGGAAATCTTGATATTTTCACCAGTCATCTGATCAAATAGCGAGTTTTATACTCTTCTTATAGAATGAAGGAAATCTTGATATTTTCACCAATCATCTGATCAAATAGCGAGTTTTCTACTCTTCTTATAATTTGAAGGAAATGTTGATATTTTCACCAATCATCTGATCAAATAGCGAGTTTTATACTCTTCTTATAGAATGAAGGAAATCTTGATATTTTCACCAATCATCTGATCAAATAGCGAGTTTTCTACTCTTCTTATAATTTGAAGGAAATGTTGATATTTTCACCAATCATCTGATCAAATAGCGAGTTTTATACTCTTCTTATATAATGAAGGAAATCTTAATATTTTCTCCAATCATCTGATCAAATAGCGACTTTTATTATCTTCTTATATAATGAAGGAAATGTTGATATTTTCACCAATCATCTAATCAAATAGCGAGTTTTATACTCTTCTTTATAATGAAGAAAATGTTGATATTTTCTCTAACAGTTCTAATCAAATAGCGAGTTTATACTCTTCTTATAGAATGAAGGAAATCTTGATATTTTCACCAATCATCTGATCATATAGCGAGTTTTATACTCTTCTTATATAATGAAGGAAATCTTGATATTTTCACCAATCATCTGATCAAATAGCGAGTTTTATACTCTTCTTATATAATGAAGGAAATGTTGATATTTTCACCAATCATCTGATCATATAGCGAGTTTTATACTCTTCTTATATAATGAAGGAAATCTTGATATTTTCACCAATCATCTGATCAAATAGCGAGTTTTATATTCTTCTTATAGAATGAAGGAAATCTTGATATTTTCACCAATCATCTCATCAAATAGCGAGTTTTATACTCTTCTTATATAATGAAGGAAATCTTGATATTTTCACCAATCATCTGATCAAATAGCGAGTTTTATATTCTTCTTATAGAATGAAGGAAATCTTGATATTTTCACCAATCATCTCATCAAATAGCGAGTTTTATACTCTTCTTATATAATGAAGGAAATCTTGATATTTTCACCAATCATCTGATCAAATAGCGAGTTTTATACTCTTCTTATATAATGAAGGAAATCTTGATATTTTCACCAATCATCTGATCATATAGCGAGTTTTATACTCTTCTTATATAATGAAGGAAATCTTGATATTTTCACCAATCATCTGATCAAATAGCGAGTTTTATATTCTTCTTATAGAATGAAGGAAATCTTGATATTTTCACCAATCATCTCATCAAATAGCGAGTTTTATACTCTTCTTATATAATGAAGGAAATCTTGATATTTTCACCAATCATCTGATCATATAGCGAGTTTTATACTCTTCTTATATAATGAAGGAAATCCTGATATTTTCACCAATCATCTGATCAAATAGCGAGTTTTATACTCTTCTTATATAATGAAGGAAATGTTGATATTTTCACCAATCATCTGATCATATAGCGAGTTTTATACTCTTCTTATATAATGAAGGAAATCTTGATATTTTCACCAATCATCTGATCAAATAGCGAGTTTTATACTCTTCTTATATAATGAAGGAAATGTTGATATTTTCACCAATCATCTGATCATATAGCGAGTTTTATACTCTTCTTATATAATGAAGGAAATCTTGATATTTTCACCAATCATCTGATCAAATAGCGAGTTTTATACTCTTCTTATATAATGAAGGAAATCTTGATATTTTCACCAATCATCTGATCATATAGCGAGTTTTATACTCTTCTTATATAATGAAGGAAATCTTGATATTTTCACCAATCATCTGATCATATAGCGAGTTTTATACTCTTCTTATATAATGAAGGAAATCTTGATATTTTCACCAATCATCTGATCATATAGCGAGTTTTATACTCTTCTTATATAATGAAGGAAATGTTGATATTTTCACCAATCATCTGATCATATAGCGAGTTTTATACTCTTCTTATATAATGAAGGAAATGTTGATATTTTCACCAATCATCTGATCATATAGCGAGTTTTATACTCTTCTTATATAATGAAGGAAATCTTGATATTTTCACCAATCATCTGATCATATAGCGAGTTTTATACTCTTCTTATATAATGAAGGAAATCTTGATATTTTCACCAATCATCTGATCATATAGCGAGTTTTATACTCTTCTTATATAATGAAGGAAATGTTGATATTTTCACCAATCATCTGATCAAATAGCGAGTTTTATACTCTTCTTATATAATGAAGGAAATCTTGATATTTTCACCAATCATCTGATCATATAGCGAGTTTTATACTCTTCTTATATAATGAAGGAAATCTTGATATTTTCACCAATCATCTGATCAAATAGCGAGTTTTATATTCTTCTTATAGAATGAAGGAAATCTTGATATTTTCACCAATCATCTCATCAAATAGCGAGTTTTATACTCTTCTTATATAATGAAGGAAATCTTGATATTTTCACCAATCATCTGATCATATAGCGAGTTTTATACTCTTCTTATATAATGAAGGAAATCTTGATATTTTCACCAATCATCTGATCATATAGCGAGTTTTATACTCTTCTTATATAATGAAGGAAATCTTGATATTTTCACCAATCATCTGATCAAATAGCGAGTTTTATACTCTTCTTATATAATGAAGGAAATGTTGATATTTTCACCAATCATCTGATCATATAGCGAGTTTTATACTCTTCTTATATAATGAAGGAAATCTTGATATTTTCACCAATCATCTCATCAAATAGCGAGTTTTATACTCTTCTTATATAATGAAGGAAATCTTGATATTTTCACCAATCATCTGATCATATAGCGAGTTTTATACTCTTCTTATATAATGAAGGAAATCTTGATATTTTCACCAATCATCTGATCATATAGCGAGTTTTATACTCTTCTTATATAATGAAGGAAATCTTGATATTTTCACCAATCATCTGATCAAATAGCGAGTTTTATACTCTTCTTATATAATGAAGGAAATCTTGATATTTTCACCAATCATCTGATCATATAGCGAGTTTTATACTCTTCTTATATAATGAAGGAAATCTTGATATTTTCACCAATCATCTGATCAAATAGCGAGTTTTATACTCTTCTTATATAATGAAGGAAATGTTGATATTTTCACCAATCATCTGATCATATAGCGAGTTTTATATTCTTCTTATAGAATGAAGGAAATCTTGATATTTTCACCAATCATCTCATCAAATAGCGAGTTTTATACTCTTCTTATATAATGAAGGAAATCTTGATATTTTCACCAATCATCTGATCATATAGCGAGTTTTATACTCTTCTTATATAATGAAGGAAATCTTGATATTTTCACCAATCATCTGATCATATAGCGAGTTTTATACTCTTCTTATATAATGAAGGAAATCTTGATATTTTCACCAATCATCTGATCAAATAGCGAGTTTTATACTCTTCTTATATAATGAAGGAAATGTTGATATTTTCACCAATCATCTGATCATATAGCGAGTTTTATACTCTTCTTATATAATGAAGGAAATGTTGATATTTTCACCAATCATCTAATCAAATAGCGAGTTTTATACTCTTCTTTATAATGAAGAAAATGTTGATATTTTCTCTAACAGTTCTAATCAAATAGCGAGTTTATACTCTTCTTATAGAATGAAGGAAATCTTGATATTTTCTCCAATCATCTGATCAAATAGCGCGTTTTATACTCTTCTTATATAATGAAGGAAATGTTGATATTTTCACTAATCATCTGATCAAATAGCGAGTTTTATACTGTTCTTATATAATAAAGGAAATGTTGATATTTTCACTAATCATCTGATCAAATAGCGAGTTTTATACTCTTCTTATATAATGAAGGAAATGTTGATATTTTCACCAATCATCTGATCATATAGCGAGTTTTATACTCTTCTTATATAATGAAGGAAATCTTGATATTTTCACCAATCATCTGATCAAATAGCGAGTTTTATACTCTTCTTATAGAATGAAGGAAATCTTGATATTTTCTCCAATCATCTGATCAATTAGCGAGTTTTATACTCTTCTTATATAATGAAGGAAATCCTGATATTTTCACCAATCATCTGATCAAATAGCGAGTTTTATACTCTTCTTATAGAATGAAGGAAATGTTGATATTTTCACCAATCATCTGATCAATTAGCGAGTTTTATACTCTTCTTATATAATGAAGGAAATCTTGATATTTTCACCAATCATCTGATCAAATAGCGAGTTTATACTCTTCTTATATAATGAAGGAAATGTTGATATTTTCACCAATCATCTGATCAAATAGCGAGTTTTATACTCTTCTTATATAATGAAGGAAATCTTGATATTTTCACCAATCATCTGATCATATAGCGAGTTTTATACTCTTCTTATATAATGAAGGAAATCTTGATATTTTCACCAATCATCTGATCATATAGCGAGTTTTATACTCTTCTTATATAATGAAGGAAATCTTGATATTTTCACCAATCATCTGATCATATAGCGAGTTTTATACTCTTCTTATATAATGAAGGAAATGTTGATATTTTCACCAATCATCTGATCATATAGCGAGTTTTATACTCTTCTTATATAATGAAGGAAATGTTGATATTTTCACCAATCATCTGATCATATAGCGAGTTTTATACTCTTCTTATATAATGAAGGAAATCTTGATATTTTCACCAATCATCTGATCATATAGCGAGTTTTATACTCTTCTTATATAATGAAGGAAATCTTGATATTTTCACCAATCATCTGATCATATAGCGAGTTTTATACTCTTCTTATATAATGAAGGAAATGTTGATATTTTCACCAATCATCTGATCATATAGCGAGTTTTATACTCTTCTTATATAATGAAGGAAATCTTGATATTTTCACCAATCATCTGATCAAATAGCGAGTTTTATACTCTTCTTATATAATGAAGGAAATCTTGATATTTTCACCAATCATCTGATCATATAGCGAGTTTTATACTCTTCTTATATAATGAAGGAAATCTTGATATTTTCACCAATCATCTGATCAAATAGCGAGTTTTATATTCTTCTTATAGAATGAAGGAAATCTTGATATTTTCACCAATCATCTCATCAAATAGCGAGTTTTATACTCTTCTTATATAATGAAGGAAATCTTGATATTTTCACCAATCATCTGATCATATAGCGAGTTTTATACTCTTCTTATATAATGAAGGAAATCTTGATATTTTCACCAATCATCTGATCATATAGCGAGTTTTATACTCTTCTTATATAATGAAGGAAATCTTGATATTTTCACCAATCATCTGATCAAATAGCGAGTTTTATACTCTTCTTATATAATGAAGGAAATGTTGATATTTTCACCAATCATCTGATCATATAGCGAGTTTTATACTCTTCTTATATAATGAAGGAAATCTTGATATTTTCACCAATCATCTCATCAAATAGCGAGTTTTATACTCTTCTTATATAATGAAGGAAATCTTGATATTTTCACCAATCATCTGATCATATAGCGAGTTTTATACTCTTCTTATATAATGAAGGAAATCTTGATATTTTCACCAATCATCTGATCATATAGCGAGTTTTATACTCTTCTTATATAATGAAGGAAATCTTGATATTTTCACCAATCATCTGATCAAATAGCGAGTTTTATACTCTTCTTATATAATGAAGGAAATCTTGATATTTTCACCAATCATCTGATCATATAGCGAGTTTTATACTCTTCTTATATAATGAAGGAAATCTTGATATTTTCACCAATCATCTGATCAAATAGCGAGTTTTATACTCTTCTTATATAATGAAGGAAATGTTGATATTTTCACCAATCATCTGATCATATAGCGAGTTTTATATTCTTCTTATAGAATGAAGGAAATCTTGATATTTTCACCAATCATCTCATCAAATAGCGAGTTTTATACTCTTCTTATATAATGAAGGAAATCTTGATATTTTCACCAATCATCTGATCATATAGCGAGTTTTATACTCTTCTTATATAATGAAGGAAATCTTGATATTTTCACCAATCATCTGATCATATAGCGAGTTTTATACTCTTCTTATATAATGAAGGAAATCTTGATATTTTCACCAATCATCTGATCAAATAGCGAGTTTTATACTCTTCTTATATAATGAAGGAAATGTTGATATTTTCACCAATCATCTGATCATATAGCGAGTTTTATACTCTTCTTATATAATGAAGGAAATGTTGATATTTTCACCAATCATCTAATCAAATAGCGAGTTTTATACTCTTCTTTATAATGAAGAAAATGTTGATATTTTCTCTAACAGTTCTAATCAAATAGCGAGTTTATACTCTTCTTATAGAATGAAGGAAATCTTGATATTTTCTCCAATCATCTGATCAAATAGCGCGTTTTATACTCTTCTTATATAATGAAGGAAATGTTGATATTTTCACTAATCATCTGATCAAATAGCGAGTTTTATACTGTTCTTATATAATAAAGGAAATGTTGATATTTTCACTAATCATCTGATCAAATAGCGAGTTTTATACTCTTCTTATATAATGAAGGAAATGTTGATATTTTCACCAATCATCTGATCATATAGCGAGTTTTATACTCTTCTTATATAATGAAGGAAATCTTGATATTTTCACCAATCATCTGATCAAATAGCGAGTTTTATACTCTTCTTATAGAATGAAGGAAATCTTGATATTTTCTCCAATCATCTGATCAATTAGCGAGTTTTATACTCTTCTTATATAATGAAGGAAATCCTGATATTTTCACCAATCATCTGATCAAATAGCGAGTTTTATACTCTTCTTATAGAATGAAGGAAATGTTGATATTTTCACCAATCATCTGATCAATTAGCGAGTTTTATACTCTTCTTATATAATGAAGGAAATCTTGATATTTTCACCAATCATCTGATCAAATAGCGAGTTTATACTCTTCTTATATAATGAAGGAAATGTTGATATTTTCACCAATCATCTGATCAAATAGCGAGTTTTATACTCTTCTTATATAATGAAGGAAATCTTGATATTTTCACCAATCATCTGATCATATAGCGAGTTTTATACTCTTCTTATATAATGAAGGAAATCTTGATATTTTCACCAATCATCTGATCAAATAGCGAGTTTTATACTCTTCTTATATAATGAAGGAAATGTTGATATTTTCACCAATCATCTGATCATATAGCGAGTTTTATATTCTTCTTATAGAATGAAGGAAATCTTGATATTTTCACCAATCATCTCATCAAATAGCGAGTTTTATACTCTTCTTATATAATGAAGGAAATCTTGATATTTTCACCAATCATCTGATCATATAGCGAGTTTTATACTCTTCTTATATAATGAAGGAAATCTTGATATTTTCACCAATCATCTGATCATATAGCGAGTTTTATACTCTTCTTATATAATGAAGGAAATCTTGATATTTTCACCAATCATCTGATCAAATAGCGAGTTTTATACTCTTCTTATATAATGAAGGAAATGTTGATATTTTCACCAATCATCTGATCATATAGCGAGTTTTATACTCTTCTTATATAATGAAGGAAATGTTGATATTTTCACCAATCATCTAATCAAATAGCGAGTTTTATACTCTTCTTTATAATGAAGAAAATGTTGATATTTTCTCTAACAGTTCTAATCAAATAGCGAGTTTATACTCTTCTTATAGAATGAAGGAAATCTTGATATTTTCTCCAATCATCTGATCAAATAGCGCGTTTTATACTCTTCTTATATAATGAAGGAAATGTTGATATTTTCACTAATCATCTGATCAAATAGCGAGTTTTATACTGTTCTTATATAATAAAGGAAATGTTGATATTTTCACTAATCATCTGATCAAATAGCGAGTTTTATACTCTTCTTATATAATGAAGGAAATGTTGATATTTTCACCAATCATCTGATCATATAGCGAGTTTTATACTCTTCTTATATAATGAAGGAAATCTTGATATTTTCACCAATCATCTGATCAAATAGCGAGTTTTATACTCTTCTTATAGAATGAAGGAAATCTTGATATTTTCTCCAATCATCTGATCAATTAGCGAGTTTTATACTCTTCTTATATAATGAAGGAAATCCTGATATTTTCACCAATCATCTGATCAAATAGCGAGTTTTATACTCTTCTTATAGAATGAAGGAAATGTTGATATTTTCACCAATCATCTGATCAATTAGCGAGTTTTATACTCTTCTTATATAATGAAGGAAATCTTGATATTTTCACCAATCATCTGATCAAATAGCGAGTTTATACTCTTCTTATATAATGAAGGAAATGTTGATATTTTCACCAATCATCTGATCAAATAGCGAGTTTTATACTCTTCTTATATAATGAAGGAAATCTTGATATTTTCACCAATCATCTGATCAAATAGCGAGTTTATACTCTTCTTATATAATGAAGGAAATGTTGATATTTTCACCAATCATCTAACCAAATAGCGAGTTTTATATCGCTCTTATATAATGAAGGAGATCATGACTTTGTCTTAAATAATCTGATCAAATAGCGACTTTTATATGATCATATAGATGGAAGAGAATCGTGATATTTTCTCTAAGAATCGGATCAAATGGCGATTTTTATCATTTTCTTATTTAATGTAAGATTAGGTCATATTTTCTTGAATCATCTGATCAAATTACGATTTTTATACTGTTCTTATATAATGAAGGAAGTCGTGATATTTTCTCTAAGAATCGGATCAAATAGCGATTTTTATCATTTTCTTATTTAATGTAAGAGTAGGTCATATTTTCTTGAATCATCTGATCAAATTGCGATTTTTATACTGTTCTTACATAATGAAGGAAATCGTGATATCTTCTCTAAGAATCGGTTCAAATAGCGATTTTTATCATTTTCTTATTTGATGTAAGAGTAGGTCATATTTTCTTGAATCATCTGATCAAATTGCGATTTTTGGATCAAATAGCGATTTTTATCATTTTCTTATTTAATGTAGGCGATGGTCATATTTTCTCTTGGTTTTTTCATTAATCATCGGATCAAATAGTGATTTTTATTCCGTTTTGATAATGAAGCAGACCTTGAAAGTTTTGCTAACCTTCTAATGAAATACAGAGTTTCAAACAGTTTTTTGAATAATAAAGGAGATCTTGATATTTTTTTAAACCATTTTGATACAATAGTACCGGACAGCAAACAGCCATGAGTCGAGCCCCCAACCAGTTGCATAAGGGATGGTTCAGAGATCCTGTCTACGTCCATTACTTTTCGTTCTGTATCCTAATGACGTCGAGGCTTGTCTGAATTATCGAAGGGTAACCTGTATGCAGGCAACACTGAAGCTTTATTTTCGTAGCACAACCCAGTGTTTCCATTGCTCTGAACACTACATCCATGCTATCATGTCAGGGTTGCCTATATCTTGCTATTTACCCAACAAACTGTCACCTTCGAGAATCATCAAAACCTTACTGCTTGGGACCAGGTGGGATTACCGCCAGTGGTCCAACCAAGTATTCATTTATTAATTGACAGTATGTTCGTAATTGATAGAATTTCCACCAGCTCAGATACTTCCATCAAGACTGCCCTTAGATGGGGGGGGGGGTGGGTGTTAATTTTCTTACAGGTGATTGTAGATCTCTCTTATCCTTGATATTTGGACTCGACTCTATGAAGTTATCGAAGTCCTCGTATCTTCAATTTGGTATGGGGAGCTAATCAAGAATAATTATGCTCTACATGATATGTGGTGTAGTTTTTCACTTTACAGGTTAACTCATTGGTTAGAATCGCTAATAGGTAATTTTCCTGACAAAGGGCTACAATTGTGTCGCTTTGCTTGACTTGTTTAATGTTTTGCAATTTGATGTTTAGAGTTACTGACAAATGGAAATGAATGTCTTTCCTTTTTTGATTTAGCACGTAAGGGTCTCTTTCATGAGTCACAAGTAAATCATTAAAAACATCTGATTACTTTCAGATAACAGTGGAAAGAAGGACGTACCCATTGAAGATGTCAAGCAGATTAAAGGCAATCAACCGCAACTTTCTGAGATCAGCGATAAGCAGCTTCAGGACAAAGTGCGAAGTATGTTCAGGAAAGAGGATAAAGAGTGTTTTAAAGCTGTCTTGGCGAATTTGCCGTCCAAAATATTGAAAGCCACAATCAGTAGGATGTTTCAAAGTGAGGCTGAAAAGGACAACGAAGGGCATTCAGAAACAACAAATGCAGCAACGACTGACAGATCATCAAAAATCCTTACGCGTGAAGAGGGAACTTTTTTGAAGAAGGCAGCAGCAACGATGGTTACAAGGTCACTGGGACTATCCAAGGCTAAAATGAAAGAAACTGAGAAAGGTAGAGCGATATTTGCTCGCTTTTCATTTCAGCAAATCCAGGGACAAGTATGAAAAATATAATATAATGAATTGTAAGAATTAATTTGCGTTATTATTGTACTACCGAATGTCCCCAAAAACGTCTGCCATTTTATAAGCATGTATGTACACTTACCTGACATAATTGTTGCAACACCTTATCTAAAATAGCGGCCTATAAGAGTTTCTCTACTGTGTTTTTGCCTTAAAATAATTGCTAATTCGTCTACTGTTTGTTTAAAGGTGAAAGGAAAGTTGTTTCGTTGGTTTTTTTATAAGAGTAACAGAAACCTTAGGACAGCATTGAACAGGAGTTTGACTGCATAGCTGGAGGAATAAGCTATAAAAAATGAAGAAAGGATAGATTTCTCAATGCAAAGACAACCAAATTTTATACTTTCAAATATGGATTCTGCAAACTTTCGCTTTGACAGAAAGTTTCTGTGAGCAATCCAACCAAGATAAACACACCAGAAAATTTGGGCAAGTGATATACAAATAGATATGTTGCTTTTGTATATATTTAACAAATCATTTTACGTGAATTGAAATTGAAAGTCATTTAAGATCCAGCAGGTGACAATAGATTATTTTTTAAAATGAAATCTTTGATTGATTTGAGTTCATTCACCTTGAACGACGAACTTGAATGTCAATCAAGGATTCTTCTTTCACTTTAACTAATCTGAAGAGAAAACGTTTGTTACATCTATAAAGTTCACAGAATCCAGATTTGAAGCTGTAAGTTTGGTTACCTTTTCTCTAAGAAATCCATTCTTTCTTTTACTTTGTCATTGTCCTTCCCTCCATCTATGCTGCCAAAATCTTGTTCAATGTTGTCCTGAGGTTTTTGTTACTTTATCAAAAAAATCAAGAGAATTTACTTTTCGTTTGAATTTAAATAAGAAGTAGATAAATAAACACTCCCCCCCCGCCAAAACTCTCAGTAATGAAGCCTTGAATGCCGATGCCTTTGTTTTGCAAATTTCATTTAATGGCTTTCAATTAAGGCCACCATTTTGAAAAGGATGGTGCAATACAATGAGGTAAATGTATGTCGGGCAATTACGCGCATGTGATGTGAACATTTTCGTGCTCCTATCTCTTTGTGTATAAATTAGGTCGTCACACTTGCTGTCGCTAGGTTTATGCATGTTCATCTATGCAACATTGGTCATTTCATTTTATTATGGAAAAGTGCTGATAGAAAATATATCAACTCCAGTCAGTGATGGCCCAATTTTGCAACACTTATAAGTGCGTAAAGATAAGAGTTATTGGTCACAATTAGTTTTACAAAACCGCTTTCTTTCACAATTCATAAGCAGTTGCCAAGGTTTTACATGAATTTTCTCTATCATGTCAAAAACAACTTAAAAAACTACAATAAATAGACTTTCAAACGTGCCGGTCATAGCGGGGAAAAGACGCAGTGTCGTCAAGCTTCTGCTTTGAAAGGCATTTACAATATCATTTAGTTTTTATACAAAGAGTAGTATATCACACAATGATTTACACTCCACATCTGAGACAATCAAATCAGTGCTGTTTCTGAGATGTCAAAAACAGTTGCGTGCTGGCAGGGGGCAAGGGGTAACTACCCCCTGTGAGTGAAATCTGAGGGGCACCAAAGCGAACCTCTCAAACACATGGGCGCCGAAGGCGCTCTTGTTGTCTTGCTGATCAAATATGGAAGTTTCCTTCCAAAATTCTTCTACATTCTTTAAACATATTTTAGCAATGCACAAATAGAAACGGGAGGTACTTAGAATTTCCAAACTTGGGAGAACTATAACTTCTTGACTTTTCGCTTGCCGATGCACATGAAGATATGAACATTTCTTTGTATCATTTCAGGAGATAGCAAAGTCTCCATTTGATGACGCTTATTACGATAAGATTATGAAACTAATTTAGATGTGAAATTAATCTCATTAAACTTTGCGAGAGTGATTTGTATGGAAACTGTTCTCAAAAGACTTCGAAACAGGAATGAAACGGGACACAAAATTGTTTCCAGCATCTGAAAAACGAAAACGAAAGGGCCATTTGTATACTGATGAAAATCGCCGTAGTTTCGTTCCTTGATAGGCTAATAATCGCTGCAACTTGAAGCGCAGTGTCATCATCCAATAAGCAAAGCGAAAACTGGGACTGAAGTAGTTAGTCTAGGCCATTTGCTTAAGGGAGGAACACGCGAGAAATGTTAACCGTTTGTTTTAAGTCATGAACATATTTCAGATTCGCAAATTGTGCAATTTTTCACTCTGCAAATGCTTAAGCGTGACAAAGTGAAGTTTTATTATCATGTTCAAACAGTTTAAAACACAGTTTCCATGCTAAAAAAGCTTATAAGCTCTGACGGTTTGTTAGAATCCTACACTAACATTTCTTGGTGATGCTGATTACAAAATGTTACTGTTACAAAATTGTTAGAAACTACATTTTTGCAAGGAGAGCATGGCAATGGATGGGAGATGTTTTTTAGCCGAAGTACGTGGAGTGTCCTCGAAAATTTTACTGCGGGCGAAGCCCCAAGACCCCTTCATTTTAGTAAGACCAGTTAATTGACCTTGCCATTTTCTTATGTTGAAGTTCCCCCAAAATTATCAGCATCTAATCTGATGATGGGACTTTTATCTTTTTACACAATCTCTGCTACAACAACATATTTCATAGAAGCATTAACGGCAACTAGATCCAAATAGAAATATGTAATAGGAGAGCTATGCAATTTAACCTACTATCCACACACTTCGAAGAGGAAATGTTTTCAGAAAGACTTATCAGAGGGCGCCATTTTCACATTCTGCCCCCTTGTAGAGGGAGACCTAGCACGCCACTGGACAAAAAAGATTTTACGTAATGTGTCATTGCTAGGGCAAATGCAGGAGTAAATCTTCATGATCCTCATTGCCTTGCTGCAGTCACAAAATGAGCTTAAATGCAATACAAAATGTACCGAAACATGTGTGCTTTCTGTATTATTTGTATTTGTATTAAAGTATGTATTATTGGCACGTAGCTATATTTATACTAACAATGAACTCTTTGATTTGCATGGTGTGGTACTCATTCTTAGGGGAAATTTTGTTTAAAAAGCCTGGTATCTTTCAGTAAAGATTTCATGGCGTTTTGTGCTCATTTTACTAGTTTTTGCTAGTTTTGCTAATTAGTACTTATTTGTTAGTATTTGCTAATATTGTACTTAACAGAAACTATCATATCATGTAACTTTTTAATCTTTTAGTTTTAAATTAACCATGTAAAGCAGTTGGACATGAGTTTTACGACACGATTCCGTGTGGTTTACAAAATGCGTTTTTTTGCAATTCCTTCTACTCAAACATGAATTAATCTCAAGTTTTGGTCCGAACGCCGATACCGAATCATCCTTCAGAAGGAAGGTTCGGTAGGCTCCTCATTGAGTATTTCTAGTTAATCCAATTTTACGACAATAAAAAGACCAAGGGAACAAAAATGACAGTCAAAGAAAATAAATTTTGACAAATCCAGGTGACAAAAAGCGAGTGGCTAAGCCATCATCCGCGTGGGAAAGTGGCCGTAAATCGCAATTCCCCAGTAAATCGCCACTAAACAAGGCTAGCTACGGTAGAGATTGCTCCAACATCAAATCCTGCAACCAAATCGAAATAAGAATCTGAATAGGTGAAACCTGTATTTTTCCGTTCACATAATCTCGAAATTCACAAAGATATTCACATAATGTCAAAATGAAGGAAGTGCTGTTGAGTTATCTCTCATATCATATCTTGAATTTGATATTAACGCAGCATTGGTGCTATTTCCATCTATGCCAAAGAAACAGGTTTAAGATATTATACAGAAATGTCAAGAAACTGGTTTATACGCAGAATTGTATCATTCGATTATTGCAAATCATTTGCAAAGTTTAACAGTCCCGAAATTGCAACATGCTGAGGTTGTGTAATCCGCTCTTATCGTACTTAGAGTAATTTACCACGTTTCATACTCTGAAAGACCATAAATAATACCAAATTTCATTTTCCCAGAAGCTAATCCTATATTGGTTAAGACCGCCAAACTAAAAACTGTTTCAAATTATACGCTATGTCTCATTTGCTGCCAAATTAAAACTTTATCGCCTGGATAAGAATTTTCTATTTCTCAGTATCAATGTTCACTTTATCTTTTGCCTCATAAAACATCAGTTACATTCACATAATATGGCAAACAAAAAAGCAAATGTCCTGTGTGCAAGATTGAGAATTAAATCGGTTTAGGCAAAATGATCAAATATGCAAACTCACAAAATATACGGGCTGATGTACGTTTAATAGATCAATGGAAAGCTTTTGGCACAGTTGACCCCAATGTTCATTTGCAAATGCTTGAACATACGGGAATTGGTGATTGTCTCATATTCTGGATTGAAATTATTCTAAGAGATACTTTGAGGCAGATATAAAGTAAACAGTTTTCTACCAGAATAGATATCAATAACTAGAGGAGTGCGAAAGGGGATTGATCCACTTAGCACCCTTTCACGTTATTATAACTAGTTTTACTGGTCTGTCTCAGCAAAATGGTTACGCTGACCATCATGATGTTAATCGATGTCTTGAAAGGAATTTGATACGAGATGAAGGTGAAGTTGCTGCTTTAGCGACGAGCGCATAGCCTGCGTGCAGGCTACAGAGCGCTAGGATTGCAAAAGTAGCTAAGCGCTTATCGTTTGAAGATGGTGGCAAAAGCCATAATTTTGAAAGCCCATCCACGTATTAACCAAAACTTTAGCTACCAGCTACGAAGCCTAATTGCTAAATAAAAGATTCATGCAAGTATCTATTTTTCCATATTACATCAAAAGATATTAGAATTCATCTAATTTTGACCCTAGATGTAGGATTTGTTGAAAAAAAATGATACTTTAATTCTAGCATTTATCGCTTCTGTCATGCAAATTTCCAACACACAGCAGTAGTTGTCCAGCTCAGCATTCAAGCTTCCACAAAACTTGGTACCGGCTACATATTTCCATCTGTCGATTACAATGGTCAACCTATCATTATAAATTCGTTAAAGATGTTCTCGTCTGATAAAGAACCCAGACAGTCCCACAACCTTTGTATAATGAGTAGTTTTATGACCACGCACTAAAATTTTCCAAATACATGCTCTTTTGACGCCATCTGCTTTCTTTGACAAGAATGCTCCAGTCCCCCGCCCCCCTCCCAAACAGTGATGTCTTCACTGAAAATACCTTTAGAACGACGCTAAATTTTCCAATATAATGTCTTTTTAGAATCAGCATCCTGAAAGTGACCAAAACGCCCTTTATGATGAGGCCCCTCTCTTTTCAGATAAATAAAGACCTTCAGCCCAAAACATTAGACCTTCCGCCCTAAAAATGGACCAGAAGATCCCCAAATATTCCAGTATAACATTAGTTTTTTGGAAACACGGCTCCAAAATTGGTGAAAATCACCTTCTTTCATTAATTTTCTTGCCGGATGACGACGTACTCCTCCCCCTTCTGCTGGTCTAAAAACGTACAACAAGACTCGTTGCATTTGTGCCACATTTAAAGTGAAAGTCCTATTATACCCAAATAATTAACCACATGGACTCAATATTTGTAATTCAACGAAAGGTCCTAACGGTGACACCAACCATCCCCGAACTAGTTTATGAACAGTTTCAAATACAATAAATCCAAACGCTATCAATATCGCAATGCTGAAGTTGCAAATGTGCCATCTCGGACAATAATTGTGCTTTCTTTTGTAGAAACAGTGACATATTCTTGTCAAAGTACAAGAAATCTTATCGCAGCTCTATTCTTTATCATTCCATGAAACATCTTTGCTGATTTTACCTATAGCTGCGTAAAGATTACAAACGATGAATATCGCCATTTTCCTTTGAATATTGTAAAAAAGGCACAAACGCAACACCGGAAAATTTTGCCATCCTTTACAAAAATATAAATTTCTTCGCTCACAGCCAATCAAACTTAATAAAATTTACACCATTTGTTGTCGTGACTTAGAAGTATCTGTAACTCAAAAATCAGCTGAATTGCTCTATATTTGACGGAAATATGATGCATTGAAAAAAGTGCTCGAAATCGATCCAAATCAAGTTTTAGGGTCGACTAAAAGTATATAAAGCTTCTTGGACTTCTTCAAAAATTTCTGAATGAAAATTCTTGCTTTTAGAATGATAGGGTAGTTAAAGTAAATCAAGAAATGAGTCAGGGAGAAGTTTTTTTCACGATATCCGCCGACCCCGGCATTAAAATTCAGTTTTACAGCAGAACCCTATTGGTATGGCACTTATGCAACAGTTAAGATTTCAAAGTGAGAATTTCATTTTTTTATAAAAGAAAATACAACAAAATCTATGTCTAAACTGGATAACAAATGCCAAATTTTATTAATTTTGTGTATTATTGCCATTCCACGATTTCATGAAATTTTGAATCTCAAAGGAAAGAACGGGTTGCATATGTGCCTAGGTTGAATATTAAGTGTAGTAAGTAAGAAAGTAAGTAAGTAAGTAAGTAAGTAAGTAAGTAAGTAAGAAAGTCACGATCGTTAATGGAATTGATAAACGTTTTACCGCTGCTAATGAGCACTCAGATAAAGAAAGCGCACAGAAAGCGCATACAACACAGAAGCTTCCCGCGATCCTATAGCAGAATTTGACGTCGGCTTATTTCATGTTAGACAGTTTTGACACCATAAGATTGATAAATAGCAAATTGATTCATGGCTTGAAGCAAGTGTTTTGGATAAATATGATCATTAAAGACCATTTTTGTGCTGGTCACGCTTTGTTATTCAAATCTGAGGGTTTTAGCAGTGCGAGCTTTGCCAAGTTATACTGAAGCGTTCTAATTGCTAATTGCTTCATTGTGGTGACCTAATGTGCTTCGACTTTTCTCTCTCTCTGGCAATAAGCCATGAAAGAAAAGAAATATGATCATTAAAGACCATTTTGTGCTGGTCACGTTTTGTTATTCAAATCTGAGGGTTTTAGCAATGCGAGCTTTGCCAAGTTATACTGAAGCGTTCTAATTGCTAATTGCTTCATTGTGGTGACCTAATGTGCTTCGACTTTTCTCTCTTTGGCAATAAGCCATGAAAGAAAAGAAACTATGATGCGTGCGCTCAACGTCGAATGTTGTCAGTCATTTTGATGTTACTGTAAGAGATGGACAAGGCGGGGTTTCTACGTTGATTACAAAGTCCACTTTGTAATCTAAGAAGGGGCTTCGATGTCAGTCAGTCAGAAAGAAAGTAACCCACTTCCGTCACGCTCGTTAAAGCAATTGATTAACGTTTTATCTCTGCTAATTGGCACTGAAATAAAGAAGGCGCACATAAAGCGCATACAAGACAGAAGTTTCCCGCGATCCTATAGCAACATTTGACGTCGGCTTATTTCATGTTAGACAGATTTGACACCATAAGATGGATAAATTACTAGGATGTTTACCCTGGCACAGCAACAAATTCACCCAGCATTGGCACGTTCTTGACTTCATTAGCAGCTTAATTATGTCAAAACAATCGTTTTCTAGAACGAACGAATCATTAGCCACTTATTGATAGTACTCATTATGCAAATAACTGAACTATAGAGGATGATGTAACCGGCGGCCTGCACAGAGGCTAGCATTTGCAGCATAACCAAAGGTAGAAGGACCCCCCTCCTACACAGCAACGGATGCAATCATCGCAGGTGAAGTTGAGACGAAAGGTGCAGAATCCCAGCAAGCAATGGCACCATGGACTGGGGGAAGGGACGTGATCACACTGAACCAAAACATCTTCATGCATATCATTCTGCACAGAGGAATCTTCGTGACTGCTTGTCTCAAATTAGATGCCCGCGAATAGCAACAACTGAAACGTTCTGTACAGTTCTGCATAAGTAATTTTGCGTTATCGTAAATCTCACATGACATCTCATTTGACACAGATGCACCAATAGTTTTGTGCACGAACTATAAGCAAACTAGGGGTAATGACTTTTGATTTTTGCGTATCATTCTCGTTTGACATAAAGACCAAAATATTGCCTTTGACCTTGAGGCGATTCTTGTCCTTATACTAGGCGCTCGATTTTCCATTGAAGGCGACTTTAGCAGCAACACTCATCTCTCTGACTGTAGCAAAAAACAGAATCAACGATCATTTGGGGTTATGAAGAAATCAATAATCAGATATTCTTATGCTTGTTTAGCTCAGGACGGACTTTGTAATCATCCAAAAGGATCTTATGTTTATGTTTGAAGAATGAAAACATTATGGAGGGGCTTTTGCTCCAACCGGAAGGAATACACCTATATACCTATATACCTATAGTGGAAGGAATCAGGAATGTTGTAACAATAGGCATTGTTTATGTACACAATCCAAACAATCGATAAAGCATTTGAAGTATTCATTGATATTGTTAATTTACACAATCAAAACAATTCAGAGATATTTGGGCCAACAATCAAATTTAGGTGAGCTGCCAAACTCTGGCTCTTAATGAATTCATCAGTTGAGCTGCCAACTCATTAAAAGGTAATTTTCCAAAATCTGACCTCTGTGACCTGGCAAAGTTCCCTTACTGTTTGAAATCTTCAACATGGACGACTGTTGTCAAGGGGCAAGAAAGTCATACTGAGCTATCAACGGACAAGTGTTGCGCTGACTAGGTAGCAGCTGGTGTCTGGCCAAAGTAAAAATACGTCAGTAATGTCCTCCACCATTTTCCCCCTACATATGCACGTATTTTTTATAAGAAACTAAGGATTTGGGCTCCTTAACTCCCTAAAATTATCGAATTTTCAGATCACAGAGTTTCTTACGAGTTTCTTAAATGTTCCATAACAATCTTCATGTTAATTACTATCTGTGCCCTCAGGATGATTTCAAAACAAGGCTTTTTGAAGCCTTTCCAGTGTTTAGACAATACTCTAGTAATTTCTGAGCAAAGTGATACTGGACGCAAGTGAAAATAAATTAAGTGTAGGTTAAGGATTTTCTTTGTCAAAATAAGTAGTTTCTTGAGCTATGTTTCATGTTTTAAGAATGACAACATTCTGGAAGGGGTTTTAGGCAAACCAGAAAGAATATACTTGTATGCAATCAAAACAATCGAGCGAATCAAATTTTGATGAGTTGCCAATCGATTTCTCCTGATTAAGGCTAATTACTATGTGTTCCTAACAAACTCTCGCTGTTAATGAAATCATCAACAGAGTTGCAAAGTCATTAAAATGCTATTTGCAAGTTTGACCTGGGAATGTTCCCTTACTGCTTGAAATCTTCATATGGACGACTGTTGTCAAGGATACCAACCAACCCATGTAATACAATCAAGAAACAGGTGTGGCACTATTGCAGTGGCAAATCTTGTCTGGCAAAAGTAAAGAATTTGTCAGTATCATGTGCTTTTCGATACATCCAATGTAATAATTCTGACGCTTATCAAATCCTACATTAAACAGTTGCTATTGCAGATAAATATTCTTTACTACATGAAGCAAGCTACATGCATGATGTCATTCTTCAAACATGGCTAATGGGAGCCTTTAATTATGTTTGAAGAATGAAAACATTATGGAGGGGTTTTTCTCCAACCGGAAGGAATACACCTATATACCTATAGTGGAAGTAATCAGGAATGCTGTAACAATAGGCATTATTTACGTACACAATTCAAACAATCGATAAAGCATTTGAAGCATTTATTGGCATTGTTAATTTACACAATCAAAACAATTCAGAGATATTTGGGCCAACAATCAAATTTAAGTGAGCTGCCAAACTCTGGCTCTTAATGAATTCATCATTTGAGCTGCAAACTCATTAAAAGGTAATATTCCAAAATCTGACCTCTGTGACCTGGCAAAGTTCCCTTACTGTTCGAAATCTTCAAAATGGACCACAGTTGTCGAGGGGCACGCATGTCATACGAAGCAATCAAGGAACAAGTGTTGCACTGTGTAGGTAGCAGCTGGTTTCTGACTAAAGTAAGAATTCGTCAGTAGTGTCCTCCACCGCTTTTTTCTCTACATCTGCACGTATTTTTTATAAGAAACTAAGGATTCCTTAACTCGTTAAAATTATCGGATTTTGAGTACACAGAGTTTCTTACGAGTTTCTTAGATGTTCCATAACAATCTTCATGTTGATTACTATCTGTACCCTCGGGATAATTTCACAACAAGGCTTTTTGAAGCCTTTCCAGTGTTTAGACATTACTCTTGTAATTTCTGAGCAAAGTGATACAGGACGCAAGTATAAAGTAGGTGTAGGATTTTCTTCGTCAAAATAAGTAGTTTCTCGAGCTATGTTTCATGTTAGAAGAATAAAAACATTCAGGAAGAGGTTTTAGGCAAACCAGCAAGAATATACTTGTATACATCAAAACAATCGAGCGAAATAAAATCTCCAATCAAATTTTGATGAGTTGCCAATCGATTTCTCCTGATAAAGGCTAATTACTACGTGTCCCTAACAAACTCTCGCTGTTAATGAAATCATCAACAGAGTTGCAGAGTCATTAAGTGCTATTTGCAAGTTTGACCTGGCAATGTTCCCTTACTGCTTGAAATCTTCATATGGACGACTGTTGTCAAGGAAACCAACCAACCCATATAATACAATCAAGAAACAGGTGTGGCACTATTGCAGTGGCAAATCTTGTCTGGCAAAAGTAAAGAATTTGTCAGTATCATGTGCTTTTCGATACATCCAATGTAATAATTCTGACGCTTATCAAATCCTACATTAAACAGTTGCTATTGCAGATAAATATTCTTTACTACATGAAGCAAGCTACATGCATGATCTCATTCTTCAAACATGGCTAATGGGAGCCTTTAATTATGTTTGAAGAATGAAAACATTATGGAGGGGTTTTTCTCCAACCGGAAGGAATACACCTACCTACCTATAGTGGAAGGAATCAGGAATGTTGTAACAATAGGCATTATTTATGTACACAATCCAAACAATCGATAAAGCATTTGAAGTATTTATTGATATTGTTAATTTACACAATCAAAACAATTCAGAGATATTTGGGCCAACAATCAAATTTAGGTGAGCTGCCAAACTCTGGCTCTTAATGAATTCATCAGTTGAGCTGCCAACTCATTAAAAGGTAATTTTCCAAAATCTGACCTCTGTGACCTGGCAAATTTCCCTTACTGTTTGAAATCTTCAACGTGGACGACTGCTGTCAAGGGGCAAGCAACTCATACCGTGCTATCGAGAAACATGTGTTGCACTGACTAGGTAGCAGCTGGTGTCTGGCTATGGTAAAAATTCAGCTGTAGTGTCCTCCACCATTTTGTCCCTATATCTACACGTATGATTTTGAGTACAAAGAGTTTCTTGCGAGTTTCTTAAATGTCCCATAACAATCTTCATGTTGATTACTATCTGTTCCCTCGGGATGATTTCAAAACAAGGCTTTTTGAAGCTTTTCCAGTGTTTAGACATTACTCTTGTATGTCTGAGCAAAGTGATACAGGACGCAGGTATAAAGTAGGTGTAGGTTCAGGATTTTCTTCGTCAAAATAAGTAGTTTCTCAAGCTATGTTTCATGTTTGAGGAATGAGAACATTCTGGAAGGGGTTTTAGACAAACCAGAAGGGATATACTTGTCTACAATCACAACAATCGAGCGAAATAAAATCTCTATCAAGTTTTGACGAGTTGCCAATCGATTTCTCCTAATTAAGGCTAATTACTAGGTGTTCCTAACAAACTCTCGTGGTTAATGAAATCATCAACAGAGTTGCAAAGTCATTAAAATGCTATTTACAAAGTTTGACCTGGCAAAGTTCCCTTACTGCTTGAAATCTTCATATGGACGACTGTTGTCAAGGAAACCACACATTAAACAGTTGCTATTGCAGATAAATATTTATTACTTAATGAAGAAAGCTAGGTGCATGTTCTCATTCTTCAAACATGGCTAATGGGAGCCTTTAATTATGTTTGAAGAATGAAAACATTATGGAGGGGCTTTTGCTCAACCGGAAGGAATACACCTATATACCTACCTACCTACCTATAGTGGAAGGAATCAGGAATGTTGTAACAATAGGCATTGTTTATGCACACAATCGTAACAATCAATGAAGAATTTGATATATTCTCAGGCACTGTTAATATATACAATGAAAACAATTAAGAGATATTTGGGCCACCAATCAAATTTAGGTGAGCTGCCAAACTCTGGTTGTTAATGAATTCATCAGTTGAGCTGCCAACTCATTAAAAGGTAATTTTCCAAAATCTGACCTCTGTGACCTGGCAAGGTTCCCTTACTGTTTGAAATCTTCAACATGGACGACTGTTGTAGAGGGCACGCATGTCATACGAAGCAATCAAGGAACGAGTGTGGCACTGTGTAGGTAGCAGCTGGTTTCTGATTAAAGTAAGAATTCGTCAGTAGTGTCCTCCACCGCTTTTTTCTCTACATCTGCACGTATTTTTTATAAGAAACTAAGGAGTCCTTAACTCCTTAAAATTATCGGATTTTGAGTACACAGAGTTTCTTACGACTTTCTTAAATGTTCCATAACAATCTTCATGTTGATTACTATCTGTGCCCTCGGGATAATTTCAAAACAAGCCTTTTTGAAGCCTTTCCAGTGTTTAGACATTACTCTAGTAATTTCTGAGCAAAGTGATACAGTACGCAAATGAAAATAAAGTAAGTGCAGGTTAAGGATTTTCTTTGTCAAAATAAGTGTTATCTCAAGCTATGTTTCATGATTGAAGAATGAAAGCATTCTGAACGGGGTTTTAGGGAAACCAGAAAGAATATACTTGTATACAATCAAAACAAGCGAACGAAGTAAAATCTCTATCAAATTTTGATGAGTTGCCAATCGATTTCTCCTGATTAAGGCTAATTACTACGTGTTCCTAACAAACTCTCGCTGTTGATGAAATCATCAACAGAGTTGACAAGTCATTAAAGTGCTACTGGCAAAGTTCCCTTACTGCTTGAAATCTTCATATGGACGACTGTTGTCAAGGAAACCAAGCAACCCATATAATTCTATCAAGAAACAGGTGTGGCACTGTTACAGTGGCAAATCTTGTCTGGCTAAAGTAAGGAATTTGGCAATATCATGTGCCATGCTTATTTTCGGTACATCCGATGTAATAATTCTGACGCTTGTCAAGGAATCTGATCTCCTTCAAGTAGGCTGGTTAGGCTATTGCCATCCCGATATAAACTAAATCCTACATTAAGTAGTTGCAATTGCAGATAGATATTCATTACTTCATGAAGCAAGTTACGTGCATGATCTCATTCTTCAAACATGGCTAATGGGAGCCTTTAATTATGTTTGAAGAATGAAAACATTATGGAGGGGCTTTTGCTCCAACCGGAAGGAATACACCTATATACCTACCTACCTACCTATAGTGGAAGGAATCAGGAATGTTGTAACAAAAGGCATTATTTATGCACACAATCCAAACAATCGATAAAGCATTTGAAGTATTTATTGGCATTGTTAATTCACACAATCAAAACAATTCAGAGATATTTGGCCCAACAATCAAATTTAGGTGAACTGCCAAACTCTGGCTGTTAATGAATTCATCAGTTGAGCTGCCAACTCATTAAAAGGAAATTTTCCAGAATCTGACCTCTGTGACCTGGCAAAGTTCCCTCACTGTTTGAAATCTTCTTCAGTGTGGACGACTGCTAGGTCTCTCTATTTTTGATGAGTTGCCAATCGATCTCTCCCATTATCGTTAATTACATCGTGCTCCCGACAATCTTTTACTGTTAATGAATCTATAAATCCAGCTGCCAAATCACAAGATCTGCTAGATAATCTAACTCTTTGACCTGCAAGCTTTCCCCTAGCGCAATGCATTCTGGAGCCTGCATGGAGACTTCCATTTAATGCAAGCTAGGCCTAGGCATATTATTTTTTTGCAGTCTTTGCCCTTGATGCTGTCGTTCTGTCGATATTATGAGAAACAAATTAAAAGTCTTTTTGTGCCCTGTATACTTTTAGAACACTGAAATCATGCATGCTGCTTCTTAAATTTTTAGCTATCTGACAATTGGGTTTCTTACCAGCAGTTTCTTATGAAAATACGTGTATGCCCTGAGTTGAAAGGACTAGATTATGGGACAGGACATCAAGAAAAATGTAAACGAAGACTTTACTTTACCAAAAACACCAATGAGAAAACGGTTTCTTATCAGCAGTTTATTGTAAGAAACAAATTGAAAAAAACTTTGTGTCTCCTGAATATTTTTAGAATAACCATGAAATAATAATGTTCGATTAATTTTGTCCCTGTACTAAAATTTCTTAAACTTTTAGTGACCTAGGAAATTAGTTTCTCATAAGCAGTTTTTTTATACGACTGAAGAAGATTTTACATCGAAGCGTATGATATAGAACAGTTGTGTTTTTCGCAGTTTTTTTATAATAATACTTGTATGCCGCGAGTTTAAAGGACTAGATTAAGGGACTGGACATTCTATTTAAGTGGTTCAAGGCGAGGCTATAAGTTTAAGGGTCCAGATTATGGGACAGGACATCAAGAAGCAATGCAAACGATAACTGTGCCAAAAAATCTAATGAGAGATCGCTCAGTCATCAACATGCTCTAATCGTAATTAAATTGCTAATTTCGTGAAGAAAGTGCCAATTCAGGTTAATAACGTTGCTAGTTGGGTAAAAGAACGTGCCAATTCAGATCAAATTGCTGTTGTATCAGAGAAATTATCAACGCGATTTATCAATCTTATGGTGTCAAATCTGTCTAACATGAAATAAGCCGACTTCGAATATTGCAATGATCGCATGAAACATCTGTATGGTATGCGCTTTCTGTGTGCTTTCTATATTTCAATGCTCATTAGCAAACCTAGCACCTCCTCGATATCGCTGATGTATTTTCATGTGAAAGTCATTTGAGTTCATTTGACGTATGGCTTTTTGGACCGTTTCCCGATCGATTGCTGAATCTTCTAGAATTAACCAAAGCCAAACCTGGCTTAAGGCCAGGGTATAAACAAATTTTTGTCAGTCAATGCCGATGTTTGCGAAGGAAGTTTTGAAGTTTCGTATTTCGATTGCAAGGGGCGTTTCTACATAAATTAGGAATTTCATACAGCTAAATATATTGCAACACGGTTTTCTACGTGCCACTCAGAATTACTGCCAAAACATCGCCGTTTTAAAGTATTTTTTGCTGCTGACTGCTGGAACAAATTGGGTGGAAAAGAGAACTTAACCCTAATCCATATGGGCTTTTTTCGAGCTACCATTTATTGGGGGGGGGGTTCTTTCCACCCCCTCTGAAAACTGCCTTAGACTCTTCAGAATTCAATACAACTTGGCACAGTTACAGATCAAGTACTTTCTAGCATGTAGCGCAATTTGGGTGTGGCTGCCACACCTTATGACGTCACAGTGACGTCATAAATTTGAAAATCAGTGAAAATCAGGCCTCCAAGTTAAATTTGAATTTAAGGAGGGTTTTGCATGAACATTTTGCAGTTTTTGGGTCACTTTAGCCACAATTTTGATATCAAATCATAATTTCATCGAAATTAATGATTTTGGAGTGATATTTTGGCAGAAATTAGCCAATTTGAATGACGTCATTCGTGCAATTAATTTGTTCGCTGTAAAAATAGACAAAAAGAAGCTGCAAAGTGGGTATACTCCATTAAAAACGTATCATTGGAGTGTTTGCAATTCAAAAATTTCGAAAAAATTCAAAAAATGTGCTAATTAGCCCAAAATGGCGGCCATTATGACGTCATTATCAAAAAATGCTGACATCATCAAGTTCCAGAAATTCCGGTATAAAATTAAATTTCTTTGTTTACTGATTCATTTGGTGTATAATACTTCATGATTTGATCAAATCTTTTCATTGAAATCATCAAAAACAATGATTTGTTTGCTACCTGCTTCCAAATATGGGCATGTCACGTGATCTGTAAGCTCTATTGTTTGAAAATTTCTCGGTGAAAACGTGGCGAATAGATAATTAGTAAAAGTCAGGTAGGTTTGGGGGACATAGTTGATGTGTTTGAAAAGCGCGGCAACAAAAACCTCGAGGGGGTGGAAAACACCCCCCCCCCATGTGGATTAGGGTTAAAGGAGAGAGGATAAATTTACTTGCTGACGACGACGCGTTAATTTCTGGTTTTCTTTTTGGAGGACTTCTTATTCTGCTGACAAATCTTGATTGAATTTGCTATATTAGAAGCAAAGAGATGCAAAGACAAAGGAGATTTACAAAGAAGACTTCATATCACTTTTTACATCTCTTATTTGATTCTAATTCAGTTATTCTAAAATGTTATATTCGGCATGACAACAAGTACAGATGGCTTGAAAGTTTCTTTATTGAAAAAGATTATTTCGAATTACATTTTATCCATCTATTAAGACATCAGTTAGGTAAGTGCCTTCACAAACAAACAATTTCCATTGAACATGTTTATGTGTACATTTTTTCTAACATTCCCTTTCGTTATTTTTGCAGGACCATGCATTGGAAGCTCTTTATAAACATCTTTTCTAGAACAGTTTTACAAGAACAACATGCACTGTCATTGATGAAAATAATGTTGTCTGGTGATGTAGAACTGAATCCTGGTCCTACCTCCGTCAATAATAATGATCAGGAAATAGTTTATGCTAACATGAGTTTATGCTATTTGTTGGGGCATTTGGCAGGTAGTCGCTAAATTGTTTTGTTGATTTCTGCATTTTGTTTACTAGATTCAAAGCAACGTTGGTATAAAAAGTATTGAAGTTATCTGCAACTTGCTTTTGGCACGTGACTAGCTTACCCTCCACTTCGAGACAAATTTGGGATGATGATGACTTGTTATTTTTGTTTATAATTTCCCTGATTCCAGACCAAATGTTTTTAGAATTGCTTTTGAAGTTTTCGAAGTAGCTTGAGTAATAGTTACGTTTATTTGTTCGAATCAGATGGTTTATTTTATTTCTACAAGTCTTATATTTTGCTTCCCATTCTGGGTTTTTGGTTTTGATGAATTTTTTGTAAAGCTTATCTCTCTTCCGGATGCACTGGATGATTTCTTTATTGATCCAGGACTTTCTTTTCATCTTTTCTTTTCTTTTTGACAACTTTTTGAGAGGGGCATGTTTTTCGAGGCATTCCAAGAAATGGTTTTGAAATTTCTCATAGTTGTAGTTTGGATCCTGAGCATTATCGAAATTTTCCATCATTTGAAGATCTTGCAGAAATTTATCTTTGTCAAAAGTTTTAAAGTCTCTAACCATTTTGCTGGGTCTTTGCATTAGATGTTGATTTCCGTTTTTTATGAAAATGAAGTTTGGCAAATGGTCAGTAATTTTAGAGATTGCATTTCCGCTATAAGTGTCATGCTCAATTGAATTGATAAATATGTTGTCGACAAGTGAGGGTCTATTTTCATTTGAAAATCTAGTTGGCTGCGTAATTGTTGGTTGGCAATGATTTGAAAGCATCAAATTAAGAAACTCTTTTATTTTGTCATCAATGTCATGTTTTAAGAGGTTCAAGTTAAAGTCTCCTGCAATTACCACAAGTTTATTTTCGTTTTTTATTTGTTGAAGGATATTTTGCATGTAAGCAATGAATTCATTGTCTGTGTTTCTTGGATGTCGATAGATGCATCCAAGAAGAACGTTTCTTTGTTTTTCATTTACGATTTCAATCCAACTAGCTTCAAATTCTGAGTTGGTGTTTGCTACTTTTGTATCAAATTCTGCTCTGGGTTTGAATTTGAGACTGTTTGCGACGAAAAAGCCACATCCTCCGTTTTGTGTACTGCCTGGCGTGCCATAATATGGTTGATATCCCTCAATGACAAGGTTTTTGATTGCTTCGTTGTTCTTAGGAGAGTGCAAGGTTTCTGTTAACGCTATAACGTTAAACCTATGATCCAGGGTGTCTAGCAGTTGGTCAATGTCTTCAGAATGTTTCAGAAGGGAGCAAATATTAGTATGAATAATGCTAAGGCTATTTTTAATGTTCAAGGCTTTGTTGTTCAATAACTTATGAAATTTATGTCCATCGTAATAGTCAAAATCATAAGTTGAGGGTAACTGATGGTCTATATCATCCCTTGAATGTCTTGAATTTTCATTGTGAACTGATTCATTTAATTGTAGTTTTTCGATTATTGGGAAGTAAGGTTCATCTATAAAATTTGACTTGCAGTTACAATCGTACAGGGAGTTAAAATTAAGTGTTTTTAATTCATGATCATCCAACATACTGAAAGGGAAAATATTACTCATGCATGAAAGACACCGCCAATTTAACGGAGTGCCTTCGCATAAGAGTTGATGACGTGAGATAAGAGAACATTTGGCGTGAACTGATGATTCACATTGCATACAGGAAATCACGCTTGCTTGTGATCTGCAAAGCTTACCGCACACGGAACACATATTTGATTGACGATTTAGTTGGTTGGGTGATTTCTGAATACGTTGAGTTGTCGGGTTTAACTCAATTTCCTTGAAAAGTTTGTTGAACTTTTTATTGTCTACGCCTTGAAAAGGTAGAATCGCTTGAAGGCAGTTTCTACAGAACCAGTGGGACCCTTTTTCTTTGATGGTTTCAGAATCAATCAAGGAAACGCCACAACGTTTTAGGGGGAACGTTTTTGTGCAGATTTGGCAATTAATTTTTGAGGGATTTTTCGCCATTTTTTGGCATTTGCTACGATTTTCGGTCATAGGGATAGGTTATTGGGGTGAACGAATGGATTTGAGTTATAATGCCTCGCTAAGTATTGAATAAAGAGTGAAAGTAGCAGCGTTTTTAATAGCAAAAAGAGAAAGTTTTACTTGATTTTTGCAACATCTGTCTCACTTTTGATAGAGAGTACGTTTGATTCAGCATCTTTCCTTGCGAAGATTAGACCGTTATTTTTCTTTCTTCTTCTGTTTTGTGAGTCGGAGTAGATTTTTGTTGCGTTGTGTTAATCTTTCGTTGATGTAAAAATCGTTTCCTGCGTACCCGAAATCGGTTGTTTTTTTGTTTGCTAGCTTTTTCTTGTTTGTTATGATGAGTTCTTTTGTTTTCCGTGATTTGAATTTGACGATTATTGGCAAGTTTTTCTTTGTACGGGATTTCACTCGATGGGCTGCTTCTATGTCTTCTGGCTTGATATTTACGTCACATGCTGCTGCCACTTTAATGACAAGCTCTTCGACATCTTCGCTGTCTTTGGCTGGAAATCCATCGATTTCAATCATTTCCCGCCTGCCATATTGCTCGAGATCGTTTATGGCAGCTTCATTTTCGATAACTTTTTTCTCCAATTCCTTGACTGTTTTGCGCAATTCGGCATTCTCGGTTTTGATTTGCTGGTTCTCTGCAAGTATCTCTTCGAGTTTCAATTGATGTTACGGACTTCAAACAATACATACATACTGAATTTGTCGCTTTGAAAGCCGAAGTGAGAGACATTTGAAAGAAAACACGCATTTGTTTTGATGAAAACCCAAGTAAAGCAGGAGCAAGTTTGAGGGACCAGCTCATCAATAATTCTTTTCCCTCGCCCTCCCAGCAAAAGCCCTCACCCTCCCCCTCCCATAGCAATGCAGAAAGGGTCATATTGCAACAGCAACGCGAAATTGATTTCTTAAGGAACGAAATTCTTAGCTTAAACGAAATAATCAAAATTTCCCTTCGAAATCAAACGCAAAATGAAGCCGCGATTCAATTGGAGTGTGACGTCATCAAAAACAGCAAAGAGCCAAACAATGCACAGTGGCAAGAAATCCCCTCAAGAGGACCAAAAGTTCAAGCGCAACAAAAGGCACCACTTTCAAGTTATGAAAACCCCCCTGTAATTGAAGATTCAAACAATGGAGCTGCCCAAAAGCAAAGCAGTACAAAAGAAGACAAAGAAGTGAAAAGTCGAAAGAAGTTGGTCACGAGTAATCAAGTATCTAGTGACCAACCAAAGCAAAAAACATCGTGTGAAAATCGCTTTGCAGTTCTTTCCATTGATGATGACGAAAGCGATCCAGAAGTATTGAATGATCAAAAAGAAAAGCAGAATCCCAGAGGCGGGCAAAAGAAAAATAATGTCAACCTGAATGAAAATTGAGGAATTCCGTAGGGGCGCGAAGCGCCCGCAATGGAATTCAGATTTTATGAATAAAATCGAAGCACGATCTAATACTGGATTCAAGCCCATTCTCTTGGCATATTGGAGCCCAGACGGAAACCTAAAAACGCAGACCACAGGATCAAAGAACAAAACCCTGAATCAGAATGACAATGAATAAAACACAGGTTCTAGGTGCACTCAAATATCAATAAAAACAACTGTTTCATCTTTTGATTCATCTTTTTGTTTCATCTCTTGAAGAATCTGCGACCTGAAGAAAAGATTAAAACCAAATATAAAACCAATAAGCAAAGAAACTTCTTCCTTTGTGATGATGGGTTGGTGGGAGGGACAGTATTAGAACGTGCTTCGATTTTATTCATATAATCTGAATTCCATTGCGGGCGCTTCGCGCCCTTACGGAATTCCTCAATTTTATTTCATAAAATCTCCGCCGATCTAATACTGGATTCAAGCCCATTCTCCTTACATATTGGAGCCCAGACTCCCACACATCATCTGTTCATAGCGTGGTACTATTAGAGAAAAGGGAATGGTGAAATTTACTTGCAGAATTAACCACCGACTTGTGGTAATGTTTCTGCCAAGTAGTTTTTCCTGACCACTGACCCCTTTTTAAAATGTCCTTCAAGGAGCACCCCTCACATTTGGCTTTAGATGTGGCTGCTGATATACTAGAATGTGCCTTGAAAATGTTGATGTCTACCCCTGAATTATCAAGCACAGCTTTTACCCAGCCTGATATTGTTGACTTGGCAACCTCTTTGTGCGGGTGGATTGTACTTAATAGCAATTGATATTTGCTGCCTGCCCGCCACTGCAGTGATCTTTTGAGGTAAGTGTCAATGGCGGACACAACACAAAGTTTCCTGTTTGATTCTAGTTCAAAGAATTCCAATGATGGAGGGGGTTTCCCCTTCTTCCAGCTTTTAGTCACCTTTGTAAACTGAAGGGTGTAGGATGTTGCAGATCTTGTCATATACCTGATGTCTAAATTCCGTATCTCTGAGCATCTACCTGCTGAAGCTAATGCAAGCAGCATCGTTAGTTTCAATGTTAGCAGGCGATCTGATAACTGATAATTATCTGGCAAATTATTTGAATATGAAAACACCTGTTCCACATCCCAAACAAAAGAGTATCGTGGTTGTGGTGGTCGTTGGTTAAATATTCCAGTCATCAATGAGGATACCCTGGGGTGCTGGCCTACTGGAACATTCTCAATTGGATCATGGTATGCTGATATTGCAGACCGATTACACTTCATAGAGCTGTATTTATAGTCTAAATCATACAGCTCTGCCAGAAAATCCAGCACAAAATTTATAGGGCATTTAAAGGGATCAATTTGTTGTTTACTACACCAGCCACACCACTTTCCCCAGGACGATTCGTAATTAGCGAGTGAACCCTGTCTTCTGGCATTTGTGATAAGTCCTGCAGCCCTCTCTGATACTCCCTCGTTTGCCAAATTCTTCCTGAAATTTTCCAGGCCACCAACTTCAGGGACCCATTTTTTACCAAAGGGTGCATTGCTCCCTGTGGATCGACTAACAAGTTGGAAACTATTGGGAGTAATATTGGATTCTGTACTGACATTTGTAGTAATTGTCCGTACCATGGTTGTGTCTGCCAGGCTGGAGTTATCAGAACCATGCAGACTTTCTCCGCCCTGGTTTTTTCAATCACTCTCCCGACCAGAGAAAATGGGGGGAAAGCATAAGGGGAGAGATGAGCCCATTTTTGTTGCAATGCATCCGTGGCTTGACTGTATGGATCCAGTCTCCAAGCCATGTAGGCTGGGACTTGATGAAAAAGTCTGGAGGCAAACAAATCCATGTCCGGACGGCCCCATACTTGACAAATTTGTTGAAAAACTTGTGGAGAAAGCAACCATTCGCTCGAGTCGTGGAAATGTCGAAACGCTATGTCTGCTTGTGTATTCAAGACCCCTGGGAGATATTCTGCAGTTATTCTGATCTGTTTCTTGAGCAGAAAGTCCCATATTTCCTTCGCTATGGATGTTAATTCTTTGCTGCGGGTACCCCCCATTCTGAGAAGATATGACAGGGCTGTCATATTGTCCATTTGCAAATGTACTGCAGACATTTCCCTGACCTTTGAAAAGGTGAGAAGAGCAAGGTGTACTGCCTTTAGTTCTAATAAATTGATATGCTGACTGGACTCCTGAGAGGTCCATTGCCCCCCTACTGACTGTCCTAAGCAATGTGCACCCCAGCCCTTCTTGGAAGCATCCGTTTGGATGACTATTTTCGACCTTTCAGCACTATCGACCTTCCATTTGTCAAGTGAAGGTTGCTTATCCACCATTCTATTTCCTGCAAGGATGTTTGATTTAATGTTATGTAAGATTGGTATGTTTGGTTCAGTCTCAAAGATTCTATCAACTGTCGTTGCAGATATCTCAGTTGTAACTGTGCTGGTAAAACTGCTTGTGCTGTTGAAGAGAGGGTGCCTATTAAACTGGAAAGTCTCCACACTGTTATTCTGGGGTTCTCCTGTACCACCTGACACTGTTTTATAAGACTGTTGACTTTCTGTTGGGGAAGATTCAGTGTCATATCTAAGGAGTTGATCTCCATCCCTAAAAATTCTAATTTCTGCACTGGAGTCAACTGTGATTTGGTCTGATTTATCACAAAACCCAAATGCTGCAGGAGAAAGAGCAGAGTGTCTCTTGTTATATGCACTTTCTCCATTGACTGACACATCAACAGCATATCGTCTAAATATATTATTATGCAAACATTTAAACGACGCATCAGGGCTATTGGTATTTTTAGCAGTTTGGTAAACAGCCTCTGAGCTGGACCAAGGCCAAAACAGAGGCAAAGAAATTTTCAAATGTTGCCCTTCCATTGGAACCGCACATATTTTCTTGCTGTCTGATGGAGTGGAATGCAGAAATATGCATCTTTCAAATCCACCTTGCACAAATAATCCTTCTCCTGCAGCATTACCTTCAGGAGATGGAGACCCTCCATTTTGAAATGTAGGTAAGGTAAGTAAGCATTCAGATTCTTTAAATTTATAACCGGTCTGTTTCCCCCGTCTTTCTTTTCGACAAGGAACAGATTGCTTAAAAACTGGTCTCTCTGAGACCTGACTTTTTGAATAGCGTCCTTCCTCAACATGGCATCGATTTCCTTGTCTATTAGAGCAGACTGCTCCACATTCATTTTGGCTTGATGGGGAGGTTTGTTTTGAATTGGTTCCTCTATAAATGAAAGTCTTAATCCTGATACCAGTTCTAGGATATCTGGATTTTTTGTGAGAATTCGCCAATTGTTTACAAAATATTGCAGTCTTCCGGCAAGGGGTACCTCTCTTATTGTTTGAAGAGGAAAGAGCTCTGTTATTATTGGGCGAAAATTTTTTAGTTCTGTTGCTGCCATAACCACTGGCATATCTGTTGGCATGTTGAGGAGAGGCTCTATACTCGTGTTTTTCCTTACCACGAAATCCTCTATGCTGGCCCTCCTGTTTGAAGTTTTGTGATGGGCCTGGCTGCTGTTGTGAGCTTGTGGACTTTGAGAAAACAGCTTTGCGCCCCCCCCCAAATCCTCTCTGATATGAGCACGCCCGACAACCCCTACTGACGTGTGACGTCACATTGAATCCTCGAAGCTGTGGAGGCAGGTGGAGGTCATGTGATTTTTGCGCGCCCTTTTCCTGATTTCATCACGCGTACACATAAAAAAACATTTCATTTTTGTAAGATCTGATATTGAGCGTGTTTAGTAATAAAAACTGTGCAAAAATTGAAGATTTTGATGATTTGGAAGGAGAGAAACAAACGCTATGGATGCTAGCAGGTAAGCAGATCCTCTTCAATTTCACGAAAATCTCGTAGGCCAGGGATTGCAACTCAACAGTAATCTTTGAATTTCTTATCCATCTGCTGTGATATTTCAAAGTTGTTTGATTTTATTTGGAAGAACAGTCTTCACAAACTTAGTTCTCTTTTGTTTGGGATAATTTGGAAATGAAATTACCCATTTTCAAGAAGTGTTTAATCGTAAGACTCCCTTTAGATTTTTCTTTCGTTTCGTAAGACGAAAATTCATGATTTTTATTCAGGGTTGTTTTCTCGAGAAGTGACGAGTTTATTTGAAAAGCGAACTATCCTATACCATGTAAAATTCACTTTTCTTTCATTTGATATGGCACTTTGCATCTTTTTGGCTTCCGTTTCAGATCCTTTGAATTAGGCGCGGATCAACTTCTCTTTGCAATTCCATTATTTTTGTTAGGCCAACAAGTCTCCACCTAGACTTTTTGTCCCTTTCTCAATCATAAGTCCTCTATTTGATCGATAAGTTGGCATTTTCTGGAATGACATTCATACTTTCTTCCAAAAAACCAATTAAATTGTGATTCTGTAGCTTTTTATGAACTTAGAGTTGCATTCCACCTGCATGTTGAATTGCTGCAATTCCCTTCGTCGAATTTTACCAACATTTCACTTTTTCATTCAAGGCCAATTGTCACAAATGGTCGGTTTTGGGCCTCACCATATGTGATTCCGAATTCTTTTCGTTTACATTCCAATGCTTTATTTCTTATATTTCGTTGCACAGACAGCTATGAAACACAAAACGTGCAACGCAACATCATCTAGAAAATCAAGGTTCCTGGTGGCCTAAACACAAATTGTTTCTTCAAAACAACCAACAAACGAATATCATACGATCTGCTCTCGTATCTACTGTTTCCAACAGTCAAACGTCCAGTTTCTTTCTGCATAACATCTCTTCTGCTCTCGTATCTACTGTTTCCAACAGTCAAACGTCCAGTTTCTTTCTTCTCTCCTCGTGTTTCCTCGTGTTTCCTCCATTTCCCACCAAAAAAAACTTTCTTTTCAAGTTCACACCTCCCAGTTGTTTACGCCACGGTCCATCGCCCAGATCCCCTACGTCATAGGTCGTCATGTCCCGGATGTGATTCAGGTCCCGGATGTGATTCTCCGGATGTGATTCTCCTCTTGGGGGGGGGGGGTCTGATTTGTGAATTTAATCACAAGGTGTGACACCAATTTTCTTCCAAATGCTACGTCCTATGAGAAAGAAACCCTTCCTATACCATGCAAAATTCATTTTTCTTTCTTTTGAGCTAGAGTTTGGTATATTTTTTGTTGTTGTTATGAAACCTATAAAAAAGGCGTGGACTAACTATGAATTTTGTACCCATTATTTTTGTTAAGCCAACCAGTCTCCACCTCGACTTTTTGTCTCTTTCTCAGTCATAAGTTCTCTATTTGATCGATAAGTTGGCATTTTCAGGGAACAAAATTCATACTTTCTTCCAAAAACCAATTAAATTGTGATTCTGTAGCTTTTTCTGAACTTAGAGTTGCATTCCACCTGCATGTTGAATGGCTGCTATTCCGCTCGTCGAATTTTACCAAAATTTCACTTTTTCATTCAAGGCCAATTTTCTTCCAAATGCTACGTCCTATGAGAAAGAAACCCTTCCTATGCCATGCAAGATTCATTTCTCTTTCTTTTGAGCTAAAGTTTGGTATATTTTTTGTTGTTGTTATGAAACCTATAAAAAAGGCGTTGACCAACTATGAATTTTGTACTCATTATTTTGGTTAGGCCAGTCTGTCTCCATCTCCATTTTTCAACGTTTTTGCGGCTTTCTGCCGCCTTGGTATCCAATTTTTTTCGATCTTATTTCATTATATCCATATTTCCATGCGAAAATCACTTCTCTCAAGAAATTTTGGCTTTATCTTGTTTCTAGGGTTTCTTTCAACTTGCATGCCATTCATTTGCTTATCGCTTCGTCAAATTTTACAGAAATTGATCTGCTTCATTAGGAGTGTATTTTCTTGCAGAAATGACAAGTTGTAGAATAAAGAAACGTCCTAAGCCACGTAAAAATTATCTGCCTTTTTTGTGATGTAAAATATAACTTGCTTATTATTGGAGTTTGTGAGCCTATCAACTAGGCGCTGGCCAGGTTCAACTCTTGTTCCCTTCATTTTGGTTAGGCCAGTCAGTCTCCGCTCCAACATTTTATGCTCTCTCACGGCTCAGAAGTGTTCTCTTAGTCTACCATTCATGTATATATCATCCATCACCTTACAGCTGAATATACAATATCAAACTCCTCGATTTTGTAAGTAGTAGTGTCATATTTTGTAAAATTCAGTCCCGTGACAAGAAATTTTTCTTCCCGAAGCGGCTCGTCGACCTGTTTGATGTTGGAAAAGTTGTGCCAAATAAGGGTGAACCAATACCATATATGGGGTATACCAGAAGAATTTATGACCTGTCTTCAAAAACAATTGATACCCGGTCATTTAAACTTTTGGAATGAAAACAAACTTGGGGTGAACAAAATCTCTGATAAATTTGCTACAAGTTTTGCTCAGGTTGGTTGATACAGGTCATATATTTCTTTTGCAAAAATCAGGCCAAAGTTCGAGAAAAATTATGCTCCTATAGAAATACTATTATCATCAGAACGAGGCTACGGAAGTCGAATGATGGGTTGTCGGCCGTGATGAGGGGCCTCTCCGAAAGGGCTGTTTCTTGCCATCGGTATTCTTGTACACTTCTGACGACTCTTTTTTCGCTTTAAATGTGTCCATGACATGCTTCCTGAAGGGTTTACCAAACAAATTATCATCCTTATTTGATGCAAACAGTGCTGCTTGTTCTTTCACTGTTGATTTGATTTTCCCTGTATCACTTATTACGGCTGACAAAGCATTGCAGCGTCTTTGATATGTCATAGAATTAATAGCTTGTCCGAGAAGCATAACTGACTGTTCAAGACTTGTTGTGAGATCCTCCAAAGGAATTTCCACCTTGCTACCCTCGGCATTATTTGCCTCTTCAATGGTCATCCACACTTTTGAAAGTGGACCAAAAACGTGAAGAGTTTTCTGCTGAATTCTTTCCAAGGTGGAGTCCCAATAGAGTTCTGTTTTCTTTCTTCTATCCTCCAGAAGCTCTTTGAAAAAAATCATCCAACTTTTTAGGCCCTTGAATGCTTGAGGGCACAGGATTAGTGGTCAAGATGCTGTCCTTTATGTCCTTCTCTGGGACAAAATTCTTCAAATATTTGTTGGCATAATCTGCCATACCTGCGGGTAAATCCCAGATGAACTGAGCTTCTTCAGACAAAGCTTGGAACCTCTTCCTTTTACTTGGAGGTTCGTTAGCAGGTAAATGTGACAACGAACCTTCGCTATCGCTGTCATCAGAATCCTTTGAATCGTCATTGTCTGACGATTCAGCTTCAGACTCGTGGCTACCACGAGGTTCCACCTTCCTCTTTCTTTTCGAAGTTTTAGAGGAAGGTCCTGACAAATTTTGCCCACTGGCGTCAGGTTTCTGACCTATGCGGCTGTCAGTATGTGCCGGTAGGTCCTTGTCACGTTCAGCTTCCGTATTCATGCGGATGAGAACGGATTTTCGTTGCTTCGAGTTCAGCTAACAAAATACGTACGCCATAGGCCAAGAGAAGAGCTGAAAGAGGATGTGTGGGAGTCTGGGCTCCAATATGTAAGGAGAATGGGCTTGAATCCAGTATTAGATCGGCGGACATTTTATGAAATAAAATCAGTCCACTGAGAGGAAGAGTGCACGCAAACAAAAGAGCACGGATGATACAACAACAAATTCGTTGGATAATCGAGCGAAAGTAAAAGTTACTATGATTGGTGACTCTCAACTGAAAAGATTACAGCCTGAAAAGCTCTGCAACAATCATCATACAGTTGATATTCGCGCTTTCGGTGGAATGAAAATACATCAGGCAGCAAAGAAACTTGGCAAATGTAACAGCAATATCATCATTGTCCATGCTGGTACTAACAACGTTCAAGATTCGTCTCCCGAGACGTTAGTCCACGAAACCATGACAACACTGAATAAGATACAGAAGGAGAATCCATCAGCTCAAGTTGTCTACTCCTCAGTGTTTAGAAGAAAGGAGCATAATGAAAAGGTGCAGAAGTTTAATCGCTTGATAGAAGAAGAAGTAAGTTTAAATGGTATTGACTTCATTGATAACAGTAACATTTATTTTTCGAATCTTTGGAAGGATGGGTTACATATAAACGACCAAGGTATACGTAAATATGCAGGTAATATTAGTAATTTTATAAGATACTGCTAGGATCGTGCCAGCTCAACAGGTGTCAGTAAAACAGTGAAAGATAATGCCGAAAGTAGTGATAGCAACGTTAGCAAAAAATTAAAAATTGGTAAGAAAAATGGTCTATTGTTAGCGTCGCTGAACATCGTTTCGCTGAGGAAACACATACATGAATTAGAGATAATCCTCAATGATTACAATATTGATATTCTGATTTTAAATGAGACAAGACTAGAACCTTTGATAGATGACAAGGAAGTTACGATACCAGGTTATAAGATTTACCGTAATGATCGTAATAAAAATGGTGGGGGTGTAGCAATTTATGTGAAGGATGACCTGCCAGAACCAAAAATTAGGCTTAAGAGTAGTAATCTTGAACTTCTTTGCCTTGAATTTACTCCTCGTCATGCTAAAGCATTCTTTGTAATTGCCTGGTATCGTCCCCCTACGTCAGCTGTTGATAACCCCTCTTTTGAAGCATTTAGGGAAGTTTTAAAATGTCTTGACGCAGAAGATAGGGAGATCGTGCTTTTGGGCGACACCAACTGTGACCTCAAAAGCAGCAAAAATCCAAACGCAAAACAACTAAGGCAACTGTACTCTGAATATCAATTACAACAAATGATTACTGATTACACAAGGGTCGCAGTTACTACAGATGAAACTGGTGAACACAGTACCAGTAAATCACTTATAGACCATTTTTCTACCAATAGAGCAAAGTGTATTGTAAAGTCAGGTGTCTTGCAGTTGGGAATGGTAGACCATTATATGATCTATGCAGTACGTAAGGTAAATGCATGGAGGCTCAAAAGAAATAGTCCAAAAACGATTGAGTACCGTGCTCTTAGAAGCCAATGTAAGGAGGATTTCCTAAAGGACCTACAACTTATCGACTGGGCTTCTACCTTAGAATCAAAGAGTGACAATCCTAGCGAGATGGCCAGGACATTTCATGATATCTTTGAGCATCCACTTAATTTTCATGCCCCTCTTAAGAAAAGGAAGGTAAGAAACGAGTACGCTCCGTGGATTACCTCTGATATTAAAAGGGGAATGGAAGAACGTGACAGAATGAAAAAATTGGCTTCGAAAGACCCAAACCTATGGCCGAAATATAAGATTCTCCGCAATAAGGTAACAAATAACATTCGTCTTTCAGTTACGAAGTATTACCAGGAATTTGTCACCAAAAAAAAAATGACCCGAAAAAAATGTGGAAAACTATTGATAAAATTCTACACAAGACCTCGGGTACCACAACAATTTCTGAACTAAAAGATGGGGACACGATCGTAAAGGGGCAAAACCAGATAGCAGGAAAGCTTAACGAACACTTCGTCAACATAGGCCCAAAACTTGCAAGTAAAGTAGAGGTCAAGCCTGACGATGATCCGATTAAGTATCTGCACCCCACTGATTCTAACCAAAAATTTTCGTTCAAACTGATGAGCGAGGAATCAATGCTTAGGTCCTTGAAGATGCTAAAGAGTGGCAAGGTGTGTGTTACACGGGTGTATTTAAAGCAGTTTAAATTTCAACCAAATAATGAATCTGATTGGTTGGATCGACCAATTAGAATGCAACTTTTGATGACACGGATTAGTTTAAGCTGGCTCACCGTGCTCACCGTGCTGAATTGTACGTAGAAGGTCACTCGACTGTCTTAATGACTGTTGATGAAATATGTAATTTTGTCCAAACAAGATATCTCATAGACAATCCTGTCATTTCACACTACTAGCAAATGCAAATAAACCTTAACCATGCTTGATATAAGACTCTTTTGGTGCGCTGAATAAGAGAATCTTTTTATGTTGGTATACTGTCGACTGATCTGGACTTTCGTTGTGAAAAACCATCGCCTGCATTTGTTCACTTCAGTCAGTTCTGTTGTCCTGCAATACAGCAAGGTTTTTCTGCTTCCTGAAGGGGCGTTTACACGGGATCGGATCCAGAACTGTTGGCGTTTACACGGGATCGGATCCATGTAGATTTTATGAACTCTTAGCAGCGCTCTAGTAAACGTTTCTCTTATTTTAGTCCGATCCTTTGAAATTTTGCACTCTAATATACTCTGTTACATCTCTGATTCCCTTCTTTGAAATGTCAACAAAGGATTTTCAGTTTAATAGTGTAACTTCCTATCCTTACCAGTTTGGATCCGATCCCACCCGTTTACACGAGACATTTTTGGGATCGGATCCAAACGGGATCACTTTCGAAAGTGATCCCGTTTGGGTACGGATAGCAGATCCAAATGGGTTCGGATCCGTTGAGTCCCGTGTAAACGCAAGGCCTATCCGTTACACTTTGGGTAAGGATCCATTTGGATCCGATCTCGTGTAAACGGGGTCTGAAGCTCTACCGGTTCATTGGCAAGTGACAGAAGAATGCTGGCTATGTCAGAAAAAGCCTTGAACGTTTCCCATGACGCAATTTTACCTCTACTAGAGAAAGATGACACAGTATCACACCCAATAAACTGTGCCAAAATCCAAATGCTCTGCTGATTGTGGTCCAAGCTTTTCAGTGTAAGTATGTACTGGCAACCACCTCTTGTCCTTTCCTGTGCCAAACTCTATCTATGAAGGTGTTGTGGCGCAGTGGTGTAATCCTCTGACATCGCAGCCAGAATAGTCAGGCGGAGTGGGTTCGAGTCACGGTAGGGCCCCACCACTTGAGCGTCATGACAAGGAGTCGCGGACTCGATTAGGTCTGCTCTATTTCTGCGATCCCAGCACTTGGCGCTGAAAAACGCAACTTCACCTTCACCTACCCAGAGCTCTGTAACGTTTAAATCATGAAACAGGGAAATGCCAATGACTACAACACCTGTATCGACTGTCTTGATGCTGATCTTTCGGTGTCCTTGATCAGCTTGAGTTTTTACGTGTAAGAACAGACGAGTATCGGCCTCTGCATGATTATGTGGTGATATCTGGCCATCTTGGAACTCTTCACTTGCTTTCGTTTCACTCCCGATCGTTGCAAAAATCACTTTTGAAGATGGTTGTGCCATTACTTTTTGTGCAATCAACTTCAACAACTCCTGTTTCTTTTCATTACCTCGTAAAAAGCTCTTCCAGTTCTTCGGCACAGGAATGGTTTCTTCGACTCTGATTTGCTGGCCACTGCCTCTCTTTTCCCTTACTGTAGCTTTGATACTCTTATCTTCGTACCTATAAAACACCAGGTCCAGTCTGGAGACTGTAAGTTTCTTTAGATATCTTTGCAGAAACCCATGCTTCTCATTTTCACAGTGTTGACCCACAGTTTTGGATGTCCTAGGGGGTACCTTCTGTACAATAGCTGCACCATCTAAGGCTATTGCTGTCAAATCCTGTTCTTCATAAGTGGCTCATGAAGTTTGCCCCGAATTTTGATTCCATCTGACTTTGTTGTTTGCCGAAGCTTTCCATAGGAAGATAATGCTGGTGGAAATGAATGATTTTCGTGAGTGAAAAAATCATCCAAATCACCCTCTCTTGTTTGGCAAGCAACATACAAGCTGGCATAAAGATTGCATTCGTCTTTGAGTGAGGACACTTTAATCTTACTTCTCTGCGTCACGATGGAGTTTTTGTTTCTGAAGAGTATCAATTTCTTTTTCTTTACGGTTTCATAGATGCTCTTTTCACCAGTGTGGAGCCTCTCTTGAACAAATTCTGCATATTGCCGTTGGCCTAATTCGATGGCTTGATAAACTGACTCATTTGCTTTCTCACTCATGATTTTTCAGCTAACGATTGTCATCAAGACATTTTCTTCTTCTTTAAATGGATTTCCTTTCTTAATTAACTTAATGCTCCAAAGCATTAACATGGTTCCTGAAGCGTTTCTCGAAAGCACTTATATTCTCGTTATCATTACTGTGATAATCTTTCAATTCATCGTTTATCACAAGTATTGCTTCAAAATCTGATAGCATGCGTGCAACATCTGGCCGCGCAACATCCAATTCATTAATGCCTTGGGAAATTCGAAAGTCCCAACAGCACCACTAACGGACTTAATTACCTTGTTATTCTATTTGTGCGCCTGGTCATTAGCAATGGGAGAAGACCTCCATTGAGTTTTCTGAACAATTAACCTTTCATCTGCCGTAGTGCATCAACAAGCCAAAGAAACCAAACGATTGAGAAAAGACTGGGTCGAGTGCCTCCAGTCTGTAAATAGCTTTGGGGGCATTTTTCGGCTTGTGTTTCATCAGAATCATCTTCAGCATGTTAAACTGTGTGTTAATACCAAATTTCAAACGCTTGCTACATATCGTTTGCCAGAAAAAGCAAGAGACTAAAAAGAGACTGGGACCGAGCGCCCCTAATCTATAAATAGCTTCGAAGATATTTTTCGAAATTTTCTCATTGCCATTGTTTTCAGCATGTCAAATTGTGTATTTGCCCCAAGTTTCAAGTTATTGCTTCTTATCGTTTGCCAAAGAAGCCAAACGACTGAGGAAAGACTGGGACCGAGTGCCCTCAGTCTATAAATAGCTTTGGCGGCATTTTTCGGCTTGTGTCTCATCAGATTCATTCACAGCAAAAAATACCAAAATTTCCCTATGGTTTTTGGATGGAAATTTAAGGGAAGTTGACAAGTTTCTATTGGAAATTTAAGGGAAACGGACATTTCCATTTCCCCTTTGGGAAATTATTGGAAATGAGTCCGTTTCCCCAAAATTTCACCCAACAAAAATGTGGTGAAATTTCATAATTTTTTGCAGTCCAGCATGTCAAACTGTGTGTTAATACCGAATTTCAAATGTTTGCTACATATCGTTTGCTAGAAAAGGCAATATAGAAAAATAGAGACTGGGACTGAGCACCCCTAATCTATAAATAGCTTCAAAGGCATTTTCGAAATTTTTCTCATCGGCATTGCTTTCAGAATGTCAAAATGTGTATTTGTCCCAAGTTTCAAAGTTTTGCTTCTTATCGTTTGCCAGAGAAGCCAAACGACTGAGAAAAGATTGGGACCGAGTGCCCCCAGTCTATAAATAGCTTTGGGGCATTTTTCGGCTTGTGTCTCATCGGATTCATTTTCAGCACGTCAAAATGAGCATTTGTGCAAAATTTCATGCTTGTGTTATGAAATGCACAATCATAACAACATAGACTGCACTATAAGGGAGAAGGGGCATAAGATACCAGCTATTGATACCATCACGAAGAGACTTGAACAGAAAAATAGCAGTTATGCTGCAGGAGAAATAAAAGAAGCTGTTGAAAGACTCATTGGACATGGCCAGGTAGAAAATCGTGGGGAAAATGGAGAAGAATCCCTTTACATGGTGACTCCTGATGTATTGCAAAAGCCCAATCCTTTTCCCAATGCCAATGCTAAATGTACCCATGAAGAATGTATTTTGCTTCGGACACAAGTAGAAACCCTCCTAAAGGCATCCAGGAGTAACCATGGAAACAACGTAGGCAAACAATCTGAAAAGGAAAAAGAATTGAAAGAAGAGTTATTATTGCTGAAGAAAGAAAATTAATCACTAAGAAATGAAATTAGAAGAAAAGATCTTTTGATTCATATCATAGAGAAAATAGAGAAGCCAGACACCAGCAAATTCCGATTCCCTAGGAGAAGGAACATAGCAAATATTGATCCGTCGATTTCCCCATGGGACTATATTTCAACTAATAACAACAGGTTTACACCCAAACCTCCGCCATTTGAAGATGTGTCTCTAACAACAGAAACTCGAAGGCGAGACAAAGTAATTCAACCAATGGAAAGTGCTGCGAAAATCTCAACTGGGTTAACCAGAGTGAAAACATCAACAAATCAAAGCGAATCTACCAGAAGTTCTATGGATAAACGTAAGAAAATGAGATCCTAGATGAGGCCACCAGTGCACAATTCAACCGAAATTATCGGAGATTCAATGCCATAAAACGAGTGACCCAACGAATGGCCAGGAAAAGATCTTTATTAGGGCATTTCATGGTGCAAAAGTGGATGATATGAATAGTTATTCGGTACCAACAACAAAGAAAAACCAAAGGAGAATCGTTATACACTGCGGTACCAACGATATTAGCAGTGGCGCCGCACCAAATGAAGTCGCCGAGGAAATTGTGGATCTAGCAACAAATCTCAAAAGCCATGAAAAACGAGGTATTTGCTTGTGTCAAGTATAGTCGCTAGAGGAGATAGATGGAATGAACATGTAAGTCAAGTGAATAACATGTTAAAGGCTAAGTGTAACAGAGAAGGGTTACCATTTATTGATAACTCCAACATAGAACCGGCACATCACTTAAATCGTAGTAACTTGCATTTAAACTCTGAAGGGACACGTTTGCTCGCCAATAATTTTTTGACCATTATGTAGAGACGGAAGAACGCAGGCTCTAAATGATGCAATAATTGATTTAGAGGACGAGAGTCATATTTTGGAAGATTTAAATAACGGGTCAAATGTCTCGGGGGTAGAAGCGTCTACACCTGATACCTCTGCAGATGGAGCTATAGACGCAAAATCTTCATTGAAATTTTTAAGACTAAGAGACATTGGTCGGGTGATCGTTGGATATCTAAATATTAATTCCGTTAGAAATAAATTGGATGCGCTCAGAGAAATAGTTTCACAAAATTTAGATATACTCATTATTCTCACTAGGGAAGTTGTCCTGCTTTTGAAAAGGAACACGGCTGTGGCGTTCCCTGGGGATAAAAAGTTATTGTGGTAGTCTCAAGGGACTGCGCGCAGTATTTAAGCTCGAATTCACTTGGTTTTATTCTTCCACGCAACAAGCATCGCGACGAAAGGTCATTCTCTGTACAAGTCGCCGCTGACAAAACATGGCCCAAGCTCCAAATCCTATCGACGTGGCAGCTGTCGAAGCTGCCTTGGTGCAGCAAGAGGTACCGCCTCCAGTCGTTCCTGCACCTGCACCGATGGAGAACAATAATGTAAGTCTGGTTGTTTTTTCTCGATGTTTGGGCCTATCTGAGCTATTGTTCTGAACTTGTAATCCTCGTTCTTCATGTCAGGCAGGGTTTGCTTTCTATTACCCTTCTTGCACGCCGTCCATTGTAACAATGGGCCTAAAATTTCGCTGCTAAGGTGCTTTGCTTCGGGCCACAACCGAGGGTACTTCGTTTACAGGATGTGAACACGTGCAAGTCAATTAGATGTGGTGGCGTGGATTTCGCTCCAAAACCTGCAAAATTTGTTAAGCTTTTCGCTTTTGGCAAGATAATTCATGGCCCTTATTTGTTTTTGATGAATTTCTTTACATCTTTCCAGCCGTACTTCCATACCTGGAAACATTTTACTGATTTATTTTGGTTTTGGATTTTGCATTTTGTCGCGCCCAAACGGTGTATTTCATTGCTGGAAATGTATTATGGATTTTAGAAATGTAATTTGTCCAGTTCAAGCGAGAATTTCGTTGCTGGAAATATTTGATGAATTTAAGTAATGTAATTTGTCCAGTTCAAGCGAGAATTTCGTTGCTGGAAATATTTGATGGATATAAGTAACGTAATTTGTCCAGTTCAAGCGAGAATTTCGTTGCTGGAAATATTTGATGAATTTAAGTAACGTAATTTGTCCAGTTCAAGCGAGAATTTCGTTGCTGGAAATATTTGATGAATTTAAGTAACGTAATTTGTCCAGTTCAAGCGAGAATTTCGTTGCTGGAAATATTTGATGGTTATAAGTAACGTAATTTGTCCAGTTCAAGCGAGAATTTCGTTGCTGGAAATATTTGATGAATTTAAGTAACGTAATTTGTCCAGTTCAAGCGAGAATTTCGTTGCTGGAAATATTTGATGAATTTAAGTAACGTAATTTGTCCAGTTCAAGCGAGAATTTCGTTGCTGGGAATATTTGATGAATTTAAGTAACGTAATTTGTCCAGTTCAAGAGAGAATTTCGTTGCTGGAAATATTTGATGAAATTAAGTAATGTAATTTGTCCAGTTCAAGCGAGAATTTCGTTGCTGGAAATATTTGATGGATATAAGTAACGTAATTTGTCCAGTTCAAGCGAGAATTTCGTTGCTGGAAATATTTGATGAATTTAAGTAACGTAATTTGTCCAGTTGAAGCGAGAATTTCGTTGCTGGAAATATTTGATGAAATTAAGTAACGTAATTTGTCCAGTTCAAGGGGGAATTTCGTTGCTGGAAATATTTGATGAATTTAAGTAACGTAATTTGCCCAGTTCAAGCGAGAATTTCTTTGCTGGAAATATTTGACGGATATAAGTAGCGTAATTTGTCCAGTTCAAGCGAGAATTTCGTTGCTGGAAATATTTGATGAATTTAAGTAACGTAATTTGTCCAGTTCAAGAGAGAATTTCGTTGCTGGAAATATTTGATGAATTTAAGTAACGTAATTTGTCCAGTTCAAGCGAAAATTTCGTTGCTGGAAATATTTGATGAATTTAAGTAACGTAATTTGTCCAGTTCAAGCGAAAATTTCGTTGCTGGAAATATTTGATGGATATAAGTAATGTAATTTGTCCAGTTCAAGCGAGAATTTCGTTGCTGGAAATATTTGATGAATTTAAGTAACGTAATTTGTCCAGTTCAAGCGAAAATTTCGTTGCTGGAAATATTTGATGAATTTAAGTAACGTAATTTGTCCAGTTCAAGCGAAAATTTCGTTGCTGGAAATATTTGATGAATTTAAGTAACGTAATTTGTCATGTTGAAGCGGGAATTTCGTTGCTGGAAATATTTGATGGATAGAAGTAACGTAATTTGTCCAGTTCAAGCGAGAATTTCGTTGCTGGAAATATTTGATGAATTTAAGTAACATAATTTGTCCAGTTCAAGCGAAAATTTCGTTGCTGGAAATATTTGATGAATTTAAGTAACGTAATTTGTCCAGTTCAAGCGAGAATTTCGTTGCTGGAAACATTTGATGAATTTAAGTACCGTAATTTGTCCAGTTCAATCGAGAATTTCGTTGCTGGAAATATTTGATGAATTTAAGTAACGTAATTTGTCCAGTTGAAGCGAGAATTTTGTTGCTGGAAATATTTGATGAATTTAAGTAGCGTAATTTGTCATGTTGAAGCGGGAATTTTGTTGGAAATATTTGATGAATTTAAGTAACATAATTAACAGTGTAGGTGAAAATTTCGTTGATGGAAATTTTTGATTGATTCAAAAGACATAATTTCTTCGATCCGAGCGAAATTCTCTTGTGATTCGTTTTCCGGCACCATTGTCATTTGTTGAAAATTGATGTTATGAATTGTCTGATGCTAGATTTTGTCATGATTTATATTTTGGCTAATTTGTAGTTAATCTATTTTTCGTAGCCCGATGTTGCATTATTACTAAGAAGAGTGGCAGCTCTAGAAACTCAAAGCAAACCTACGGTAGCCTCAATTAAGACGGGTATCACCCAGTATGCCTTAAGACAGCTGGTCGACTTCGATAAATACCACGCTTTGGAAAAAGTGGATAGCCTTAAAACGATCAGCAGAGAGCTAAAGGATGAAAAGGCAGACTACTACGCAACTGTCTACGCAATTTTAGCTGAGCGTATCGAGAAGCCCAAAGAACAATTTAAACAATATATGTTATCGCTCTTAGGAGACAAGGACTATGACAAGATCTTAAACTCATTATCAAAGGTTGATAAAACGTACAGAGATGATAAGAAGGCTCCAGTCTCGACAGCAACTAACTCTGTCGTTCCCCCCTTCAGCCCCCCTGTTTTCCTCAGAAATCAAATTGCGGGTCAGTACCCCCTTCCCCCTGGTTCATATGGATTCTCAGCACAGCATGTAAACCCTTTCAATGGTGGGGTCCCAGGGCAACATCGGGGAGTCAGTAGGGGTAGATTTTGTGATTATTATTACACAGCTGGGCATACTGCCTACTATTGTTACAAACGAAGAGCTGGTACACACCCTTACAGAAGGCCCGAACCATATAACAAGAACAATTGACATATGTTGTTGTAGTCTCTTTAATATTTGAACAAAGAGTTGTTAGTTCAAGAGAAAGAATGAAATGGAATTAAAATTCGACTCTTTCTTTTATTTTTTCTTTTTCTGCCTGATTGTCGCTTCTTCGTTAAGGCTGCATTTAAAAAGGAATTGTGTTGACATGCTGTTAGCCTTTGTTTTGATGCCAGGGAACTTTCAAGGCCGTTTGGCGGTCTGGATGCCAACGCTCTGTCATTAGATCTGGGGCCTATGTGAGCACGTCAACACAATTTCTTCCAGTTTTACTTACGGCACCAACAAGGTCAAAACTTCAAGCAATGAAATGTGTTTTGCCTTTTCCTAATGCCTGCATCTGGAAGCAATTTGAAGAGTGGGTTCTTTTTGTGACTTGTGTTTTGGCCAGTTTTGAGATGTTCGTCCGACACTGATTACAAGGTTGGCAGATAAATTTAGACAAAGTTTCTATGAAATCTTTGGTATTACTTTTCTCAGATAATTGACGAGAGGGTCCTCTAGGTCTGCTATGGACTGGCATCTGAGCGAACGGGACTAATCTTCTCGTATAACTGGTTTGGTTCCATTGTCAAACAAAACAAAGAATAATAGGTATTCGCCTGTAACGCATTCCTTTCAAAGTTTTCTGGTAATTCTTCATTTCTCGGCCAACTTTTAGTGTTTTTCTCCTCTTCTTAGTCACCAGGGGGCCTAGCTAAGGGTCTTAATACGCAGCATAGCTGTTGTTCTTGGTGACCTGGTTGAGGGGGTAACCCGCTTTTTGTTAGGAAAGCACCTAAAAATTTTTTCCGTTTATCCTTACTCTTAGACCGTTGGTGGCTATTCATCATTTGAGGAAGTTATAATTCGCCTTGGTCATGGTGAGGGAGTAAGAACGGCAAGTAAGATAAATTGGTGCAGTTCTGAGGGGTTGCCCTCCAGTCAGGTCACCCATAAGCCATTATGTTGTTTATTTGATGTAAAGAATGGCAACGCTAAGGCAACAGCAGCAGATGTCATTTTTCGAGATCCAAATTACTTTGTGGCAGGAGAACTACATAACAATTATGATGCATGGGAATATGTCCTAAGAGGCTATTACAAGTGTGATGAAATTCTTGGGTATATAAAACATGGTGTATCAATATATGATTTTTTGCGCCCTTTTAGAGGATCTTTCCAAGGAATGTCCTACAAATCAGATTACCCCCCAAGAAAATTCTTCCCGAATAGCAAATCCTGTGACGACTTTGAAGACTTTATTTCAAGCACGATCATAGAACGAGTCACAAATGGTTCCCTTTCCATATGGGGTAAAAAAGACCAATGCACACCGCCACACCTAGTTATGCCTATAACAATAGAGCCCTGCAAACCAAGGATGTGCCACGATGAGAGGTTCCTCAACCTTTGGTGTCAAAGTCCACCAATTAGTTTTGATCCAGTTACGGATTTGCCACGATATGTCGAGAAAGATTTCTTTCAAACAAAACTAGACGATAAGTCAGGTTACGATCATATAAAATTTACCGAGGATAGCCAAAAGTTTTTTGGAGTTTATTGGAAAGGATGGTTTTTCACATACAACACTATTCCATTCGGGTGGAGCCCTAGTGCCTATGTTTATCATGCGGTAGGGCTAGGTGTGTCAAATTTTGTTCGTTCAAATGGTGTTCCACTGTCCCAATACATCGATGACAGACATATAGGTCAGCTGTCCCTGCCTAATCATGCGTCTCAAGCCTGGACAAATTTTGAACTTGCAGAAGCTGCAGTTTTTATCACCTCTCTTGCATTGGTTCATTGTGGATACTTTGTAGCCCTTAACAAATCTGTGCTAACCCCTACACAGAAGATTACCTTCTTGGGTTTTGTTTCTGATTCGGTACTACAGGCATTCATTTTTCCGAAAGAAAAAAGAGAGAAGTTCGCCGTTCTCAGAGAATCAATGATCCGATCAAAAACTGTTGCTCTCAAGACGCTTCAAAGATTCGCTGGAAAAGCGATCTCATTCTCCTTGGCTGTCCCCGCTGCGAAGTTATACATTCGCCAAGTTAATGCCAGCATAAGCCAATGTTTCAACAAGCAAAAACCTATTTTGGTATCTGAGGAACTTAAAGAGGAACTTGTACATTGGCGCTTTTTAGATACCTGGGAAAAATGCCTGCCCTGGAAGAGTGAGAAACATTTTACGGTATCTTTATGTTCAGATGCATCCAACTCCGGATGGGGCGGCATTCTCTCTTTGCCTGCAGACAAAAAAGAATCACATGACTATTGGAAGAACGACGAGCTACCTTGTTCTATTGCAGTCAAAGAAGCCAAGGCTTTACAACACACCTTGATGGTATTTTCGAACGAAATCCAGAATGGTAGAGTAAATGCCCTTGTTGATAACAAAAATCTAATTGATGGTTGGAATAAGGAATGGAGCCGTAGCATCTCCTTGACCAATGAAATAAAACGGCTATTTCACCTCTGCCTTAACCTAAACATTAATCTGAACCTAACATATGTGCCATCACAACAGATGGAAGCTGATGCTCCCTCAAGATACACGTCTGACATAGATTGCCGGCTTTCTGACCAAACGTGGGAAGTTGTAGATCGTGCTTTTGGTCCTCATACCATAGATTTGATGGCGCTACCGTCTAATGTCAGAACAGATCGTAATGGCCAGCCTTTGAGATATTTCTCTCCTTACCCCTGCGTGGGAGCTGAAGCTGTTAATGTTTTTGCGCAAAATTTGCCTTCTGATGAAAACCTGTACGTTTTCCCGCCATTTGTTCTGATTGGTCCATTGCTAAATTTTTTCAAGTCCATGGAGATTCGTCTCTCAATAGTAGTCCCGGATATCTCTCCAAGAAAGTTTTGGTGGCCATTATTGAATTCTACATGCGTGGACTATTTACTCATTGGGAAGAAAGGACAAAATGATGTTTTGATGTTTCCTCCAAACAAGAAGATTGGCTGGCACTCAAGACCACTTCCTTGGGACTTATTTGTATATAGACTCTTATATTAGTTAACTTCTTCCTCTCTAGATGTACCCTGAAATCCCAAGACTTTGGAAACCAGCTGTGAGTTGCTTGATGTGTGGCTATCCAAATGACAGTGATCATAATTTCTGCCAAAAATGCGGATTTCGCAAAGCGCACCGTCGGCTTGCAGACCCTCCAAAGCTAGTCCAGATTGATCAAGACCGAATAATAAGCCGTTTACAGTCCCTGGAATCTTTTAAAGCAAAGAAGCCATATCAGCGTCAAGAGCAACCTGCAACAACAACTTGAGTCTTTCCTATGGTCTCTCCCTGATAAGAAATCAGTAGCAACCGCCTCGCCCAATGATGTAATACAATTTCTAGTCTGGAGGGACCAATTTGGGAAAACTGTGTTACACTCAAAGGGCTGCCAGGCAGCGACAGCAACTGCAGCAGCACAAAGGCCACTTGTTTGTAACTGCCAAAAGGGTTTGTCCCCTGGAACTATTGATAACAACATTGGGAAACTCAGGTCGATATTCAAAGATAATGGCAGAGGGGCAATTTGGAACGAAGATCTCCACTTGGGGAACCCAGCCGCCCATTCATCAGTGAGGGATTACTACAAGGTGGTTTTAGAAGAGCACACGGTTGCAAGGGTTTTTCCTTCTAAAGCGGTTCCTTTTTTCCTCGACAAGTTAGCCGCCCTTTGTCGCCACCTTAGATGTCTAATAAAGTACCCCAATTCAAAGCCTTCGACAACCTATGTCCTAGCCAGAGATCTTGCCTTCTTCTCGGTAGACTTCTTTTCTGGGGACAGAGGGTCAGATTTAGGAAGAATTAAGTCATCCGATCTGTTATCGTTTCCCGATAACAAAGGGTTTATATTCAACCAGGTATTTGGGAAGACTCTAAGGGGAAGTGGAAGTAATGTTTTCGCCATTAGAGAAATCCCGGGTTCCATTTTATGCCCTGTTTCTAACCTGAAGTTCTATCTATCCCTTTCAAAAGAGATGTCCATCGACCTAAGAAGCGGATATTTATTCCGGGTAACTGACCATCGTGGCTTTGTTTCTGAAGCTCCGTTTGTTGGCTCCTCCGTGGCAAATAGATTGAAAAGATGTCTCACTGACCTTTCGATTGATGACGGGGAAACTATGCACAGTTTTCGCAGTGGCTGCTCTATCACGCTCGCAGCTTTAGGAGTGTCATATGAAGACATAGCGAAACATGTTGGCTGGAGAAGTGTAAACATGGCAATCCACTATTCACAATTTCACAAGGTTTCAAAATGTACCGATCCCAGCGCTATTTTAGCAGCATCAGCAACTTTGCAAGCAGAACAGGCTGGAAGAGATTTCAGGGAACGGAATATTCTGAGAGGCTTCACTCCCGTATTTTAGTCTTTCTAGTTCATTAGAGACACCATAATGACTATAAAGCTTCCTAGTTTTGAGTTATGGAGGTAACTGTATTCTTTACTTGTTCTCCAATGATAATTACAGCATCCATCTGTCTCTGGTATATCGTCTGTACCTATGCCATTGCCGCGATCTCCGGAGCACCTCCATGTCTTAGCCAATTTGGTAAGCAGGACAATGCAAAGAGTGAGAATAGGTTACTATTCTCACTAGGGAAGTTGTCCTGCTTTTGAAAAGGAACACGGCTGTGGCGTTCCCTGGGGATAAAAAGTTATTGTGGTAGTCTCAAGGGACTGCGCGCAGTATTTAAGCTCGAATTCACTTGGTTTTATTCTTCCACGCCACAAGCATCTCGACGATGGTTTTCGATCCCACCCACCTCCCTCAGCGGCGACTTGAAAGAGTAGCTGTCCTGCTTACCAAACAGCGATCTCCTTCGCACCTCCATGTCTTAGCCAATTTGGTAAGCAGGACAATGCAAAGAGTGAGAATAGGTTACGATTGCTGAAACGAAAATCGATGATTCCTTTCCAACGGGGCAATTCGCCATAGAGGGATTTGTAACTCCGTTTCGATTAGACCGAAATGCAAATTGTGGTGGCTTACTGTTCTATGTCCGAAGTGACATACCAGCGCATCGGTTAAACTCTTTCAATTTTTCCGATGGTATCGAATGCATTAGTTCTGAAATAAATTTGCGGAAAAAGAAATGGGTGTTGTTTAGCGTTTATCGACCACCAAATCAGTCACAAGATTATCTACTTGGAAACTTGGGTCGTGCACTCGACCACTGTAGTGAACATTATGAAAAATTTATGTTTATAGGAGATTTCAATATGACTGAAACTGAGGAACAGTTGAAAGATTTTCTGGACCTATATAGTCTCCAAAATCTTGTGCACGAGCCATTTTTCATTTCATTTTCATTTCATTTTAAAATATTTACACAGGTATAAGTTTCATATATTTATACATGTTTTTCAAACTGACCTGTTAAAAAATAACATAAAATAAAGGAAAATAGGCTAAACTAAGAACAAAAGAAATTTATATGCCTAATTTACAATATACAATGCTATAATACCTAATTTACAATAAAACATAATAAAAATGAAGTAGAAAATAAAGTTACACCGCCCTCATAGTCGTTCCTTGAAAGTTTTCAGGGAGGGTGCCAATTTTGCTTCTTTTTCCAAACTGTTCCAAAGTTTTGCACCGCGATATGAAAAAGCCTTTTGGCCATTGACAGTCTTTAGTAACGGTAACCTTAGATCAGTTTCTGTTGAGCGCAAAGACCGTTCTCTATCATCTGAATATTTTGTAAATAGTTTTCTCATGTAGACTGGGGCAAGTGAATTCAAAGATTTATATGTTAGCGTGGCGGTCTCTTTTCTTATAAGATTGTTGATAGTCGGCCAGCCAAGGTTCTGAATTAGTGGAGCAGCAGAGGCATCGTATGGGCTATTTGTTACAATTCTTGCAGCCCTGTTTTGAATTTTCTGCAGGACGTTAATTTTTGAATTACTACAGCAGCCCCAAACAGAGCTACAGTAACTCAAATGGGGCTCGACAATCCCTCTGTACATTTTGTTGAGCACATCAGATGGAAGATATTTCTTAGAATACTTAATAAGTCCAAGGGCTCGATTAGCCTTGGTCTTGATAGTATCGACATGTTTGTCCCAGTTTAGTTGACTATCTACTTGAACACCTAAGTATTTTGCATTGGCAATCATTTCAATTTCCTGATCACCTATTGAAAAAGATGGTTGAGCATCACGCTGGCTTTCTATCTTACGGATGTTTGGTCCAGAACCTATGATAAGCGACTGCGTTTTCACAACGTTCAAAGAAAGTTTGTTTGCATGCAGCCAATCTTGTAGCTTCAGAAGATCTAAATTTAAGTCATTTTGCAGGTCACCAATGCTTTTTGAAGAGAGCGAAATGGTCGTATCGTCAGCATACATGCTGACATGAGACTTTTGCAGGGAAAAGGGCAGGTCATTGATGTAGATCAGGAACAACAGTGGACCAAGACAAGAGCCTTGAGGAACTCCACAATTTATTCCCTTCACATCAGAAGAAGAGCCATTTATCCTGCAAAATTGTTTACGATTATCCAAGTAAGATGTAAACCAGTCATGTTCCAGGCCAGTCACTCCATACATTTTAAGTTTTTCTAACAGGATTTCATGATCGACCGTGTCGAAGGCCTTCTTCAAGTCAATAAAAAATAGGCCAGTGTATTTTCCGTTATCTATATTCAGGTACCAATCATTGGTGCTAGCCATTAGGGCAGTAGCGACCGAGTGTAAGAGTCTAAAACCAGACTGATGCTCGTATAGTGATTTATTTGCGTCCAGGTATTCATAAAACTGATTAAAAATCAATTTCTCGAATAGTCTAGATATGAATGGAAGAACGGATATTGGGCGATAGTTGGACCTGTCGTCCTTGGCTCCACTCTTGAAGATGGGTGCAATACGCGCTATTTTCCAGTCCTCCGGAAATTTTCCTGCAAACAATGATTTATTGAAGAGATCACACAAAGACCCGCCCACAACTGGCAAAGCAATCTTTAAATAAAAGCTTGCAATGCCATCGTGGCCAGAACCATGCGATGTCTTCATCTTATTCAAGGTTGAAGATAATTTATCCGTCACAATTGCCGAAAAAGAGAAACTCAAAGGAGGAGTTTCGATAGCGTATTCACCTGACAAGAGTGGATTAGCTTTTTTCGGGATTTTCTCACTGAGCTTATTCCCAACGCTGCAGAAATACTCGTTCATTGAAGACGCAATATCTTTGTGACCTCTGACTGTCTGGCCGTCTACAGTAAGACAAGGTACAACTGTAGTGCCAGACTTTTTGTTAATAACTTGGTTGATGGTTTTCCAAGTTTTCTTGAGATCTCCTTGAAACTGCGTAAGTTTTTCAGAAAAATATTTGCGCTTAAGTTGCGTATTCATGTTGTTTACCCTGTTACGAATTTGCTTGTAGCATTCCATCAGCAGCTTTGAATTGCCTTTTACAGCTTGACTTTTGAGTTTATCTCTCGTTTTAGCTAATTTGAAGTAATCAGCGTTAAGCCAAGGCGTGTATCTATCAGAAACTCTTCTACTTAAAGTAGGGGCATGTTTTTCAACAATGTCATGAGCATTTGCTACAATAGCCTCCCAATCAACCGCGGATAGATCAGAGAGGAAGGCATCTTGATTGAAGTGTTTTAGTTGTCGAGAAGTAATATATTTATGTTGGCGTTTAACCCCACCGCGTAACTTTCTTATACAGTAAACAAGATAATGGTCACTGAGACTTATCTCTAGTACCCCACTCTCTGCGATGTTGTTGCAATTGGTAGTGGCAATATGATCAATCAAAGTTGAAGAATCCAGAGTAACCCTGGTAGGCTCCTTGATTAACTGTGTCATACCGAAAAGGTCGTACAGCTCATGTAACTGCACAACATGGCTCGGATTATTGTTTGCATGACTGAAATCACAGTTAGTATCTCCCAGAATGATAATTTCCTTTCCCTCTCTATCAAAAAAACTCAAATTTTCTTGAAGGCTGTCAAAACATGAATTAGGCTCACTAGGTGGCCTATACCAAGCTATGACAATAAAGGGATTGGAATGAGGGGGCTCTACTTCAATGCAGATAACTTCAAGCAATTTATTAGGAAAATCTTGTCGGGGCCTAAACCCAACTGTATTTCTTACATAAAGAGCAACACCGCCACCTTGCCTATTTCTGTCACGTGTTATAAGGGAGAAATCATCTATGGCAATGAGTTGATCATCAACTTTACCATCAATTTTTGTTTCATTGATAGTCAAAATATCAATGCATTTATTTTTCACAAGCAACCTTACCTCGTCAATCTTAGCAAGGAGACTATTTACATTTAGTGATGCTATAGATAAGCCTTTTCTACGATTCAAAGGGCAATGGTCAGGGTCACGACCAGTATTATCATTGGGACATTGACCCTTTCCATTATTCCCAGGGGGTAGGTATACTTCTTCCGAGCCGGATGTTTCATTACAGCTATCTACTTGGCAGGTACCTGATGATTCTAATTGCTAAAAAAGGCGAATTTTTTCAATAAGATTTCTAGCTAACTGCAAGTTACCTGAAAAGTTAAGATGAAGTCCTCTTTTTCCTAGATGATTCTTTGTAATATTTTGTTGACGAAGAATGTCCACATTCATGGTCTTAAGAGCCTTGTTGAAATTTGTTATTTTTCCATTGAGACTTGCATTGTCAGATCTGACGATTACTTCCGACACAACGACATCACAATCAGGTAGGGCTTCGAGTATTTGATCAATTAAGGATTTCAAGCTCTTTAAGATGTCCGGTAGTTTTTCATTCACCATGTCGTTTGTGCCAATCACTAATACAATCTTGTCTGGCTTCTTCTTCAACAAGGGCTTGATGTAATCATGTAGATCTTTAATCGTTGATCCTTGAAAACTTCGTACTTTGGTCTGGTACCTTCTGCTGAGAGTATTTTCGTTTATATTGGATATCATGCTGTCGCCAACAATTAGTACAGTGTCCTTTTTCCACTCCCAAGGCTTCCGAAGTTCATTTGTTTGCTGAGTGTGGCTGGCTTCATTTGGGGTTTCGATGTTTTCATCATTCATCGTCGTGTTTGTTGGCTTCTGATTGTTGTTATTGGCTTTTCGCTTTTGCTTTTTACTGTTATTTCTTGCTTTATTACTATTCATTGTTTGGGACCCAGAATTACTTTCAATAGGTTGATTGTTCTGAGATTCGCTTGTTTGCCCCATTGCACCAACTTTTTTGCTTTCTTTCTCATTGATCTTTTTCTGATTGTTTTCTTTTGATGACAAAGTACTTTTATTTCTGTTGTTACTATCGTTACTATTGTTGGAATTATTGTTTGTACTGGAATCATTAGCAATCCTCGTGCATGTATTGTTCTGGCCTGGTTCTTTTTCAGTATTGTTTACGGCCATGGATCCAAGCTTCAACTTCAGGGAATAATTTTCCTCCATTAAAATTGAGTTTCTAGAACGCTCCTCTTGAAGTAAACGGTTTAGTTCAGCCAAGCTATCAGCCATTTTCCCCACAGAAATAAATTGGGCAATCAAAGTATCAGGGTAAGAAGAGGAGAAGGAACCACCCTCTTGTGAGGCTGGCTCGTTCACCTCCTCGTACCCAAGTACACTGGCTTTCGTAGAGGGTGGAGTATGTGGAGAAATTTTTTCTGAATCATTAGTAATGTTTGCAGGCTCGTTGATGGAGTTTGCTTTGCTGTTGATGAAATGTGAGTCTTCCTCATTTACGATAAGTTTCTTGTCCTTAATCATCTGGTCAAGAACAGACTTCGCGCACGTGTAACTTAGGCCATGTTTGGATTCAGCTTCACGCAGTATAAAATTTGTGTCAGGTTTGTATAAAATAAAGGTTTGCAGTATAAAATTTGTGTCAGCCAACATGTTACAAGTCTCAGACAGCAAAGTGCATAGATCTCGTATTGACAAATCGAAATAGGTGTGTGCAACAAACTACTACAGTTGAAACTGGCTTGTCAGATTTCCATAAAATGATTGTCTCTGTTCTTTCTTTCACTTTCCCTAAGCACGGGCCAACCGTAATTAGCTATAGAAATTACAAAAAATTTAACGAAACTGTCTTCAGAAATGATCGGCTGGACGCATTAGGGAAAATAGAACCATCCAATTTGAATTACACTTCTTTCGATACTACTTATAATAGAGTTCTAGGCAAACATGCTCCAATTAAAGATAAATATGTGCTTGCTGTGTGGAGCTGTTCAATTAGGGAAAGTTATTTTTGGGACACCCAGTATATCCTAGGAAGACATGATAGCACCCTTAGTGTCCGAAAGTTTTTCTTTGTAGTAAGATCCCCGGCTTTGAAGCAATGTGTTAGGTCAGCTAACTTAAGATTAGATGGACATGTGCTATTTTTGATTCCGTTGTTTGTAAGGTGCGTAATATCTTTATAGCAATGATTAGCAGTTGGCCTAAGTATATCAACAGGATTGTTTCCCTTCATTTATCTAATCGATAGACTTCGTTTAAGACTTGGGTGGGGTCTACATGGGAGAATTCAAATTTTTCATGTGTCCCATGCATATCTTCATAATTTCCTTAATACTTGGGTGGCTAGCATACTTCTTGATTGCATCCACAACTGGGTCAGGAGATCTTTCATATTGCTCTATTACTTCAGGGGGGAATATTAAGTGTTTCTACAATGTTTGCAAAATAAGAATTAAAACACTCGGCGACCTCCTTGTCATCCGATAGTATAGCCTCGTTCTTGACCAAAATTATTTTATCATTGGTACATGTGTCAGTAAAAAAAACAAGATATTCAATCGCTCTGTCCGCCATCTTGGATTTGCTAAAATCAAAATTTTCAACATACGAGTAGATTTCAATCTTTCACTAATGCTTTGATCAACATCGTTTGGCTGCATGAATCAATCTTAGGAAATGATTTACATCCTAAAAATGGTAGTTTTATTTCAGTTTTTGTGAAGCTGTACCTTTTCATGACGTCACACTTGTGACGTCATACCTATCTTTAGAAGTATTTTAATGTAACATGATGCATCACACGTACTGCTACCTGTTGGGTAATTTTCATCACAATGAAGAAGGAAATGGCGATATTAGAGTTGGGGCTGAATCAGCCTCCTTTGGCCATCTAGCAGCTAAAAAATCGCGGTCTGGGTAGGGCCAATACTTTCTAATGACATGAAATAAATGTATGACTGTTCTAAAGCTAATCATAATGCTACGATGTTTGGCACTTGTCTAAGGTTATCTGCCACACTAGTTTACATCCGTCGCAAGATTCATCAGTTTTGAACAAGTTAAAGATTTGGCTCCTTTAGTAAAGCAAGCGACGTGCTAGCCTGTGTTCCAGACCACTTGAAAAGAAAAGTAAGTGGTTTGATCACTGAGCGCAAATTCGTGTACATAAATTTTCCCCAGAATCTGAGGAAAAATTAGTATATGTAATGAATAATTTGCATAATGACCATTTGTTTTGTTATGGGATAGAAAAGCCTGTCTCTTGCGAATAGCTACAGGAAACTCATATCACAATACAAAGAATATGATATTTCAATGCCTGCCAATCCTATTGATTTTTATGTCCGTAGTGAGTTATAACGACCGTCTCGTATTGTTTCAAACACATAGATTCACAACGACATCCGCTGTGTTCAGATTTGCAGCCAATCAGATGTGTAAGAGATTGCCTTTAATTATTTCGCAATTCAATTCAACGTCTGAACATAGATTTGTGCTCAGTTGCACAGACCACTTACTTTTCTTTCAAGTGGTCTGGAACACAGGCTAGCGACGTGCCGGAAGATGAAGAATTGTAAAGGCGAGATAAAATTTTGTAATGAGTTGATCCTTCGTTAATTGCTTCAGTAAATGCTTCAGTGCCTACAAAAGCTACAGAAGTTGGCTTACCACACGCCAAGACAAAAGCGGCTTTTGGCTATAAATAAGGAGGGTTTGTCCAAGTGACATAATTGGTTCTAACCTGCGTTTGGTGCATTTGAAAGCAGAGAAGAAGAATTCATAAACAGAAGAGATGAAAACGTTTGTTCTTGCGATTTTCGCATGCGTCATCTTGATGGCAATGGCATCTGAACATGAGGTAAAGAGATATGATTTCAATTTTATCAAGGCTTAGTTTTCACACTCAGTCTTACACATTAATTTTGTATCTCATTCATTCACTAACTCCGAAAGAATGGTCTCTCCACAGAAACCCAGATTCAACTCATAGGTTAGTCATTCAGCCTGTCATCTGTGAAAGTTTTCTGTTCACACAATATTTGTTCCAATTTATATCGGAATTGCTCACCAGATACTATGTTCTTTGTGTTCATAGGATATCTAATTCAATTTAGATCTAATTCAATTACCCATTCCTAAAGTTTATTCCTCTCACAGAGAACGAAATTCTAGTTCACACAATAATCGGATTCAATTTGTATTGAATTTGTTCACCAAATCCAATAGCCTCTCTGTTCATACATTGCCTATTTAAACTGGTCCATTGATCCAGTACAAAAGTTTGTTGTCTTCACAAGATATCTATTTCGATTTCAACTTAATTCCGAACTGAAGCGATTACATACGCTTTCTTTCTTTCTTTCTTTCTTTGAACGTTGTGAAAACGCAATCGCTTATCATAGGCTCTGGTCCAAACATCCGTAAGATAGAAACCCAGCCTGATGCTCAACCATCTTTTTCAATCGGTGGTCAGGAAATTGAAATGATTGCTAATAGAAAATACTTAGGTGTTCAAGTAGATAGTCAACTTAACTGGGACAAACATGTCGGTACTATCAAGACCAAGGCTAATCGAGCCCTTCGACTTATTAAATATTCTAAGAAATATCTTCCATCTGATGTGCTCAACAAAATGTACAGAGGCATTGTCGAGCCCCAGTTGAGCTACTTTTGTTCCGTCTGGGGCTGCTGCAGTGAATCAAAAATTAACGCCTTGCAAAAAATCCAAAACAGAGCTGCAAGAATCGTGACAAATAGCCCTTACGATGCTTCTGCTGCTCCACTAATTCAGAATCTTGGCTGGGCTGGCCGACTATCAGTAATCTTATAAGAAAAGAAACCGCCACGCTAACATACAAGTCTTTGAATTCGTTTGCCCCAGTCTACATGAGAAATCTATTTACTAAGTATTCAGATGATAAAGACCGATCTTTGCGCTCAACAGAAACTGATCTTAGGTTACCGTTATTAAAAACTGCCAATGGCCAAAAGGCTTTTTCATATCGCGGTGCAAAACTTTGGAACAGTTTAGAAAGAGAAGCAAAATTGGCACCTTCCCTGAAATCTTTCAAGGAACGACTATAGAGGGCAGTACAAATTTACTTTCTTGTTCTTTTTCATATCTATTGTATTTTATTGTAAATTAGGCATTTTAGCATATTATATTGTAAATTAGGTATATGAATTTCTTTTGTTATTAGTTTAGTCTCTTTTCCTTTAATTTTTTATTTTAAACAGGTCAGTTTGAAAAACATTTATTTATAAATGAAACTTATACCTGTATAAAGATTTTAAAATGAAATGAATAAATTACATACATGGACAAAGAACTAGATAGAGAATGTAAGTGGCTCACTGCAGGAGCGGATCCAGGGATTTTGTTGAGGGGTGCTGAGGAAAGCCGACGGGGTCAGAAAATTTGTTGAGGGCCACACCCTCTACTTTGCCAGAAACGATGACCACGCCCTTTTTTGGCTGCAAAAACCAACAGTTAACGCGAAAAGATGCCACTAATCAACCCTGTAATTTGATACTTTTATATACTTTTAGAGTAACAAACATGGAGTGGCTAGTTGGGAAATAAATCCACTAGTAATGTCCCCTAATGTCCATACTAATTGAAATTGAATGACTCTTGTCGCCATTCAGCATGTCTCTTTGTTGATTTGAATCGGAACTTTCAATCACGTATGGAAATTGTCTTTGTGATCAACTGTCAATAGACTAACACACATCGCACAAAGCAACAGAACAGATTAAAAAGGCCTTATACCTTTGATCCTGGCAAACATTTGTTTGTCTCCTGTAGGTCTAATGTCAAATCCATGAAAAGTTCTGATTCAACTCGATCAGAAATGCGGCTTTATTGCAAATATGAATGATATGAAGTATTTAGAATTTCAGCCAAAAAGGCTTGTTTGTGAAGTGCATACCTGACTGGAAGAAATTCTCTCGCTCTTGCCTTCTCCTTGGCCGGAAACTAAAAACCATAACAAGAAACTTTGAACTAAATTTTGCAACTCTTTGCAAAGGGTTAGGCCCAAATATCAAAATTTGGTGAAAGCTCCCTTCTTTTTCTTGTTTCTATTGTCAAACAAACTCCGCATTCTTTCTAAACGTACCTCTTGCATCCTTGCAGAGCGACGGCCTAACGCTTCTTCTCATCACAAGGTATGACACCAAGTGCGAGTAGAGTTTCTAGCACGGCAAGAACAACGTCTTCCAGTGCCTCACATGGAATGGTTTGGTCCATCGAGCATCCCTCAAGCAGCTTCTGGATCAAAGTCAGAACTCTTTGATCAAGCCGAGCACCCCTCAAATACAGTTTTGATTGGCTTAGCCTTGAAAATTTGGATCTCGGATGCTCCCGCTAAAACTGAGCATCCATCAATCAATCATGCTATTGGTCAAGCATTTGATCATGTGAGCTGAGGGATGCTCAGCGCGACAGGGAAACTGCGCCGAAAGAAACTGCGGACCACCTTGCAATAAAGTACAGTCTCGCAGAATGCATACCAAATCCCCCTGCGATGTAGAGATTGCGTAGTGTTTTGCACATTTTACATACAACTGAAGCCAAGAGAACGTCAATAAAATCCTGTTTGGAGCCGGCGCTGAGTTTACAGTCGAAGGGATGTGGTGATGTTGCAGGGATTGCCTTATCACTTCAATTATTCAAAAAGTTATGATTTTCAATGGATCATCCAAATCAGCTAATTATGCAGGAAAAGCATAAATTTCGATTTTTAACGGGTGCTTGAGCACCCGTTGCGCCCCTTTGGATCCGCCCCTGCACTGTAAGGTTTTTTTTCTCTTTTGATCAAGAAGTCATTACATAGAATGCCTTGAGTGACCTCTGTCCCAAAGATGCTCACCATAAGTTCACTGCGAGAGAGCCATGATTTCAGAGTATCAGACTAGAAACTGTTGAGATTTAGAAATTGCAAAAGTTTGGTTTCTAAAGAAATACAATCAAACTATTTCATGTGGTGCAATTAAGATGCTTTTGCATTACTATCAAATTCATAATGTCATTTCCATTCTCTGCTTCTTGAGAACAAAACAGTCTGTGGTGCAAAAATCTTTCTTTTGGCGAAGTCAATTTCCTCAATTGATTTGAAATAAAATCCAGTCATAACATTTTTGTTGATAACTAGTACTTAGGTCGTCACTAGCTACATCTAAGCAGGTGCAGAAAGGGGGCAGAACCCAGCACCCTTGCAACACATTCAAAGGCAAGATCAGCAAGATTCGTCCATTTACTTTGTGCAGGCTGATAGGTCGTGTTTCCTTTTCCAAGGAAACTGATGATACATTGCAATAAGAAAAATATTTTACATCAGTGGTCACAAAATGCTGCAGAGCTGTATTTGCTTAGTAACAAAATAAAGCGTAACTCTGTTTTTTTTTCTGACTGGATGCCACTGACACAATTGCTTTTTGGCAGGATGATCAGCTTTTCATTCAGTTCAACAAGTAGATATTCCTTTTTCTGTGATGGAAAATATTGTCGCAATGGTTGCAAAGGCCGAAGTATTTCTGTAGCAAAACACCTTACCACAGGCAGAAGCATGTGGAAGCATACGAGCCTCAGTTTCAGTTTCAGCTTCATTTATATTTAAATTCCACTACATACAATCTTATAAATAACAATAACAACGAGTAACTAAACAACAATGAAATAAACACCATTACAGAAAAGTAACAAATTAATATGGAAAATTGTTACAATATACAAAAACAAAGATAAAAGCAAGATAAATTGTATGGAGGGAATTACTTAGAGGAGGAACTTTCTCAATAGGTAAACAAATTGAGGAGGGAGCCCCTCCCTCTATGCTAGTATAACTTCAAATGAACGTGGGTTGCTTTGAATAATTCCAAGAAATATATGCATTTGCTACTCATACTATAATTTTGAGTACTGCATTCCCCCTTTTTGAGATAAGAGGCACAAAAACCGAAGCCCCCAACTGCATGAGGCTACAGATGTCAAAGGCCAAGATCCAACCACACACACAAAGCCCAGTACCCACAAGTGAACACCAGACCCAGCATGCAGAACAAGTCCCCAGCCCCAAAAACCAAGACCCCAAACAGCAAAGAAGCCTCTTTTGCAATCCGAGGCTTTCTAAAAAATGCGAAAAACGCGGGGAAAGTTTAAAATATTCTGAATCAAAGAGTCGGAGAGTAAGAACCTAAAATCGCACCTTGAGTGATGGAGAAGTCGAAAAAATCACTTTGCTGATATCGTCTACATGTAACTTGATAGTGGTTGTCAATGACAGTCAATGACAGTCATAGACAGTCATTTTGGCCAATTCAAAGACATTCATTTTTTGGCAGTTATTGGTCATTTCGATTGCAATTTTTTTCAGGCACAAGAGGGTACTAGCTCAGGCCTAAACCTTGAAGATTTTTTTGCCATATATTTCAGGAAACTGTATAATCAAACAAAAATATAAGAGGAAAATTTCCTTGAAAATAAAGTGAACTTTTCATGCAGTAAAGGAGATGCAATGTACTTTTCTTTGAGACTGCTGTACTTTGGTCAACATTAAACAAATCTTCATGGCTTCCATGTAGCCAGAAACAAGCTTTTATGTGGCTACATAAGACAAATGGCAGACATTTATTCAGTTATGTGATTTCTGTGTAGAGGACGGTCATTGCCATTAGCGCGGTTTCCCTTTGAAGTCATTAAGGTGCAATTTTGCATAGTAAGGAAAACAAAGGGATTTGATGATTGTCTCTTGTGGCGTTGAAGGACAACTGACAAGCGAGGCTGGGATTTGTATGTATAGCGATATAAAAGCTTTAAGTTCAAAGGGTAGAAGACTGAAACCAAACCATACAATATGGCTTCAACCATATTTTTGCATCAGTGTATGGATGTGTAATGGAAATGATACATCTATATTAGTGCTTATGTTCTGTTGACCTGAGAAGAATATACAAATGTTCTGTTCCTTTTTGAGTTCTAGTTGTTAACACATTGAGTAATGCACTGCTTACTTTAGTGCCATCTAAACGAAATAGCCTGCAGGGCATATCAGTGATTCACTGGACTTGCCCAAGTCGTCTTATAAGAAAGAAAGTGACGACTTGTCGCAAACAGCTGCTCTGTAATTATTCATAAGATGCATGTGACCTGACTTGACCCAATGTTTGTAATAAGACCTAACCGCAAGGAATGGGAAAACCAGGAGGTCAGTTGTATCTGTTTACACTGGTGCGTACATTTTGGAAATGGTAGCGCCAATACATAAACATCTGTTCATTTTGACATACAGCTATTTATGTTTCAATGTTGGTTTGCCCCCGTCATTTCCCCTTCAGGGAAAAGCAGCATCTTGTCTGCTATTGGTCATACATTATGATCAAACGTGCCATCTGCCGTACCAAAAACCGTCCGGCCATCCAGCTATGTTATCCAGCTGTTCGCTGTTCGCGGCAAGTCGTCTCTTCCTTTCTTCCAGGACGACTTAGGCAAGTCCAGTAATTCTCAAGAATAGGGGTATACATGTCTGAAACGTTGCGAAAAAATGTCAATGAATAGGGTCAAACTACGAAGTCATTTTTCAGTGAAAGGGGTATGTTTTGGAAAGGTTCAGACAAGCATGTGTATCACTTTTATATTGAAGTGCACCAGCCGTATCTTGTGTCACAAGAACTGGAACCATACCGGGTGAGCCAGAAAAAAGTTGCCACTTTTGAAAATTCATAGCATCAAGATTACTCCACAGATTTGAATCATTCAAATTCTAGTTAGAAGCCGAAAGATTGGAGTATTTTTGTGATTTTTCTCACTGTCCTACCAGCACTAGAAGTATTGGTAAATCTAACTTTACAAAGATTTTATGGTTGCAAAATGACGAAAAAAGGGCCTAAAACATTGATCAAATCGTAAGGATTCTATTCAAATCGAACAATAGGCCATGGGCGTTTCACTTCCCTCAAGAGCTATAAGACATCGATTTTCAAACAAATGCGAAAGATTTTCAATCCCAAGGAAGTTAATGCCTAGAGGATATCTCTCACCAATGAGAAATTGCATTTCCTTAATTATTTTGTGCGAGAAGTCATTTATGCATTGATCGATATTTTGGGCCATTTTCCAGTATTTAATCAACCATGAAATTTTTGTAAAGTTGAATTTACCTATATTTGTAGTGGTCGTGAGACAACGAGAAGAATCACAAAAATACTTCGACCTTTTGGCTTTTAACTAGAATTAGAATCATTCAAATCTGTGAAATACTCTTGCTGTTATGAATTTTCAAAAGTGGGAACTTTTTTCTGGCTCACCCGGTATTCCTGACAATATTTGAGAAAGACAGGCAATAGCTCGTTTTAGAAAATATCTTAGAGACTATTTTTTGAACCTTTGAAGGTACAGGACCCAGCCACGACCCCTTGGTGGAGCTGCAAAAATGGGGTTTTTGTTGTTTTCTTTCACATGTTTCTAAATTTATGTTATCGATAGGCTATTAATTTTGCAAATTTGTACCCTGAAGCTTGCATTAATTCCGGCGAATGACTTTCATGTATCTGTTTGCTTTCTCCTTTGAGTTGTATTTGAAAGAAGTCAAAATTATTTTTAATCCATGAATAAAAATTCAAAGAAAGAATGCAATGTCTCTTGGCGTCATTTGTACTCCTCTTTGAGGATCACTCACAAGTTCTATCCAAGTGAAGTGTAAATCATGGACCAGAATATCTCCAAGTTTGTCATTGATTTTCAATGCTCTTAACCCTATTCTACCCAGCCACATTTTTTGATGTTCCCCTGGAAGAGGGGGGCATTATGGCCTTCCTGTTTATGTCTGTTTCTGCTGAAGCTCTATGGAACAGTACTTATATCTATTACGTGGCCAACTGAACAAGTCCAGTCTTAATTGACCACGTGGCTCATTGCTAGGCAACCGAAAGGTTTCAAGTGGTGACATATAAAGGTTCAGTACTGAAAGCAGAGAAAGTGCTAATAACTTAGCATTTTAATAGATGAGAATTCATAAAATAGAGTAAATATAAAGAAAACTTGACTTCCTATACATTGAAAGTAAGGTTTTGAAAATTCTTCGTTATTATATATCATTAGTATTCTATCATTATTATATGTCAGCGTTATTATGATGATATGTAATAATGATCCATGCTCATCCATGACCTCATCCATGTTGATGACGTCATTGAAAAGGTTTTTTGCTAATGTATACAAACATAAGAAAAATTATTTATCAAATGCAAGCTCTTTCAAAGACCAATCGATTGGTACCAGTTTCGGTGCATTTCAATCGAAAACCAGAGAATTATGATAGTTTTTGTCACTTGCTTTTCAGCCACTCTTTAAATAAGGTATTGTTAATGTCACTTGACAATATTTATGAAAATGAAACTTTTAAAATTTGATAGGTTATTAAGTCTTAGGAAAAGTCACCTTAGTTTCGGTAAAATTGGTTAAGATAAATCAAAAATAATTGATGAAGAAAGCAGCCAAATACTTCAACAAAATATTTTCTACCTAAATTTGTCTTTTACCGATGAATCAAACTCGAAAACGTTTGAGATTAAATGATTCATGATCGAATAACAGGCCACCAAATGCTTAAACTTGTTCTCGCTCAGCCTTTAGCTGTGAAATGTTCCTCTCTCATAACTGTGTATGTTGCTCTTAAGCAGATGGCGCGCAAGTTTATTGAACCAAAGGTGAACATGATCTGTTAGAAATGCACTGGGTTGTCTGTGGAGGCTTCACAGCAAGAAATATCTAAATTTCCCAATAGTATTATCGTGGAAATTTAGGAAGAATGGACAGTTTTCTCTAGAAAATTGAAGGGAAACGGAAATTTCCACATCCCTGTTAGGAAACTGTTAGAAAAGTGCCGTTTCCCCAAAATTTCCAAGGAAAATTTCACCATTTTATGCAGTGCTTTCTGTTTTGAAAACACACCGCTGTCTCAAAATACTTAGTGAGAATATGTGTCAGCTTGCAATGATAAGTTGTTCCAATTTTATATTCCTGCTGCTTCAGCAGAAGCAGCATGTGACTGTTGTGTATGTGGCTTTAAGGTCGGTTTACACGGGCGTTTTTTCCTAAATGCTTTTTCAAAGTTTTTCTAAAATTTTCAACACTTAGAAAAAATTTATCGTGTAACAGGAAAACATTTACTGTGAAGTTTGATCTTATCTCCCATTTTTAATCTCGTTAATTGATTTTAATGAAGCATCGTTGACGATTTCATTCCGGCCATTTGTAATCCCCGGCATTCGGCATCCGGCATTCGACATCCGGCATTCGGCATCTCGGCATCGATATCAAGTATGTTAGTTGGACAATAGATACAACCGAAAAAATTCTATCCAGGGGGTAGGGCAATGACCAGATTACGAAGTATAGCTGTTTGAAGTAAAATACCACATCGAATATCATTGGCTGGGCTTCACTGTAACCGTTACAATACAGAATGGACTGTGAAGAAACCAAGCAGAAGCTCTGTCTGGATCACCTATCACGGAAATCAAATGTTAAATTTCATGTTTCACGTTAATGAAGTATGGCATTTTCACCAGTTGCGAAGCCACAGGGGAGGTGGGAATGGAGGGTCCAGACCCCTCTATTTTTCCAAAAGACGGGCCCTGCGATTCACACAAAAACGCAATAAAATCTATCTCTCAGGAGGGGTAACAAGCTCAGTTGTTTTTATCATGTAGTTCAACAATCTCATGAAATATTCTTAACAAATACTTGCTGAAAATTTAGCTAAAGGGGCGTTGCCTTCGTTTTCCGAGAGTTTGAAAGGCGTGGTCACCCAAGGTTTTTCCGGGGCTACGCCCCAAATCCCATCACTTCTCGAGTGGGCTCTGCCACTGATTTTGACGCGTCACGAAAGTGAATACTGTCTTAACACGTGGCTTAAGAATGGCCAAAAGATATGGCAAATCATGTTTCTCGAAATACCCTTTACCACAGAATAAACTGTGCCTTTACCATCCTTTGTAAATATTTCGGGGTGTGGAGGGCGGGGAATCTTCCCCCTTAGAGATTCCACTTTTGCTCCAGGCGTGTCTCTCCCTCAAAAAGGGAACGAGAACGAAAAGTTTTTGAAAATTTCTGGGGAACTAAAATACTTCATTGCAAACAGTAAAGCATTTCTAGGGAGTGATTTGCGTTCTTGTTTTCCATCTTGACAAAAATAAATTTCAATGCTATTCGTTTATGAAATGAATGAAGAAATGATTTTTGGTGCTGAATTTATTTTTGGACAATATGTTTTGTGTGCATTTTTATTGCTTATGGCGTCAGAAATGCATCATTGTGCCTGATAATGTCTAAATTGATCTGGTCTAAAACACCACACAAGTGGAACACAAATGAACACAAGTGGAACACAAATAAACACAAATGAACACAAATGAACACAAGTGGAACACAAGTGGAACACAAATGAACACAAGTGGAACACAAATAAACGCAAATAGAACACAAATTTTGGTGTAAAGAACGGGAAAATTTCTTCTAATTTCAAGAATTTATACCAAAATTGCTACCTTTTTCCAAAAAGAATTCTAATAGGAACACTTTCTCAGCAGAAAAAGCAGGGAAGTACGAGGGACATTTTACTCATTCAATAAAGCTTGCGCATTTTTCAGGACTGGACTTCTACGATTTTCATGGATTTTTCTTGATAACAAAAGGAGTTTACCAAAAAGGCATATGAGATTATTTGGAAGAAGGAGAGAGGGGAATGAATGCCGTGAAACCGGACTTGGGAACCATCCTTGCTAATATTTCTTTCATTTGAAATGATTGATAAGACTTTAAGTTCATTCTTTGCACTTGAATAGCCAAGTTGGACATCCAAATACATTTTTGTTCGTTGAAAGATCAAATTATGCCTAAACAATGTGTCGTAGAATGGAAAATCTTTGCATTCTTCCGGTAGCAAGAAACTACACAATCGTTCACTCCCCTAGTAACCAGTTCTGTTTGGTATTTCGACCTTGCAGCAAAAAAATACAAGGAAAGTAAAGCATGCATTCTCCTCTCTCTCACTCCCAAATAATCTCCTACACCTCTTTGGTAAACTCCTTTTGTTATCAAGAAAACTCCATGAAAATATTAGAAGTTCAGTGCTGAAAAAGTCGCATGCTTGTTGAATGAGTAAAATGCCCCTCGTACTTCCCTGCCTATTCTGCTGAGAAAATATTCCTCTTAGCATTCTCTTTGGAGAAAGGTAGCAATTTGGTATAAATTCTCGAAATTTGAAGAAATTTTCCTGTTTTTACACCAACATTTGTTTTCTACTTGTGTTCATTTGTGTTCCACTTGTGTTCATTTGTGTTCCACTTGTGTTCACTTGTGTTCACTTGTGTGCACTTGTGTTCACTTGTGTGCACTTGTGTTCCACTTGTGTGGTGTTTTAGATCAGATCGTCTAAATTACGGTACTGCTGTGGGAGGGCATGAAGCGCAGAGATCAGATTGCATGTTTCTTTGAGCTTAATTTGAAATTAGAAAACTTATCTGCACATTTCAACTCCTGCTTACAAAATTTAAACAAAGCTATGCATAACTTCATTTTTATCCTGCCAAAGCTCTGATACCTCCTTGGTAGGACTGTTGATTCTTGTAATTTGTATAACTAACATACTTGATATCGATGCCGAGATGCCGAATGCCGATGCCGGATGCCTAATGCCGGGGATTACAAATGCCTTTTATTCCGATCCTGCTTCTTAATTTTTTTTCAAAAGAGCCGACAAAATTTGACGTAGCTGAATGACTTTGTTCGAATATTTTGGCGCGCGATTTGAATTTATTCTCGTCGAGGATGGGCGGATAACTGGAAAACATCATCTAAGAGATGACGAAGCAAACTTCTGCTTCAATTGGTAACAAACAGCTTTCAAGAAAAATACGATTCTTTACAGTTAAAATTTATGTTCGATTCTAGCTTGTTCTGCTGTTTCGCATTGTTCTCCCAAGTTCTACTCTTAGTGAAAACATGGATATACTGGCTCTTGACAACGATCGCTGATATCGATCTTACATTCGAGATATTCCGCTGTTATTTCACATATCTCCAATATTTATGTTTCAATCCAGTTAGATTGTTTGGAAGCGAGTTGCTAGTGACGTCATGATCTTATTCCGGTTTTTATCGCGCTCTGTCAATTTGTAGCAAAATCGAAAATCGAAAGAGAAAATATCCTTATTATGGAAGTACTTCTAACCTACAGCCATAAAGTCGTTGGAGATACTCAATTCGAATAAGTTTTCACTCTCTGTGAAGATACATTCAAAGCACGCGCCAAAATATTTGAGCAAAGTCGGTCAACTACGTCAAATTTTGTCAGCTACTTTGAAAAAAAATTTAAGAAGCGATATCATTCTGACCCACGATCAGCATAAAATCGTCAACGTTGGCTCATTAAAATCAATTAATGGGATTAAAGGTGGGAGATAAGATCAAACTTCACAGTAAATGTCTTCGTGTTATAGGATAACTTTTTTCCAAATATTGAAAATTTCTGAAAAGCTTTACAAAAAAAGTTAGGAAAAGCGCCCATGTAAACTGGCCTTTAGACTCAAAGTCAGTGACAGACACGTATCAGGGGCGTACAACTTCATTTTTTGTGAATTGCAAGCTAGCAAGCTTGTGTTGCTGTGATACATTGGAACCGTTCAATACAAGGTTATGGATGTATGTTGATTTGAAATAGACGATACCATTTTTCAAGCCACTCCTTGGTATATATTTCCTCAGCAGTTATGGCTGATGCTTCATACCCTGAAAAGTGACAGAAGAAAAGCTTCGAGTATGCTTAATAATGTTTTCATTGTTCAAGGCAGTGAAGAAGAATAGTATCACCAAAAGAATGTTAAAAGAATTGATCATTAGGCTGCTTTGTGTGGATCATGCTGGGTTGATTGAGTTTGAAAGCATATAGCAAACTAGCAGTCGATCAGATTTTGTAGAAGAAGGATGCAATGCATTAAGCACACGTTAAGTTAGATATGACAATTTGTAGGTCAATGCCAATCATGTCTTTCCAAAGATGTGAATATTTCAAAAAGGTTTGAAGTTGAGCGATGATACATTCCACTGCGTCATAATGTATATGAAAGAGAATGAATTTTATAATGGAATTTTTAACAAATTCAAAATGGAACTAAAAACGATCTCACAGACATTATAATGCAAAATAATTGCCGACAGTAACGCTATTCAGTTTTGTAATTCCGCTTTTCGCTTCATTCAGCACATCTCTTTTTCCCTTTCTGATAAGAAGAAAGATATTTGAGAGGCGAATTCGACCTGAGAGAGAATTGTGAAAAGAAAAATATTCTTTGGATAACTATTTAAAAAAGAGCTGTTGTTGCATGTTTCTAAGTCATTGCGGTATCCATAGTGTTCACCAGACTATGTCTTCTCCTCATTGCAAAGATATAGACCTCACGATTGAACCAGTGATGTATCTTTGCAATGAGAAGGAGGCACAATGTGGTGACCTCTATGGATACGGCAATGACCTAAACATAGGGAGTTGTTGGCTCGAATCCTACTCAGGCCGGATTCATTGCCTATGTACTTTTTTTTAACTTTCATTTCGTCATCTTGCCATACCTAGAATTGCTTCATTTATCTAAAAATTGTGCCATGTTCATCTTCCAGCTTCCTCCAACAGTAAAGATGGAAACAACCAAAGGGAAAGACGCTCAACGCAAAAATAAAGGTAGGTACCATGTAAAAATTTTTTTGATACTTAAAATAAAGACAAAGAGTAGACTTAGATCATAGCGTTGCAAAATCATTTATTAGTTTTGGTAGGCAATCAAAATGAACAATCTAATCTCTTCATGGTCAAAAGCAACAATTACAATTTAGTTCCTGTGGAAATTCTCGTCCTTGCGGCTTAGGTAAAGCATGGCCCTTTGCTTTAACGATTATCTTCTGAGGCCAAGTAGAACTTGAAGGAAGTCATTTTATAAAATTTGGATGTACTGATGCTTGCCGAAACAAAAATTGATTCTACTTTTCCAATGGGGCAATTTGCCATAGAGGGATTCGCAAATCCTTTTCGATTAGACAGAAATGCAAATGGCGGTGGCTTACTAGTTTATGTCCGAAATGATGTACCTTCGCATCAATAAAAGTCTTTCAAATTTTCTGACGATATCGAATGCATTTAGTTTCAAAATAAATTTGAGGAAAAAGAAATGCGTACTTTTTAGCGTTTATCGACCACCAACGCAATATCGGGATAATCTGCTTGAAAATCTTGGTCATGCGCTTGACAACTACAGTGAAAACTATGAGAATTTTATGTTTTTAAGGGATTTTGATATGACTGAAACTGAGGAACAGCTCAAAAACTTTTTGGACCTACCGGGTGTCCCAAAAGAAAGTATCCGGATTTGGTCGACCCTAGCGATAATAATATAGCGTGAATCAATCCGAAATGATTGTCAGAGCATACCTCGATAGCCAACTTGAACATAGATACCTGGTTTTTTTATATCGGTGCATTGAGAGTGAAGATATTAATCTTCAAACGACAAATTTGCCTCCACCTCCAAACCAGAGCCTTGACATTTTGGCCTGAACAAATTCTTGAAGCACAGTGAATAAAATCAACAAAATTTGAAGACAGCACAACAGATGCGTTTTGCAAAGTACAGTTTATGTGAGACATTTCGTCAAGGGAGCTCCGAAATTAGCTTCATTTATTTCAATATCGACAATTTATCTAACACTTACTATTCATCAGTGAAAGTACTCCTTTGAGCATCAACACCTTCTTGGCACCGTCGAATCATTCCTTGAAAAGAATTTATCAGACCTCTCGAGAGTATTGCATATCACATTTTATAAATTCATTGCTGTCGCTCTGATCATATGACTACAGCAATGCCATATTTGGACAGTGTTCAACAAACAATTCGTTTAAATTGTCAATGACTTTTGTGTCGTCTGCCAGATTGATCTCAAACATGCACCATTTGATTGTATTGACGAATGCTTCCATTTCATCATTTTATATTAACATATATATTTCATATTTGCTTACATCAGCAACATCTTATATTTATGAAGCAATTCACATTAATGACGTCATTGCTCCATTAGATTACATTAAAGTAAATAATAGAGTAAATTACAAAGATTTTTGTCTTGTTTGCTGCATCTTATCAATTTGGTTCATTCCAAGTTCGTTACTAGATTTACTAGAGAAGAGGATCAAAATGGAAACTATAATCGCGTTAAAGTGTATATATTGAATCAACAACGTGTTCCCTACTGCTTAAAACAAATTTTGAGAGAATCGGTTGAGCAGTTAACTAAACAGAACCTTTCTTTTTAAGAAGATAAAAAATTGCCAATTTTCCTTGGTTCTTGGTTGTCTAGCAATAAATCACCCAGCTAATTAATTGCAATTGCTATATTTAAAAAGCCAATTGTCTTAGGAACAATAGGGGTAATTGTTATTGTTACATCTTTTGTAGTTTTTGAGAAGGGTCTCCAGTATAAAGTAACTAAAAATCGCCCAGTTCTAATATGGTTAACCGTATTTTGGCTGTGGGGGGCAAACTTGCCCCTCTAGTAGATTTTTTTTAACACCTCTGATAGGAGAAATTTTATGGCCATGAAACGTCTTGTCTCTTTGCAGCTACTGGTTGTGAAACTACTCAAAAGAAGTTTCATTGAATGTTTTTACAAATGAGGGGGAGGGAGACAATTTTCTGGGATTGACTCTGGAATAATTGCAAATTCTCAAATCACAAATATCGCGAAAAAAGTATCGAATTTTCAGTATCATGCAAATTCCATTTGTAGTGTAGTGTTATTTGATGTATTCTTTCATACTTTACATGTTTGGATGGCAATTGTGCTCCTAACTTGATATTATCGTGATTTTCCTGATTTTGGCCAATTTTGCCACTTTTCTGGACAGCACAAAAAAAATGCTGACGTGAGCAAAGATGATGGCTAATTTTAGATTAACTTTTAAATTTTCAAAATGTACATGCCTGAGGCTACTAGCACACCAAATTTTGTTGCTCTATCTATTACCAGTCAAGAGTTAGATAAGGGGGGTTTTTGCCCCCCAAACCAAAATTGGACGTATCAGATAGCCCAACCACCAAAGGGTTAAAAGAGCAGCTGTGATTGCGAAAAAGGGTCTCAAACATGCATAAAGCCAATTTTGATTAGAACGAAGGGCTATTAATTACATGAATTCATTGTTTATATAACTAAACGTCTTGATTTCTGTCAACATGTAGATGACATAGAAGAAAAGGTTGATGAAAAGGACAAAACTATTTCAGCTGAGAAGCAGAAACTAAGAACAGAGGTACTGAGAATTTTGGAAAAATATGAAGAACTAAAGCTCGAGAAGGCTGTCTATGGAGAATGGGACGAGATCGAATTACGGCATTTGGGCTTCGCCTGGACTGGAGTTGTTTACGAGGCCAACAAACTTAAGCATGGGGGTATCAGACTGAGGAGAAGAAAACGAGGTGAGTTTAGAATACAATGCTTTGTAAAGCGGTGTATATTTCTACGTAGAGCCTCACCATCCAAACTAAAGTTTTTTCAGAGTAAGAAACATTGGTAGTGTTATTATTGGCGATTGAAGACATTTATCTTGTCCCAATTCAACTACTGTCCTCTTGTTTGGATGTTCTGTGATAGAACACTGAACAATAAAATTAACCGTATTCACGAGCGGGCATTACGGATAGCCTACAAAGATATGACATCAGATTATGATACAATGTTACTCAGAGACAATGCAGTCCGAATCCACATAAGAAATTTACAGTTGCTGATGACTGAGGTCTATAAAACAAAATGGGAGCTTAATCCTAGTTTCATGAAGGAGATCTTCGTTGAAAAACGCAGTTCTTATGGGTTAAGAGGCTGCCATGATCTACTATTGCCTCAAGTGCGCACTACGTGCAATGGCTTGGAGACGATATCTTTTCGCGGGTGCAGATTATGGCAGGCACTTCCCAATGACATAAAGCAGTCAGAAACCCTCTCCAGCTTTAAACGGAGAATCAAAGTCTGGAGAGGAGTAGAATGCAATTGTAGACTTTGTAGACCTTTCGTGGCTCAGGTTGGGTTCCTGAACTGATCTATTTTACTACTTTGTAAATACCGTCGAAAAGAACATTGTAAATATAGAAAACATTGTAAAAATGTATTTATAGATAACTATTCTTTATTTGCCTTTTTTTTCTTTTTTTTTTACAACTTTTACTTTTTTAGATAGTAGGCCTGAGTTAGCTCTTGTTTTTATAGCTATTTTGTATGTTGCCTACTTTAAATAAATCAATAATAATAATATTGGCTACTTTAACATTAATTCTGTTAGAAATGAATTTAATGTACTCCAAGAAATCGCTTCACAAAGTCTAAATGCCTTGATGATTGCTGAAACAAAAATTGATGCTACTTTTCCGACGGGCAATTTGCCATGGAGGGATTTGCAGCTCTCTTTCGATTAGACTGAAATGCAAATGGCGGTGGCATAGTCTGTGTCCGACGTGATATACCCTCACATCAGGTAAATTCTTTCAAATTTCCGAGGACATCGAATGCATTAACCCTTTCACGCCCGGCTAAAATTACGCTTAACAGGAAAACCTAATATAGATCGTCGTTTTCCAGGGGGTATCATAATCAGTGATTCAATAAGCAATAGATAAATGCAATGTCCATAAACTTTCAAATCAATCAAAATTCTAAAAGCTTCACCCCCTGAAAAAGTCGCAGTTCTCAATGAATACTGTTGGGCCATATGGCCCTTCCGGCTGTGAACGGGTTAATTTCGAAATAAATTAGAGGAATAAGAAAATGGGTGCTGTTCAGTGTTCATCAACCACCAACCCAGTCTCAAGATTATTTATTTGAGAACCTTTGTCGTGCTCTCGACCACTACAGTGACAATTACGAAAACTTTATGTGTATAGAAGATTTTAATATGATTGAAACTGAGGAACTGTGGACAAATTTTTTGGACCTATATAGTTTCAAATATCTTATGCAGCAGCCAACATGTTACAAATATCAAACAGCAAGATGTATCAATGTTGTATAAACCTATTTTACACCTGGCCGAATTTCCGCGCGGAATCAAGGTTTCATGACGATGTCGCTGTGCATAGTGTATATTGAAAGAAGAAAGCCCAAAATGGAACTACCGAGGTGTGAAATGGCGTGAAATTGATTAAATATGGCTGCCTTCAATCGGAGAAGATTCTTGCTGTTAAAAGCAAACTTGTTGTTGCTTCTTTACCTTCTACGTCGAACAATAAACCTAAAAACCTAAGGGTAAAAGCAAAGGAAATATTGGGTACGAAGAATTTACTTGTTGTTTTGCTCCTAGGCCTATTCATTATTTACGGCACTCACCATCTTTGTTGAAAGCTAGTACCAACTTTTTCCAAGCATTTACATTGACGTTTCGCTGCTTGTAGTCAGGAACTTTCTTATTCCAAATACTTAGGTACTTTCTCAATTCCACCAGGAATGATTCCTTGTCAAACTCAATCAGTTCAGTTTTGTTGTTGTCGCAACAAAACCTTGCTAATTGGGTCTGGGTCCTTTTTCGTTGCTAGAAACGCTGGCAACAGAGATCGAGCTCTCTTTTTGAGCATTTGGCATGATTCCTGGAGCTAACTGTAAAAATATTGAAGCTATCTGCTCATTTCTCTCAACGCCGTTGATCCAGTCCAGCAGGGCTCTCCTGTCAAACAAGGACGCCATGTTGGAAGGAACTATCGCTGATACGCAATCATCATTCTTTGGCTTGATTGGTAGGAAAGATGAGCGGAATTTTTCGCCACGGAAAAGTTGAAGTGGTTTCTACTTTTCCACCACGGAAATATTCCGCTAAATTTAATCTTCAAAATTTTTCTGCGGATGCATTTTGGCGGAATATTCCGCTTCCGCCAAAGGATTCCGCCTGGTGTAGAATGAGCTTTACAGTTGAAACTGGATGGTCAGACTTTCATAAAATGGTTGTTACTGTCCTTAAAACCACCCTACCAAGACAAGGGCCAACTGTAGTAAACTTTGTCCCAGAAAAAAGGTAGCGGATTTGATCATGGCTAGCGCTAAGGATTTAGCTTGAATCAGTCGGAAATTAGTTTTAAACTATTCCCCGATAGTTAACTAGAAGATAGATACCTTGTTTGCTGATATTGGAGCATTGAGAGAAGAAATTGTTATCATGAAAGTCGAGATTTACCTCCACCTCTAAACCAGAGCTTTTGGGTTTTGGCCTAAGTTGTTGACACACTTGTTGTGGAATCACCTTCATCATCATCATCATCATCATCATCATCATCATCATCATCATCATTAATTTATTTAAAGTAGGCTAAAAAGGTGAGAAACAAATAGCTAAATTACAGCTAATTAAGGCCTACTGTACATAATTTTTACAATATCTAAAATAGCTAAATTAGGAAAAAAAACAATTTTTACAATGTATATATATATAAATATGTTACAAGATAAAAACGACTATCCTGTTAGGAACCCAACTTGCGGAATATATCTTTTGCAAAGTCTGCAGTTGCATTCACCACCTTTCCAACATTTAATTTGGTTTTTTGAAAATAGGAAGGGTATTTGATTGTTTTATTTCTTGCGGCAATAGTTGCCACAATCTGTTCCCAAGATAGGCTATGGTCTCAATCCCAAAGGACGTGGTTCGCACCTTTGGAAGTTGAGCATCATTGCCATGTCTTAGCTTATAGTCCATACTTCGTTCCTGAAAAATGTCCTTCATGAAAGGTGGATTTAGATGGGATTTTGTTTTGAAGATTTCCGTCATTAGCAACTGCAGGTTCCGCACATGGATGGGCACCGAATTGCTCTGCTCCAGGAGATAACCAAAATCATTTCCATGATCTTTATACGCAATGTGCAATGCCCTTTCATGAACATGATTTATTCTATGATTTATGGTTCTATCATAAAACATTCACACAAGTGGGCAGTAGCTGAAGTGAGATAAAACGTCCAAGTCAGGGCCCGGAGGAGTTTGATAATTTCTCAATGAACTTCGAGTTGATGTTATCCAAAATGCACGCCGAAAATCAATTCTGCGTTATCATTACTGGTGATTTCAACTGTAGGTCAACTCAGTGGTGGGAAAATGATATAGAAAATAATGAAGGTAAACTATTTGAGCCACTAACTTCTGACAACAGTCTTCATCAGTTGATATCTGAGCCAACCCATTTGATGAGCGATTCAAAATCCTGTATCGATCTGATATTTACTGACCAGCCCAATCTTTTTATTGAGTCTGGTGTTCATCCGTCACTTCATGAGCAATGCCACCATCAGATTGTTTACGGAAAATTGTCTGTTTCAAACATAACACTACCTCCGTACACCCGTAAGATTTGGTACTACGATAAGGCAGACTTTGTAGCTATTAGAAAGAGCATTGAAATGTTTTCTTGGAATGAACATCTTAACAACTTGAAATGTCCTAATGAGCAGGTAAAACTTCTCAACGAAGTCCTTTTGAATATTTTCTCTAATTTCATTCCCAACAAAGTTAAAACAATTAGGCCTCGCCAAGCACCGTGGATAACGCAAGCCGTCAAAAATTTTCTAAGAAAAAAAAATCGTGCATATAAAAGCTTCGTGAGGAATGGTCGGCCTGATGACAAGCTTGAAGGTATCCAAAAGATGATAACTGAAGGTGCAAGAATGATTGATGAAGCCAAATGCAATTACTTCCGTAAGGCAGGAAAAACTCTGGCTGATCCTGGTACCAATGCCAAAACCTACTGGACCTTAATCAACACCGTTCTAAACAACGTAAAGATTCCTATGATACCACCTCTTCTAGAAAACGGGGTGTTTGTAACCGATTTTACCGAAAAGGCACAAATACTTAATGACTATTTCATACTTCAGTGCACGACCATTGACACAGGTAGTGAAATCCCTCGAGATACTCCAGTAACCACGACTCTGATAAGTGATTTTGTTATCTCCGATGAGAAGATTCTTAATATCATAAGATCACTTTATCCTAACAAAGCACATGGCTGGGATGAAATATCTGTGAGAATGATAAAGTTGAGCGATAGTGCTTTGGTTCTTCCACTTTAAAAGATTTTCGCAAATTGCTTGAGGTGTGGTGTATTTCCTTCTATATGGAAATGTGCAAATGTAGTGCCGGTTCATAAGAAAAACGAGAAAAATGTGAAGGGGAATTACCGTCCTATTTCTCTCTTGCAAATTTTTGGAAAAATACTTGAAAAACTCATATATGACTCTCTATACTCGCATCTTGTGTCACATCAAATACTTGACCCAAATCAATCAGGTTTTCGCCCAGGTGACTCGACAATTAACCAGTTACTCTCAATAACACATACAATATTTGATGCGTTTGACTGTAATCCTCCTCTAGATGTTCGTTCTGTGTATCTTGATATTTCTAAGGCATTTGATAGGGTTTGGCACGATGGTCTAATTTATAAATTGAAACGGTGTGGTGTTTCAGGACAACTTCTTTTTCTGATCCAAAATTTCCTCAAGAATCGAAAGCAGAGAACCGTACTCAATGGACAGAGTTCTAATTGGGGAGACATTTCGGCAGGTGTGCCCCAGGGCTCTATTCTAGGACCCTTGCTTTTCCTCGTGTATATAAATGATCTAGCCACAGGCCTGAAGTGCAATATTAAGCTATTTGCAGATGATTCATCATTGTTCACAGTGGTAGAAGATTCCAATACAGCCGCCAATGATTTGAACCATGACTTGGACTTGATAAGTCAGTGGGCTCATACTTGGAGAATGTCATTTAATCCTGATCCGCTTAAACAAGCTGCTGAATTAACTTTTTCAAGGAAAAAAAATGAAATTGATCATCCAGTAATCCTTTTTAACGACGTGCCTGTGAAGAAAGTTGACAAACATAAACATTTAGGAATTATTCTGGACTCAACGCTATCCTTTTCAGCCCATATAAAATCAGCTATCCCTAAAACAAGGAAGGGCATCGGCTTGCTGAAATGTCTCTCCAAATATCTGCCCAGGCATTCCCTAAACGAATTATATAAGCTCTATGTTCGACCCCACCTTGACTATGGTGATGTTATTTACCATATTCCAGCCAAAGTATGTGAATTCAGCCAAAATATAATCTTACCTAATGTAATGGAAAAGCTAGAGTCTGTTCAGTATTCTGCTGCTTTGGCTGTAACTGGATCATGGAGGGGAACTTCTCGCGAAAAACTTTACGCAGAGCTTGGCTGGGAGTCATTAAGTTCCCGAAGATGGAGTAGACGCCTTACGTTGTTCTACAAGTTTGTAAATAATCTTAGCCCTGATTATACAGTATTTCCAATTCCCCCTTTTCATCAGTCGCAGTACTGTCTTCGGAATCAGGATGTCATTGGCCGACTGAGGGCAAGAACAGAAAAATTCAAGTCCAGTTTTTATCCATACTGTTTATCTGAATGGAACAAGCTTGAGCCTGAATTGAGACTTGCACCCTCAGTTACCGTTTTCAAGAAAAAGCTCCTATCAAAAATCCACCCCCCTGCAAAATCTGTTTTTGGAATTTACGATCCAATGGGTTTGTCCCTTCTTACTCAACTTAGGGTTGGTCTCAGTAAGCTAAATTTTCACAAATTCAAGCATAATTTCAGGGATACCATAAACCCAATGTGCCCAACAAATGATGGTGTTGAGGATACAGAACACTTTTTGTTGCTCTGCCCGTCTTTTGATGATCAACGAAGAGATCTTCTCGCTGGAATTGAAGAATTATTACGACCTTTTGTGCAAATCGCTAACCTTTCAAACGATGCTTTGACACAGCTCTTGCTATATGGCGATAAAGACCTTTCTTATGAAATGAACAGTGACATTCTTAGATTGACTATACGTTTCATTCCTGAAACTGGTCGGTTTGATTGAGATCTTATTGAAGCTTCAGCTGTGTACAAAGCAACCACCAAGTTCCTTTGCGTAAATGTTCTTGTTACTTCCCTTGTAAATTCTGTTTCATATTAGATGTCAGATCCCTTAGTCATCTAAAACCATGACGAGCTTCCGCTCGCGACCTTTCCATATTTTCTCATCCGAACACTGATCCAACATTTAATATGAGACAGAACCCTAGTAGTATATCCTGTAGTCTTAGCTTAATGTTGTGTGTCTCTATGTTTTTGGCCTTGGGGTAGTGGTTTTTTTCCGCTCCCCTTGGTATCGTCTCTGTGGTGTCGTCTAGTAGTTTTGGATAGGTATAGTAGAACGTATAAATTGTTTGTAAATTATTTTATATGAATATAAAAAAAAAAGATAAAACAAACGCTCTCATTAAAAGCTGCAATTTTTCAGTGTCCATGTGGAAGGAGACACGGGCAAGAGGATGTAGTTTTTGGCCGGCTTTTCTACACAAGGTCTTGACATATTCATTGAAAGAAAGTGATTGATCGAAAGTGATACCAAGAAGATTTTCTTCTGTGCTTTCCTTCACGCAAGCCCCACCTATTTTGATTGTGATTTCGTTACCTCCCCTCGCACCAAAAACCATTAAATGGCATTTGTTTTCATTTAGTTTCATAGAATTATTTGGGAACCATTCAGTTATTTCAAGGGCATCATGTTCTAAATGCGCAATGACAGTTTCGATCTTAGGACCACACGCATAGATAGTCGTATCGTCCGCATAGTTGCAGACTTTGGTTTCCTCCAGGAACATGAAAAGGTCATTCAGATATATGTTGAACAAGAGGGGTCCTAAGACTGAACCTTGCGGTACACCCAAGAGGGTTTCCGTCCATGTGCTGAATGAACCATTGATCTTCACTCTCTGCTTCTTGTTGGTGAGATAGCTATGGATGAACAGCGAGGCAGATCTACTGAAACCATATGCATTCAATTTTGCAATCAATAATTCGTCATTTAGACAATCGAAGGCTTTCGAAGGGTCCGTCAGGACGGCCCCAGCGACGCCTCCACTGTCTATTGACTTCTTGCAGGTTTCCACAAAATGTAGAAGTGCATGCTGTGTACCATAGCCCTCTCGAAACCCGCAAAGGAGTGGGGACAAGAAGCTTTGGACAAACGGTAACATTTGATCTTGCATCATCCTATCGTATATTTTAGATACTGACGGTAAAACTGTGATGGGTCGATAGTTTTTTTTCGTAAAGGCATCTTCTTTTTTGAACAGCGAACTAATATCTCCGGCCTTCAGTTCTTTAGGAAAAATACCTTTGGATAAACCATAGTTGTACAGATTTTGAATGACTGCACAGAAAACATCAGAATTTTCCTTAAGAATTCTTGCGGGTATAGAATTGATCGGAGAAGCCTTTTTCGAATTAAGTTTTTTGATTTGGACAGCAACATCTTCAGTGGTGACCTCTCTAAAATCAAATTTAACGGAAGACGTAGTATTTTCCTTGATTTTGCATATGCTTGGATGTGACTGAAATTTCATTACGGCATTGTCGATTGGATCTACTATATCATTTGTCGGTACTAATAATGATTCATTGGCAGAGATCCCTCAGCTTTCTGTAATACTTGCAAAATATTTGTTGAAAATTTCTGCAATTGCAGAGTCTTTGCTTACCATTTTTCCGTCCTCAAGCAAAGTGATAGATGAATTTACCTGCACCTTGTCTGAAAATAGTGGCTTTACTGTCTTCCAGAACTTATGATTATCTGCAGAGTCCCCGAGGTCGATGTTCCCATAGTAATCAAATTTTGCCTTCCGCAGCAATTTCACGCATTTGTTCCTCTGCCTTTTATATGCTTTGCGGTTTTCCTCAGTTCTATGATCGTTGTATCTATTACGAAGCTTGGTTCTATGCATATTTTCTTTACGCAAAGCTTTTTTCATGAAAGGCCCATCGTTTGCACGAATATATTTTCGCTTAACAGGTGCATGTTCATTCAGCACGGCCATAACTACCGCCCCAAAAGCATCATAGTCCCCATTCTCACTTAATTCGTGTGAGATCATATAAAAGAGATGATTTCTGAAGTCTATGGTGCCAAATCTGCTGTAGTCTCTATAGGTGATAATCTTAGGCCCCCTCTTAACATATCCACCTTTTAAGACAGATTATTGATGGAAATCGAAATCGAACTTGAAATAAAATTCACGAATTTTTATCACAAAGAGACATCTCCTTTCATTCAACAAAACCTTTGATTTACACCTGCCGAATAAAAGTTCTTCATCAGCGAAATAATTCTCTTGGCTGTGAAAAATATTCGTTGTTGAATAAAATGCATCTGTTGTCATTGAAATTATTACGAAGCAAACAATCCCGTATACCCAAAGGATAGAAATTCACTAGGATAAGATCCTTGTGCTCACTCGTGCTTAAATTTTTTCTACCTTGTAAATTCATTTTGACTGAAGAAAGATATTCCTTGGTGATTATATTCATTGATGAGTGTCATTTTTTAGTTTTTACATTTCCATTCAAAGGTGTACCTAGGCACGCTGGTCCTTGTTCAGAATATCTACGCTATGACTGTTCTGGAGGAGATTCCCCAAAACAGCGCATTGGTAGTTCAGGCCAAAACCTAAAAACTCTGGTTTCGAGATAGAGGCAAATCTGGACTTTCAAGATATAAATGTCTACTCTTTATGTTCTAATATCAACAAACAAGGTATCTATCTTCAAGTTAACTATCAAGGAATAGTCCAAAGATGATTTCCGATGGATTCGAGCTCAATTCTTTACGCTAGCCTTGATCAAATCTGTTACCTTTTATTGGGACACCCGGTACAGGAATTTCAAAAATTTTACGAAAATTGTTTTTAGAAATGATCTTCTAGAGGAACTAAAAAGAATTGGATTAATTACACTTCACTCGAAACTACATTTGACAAAGTATTACAAACATGCTCCAATTAAAAAGAAATATGTGCGGGCAAATGACAAACCATTCTTGACTTGTACTCTATGCAAAGCGGTCATGTTGCGTACCAAATTACGTAATAGATATAATAAAGACCAAACTGTTGAGAATGGGAACAAATTTCGCAATCATCGAAACTCCTGTGTTAAGTTATTTCGAAGGGAAAAAGTCAATTATTACAATAACCTAGACATTTTTCTTGTTTCCGACAATAAGAAATGTTGGAAAAGTGTAAAACCTTCCTTCTGGGACAAATTGGAGACAAATAATACAATAGTTTTGATTGAAGATGAAACCATTACTTCCAATGATGTTGAGGTAGCAGAAACTATGAACGAATTTTTGAACGACTCCTTTGGCATAAATGAAAACTGACGTTACGAAAATACAACAGAAGGGACCACAGATCCTGTTGGTAAGGCAGTTTCAAACCATTGGCAAAACTTTTCAATCATCATAGCATCCTAAAAATCAAATATCACTGTCAAAATGTCGGTTCCTTTCATTTTCAGAAAGTTACCCCTGATGCTATTGACAGAGCGGCTAGAGATTTAAACCCTAAGAGAACTACAACGCAGAAAGTCGCCCCTCCAAAAATTCTTAAATCTAATTCTGATGTGTGCGTAGGAACTTTTAAGCAAATTTTAAATGATTGCATTGAACTTATCCTTTCCCAATGAACTCTAGTTGGCGGATGTCACATCTCTTCCAAAGAATGGACCAAGCAATACAAGGACTAACTTTAGGCCAATTAGCATTATGCCTACGGTCTCAAAGCTATTTGAAAGAATAATGGATAAGCAAATTGTTGCTTATATTACATCCTTTTTATCGTCACTTCTCTGTGGTTTTCGAAAAGGTTGTAGTGCCCAGCATGCACTTGTAAGGCTTTTAGAAAAATTCAAGATTAGCCTTGATGAAGGTGGTAAGGCAGGTGCTGTATTGATGGATCTCTCCAAGGCCTTTGATTGTATCAGACATGATCTTTTGATTACAAAATTGCATGCCTACGGTTTCACTCACAAAGCATTAACACTGATTAATGATTACCTCACAAATAGACAACAAAGAATCAAAGTAAATTGGTCATTCATTTCTTGGAAAAACGTTACACGTGATGTTCCCCAGAGGTTGCTTTTAGGACCTCTACCGGGTGAGTAAAAAAAAACGCCCGGCGTTTTGAAAGGCTACTGCTCAATGAGTATATGAGCAATTATATTCTGCAATACCAGATTGAATAGCTGATATGTTCAATTATTTTAGAAATGTTTGTACCTAAAATCAGTTACTCCGTTCAGATTCTGTAAGCGATTTTCTCAAATGAATCACTTCGAGAAACCGTAAAAAACGTGGTAAAATTACATGTGAAAATTCCTAACGTGTTTACCTCCCAGCGATGACTTTCAGCACACTTTAGGATGTGCTTCCTTTTGGCGGGTAGAAAGTCTTTCCCTATAGTGTGAATAACTTATTCAGGGGGATTCCATTTTCCCATGAGAACAAAAGACGTGAACACATCCAAGAGACATTATTGCTAAGAAGGAGAACAAAGTCAAATCTTGCTTGGTTTTATCACTGGTTTTTGCAGTTTCTCGAAAGGGGCCTTCTGTAGAAAATCTCCTATTTCGACGGATAGGAATGGCCAATTAAGGCCGGGTAAATTTCTGAACCTAATTCGACATATCGGGGATAAAATAAGACATTCTTCAATATTATTGCTTGGATATTCAGGGAGCAGGATTTTCAACGCCGGAAGTTTTCATTGACTTACCCAGTATTTTCTAACATCTACATCAATGATCTTGCGCTGTGACTTCAATATGCGGATATATGCATCTATGCAGATTATACCACAATCTATACCTGTGATAAGAGCCTGAAGGATATAACTCATAGACTTTAAGGAACCTGTCATAAAGTATCTACTACAGGGGGCGGAGGATATTCGATTTTGACCAAAATATTTTTCAAAGCCCCCGTTGAAAAGGAGTAAGAAATTCTGTGGCCCATCATCCAACAAGATTCATTTTCGTGGCTCATTTCAATTTGAATTTTCGAAATTTGCCCATAGCACCCCATAGGACAAACAAGATGCTCTCCTCTTTACACTTCATCTTCAAACTTTGATTATGACACTAATATTGTTGCCGCACCATAGACCTAACACCATTTTATACTGAACTATTGTGTCTGTTTATAGCATAACTGTGCCTACTAACTGAAAGCTAATTGTGGTTTGGGCAGTGGCAAGGCAACACATCTACCCTTCGTCCTTATGATTATTGCCTAGCTTTGTTGATGTAGCAAAGAATCATCAATTTTAACCCTATTTTGGTTGGGGGGGGCAACCCTAGTAGATTTTTTTAAATAACTCTGCGAGGAAGAATTTTATAGCCATGAAACTTCTTGACTTTTTGCAACTACTTATTGTGCAACTTCTCAAAAAGTTTCATTGAAATGTTTTGAAAAATGAGGGGGCGGGAGCCAATTTTCTGGGACTGACCCAGGAAAAATCGCAAATTCTCAAATCTCAATTATCGCGAAAAAGGAGCAGAAGTGGAATATTTTGCAAATTTCTTTTTTAATTTTGTGTTATTTGATGCATTCTATCATAAATACCATGTTTGGATGGAAAATAAGCTCCAAATTTAATTTTATCTCGATTTTCCTGATTTTGGCCAATTTTGCCGCTTTTCTTGACCACACAAAGGAAAATGCTGACGTAAGCAAAAATGGTGGCTATTTTTAAGTAAATTTTTATATTTACAGAAAGTACATGCCTGAAGCTTTTAGCACACCAAATTTGGTCGCTCTATCCATTACCAGTAAAGAGTTAGGTAGGGGGGGGCTTTTTTGCCCCCCCCAACCAAAATAGTACTATCAAATAGCCCAACCACTATAGGGTTAAAAGAACGGCTTTAAAAATATTAGCCTCCAAACTTTGAGTTTGCTTTCACCTCAATGCACTTTCAGCATTCAACAAAGAGAAGCAAGCTCTAAGAATTTGCATGTATTTTTGCGTTGATGGGCTGATGCAAGGATTCAAAGAAGGATGGTTCAATTATGAACATTTAGGGGCAGAAAGCAAAACAGGCATCAGAAAAGGGAAAATCCGCGTGTGCTTTGAAAAAAGTGAATGAAACTGGAGAGTTGAACCCGTGACTAGTTTCGATTCTAACTACAAAGCTGAAGTGATTTTAGGTTTTTTCAAGACTTTCGAATTTTCTCTCGCATAGGTTTCACAGTATTGTCAACATTTCAAAAAACTTTTGTAAGCTTACTTATTGACACATTTCGTGGCCCATTCAAAATTTGTAAATATTTTCTGAGGCCAATTGTCAAGCCCATCAAATGTTTGGCGGTCCCGGCCTATATCCTCCGCCCCCCTGTAGCAGATACTCTATGACAGGTCCCTAACATGACTGTAATGTAGTGCAGCTTCAGAACGGTTTGCCGAAAACTTCATGAAATTGAATGAAGATAAATGCTATCTTCTGGTAATTATGTCATTCAGCGCGGAAAAAGACACCGGGCCATCGAGTTTCCACTATGAATGGCACCTACAATATAAATTGACTTTTATTTACAAGAAACACACATGATACTTACAATGTGAATTAGTTTATTTACAAGAAAACAAAAATATGAAAAAAAACAGTTATGCGGACAAATGATAGACACAATTGAAAGAATTATGAATACAGTCACAAGAGATATGTTGCTGCAATTCACATAATTGTACTTAATCTATAATCGTCTCGTATATTCGATAGAACAAACTATTTCATCTAAAATTTCCTATGATAAGCAATAAGTCTAATTAAAAACTTTTAAATTTTCTGGTGTAGTGCTCTTCTCCATATGTTCTGGCCTCTAAAACAGAAAACTGGATAGAAATTGGACAATTCATTCCAAAGTTATGACTGTTCAAAGATTGTGCATCAGATGGCTAAATTCGACGTCATAGTTCGCCAAGCGCCCCACGTTTTTTCTGACTCACCCGGTACATAGTACCTCTATCTTTTAGTCTGGTGGTTCTTTGATGACAGAAAGTCTAATTCAGAAAAAGTACATGAGACACTTGATTGGATTGGATTTATCCCAGGACCAACTGGAATGGTGGCAGATGGTGTAAATGCACTTCTTTATGCAGCCGAGGGGAATTATAAGGAGGCTGGCAAATCTGCCCTTGCTGCTGTTCCAGTGATCGGGGAGAAGGTTGCTGCTGCTAAACAGCTAAAGAAAGCACATAATGCCCTGAAAACATTCAATGAATTGCAAACGATAAAGAAATATGGTAAAAAGGCAGAAGATACAGCCGAATTTATTATTCATAATGCTGGTTAGCAAAAAACTTATGTGGCCGAAAGGAAGAATGACATTGCAACTATTTCAATTGTGATTTGGTAGGCAGCTGATTAGTTAATTATGTATTTTGGTTAAATCACACCATATTTCATATGTTATATCTAATATTTCAAATTATTGCTCTATTTCACTTGAAAGAAATACAATAAAACTGCGTAATGATATATGTCGAGATCATCAAGGTTTTTATTGACATTTCATTCATAATTCAATCAAAAGATAACGTTGATTTTACTGGTCTGACTCTGCCACGAAAAATAATTTCAGTGGCCTGCTCTACAGCGCTAGGTGCATGAACAATTTACTTGGTTTGAAAACTCTGGCTACCGCAATAAGTTGTATTCAGTGAATAAAATGCACTTCTTTCAGTTTAAATTCATATAAATGTATATTTTGTCATGGCTAAAGACGACGCTCAGTGAAACGTGGGACTACTTCAAGCACGGTTTGAGGAGGCATATTTTTGAAAAGGAACAAGGAACCTTGAAAAAAAAAACAATCGTAAATTTCATGAAGTTGTAGCTAACTCAGCTGCGGCTACTTTCAGTGCATACGATCCATTTCAGCAAAGGTTCATCTGAAATATGAGAGAAAAGAGCAACATCCCCTTGGTCGAAACGACTCCCTCTTAAACTAGAGACCTTAAAAACCCACAATGAAAATTTGTTCTCTGGGAAGACAAAACAAAATGTGATAACTACAAAACCACCCTGGTAAACTCTGCGCAGCACGGCACGATGGAGGGTGTCAATTATAGTGGAGGGTGCCCAGTATTGCGAAGGGCTATCTTGCAGTACGATGGGGAAAGGGCTCTCATGAAGTACAGAGGAGGCTGCAAGTGCGATGGAGGGCTATCTTGCAGTTCAGTAGAGATTGCAAAGTACGCTGGTATGACATCGATATATCCTCAACGAAAGTCTGTTGCCTTCCAATTTCATTGTCAATAGAGTCATCAAAGTCGATAAACTTGAAAAATCGTCAACATTATTTTCACAAAAATCACAAAAACATTAGTAATAGAAAAATGAAGTATACATCCGCTCATCATTGACCACATTGTCATTGTAATACCGGGTGAGTCAAAAGAAGTTTAGGCGTTTGGAGGGCTGTGGAATGAAGGGTATGTGACCGATATTCAACACTAAGGTGCCACTATCAGTTAAAGGCTAACTTAGATAAGAAAATTTTGTTTGGTAAAATCAAACATCTTTAAGACCCAACAACAACCAAAATGCTACATTGGTACTTAAATCTGTTATTTACAGTATCATCTTTTAATTTGCATACTAGTACCACACGCAACATACATATTTTATTGAATCAAAATGCTAGTAAGGGGTTTGTATAGGAATCGAGAATTCCACCTTCCATTCTGGTCCATGATTTATGTGGCATTGAAGTTTACATTGCCAGTTTGAGATGCTTAATTCGAATTTCAATAGAAGGTAAATCATGGACCAGAATGGAATGTGGAATTTTTGTTCCCAAACATGCCCTTTACCAGCATTTTCCTAATTTCTGGGTTTGCAAGATGAGGGATACTTCCAAACAAAATTTTCTCATCTAAGTTGACCTTTGCCTGATAGATGAACATTTCAGTTTTGAATATTGGTCACATACGTTTTATCACAGCCCTCCAAACGCCTAAACTTTTTTTGACTCACCCGGTATATGGAGAAATTTTCTATGATGGCTACATGTGACAATAAAATAAGGAGAGATTTTTCATTGCTCTGTCCGCCATCTTGGATTTGCTAAAGTCAAAACTTACAGAATGTAAGTACATTTTCATCTTCCGCCAATGCTTTGATCAACATAGTTTGGCTGCATGAATCAACCTTAGAAAATGATTTATTTCCTAAAAATGGTAGTTTTATTTCAGTTTTTGTGTAGTTGTACCATTTCATGACGTCATAGTTATGACGTCATACCTACTTTAGAATTAGTTTTATGTAACATGATGCATCATACGTACAGGTACCTGTTGGGTAATTTTCATCAAAATGAATAAGGAAAAGGAGATTTTAGAGTGGGGGCTGAATCAGCCACATTTAGTCTTCTAGTAGCTCAAAAATTCCGGTCTGAGCAGGGCTAATACTTTCTTATGACATGAATTAATTGTGTCACTGTTCTAGAACGCTGTTTAGGAATAATTATGTCACTTGGACAATCCCTCTTTTATTTATAGCCGATAGCTACTTTTGTCTTGCTGTGTGGTAAGCCAACTTCTGTAACTCTTGCAGACACTGAAGCATTTACTGAGGCAATGAACAAAGGATCAATTCTTTACAGAGTATTCTCTCACCTTCATAATTCATCACTGTTCCAGAGCTAATCATAATGCTATGATGTTTTGCACTTGTCTCATTTTGTGAAAGAAGGTTATCTGGCACACCATTTTAGATCCGTCGCAAGATTAAGCAGTTTTGAATAAGAGAAAGATTTGGTTCCTTCAATAGAGCAAGCGCCGTGCCGGAAGATGAAGAATTATGAAGGCAAGAGAAAACTCTGTAAAGAATTGATCCTTTGTTCATTGCCTCAGTAAATGCTTCAGTGCCTGCAAGAGTTACAGAAGTTGGCTTACCACATAGCAAGACAAAAGTAGCTATCGGCTATAAATAAAAGAGGGATTGTCCAAGTGACATAATTGTTGCTAACCAGCGTTTGGTGCACTTGAAACGAAGAAGAAAAGTCATAAACAGAAGAGATGAAGCCGTTTGTTCTTGCGATTTTTGCATGCATCATACTGATGGCAATGGCATCTGAAAATGAGGTAAACACATATGATTTAGGCTTACTTACTTTTCACACTCAGTTTTACACATGAATTTTGTATCCAATTCATCCACGACTCCGAATGATTGGTCTCTCCATAGAAAGCCAGATTCAACTCATAGGTTAATCATTCAGCCTATCCTGTGTGAAAGTTTTATTTTAAACACACAATATATGCTCAATTTGTATCGGATTTGCTCACCAAATACGATGTTCTTTCTGTTCATACGATATCTAATTCAATTTAGGTCTAATTCATTTACCTATTCCTGAAATTTAATCCATTCACAGAGAACAACATACAATTGATACCTTATGCATTCAGCCTATCCTGTGTTAAAGGATTATTCTGGTGCCTTATCCATTGATCCAGTCCAAAAGTTTGTTGTCTTCACAACGTATCTATGTCGATTTCAACTTTATTCCCAACTCAAGCCATTACACACGAAAAATCAAAGACTTTATATATCAAGGAGAAATAAGCCTTTTGACCATTATCTCTGATAAACTTGAATAATTTTTGACGGGAATTCAAAATTTTCAACGGAGAAGCAACAGAAACGAGGTTGGGAGAACGATTTGAACTCAAAGTTGGCAACGAAAAAGTTTCCTTACAGGTCGTCCTTTTAACTATGCAGGGCAGCGTTTCAGCGGTTTCGTTAGAAGGGGTTTTTGGAAAGTTTTGGCCCAAAAAACAACCTCTATGGGTGGCTCATACATTTCTGAATGCTCGAAACATTTTAGGCAACTAAGTTTTTAGCATCCACAGAAAGGGGTTGAAGTTGAACGTATAACACATATCGCTGTGTTATAATGTGTATGGAAGAGATTGAACAATAATTTCATGCTACGGGGTGTTCAAAAAACGCAACAGATTTGATCCGGGCTAGCGGCAAGAGTTTACATCCAATGAATTCAGAATGATTTGAAATAAAAAAATAATCATCGATGCTTAAATTGAAGATAGATACCTTATTGGTTGATACTGGCGCAATGACGGTAGCAATATTAATGCTGAAAGTAGAGTTTTGCCTCCACTTCAAAATCAGAGCCTGTGGCTTTGGGCCTAAACTGCAAATGCATTGTTTGGGGAGTCTCCGGAATTACGGGGAAATGCTAGGATAAAGCCTTGTGCTGAGAAAAGTATTGGAATAGAAATCCAAACCTTAACTTCACAATCAAATGCATCCAGTTTGCCCTCAAGAGAAATCTTTCTTATTCTAGAAAGTCTCAGAAAGCTAGATTTGCATCTATTAAACAAGTGAACTAGTTTGCTCGAGTGAGTGTAAAAAATAAGTTAGTTTTGCAACCTTCATTGTTTGAGTGAAATAGTCTGTCTCAGCATTATTACGAAACACAATCAAATATACCCACGGGAAAAGCATCCACAAAAAAGATCCTTGAAGATGCTGCGCTGACTAGTGCGGGGCTCTTTTGCTGGTCCACTGCGATTCATATCACTTTGCGTATGTATGCAATCACTTGTTTGTCCATTTTTGTCTTTGGACTTTCTATTGAAATTTTACTTAAATCGTGGGTTCTTGCTAATGACTACTACGTTATGCTGATGACTAAGGAGATTCCCTGAATAGCACGTTTGCAGTTAGGCAAAAATCCGAAAGCTCTGGTTTGGAACTGGAGGCAAAGCTGGACTTTCAACGTTAACATTCCCACCCTCAATGCATCAATACCAACATACAAGGTATTTATCTTCAAGTTGAGTATCAAAAATTAACTGAAAAATTAATATGGGTTGATTTGATTTGAATTCTTTTCGCTATCCCTGATCAAACCTGTTGTGTTTTTCTGGGACACCCGGTAGGTAGTTCTTAATTGAAATTTTTCACAGTTTCACAATAGAATTAAAAGTGATCTTAAGAACAGAAAAATGCAAATGCATTGCCGACAGTACCACTATTTTGCTTTGTAATTCCGCTTTGCGTTCCATTCAGTACATCTCACATCTCACGTTTCACTTTCTGATAAGAAGAAATATATTTGAGAGATGAATTCGACCTGAGAGAGAATTCGAGCTCACAATCTATGGCTTTTCATTCCAGAGCTCTGCCCACCACCAGCTCTGACGATTGAGCCAGTGATGCCCATATCTTTGCAATGAGGAGGAGGAATAATTTGGTGACGACAATGAAATAGAAACATAAGGATTTGTTGCCTCGAATCCCACTCAGGCCGAATTCATAGCCTATGTACTTTTCTTTACCTTTCTCTTTCTCTATCTTTCATTTCGTCATCTTGCCATCCTTAGAATCGCTTCATTTATCTAAAACTTGTGCCATGTTGATCTTCCAGCCTCCTCCAACAGTAAAGGCAGAAGCAACCAAAGGGAAAGACGCTCAACGCAAAGATAAAGGTAGGTACCATGTCGCCGATACTTTAAATAAAGACAAAGAGCAGACATTGATTACAGCGTTGCAAAAACGTTTCTTAGTTTTGGTAGGTAATTTAAATGAACATAATAACCTCTTCATGGTCAAACAAACCAAACACATTTGAGTTCTTTTGGACAGTTTCATCTTTGAGGCTTAGGGGCCCTTTATATGAGCAATCTCAGACCAGCCCGAGTTTCTGATCGGCATGAGTGTCATTTCGGTGTCTGGTCAAATCCCTTAGAGTGTTTACATGAGAACAAGAGATATGAAACTCTTGCCGGTCTGGGTTCGTTTCGGTCTTTCAGATCGATCTGAAAAGTCAGGTCGACCTGAAATTCTCATGTAAACAGAATTCTTTTCAGATCGGGGTGAAATTAAAGTTGTGAATGTAATTGCGGAAGTGATATTGCACAACTGGGAGCCAGTCTTATTGTTAGGTCGTTGGTTTGGTTGTTCTACTCCTGTAGTGTACAGTGCGCAAGAACTAAAAACCACAGTAATTTACTGTGCTAAAACTAAGAAACCAACTGAACTAAGCATAAAAATCTGAGACAGATCAGCCTCCTGTTTTAAATTCAGGCTCTGAAGGAGTATTTGAACCATGAAACCAAAGTAGATCTGCAATACAGTACAAACATACGGTTTATCATCGTTGATTATCCATTTTGATAGCACCTTGTGTTGTTGATAAAGTGGCACCTCGATAAAAATAGGACTATATCCAAAATACGAGAAAACCACGGTCACATTTGCCAATTTCTTGAAAAGTTGGTTAAAAGATACAATAGCTATGATTAAAAGCTAATTTAGGCCAACTAAAAATTGCAATAAACAAGAGCGAATAGTAGTCAAAATGGTAAATTAGAAAATATGCAATGAATTGTTCATCATAAAAAACAAAAAAAGGTTAAAATCAAATGAAGGTTAAGTTATGGAAAAATCTTTTGCACAATCGGCAGTGGCAGCTTTGCCCAGACCAAGGTTCGATTTTGTTTTTAAACTCAATAGGAGATGTTTGTCTGGCCTCTGACGCCCATGATTTCAACAGTCGGAGGCCAAAAGGTCTGAATTGTGATTTTGGATAGAATTCGACGTGCTCACCGCCAAAATGAGAGTCTTAACGGTCAGAAGTGGTACACGAAGCCAGGGGACAGCCCCATAGTTTCCCCTACTGTTGAAAAATTACAATAGTCAGCGGCCAAGCTTGATTTCTTGACCAAATGCATGAGAATGTGGAGGTAAAAACATTTCCCGTCATTTAAGACGATTAAGGAGAGACAGTTACCATTTAAGACGCCCCAAAAGTTACTTTTTGATGTTGGAGTAAGTCAAAAGTAATCGGCCAAAGACCGTTCTTGCTTCAAATTCATGGAAATAATCGTATAAAGCCATTTCTTTTGATTTAAGACAATGAAGGTTGAAAAACATCATTTAAGACGACCCCAAAGTTACCCCTTGATGTTGCAGTAACTCAACAAACATCGGCTAAACACCATTCTTTTTTCAAATTCAAGGTAAGAATCCCACAAAAGCTACCTGCATGCACTGAAGTAAATTCACAGTTTTTAGCCAAGTTCCATTATCTTTTAAATTTCAGGATACAAGTTCTTTTCAGCATGTATACGTGAACGTTTAAGACCATGTAAAGTTCCCACAAACATTGGCTTGAGTAATCTATAACTTTGCTTTGTCTCACTTTGGATCATAGCATAGCAAGGTAATTTAATCTGCTCATTTCTAATCATGCCTCTCGATCTAGTCGGATGAACGTGCTAATGTTTGATTATGTCTTCAACTCTCGGCCATTTGAGCTCTCTTATCCATGTTGCTGCTGGAGCATGTAGCTACTAATGGTATATATTCTGTCAGTTCGATTTTGAAGCTTTTATAACATTGACATTAACAAGCGAGAATTCCCAGCACAGAGAAACAGTAGCGGAAGTTCGGCCCAACAGCGTCTCTGTACATTTGACTACGCGTCTTTTTGGAAGCAATTTCTAACATATTCCAGGAACCCTGAAGAGAGAGATACTTTGGAACCTAAAGCCTTGATGTGCCTACCCCATGCAAGATGTTAGTTAAGTTGTATCCTAAGTATGTAACATTGATTTCAACATCAATGTGCGAGTCGAAGTTACTGTCAAGAGTTTCACAGAGCTCACCAATATCCTTCGAAGAATTTAATTTACCGGTATCGTCGGCATACATTGTTACTTGGCTGTTTCTACCAGTAGACGGCAGATGATTTCCGTATACAAAGAAAAGAAAGCGCCCCAGGCAAGAGCGGTTGAGGAAGTCTACGTTTGGTTTCATCTACATTTGAAGTAACCACGTTTACTTTACAAAGCTTCTGCATGCTCTAGTGATAAGAAGAAAACCAGATATGTTCAAGACCAATCACACTATGCTGCTCTAATTTTTGTGGTAGAATTTCATGATCTACAGGATCTGGGGGATGTGTCAGTGATTCAGCTCCATATACACACATTAGTCACTGGTAGGCTTCAGTGGAGTGCTGGGGCTCATTCAGCAAGGGGAGCAAAGTGTGAAAGTGACGCCCCCTCATTAGTTATTGCTCAAAACATGGTCAAAATATTCCCATTTTGATGCATGCTGCATAGCTCTCCTACCGCATATTAAGAAACACTTACGAAGCTAGCATACAGGTAGCTTTTGGGGCTTCTTAGATGCCTTAACGGGAATATTACCTTGAATTTAAAAAAGGATGGGAGTTGACTGACGACTGTTCATTTTCTACAACATCAAGGGGTAACTTTCCAAAAATTTTTCTGGCTATAATCTGGCTAATGTTTTCTCATCACTCCGTTCAGATTCTGTAGGCTATTTTCTAAAATGAATACTTTTGAGAAACGTTAAAAAACGTGCTAAAGTTACAAGCAAGAATTCCTTATGTGTTTACTTCACAGCAATGACTTTCAGCATGCTTCAGCACGTGCTTTCGTTTTGGCGGGTTGAAAAGTCTTCTCTTAATATCATTCGGTCCCTCGATACAAAAAAGGCACATGGTTGTGATGATATTTCGATCTCAATGATTGAGATATGTGATAGCGCAATTGTAGAACCTCTGTGCTTGATCTTTGAAAAGTGCTTAGAAACAGGTGTTTACCCCACTTCCTGGAAGAGAGCGAACATAATTCCTGTTCACAAGAAGAACAGCAGACAGAGCAAAAGTAACTATCGCCCAATCTCCCTGGAAATGCATCTTGAAATCACAAAAAAGTTGGAGCAGGTTCAATATTCAGCGGCTCTAGCGGTGACTGGAACATGGAGATGTACAAGTAGACAGAAGCTTTATGAGGAATTGGGTTGGGAGACCTTATATCACAGAAGATGGCACCGTAGATTGACTCACTTCTTTTGTTTAAGAAGGTCCAGATCGGCTGAATATCTTTTCAACGAAATACCACAGGAGCGTCAATTAACGTACAGCTTGTGAAATTCAAGGGCATATGAGCAACCAGCGGCAAGAACAGTTCGTTTTTCCAATACTTATTTTCGAAACACGCTGTTCGAATGGAATTCACTTGATAGCGAGATTACGAATGCTGCTACAATCGCGCAATTTAAAAAGAAACTGCTCTTAATCATTCGACCAGTTAAAAATTCTACATATCGCGTGTCTGATATCTCAGGTATAAGATTATTAACTAGGCTCCGTCTTCAATTCAGTGCCTTGAATGAGCATCGCTTTAGACATGCCTTTGACTGCCTCTCTCCAGTCTGTAATTGTGGCTTAGCCAGTGATGATAACGAACATTTCCTCCTGCACTGCCCACAGTATTGCACCCTTCGTTTGGATCTCTTTGGCCAACTCTCTGACATCTCAGGAATCGATCTCACTCGCTTCGATCATAGATCCCAGTGTAATCTTCTTCTATATGGCAGCCCCCGTTGTAGCGAGATAGAAAATAGCATTATTCTCGAGTCTACAATATCCTACATCAAAGGTACGGGCCGTTTTGATTAGGGATACATTATCCTAAACAGCAGCAGCTTTTTTTACTTTTCTTTTTACATTTCTTTCTTAGATGTCGTCTCAGGATAAAGGCTGGAGAACTCTGCAGGAATTATCTTCGAGCATTATTCTTTCCATTATTATATCCCTAGTTCCGTAGAAACTCCTGGCATTTATCCTGAGATACACTTGTTGACTCTTTTGTTTAGTTTACTTATTTATTTATTTTTTCTTTCCCCCTATGATGTGCAACAAATTGAAAATTGTAAGTACCATTCATAGCCAGAACTCGGTGACCTTGTGTCTTTTTTGGCTATGGATGGTACATTAGTTGTATTTAAAATATTCTGTTGATTTTTAAGATGTATAAAAAAGTCTCCCCCCTAGTGTTAATAACTTATTCAGGTGATTCCATTCTCCCATGAGGACAAAATTGATTTTCTCAAACATCAAGGGGTAACTTTTAGGGCGTCTTAAATGGTAACTGTCCCACCTTAATCGTCTTAAATGACCGGAAATGTTTTACCTCCATGTTTTGATGCATTTGATCAAGAAATCAAGTTTGTTCGCTGACTGTTGTAATTTCTCAACAGTACGGGAAAATTTTGGGGCTGTGCCCTGGCTTCGTGTATCACTAGACCCTTTTCCTCAAATCTTTCATTTGCAAATTTTGCAAAGCTGACAAAAATTGCAAAAAACTACTCATAATATAGACTAGTCTTTTAGTAAGTGTTTTTTTTCAACTTGGCAAAAAGTGTCCTTTTATTCAACAAATTTATAGACACGATTTGAGTGGCAAAGCAAGTACTTGCTACATAAAGCCCAAGTTCCATCATATTAACGAGAGATTGAATATTCCATGCTTTTTTCCCGATTCGAAAAGCAGTTTCTGATCGTGAGCTATATAGGTTTGAAGTTAGGAGCCCCAAAGGATGGACATATTCCACTCGTGGTAGTATTGAAATATTCCATATGAAATAACATTTTATCCTGTGGTGCTCTTTTAATAAAATTTTGTACACTTTTGACGGAAGTAATTGCCCACATCTTGACGCAAAATAATTTTGGATTAGATCACACAAGGAAGACTTATTCCACTTAACGTGTTCCACTTAACATCTATATTTAACTGTACCAATAGCACCCAGCCTATGGCATCCTTTAGAGCCATCAAGGATGCCGTAATTCCAATAAAGAATAACAGTAAGCTACACTTTTGCTTGAGGAAACCAAACAAGCGACTTTTGGAATATCTTATCAAAAATCGCTCTCAAATGTATTCTTAAGCCTCAAGTGACTTAAGTTCAGTTTCCAAGCATGCTTATCATCTTAGTTGCAACAAAGTTGTCTTGAAAAGTTCTTTAACTATTTATGATTAAAGTCAACAACACTTCTGCAGAAATGAGCTCTTTATTTTATGGAATATGCATCCTTACATGCTCCAATAGCTCTCAATATATGCTTTTTGAACTTTTTACGGTATTGCAGCAATATGATTATCTTTTAAATAATTCAAGGTTATGTTTTGATGACAATCTACTGACTAAAATTTCTTTGCCTTTCATTGTGATTGCCGACGGAATCGTTCATCCTTTGGTGCTCCTCGGTCCATATTTTGAGGATTCTGTTATTTTAGATAGTATTTCAAAGATAAAAATTATCATAACAATTTTGAGAGATCCAAAATTGACATTCGGTAAACTAAGGTATTTTGGAATATAGAATCCAAATACGCTCCCCACAATGCCGTAAAATTCTAAAGTGGCACTAAACCCGTCTTTGTCCAGAGATATACCAGGTGAGTCAGAAAAAACCTTGGGCGTTTGGCGGACTGTGACGCAGCACTTAGCCATCCGATTGACGTGAACTAAATTTTCCGTGCAGCCAAGAGTCTAAATTAGATCATAAACTTTTCTCCATCGAAATCGGTCATTCGATGCATTTGTTAAAAAAGATTTTCTTCGTAAGACCTTGTATGTAAGTCTTGCAAACTGATGAAATCTTTAGCCAAGCCCCTTCAGCATTTTAGCCTTGCCAGAGTAGCAGGTAAATGTGGTATAATCAGGGGATACTGAAATAGTTAGACCTGATTCACACTACTAGGTTGTTTGGGTCATTGCGGTCATGCAGAGAGACCCAAAATACAAAGACTCGGAGTTTGATGCACGACTCTAAAGACTCAAAAGACCTAGTGTGCATCAGGCTTTAGGGAAAAGTGTTGTCTGCAAGCAGTCCCATTGCGATTTACAGAGCGTTGATCTGCTTGAAGAAACCTCTTTGCAAGACAAAGAAGTGTACATTATTAATGTCTTTCAAATATATTCTTCACTCGGGGAAAGTTATGATAAGACATCCCAGGGGAGAAAATAGTATTTCCTGGCTATTTCATTTTCCTCTGATAATACCACGTGTACCTGTAAACCTTGCCAAGATAAAATGCGGAAGGGGACTGGCAAAAGATTTCACCATTTTGCAAGACTCCCATACAAAGTCTTACGCAGGAAAATCTTTTTTTAACAAATGCACCAAATGACCGATTTCGACGGGAAAAGGTTTATGATCTAAGTTAGACCTTTGGCTTTATGGAAAAATTTTGTTCAAAGCAATCGGATGGCTAAATTCGATGTCACAGTCCGCCAAACGCCCCACATTTTTTCTGACTCACCCGGTAGTCCGTTAAAGTCAAAATCGATCTTTTTAGGACCAAAAAAAATTATTTTCAGATTCTTCGAATGGACCTTTTTTGCCAATTTGAAAAAAACACTGACTTTAGCAAACGAACAACGTTCGAAGCATTCCCACCGGCTTCTTACTTATTTTTCTATAAAACATTGCGTCAGGTCACTTTTTTGGATCACCCGCTAGAAAGTAAAGGCGTTCGCTTCGCTCGCGTTTTAAGATTCCTAGCTTTAGCGCAATGCTTATATGGTTATTGGACTCTTTCAGTGACCACTGTTAGCTTTTTCTCTTTTGGTTGTCTCGTAACAAACAGACAGTACATATATAAACTATGCATCATTCGATTTGGCATGAAGTCAGAGTAGCTATGGTCATTCATAAAAGCTCAAGTGCTCAAGTACCTAAGAATGGTACGCTATACACCAGAAAATGAGAAAATCAGATATTGCCCCTTCTATGCCTTCCGTGTATCTCCTCCCCAATTCAGCTTCACATTAACCTCAACAAACTGTTTCTTTTTCAACACATTAATCCACTAAAGCCCTAGTCAAACGCATCCAACATTTCATCCAACATGCTGAAAACTAATGTTGGATGAATTGTTGGATGCGTTTGACTGCCAATTTTGGATAATCAAACATTTGCAAATTGATGTTGGACGAAGTTTTGATCGAGATGAAAAATAAATTGGGTTTTCAAATGTTGAATGGAATGCTAGATGCGTTTGACGTCTTTATCCAACATTTCGCCAACTTTTCATCTGTCGGCATGAGTTTTACGCTCTAAAAAAGTTGATATTTTGAACAAAATTGAAACTATAATCACCTTCAAAGTGTATATTTTTGAATTAACAACGTCATCCCTACTACTTAAAACAAATTTTGAGAAAATCGGTTCAGCAGTAAAATAAACAGAACTTTTCTTTTTAAGAAGGTAACAAATTACCAATTTTTCTTGGAATTTTTGGCTGCCTGGCAATAAATCACCTGGCTGATTATTTGCCATTGGTATATCTATAAAGTCAATTGTCTAAGGAACATTAAGGGTAATTGTTATTGTTACATTTTTTGTTTGTAGTTTCTGAGAAGGATCCCCATTATAATGCCCACTTCACACTGCAAGTTAAACCAGCTTAAATCAAACCAGGTTTTCGAATAGGGTCTTGTGATTGGTCAATGCAACGAATCCAGTCATTTGATTGGTTGAAATTCTAACTGGTTTAAATAAAGCTGGTTTAAATGTGTCAGTGTGAATGCAGTATAAAGTGACTAAATTTCACCCAGTACTCATTCGTTTAAAAGAACTACCGTGATTGTGAAAAAGGGTCTCAAACATGCACAAAGCCAATTTTGATTAGAACGAAGGGCTGTTAATTACATGAATTCATTGTTTATTCAACTAAATCTCTTGATTTCTCTCAAAATGTAGATGACAAAGAAGAAAAGGTTGAGGAAAAGGACAAAACTATTTCAGCTGAGAAGAAGAAGCTAAGAACAGAGGTAAAGAGAATTTTACAAAGCTATGAAGAACTAAAGCTTGAGAAGGCTGTCTACGGAGAATGGGACGAGATCGAATTACGGCATTTGGGCTTCGCCTGGACTGGAGTTGTGTACGAGGTTAACAAACTTAAGCATAGGGGTATCAAACTGAGGAGAAGAAAACGATGTGAGTATAGAAAACAATTATTGTAAAGCGTATTATATTTTGACACAGAACCTCACCATCCAATCTACAGTTTTCTAGAGTAAGAAAAATTGGTAGGGTTATTATTGGCTACTTCAACATCAATTCCGTTAGAAATGAATTTTATGCACTGCAAGAACTCGTTACACAAAGTCTGGATATCTTGATGATTGCCGCAAGAAAAATTGATGCTACTTTTCTTATGGGGCGATTTGCCATGCAGGTATTTGCAACTCCGTTTCGATTAGACAGAAATGCAAATAGCGGTGGCATTCTAGTCTATGTCCGAAATGATATATTCTCACATCATGTAAATTCTTTCAAGTTTTCTGAAGGCATCGTATGCATTAGTTTCAAAATGAATTCGAGGAAAAGGGAAATGGGTGCTCTTCAGTGTTTATCGACCGCCAACCCAGTCTCAATATTATATATTTGAAATCCTTGGTCGTTCTGTCGACCACTGCAGTGACAATTATGAAAAGTTTATATTCATGGCAGATTTTAATTCGACTGAAATTTAGGAATTGTTAAAAAAAATTGTTTGGACCTACATATGTTCAAATATTTTATGCAGGAGTCAGCATGTTACAAATTTCAAACAGCAAGATGCATCGATCTTGTATAGACAAACCGAAAGAGGAGCTTGTAACGAACTATTACAATTGAAACTGGGCCCAGGGGGGACATTCAGCACATACGCATACGGGGGGGTCAGTCCAAGAAATTTTTCAGGCAACTAAAAAATATCACTTCAGCTTCATCAACCAAAAAATATCAGCTCATTTTATACTTAGAAACCTGTACATGAACATAAAATATCCTGAAACAATGCAAGTAAAGGTCAGGATTGCCTCTAGCGAACCCAGAATATCAGTTACACGATATTTGGTGTCAAAAAATATCATGAAGATAGTTTTAGTTTTATTTGGACCCAAAAATATCACTTTTGGCAATATTCTGACCCAAAAATATCGGACTTACCTCTCCGTATCTACATGTACTGAGTGCCCCCCCCCCCCCTCCTTGGGAAACTGGATTGTCAGATCTTCATGAAATGAAATTCCTGCGTCATATTCATTATTCCCGCAATCAACTAGAGGAGAATCTGAGCCTGCTTGACAGAGGAAACGGTGTCTCGTTTATCATCTTTAACGATTTCAGCCTCAATAAAGTCAATGTTGTACAAGGCTGATAACATTTTTTCATTCTGCAGGGTTGCATATTCATTGCTATAATACAAAGCTTTACTAGTTCTGCTTTCAGCGTTACCAAAGTTAATTCTAATAAGGATATCGCTACTTTTAACGGAATTAGCCAGTTGAAAAAGTAATTGCAGCAGGGTGCATTTGCTTTGTACAAGTTCTGAAAAACGGTAGGCATTGAATGGTTAAATTTTGTGCTTAATTGACATCCATACTCCCAAAAATAGGTTTGGCAGGTCTGGAAAGCCTTTTGAGCTGTTTCCTTCTAGAGGGCGGAGAACGTTCGACAGAAGTTAAGAGGTTTTCTTTTCACTGGGATGAATCCAAAAGCTTTCGTTAAGTTTAATTGGAGTTTATAATTTTTTTCTTGGAACTTGTTAGCCTGGAGTTACCGATCAAACACACTCATTGCTCACCAATCTTGAATGAAAAAGAAAAAAGAAACTTCTTAACCGTATTTTAACCGGGGGGGGGGGGGCTTCTTCGCCACCCCTCCAAACTTTTTTAAATAGCTCCTAAACGATGATAGCTACAGCACTGAAACTTCTGGACTTTTCCTAAAAGTTAATTTGCAATCAGAACATAAACATTTCAATGCCTATTGTTAAGCCACGTGACCACCAGATGTCCATATTTGGAAAGTCGTCACAAATAAAATCGTTTAAATTGCTCTAGTTTCTTCATTTTTGTTGAATCTCATCAATATAAATACCATTCGATTGGTTTCGATGAGTACTTTCATTTGATATATAGTTTATATGTATTTGCTGACATCGGCAATTTATAATTTCTATGACGTCATGCATCTTTATGATGTCATATTTCTAAGGGATTATCAAGTTTTATATTAAAATTCATGACTTGAAATATTGATAAAGCTATCTGATTTCACCTAAATTATGCGAAAGGATTTTTAACCATCATTGTTGAGCAAACAACTTTTGATTGAATCAAAATACCATTTTATTTAATTAGTTAATTTATTAAGGACCATAAATATTCATATAAAACTAAATAAAATATCGAACTAAGACTATCGAGTAAGTATCCGGATTGTTTTAGCTTATTCTAGCCAGTTATATAACATAAAGCTACCTTTTTCTCCTAATAGCTATATTTCGTCAAAATTTGCCATATTTTTGGTTGCCTAGCAACCAATCACGTCACTGAAAGTTAATTGATACTATTTTGGATTCTCCTCTTTGTTTAATTAGGGCACGGCACAAGTTTCATTGTCATAGCTATTATAGTTGTGAAGATAATTAGGTGGGCGAAAAACGATCCCCCCAGTAGAAAATTACTTTTTTTTCATCCTGTTAAAATAGGGTTAATAGGTTTAGCCCTTCAGGTTTGTCCTGTAAAAATCATAAGATCACAGAAAAATATCTTATCACTAACAATGAATCAGTAAAATCATTAACAAGCAACTAAAATCATAGAAAGAATCAAATATACTTAAAATCAGAAGAATGAAGTGCACTATTTTGAGAAGTGAGTTGCCCCTCCGGGCCAGCTGCACCATTAAAGGTTTCGTTGAAGAATGCACACGTTATTAATGGAGTACGTTTGTAATGGAGTATTACCACTTTGCAGCTTCTTTTTGTCTATTTTTACAGAGAACAAATTAATTGCACAAATGACGTTATTCAAATGAGCTAATTTCTGCGAAAATATCACTACAAAATCATCAGTTTCGATGAAATTATATTTTCATATCTGATTTTTGGCTAAAGTGGACCAAAAGCTGCAAAATATTCATGCAAGACCTTCTTTAAATTCAAGTTTAACTTGGAAGCCTGATTTTCACTGATTTTGACTTTATAATGTCAATGTGACGTCATAAGGTGTGGCAGCCACACCCAAATTGTGCTACATGCTACAAGCTACTTGATCCGTGACAGTGCCAAGTCGTATTGAATTCTGAAGAGTCTAACTCAGTTTTCAGAGGGGAGGTGGAAAGAGCCCCCCCCCCCCATAAATGGTAGCTCGAAAAAAGCCCATATGGATTAGGATTGAATAGCAGTAAAGTAGGTATTCTTTTAACTCACCCTACTAAAAATAAAGAAATGATGATGATGATGATGGTGATGATGATGATGATGATGATTGATGATTGATGATTGATGATTGATGATGATGACAATCGAAATTGCGAAAAGAAAAAATACATCTACTATATTATTCGTTGCAGTCGGATGTGGCGTCATTCCCATTGTCTCTCGCCTCAAAGTTTCTTCCTCTTTAGACAATTCGATAGCAAGAACTGCATATATTTCATATTTTCATATTTGAATCTTTTAAGGAGGGTTGCCCTTCGGCCGAAGCCGTTTTTCAAGGGGCCCTCCGATAAAATCTTAATTACAATAAACAGTTAATAATAAAACTAGAATATAAAAAACCATAATTCAAAAGCCTATTTACAATAATGCAGTATTTACAACGGAAAGAAAAAGTTAACCCTTTATTGATTTCTTAAAACCATTTAGGGAGGATGCCGTCTTAGACTCAGCAGGAAGGCTATTCCATAGTTTAGCTCCCCGGAAAGAGAAGCATTTTTGCCCATTTGCTGAATGTTTCTTTGGCAACCTTAAATCAGTCTCAGTGTTCCGGAGGTTGCGGGAGGCGCATGCTGAGTTTCTGGTGAAGAGATTGCACAGGTATTGCGGAGCCAAATCATAGAGTGACTTGAAGACCATTGTTTTAGACTCATTACCAATGAGTTCTTCAATGGTCTTCCAGCCCAACTCCACAATAAGTGGTCTGCTTGGGGTATCAAAGCTGCTATTTGTAATGATTCTAGCAGCACGATTTTGGAGCTTTTGCAGCTGGTTGATTTCTGTAGAACCAGCACAGCCCCAGACAGAGCAACAGCATCGAAAGTGGGGCTCAACAATACCTGTGTAGAGAGTTTTCAAACTAGTCATAGGCAGAAAGGATTTAGCATGTCTCAAAAAGCCGATTGCCCTGGAGACTTTGGTAGAAACTGCCTTAATTTGCTCTTTCCAATCTAAAGAGCAATGGATTTGCACTCCAAGGTACTTTGTCTGTTGAACCACTTCGAGTTCATTGTCACGTATTTTCAGTTCCAAGGCTTCACTTCGACTTTTGAGAGAGTTGTGTTTCTGCTTGTTGGAAATGAGCATTGAATGAGTTTTTGCCACATTCAACGAAAGCTTATTGCCTTGCAGCCAAGTCTCAAGTTTCGTGAGATCGCTATTTATAGCCTCATTCAACTGAGTCAAATCGTGAGACTGATGACAAAGACTGGTGTCGTCAGCATACATAGTCACAGATGAACTTGGAACAGTCTGAGGAAGATCATTTATATAGATTAGGAAGAGAAGCGGGCCAAGGCATGAACCCTGTGGGACTCCCACTTCTATTTCCCCGACATCCGAATCAACGCCATTAACCCTACAAAATTGTTTGCGGTTCGATAGGTAAGACCGAAACCAAGACAGCTCTCGCTGTTGAACACCATAAAGTTCGAGCTTTTACAGAGAATATCATGGTCGACCGTATCAAATGCCTTTTTTCAGGTCAATGAATACTAATCCCACGATCTTACCTAGGTCAAGCCCGTTGTACCAGTCATCGCTCATTTTAAGCAAACATGTTAGTGTAGAATGAAGGCGCAAGAAACCTGATTGGTCAGATGTAAAGAGACCATTTTCTTTCATATACTGGTAAAATTGGTTGAAAACAATTTTTTCAAAGAGCTTTGAGATGACAGGCAAGACTGATATGGGGCGATAACTAGATTTTTCCGCCCTATCTCCATCTTTGAAAATCGGAGTAATTCTAGCTACTTTCCAAGAATCTGGAAGCTGGCTAGTTTCAATGGATGTGTTAAACAAGAAAGCTCGGGAAGTATCAATATATGGCAAAGCAAGCTTCGTAAAGTAGCTAGAGATATTGTCAATCCCAAAGCTCTTTGCTGTTTTAACCTTGGCAAATGCATCCCTGATATCTTTTAGCTCAATTGTCTTAAAGTGAAACTTGGCCTTATCTTTGTTAACTCCATATTCACCCGACAGAAGGGGGTTGGCGGCAGGTTGTATTTTATCTGCAAGATCCATTCCTATAGTGCAAAAGAAATTGTTCATAGCATTAGAAATATCCTTTTTATTCCGAGTTTCAGTACCAGATTCTTTGAGACAATCAATGCTACTTGACTTTGATCTCTTGTTGATAAGTTCATTAATTGTTTTCCAAGATTCTTTCATATTACCTTTACATGCAGAAATCCTATTGGCATAATGCTGCTTCTTCAACTGAACATTAAGGGCCTTGACATTATTACGGATCTGTCTATAAGAGTCCATAAGGATTGGGGATTTACCTTTGACCGCTGATTTTTTTATTTTGTCTCTTGTTCGCATCAAGTCCATGAGATCCTTGTCAATCCATGGGCAATATTTCTCAGAGACCCGCATTTCACTCAAAGGGACATGTTTTTCTATGATGATAGAAAACATTTCAGACCAATAGTTAACAAGCAAATTGATATCATCAGTTTCTGTAAGCATTTGTTCCCAACATATCCCAGAAACATCAGCAAGGAAGCTTCCTCGTTAAAATTTTTCATTTTGCGAGTTTTAATCGTTTTGTGACCTTTTCCTACTGCACCGTCAAACTTCCGAATGCAGTAAACCATATAGTGATCACTAAAGGAAACCTCTTGCACTCCTGATTTCATGATGTTTCTGCGACATGTTGTAGCAACATGGTCAATGGCAGTTGCAGTGCCAAGGGTGACTCTTGTTGGTTCCTTGATAAGCTGTTTGATGCTGAAAAGCTCATACAAACAAGAAATATGTTTTGCATTGTTATCCAATGTCTGATCCGATGATTTTTCGGCAAGATCACAATTTGTGTCTCCAAGGAGAATAATTTCCTTGCCCTCCTTGTCAAGGAAAGCTAGAGCTTTTTCCAGCTTATCAAAGGAGTCAACAGGGTCACTTGGTGGTCTGTACCAAGCAGCAACAAGAAAGGGCTTGCTTTTGGGTGGGGGAAATGTCAATACAGAGAAGTTCCAGTCCATCGAAAGGCACATCATCCCTCTGTGTCATTTTGATAGAGTCTCTTACATAAAAAGCGACACCACCACCGTTGCAGGTCCTGTCAAGGCGTTTTTGCCGATAACCGGAAATTTCAGTAAGCTCTTTTGGGATAGATGCACCAAGCTTAGTTTCGTTTAGGGCAAGAATATGAATACCCTGGTCATTTAAAAGCAACCTAATTTCATCTTGGTGAATGTGCAAACCATTGATATTCAGGGATGCAATTGCCATGCCCTTCTTAAAACCTAGATGCTGACGACACCCTGTCGAGACAGTATCACGATCTCCACGATACTCCCTAAATGGCATATGGTTAGCCGCCTGTAAAACATTGTCATTGATTAAGAAACTGAATTAACGTTACATAGTCACATTTGGATTTCGTTCAAGAATGTTCTCTGTAAGATAGAGTTACCTTCTTTGTTAAGATGCAGCTTGCTAGAGTTTGTGTGCTTCTTGGCATTTAATTGATCGTGCTCAATGAAACCAAGTTTTTGACGATGGCATCTCTTAGAAAGGTTCTCATTGACACTTGTAGCTTTATCATTGAGGTTATCATCCCTGGGGCAAATTCCCGAGACCGTCACTTCATTTGTTTCATTCTTCAACGTAATGGCAAGGTCTATAATCTCGTCTGCAATCTTTTCAGCGGATTTACTTTCTCTCAGGTCGTTAGTGCCGGCATGTAAAATATATAAGTTGGTACTCTCTTCTTCGGCAGGCTTCACATAGTGTTTCATTTGTTTAATCTTTGCTCCAGAGAAAGAGCGAACAACAACCTGGGTATCGCGGATTTGCATCTGCCAATGTTGAACCCCCTTTATCATCGAATCGCCGAGAATGTAAACTTTCCTTTTTTCACTTCTTCTTGCAGCATTTGTTTTCTTGGCAGAGCCTGTCTTCACCGCTTTAGAATAGCTGATATTATTCTCAGGATTTTGACTACCAAATTAGTTTTAATTAGTTGTGTATATTTGAAAATTTATTTATTTTGTTTATAGCTTTTGTTTTTGTAAATTCGATTTGGATTAGTTGACTTGTATATATATTTATAACCTAAGTGTATATATTGTTAGCTACTGTAAATAATGGAATTGAAATAAAATTACACAGTTACATATTTATCCAACGCAATTTGGTTCAGGAACTCAAACGCTTTTGACATATCTTCCAAACAATACATTTTTTCATTGAATCAGGTTGTAGCTGCGGCGATGATATTATACTATCTTTGTCTTTCAGTCTGGTGGCTCTTTGATGAAAGAAAGTCTGCTTCAGAAAAATTTCATGAGACACTTGATTGGCTTGGATTCCTCCCAGGACCAGCTGGAATGGCGGCCGATGCTGTAAATGCACTTCTTTATTCAGCTGAGGGGAAGCATGAAGAGGCTGCCATGTCTACCCTTGCTATTATTCCAGTAGTTGGGGAGAAGGTTGCTGCTACTAAGCATCTACAAAAAACACTGAAAACATACAATAAGATGCAAAAGATAAAGAGCCATGGTAAAAAGGCAGCAAGTGGAATCGAATTTATTATTCATAAAGCTGGTTAGCAAAACACTAATGTGGCCGAAAGGAAGAATAACAACTATTTCAATTGTGATTTGATAGACAGCTGATTAGTCAAATATGTATTTCGGTTAAATCAAACGATATTTCATATTTTACATCTAGTATTTCAAAGTATTATTCTATTTCACTTGAAATAAATACAATAGAAACTCACGGCAAGAAATACACAAATTTCACAATGTTTTTTAAGTCGTAATCCACTGTTAAAGGTCCAGTTTCCTGTGGTTTCTCTTGAATACACGAACAGGAAGTGTGAGATTTACTCATTAGTTTCCAACACGAGAAACTATGGTTAGAGGAACGTTTCCATTTCCCATGTTTTCTCAATCTGCACACTCTGCGTTTCCAACAAGGGGAACGCTTGCTAAATTACGGTTTTTCAAGTTAAACCATTGTGAGATCTCAAGTTTCTTTAACGCGCACATCTCGTGTAACATTCGTCATGTTTCTGGCAATTTCACAATAGCTTCCTCGTTGCTTCCGTGGTAATTTTTGCCCTTCTCCTACTTGATAGATCCCCCCTTAATAATTATGCAAGGTTGCTGCAATATTTTGACTTGCTCATTTCAACTATGATGGTTCACGACTTGGAATAGCTATTTGGATGAATGGATTTAAAAATTAATAGAGTCATAAAGACCAATGGACATAACATGGAAGACAATCTGTCTTCAATGGATCATTTCTGGATTCAGAATAAAAAAAACTGCTAACACATTAGAATCTGAAACAATGAAACACCATGTTTGCATACGCTAGAAATATATCGTAACATATTGCATATTGCAGAATAATGAAGTATCTTACAATGTATATAGAGCCATCAAATAACGAGATTCAGTTGCAGATGATACGAACATTTACTTTGAATCTTACAGTTTAGCTAATCTTCAAAAAGTTGTGAACAAAGAGCTCCGACATGTCAGAAAGTGGCTAGATGCCAACAAACTTTCTTTAAATGTAGATAAAACATACTTTGTTATTTTTCACTCTCCTCAAAATTCTTTGAATGACATCACCAGTATAAAAATTGGTAATCAATATGCAAAACAGGCTAAATATGTCAAGTTTCTTGGTCTCCTTTTGGATGAAAATCTAAGCTGGAAGTATCATTTATGTGAACTCTCCAAGAAATTGTCAAGAACTTGTGGTATAGTCTTCAAAGTAAGGCATCTCTTACCAACCAGTGTTCTAGCCCCCTTGTATAACTCATTATTTTCCTCATTTCTTCAGTATGGAATCATTGTCTGGGGTCTTACTTATGACACCCATACTAAACCAACCTACCTCCTTCAAAAGAAAGTTGTTACAGCTATTGCTTTCAAAAGTTTTACATCTCCATCTACTCCAACTTTTTCTGATTTAAAAATCCTTACGTTATATGATTTATTTGACTTAAAGCTCCTCATTTTTTGTATATGAATCTGTCAATAAAATTTCTCCTTTATTTTTTCACAATTTTTTTTAAACCTTGATAGCTGTTCATCATTATGATACAAGGCAGGCTTCCATAGGTGATATTTTTATGACTCGTAAAAATACGTTACAGTATGGTTTAAGATCTGTTAGATCTGCAGGTGTCAAATCTTGGAACAGAATTTCTGATGTCATCAAACAATCTCCTTCTGTGTCCATTTTTCATCGTAAACTCGTCAAAAATAAAATTTGACCAAAATTTCACATTTTTGCAGGTCCGGACCTGTCGAAAGAGTTAAAAATGAAATTTGACCAAAATTTCACATTTTTACAGGTCGGGACCTGTCGAAAATTTCAAAAATAAAATTTGACCAAAATTTCACATTTTTGCAGGTCCGGACCTGTCGAAAATTTCAAAAATGAAATTTGACCAAAATTTCACATTTTTGCAGGTCCGGACTTGTCGAAAATTTCAAAAATGAAATTTGACCAAAATTTCACATTTTTACAGGTCCGGACCTGTGGAAAATGTCAAAAATAAAATTTGACCAAAATTTCACATTTCTGCAGGTCCGGACCGGTCGAAAATTTCAAAAATGAAATTTGACCAAAATTTCACCTTTTTGCAGGTCCGGACCTATCGAAAATGTCAAAAATGAAATTTGACCAAAATTTCGCATTTTTACAGGTTTGCACCTGTTGAAAATGTCAAAATGAAATTTGATCAAAATTTCACATTTTTGCAGGTCCGGACCTGTCGAAAGAGTTAAAAATGAAATTTGACCAAAATTTCACATTTTTGCAGGTCCGGACCTGTCGAAAATGTCAAAAATGAAATTTGATCAACATTTCACCTTTTCGCAGGTCCTTACCTATCGAAAATGTCAAAAATGAAATTTGACTAAAATTTCACCTTTTTGCAGGTCCGGACCTATCGAAAATGTCAAAAATGAAATTTGATCAAAATTTCACATTTTTGCAGGTCCGGACCTGCCAAAAAAGTCAAAGATGAAATTTGACTAACCTTTCACATTTTTGCAGGTCTGGACCTGTCAAAAATGTCAAAAATGAGATTTGACCAAAATTTCACATTTTTACAGGTTTGCACCTGCAGAAAATGTCAAAATGAAATTTGATCAAAATTTCACATTTTTGCAGGTCCGGACCTGTTGAAAATGTCAAAAATGAAATTTGATCAAAATTTCACCTTTTTGCAGGTCCTTACCTATCGAAAATGTCAAAAATGAAACTTGACCGAAATTTCACATTTTTGGAGGTCCGGACCTATCGAAAATGTCAACAATGAAATTTGACCGAAATTTGACATTTTTACAGGTTTGCACCTGTTGAGAGTGTCAAAATGAAATTTGACAAAAATTTCACACTTTTGCAGGTCTGGACCTATCGCAAATGTCAAAAATAAAATATTGTATAGCTACCTTTATTTATTGTTCGTTCATTTTATAGCCTCGTTTATATGTTTTGTTCCGTTCTGTTGAATTAGCCTCGCTCTCGTATATGTAGGATTATTAGAGCTGATGCGAAACATGGAAGTCTGTTGATACATTCTACTCTGTTTTAACTGGCGACAAGGACGGGATACCTTCGTTTAAGATGAACCCACTTGCCAAGAGTAATGGAACTCCACACTTTGACCCTGCTCAACACGATGGAAACACGCTACAAGCCTTTACAGAATTCATAGAGTCCTGGGAAATGTGGTACGATGTTGCCTCTATAGGCGAACTCAAAGTGGATGTTACAGACGCACAAAAGAAAGAACACAAAGCCAAGGTATTTAGAATGTGTGCTTTCACAGGTGAGCGATTAAAAACTGATCTTAAAGCTGAATACAACCAAGACATGGCCAAAATAAAAACTGCTGATTTTGATGATATGGTGAAAAAGCTTCATGATAGATACCAGCCAGCTCAAAACCGGGTACTCCTTCATTACCAATTCCATCAGCTCAAACAAGAACCAGGTGAGAAAATTGATGCTTTTATCAACAAAATCTGCCAACATGCTGATAAATGTGCATTCAAATGTACAAACACTTCCTGTACCGAGAAAGATCAAATTCATAAGACTTTGATAAGAGATCAAATAATAATTAGTACTAATATTGCTAGTGTTAGGGAAAATGCACTTGAAAAGGAGCATGATTTGGCCTCATTGATTTCAACAGCAAGAAAAATTGAAGCCACTGAAGAAGCAACCAAATTGATAGACTCTGAATCTCCTAGTAGCTCTTTTCACATTAACTGTGTTGAAAATGAAGACCCCCAGCATACACCAGTAAACAAAATTGGTAAAAGAGGGGGCAAATACTCCCAAAAAGCCCACAGAAGGGAGAATTTCCAGGATAATTTCGAACCTTCCCAGGGTGCTAACAAAATTATGTGTTGCACTGGCTGTGGCAAAAGCAACTGCGACAGAGGCCCAAACTGCGCGGCTAAAAATGCTTTTTGCAATGCGTGCGGAAAAAAGGACCATTTTTCTGCTGTCTGTCTTAAAATGGTATAAGGGGTTTCCACCATTACATCCATCAAGCAGGACTCCCCCAAACAAATCCACACCGTCTCAAGCAGTCACAAGCAAGCAAAAAATCAGCATAGGAAAAGCAAAAATCCAGGCACTTATTGACACTGGTGCAGAGGTCAATATCCTCCTTGAGAGTAATGTGCCCAAAAACATCAGGAGAATTTTCCGCACTCCAGTCACTCTGCAACCATATGGCGGTTCTATCAGAACCCCAAAAGGTCAAATCACCCTAGACACCACATGGAATAATACAACCCAGAAAGCAACATGGATTGTCATTGGTGACAAGGATCTCCATGGTAACCCGTGCAACCTGACCTCTTGCAAACTAGCTGAATCTTTAGGGCTCATCTCTTTCAATAGCCTCCCAAGCCAAGTCAGTGCAATTTCCAGCCACAACAGTCAGAACCAATTTTGTAACAATGACTTTGAAGACTTCAAGAACAAGTCCCAGCAATCAGTTGCAATCATTCTATCAACGTATGAGGGTGTCTTCACGGGTCTTGGGAAACTAAAAGCAAGCCCTGTACACTTTCATCTGAAACCCAATGCTAAGCCTATAATTCAGCCACCACGACAAATCCCATACCACCTCCAACCCAATTTTGAGAAAATCATTCATGAGATGGAAAGGGATGATGTCATAGAACAGCACTGTGGGCCAGTAACATGGCTTGCCAATCCAGTTTTAGTCCCCAAGCCAGATGGAAACATAAGAATCACAGTGGATTTGAGGGGCCTCAACCAAGCCCTTGAAGACCCCCACTTGCCGATACCTCGCGTAGAAGACATCTTGCCCATGTTCAATGGAAAATCGATTTTCAGCAAGCTTGATCTCAAAACAGCATTTCATCAACTTGAACTTGATGCAGCATCCCGCCCACTAACAGTTTTTCGTGCTGGTGACCGCCTCATGAGATATAAACGCCTCACTATGGGTACTTTACCAGCATCCGGAGAACTCAACCAAAGGCTTCGCCCCATCCTTGCAAACATACCGAATGCTGCAGTAATTCAAGATGACATTGTGATAGCAGCAACTGATATCACAAGCCACAGCACCTCCTTGGAACGTGTCCTTCCTGCCCTAGCAAATGCAGGACTAACAGTCAGTCCAAAGAAATGCATCCTTGCCTCCCCTGAAATTCCGTTTTGGGGATTCCGCGTCACAAAAGATGGCATCAGACCAGATCCACAGAAAGTCCAAGCAGTAAGCCATGCAGAAAGACCGCAAAACAAAGATGAAGTTGAATCATTCCTTTGCATGATTCGTTCAAACGGGCAGTTCATTCCAGACCTCGCAGCAGCTACAGCCAACCTCAGGGAGTTAACGAGGGATATCAATGCTTTTGTATGGTCAGACGCCCATGAGACTGAATTCCAAAATCTCAAGAATGCCTTCAATGAAGATGTCCTACTCCGACACTATGACACAAATGCCCAACATTTATCTTTGTTGATGCCCATTACACAGGCCTCTCTGCAATCCTCACTCAAGGAGTCTCCATTGATGCCACCAAAGCAGTCGCTATAGCATCGCGCACCACCACGGATGCCGAGAGAAATTACTCACAACTCGATTTGGAAGCAACAGCAATCGACTTCGGTCTTCGAAAGTTTCGACACATTCTTGTTGGAGGCCCACCAGCTATAATTGTCACTGACCAGCAGCCTCTGGTATCATTGTGGACCTCAAAAAGAAAACCACCATCCCGAATTGAACGCATCCTTCTTCGCCACCAAGACATCAACCATCGCGTTGTTTGGCGTAAAGGAAAGGACAACCCAGCAGATTACACCAGTAGACATGCCATCCCCATTGACAAACTGCCTGCATGTATTAGAGATGAAGCAAAAGAGCACCAGAAACTCCTCTTCCTTCTTCATCAGCCAATCAGATCTTCTATCTCGGAGCAGCGTCTGCACCAAGCTCAACTCAATGACAGCCAATTGGAACGCCTGCGCCACTTCATAGCACTTGGCCAAGCACCACAAAATGATCCAACACTAAAGGGCTTCTCTAGAACGTTCAGTGAACTTTCTATTGGCGCAGATGACATCATTTACAGAGGTGATAAAATTCTACTACCACAATCCCTCCATGACGAAATCATATCTTTGGCCCATGCTGGATCACATGCAGGGAAGATGCAGTAAAACGACGCATTCACGCCCACTTCTGGTGCCCTGGTCTGGACATTGCCTTCAAAAATCGCCTTGAAACATGCCATGAATGCCAAATAAACACAAGGAACCCGATCAAAGTGCCCCTTTCAAGCACACCCATACCAGATCATCCTTAGGATTCTGTCTCCATTGACTTGTTCGGACCTTTTTCCAGACAAATCCCACATCCTCGTCAGCCGCTGTAATCTCTCCAGATTTCCAGATGCGAAAGTAGTTCGTTCCACAAGTGCTCAACACGTGCTCCCAGCCCTAGGAGCTACCTACAACAACTTTGGAAACCCCCTAGAACACAAAGCTGACAACAGCCCACCCTTCAACAGCCAGGAATTCAAGGATTTCTCCACCGCAAGAGGAATATCAGTAAAGCATTCTTACCCTTACCACCCTCAGGGAAATGACGCTGAATGTTTTATGAAGCCACTTGGTAAAGCAGTTAAAGTTGCTCTTGATACAAACAAACCTGTGCAAGAAGCAGTGGATGACCTTTTGATCGACTATCGCTCTACACCACACCCAGCAACAGGACTCGCCCCCGGCGACATGCTCTTTCGAGGTGGTTACCACTCTAGGTTTCCGAAAAGGCCTCCCGTCACAGAGCAACATATCAAAGAAGCCAAAAAACGCGACAAAGAACGCAAAACCGAAGCAAATGCCAAACAAAATGCTTCCAGATGGAGACAATATCCCAGCATCATTCAAGGAAACGAAGTCCTGGCCATGCGCTTCACAGGGAAGACAAAATTCAAATCCTTCTATGAAAAAACTCCGTATATTGTGACAGACGTCAAGGGAACACAATACACACTTCTTTTATGCGACACAAAACGTCCAAGGCAGCCAATAATTCTCCATGCATCACAAATAAAGCTATACCAACAGCCTGCACAAACCATGCCACCTCATTACAGACCTGCTCAAACTGAATTACAGCACTCTACTAAAGCATATGATCTGCCAAGCAACACGAGACGTAGAAATAATCAACGAAACGCCACCCAAAATGAGCCCCCAGCACATCCATCCAGCAACAGCCAAGTACCTAATGAAGTCGATATGCCACCACCCCCACCAGGCCCAGTCGAAGGCCCTGTCAACGATCAAGACGAAGTTCAAGCAATCGAACCTGAGATTACATTCTGCCATCCACAACAACAAATTTTAGGAGAAGGGAGAAGTGAAACTGGCAGATCAAGAAATAACTGTAAAAACAAATAGCAGCCAAAACTTTTTACGTTCAAACAATGCACAAGAGAAAAATAGACAAGGAGGGTGATATTGTATAGCTACCTTCATTTACTGTTCGTTCATTTTATAGCCGCGTTTATATGTTTTGTTCCGTTCTGTTGAATTAGCCTCGCTCTCGTATATGTAGGATTATTAGAGCTGACGCAAAACATGGAAGTCTGTTGATACATTCTACTCTGTTTTAGCCACCAATAAAAACTGTGGATGGTCAACAATTTTGTCTGTAATTTTCTTAATTTTGGGCTGGGAGCCTACAACCATTGCTTGAGTTTTTAGGACATTCAAAGAGAGTTTATTACCTTGCAACCATAGCTTCAGATCATTCAATTCACTATTTAGAGTTTGGTCTATGTCTACTAAACTCGAAGAGGAATAAGAAATACTCGTATCGTCTGCGTACGTCGTCACTGTGCCTTTCTTTATTGCAAACGGGAGATCATTGATATAAATCAGAAACAAAGGAGGGCCAAGACACGAACCTTGGGGCACACCACAGTGAAGATCTTTAGTTTTTGGAACATATCCGTTAACGTTGCAAAATTGCTTTCTGTTAGTTAGATAAGACGTAAACCAAGTAAGTTCTAGATTGTCAACGCCATATTTTCTCAACTTAGCAAGTAAAATGTCATGATCCACCGTATCAAATGCTTTCTTGAGATCAATGAAAATATTTGCAGTGTATTTGCCATCGTCCATGTTCACATACCAGTCATCTGTGTTGTTAAGAAGGCAAGTGACAACAGAATGAAGAGCTCTGAAGCCAGATTGGTTTGAAAACAGATGATTATTTTTGTCGAGATAATAGTAGGGTTGGTTATGAATGAGTTTTTCGAAGACCCTAGCTAAAACAGGCAGAACTGATATAGGTCGGTAGTTAGATCGGTCAACAGGTTGTCCACTTTTAAAAATGGGTGCTACTCTTGCGATTTTCCAGCTATCTGGAAAGCAACCAGTAGCAATCGAAAGAGTCTCAGTGTTCCGGAGGTTGCGGGAGGCGCATGCTGAGTTTCTGGTGAAGAGATTGCACAGGTATTCTGGAGCCAAATCATTGAGTGACTTGAAGACCATTGTTTTAGACTCATTACCAATGAGTTCTTCAATGGTCTTCCAGCCCAACTCCACAATAAGTGGTCTGCTTGGGGGTATCAAAGCTGCTATTTGTAATGATTCTAGCAGCACGATTTTGGAGCTTTTGCAGCTGGTTGATTTCTGTAGAACCAGCACAGCCCCAGACAGAGCAACAGTATCGAAAGTGGGGCTCCACAATACCTGTGTAGAGAGTTTTCAAACTTGTCATAGGCAGAAAGGATTTAGCATGTCTCAAAAAGCCGTTCGCACTGGATACTTTGGTAGAAACTGCCTTAATTTGCTCTTTCCAATCTAAAGAGCAATCGATTTGCACTCCAAGGTACTTTGCCTTTTGAACTACTTCGAGTTCATTGTCACGTATTTTCAGTTCCAAGGCTTCACTTCGACTTTTGAGAGAGTTGCGTTTCTGCTTGGTGGAAATGAGCATTGAATGAGTTTTTACCACATTCAACGAAAGCTTATTGCCTTGCAGCCAAGTCTCAAGTTTCGTGAGATCGCTATTTATAGCCTCATTCAACTGAGTCAAATCGTGAGACTGATGACAAAGACTGGTGTCATCAGCATACATAGTCACAGATGAACCTTGAACAGTCTGAGGAAGATCATTGATATAGATGAGGAAGAGAAGCGGGCCAAGGCATGAACCCTGTGGGACTCCCACTTCTATTTCCCCGACATCCAAATCAACGCCATTAACCCTACAAAATTGTTTGCGGTTCGATAGGTAAGACCTAAACCAAGACAGCTCTCGCTGTTGAGCACCATAAAGTTCGAGCTTTTTACAGAGAATATCATGGTCGACCGTATCAAATGCCTTTTTCAGGTCAATAAATACTAATCCCACGAGCTTACCTAGATCAAGCCCGTTATACCAGTCATCGCTCATTTTAAGCAAACATGTTAGTGTGGAATGAAGACGCAAGAAACCTGATTGGTCAGATGTAAAGAGACCATTTTCTTTCATATACTGGTACAACTGGTTGAAAACAAGTTTTTCAAAGAGCTTTGAGATGACAGGCAAGACTGATATGGGGCGATAATTAGATTTTTCCGCCCTATCTCCATCTTTGAAAATCGGAGTAATTCTAGCCACTTTCCAAGAATCTGGAAACTGGCTAGTTTCAATGGATGTGTTAAACAAGAAAGCTAGGGAAGTTTCAATATATGGCAAAGGAAGCTTCATAAAGTAGCTAGAGATATTGTCAATCCCAAAGCTCTTTGTCAAAGTGAAGTATTGTCTGTAGAGTTTATAACGTGGGGAAAGCAGCAATGTACTAGTTCTTTCTCTACTTATACTGCCGTAGAAAGGTTCTAAAACAATTTAGTCGTATATCTGAGTCACCAGTATATTTGAGTGTCGTGTGTCGAGTTTAGCTTGAAAACTATAGGGGCAAAAACATTCTCCTTTAAGTATCAAATGTTAAAATAATTGTGCTTTATTTTGTAGTTCATCTTCTATTGCCAAGAACGTCAGCCAGTTTACCAATGCCAGAAGTGGCTTACTTTCGAGAGTTTGAAAACATCCGCCAAATACAAAATCCGCGGAATTCAATTTGGAATTAGGTGAAAATGAATTCCGCGGACTTCGCAGACTTCAACGCAAAACATTGTCTGGAGAGTTTCGTATGTTGAAGAAGCAGTAATTTACAAGTTTCTGATGTCGAGAAAGCAATGAAATGCAATCGAAACATGTGCACATGCGGAAGTAAAATGACAATTGACAACGAGACTGCGTGTCGCATTTCTGGAGGAGTTATCGGAAGCCCCCTGCCCCGTATCGTGATTAAACCCAAAGAAATTACACTGAAACAGTTATTTTCCACAATCAGTTGAATAATTTGAATTAAAAGAAGTTGTTTTCAAATTATTTGAGAAACCAATGCAAATCAAGACTTTCATACAATCTGTTCAATGAGTCTGACATTGATAACAAACACCCCCCCCCCCCCCAGTAACGACGCTGAAACGCTGCTCCACCAAAGTAAAGGATGACCCACCAGAAAATGCGTTTCTCCCGCCAAGTTTGAGTTTTAAGCACTCTCCCCACCTTGTTTCTGTTGCTTCCCCGTTGAAATTTTTGTTTCCTCCTCAAGAATTATACAAGTTCCACGAAAAATATAATAGCCAAAAGTTATATTCCCCGTCCCCGTTACGATATTTTCAATCCCCGCTGAAAATTGGTTTCATAATTTCCCCGCTGTACTTTTAATGTCCGGAGGGGTCGTTACTGGGGGTGTTAACAACATGGAGGCCTAAGAATCTTCGATTGGAGGCGCCGCTGAGAAAATTTGAAGGCGTTCAACAACTAAGATCATCACCAGGAATGTATAAGGTATGACTTAAACAAAAAATTAAATTGCTTGCAAATTTTTCCTCTGGCTTGACTAAACATTTCGCCCTGAAATCCGCGAAGTCCGCGGAATTCATTTCCACCTAATGTCAAAATGAATTCGGCGGATTTTGTATCTGGCGGATTTTTTGTACATCTGCGGCATCCGCGAAGTCCGCGACATCTGCGGAATTCACCTGGCCCACCAAGTAGCATACAAGTCAAATCTTTCAATAGGGCACAGGGAAACACATCAATCTTCCAATTTCACGCTTATCAGCCAATGGTGTTGCCGTATTTTCGTCACATGACCGAAAATGAGCTATTTGAGACGAATTTTCGAGTATCGTTACGAAAATCAAAATGGACATTGGAGTAATAAAGATACCCTACAGAGCTGGTTTTGCCACGAGTCGATTCTACAGGCCCTACTCCATATTTTACACTTTGCGTTTCAATAAAATCCCACCAGGGATCAGCACTACATCGAATTTCAAGCAACCGAAAATAGGGCTATATTCAAATACCATTTGGAAACGCAACAAATAAGATATAGCTTCCAAAATGTCACACCCTACGTAAATTATAGCAAGGAATAAGCTGAAGATCTTTCTTTGCTTCAGTTTCCAAAATCCTTGACGAGTCTCACCTATTTGCTGCGAAGAAAGCTATTAGGCCTACGTTCATCGACTGCAGAATGCTATTATTCTGTTTCAAATCGGCTTCTTTGCTGTAGCAAGGTAGCAGAGCTATTCACCAACAACATAACACCAATTTCCACTATTCTCCGCTGAAAAATTGCTATCAACTTTGCTAAAGCGCGATGAACTTTCAACAGCTCTTCGCCTCACTATCTATTCCAAGTTTTGAAACAGTGTGCTCACGTGGAAAATTTCTGTTATTGTCAAAGCGCTCTTGATGTCATGGTCAAGAGAGGGATTGAGGCCGAGCTTTCAAACCAGTAGAGGTTAAAAACTTGGAAGGAGATTAAAAATGGACTGACAGTTTTGCTCAGGGGACACAATGTTTGAATGGATAAACGGAAACACCCTATTATTGCTCGCCATTGACCTGCAACCGGCATCATCGTGAAGAAATCTTCTCGCTGGTCCTAAGAGGATATAATGAACGCAGCCACCATCGATACTGATAACTAATAATAAACATAACAGACATAGCACATGAACATGAAAAATTACATACAGAAACTCAAAAGCAAAAACAAGCAAAGCTAGTAGCTAGTTACATGGGATTGAGGCGTGTTTAATTACATCAAGAGACTTGGAATTTACATAAAACTGTTCGAAATATGAAACGTTTTGGGAATAGAAAAGTAATCTTTTGTGTCGAGGGCGGGGTTGTCAGGAGGTAGCAAAAGCTAGTTTTAATTGCAAAAAAAGAAACACTTGGGAATTGTAACTGACAGTATGGATGTTGTATTGTTAATGGTTTCAATAGTCGACAGGTTGATTTGGAAATTGTATTCCAATGTAAACAAATTGCAAAATACGACACCAAAACAAAGCCACAAATCAGGGTACACTTAGCTAAGGAGGAGGATCTTGGGGGGGGGCTCAACTGGTAGAGGGCTATGTCGCTATCCAAAAAACGTACAAAGAGAGGCAGAAAGAAAGAAATAAAGAAAGGAAGGATTTATTGCACATGCACGGGTCTTTTAGAGACTGACACACCCCTAAAAATAAACACATTCTTTTCTAACTTGATTTTAAAAAGGGAACCTCTCATTTTCAAGTAACCTTGAGACTTGCCTTGAACTAACAATCTTGTAGATTTTACTTGATCTGTTTGGGGTCTTACCTATACTTTATACTTAAACCCATTATTCCTATTACAGAAGAAAATCTTCACATGTAAAAATTCCAGCTAATTACTGCTACATCTTGAGGACATCCTTCACCTGAACATCTTAACATTTGCTTTTAAAGCCATTCGTAAACCATCTCCTATCTACTTCCATAACTATTGTACTCCTAGCTTTTTTTTTGTATTCAAATATAAAAATTTACAATGAGTTTACGTTTAACTGTACTTATCTAATTACTCTATAACACTACAGGTACGATACTATGGGGAGCGAAAGACAATGACTACCCCATGGCCTGCGTAAAAAGACACGTAACATTAAACTAACTACAACTACGCTACAATCGACTAAAACAATTGGATCGCGTACTAGGATTCTTTTCCACATCAGATGTCAGGTCAGGGTTTCCATGACTTGGATGATGTTGCACGTAAAGGTAAAATACCTGAAGTCTGATGTGAAAAAGAATTTACAAGGAAAAAATAACAATTACGTTAAAGGACTTAGTGGTTGCATAGGTTGCAGTAGATCTCAATCAAACCGACCAGTTTCATGGATAAAACGTAAGGTCAATTCGAGTATTTCTCTATTCAAGTCATTGGAAAGGCCTTGATTACCATATAGCAAAAGCTGGGCCAAAGCATCATTTGAAAGATCGGTGATTTGTACAAATGGTCGTAATAATTCAGCAACTCTAGTGAGAAGATCCTGTCGTTGAACATCAAATAAATGGCAGAGCAAATAGTGCTCCGCATCCTCAATCCCATCACTTATTGGGCACATTGGGTTTATGGTATCCCTAAAATTATGCTTGAATTTGTGGAAATTTAATTTGCTGAGACCAACCCTCAGTTGAGTAAGATAGGATAATCCTTTTGGATCGTGAATTCCAAACACAGATCAGATTCCTAGCTCTTCTGCTCATAGGCTTGCAACTCGTCAAGCCACTAGAGGTAATCTATTCAACACCTTGAAAAATACCACCCTCTATGGACTACACACAGTTCAATACTTTGGCTCAAAATTGTGGAATACTTTTCTAATCTTTATTCGTGTTACAGTCACCATTGCACTTTCTCAGTCTAAATTGAAACCTTATCTTATTGATTCCTATGTTTGATCTGTTACCTTCCTTTTACATTCCAAAAAATTATCACTCTGAGGTTCGTCTGGCTTATTTTTTTTATCTAATATTCTTAGTGTCTTTGTTTTTAAGGCGGGCTCTCCCTCAATTAGTTAACTATTTAAAGAGATCCCCCTAAATTAATCTATCCTATAATAAGCAATCGTGAAATGTCTTCTATTTCTTTTTTTTGGTTTATTACTGTAGTGTTTAGTTAATTTATCCTATTGTAATGTACTTAATTGTATCGTAATTTGCTATAATTGTATTTAGGATTGATAAATAATTCAATGAAACTGAAACTGAACTGAAACTCACTAATGAGTATTTGAAACGTATAGTCTTGGCGTTAATGGGAGAATATGTCGGTTTTTAGATACAACACAGGGAGAAACATGATGAAAATTTTTTGAAATCATAACCACACGAAGCTACATATTTCTAAACCGTTGACTAATCATTTCTCGTAGTTTTGTGGTTATTTCCCTGTCTTTCGTGTTCCCTGCAATATACTGATTGACCATTCGTAGCAAAGAAGTCAGACGACTCACTTAAAAAAATAGTTATAAGATAAAAAAATAGCGTTACTAGGAAATCGCAATTTTCAATATTTAAAAAATAAAATAAATACAGCATATGCAATTGTTTAGAGTGGGTGCATCATAGAGCCCTAACTTTAAAGCTAGAAAAAGAGTTTTGTTCCTAACTGTGAGACCGATTGGTCAGTAAGTAACAGAGCTGGTTTCCTGCAATACCGTCGTGCTGAATTCTTAATCTGAATCATTAACTAATTTATGCATTAAATGCAAAGCCTCAAGGGACCAGGACTGGGTGGGCAATCGATGGTTTTAAAAAGGGACAATAGGCCTATGGTTTAAAGAACCAAAACAATAGATCAGAAGAAGGGACAAAGGGGGTAAGTGCCAACCCACCCAACTTATATGTTAAAAAGGCCCTGATTGAATGTCATTTAGCCCAAATTTTCGCGACGTGGAATCTTATCGTTTGGGGGGTGTATGACCCCCCGACTTCCTGTAAATCCGCACCTCAACTGAGTGCTGTGTTCTGCAATATATGTTTTATTTAGATGGTAAAAAGAATAAGTCACATCAGTGACCGATACAGTTAGTTTCCCTGCGTCAGTATGGATATATACACACAATATAACTTGACAGAGATATACAACGTTTTTCAGAATTACATCCCACAGAAACAGCTGGGGTGATGTCAATGTGAACATCCACCACTAAAACCTCCGAACCCTAAACATTGCAGTCCACAAGAAAACCATTCCTATCGGATACAATGGGAAAGGCAGATGCGATGGATGGAAAATATGTTGAGTTCAAATACAGATATTTATGACCAGAAAAACATATTTGATCCCACTTCAATCAATGAAATTGTCAGTCACTGGTAGAAAAAGAAGCTTAACAAATATTAAATAAGTACTCAAATAACGTCTCTATAAGACACTTACAGTGAGCAGCTGTTCCTTAATTGAATAAATACAGATGCTATGCTCTTCATTAAAGGGAATTTTCTTCAATTTCTTACTCCTTAGTTCTTTGAAGTAAAACTCTGGTATCACAATGTGAACGTCAGGACTCAAAATATTAAACCTTTTCTGCCTTGAATTCGTTTGTATTTCATCAGTATATCATTTGAAGTAGAATTGATAGCTGGTGATAGATGCTTGCAAGCATGTCACTTTGATAGCCGTCATATTAGATTTTGTGTATTGTTATGAGCAAGCTACTTCAATCAATGAATCTTCAGTTAATTAAGTCAATAGCTCAAGCTAAAAGACTCTAAACCAACCACTAACAGTCGAAGGTTATTCTTTCATAAGGTGCCGTTGTCTTGTTGCTAGCTGCCAAAAAAGTGCCTCTAGAAACTTCAAAAGACTTCTTGGGTACATCTAAGTGCAACAGGCCACTCACAGGAACTACTGCGGCAAGCCTTTCCTTTCACAAAGTTGTCTGTGGACTGGCAAACCTATTATGTCGAAACTCAATGCCAGGCCCAGACCCCTGAACCACTTCCATCGGACCTTTCAATGCCTGTTACATCGTTCACGGCAAATTCTCGAAGATTTAGTTGCGACAGAGCGGAAATGATGCACGCCTGCGCACTTGAAGTTTCCAAAATTGAAAGAAGGAAGACAACAACTCATGCCGTCGAAAGTCTGATCAAGGAAAAAAGATTAGTTTTTTTCGATCTTAAAATGTTTACTTACGGCAATTTATGCAAGGAAAATATTGACAAAGTGTTTTCTTTCGTCTTTCTTTTAACGGGAAAAACATTCATGTAAACAAAATTTCTTATGCAAAAATGAGGGGGATGACATGGTCGGTCAAATCTCAGCAGCGACATTGTCGAAATTGTTCATGTCACAAAAGTCCCAAAGATAAGGCCGCTTTGCAGTTGATAAGGAATTTTATTCTGTCAACTTGTACTTTGGGGATGCCTCCACCAGGAAATGTCTTGGCAAGAACACAATGATCATGGGCAATATTTGTCAATTTTTTTCAATACACGTTGTTTATTAAAAACTGGTTTATAAGAAGCTGGTACTAAGATAGCCAAAATTTGAAGAAACTGTAAAAGCATGGAAATTATGGCAAATGTATCGTTAAACCTCTATTCTTGAGTAATATTAACTAAAAATTTGCGTTTTCGACATAATAGAGCACTGTTTATTTCAACATGATGTTTAAATGTCAAGAAACATATATGCAGCAGTTTTAGCGACCACATTGATAATTCTGCATTCAAAAAATAAGAAACCAGTTAAGAAACTTTTAGTACTAAAATGGGCAAAATTTTATGTTAAATCAAGAAACTTTTAGTACAATGCCTGATCCTAGTTTCTTATAAAAAATGCGTATTTAATAATGATACCGATAATGATACTTAAACTCGTACCAAAGCCTACCATGCGAGGACGCGATTAATTTCATGCTTAAAATATTTCGTCCATAATCGTGCCTATTATGCAAAAGCTATTAGATCCACTGGAAAAATATGAAAGGTCGTAAAGCTAGGTAGACGTTAACTACTATTCAGGAAACTGGAATGATCATTGGTAGAAAAAGTTTCTTAATTTCTTTTTATAATATTTCTTAATTTCGGTGCAGAATGTAAGATCCCTTCCCGCCTCATCATGTCATCCTTCTTTTATTTCAACTGCTACATATTTCATTCATTTTTAAAATATTCGTTTACTTGGCTGTTTCAAAAAAATTTATGAAAATAATGATGAAACCTTTGTGAAACTGAAAATTAGCAAACTCTGTTGTTCGAAATTCGAATGCAGTATCGCATCAGAGAGCTGGCGTTTTCTCTTTATGATATTCTTGCAACTTTTCGATTGCGTTGGGAAGCAGAAGATGTGGAGAAGCCGATTCTTTTCTAGAGACTTCACGCTTTTGATTTTTAAATTCTCAGATTACATCTTTTACATCATCCTCAAGTGCAATATACGTCAGTCGAGTTTTGGTGACGATTTGAAGTATATCCAGCGACTAGAAACATCAAAGAAGTGATTTTAGGGAAGAATTCTGGATTTACTGTTGCCTGTCTTCAGCACAAATGATGGTCAGTTTGTGACAAAAACTCTTGTATTTGGAGGATAAACAAATTTTGCAACCTGTTTGAACAAGCATTCATTCATTGGCAAGTAATTTCAAGCAATTTGGACAAAGTCTGGTCGCTGCTGTGTGTCACGAGTAAGAATGAATGGCCTAAAGCGATTTGCAACTAAGAAACCGAACTATGGATAAATCTAAACGAACGACATGTTTTTCAACACGTTAACCAACACCAACTTCAAACATCAACAACCTAATTACCCGTTACGTTCGAAGTCACACCTTCTATCAAATCAACAACATGCGTCCAGTCCTCTTGGGGCCATTACTCAATAGTCAATGATAGCGTTCACTACAAAAGCCATAACATAATAGGCTTACAACAAATAACAATGCAAGAAGACAATGCGATATACCAAACAAAAGACAGGAACAAACAACACAATACTAGACTGAACATAAATGTGTGACACTGTGAATTAACATCGTTGTGGAATTTCGAGAGCATTGAAAACTTTTGGAATAATGAAACTTCAATTTTTTCTCCGTGTTGCAAGCAAGAACAACCTTGGATTTACGGGAACTCTTGATATATGGTGAAGGCATCCCCAAAGTACAAGTTGACAGAATAAAATTTCTTATCAACTGCAAAACGGCCTTATGTTTGGGACTTTTGTGGCATGAATACTTTCGAAATTGTCGCTGCCGAATTTGACCAACCATTTCATCCCCTCAATTTTGCATAGGAAATTTTGCTTACATGAATGTTTTTGCCATCAAAAGACAGACGAAAGAAAACTGAACAAGATGTGTCACGTGTTATCGATATTTTCGGTACATTAATTACCGCAAAGAAGCATTTCAGGATTGAAAATTTTTTTTTCCTCGATCAGGCTTTCGACGGCGTGACTTGTTTCCTTCCATCCTTCGATTTTCGAGCTTTTAGTGCGCAGGCGTGCATCGTTTCCGCTCTATCTTTCGTTGCTATATTTGTGATCAGCAACTTCGAATTTATCAAAATTGAAAGTTGAAAATTTGCTTGATATGCACTTTAACATATTTTAAGGTAGACGATGAAATGAAAGACAAATATTGAACACAGAAAAAGCAATCTCATATCTTACATAGCAGTCTATGACACGCTGGACACTTTGAGCAAAATGGTATCGTTCTAATCACAGGAAAATGATACCGTTAATGTTGTCTGAGAGTTTTGCAGCAAAAGCATCACTCTTAACACACAACTGCGGCATTTCCATATGGCACAAATCTGTTTTCCAAGATTTACTGCGCACTCCAAAGGCATTTACACTCATCGGACCGTGGACAAAATCAGCTTTTGAAAACTCCTTGTATAGTTTTTTTGTAAGGGCAGACTTCTGCACTCCATTACGATTGGCAGACACGATCTGCTTCCAGTCCCCCGCCCGATCGTTGAGGTATATTCCTTTGAATTCCAATTCCGCTAAATCAAAGTCAAACACAATAACTGCCAGTTTGCCACTTGTGAACTTCCCTTTGGCCCATTTCAAAGCATAGTCATAGCTTTCAGTCAAATAAAATCCACCTGAATTGGAAAAGTCTTGCATTTGGGAGCCATAATTCAGGTTTATACCATTAAGTCTTATTTGTTCAGCTGAATGATGATCAGTGGCATGGAACCATAAACTAGAACGAGCCTCTGCAGCACCGATGAAATTGCCTTTCCATGTGACTGAGAAGGCATTCTCTAAAGTTGTATTAATGATAGGTATTTCAATCGTGATGGTCTGATCAACATCATCATCATTATCATCATTTTCATCAAAATCGCTATTACTCAAAATTTCCCACCTCTCTGTTTCAATTCCAACCCATTTACCAATGATATCTTTGCACAATAAATATCTCTCCTTGGTATCCTCGTTCAATAAAACATGATTTTTAAACATTTCATTTAGATAAACCCTGATCCAGTATGCAACAGATTGCTGGCATCGCAATGGATTTGCTTCAACCCATTTCTTAATCAATTGTGTTCCATCATCATCAAATCCAATAGCATATAACAGGGTGCCTAGTGCTACTTGATTATCTGTATTTTCGTATAAAAAATGATCAATTTCGCTGTCAAGAAATAACTGCAGGTAGTAGTGATCTGTTTGATGATTGCGAAAGAAATCACCTAATGAACGAAGCCTTTTAGCAATGCTTTGATTAAGACCCAAAATGGTACACAGCACTCCTTCCTGATCTGCATTTTCACAGCCAAATGCTACAATTTCATGAACATCTTCCGGATTTAACTTCCTTATCAATCCATCAATTTCTTTCTTGGCAGCTACGAATAGACATTGATCGGGACCATCAATTGTGCCCAGTTCAACCAAGTCCAAGTTTACCTGAATAAATTCTGTACATACCAAAAGAATTTCCTTGAGTTTTGCTAGTTTTGAGAGGTTGTCTGCATCAATAACTGTAATGCTGCTCAATAGATGGTTTGTCGCTTCTAAGATGATGTCTGGTTTTCTAAGGATGCTTTGAGTGAGACCAGCCATTTTACCATACCTGCAGAAAGACATACATTCAAAGACTGTGCTGACCACAAGCCCCTGCAACGTGAAACGTTACCACAATGGCGTTTATTCAACATTTTCATTTCATTTTAACTTTTTTATCCACGGTAATCCACTCAGTTAAACTGCTTTACTGGGAACCGTGCAAAAACAAAACCTAATAATAACTAAAATATACAACCCTATTTACAATAATCCAAGACAAAAAAGGAAAGGAAAACGGGATGAGTCATAGTTTGGATTTATAATTTTTTCGAAAGGAGCAGAAAGATGAGGACGCTTTGACACCACTATCTAAATCACTCCAGACCTTAGCCGCTCTGTGAGCAAACGATTTCTGACCAGTTAGTGTTCTCAATAGTGGTAATCTAAGGTCAGTTTTAGAGTTCCTCAGCGGACGGTTTGTAGCTTCAGATACCTTTTGAAATATGTTTCGCAAGTAATCTGGGGCGAGGGCATTAAGAGCTTTATGGACCATCTTGCTCGTCTCAAAGTCGATCAATTCTCTAATGGTCTGCCAGCCGAGACTCCCTATCAAAGGCAGAGCTGAGGCGTCATAGGGGCTGTTTGTGACAATCCTAGCAGCTCGATTTTGCAGTTTTTGCAACTTATCGAGGGCTGATGCACCGCAAGATCCCCAAACAGGGCAGCAGTACCTAAAGTAGGGCTCAACGAGACCTCTATACAGCATAATGAGGATTTCCTTTGGTAGGTATCTTTTTGAATACTTCAACATACTGATACTCCTAGAGACTTTCTTGATTGTAGAGGACAAGTGGTTAGACTATTTAAGTTGATCGTCAACCTGCAGATCTAGATACTTGGTGCTGTTAACCATAGTGATCTCCTCGCTACCGATGTTAAGGTCAGGTTTGGAAGAACTAGGCCAGTCAATACTATGAAGCTTGCACCTGCTACCTATAATCATCTCGTGAGTCTTTACGACATTAAGCGATAGCTTGTTGCCCTCAAGCCAACCTCGAAGGGCTTCTAGGTCAGCATTTATTGCAGTATTATATCGAAACGTTGAAGTTTTTAAACAGTTGTTTTTATTTATTATCATCATTATTATTTTTAACAAGAAACAAAACTGTTTCAAGGGAAATTCATAGGAATAGATGCCATTGATCGGAAAATATGACTTCAAATATACTACGGTTGGAAGCTTTCAGATAGTTTAGTAAAATTTGTGTTAGGAGCAAGGATGAACCAAATACCCTGCAACCAGCTGATCAAATTTTGGAATAAAGATAACGAAAAAAATGCTCGTTGTGTGACCATCACACAGAGTCGGTAGCCCACTTACTGAATTCTTGCAACAGATTTAAAGATCTTTACTCAAAACGACACGATAGGATAGTAGAAGCCATCTATCAAAAGATTCGTCGGTACAGTGAAACGTCAGTCAATTTTGTTAACAGGATGGCAGAAACAGCATTTCCACATTTACGAACAGAACTGCAGCAAATCAATAACCGGAAGCCTGATTTGCTATGGATAAAGTCTAATGAAAAAGAATGCGAGATCATAGAAGTAACTGTATGCTTCGATTTGTACATGTCAGGGTCATATGAAAGTAAAGCTAGGAAGTACCAACAACTCAAAAACATATTGAATCGGAATGGGATAAAGACAAATATAAGAATATTGTGCTTTGGATCGCTTGGAACTGTTCACGAAGACGTAAGAAAGAACTTAAGAGGATTAGGACTGTCGAGTGAGGAGGCAAAGTCTACAATGAAATGGTGCAGTGTATCTAATATAATATGTGGAAACATGATATGGCGAAACCGATGCAAATGGATTCACGGACAGACTGAAATTTGATGTTATGAGTATGCTGGACAAACATTTGACGTTGAGACATCTTTGTTGGCTCTCGTTAGTCAAATCATATCAGAATTTTTTATTATTATTATTAACAAGAAACAAAACTGTTAAAAACTTGTACGTTTCGATTAAAAATCTTCGTCAGCAATACTTTTCTAATGGGACACCCGAGGATTTATACTCCGTGGTAAATAACTTCAATACAGTTAAAAATAAACTAAAATTACATTTCATTACAAATAACGATATTCTTAGTAAACATGACTGACCCCGAAATGAAGACCCAATGGGAATTAAATTTACGTTTTATTTTCAATCTTTTTTCAGCGTAAACAAGAAATTAAATAGCTGGCACATCAGCAAATGTTCCCTCACATATTACCCTCCCGTATGCCCTTTCTCCCAGAGGGATCAAATACGCTCGATCGCAGAGCAAACCTCCAAGGGACCTAGCCGGCAACCCCACGGCCCTCCCACATGACCTTTCAATGATTCGCAAATTGCTGAATCTTGAATGGCTTGATAGGGAATTCCACCCTAACGCCACATGCAAAAAGACATGAAGCCAAATAGGAAGACAGCAGAGCACCGCCAACCAAACCCCCCAGAGAAACCAGATTCAATGGCAGGAATTAGGCCATGCCACACGCAAATATATCGAGTTCAACATCTGCAGCCTGTTCATTCAAACCCTTGGGAAGAAAAGTTTCTAGGACACTAGGACACTTCATCAAACCTAAGACACTACATCAACCCAGAAAATAATTTCTGGTATAAATCACAGCAATAATACAGAAATGTCCCAACAGTTTCTGCATGGAAATTTTGGGGAACGGAACAAGTTGCTCTGACAAATTAAATGGAAACAGATATTTCCATTTCTCTTCTAGTCCCTAGAAAAATATAATGAAATGCCATCATTTTTTGCAGTGAACAGACCAAAACAAATAACTTTTCTCATTTGGCGTATCAAAAAACCATTGAGTTTGGCTCTCAAACCTATGAGAAGTGCCCTAACATATAGATTTCACACTGTGTTTAGATTTTCAAGTCTTTTAACTTAATGTTGCAGTGGCGGCGCCACGGGGGGGGGGACTGGGGACTGGGACACCCAAATCCCAAAAGTCGGCAAAAATTGTCAAAGAAAAATGGCACAAAATTAGTTGGGTATACCTTTAGCTTGAAAAATTACGTCAAAATCCCCCCCCCCCCCCCATTTCTCTCAGATTTTTCAGACCTGGCGCCGCCACTGTGATGTTGCTTTATTTTGCTTTTGTTTCCAAATTATCTATTTCTCCAACATGCTTTGTATTTTCATTTAAGACCCAAAAAGTAAGCCTTATTTTTAAAAATCCAAAAATAAACTGCAAAAATGAATGATGCAAACCATAATTCAGTCACAAAGCTTTTACTCAAAAAATTAATCTGAGTACCATTACCCTAAATATACCCAGGCACCCTCCTGGGTGTCACATGCACAGTTTTTGGCCCCCCTACTAGCATGAACTTACAAGGACAAGGCTAGTTACTATTAATTATAGATATGAAATTACCTAGTAATATGGAAATTAGCCTTAACAACAGTAAAGTTGCACATGAAATCTTGAGCCCTATTGATGGCTGACTCACAACAAAGCTGACGTGCAATGGATCACACAACAATAGGTTATGCACTTAGTCTACTCAGCAAACTCAGTTCATAATCTATAATCAAAAGCACTCCATAGGTTTTTCAAGATTATGCTTGCGGACCATAAGCTCAAGAATGGGGTGAGTGGCTGAGTGGCTCAAACAGTGTTCATCAAGTGACTAAAGTTAGGCTGCATTCACACTGCACAATCTTTTGTAAGCGCGTAAAGGCTTGTGCAGAAATCCGCCATACTAATCCCTTAGAGTGTTCAGATTGAACAAATGTTTTGCAATTTGAACACTGTAAGGGATTAGTATGGCGGATTTAGTATGGTGGATTTCTGCACGAGCATTTGCGCGCTTATAAAAGATGGCGCAATATGAACGCAGCCTTGGGCTTGGTCAAGTAAGGTCAAAATCCGGATGGCTGACCATGGAGGCCTGACCTTGCAACTCACCTTGCCGTTATTCCAAAGGGATGATAAGCTAGGGGTCCCATGCCTGGATGTGGCATGCATAGTGCATCTAAATTAACTTTACGTAGCTATAAAAATCCTGACACCCCGCTCAAATAAATTGTTGCGGAAAAAAAAGAATTTTATGATGGCCATGTGTAGATGCATCATTGATTACATCAGAAAGATTTAGCTAGAGATTTCTAGACTACGTGAAAAGTAGTTGCATAATTTCTTGAAACATCTGGTCCTTTTATGAGTCTATCTTCAATAGAAAGAAATTTGGCACCTTGACCTGTGCTCGGTGAGAACATAAATAAAGAGGGAAAATTTGATATGTAACAAAACCACTAGTGATTTTCAACGATATTTCGTACTGTATTGAACATTCCTAAGTGTACTGATGTTGACCTTCACATAATGGTACTTTCAAATTGTACTCCGGGTGCCTCCTAACTGTACTGAACATCCCATTGTGTAATTAACACCCCTCGTTGTATTCTGGACACCTTCAAAAATGTCCAGAATACATTTCACTCAGGATCCTCCATTGAATATCTCTTTCTAAATTTAGGTACACCCACTGTCCTCTGGAGCATCTCCAATGCACTGAAAGCATCCATCGTAGTTAAGATGCATCTCTACTGCGCTGAAGAAATCCCTATGGTACCGTAGATGTTTTCCCAGACACATCAAGATAAACATCCTCCTACTGGACTCCACACACGATACTATGTTTATCCTCCAGTTGAAACTGGTCACTGGAAAAATTTAGGCCAAGTTCAGGTATTTTATAGACAAATTTGAAAAATTGAAAAAAGATTTTAACATTAAAATGCTTATACACTTGAACTAAACAACTACTAAATGCAATAGAAATATAATCTTGCTTGAAGTTAGCAATTTAAAACAAGCTATTAATCCTGCAGCAAAAACAGCAGTCACTTCAGCATTTCATCCATTTGCTTCATGGCAAAAAATTTAAGTTGATTTCATGATTAAAAAAAATTGAAAAGAGATTTTAACTTTAAAATGCCTGAAAACTTGAGCCATATAACTACTAAATGGAATAAAAATACTAAATACAACACTGCTTGAAAAATCCATTTTATACAAGGTATTAGGTAATCTTCCAGAGAACACCAGTCACCTAGGCATTTTGTCCATTGTTTCATGAAGAAAACTTTAGGCCAATTCCATGAATTTCTAAAAAACCTGAACTAAGATTTTAACTTTAAAATGCCTGAAAACCCAAGCTATATAACTACTAAATGTCCTAAAAATACAACCTTGCTCGAAAAATCAATTTTAAACAAGGTATCAATCCTCCAAGAGTAGGTGACTCCCAGCTCGAATCGTCCAGGAAAGATAACTCGGTGCCTGAGTTTGGTGAAGTGAATTTTAAGCACAGAGAACACATTCTTTAGAACACATTTTAACAAATTCTTTGCTGTACCAAATAACCTAACATAAACTGCAATGTTACCAGTCACCATTAGTTCTTCATCTGAAAGGTTTAGCTTACAAGGATACCCTAACTTCTCTTCTTCAATTTTGTTTAGGAGGCGAGACAGCAAAAATCTAAAACGTCCAGTAAATGCTGCCGATGCTACCCTACCTGCTAGAGCACTGTCGCCATGAATGGGTCCAATCACAAATAGAATTGATCTTCTTATTAAAGACTACGACTCTCAGAAATGTTTTCTCCATGGATGTAGACATCATTCCCTTGCCCACCGTTGTTTCTAAGCCAAAATATTATCACAAGCATTTGCTCCCAAAACTGTAACATCAGCAGCAGTCGAAACAACACCTTGCCTCAATTTTCGCTCTGAATGGGTCTAAATATTGGCAGGGCCTCAGCAAAGAAACTTTTCTTTTTATACTCAATTTAAAGATTTTACAAACACGAATTACCTAACACACTACTTACAATACACTTTACTACACTACAAAGACGATACCCCGAGGAGCATAATACCCTGACTACTCCAACGCCATTCCATAAAAGACATAGAACTAAACTAAAATTAAATATACGATTACAAAAAGCTACATACAACCAATTTACCGATGACTACTGATAGAAAGAAACCTGTTTCGCAGTAGATGTCGAGTCGACAAATTCGAAAATTTTAGAAAACCAAAACACTGAGCCAGTGCTAGTAAAGTTTGGATATTGGAGGTTAGCTGTGACGCCTGAAATCAACTGCGAAGCAGACGTAAAACATCCTGAAAAGAACGAGAAGGACTTTGTGACATTTATGAAGGAAAATTTCTGAAAATAGCGTAAGGCAGGTCACTGGTCGAAATTCTTGAAACTTATCCTTTAAAGATATGTTCCTTAAACAAATGTTCAAAGGTAATCTCAACAGAAAATTGATTATTTTGAGAAGAAATTCTTGTGATTTTCGACCGGTGACCTACCTTGATTAGTCAAATCGACCAGTTTTGTGGATGAAATTTAGGGTCAGTTCGAGTATATTTTTATTAATGTTATACGAAAGGTCTTTATCACCGTACAATAAAAGCTTTATCAGAGCAACATTTGAAAGACTGTTGATTTGAACAAACGGTCGTACTAATTGCGTAACTTCAGCGAGAAGATCTCGTCGTTGGACATCAAAGGAAGGACAGAGCAACAAAAAGTGTTCCGTATACTCAATGCCATCATTAGTTGGACACATTGGGTTTACAGTATCCCTAAGATTGTGCTTGAATTTGTGAAAATTCAATTTACTAAGACCGACTCTTATTTGCGAGAGATACGATAAGCCGATTGGGTGATAAATCCCAAAGACAGATTTTGCAGGAGGACGAATTATTGATAGAAGCTTTGCCTTAAAGACTGCAACAGATGGCGCTAGCTTGATTGCAGGATCAAGTTTGTTCCACTCCCAGATACAATTAGGATAAAAACTGGATTGGAATTTTTCTGTTCTTGCCCCGATTCGCCCAACCACATCCCGCTTACGAAGAGAGTATTGTGACTGATGAAGTGCTGGGATGGGGTCCCTTGTATACAAGGGGGTGAGGTTGTTTATAATCTTATAGAACAAGGTAAGGCGCCTACTCCACCTTCGGGAACTCAGTGACTCCCAGCCGAGCTCAGTATACAGCTTTTCCCGCGAAGATCCCCTCCAAGTTCCAGTTACAGCAAGCGCAGCAGAATACTGAACAGACTCTAATTTTTCCATTAAACTTGGTAGAATGATGTTTTGAGTGAATTCGCATACTTTCGATGGGAAATGGTAGATGACATCTCCATAGTCAAGGTGGGGTCGCACATAAAGCTTATATAGTTCATTCAGGGTATGCCTGGGTAGATATTTGGAGAGATACTTTCGCAAACCAATACCTTTTCTCGTTTTTGAGATAGCAGCTTTAATATGAGATGAGAAGGGAAGCTTCGTATCCAAAATGACACCTAGATGTTTGTGTTCTTCTACCTTTTCCACGGGTATGTCATTAAAATGGACTACTGGATGATCTATTCCATTTCTTTTCTTCGAAAGAAGTAATTCAACAGCTTGCTTTTGTGGATCAGGATTAAATGACATCTTCCAATCATGGGCCCACTGGCTTATCAACTCCAGGTCATGGTTCATGTCATTTGCAGCTGCGTTAGGGTCACGGACAACCGTCAATAAGGACGTATCATCGGCAAAAAGCTTTACGCTACATTTCAAGTCAGCAGTGAGATCGTTTATATACACAAGAAAAAAATAGTGGTCCTAAAATCTAAAGTGGTCCTGTTGAGTCACCGGGACGAAAGCCTGATTGATTTGGGTTGAGTAAATCACAGGAAACAAAGTGAGAGTACAGAGAGTCGTACATAAGCTTTTCAAGTATTTTTCCAAAAATTGGTAACAGAGAAATAGGACGGTAGTTACTTTTCAAATTTTTTTCATTTTTCTTATGAACTGGCACCACATTTGCACACTTCTATATTTCAGGAAATACACCTTGTCTCAGACAGTTTGTGAATATTATCTTGAGAGGAATAACTGAGGATGCATCACTTAGTTTTATCATTCTTATAGAAATCTCATTCCAGCCATGTGCTTTATTGGGATCAAGTGATCTTATAATATTCAGTATCTTTTCCTCAGAAATGTCAACATCATTTATCGTAGATGAAGCTCCTGGGGCATCTCGCGGAATTTCACTGCCAGTGTCGATCGTCGTGCATTGGAGTATGAAATAATCATTGAATATCTGTGCTTTTCAACTAAAATCTGTTATGAATAACCCATTTTCTAAAAGGGGTGGTATTATCGGAATTTTTGCCTTATTAAGTACAGTATTGATTAATGACCAATAGGTTTTTCCAGATGTCCCTGGATTTGCCAATATTTTTCCCTGTCTTACGAAGATAATTTTTTTTGCATCCTCGATCAGTTTTGCACCGTCAGATATCATCTTTTGAATTCCTTCAAGCTTGTCGTCTGGTCGACCGTTTCTCACGAAGCTTGCATAAGCATGATTCTTTTTCCTCAGAAATTTTTTGACATCTTGTGTTATCTGTAGTGTTGTTGTAGTTGTTAGCGTATGTATATATCTCAGTTGGAGGTTTAGTTGGACACACGTGTTACAGAGTAATGAGAGAAGGTCATAGACCCGGGGGGGGGGGTACTTGACCTAAATTTGTACGGGGATCTGCCCACGGAAAAAAATTTTTTCACCCTGCTCCAGAATTTTGCCTTCAAATGATACCCTGTTCTAGAAACAATCGGTGAAAAGTATACTCAAAAACACAAAAATTGGACTAAATAATAACCTGTTCTAACAAAATTTTCTCTTTTTACATGTTTTGACAACCTGCTCCAGAAAATTTGCCTTCTTTTGATACCCTGTTCTAGAAAAATTAGGCGAAAACGATACCCTGAAAAACGGTACATCCCCGTCGGTCAAATATACTAAGTACCCCCCCTCCCGGGGTCATAGAAACTCTATATTGGCGAAAAGGATGCGAAATTAATTTCATGTCAGTATGGCTGCTATTCCTACCTTCCCTGAATTCGATACACTTGATCAGTCAAACCTTGCAATACGATGGGAGAAATATTTGCTGAGATTCAACAACTTGATCACTGCAATGGATATCAAAGATGACAGCAGAAAACGTGCCCTTCTGCTGCACAACACTGGAGAAGGAGCCAGTGATATTTTCTACACGCTACCGGAACGCGGAGATGACAAAGATTATAAGAAAGCTTGTGATGCATTGACCAAATATTTTACACCCAAGAAGAATATATCATTCGAGGTTTTCAAATTCAGGAATCTAAATCAAGAATTCGAAGAGACTGTCGACGAATTTCATACCCGACTACAAATTGCTGCCAAGTATTGCGACTTCGGTGACAATTTAGATAAAGAACTGAAAGCACAAATAGAGTTTATGATAGATCATTATATGATATATGCCATACGGAAAGTGAACGCGTGGAGGATTAGGTCAAAAAAGCCAAAAATTCTTGAAACACGAAGTTTAAGAAATTATGATAAAATGAAATTCATAAACGACTTAAAAGAAGTGAATTGGGAGGTAGCGCTATCTCCGTTCTCTGAATCACCAAATCTAATGGTTGATAAATTCCACGAGATTTTTGATGGTCTACTAAACACACACGCACCAATTAGGAGAAAAAAGGTCAGAAATCAACCTGCACCATGGATTACACCAGAAATAAAAAGACTTATGGAAGAGAGAGACAGGGCGAAAAAAAACTCAATAAAAAACCCCAAACTTCTCAATTCATATAAATCTTTGAGAAACAAGGTGACTAACAGTATTAGATTTTCTAGAAGGTTGCACTATCAATCTTTGATCAATGAGAATAAGAACAATCCAAAAAACATGTGGAAAACCATAAATAAAGTGCTAGATAAGGGCCTTAACTCAACAACGATCATGCAAGTTAAGGATGGCAACAAAACGGTTTAGGATTCTAAACAAATTGCAAATGCCCTAAATAGCCATTTTGTTAATGTTGGTCCGAGACTTGCTAGTAGAATCGACAATAAACCAGGCGATGACCCTCTTTATCATCTTGATACTTGCAAAGAAGAAACAATCTTTCAATTCAAACAAGTAAATGAAAACACAGTTATGAAATACATTCAAAATCTAAAACAAGGAAAATCTGCTGGTCCTGACAATATACCAACAGTAATTTTGAAAGATGCTGCTGACTGTATATGTAAACCATTAACGATGATCTTTAACAGCTCTTTCAGGCTAGGGACTTTCCCAGACCGTTGGAAAATAGCACGAATAACCCCAATTTATAAATCTGGCGCCAAAGATGATACGAATAACTATAGGCCAATTTCAATCTTGTCAGTGTTATCTAAGGTATACGAAAAAATTGCACATGAACAACTTATTGACTTGCTCCAGTCTAACAAAAAACTAACGAAGAATCAGTTCGCTTTCCGTAAGCTTCACTCTACAATTACCTCGCTGATTGGTGTCTCAGATCATTGGTACTCAAATATCGATAACAAAGAAGCTAACTTCGCTCTTTTTCTTGACTTAAAAAAGGCATTTGATACCGTGGATCATGAGATTCTGATCAGTAAATTAGCCAAATACGGGGTAAAAGGTAGAGAGAACAACTGGCTTAAATCATACTTAACTAATAGAAGCCAGTATTGTTCTATTGATGGTCAAGTATCTGATATTATGGAAATAGAGTGTGGAATTCCCCAAGGGTCATGCTTGGGACCGCTGCTCTTCATCATTTACTTGAATGATTTTGAGCACTGTCTCGAACACTCAAGAGCCAACATGTATGCGGATGATACTGAGATAACAATATCCTCAAACAACCAAGCAGAGCTTATAGAGACAGCACAAGCTGAGCTACTAAATATCGCGGAATGGATGAGGATTAACAAACTCAGTCTCAATCCCACCAAAACAGAATACATGATACAGTAAGGCCCCGCATTTAAGAAACTACCTAAAAGAAACTTTTAGCCTACTGGAAAATTATTAGCCCTCTTACCTACAAGAAACTCTTGAGGCTAACCCTTGAGGTCAAGTTTCTTGTATTTTGAGTAACACCAAGTACTGGTCTGATGGTCTCGAAACATTAAATTTCACACAGGGTTCATAAGGAATTTCTAACAAGATATCTTGTATTTAACTAATTTTTACTTTGTTTTTAATTGATGTTCTTGAGAATCATTGATAGGATACACATATGGCTAAATATGGCCAATTTACCTATAGCTAACCCCATTCTGTTGTAACTTATTTTTCATAGATGTTTGAAGTAAAATTAGAAACTTAAGAAACTTGAGCCTCAAAGCATGACAAGAATCACAATTAGAAGAAACATTTTAGGCTAAGCTGTGGAAAAGTTGTTTCTTAAATGCGGGGCCTTACTGTAATAGACCATCCTCGTAGAAGAAAAAAAGGAGAATCATTACCGCAATTATTTATAAACCGAGAAATAATTAAACAGGTTCACAAAACAAAATATCTCGGGGTAATAGTTGACGATACTTTAGGTTGGGAAGAACAGTATGAATCAGTGAAGAAAAAGGTTGCTGGGGGTCTCGTGGCAATGAAAAAACTTAAGGACATCCTCCCACAATCAATGCTTTTTCAAGTGTACAAAGCCCTTGTTGAGAGTCATTTTCGTTATGCTGACGTAGTGTGGGGGAGCTTATCGAACACTAAAATAACAGCCCTTCAGAGACTGCAAAATCGTGCATTTGAAATTATTCAAGCTTCAAAGATAAAGGACTCTTGGATTAGACCAACATTTAGCATCGATCAGATATTCCAATTTGATCGGTCGGTTCAGATGTTTAAGATAATTAACAAGATATGTCCTGAGAGTCTGCACGGTAAATTTGCTGAAAGATCCTCGACAAGCAAGTGTAATACGAGAAATAAGACTGATCTCCAAATTCCAAGACTAAATTTAGACTACAGTAGAAAGAGTTTTCACTACACCGGTCTAAAAACATGGAACGCTATCCCAACACAATTAAGAGAGTCTAATACACTCACCCAGTTTAAAAATGGGCTAAAGAATCATTTTCTAAGCTGAAAAAACAACAAATTATATATATATGTATATATATGTATATATGTGTATGGGTGTACATATATATTTTTATATGTGTATCTATATGTGTGCAGGTTATATATATATATATATTTATATTTACGCACGAATCCATGGAAGAACAGTACTGGCTTTTAATATAGGTTTATTAGGTTTGTTAGAAATATCTATTACTTTCATCTGGAAATAAGTAATTTTAAAGTTTACTGAGTGGATGTCGTGGATAAATAAAATAAATGAAATGAAATGAATGAATGAGTTTGGAACCTCGGATAAGAAACTTCGACGACATTCGTTTCGCAACCCTGAATTGAAACTAGCTGACTTACTTGCATATGCCAGGACGATGCATGAAACAGAAAGACAAGCCATAGGAATTGAACATGACGAGTCGACCGCCGCCTTCGATTCGGGCATCAACAAAGTTTTCAAGAACAGCCCTCAGGGACGCACTTTTACCCCTTCAGCACAGGAAGCTAGGCCAACAACTCCGAACAGACGGCAGCACCAACCAACACCCAGTAACAAAACATGTTATCGTTGCGGGTATCAGTGGCCACACACTGGAAATCGATGCCCGGCAGAAGGACAGACCTGTAATATTTGCTCTAAACCCAATCATTTTGCCAGGGTTTGCAATTCGAAAGAGAAGCATGGGATAAAAGATGCCGTTCATTCAGTTCGACAAAATGCTCAAACACCCATTCCAAACAAATGTGCCATTGATTCTGATGAAACAGTGGTTTACGCAGTACGCAAGCCCACCACGAGGGAGAAGCAATCTTTTCATGCAAATGTTAAGGTTGGAAATTCATCAGTACGATTTCAAATCGACAGTGGTTCAGCTGCCAATATTATGGATTGTTCTACTTATGAAAGACTCGCGAAGGAAAATCCCCAGTTAAAACTGTCAAAATCATCTACCCGCCTATTTGCCTACGGCAGTTCACGACCATTGTCAATCAAGGGACAGTTTGAATGTGTCATGGAAACAAGGAGTAAAATTACAACTGCGAAGATTATTGTTGTAGAGAAAACCACAGGTTGCTTGCTGAGTGGTTTAACCTCGCTCGAGCTGAATTTGTTACAAGTAAATGTAAACAAGGTTGATGTCAAGCCTGCCCACAAAGCCGAGACTTTGACCCCTTATGCGAATGATTCTAAGGTTCCTGTGAGATTAAAGCCATTGATTGCAGAATATGATGAAATTTTCATGGAGTTGGAAAGCTGACTGATGTGTCAGTACATCTACACATAAATAAAGATGTCAAGCCTATTGTTTCACCAACAAGACGCATACCCTTCGCAATTCGTGAGAAAGTTGAGGCAGAGTTAGAAAGACTGCAGAGATTAGACATTATCGAGCCTGCTAAAGGAGCAACACCGTGGGTTAGTCCAATTGTTGCCTTTCCAAAACCCAATAATCCAGAGAAAATAAGGTTGTGTGTGGACATGCGTTTACCAAATCAAGCTATCGAGAGAGAACGTCACCCACAACCAACCATCGATGATCTAATAACAGATTTAAACGGAGCACGCTATTTCAGCAAACTGGATTTAAATTCGGCCTACCATCAACTAGAACTTGACGAAAGCTCGCGATACATCACCACTTTTACAACGCATAAAGGCCTCTTCCAGTACAAACGGTTAAATTTTGGGACATCAAGTGCAAGTGAAATTTTTCAGAATACGATGCAGAATGTGCTAAGCGGAATTCCAGGTTGCAGAAACATAAGCGATGATATTATCATCTTTGGTGGCACTAAAGAGGAACATGATACAACGTTACGCAAAGTTTTTGAAGTTACTAAGCAAAGAAATCTTCGATTTACCTTCGATAAATGCCAGTTCGATCAACACGAACTCGAGTTTTTTGGCTACATTTTTTCCGACAGAGGAATATCGCCAAGTCCAGTCAAAGTACAAGCTGTCAAGGCCTGTGCAGTACCTACAAATGCGTCAGAAGTCAGATCATTTCTTGGGATGATTCAGTACTGTTCTCGATTTATTCCAAACCTTGCCACCATTTCAGCCCCGCTCCGTTTGTTGACTCGCAAAGATGTACCGTGGGAGTGGACCGATAAGGAACAAGCAGCATTCGATGAATTGAAGAAATTATTAACAACGAACACTGTCATGGGATATTTTGATCCTCTTAAGCAAACAGAACTCTACGTTGATGCGTCTCCTGTCGGCCTAGGCGCAATTCTTTCGCAAACAACACCTGGAGACAACGACAGAACAATTTTAGCTTACGCCAGCCGCTCTTTGACCGACGTCGAAACTCGATATTCCCAAATTGAAAGAGAAGCTCTTGGAATCGTATATGGTGTAGAACATTTTCGTCTGTATTTATTTGGACGTGAATTCACCCTCATCACCGACCACAAGCCACTCGAGCTGATTTACCAAAATCCGAAGTCTCATTCATCTGCAAGATTAGAGCGTTTGTGCCTTCGTTTACGAGATTACCAGTTTACTGTCAGATATCGACCAGGCCCAGAAAATCCGGCTGATTATTTGTCACGCCACCCGCTACCTTCGGACAGCACAGATACATTTGTAGAGGAATATGTAAATTTTGTTGGTTCAAGTGCTATTCCAGTTGCTATGGATATAGATGAAATTCGAAACGCCACTCGCAGTGACCCTACATTACAACAGTTAATTGAAATTATCCAAACTAACAACTGGAACATCTTAACACACCCTGAAACGTTGGGCCCAGATATTGATATAGAGGAATTACATCGTTTTCGCAAAGTTCGAGGTGAAATTTCAATTTCTAGTGAAGCAGATTTGATTTTACGTGGAACTCGCGTTATCATGCCTAAAATATTGAGACAAAGAGCAGTTGATCTAGCCCATGAAGGCCACCAGGGCCTTGTGAAGACAAAGAAACTGATTCGGGAGAAAGTATGGTTTCCACAAATAGACTCATTGGTAGAAAGTTGTGTTCAGAAATGTCTTGCCTGTCAATCTGTTGGACAACCAAACAAACCAGCCCCCCTGGAGACTGTAGAAATTCCACAACATGCTTGGGACACTGTTTACATGGACTTTTTAGGCCCATTTCCAAACGGAGATTTACTACTAGTTGTAATCGACGGACGTACACGATATCCTGAAGTCGAAATTGTTCTCAGTACCGCAGCAACGCCTACCATTTCTTGCCTAGAAAGAGTATTTGCAACACATGGATTACCAAACAAAGCCATCAGTGACAATGGACCACCCTTCACAAGTTATAAAGTTCGCAATTTTATGGCAGAAAACAAGATCAATCATCACAAGATCACCCCTCTTTGGCCCCAAGGTAATGCGGAAGCTGAGAATTTCATGAAACCGTTAAAGAAATGTATACAAGCAGCATACATGGAAAACAAGAGTTGGAGAACTGAACTTTATAAATTCCTATTAAATTATCGTGCCACACCCCATAGTACAACAAAAATTGCCCCTGCTACAGCACTTTTTGGCCGTACTATTCGCAGCAAATTGCCAGGATTGCCAGCAACGGTTGAAAACATGGATGAAATTAACAAGAAAATTGATCAAGAAGATAAAATAGCAAAACAAAATCGGAAATTGTATGCGGATCGCCGTCGTGTTACCAAGCAACCAACTTTTAAGATTGGATCTCAAGTTTTAGTCATGCAACCAAAGATAAATAAACTGACACCTCGATTTAATCCTAACCCATACAAAGTTACTGCAGTAAATGGAACAATGATTACAGCAGCTCGATCAAATCACTCAATAACCAGAAATTGTTCCCATTTCAAGATGTACACAGGACAATCGGATTGTAGCAGTGATGATGATATGGATTTTGAACCTATTGCGTTACACCAAGACGGAAGGGAAGAGGAGAGGAATGAGCATCATGATCAAATAGTTGAGAGACAATATCCAGCAAGAAGAAGAGAAAGACCAATCTACTATCATGAAGAACAATGAACTCCAATGAAGGGACGTAAGTTTCATTTTCATACACCTATTTAATCATTCATATTCTTCTTGTTAGTTTGTACCCTGTTTAGTGATGGACACTATATCCTGACATTTTATGTACACATTTTTAGAAAGAACCTGGGGAGGGATGTAGTGTTGTTGTAGTTGTTAGCATATGTATATATCTCGGTTGGAGGTTTAGTTGGACACACGTGTTACAGAGTAATGAGAGAAGGTCATAGAAACTCTATAGCTTGATATAAAAAAAAACAAAAAAAAATGTGAAGTTTTGGTCAAAGTTCATTTTTCACATTTTCAACAGGTCCGCACCTGCAAAAATGTGAAATTTTGGTCAATTTTCATTTTCGACTTTTTCGACAGGTCCGGACCTGCAAAAATATGAAATTTTCATCAAATTTCATTTTTCACATTTTCCACTGGTCCTGACCTGCAAAAATGTGAAATTTTGGTCAAATTTCATTTTCAACATTTTCGAAAGGTCCGCACCTGCAAAAATGTGAAATTTTGGTCAAATTTCATTTTTGACTTATTCGACAGGTCCGGACCTGCAAAAATGTGATATTTTGGTCAAATTTCATCATTCACATTTTCCGTAGGTCCTGACCTGCAAAAATGTGAAATTTTGGTCAAATTTCATTTTCGACTTTTTTAACAGGTCAGCACCTGCAAAAATATGAAATCTTGGTTAAATTTCATTTTCGACTTTTTCGACAGGTCCGGACCTGCAAAAATGTGAAATTTTGGCCAAATTTCATTTTTTACATTTTTGACAGGTCCGGTCCTGCAAAAATGTGAAATTTTGGTCAAATTTCATTCTTCACCTTTTTGACAGGTCCGAACCTGCAAAAATGTGAAATTTTGGTCAAATTTCATTTTTCACATTTTCAACAGGTCCGGACCTGCAAAAATGTGAAATTTTGGTCAAATTTCATTTTTCAAATTCTCAACAGGTATGGACCTGCAAAAATGTGAAATTTTGGTCAAATTTCATTTTTCAGATTTTCGACAGGTCCGGACCTGCAAAAATGTGAAGTTTTGGTCAAATTTCATTTTTCACATTTTCGACAGGTCCGCACCTGCAAAAATGTGAAATTTTGATCAATTTTCATTTTCGACTTTTTCGACAGGTCCGGACCTGCAAAAATGTGATATTTTGGTCAATTTCATTATTCACATTTTCCATAGGTCCTGACCTGCAAAAATGTGAAATTAGGTCAAATTTTATTTTTCACATTTTTGACAGGTTCGGACCTGCAAAAATGTAAAATTTTGGTCAAATTTCATTTTTCACATTTTCGACAGGTCCGGACCTGCAAAAATGTGAAATTTTGGTCAAATTTCATTTTTCACATTTTTGACAGGTTCGGACCTGCAAAAATGTAAAATTTTGGTCAAATTTCATTTTTCACATTTTCGACAGGTCCGGACCTGCAAAAATGTGAAATTTTGGTAAAAATTTCATTTTTCAAATCTTCGACAGGTCTGGACCTGCAAAAATGTGAAATTTTGGTCAAATTTTATTTTTCAAATCTTCGACAGGTCCGGACCTGCAAAAATGTGAAATTTTGGTCAAATTTCATTTTTCACATTTTTGACAGGTTCGGACCTGCAAAAATGTAAAATTTTGGTCAAATTTCATTTTTCACATTTTCGACAGGTCCGGACCTGCAAAAATGTGAAATTTTGGTAAAAATTTCATTTTTCAAATCTTCGACAGGTCTGGACCTGCAAAAATGTGAAATTTTGGTCAAATTTCATTTTTCAAATCTTCGACAGGTCCGGACCTGCAAAAATGTGAAATTTTGGTCAAATTTTATTTTTCACATTTTTGACAGGTTCGGACCTGCAAAAATGTAAAATTTTGGTCAAATTTCATTTTTCACATTTTCGACAGGTCCGGACCTGCAAAAATGTGAAATTTTGGTAAAAATTTCATTTTTCAAATCTTCGACAGGTCTGGACCTGCAAAAATGTGAAATTTTGGTCAAATTTCATTTTTCACATTTTCAACAGGTCCATAGCCTGTGGTCCAGACCACTTGAAAAACTAAGTGGTCTGTGCAACTGAGTGCAAATCTGTGTTCAGACGATGAATTGAATTGCGAAATTATTAAAGGCAATGTCTTGATGCATCTATGTGTTTATTTTTATATGATAAAAATGAATAACAATATGAAATGTGACTAGTCGCCAACCCAGCGCCGCACGGATGATCACCCATGTAGAGTATGTCATTATGGAAAACGTGTTGATGGATTTGGAGACATGGTGTAAAGTCTCGAGTATGCTAATTTAACCTAAACTGTCATGCTGGAGGCGTATGAGTCATCAAGCCAACCAACTGCGGACCCGCTTTTCGGATGCATTTTACGGTCGGGACGCGATGTGGTCCGCAGAGCATCCAGTAACCTCGTTTCCAAAGTTACTCTCCAGTCTCCCATGCATGGCAGTAGGTTTGTAATTAGTTAAAGTTGTAGACATACCTTATGCTCTTAAGAGTGTGCTGTTTGTTACAGTCTCAGAGAAGTGTGTACTAAGAGGTCGGATAAATTTTTGTGTCGTTGTAATGCCAAGAAGGGTTTTTCTGGCCAAATCCTTTTCAGGTTTTCATCCTGTTCTTTCAGGTTCCAGTGTCTTTTTAAGATCTTGTTGATTTTTACAGTGTTTTCGTCGTAAGGTATTACGAAGGGGAGGAGGTTTCCTGTTTCCCTCGCATTTGATGGTTTAAAAAGAACATCTCTTTGGGAGAGTTTGGAAACTTTCTCGAATTGTTTGTTTATTTCTTGTAATGTGTATCCTCTTCTGATGAGGTTGGATTTGAGTTTATCCAGGTTCAGTTTTAGGTTCTCATCTGCTGTCATGACTCGTCTATACCTCAGGGCTTGGCTGAAAATGACGCTATTTTTGCAGTTGTTTGGGTGAAAGGACTCCTTGTGTAGGAGTGTGCAGATGTCTGTTGGTTTAACGAATAAGTTGCTTTCGAGTTTTCGTTGCTTATTGACATAAATTATAGTTTCAAGGAAGCTTATTTCTTTTTCTGACTGTTGTGCTGTGAATTTAATTGTCTCGTGTAAACAATTGATGTGTTCTAGAAACTGGTGTATAGCAGTGTGGCCATGGGGCCAGATCATGAATATGTCATCGATGAAACGTTTCCAAAGGGTTGGGCGTTTATTTTGTGGTGGATTTTCGAGAATATTTTTTTCAATTTCAGCCATAAAGATATTGGCGTAGTTTGGTGCAAATGGTGTACCCATGCTTGTGCCGTGGATTTGTAGATATGTTTTACCATTGAACGTGAAATGGTTGTATTGCAGTATGAAAATTAGCGTTTGTTTCAAGTGCTGGATTGGTAGTGGTGTATTGCTTTGGTAGTGGTTTTGTATGGCAGTTAGGCATAGGTTTATTCCCTTGTCGTGAGGAATATTTGTAAATAACGATTTCACGTCTAGTGTTACTAGGATCGTGTTGTTGGGTATTTCCGTTTGGTCAAGGATGACTCGTAGAAAATGTGTGATGTCTTTTATGTAAGATGGTATGCTACGTACTATTGGCTTCAGGTAGAAGTCCAGATATTGTGACAATTTTTCAGTTGGCGAATTACAGCCAGATATAATGGAGCGCCCTGGTATGCCCTCTTTAGGTAGTTTTAGAAGCGTGTAAATCACGGGTGTTCTGACTTCATTACTTGGTTCTAAGAAATCAAATTTGTCACTTGTAATAAGTTTTTCATTGTATAAGTGTGTGAGAAAGGTTTCTGTTTCAGAAGCTATTTCTGCGGTGTGGTCATAGGAGGTTTCCCTGTAGTATTTTGTATCGCTTAGTTGTCTATGAGCCTCTGCGAAGTACGAGTCAGAAGTGAGGATGGTTAACTTTCCGCCTTTATCGGCTTTCCGAAATATAACATTTTTCATTGATTCTAGTTGTGAGATTGCTTCCTTTTCGGATTGTGAAAGATTTTCATTGTTATTCTTGGAGTTGTTGTGTAATTGTATCAGATCTCGATGTACAGCGCTGATGTATTCCATCAGGGGTTTACTATCGGCCTCTGGTGGGTTCCAGGCTGACTTAGTACGAAACGTGATGTTTTTTTGTTTTAAATCCTGTCGGGTTGCGAAGAAATAATGTGTGTGCATTTTCCTTCTAAACTCAGCAAAGGATTTTACAATTTTTTTGAAATTCATTGTTTTTGGGGTTTGTACAAAACTATGGCCCTTGTTAAGGACGCTTGTCTGTGCCTCGGTTAGGGTGATGCCCTCGAGGTTTACTATGTTATCAATAGGTTTAGCTTGTTTGACTATTTTTCAGTGTATGGTTTTTCGTAGAGAGCTTTTACTTTGATGGTTTCCTCTTCTGATTTTACGTTTTTGTCCTGCTAACTTGCGAAGTGACGATATACTATGGTGTTGTATTATTGTGTACGACGTATTGCAAGTGTCACCTATCATAGAGGTATGTGCATGTTGTAATACATCATTGTGATGAGGAGGCCATATACGAACAGCCTTTGATTGGTTAGAGCAAGAAGTGAAAAAATAGATGAGATATAAAACAACTAGATAGATTAAGCAATGACGAATGAACGATTAAGCATACTGTAATTGCAAAGGTAATATATTAATAAATTAAAATAATAAAGGTTATCAAAATATGTAAAATTGAGGAAAATGTTTTTTTAAAAGTAATGCACAGTTACTTTCGTTGTCTTTTTGTGCCTTCACTATTTTCTGCGTCGTTATTGGAACCGCCTGTACCTCTTCTTTTGGCTACTTTATTTGGTTTTCTGGCAATGAATTTTTCTATCGCCATTGTTTTGTATGACTTTTTTATGAGCATTAGCTCTTGGGTGTCGTTATAGGCCATTTCTGCACGAAGCAGAAGGCTTTCAACTTCTGTAGAAGCTTCTTCTGCTCTTTCTTTATGGTGTTGTGCCAATAGCTCGCACATGTCAATTTGAAATTTGCGTTTCAATTGTTTGTATTTTTCATGGCTTTCACTTGAAAAGTCGTTTGTGTAAGAAACCTCGGTATGAGGGTCTGTGAAATCTGGTTGTTTATGCTTTGTTGTGTGTCTGGTGAATTCTTTAGATTTGCTTTCATGGTAGAGTTTTGATTGTTCCAGTGTCAACAAGGGCAAATAATCTTTCAATAGAGCCGAACCGGATGTTTACATTTGCACGTTAGCCAATCAGATGTGACCATGACGTCACGCAAACAAAAGAATCGACGTGAGAAAGTACCCCTCACATATAGGGGGTCGTGCACGCGACTATTAGGTAAATTCAGGAAAAAATTATATTTTTCAACTCTGTACTAATCTGTTTAAATTTTCCTCGCGGGTTTTTTTAAAAGAACGCGTAAATCCAGAGAAAACGGCTTTTGAGTAAGGCCTATCATTTGGCGTCTTGATCCCTAACAAATAAGCCCTTCAAAAACGACATAAATTCATATCAATGTCTTCCTATTTTCTAAATATCACTGAACATACATTAGCAAGCGACAGCAGTTGGCTTTCAACCAGTGGCGGAAATTCAGCTTTTTGAGTGGAGGGGCAAGAGCCATCAATTTTCCGAGTTGGGAGAAATGCTTTTGTTTGACATATTTTGCTGGAAGACCTGACGTAAATAGTGTCCTAAATGTGCTAAGAGAAAAGGTATATCAGAGTTCACAACTATCTGTATTCAGCAAAAGCTGATAGAAAAAGACCATAACATGCCATAAGGGCAAGTTGAATGGCTTCCAGGAATCTGGGGGCGAAGCCCCCAGGAAAAATATTTGAGGGCACACCCTCTATTTTTGCCTAGAATGCACCTCACAACCCAATGTTTACTGCTAGTGAATTTGGATTTTGACAATTTTGTAACAAATTTTTGCAGAGTAGCAGCCCCATGTTATTCTTTGAGCATGAGCAAACACAATTTACTTTCGCAAAGAAGACCTCTTGGATCCTTATCTGCCAGTGACAAACTCGAATATTTGTCGAGTATTAGTAACTACGTCTCAAAAAAATTTTCCGTAAAGAACTTCTACTTTGTCTCAGAACGCTTCTCGCCATCCAATTATTGCCTGCCCCAAACATAGACAGGGAAACTTTGACGTTAGCGTCCCAAGGAAAATTTTGAAAACTCCAGCCTTTACATTGGCTAAGAACGCCTCTCCCAACCACCTGAAATATCGATGCTGTACCCAAACTATACCCTGCCACTTTCTTCTCGTGTTTGAAAGGAATGTTAGTGCATTACAACTTAAAAATATGCTGCAGATGGAGCGTGAGCATTTGGTTTGCTCATTCAACATGGATCTTTTTGCTTCTCAACGAATACTCGTTTCTTCGTTGCAGTTTCGATCCCACCTTCAAAATTTCCGACTTCTACGGAAAATTTCCGAGTCTTGTTGAATTGGGGGGGCAGTTGCCCCCCCCCAACCCCCCCATAATTTCCGCCACTGCTTTCAACAGTACCGAGCTTCTATCACGGAGGCAGTGGCAACTCAAAACTTCGCATTTTTCATACACGAACAGCATTGCATATCCTAAATCTGTATGAAATTGTATGAAACGCGATAGATTTTTGTTTCGCTCTTAGAACCTTTGCATCCGAAGTATCTTTAAAACTTTGATCTTTACTTCTTGCTGTTATCATCCTCAAAATATCCAATCAACCTTCAAGTTTTCAAAATTATGCCGTTGGTTAAGTCAAACGTTATGTAAAAGCTCTATACCGTCCACAACCAATCGCAAACCCGCTATCGATCTCTGAAACACTGTATTTGAACGTAAGAATATATGTTGCCAAAGGTATAGAAAGCTTCGCTTATTTCCTTTCCACTGAGAGTTGATGTTTCAGCATTTAAGAGCAAAAGATACCACGTTTCAGTTTATGACACCAACATGAAAGTAAGGGGCAAGATGCCAACTTCGAGAGTACAGTCCTCTAACAGATCTACCTAGGGGTGCAATAAAGCCGAGGAAACCCACCAATTCTCCCTTTAAAAACTGTAGCTTTTAGCTGAATCTTGTCTCCTGTTAATTAAAAGTGTTTGCAGTTTCTGAATTTGGCTTCCTGCGATATTTTGGACTCTACACTTATCGTTCTTCTTGGAAACTGATCGTAAGAAACTTGGGCTCACTAAAAGACAAATAAATGTGGTCTATCTAGCCTATCTAGTTAATGTAAAAAGCAGAAGATAGATTGAAACATGACTTTCAACATATACCTGGTTATTTCCTTGCAACCTCACTGACAGAATGGCGTTTGTTGGTCCAGTATGATACCTCAAGGAATTTGCTAGCCAAATATCTGACTTGGGTAAGCCTTTCTGCCAAGTATGCAAAGCAATGCAGATCAAGCAAATCTCTACTCGGGAAGCAACAAAATGCTTCACCGAGTCCATACGGGTCTGGTACACTTGTGGCACTATCTTTGGTAAGGTGAGTCCCTTCAGTGGCTATTTTCAGCATTTCTTCTGAATCTTGGACGCTTTTTAGCAGACGTTCTAGGAATAACCAACTGTAGAGCAATCCTACTTTACTCAACGGCCTCAGCTCACGTCAGGTCAAGAGTTTTCCCGCAACTCCAGATTTTGACCAATGACAGAAGAGGGTTAAGGTCAAGCTCAATAATTGATGAAAAAAATTGGAAATTGACCACTATGTTTATAAATCAAGGTTTATTTTTAAATCAAACGAAATCGACAAAGTGAATCATTAAAGTTCAGCAAAGAAAATTCAGATGTGGTGCTGCTTTGAATTGATTACCTAGGAACGCAACGATGAGGGAGGAGCTGCGGTTGGTATCATATGCTACCCTTTCCGTCGCCACTGCCTCAGTAATGAAAATTAAGTACCCTTTAAAACCCATTGCCTTGTTAATGTATTTTCGATGATATTGAGAATATAGGAAGATATTGATATGAATTTATGTCGCTTTTGAAGGGCTTATTTGTTAGGGATCAAGACGCCAAATGATATAGGCCTTACTCAAAAGCCGTTTTCTCTGGATTTACGCGTTCTTTTAAAAAAACCCGCGAGGAAAATTTAAACATATTAGTACCGACTTGAAAAATATAATTTTTTCCTGAATTTACCTAATAGTCGCGTGCAGGACCCCCTATATGTGAGGGGTACTTTCTCATGTCGATTCTTTTGTTTGCGTGACGTCATGGTCACATCTGATTGGCTAACGTGCAAATGTAAACATCCGGTTCGGCTCTATTGAAAGATTATTTGCCCGAATTTCCAGTGTCACTAATCGCTTTAGGACGTTGGATTGTGTTGCGTTTAGTTTCGTTTTTGGAGCCTTGTTTGTTGTTTTTGTGTTCATTGTCGTTTTATATGTTTGTTTTGAGGTGTCGGCGGTATGACTTCCGCCTCTGTTTTTTGTTGCATGTGGGTTCTTTGTTGTAAGCGTCGAGGGGCTTGGGTCTGCTGCTATTCTCGACTTCATTTGTTTGCCTGACGACTGCTGGTGACGTAGGGGCAAGATCAACTGTGAAACATGTGTTAGGAGGCATTAGAAAGTGGGATGCCTACGAAACAGTGTCTTAGTGTCGATATATAACTCGATGTTATGTTTGTACTTTTGGTGACGGCAAAAAATTGTCACGAAAAATTGTCAAATTCCATTTTTGACATTTTGAACAGGTCCGGACCTGCAAAAATGTGAAGTTTTGGTCAAATTCCATTTTTGACATTTTCAACAGGTCCGGACCTGCACAAATGTGAAGTTTTGGTCGTGAGTCCTTTAAATGAGTGAAATGAAAACATCGGATTATAAATATTGAACGAATACAAGGAATCACGTTTTCAGTCTAGGTTGGGGGGCTCTAGCCCCCAAAGGTTGAACAAAATTGCAAAAGTCAGCCACAACTGGCCCAAAGTGGTCTAAAATCTTCGTAAACAATGGATTTCTTTCAGACAGTTCCCTAAATTTTATCCCATATCCCATAGAGCTGACCAAAAAGGGATGAGATCCTTAGTTACGTGTAAACATAATGATTAAGCGATCCATTTGGCATCGGATGCGTCTGCTGTGGATCCAGAAACGTGTAAATGTGGTTTTAGTTTTTAATTCAGAAAATAGACGAGGTTCATATTGGGAGAAACTATGTATGAGTCCATTTTCTACAAAAGTAGTTTACAATAACTAGATATAATACACTGATATAGATATAATACAATTTATGTAATACAATGTCAATCTTCGTACAGAGTCAAATCCTTCAATAGATTTCATCTTGTATCTTCACCTGAAATTCGCTCTGCTCATCATATAGTATTCGTAATACGGAGATCGACTTAAGGTTACCGATGAAAATTTCAACAAATGGCCAGAACTGTTTCTCTTATAGAGTTCCTAAACAATAGAAAGCCTCTCAGCCGAGTTCAAGCAGGCAACCTCTCTGTATGGTTTCAAGAAAACTATTTAGAAAAAGAACATTTTTTTCATTTACTTTTTATTGTAAATTTTGAACACTATTGTACATGAGTTTTAAATATTGTAAATAAAGGTTTAATAATTTGATTTATTCTTCCTCCCTCCTTTGTATTTCATCTTGTAATTAACATTTTCATCAGAGGGCCCTTTGAAAATCAAATCGGTTGAAGGGCAACCTTTTCTAAAGGAATTAAAAATAAAACATGAACTACATGGAAACACTGTCAATAAATACAAGCTAATATCTACCACAATTGTAAGCGGCAGAGATGATACTGAAAGGTCGAGCTGATTTTCCTTCAAAACATTAGGTCTTTTTATATTTCCGCAATGGTTTCGAAGGTTTGAAACGCAAGGCTGCAGTAGACAGGTTTCTGCTCGGCTACCATTTTATGGCGAGGCAATCGCCTATGCTTAAAAAAATAATGCAATTGGATTTTACATATGTAACTAGAGGACCAGTTACCCATAGAATGAATGAACATACATATATATAGAAGATTTCTATACTTCTTCAGGGGCACCTATCTCCTCTACACCGTCATCGTCTCTCTTGTCATCCTACAAAAAGACAACGTGAACTTATTAGATGCTGCAATGTAACACTATGCATGAAAATACTTGAAAAACTACAAAAACGTGATCATGAACTAGGCGTGGTAGATCATTAAGTTTCATGCTATGGGTGTAGCCCAATTATATCGTGGGCTTCCATCGGCTTTGCACCCTCACATCGCAACTGAACGACAGAATGACGATGGAAGTAAAGCACTATGGGAGCATTTGGATGGCTTGACGTGGAACTGTATAGAAGATAGAAAGGATAGAGGCTAGATAGTTGCATCACATCAATTTTATTTAAAGCTCATTCACATATACTGACATTCCACGGAAACGAAAGGACAAAGAAACACAATCCCTCACATAGGCAGCACGCCAGCACCCACAATCAATTTAACCTGTTTGCTTTTTTTCAATGTACTCAATTGCTGTCTCAATGATTATCCTTTTGTCAATCATATTCATATCAGAACTGCAATAAAGAAGCAAGATGCACAAGGATTCTAAATCTAGGTTTGCGATATCAATACATGACACTTCTATGACAGTGCTAAAGAGGTCCTCTCGCAATAGATTAAAGCGGGGCCAGTGCAGGAGATAATGCTCATTGTCCTCATTAGCCGCACCACAGTTACATATAGGTCTAAAATACACTTTAAATTGTGGTGAAATATGTGCGCATTTAGATCACTGAATTGTATTTTACTTAAAATGTAACCAAGCTTCGCGTACAATTCAGTGGTCTGAAGAAACAGTCAAATGGCTGGTTATTCAACTAGAGGGTCATCAAGAAACATGTACGTGCTTTATATGGTTACTGTGGAGGAGCCATAAATCAAACTTCCCCGTTTTCCAAATTTTTGAATAAAGTAGAAACCCGCATAAAAGAACCTACGTTTTTCTTGGACAGACTGGATAGGTTCTTAATTAAATGGCTATTATTGTACCGGGTGTCCCAAAAAAGTATACGGATTTCGTGGACCCTGGCAATAAGAATATAGCGTGAGTCGATCCGAAATGATTTTAAAAACATACCTCGATAGCTAACTTGAACAAAGATGCCTCGTTTGTTGATATCGGTGCGGTGAGAGTGAAGATATTAATCTTCATACCCGGGGGGGGGGGTAACTACCATATATGCGGGTACGGGATGTGCCATTTTTGGGGTGTCTTTTTTGAGTAGAAAATAAATTTTGGGGTATCATTTTTGGTAAAATCACAAGTAGTCATAAATTTTGGGATGTCATTTTAGAAAACAACTCCTTAGGGTATTGATTTTGATCAAATTTCACTTCCTTGGTTAAAATTTTGGATGGCTGTCACAATTTTAGGGTATACATTTTCAATGGCCTGTAAATTCTGGGGTATTGTTTTCGTCAAAATGTGTAAATTTTATGGTGCGATTTCAGGTGTCAAATGGCACACCCCCGTCACCCGCCTATTGAAGTTACCCCTCCGGGTCTTCATAGGACAAATTTTCGTCCACCTCAAAACCAGAGCTTTGGCGCTCTGGCCTAAGCAAATTCTTGAAGCACAGTGAATAAAATCAACAACTTTTCAAGACGGCACAACGGATGTGTTTTACAAAATACAGTTTATGTGAGCCCTATCGGCAAGGGAGCTCCGAAGTCAACTTCATTCATCTCGATATCGACAATTTATTTTACACATGCTATTCATCTGTGAAAGTACTCCCTTGAGCATCATCAACGTGCTTTTGACATCGTCGAATCATTCCTTGAAAAGAATTTGTGATCAGATCTCTCGAGATCAGGTTGATCATGGCGTATCTTCGAAGCTGCTTTCCCAGGTGGGTCATCAACAAGATAGGAGACATCTTTTGGCCCCCAAAAGATCTTTAGACCTTCCAGTCTTGACTCCCGAGAGATCTGACAACACATTCTTTTCAAGGAATGATTCGACAGTTGCAAGAATGTGTTGATGCCCAAGGGAGTTCTTTCCCCGATGAATAGTAAGAGTAAAATCAATTGTCGATATTGAGATGAATGAAGCTCATTTCGAAGCTCCCTTGACGATAGGTCTCACATAAACTGTATTTGGAGAACACATCTGTTGTGACGTCTTCAAGTTTTGTTCACTTTATTCACTGTGCTTCTAGAATTTGCTTAGGCCAAAAAGTCAAAGCTCTGGTTTGGAGGTGGACACAAATTTGTTCTTTGAAGATTAATGTCTCGACTCTCAAAGCACCGAAATCAACAAACGAGGTATCTATGTTCAAGTTAGCTATCGAGGTATGTTTTCAAAATCATTCCGGATTGATTCACGCTATATTCTAGTCGCTAGGGTCGACCAAATCTGTATTCTTTTTTGAGACACCCGGTACATTCAGCCTTCAAGGTTCAAAGAGGTTCTTATATACAGTACTCACCTTGCACATACTAATGCTGTTTTCAGTCCAGGAAATCTGAGGACTTTCTGAGAAATCCTTGAAATTTCTTGAGAGCATTTTTAGGCTAGAACACTCTTAGGTTACGTTAACAATCTGATTTTCTGCTGTACCACTGAGGAATTCTGATCAAAATGTTTATAATTCTTGAAAGTTTTGAGTAATTTTGAAGACATGAAACCTGTTATATAAGAACGTTCCTCAGGGTCAGCCTCTGAGAGGTTCTTATTTAGGGGACTTAAAATATTAAATTTCGGCCTTAAGGTTCTTATAAAAATAGATTCTTTTATGCGGGTTTCTACTGTACACATGATCTCAACTTGGAGTTTAGCACTGAGCTTTAATGAATCTGACAAAAAGTCGATTATTTATTAAGAAAGACAGTGAAAATTAGTGGTTGTTTCCAAGCTACAGGATTTTTTCGTACTTAACCTTATACTTAACCTTATAACTTGAATCTTAGCATCAAATGGACTGAAACAGTTATGCCCGGGAGCACAAATAGGAGTAATTAATGACCATATAAATGAAGCATATTAACCAGGCAGCCTGCTGAAGGCAGTATTGTTTGATTAAAACGATTTCATCATTCTTGAGAAGCAAAATATCTGATTGACGTATATCATGGCCTGCAGTACATGTGCTGTACATCAGCGTTTCTAGGAACCCTAGATTTGTTCAACATTCTTCGTTATAAGAGAATCCAATTTTTGACTAGCTGTTTCACTCATGAACATCTGAAAACAAAGCTAGGAAAGTATTTCTTAAATCCATTTCTTTGATTTTCGCATAGTGGAGAAAAACGACTGTAGTTATATTTCAAAACAGTCGCACTTGTATTGTCTCAGCTGTCGAGGTTTTCGCCTCACTTTTGAGGCCTCATCAGCAACCAAACATCGGTTGTGTTCAACTTTGTTTTCGTTTGTTGATTTTTCCTTACATTCCCTGGAATTATCATTCTGAGGTTCGTCTTGTTTATGTTTTTTTATCTAATATTTTTAGTTTCTTTGTTTTATGGAGGGGGGGGGGCTCTCCCTCGATTAGTTAACCTATTTGGAGAGCTCCTCCCACGTTAATCTATCCTAAGTACAATCATGTAACGTGCTCTTTTCATTTTTAGTTTGTAGTTTGTAGTACTGTAGTGTTTTTAGTTAATTCATGGTACTGTAATGTATTTACTTGTATCGCAATTTGTTTAGAATTGTATTTAGGATGGATGAATAACTGAAAACTGATAGCACCTAGATAGCAATATTCAATAGCACTTAGAATAATGAATCCTCTGGTTTGAGGCAGCCAATAATTTCTGGCTTGAGGCAGCCTTTCTGGCTCCACAATTCAGCAACTACTGTTCAGATTTACTCAAACTCGGAGCCAGCCTGTAAGTTGACGTCCTTCCATGAAAAAATCTTAAAAAGGAGAAAAAATTGGATGTATGGCTGCTCCGCAGCAACCACTCAAACAGCGTCCATGAGTTTTGGCCACCCCTTTAGATGAACTTAGATTTTGAACTGCATATCTCTGAAATTTGCAGAAAAACTGCAGCACAACTACATGTTTTGAAAAGATTCAAAAAGCTTATTGCATTTGAAGAAAGGAAAGTTCTCGTCTTAAGCTTTGTATACTCGAATTTTGATCACTCCCCTTTTGTATGGTACTTCTCATCAGTTAAATCTTTGCAAAAATATAAAATGTTCAAAAACGGCTTAGATTGTATCATCACCATACATCTTACAACGAGTTGCTTGGGAAATGAGAAACGTGTTCAATGCACGTTTCCCGTCTGTGCATTGAGATCTTTAAGACTTTAAACAACACGATATGTTAAAACTTAGATCCTCTACATACTCATCACGAAACCGAAATGATTCACAACATTATAGACTAAATCAAGTCACCTTTGCTTCTTACAGCCTACAATCATTTGGACCCAAAATCTGGAATTGACTACCAAATGAAATGAAATCCGCCGAAATTCTATAGTTTGAAACGTATGATAAAAATGTAGAATGGTCCAAGCTGTAAATGCATTGCCTGCCAGTTTGCCTCTGGAAGTTTGTTTTTGTGTATTGATTTGTAAAACACTGTAAAAATACTATTCATGTACAGGGTGTCTCAAATAAAATTGTTCAACGTTTGATAAAATACCAAAAAATAACGATACGCTGAATGGACCTTTGGTCAAGTCACCCTTGTCCTGAGATTTGAAATTAATTTTTGACACAAGAATCTTGCAAATCCGATAAAAATTCATGGGGTTACAAGCTTCTGAAGTTCAAGTTTGTACGAAAGCTGAAACCAGAGGCCTCGAAATGGCATTTTTAGTGAAAGTCCCACAGGCCGTCGTTTCTGTTATTTCTCAATTGTTTCAGGGCGAACCAGGTAGGATTCAAGCAGGTATTCGATAACCTAACTGTCAAGCATATGGATGCTTTGAGGAAACAGATTCAGTCTCTCGCCGATCTTGTTTTGAACCACTGTTTTTGGACCTATGTAATGTTAAGGAATTTTGAAAATGATCGCACGAAATAATTTACTTTAGAAATCGTATTTGGTTTGCTCTGATATCAACGAGATGTATGACATTGGATAAGCTTCTCTTACTTCCGTCTTCGAGCTTTTTGCAATACAAGTAATCTGGGGGGTCTCTGGTTTCGGCTATCGCATATTTTTGATCTTCGACAGCTCGTAACTCAGTGAATTTTCAACCGATTTGCACGATTTTAGTCTCTAAAATTATTTCATAATCTTAGTAACCGGGTTATCTTCCCATGAGCCTGTTCATGTTGTCGTTGTTTTTCAATATTTAATCAAACGTCGAACAATTTTTTTGAGACACCCTGTACATTTATTAATATTACAATTAATCTATCTGTTTAGAATTTAATTGATTTGGATTAGTTTTCTTGTAGATATGAAATTATATGTGGTAAGCTAGATGTACATTATCGATATGAAATAAGTGAACAACATTAACAGCAACAAACAAGAAAGTCTTTAATTTGGTGCTGACCAGCTATGACTTCCAGACTTAGCTTCTTTAAAGCCGTGTCCACGGACCTCGTTCACAATCGGGTTGGTTTTTAATTCTCACAACAAAGGTGGGGAAACATGATTTACAAAACTTGATCGGCCATGTATTTAGTGTATATAGCCAAAGTTTGCAACATCAAAAATAAAAATTTATTTCACTGCAACTCCACAGAAAACTTCACGATTGAAAAGGAAAAAAATATTTTGCAACAAAAACTTTCCACTTACCTCCTCCTTTTGAAATTTCTCGAAATGCTTCAATGTGTCGTACCTCTCTATTGCAATACATGCATCATAAATAGCAGGAATCGATGAATTCATATCCGTGGATTCATATAATTTAAAAAGTTGTATGACTGGTTCAGCTTCTTCTTTTAAGAGATCAATCTTGCGCATGCATATACCAAGCTTTGCTGCAAGGTGTCGCCAATGAGAAGGCGGTCTTTCAGGTTTAAGTAAATTTGAAAGTTCGCATTGAGTCAAATAGTCAAAGTCATCCATTGATGTTTTCTTCCACCTTACTAAAATGAGAGAGAAATGTTGTTAAGCACCTTGAACGGCATTTGATACATCATCATAATTCGTGTATTTCAAGTCCATTCTTCTGTGTTTTGACATTCGTTTGACTTCTCCTTGTGCTTCCAGAACACCCCTTTCCAATTTCAGTTATAACCCATGTGTATTAAGTGGGTCTCCTTGTTTAGTTGCTTCTTTTGCTACACTATCTTAAATCTACGCTTTTGGGTAGAGCCCCAAGTCAACAACAGTTACTGAGAAGATGAATATTGAAACGTGTATACAAGTTCTAGTATAATCCTGAATAACTCTTAAAAAATTTCCATGCTTAGGTGAGTTGTGTTTTGAATCGCCGCTAATAGTTTGCTTGTATACCAAGGTAGGCTGCAATTTTTTTGCAAATTCTAATTAGCGTTAACACTGCAGAAACAGTTGTAACATTGTATTAAAGCTGAAGTATGCTTTTAACTCACAGGAAAAACTTCGATATTTTGAAAAGCTTCATTTTGATCTTCAGTGGCCTGAATCAAAAAGTAACATACAACGTTTTTGATGGAAGTTTGGAGACACTTCTTACACACTATCAGGTATTTCAGACAACTGATAGGCCAATTGCTAAGCCTTACCCAAGTACCGACAAATAACGAAGAAAGTGAGCATTTGTTTTATATTTATATATTTACTTATCTACAGGGTGTCTCAAAGCAATTGTTCGACGTTTGATTGAATGCTAAAAAATAACGATACGTTGAATGGACCTTTGGTCAAGTCACCCTTCTTCTGAGATTTTAAATTAATTTTTGACACAAGAATCTTGCAAATCCGATAAAAATTCATGGGGTTACAAGCTTTTGAAGTTCAAGTTTGAGCGAAAGCTGAAACCAGAGGCCTCGAAATGGCGTTTTTGGTAAAAGTCCCACAGGCCGTCGTTTCTGTTATTTCTCAATTGTTTCTGGGCGAACCAAAAGGGATTCAAACAGGTATTCGATAACCTGACTGTCAAGCATATGGATGCTTTGAAGAAACAGATTCAGTCTCTCGCCGATTTTGTTTTGAACCACTGTTTTTGGACCTATGCAATGTTAAGGAATTTTGAAAATGATCGCACGAAATAATTTACTTTAGAAGTCGTATTTGGTTTGCTCTGATATCAACGAGATCTATGACATTGGATAAGCTTCCCTTACTTCCGTCTTCGAGCATTTTGTAATACAAGTAATCTGAGGGGTCTCTGGTTTCAGCTATCGCATATTTTTCATCTTCGAGAGCTCGTAACTCAGTGAATTTTCAACCGATTTGCACGATTTTAGTCTCTAAAATTATTTCATAATCTTACGAACAGGGCTATTTTTCCGCGAGCCTGTTCATGTTGTCCTTATTTTTCAATATTTTATCAAACGTCGAACAATTTTTTTTGAGACACCCTGTATTTATTTACTTATTTATTTATTTATTCATTTCACTTGTTTAAGGAGGGTAGCCCTTCAAAAATGTTCATTTTCAAAGGGCCTTCCATTTAAAAAACCTACAAACAAAATAAAATCTAAAACTAAATTAACCTAATCACAATTCGTAATATACATACCAGCAAAGCCCTATTCAAAACCCTATTACAATCTAAAATAAATATCTACACTAAACGAAAATCCAAACCACAGTCACCTATTTACAACTAAACAAGGCATTGTTTAAAGCTGTACATGGAGAATGCCTGCTTACACTCAGCTGTGAGGCCATTCCAAAACCTTGCACCTCTAAATGAGAAACATTTCTGTCCATTTTTGGAGTTTTTCTTAGGCAACCTAATGTCAGTTGCTGTATTTCTAAGATTCCTGGAGGTCAGCTGGGATGTTTTTGTGAAAAGATTACACATGCACCGCAGAGCCAGCTCATGAAGAGATTTGAAGACCATGATATTAGCAATTAGCAATAGCAATTAGATCATCTATGGTCTTCCAGCCAAGTTTCTTCATGGGTGGCCTGCCTTGTGCATCAAAACTGCTGCCAGTCACAATACAAGCAGCACGGTTATGTAAATTTTGCAACTAGTTGATCTCATTCATGCCACAACACCCCCATACAGAACATCAATAGCGAAAGTGGGCTCCAAAATACCTGTGCACATGTTCTTCAGAGTTTCTTCTGGGAGAAAAGCTTTAGCATGCCTTAAAAAGCCAATACCCCTGGAGACCTTAGAAGAAACAGTATGAATGTGTTCCTTCCAATCCAGGGTGTTGTCAATCTGATTGGTAAGATATTTGGATTTCTGAACAACTTCCAGCTCATTGTTCCGGATTTTTAGCTTCAAAGATTCTCCTTGATTTTCCAGAGTCTTATGCTTTGGTTTTGTGGAAATCAGCAAGGAATGTGTTTTCATTAAGTTAAGTGAACGCTTGTTTCCTCTAAGCCATTTTTCAACTTTTGCAAGGTCATTTTTAATGACCCCATTCAGCTGAGTGATGTCAGAGGATTGATGGCAAAGGCTCGTGTCATCAGCATACATGGACACATTTGATTTCCAGACAGCTTGGGGGAGGTCATTGATATAAATGAGGAACAGAAGGGGCCCAAGACATGAGCCTTGAGGTACACTAATGTCTATTCCCTCAACTGAGGAGTCAACACCATTAACCCTGGGAAAGTGTTTTCCATTTGAAGGTAGTATTTGAACAATGCCAACTGCTGCTGTCTCCTTGAAAGTTTGGTCTCCCTCCTTGAAAATTGGTGTAACCCTGGACAATTTCCACGAGTCTGGAAACTGGCTAGTTACAAGGGATGTATTGAGCAAGCAAGCCAAAGTGTTCTCAAAAAAATGTAAGGCCAGTTTGAAAAACATAGCAGGAGATATTTTCATGCCCAAAGCTCTTTGAAGTTTCAGCCTTGGCAAGTGCATCCCTGATTTCCTGCACTTCAATTGTCCTAAACCTTAACCCAACACTGTTATTGGTGTTACGGTAGTTATTAGATAGAAGCGGGTTAGGGGAAGTATCAAGTTTGCTGGCTAATTCCACACCAATTATACAAAGGAGACTATTCATTGTGTACCGGGTGACCCAAAAAAAACTTCACGAGCTGGATCGCCTATATCTCCTTGAAAGCAAATGTCATGAAGACAAACAAGGTGTCAGCATGTAGCTGAAAGGCTCCGCTATCTTTTGAGATGTTGCTTGGTCAGTTTAAGATGTGCGTGCTGACTGAAAAAACAGTTTAAAAAATATGGAAGTTCATTCATTTCTTGGACCATTCTCTCGCTTTCCTGTGAATTTTTTGGAAAGTGTGACAAAACCTGAATTCAAACTTTGCTTTGGAGCATGTAATTTGAATGAGGAATTCAGGTCACTCATTTTGCAAAACAAAAAATTTCCCCAGACGTTTTCTAATGCATCGCTATGTCGAGTTTTCACAAAATGTTGACTGGAATATGATGTCGATTATTTCACTCAAAATGAGAAATCCTGAACTCGAAATTTTCTTTGAATCTGGTTTTTCGGATGGTAATCATTGCTTAAAATGACCTTGCAGCATCTCAAAAGGTAGCTAAGCCTTTCAATTAAACAATGATGGAATGTATTTGGCAATAGCATTTGATTTCCGGGAGCTAGTTATGATCTAGCTCGTGAAGTTTTTGTTGGGTCATCCGGTATGAAATTTCTTTTTGGTTAACAGTTGCATTGCCAGAATCCTTAATACAATCAATGTTGCAAGATTTTGATCTTTTGCTCAAAAGATCAAAGTTTTTGAAGACAATAAGTGATAAGCTTACTTTCATTTGCTCTTTTGATATTGGCTCTTTCCTCAGCTGGGATATCCACCAATGGTAGCGTTGCTTCTATAATAAAACATGAAAGAATAGTTAATTTCTCTACGAACTGACCGAATAAGTTGGGAATGGGAAATTTTAAACAGATGAATACTGCATAGCAAATTTCTTAATACTCCAGTGTAAGTGGAATGATTGGAAAGAAGGTGAAATAATTCCGAAACAACACTTGAAAATGTATGGAACGAGTAAACAAGAGATGAAATTATCGGAAATACACTTTTCGTTCCCAGCAAATCCTATAGACGCTGAAAGGACTAAAAACAGTTACAACAAATAAAAGATTTAAGATATCTATAAAACTTGCATTGACGGTTGAAATGTACGATTTCGAATATATCTGTTTAGTTTGAACATGTCAAAGAGGAAAAGAGAGTGGGAAGTAGTCACATGTTCATAGCCAGGGCAAGTAACTTGGAATAAACTGTTCTGATGAACAGCTTTAGCAAATATGGGATAACGAGAACCCAAAGGGAACGGGCGCATTGATCTTGATTTGAACGGTTGTGTGCCGACCAAACATATAACTTCTCACCCGGCTACAGGACTCTGCCCTCTAAACCACAACCGACTTGTAAAGACAACGAAATCAGTAAATACCCCTCTGTAATACCCAGAGTTTGGAAAAAAGGGGTAAACAAGATCAAAAATGGCGAATCCCCGTCGGATAAACATATTCAGTAACCCCACCCCGGGAGCGAGATTTGTCTGCAATATGGCTCTGCACTTTAATAAAAAAATTGATGAATGATTTTTCAAATGGCAATGTGAAGTGTTGGTAACCGCTACAAATTAACTCCATTTCGCGTAAATGTGAAACTAGTGATATGCAATGGTTACAGGATGTGCTTAGACGATGACGCTAAAGATGATGATAAGCAACATTTAACGAAGATGTTGCACCCTCTGATTACAAATTTTTGCGGATCCTGTAGGAATTCGATTGAAGTATGCAGTACATCTTTGTAAAAACTTCTTTATCGCAACATTTAACGTAATCGTCTGTTACATTTACCTTGGGGAGGGTTCATGATCACTGTCAAATGAAAAAGAAAAAAGTTAAAAACTGATATTGAACAATTACAAAGGGTTCTAAGACAATGTAGGCAACATTTATGAAACGACTCAAGGCCCTTAAGGCCCGGGGGGGGGTACTTGACTAGGGAAGTGACGGGGGTGTGTGGCAAACCGCTCAACACCCTATACCCTGTCGCATAAAAAATTGCCCAAAGGTATACCCTGTCGCATAAAAATTTTACCAAAATCCATTATTTCATGATAACTCTAAAAGGTGTGCTTCCACGTGATACCCTGTTGCATAATTTTCTTATCAATTGTAATAACCTGTCGCATAATTTTTATCAAAAAAGGACACCCTTTTGCATAATTTTTACCGTAAAAGGACACCCTGTTGAGCGGCACATCCCGTCAAGTCAAGTATGGGAGCACCCCCCACCCCGGGCCTTAAGGGCTGACATGAAATAAATAATTGAAGATAGCGCGAGAAGGAGACCATGAATTATTCAATTCTAAGTTAATTAGCCAGCAAGACTACTGTGTTCCGATCTTATGATCACAATTCCTTTTCTTACGACAAATCCTAAAAAGCCAAAAATTAAGAATAAATATATAGAGCTTACTTTACCATTGATTCTGGAGGTTTAGAAATTGATTTAGAAAATTGATCACATCACAGCCTCAAAATAAATAAATGCCACGATTTTCAAATAAATCAAGGTATCGAAAAATTGCAACAGTAAATCTACATCAAATTACCCAAGGTTCCTTCCAAGTTCTTTAATCCAAAGAAAACTACAATAGAATTTTACACCTACTTTCTTAAAGATTTAAGCTCCATGCTGTACAATGGTTTATGGTAACAAAATTCATACAAGATGCCAATTCTGTATTCTTCATTACAGCCATGGTGTCATTATGACATCATAATCACCAAAAATGCAGCGCTTGCTTCATAAGACCTTTGCAATTTGGTGAAAGGGACCGAAGAGAGTGCGGCCGATTCTGACAGTCTTGGTAACATTAGGACGTCAAGCGAATCCCCTTCTTGCAACTCAGTTGCATCTCCTTGCAAGCTTGACTTACTTTTGGTCTATTTGCACCTCTCAAGATTCATACGATACATGCTTAGTCATGAAAATCCTTTCTCTAGATTATTCAGCTATCAGGTCATCCTTTCACCTACTCGTAAGTGTATTTTGAGCCACTTTATTGCAGATATTAGACCTTGGCTTTGAAGCAGCTCAGTTTCGGCCCAACCGATCAACAGGCTTAACTTCAAACTTGAGTGAATACATGGAACAAAACTGCTCAGAATACACTCACAAATGGGAAGAAGGATGGCAAGACACCTAAAAATCGAGAGAAAACACGTACCACAACAAACAAGTATCATGCAACCCTCTAAAGGTACAAATAAATCGAAAATAACGGGACTTTGCAGGGAGATGCAACCAAGATGCAAGCCATGCACTTATCACCGACGCGGAGGGGATTCCCTTCCCTAATTTCCTACTGTTGCCAAGGCTGTTGGAATGGGCCACGCTCTCTTTAGCCTCCTTCTCAAATTTACGAAAAGGCCTATTGGCAACATTGAAAATATTCTAAGTTTTATTCGATACGTTTATTGTAATGGAACTAGAATGTGTCAGAAAGGATCAATAAGTAATAATTCGTATTATGCTATCTATTTAAGCTCATTACTTATATCATACAGTAAATTCCCGCATATAAGAACCTGCTTCTTTGAGAGCCAGGCTGAAAAAAGTTCTTATTTCAAAAGCACTGAGACCAACTTCAAGGTATGGAGGCTCCTTTTGAAGGATGCCTCGTTTAGGCTCTTGATTCAATAACTAATTTGGGAGGAACAATCAAATTTTAAAAGCCAACTGGGGCCAACACGAACTTATAACAACAATTAAAAATCAACCGATAATACTGTAAATTAAAGATTTAAGTACCAAATGTAGCGTAGATGTAAAAACACTACGTTTCGAGCGTATATTCGTTATCAAGATAGATACTCGTTATGAATTGCTGATGTATCTCTTAATAACGAGTATACGCTCGAAACGTAGTGTTTTTTATGGAGTGCCAAATGCAAAAAAAATAATGTAATGCTTGTATGTGCTAAAATTTAACATATGCTTGTTTATTTGAGTAAAATTTAACATATGCTTGTTATTTGAGTGAAATTCGACATATGCTTGTAGCTTTGTTAAATTTTACACATGCTTGTATTTTTTTAAATTTAACACATGCTTGTTTTATTCTTGTATATTCAACACATGCTTACAAACGAGGTCATATTTTCACATTGCTTAACCATAGCAACGAAGTTAAATTTTCACATTGCTTAACCATGGCAACGAAGTTATATTTTCACATTGCTTAACCATGGCAACGAAATCATATTTTCACATTGCTTAACCATGGCAACGAAATCTTATCAGGAAGAGTGGAAACGAGGCCTTAAGAACAAAGATGGCTGCTCGCTGCTGGCATTTTAACTGCTGCCTATTGACTGCTGTTAGACTGCTGTTATGCTTGCAGCTTTGATCAACAATGCCTTGTGTTTATTTGAGTGGAATGGTGATTCTATTGAAGAATTGCCCCGAGAGAAGTTGATAGCGTTCTGTCTCTGCTTGGAAGTGATCCTGAGCCGTTGATTACGACACTGAGCCCACTCTTTTTGTTGATTCAGAATGTAGCATGTGATGACCCAGACCCACGAAACTACAATTCATTTGTTGCAATAATTCAAAGTGACGAGGGGTAAATCAGACATTTAAAAAGATGTACGAGATTTTTTAAAAGCAAAGCATCTTGAGTTTCCACGGATTTTCTTGAAGAAAGGATTTTTCTAAGGGCGAGTACGACGACGGAAAACACGTTCAATTTGCTCATATTTCATTAGTTCATTTGCTCATTATTAATAAAGATGACAAGTCCATGTTAAATCAAATAAGTGACAAGTCCATGTTATTAGTGAAATAAATCAGGAGACAGGTCCATGTTAACATAAATCAAGTGGCTAAGCCATAATAATTAAGTACGTTTCGAACCTTCCTAGGTCCATCCTCAGCAAGTTGAGAGGTACACGCTGATGGGAAGTGGAAATAGTCCAAAAAGGGGGCAAAATTGCCATATAAAGAAAAGCCGTGAGCAAAAATGGGAGAAAAACAGCTAAGAAACCGGTAAGACCAGTAATACTAGTAGAAGAACGGAGACAGACAACTCAGAAAGGATTTTTCCCTTCAGGTGTACGAGATGTGATTCGCCCCTCGGAAAATGAGAGACCAACCTGACAGTTGTAGGTGATCATGGTGGTGCGAGGGGCTTGCACGGGTTTGCACACAGGTAGGATTGTTCATTTCTAAGAACTAGATATTATGGCAATGTCGGTGTTGGATGTTTCCCTGTAACAGTTTGCCACCCGCCTTGATTTATGATGTGTGATTTTGATATGATGAATGATGATGAATGAAGCACAAGTTGTGGAGGATATATCTAAGTTTGAAATTGATAATAACTCTATTGGTACGTCATTGTTCGCCAAATTTGGCTGGATTGTGTTTTTCTGCAATCAGTCTCTGTCATCTGTCATGATCCTTCGCGGAAGGAAAAGACCCTTTCTCTGTCTCAGTTCACGACCGGAACTACGAAAAACATCGTAGCTAGGCTAATCCAAACAAATTTGGCAAACACTTGAAACAACAAGAGAGGTAATTATCAATTTTAAACTAATAATCATCCACAACTCGTGATTGAATGAGGAAATTTAGCTGCAGAACATATCGAAGTAGAGGAAGACCAAAGCTTGAATTTAAGCTTGACCAGCGGTAAAAAGATGCAAGCCCCTCACACCTCCATTATCACCTTAAGCTGCCAGGATGATTTTTCACTTTTTTAATTCTTCCAACAAATGACTTGTAGAGTCCTGGGTCATCACATGCTACATTCTGAATCAACAAAAAGAGTTGGGCTCAGTGTCGTAATCAACTGTTTTAGGATCACTTCCCAGCTGAGACAGAACGCTACCAACTTCTCTCGGGGCAATTCTTCAATAGAATCACCATTCCATTCAAATAAACACAAGGCATTGTTGATTAAAGCTGCAAGCATAACAGCAGTCTAACAGCAGTCAATAGGCAGCAGTCAAAATGCCAGCAGCGAGCAGCCATCTTTGTTCTTAAGGCCTCGTTTCCACTCTTCCTGATAAGATTTCGTTGCCATGGTTAAGCAATGTGAAAATATGATTTCGTTGCCATGGTTAAGCAATGTGAAAATATAACTTCGTTGCCATGGTTAAGCAATGTGAAAATATGATTTCGTTGCCATGGTTAGGCAATGTGAAAATATAGCTTCGTTGCCATGGTTAAGCAATGTGAAAATATGACCTCGTTTGTAAGCATGTGTTGAATATACAAGAATAAAACAAGCATGTGTTAAATTTAAAAAAATACAAGCATGTGTAAAATTTAACAAAGCTACAAGCATATGTCGAATTTCACTCAAATAACAAGCATATGTTAAATTTTACTCAAATAAACAAGCATATGTTAAATTTTAGCACATATAAGCATTACATTATTTTTTTGCATTTGGCACTCCATAGTTTTTACATCTACGCTAAATTTGGTACTTAAATCTTTAATTTACAGTATTATCGGTTAATTTGCATACTAGTACCACAGGCCACAAACATATTTTTATTGAATTAAAAATCAACTTTGCTACCCCGGCAATAAGAACCTATGTTTCATCAAACTGAAACAGCATCTTATTTACAAGGTACATAAGTTAGGAAAAACTGCCTCTATGTTCTTATTTTGGTAGGATTTCATATGCAGGAATTCACTGTCCATTCTTATTTTTTACATTAGTTCGTCATTGCTTCATTTAAATTCCTAATTGCTGATTTGAAAACTCTCAAATATCTTAATATGATGTAGAATAATCAAGGGAATCAATGTTGGTCAAAAACATCCAATACACGTGCTATTACCTATATGACGTTATAAACATTGATGATGACATTAAATTTGAAATTGCCGATGTAAACAAAAATGAATAAACTTTTCAGTTAGCATTTGGAACCTCTCGCCTAGAACTATCGAATGGTGGCATTCTCAATTATTTATGATCATCCTTGTCGTATAGCTGACAATGAGTTGAAAGACATTGGTCACTTGATCATTTTCAAAAAATCTAAATTTCAATCAGTATACTAAATTTGAGGGAAATCCACAAAGATTCAGCCCTTTATCTTTCGAGCAGACGAAATTGCATCAAATAATCTTTGACGTGCGTACTTTGTGCCTCCCTCTGGTTTCGCCGGTTAACCTTTAAGCAGTGGGGTTAAGCGTTACCGAAAGTTTCGTCAGGGGGTAGAATGGGGTCGACATATTCTCTCCAGTTTTCTTAAGATTGTTTTTATTCCTAAACAAAATTGTTGTGAAATGGCTAGGTATTCCTAACGACAAATAATGTTTGCTTAGTCCACCAAACATTTTTAGGTCTGGCCAGCCAAGCCCCTGAGCAACATACTATCAACGGTGAATTATGAAGATGGCGACGTTTCAGATAGTCTCCATTATTTTGCTGAAGGCGTTTCTTAATTGTAAACAAAGGCAGCATGAATTTGAAGGCACCGTCCCTGTACCAGCTATGCCCTGAAAAATCCTAAACTCCCCATTGTACGTGGATGAATAAACAACATCTAATTCAAGGGACAAATTTTCAGAGAAAAGAGAGACGCTCGAGCCTTGTTGTAAGAGAATTCAGAAAGAAACCAGTGGCTGGAGACATAACATGTGGATGAAAAAATTGCCAAGGAATCTAAACTTAACTAACTCTTGATACATTCACGACATCTTTAGCCAGACATAGGGAATTCCAATGAACATAAACTCTCCTTGAGAAAGAAAGCAGTCACTTGAGTCCAATCATTCAAAACGAAACGAAAGGCTTTAAAATGCGAATATTACAGGTGAGCTAATCTACATCAAAACCATAACCTTCGTCCTCAAATTTGGAAGGTATAAATATACATATTCTACTTTATTCTTATTGCTGGGGCAATTGGAAAGCATTAGTTTAACTTAGTACTAAAACTGATTTGAATCCAAGGATAAATGTGTTAAAAGGTAGTTTAGGTTAATTTTTGCTTCTTACTTTTTGGACAGCTTGAATACATAAGCATCCTTAGAAGATCGTGCTAGTAGGAGATGAAAGAAAGTACCTGTGTTTTGCTGATAGAAATACCGCACATTGGTTCCTGGCTGCGGGCTGACTTGAGCTAATGCATTGGTTGCTCTCAAGACTGCTCCAGTTGAAAACGAATCAGATGTAGCAAGCCGTAAATGACTTGATGGTTGATCAGCTGTCTCATCTTCCCTTTTAGCTTCAAGTGAACTCATCAGTGACCCTTGCAATTCATCTGGCACAAAAGCGGCATTAGCATGACGTCTCTCCTCCTGCCAATCAACAGGTGTGCCTAGTAATTAGAACATTTGAATGTGAATGAAAACCAATCAATCTTCCTTAAATTTTATTGATTTGTTGTGGATACGAGCAGGCTAAGCTGTGAGCCTCAGGGAATCCCCCCGAAACGCGCAGTAACGATTTACTTCAATGACGTAGTATTCAAATTAGCTTGACCGTTGAAAACAAGAGGGGAAACCATAGCCTGCTAAGCAAGATAGCTGGAGAAAGTAAGATGGCCAATACTTTTACCCAATTAAAATCGTCGCTGAAAATGACAAATCCTGAGCAGCGTCTCATCTATCCTTTACTTTTACGTATTTTAAATAGTTGTTATCTTTACGGTAATTTTGTGGCTTTTCATTTGTAGCAGGGCAGTTTGTAAATCAACGTTAGCATGACTTGATTACTTACCCTGTATAAATATAGAAAATGAAATGAAATAAAATAGCCACAGCGCGCATGGCAGTGTGAGCCCCAACGTTGACTTGCTGTTAACAAAGCTGAAACATCATATGCCAAAGGGAAAGGGTCAGCACTTCGTCTCCCCAACGATGATGGATAGTGAATGCGCTGCAATAACGTAGCAACGGACATCTTAAGAAGGCATTAACTATAACAATAACAGTAGGATTGATCTGAAACTTCGTATGAATCATAGTTCTTAAACTACAAGTGCTACCTTCTCTACGATTAAGATTACACTAACTAATGAAACAACAACTAACAGTATTTGTTCGAAAGCAAAACTTAACCTGGATATCAAGAAAACAAAAAGTGGCAAGTTCGCAAGTGAAGTCGCAAGGACCGAAAGGATGGGCCTTAAATTATCGGGTTTCGAAACAACAATGATAGAGAACTAAAAGAGTGGTCTATGACTAAGCAAATCACTATCAAAATGCCCCCAAATTCTTTCTCAAAAGCTGAGTTGGGATGTGAAGACTTTCCACTTGCTTGTCGCAGTATGTGTTCATCTCAAACGCAGGTCGGTTTGCCTAATCTTTGCTTTGCGTCTAATTTGGACGTTCCCAAAATTGCCCTTTAAATTCATAATGACGCCCTCGCAGGTACCTTGTTGAACTTATCACATCGCAGAAAACCTAAGCAGGGTTATGAGGGTGATGGAAAAGGGAAGCCAACGCAATTGTATCAAAAATATAGCAAAAGGAGGAGGGGGTTGGAAGAAAATCTGTAAAGATAAAGGTACATATTAAAATGCTCATCGACAAAAGAGGCAGACAAACTGATGAAACAGACAGCCGAGGGCAGTTTGCTAGTTTGTGAGTACAACCTCCGGTAAATGACAGTAAATTCAAGACATATACACTATCGGGATTTGAGATTTAGAACATTCTTACTTCATTCATTCACTCATTCATTCCTTTATTCATTCATCCATTCACTCACTCACTCACTCACTCACTCACTCACTCACTCACTCACTCACTCACTCACTCACTCACTCAGTCATTCATTCATTTATTCATTATTACTTTTACACGAATACCTCTTGAGCTATAAACCTAGTACAATGCTTCCATAATGAAAGTAAATGCGAGTAATACCTAAGACAAAAATGTGCTGTTCATCTAGAGGATCGTATTTTAGTGTATCTTTTCTTGGCATTCTCAGCTCGTGATGTGGGCTTTTAGCTCTTTTTGAGGTGCCCGAGTATTTGGATTTCTCTACTATTAGCTCGGATATCGTTCCAAGCCTTTAAGGCAGAGTAGTAAAATCCTTTTTAGGCACGCTCAGTTCTAAGCCTGGGATCGGCAGATCGTTACAGTTCTTGTTTCATGACTTCAATATGCGGATCTATGTTGGTACTTATCCCAAAAGGCTTTCCGGGCTCAATTTGTGCATAATCTTATGTGCCATCACATAACGATCAAATAGAATGAGATGTTCAACATTAGCCAATTAGATAACCATTCGTCCTTTATGCGTGCATTTTCTATTATTGAATGAGCCCTCTCATGCAGACGTTGGAGGGTATCTAATTTTTGTTTTTGATAGACTTCCCTAATTAAGGTTTGCACAGTGAAGAAGACTTTCCACGATTGCGTAGGATACAGTACAGAGGCCCCCAAAGGGGGGTCACTGGAGCCCTGGAGCCAATCATTTTGAAAGCTTGGAACCCTGGAGCCCAGACAATTCCCATGGCAATTTTCACAAACTTTAAGAAATAGAGCCCCTGGAGCCCAGATGAGCATGCAATGGAGCCCTGGAGCACAGCAATTTTGTCTTTGGGAGCCCGGAGCCCATTAAAAAACGCCCTGGCGACTCGAAGCCCGAGATCCCTTAAGGGGCCTCAGCACACAATTGCGATCGCGGTATGATATTTTTCAACTTTTTAAAGCAGACAAACCACATCAAACTTTGGACGGACCTAACGGCTTTGAACTGGTCCCATGTGAGACATCGTCATCTATGATGACTCCGAGAGATTTAGATTTTGGTACTCGTTTGATTTCAGTGCCATTTAACAACAACGCTTCCAAGATTTCTAGATGCTTATTCTACGGGGGTGACTCATTGTCATGTATTCTACTTTAGCCGGGCTAGGACTTAATTTGTTTATCCTAATCCACTCAGAGACGATGACCAGTTCATGCTGCGTGTCAAGTACTAGTTGTTCTATAACATCTGATGCAATCGTGATTTGTGTGCCATCAGCGTAGAGACTAGCTTGCGAAAAATCTAGGCACTTTTCAAAATCGTATGAAAAGGAGAGGACCAAGGAAGGAGCCTTGGCGTATCTCACAAATGATGCTTTGATGTTTGATCGGTGTCCATTAGCAGCGCAATACTGTTTTTCTCATTTAAATCTGCGGATCCTCTAATACCATATGCATGAAGCTTTTTCATAAGGACAGAGTGGTAAGCTGTATTGAAGACTTTCTTGAGGTCCAAAAATAAACTCGAATTAATTTCCTAGAATCCATGCAAACATACCAATAACCAGTGCTGCTGACTAGGGAGGCTATGGTGGAGCACAGTTTTTGAAAATGATCAGCAGAGCATAATCTTTAGAAAAAGATCGGCAGTTTTGGAAAACGGAGAAACCACTTTTCTCAAATACAAACCCAATGAGTTAAAACATAACGCTGATTGAGAATTGTAAGAGATCCTAGCAAATGACGAGGAAGTTGAAGAATGTTTTAACGAGAATTTCACTAACACAACAGATAAGATGGGTTCAGATCCATCTCTGGATTGGCATAGTTGAAACGCACATTGACAGTACCGTTGATGAAGACAAACTGGCTCTAGATGGATATAGGTTCATTAAGAATAATCATCCGCAAGATGTCAAAAGGGGTGGTGTTGGGCTTTATGTTAAAGAATCTCTTCCTTCAAAAGATCGTTTTGACTTGGTGACTCTCCCTGAATGCGTTGTTTCTGAGATTCAAATAAATAGGAAAAAGTATTTTTTCGTCGTAATTTATAGAAGTCCAAGCCAAGACCAGATGGAGTTTGATGATTTCACAATAAACTTTGAGATGTTGCTATCTAAACTGCATGCTGAAAATCCACATTGCGTCGTTATCACCGGTGATTTCAACTGTCGTTCAACCCAATGGTGGGAAAATGACATTGAAAATAACGAGGGAAAACTATTTGAACCATTAACATTGGACCTTGGCCTTCATCAATTGATCTCAGAACCAACGCATTGGATGGGCGACTCCAAATCTTGCATAGACTGGATTCTCACTGATCAGCCTAACCTCGTTATCGAATCAGGTGTTCACCCGTCTCTTCATGAGCAATGTCACCATCAAATTGTCCATGGAAAACTATCTGTCTCAAACATAGCATTACCTCCTTACAGCCGAAAGATATGGCAATATGACAAAGCAGACTTTGTGGCGATTAGGAAAAGTATAGAAATGTTTCCTTGGCATGAGCATCTTCAATCTTTGATATGTCCTAATGAACAGGTCAAACTACTCAATGAGGTCCTGCTGAACATTTATTCTAATTTCATACCTAACAAGGTGAAAACGATCAGGCCTCAACAAGCACCCTGGGTAACGCAAACCGTTAAGAATTTTCTTAGGAAGAAGAATCGTGCTTACAGAAACTTTATGAGGAGTGGTCAGCCTGATGACAAGCTCCAAGGAATACAAAATATGATATCTGAAGGGTTGAGATTGATCGAAGAAGCTAAAAGGAGCTACTTTCTTAAGGCAGGGAGAGCTCTGGCAAATCCTGAAATTGGCAGCAAAAAATATTGGTCTCTGATTAACACCGTTCTAAACAAGGCAAAGATCCCAACAATACTGCCTCTTCTAGAAGATGGAATCTTTATTACGAATTTTGCTGAAAAGGCACAAATATTCAACGATTACTTCATTCAGCAATGTACAACGATTGATACTGGAAGCCAACTTCCACAACATATCCCAGCAACTCTTACTCAACTGAATGATTTTGTAATCTCTGAGGAGAAAATTCTGAATATCATTAGATCACTTATCCCTAATAAAGCACATGGCTGGGATGGAATATCTGTGAGAATGATCAAACTTAGCGATAGTGCACTGATTATTCCGTTAAAGTTAATATTTGAAAACTGCTTGAGACAAGGAATCTTTCCCGAAACATGGAAATATGCAAATGTGGTGCCAGTGCATAAGAAAAACGAGAAAAATTTGAAGGGTAACTACCGTCCCATTTCTCTCCTTCCGGTTTTTGGGAAAATACTCGAAAAACTCATATATGACTCTTTATACCAACACCTCGCCTCGTACGACCTTCTTAATCCATGCCAATCAGGTTTTCGACATGGCGATTCAACAATCAATCAGTTACTTTCGATAACGCACACCATCTTCAAAACCTTTGACTGCAATCCTCCTTGTGATGTTCGATCTGTGTATCTAGATATTTCCAAAGCATTTGACTGAGTGTGGCATGATGGCCTCCTGTATAAGCTAGAGCGTTGTGGGATTTCAGGACAACTTCTTTTTCTGGCCAAGAGTTTCCTTAAGGATCGAAAACAACGAACCGTTTTGAATGGGCAGTGCTCGTCGTGGGGAGATATTTCAGCTGGAGTACCCCAGGGTTCTATTTTAGGACCTCTATTTTTCCTCGTGTACATAAACGACCTTACTGAAGATTTAAGGTGCAATGTTAAGCTTTTTGTTGATGATACTTCGTTGTTCACAGTAGTTGAAGATTCCAATGCTGCAGCAATTGACATGAATCATGACTTAGAATTGATAAATAAATGGGCTCATAGCTGGAGGATGTCTTTTAATCCTGATCCACAAAAACAAGCTGTTGAACTAATATTTTCAAGGAAGAAAAATGAAATTGATCATCCAGTCGTTCTCTTTAATGACACACCTGTGAAGAAAGTAATTGAATATAAACATCTGGGAATTGTTCTTGATTCCAAATTGTCTTTTAACGTTCACATCAAAGCAGCTATCTCTAAAACAAGAAAGGGTATTGGTATGCTGAAATTTCTCTCGAAGTATCTGCCCAGACATACACTTGATCAACTTTATAAGTTGCATGTTCGTCCCCACTTAGACTACGGAGATGTCATCTTCCACACTCCAGCAAAATTATGCGAATTTAGTCACATCGAAATTTTAACAAGTTCTATGGAAAAGCTAGAGTCCGTCCAGTATTCCGCTGCCCTGGCTGTAACAGGAACATGGAGAGGAACTTCGCGAGCGAATCTGTACGCAGAGCTTGGCTGGGAGTCATTAAATTCACGAAGGTGGAGCAGGCGTCTCACGCTGCTCTACAAAATTGTCAATAATCTAACACCATCTTATATGACAGAACCAACATAGCCGCCAAATCTTTTTTTTGTCCGAAGTTCCCAAGGGGCGCTCTAATCAGATCACATTTTCTGCGAGAATTGACCAATCAGATGCCGTCATTTCACTACTTCCGCGTTTCGCAGCTTGATTTAGGCCATTTTAGGTACCGCCCATTAAAAAAACATTGCACGCTCGAGTAAATCGAATTTTTAAAAAATTTCAATGGGAAAAGGATGCTAATACATAGGATCACAAGTGTTCATGTGGTTTCCTCGCAGTGGCTTGAAATGAATGATTGGTGGCACTTTTAGAGGCAAGCATCACTTTCTTTAGTCATTTTCATACAATTTCCAGTATGAAATCAATAGGAAAATTGTCGATTACGACTGAAGTTGGATGGAGAAAAGTATCGAAACAACTGCCAAATTTAATCCCTGCGCTTGGGACGGAGTGTGAATGAGACCAAATTGACAGAATTACGAACAATTCACAAGGAAGACGACGGCGGCATTGCACCAGGAGCGGTAAAGATCACGCTGAAGCAGGTTTTCTTTTTATCTACTTTGCATATGTTGTCTTGCTGTCAGCATATTTCAAATTTTGAATTCTTCTTGAGGAAGATTTTGACAACGATAAATGCTCATTGCTTGCAAGCAATGCTATATCATTGCTTTACAAGAAGCCGCTAATAGCCAACTCTGTGCCTGTGTGAAGTTGTAAATTCAATTTTGTAAAAAGTTAGAAAATCTATAAATAAAACTTTAACCCCGGGAAGAGCTGGGGTCAAACATAACTCTAAGCCCAGTCCACAGACAAGTTTGTTGTAAAAGTTAATATAGTTTTCACATCCTTTTTATAAGGAACTGAATATTTGGCTCAATACTGAAAGTATCGAATGTTTCTTATAAGATTATCACATTTTTTTTTTATTCATCAAAAAGAATTAACAACAAATTTTACATACTACTCTACTTACCTAATTACTCTACAACACCACAGGAACGATACCAAGGGGAGCGAAAGACAATGACTACCCCATGGCCAAAACATAAAGACAAGCAACGGTAAATTACATACAACTACTGTACATTACAAGCAATTAAAACGAAGAAAATAAACTGATTGATGATACATCATACATAAAGGGACTTGGTGGTTGGGACTTGACACATTGCTGAGGTTTCAAAGGATATTAATCAAACCGACCAGTTTTGTGGATGAAACGTAAGGTCAATTCGAGAATACTTTTGTTCAAATCATTAGAAAGGTCTTGATCGCCATATAGTAAAAGCTGCGTCAAAGCGTCATTTGAAAGACTAGCGATTTGTACAAATGGTCGTAGTAACTCTACAATTCCAGCGAGAAGATCTCTCCGTTGAAGATCAAAAGAAGGGCAGAGCAGCAAAAAGTGCTCCGTATCCTCAATCCCATCACTTGTTGGGCACAAAGGGTTTATGGTGTCCCTGAAATTATGCTTGAATTTGTGAAAGTTTAACTTGCTGAGACCAACCCTAAGTTGAGTAAGATAGGGTAATCCTATTGGATCGTGAATTCCGAAAACAGATTTTGCAGGGGGACGGACTATTGATAATAGCTTTTTCTTGAAAACAGCAACTGAGGGTGCAAGTCTCAACTCAGGGTCAAGCTTATTCCACTCGGATAAACAGTTGGGATAGAAACTAGATTTGAATTTTTCTGTTCTTGCCCTCATTTGCCCAATGACATCCTGGTCACGAAGACAGTACTGCGACTGATGAAGTGGGGGAATTGGATCTACTGTATACTCAGGGCTAAGATTGTTTACAAACTTGTACAACAAGGTAAGGCGCCTACTCCATCTTCGGGAACTTAATGACTCCCAGCCAAGTTCCGTGTACAGCTTCTCGCGAGACGTTCCTCTCCATGTTCCTGTTATAACCAAAGCAGCAGAATACTGAACAGACTCTAGCTTTTCCATCATATTTGGTAAGATGATATTTTGACTGAATTCACATGCTTTGGCAGGAATGTGGTAAATAACATCACCATAGTCCAGGTGGGGTCGAACATAGAGCTTATAAAGTTCGTTAAGGGTATGCCTGGGCAGATATTTGGAGAGATATTTCAGCAAACCAATGCCCCTTCTTGCCTTAGAGATAGCTGATTTGATATGAGCTGAAAAGGATAATTTTGAGTCTAGGATAATCCCTAAATGTTTATGTTCATTAACTTTTTTCACAGGTATGTCGTTGAAAAGGATCACTGGATGATCAATTTCAATTTTCTTCTTTGAAAATGTTAATTCAACAGCTTGTTTTTGTGGGTCAGGATTGAAAGACATTATCACATTTTGAGCACATAGATACTCAAAGCTCCTTCCGAATTTTCCAAAGGTTCCAGAATAGTCTTCATGTCTACTACTTGTGCTCTGAACATTTCAAAACAAAAACTTTTGAAGCCTTTCCAAGGAGACCTTTCTCAAGTACCTCTCGAGCAATATGATACACGAAAGAAGTGAAAATAACGTAAAAATAACGTCTAAAACAGCATTGCAAAGGTTTCAAGGGCTTGTTTTGAAATTCACGAGGACACAGGAAAGGGAAACACGAATCTTGAGAGACTTGTAATACTGACGTAAATTCTTAGATATTCTTAGTTTCTAATAAAAGGTACGTGCACTGGAGTTTCTTAATACTTGGCGGTCTGATGGTGATGGCTGAGTTTCTTAAAAGCAGGTTCTTACGAAAAGAATTCGTGTAAGGCAACTGTCAATTTTTGTCTGGGAAATTCATTTTGTTTTCGAACTCCAAAAAACCTTTTGACAAGCAGGCCCCAAGCAGGCAAACTTTTTGAAATTTGTTGGCAAAATTTTTTGTATATTCTCTCTTGTCGAGACATATCAGACAGTCAATGCAAATTTGTTCGTAGCGTCTTTTCTTTCGATGTGAATGATCTGCAACAGTTGGAGATGCTGCCAAGTCCAGTCGAGCTTTCAACGAACGTTGCATTTGAATGAGATTTTGTTTTCCTTCTCCCATTTTTGAAGTAACATTTAAGACGGTAAATTATCTTACCGACAAAAATATGACAACACTATCGCCTTTAATTGTTTCTTTTCCCTCCATTTCCTGTGTAGTCTAGATCAGAGTGGGGCACAAGTTGCCATATGGGGATGAAGCAAGGACTCTGGAGGGGCATGGGTCAGAAATTCGCATTGCAAGGTGAAATAAAGCGCAGATCTCGAAAATTTCAGAAGAAATATGCATATTGTTGATAATTTTGCTAAAAAACTATTTTTTTTGGGGGGGGGGGGACGGCTAGCAAGATGCCGCTACCGGTTTGAAAAAACATCGAATTCCAGCATTCAGATCGCCGTAATTTTTAATCTTGAGTGATGGCACGGAGACTACATGAACACTTCTCGTCCTATGTATTTACATCCTTTTCCCGTTGAGATTTTTAAAAAATTCGACTTACTCGAGCGTGCAATGTTTTTTTATTGGGGGGTACCCAAAATGGCCTAAATCTAGCTGCGAAACGCGGAAGTAATGAAATGACGGCATCTGATTGGCCAATTCTCGCAGAAGATGCGATCTGATCAGAGCGCCCCTTGGGAACTGCGGACAAAAGAAAAGATTTGGCGGCTATGTTGACAGAACCAATCCCCCTTCTTCAGCAGTCGCATTACACTCTTCGCAATCCGGATGTCATAGGGCGAATAAGGGCAAGAACAGAAAAATTCAAGTCTAGTTTCTATCCTAGTTGCCTTACTGAATTGAATGAACTTGACCCAGAGATTAGACTTGCACCAACTGTCACTGTTTTTAAGAAAAAACTTTTGTCAATTATCCGCCCCCCCCCGCAAAATCTGTTTTTGGGATTCATGACCCAATGGGATTATCACACCTTAGCTTAGAGTGGGTCTCAGCAAATTGAATTTTCACAAATTCAGGCATAATTTTAAGGACACTATAAACCCAATGTGCCCTACGAACGATGGTGTTGAGGATACGGAGCACTTTTTGTTGCTTTGCCCATCTTTTGTGGTTCAACGACAAAACCTTCTTGCTGAAATTCTTCCACTGTTACGACCATTTGGATATGCTAATCTTTCAAATGAGGTTCTAGCGCAGCTCTTATTGTATGGTGATGAAAGCCTCCCTAATGATGTTAACAGGAATATACTCGAGCTAACGTTAAGATTCATAAAGGAAACCGGCCGTCTAGATTGAGCTCTTTCCAAACTCTGCTACAAACCGCGCAGCCACCAAGCACTCCTTCTTTGCAACACCCTTTTTTTTCTTTTTTTTGTTTTCCATATCTTTCTTAATAATTATGTCTGGTTTTCGTTTAAATGTTTTTCTTGTAAATTTTTCTTTTTTTAAGGCCTCGGGGTTGTCATAGTATTTTGCTCCTCTTGGTATCATCGTCGTATTATTGTCAAGTTGTTCAAGTAGTGCATTAAGTAATTTGTAACGTAAATTTTTGGATTTAACATATATATATATATATAAAAAAGATCCATCTCTTAACGCTAATCCACAAGGAATTTCCACCCACCCTCGAGGTTTTTCTTGCCGCGTTTTTCAAAGACATCAGCTATGTCCCCCAAAGCGACCTAGCTTTTACTAATTATCTATTCGCCACATTTTGACAGAAAAATTTTCAAACAAGAGAGCTCACAGGTCACGTGACATGAACATATTTGGAAGCAGGAGCAAACAAATCATTGTTTTTGATGATTTCAATGGAAAGATTTGATCATATTATGAGGTATTATACACCAAATGAATCAATAAACAAAGAGCTTTAAATTCAAACAGGAATTTCTGGAATTTGATGACGTCAGCATTTTTGATAATGACGTCATAATTGCCGCCATTTTGGGCTAATTAGAAAATTTTTTGAAACTTTTCGAAATTTTTCAATTGAAAAAGACTCCAATGATACATTTGCAATGGAGTATTACCACTTTGCAGTTTCTTTTTGTCTATTTTTACAGAGAACAAATTAATTGCACAAATGACGTCATTCAATTGGCTAATTTCTGCCAAAATATTACTCCAAAAAAAATCATTAATTTCGATGAAATTATACTTTCATATCAAATTTGTGGCTAAAGTGAACCAAAAACTGCTAAATCTTCATGCAAAGCCTTCTTTAAACTCAAATTTAACTTGGAAGCCTGATTTTCACTGATTTTCAACTTCATGACGTCACTGTGACGTCATAAGGTGTGGCAGCCACACCCAAATTACGCTACATGCTAGAAGCGACCTGATCTGTAACTGTGCCAAGCTGTATTGAATTCTGAATAGGCTAAGGCAGTATTCAGAGGGGGGTGGAAAGAACCCCCCCTCCAAATAAATGGCAGCTCGAAAAAAGCCCATATGGATTAGGGTGAAAGAAGTATACGTAAAATATGACCGTAGATCAAATGGTAGTGAGAGCAATAAAAAAATACGAACACCATCCAAGCATGAAACGAATCAAGACTATAAATCAAGGTACTGAATAGTTTAGATTCTCTAACGTAAACCCAACCGAGGTCGTGCGACAGATCGAGGCATTAGATAAGAACAAATCGAACGGTGGGAAAATTCCAAAAAGTGTATTAAAGGCAACAAAATAGGCTGTTTGCCCCTTCCTAAATGATTGCATTAACTCTGCAATGTACAACTGTAGGCTCCCAGACGAATTAAAGAAGCAAATGTCCCCCCCCCTCCAAATTTAAGAGCAAAGATGCTACTGCGAAATCAAATATCAGATTAATAAGTATCTGTCTCGAAAATCTACGAGAGAGTCCTCAAGAGCCAAACAGCACCATTCTTCCAAGACAAACTCTAAATGATACTGTTTGGTCTTCGAGAGTGTTAGAGTACATAAAATGCAGTGATTAGGGTACTGGAATCATGGAGAAGATGCTTAGACTAATCAGGAATCATAGGAACGATACTCATGGACCTATCTAAAGCGTACGACTGTCAGCCCCATGACCTCCTAATAGCAACATTAGAGGCATATGGACTTAGCAATGATAGCCTTCAGCTCCTATGTAGTTACCTAGAAAGCCGATACCACAGAGTAAAGATTGGTTCATCTAAAAGATTCAAGACCAAAAATAAAGATTGATGTTCCACAAGGTTCGGTTCTGGATCTATTACTTTTCAACATTTTCATAAACGATTTATTTCTCATGAGCCTAGAATCCGAGATATGCAACTTTGCTGATGATAATACCATATTTGCATGCGGTAATCCTATACAAGAAATAGTGACCAAATTGGAAAATGACCTAGGTCTTCTATGAGAATGGTTCTCAAAAAATGGAATGATGGAAAATACTGAAAACTTCCAGATTATGTTCCTTGGTGTAAGAGATGAAAGGCGCCAGCGCCTTAACATAGAAGGAAAAAATTACCAGCTGCAGAAACGGTGAAACTCCTAGGGATACAGATAGATAAGAAGCTTAACTTAAATAAACACATACAAGGACTCTGTTCCAAAGGTTAATCAGAAAGTCAGTGCTTTTGCACTGTTAAAAACGTATCTCTCTCCCGATCAAGCAACAAAAATCTGTAACACCATAATCCTATCGAATTTCAATTATCCCCCCCCCCCCCCCGGGTATTGCTTTCCTGCAGAGATGCGGTAAATGATGAAACTAACAAAGCACATAAATGTTGTCTGCAAGCACTCTACCAGGACTATGAATCCTCTTTCCATCTACTATTGAGCCGAGATAACAGGTAAACAATTCATGTTAAAAATCTGCAGAAATTAATGACTGAAATCTACCAGTCAATTAAAAAACTAAACCCCTCATATCTATGCGAATTTCACGAGAAGAAAGAAGAAACGCACGACCTAAGGACTAAAGATGTCTGCAAACTTCAAAAGATCAAGAAACGTTATGGCTCGGAGTCACTTTCTGTCAGAGGCAGTCTCCTTTGGAACACACTTAGTGGCAAAATCAAGCAAAGTCCATCTCTTGCAGCATTTAAAAATCAAGTGAAGTCATGGACTGGTGTCAAGTGCACCTGCAAGCTATGCTTTAACGTACGTTTTCTTCGTAAATAGTTTTACTTTACAGTTGGACTGAATTAGTACCATGTACTAGGTAATATCCCAACTTTAAATAACATTAATGAAAAGAAAACAACTGATTGGTTACAGATAAGCTTTCTATTCAGTTTGAGGAAATCAAACAGCTTATCATGCACTAGCCGCTCCAGTATCCTGGAGGAAATTGAAATAACAGGAATCGGCCTATAATTGTTTGCATCATTTTTAGAGACCGATGTAAAGATTGGAGTTACTCTTGCCAGTTTCAAGATATCGGAAAAAGCGCCATTCATCAGTAACCTTTCCTGCCCCACTGTTGACCTTCACAGATTGACAGGGAGTCATTAAGATAATCCAGAATCTACAGGTTGAACAATGGCAGCGCATATAGACCAGTATGACTACTGTGGAGAAAAAACCATCGGTTTCTACACTAATTGCAAACTCCTGCAATGAATAATCGATATTGTCGTTCAAGGTTTGGAATTGCTTGTAGAAAATTGTTAACGTTATCTAATAAAAATCCTGCAGCAATACAAAGAAAATAAAAAACGGACACCAACATAACAACGTCAAACATTCAAAACGATAACAAACACTTAAGAAGACAGCAGCAAATTCACATGCACAATGCATCCCGTCATTTCTTACCTGTTTGTCTGAACTCATGTGAAACAGTCTTTGGTCTTGCTTCTGAAACGGGAGAATTAGAAGAAAATACTTGAACAAATTACTAAACATATATGTATTCAGGTTAAATATGCATTTGCTGGGGGCAACTGGAAAGCATTAGGGGGCATTAGGGCCCGTTATGATGAAAAGGTCAAATCGGCCTGAAACTTCAAATCGATGTGAATCTTGGCCAGACTGTATCACATTTCTTCCAATTTCCCACTGCGTTCAGATAAAGTTCGCCCCGGTCTGAGATTGATCGTGTTCTTTTGGCGCCACATAAGACATAATTCTAATGTAATTGCCTGAACCCGAGATCACTGCATCTCACACCAAGTAGAACAATTTGAGTTAACATGGTGTTTTCAAATCGGGGCGACATCAAAATTCCAGCTAAAAAATTCCAGCTAATGTTCCTTGGTTTGCAAGGGGAAAAAAGACTTCGTCTTAACATCGAGGAAAACAAAATACCTACAGCAGGTCACGTTAAACTTCTAGGAGTGGAAATTGACAGCAAATTAACGTTTAGCAAACACATTGAAACGTTATGTTCCAAAGTCAACAAAAAGGTCAGTGCATTTGCTAGGCTGAATAATTATATCTCTCGAGAGCAGGCATTAACAGTTTGTAATGCGGTAATTTTGTCGAACTTCAATTATTGCCCTTTGATATGGCTATTCTGCAATAAAGGTGCAAATAAAGAAATTGACCGCACTCATAAACGTGCGCTTCGGATCCTCTATGAAGACTACGAATCTTCATTTGAAACATTGCTCGCTCGAAGTGGCAGCAATAGCATGCATATAAAGAATTTGCAGAAACTGATGACAGAAATCTACAAGTCCATAAATCACTTGAACCCTTCAATTGTATGGGAATTTCATGAAAAGAAACCCATAATGTACAATCTAAGAATACAAAACTTGTGTAAGCTGCCAAGAATTAAGACACTTGGCTTTGGACTCGATTCACTGTCTTTTCGAGGTAGTTTCTTATGGAACACTCTTGATGACAGTATCAAACAAGTACCAACTCTGTCACATTTTAAAAAGAGGATCAAAGATTGGACAGCAGATAGATGCACCTGTAAAATATGTCGCTGATTATAAATACTATTTTTTCTATTTTTGTATATACTATGCTTTGTAAATAGTTGGTTTGAATTAGTGTCAGCTTGATACTACTGTAAATACCAACTTTAAATATTGATTTGAAATGAAATGAAATGAAATCAAAAGGATCTGAACAGGCGAGCTGATCTTCACTCTGGGTCGGGTTAGAATTTGCATTTTCCATGTAAGCAATATAATGGCTTTGACCAGACACCGAGTTCAATTTAGATGGGCGTGAAATTTCAAGCCGGCTTCAGTTTCTCAAGTAAACGGGACCTTAGTTGAACTTATTAGTAAAATGAATTGTATCTAAGGGCAAATATGTCTTTCTGGGACAATCAGAAAGTGTTAGTTGAACTTACTACCGAAGTGAGTTGTATCCAAGGGTAATATGTCCTCGCTGCAGAAATTTGAAAGCATTAGTTGAATTAGTATCGTGGCAGGAGGAGTAGCATCTCCAGTGGAATAGGATACTATTACAGATAACTGAGGAGCAGTGATGATCTTTTTACTTACGGCATTAATCAAATAAATGCGTCACACTGTCACAGCTGAAAACTAGATCAATACATTTGTTCTTCAAAATAAGAACCTATCAAAATGATGGTGTGATACCAGGTGAGTCAATAAAAAGGCCCAGCATTTGAAAACTGCTGTTCTCTGAATATGAAATCAATGATATCGAAGAAGATCTTGTTTTATTGTCAATGTGTCCAATATACCTTTTTGATATCCGCGTACCTAATTTGCATACGATGCCTGGGAGGAGCGTTTTGGAAAAAGTCGCCACGCGCTCCCGTCTTTGTATTGGAACTGTATGGAATTAGCTTGGAGTTTGCTGTTCTATATCACCGCTACTACATACAGATCATCGTCTATCTTTGTGGATTCTAGTTTATTTAGTTCCTGCATAATTAAATATGAAATATGAATATGAAATATAGTTTGTTATCACAACAACAGCCGGTTTGATAGCTTCTGAAAAGTATCGCGCTCTTGCAGGCTACGCGCAGAAGCAGTTGATAGTGATTTTGGATAGGCCGTTGCCTCATGAAGAATCTTGAAAAGCTGAATTGCAAATGAAGATCGACGAACTAACTGCATTTCGAGATGCAAAAGTAGGGCTCAAAGTTACTACATGAAATTATGGACTTGTTGTAGACAATTCATTGCGTTAGAAAATGACGTCCTAATCGTCCAAATAGCGGATGAAGAGGCAGAGCTTACCAGCTGCTGGTAGGAGAGTGATTGACGAAAGAAATCACACATCCCTTCAAGCTTCAAACTGGCAGGATCGGAGTGAATGATAACGAAAGGCTTTAACCCACCAGTTTTGTCCTGTTATTCATATTCTTTCTACCAAAAGAGCTTGCAAGTGAAGACCTCATTAACGGATTCTCCTCAACAAATTTGTGTTCTCTTCAAGTAACTTTCAGTCTTCCAATATTGGTTCTCATTTGCAATCGAGCCTTTCAAGATCAAGTTCAAGTTTCATTTTTTTAAATTCCAATGATAAAAAGTTCATCTAATAACAACAACAACAACAAAATATGAATATGAATAACGATATAAAAGTGATTTGTAGGAAATTTGTATGTTTGGAATTTCTTAAGGGTGAGCCCTCGAGGAGAGGAGAGGGCACCCCCTTTGCTAAAAATTAAATTAACAGTTGTTGTGTAGTTTGGTATATGTAGAAATTAGAGATGTCTAGACCTGGTTTTTTGTAGAGAATATATGCGATTTGATTTTACGGCGGAAAATGAAAACTGAGGGAGACTTTTTGATTTAATCACAAATGCTGTTCCAGAAATGAGGAAAATAAGGAGTTATATAAAGAGATTAGAACAGTGGTTGGTAGAAGATGCCTTACTTTAAAGAATATACCACAAGTTCTTGATAGCTTTTTATTAAGTTCATGATACTTTCAGCTGAGATTTTCATCTAAAATAAGACCAAGAAATTTGACATATTTGGCCTGCGATCCTTCGCGAAACAACGGCCTTTCCAAAATCACAGCAAACTGCTGTCTTTGCATAACCGCCAATAGCGCGATAGTTGACAGAAGCTAGCAAAAAGGCCGTTGTTGTGATGCCAAACCATCCAGGAAGTTTATTAACGGGGAGCCACAAAGGTAGACGATGATCTATGTGTAGTAGCGATGATAAAGAACAGCGAACTCCAAGCAATCTAATACAGTTCCAATACAAACACTGGAGCACGTGACGACTTTTCGCAAAAAACTGGCCCCAGTGTTCGTATGCAGATTAGTTGCGCGGATATCAAAAAGGTGTATTCGGCGCAATAATTTACCCGGCATTGATCGACCCCTTATTTCCAGTCGAAATGGCGGATTTTCAGCAGAAAGCCACTTTCGAAAACTTGCAAAATCGAGTCAAAACAACAACCAAGATTTCCCCTTTTTCCTTCTTCCTAGCTATTATGACACCTGGATGTGTTCATGTATTTTGTCCCCTAGGGAGAATCGAATCGCTCTAAGTAAGTCATAAGTAATTAAAATACTAGTAATAAAAATAAGTAATGATCTTGCAGTACCGTTAATGCGAACAGTAAGTGGCCAAAAGGCATTTTCTTACCGTGGTACCAAAGTGTGGAATAAGTTTAACAATAATATCAAAGAGGCCCCCTCGGTATACTCTTTTAAATCATTATTATTATTATTATTATTATTATCAATTTGTTTTACGTTGGCAACTTACATAGCTATATATAATTAAAAAAGCTAATTCAAGCCAACAAATTAATACAATGCTACATGAATATATACAAGAAAAATAAGTCGATAAAAATTACAAAATTTACAAAGTTCATATTAAAAATGGTGTAAAACTATAAAAACTATAAAAAGCCGAGCCGAGGAATATACTGCCTGCAAAGTCTGCAGTCGCAGCCTTCATTGTTCCAATATTTGATTTTATTCTTGAATTGTTGCACAGAAGAAGAATCCTTAATTTCCTGTGGAAGAGAGTGCCAAATACGTTGCCCTCTGTATCGGACTGATTCCGTACCATAATTAACTGTATGTACCATAGGAAGTAAAAATGTATTGGCATTTCTCAAATTATATGTGACACTTCTTTTCAGGAAAATTTCATCCATAAAACTGGGGTTTAAATTATTTGTAGTTTTGAACATTTCAGTCATTAGCAATTGCACATTTTTCTGGTGTATTGTTACAGATCTATCTTTTTCTAATAATGATACAAAGCTGGAAGTATAGTCTTTATAAGCTATTCGTAAGGCTCTTTCATGCAGTCTGTTAATCTTGTTATTCATTTTTCTGCTATGGAACATCCATACCAAAGGACAGTACTGAAACTGGCTAGTTACGAATGCTCTCATCAAAAGTCTTAATTTATCAGTTCCAAGATATGTGGACATGCGTGACAAGGCAAATAGTTTGTTGGCAGCCTTTTTACAAATATTGCTTACATGCTTTTCAAAGTTGAGATTTGAATCAATCAACACCCCTAAAAGTTTCTCTTCTTGTGAATTATCAACGGTACAGTTGCCAATATTTATGACGACATCTTGATTTGTTCTTTCACCAAAAATCATAAAGTGGCATTTGTCTTCGTTAAGTTTCATGTAATTATTTCCAAACCATTCAATTATAATTTTGGAGTCATTTTCTAACATGGAGATTACATTTTCGAGACGCATATCGCACGTATAAATGGTTGTATCATCGGCATAGTTACATATATCTGTCTCTTGAATCGATAACAGAAGGTCATTGATGTAGATATTGAAAAAGAGAGGTCCAAGGACGGATCCTTGCGGAACACCAAGCTGAACATGCTTATAGTTACTGAAAGAACCATTGATTTTTACTCTTTGTTGCCGATTTTCCAGATAGCTGTAGACAAGCAATAAAGCTTCACGGCTAAATCCGTACGCATGTAACTTAGCAATCAGCAAGTCATGTCGAATACAGTCAAAGGCCTTTGAAAGGTCCATGAATATAGCTCCAACTTTTCCACCCTTGTCGAGGCACGTTCTCCATTTTTCAATTGCCCGTATCAATGCATGTTGTGCATTGTAGCCCTTACGAAATCCGCAAAGCAGAGATGATAAATACTGAGACATATATGCTGATATTTGAGTACCCATGAGCCTTTCAAATACCTTTGACACTGTTGGGAGCACACTGATAGGTCTGTAATTACCCTTGAAGGTTTTGACCTCCTTTTTAAAAAGAGAAGATACATCGGCTAATTTCAATTCATCAGGAAAGGAAGAATGTTCTATTGAGTTATTAAATATGATTTGCAAGGGTGCAGAAACTATTTCTGATTCGGATTTTAACAACTTTGGAGGGATACTCTTGAAAGTGGTTGCTTTAAAGGGGTTTAGCTCACTAATCCCATTTTTGATATTTTCAATGGAAACCTTTTCAAATGAGAAACAACCATTGTTTTCATTGAATGAACGAATTTTTTGAATACTTGGGTGCCTCGAAAATTTTAACACTATTTGATCGATGGGGTCACTGATATCTTCAGAAGCAAGAATAATATTTTCATTTTCGATAATTCCAAGAGAATCAGTGATTGTGACAAAAAAATTATTAAACGTTTCAGCTACATCAGACTCATTCGACACAATTTTCCCTTCTTCGACCAACGTTATTCGGGATTTTGATGAGCTCTTATCCGAAATAAAAGGTTTGACTGTTTTCCAAAATTTTTTGTTGTCTGTAACTGCTGAGATGTCAATTTGATTATAAAAATCTCTTTTTGCCTTACGGGATAATTTAACGCAAAGATTGCGCTGTCTGCGGAAAGCATCCCAGTTTTCAGCTGTTCTATTCAATCAAGGTTGAGACAGTTGGGGTACGAAAATCTTTAATTTTGTATATTGCTTATTGTCGCCAGATGTATATATTCACCCTAGGTAACCTCTGCGCAGTAACGTGGAGAGTGCGGAGTAATTTGGAGTGTGCGGAGTAACGTGGAGGGCTATCATGAGTAATGTGGAGGGCCATCTTGAGTAATGTGGAGGGTGCGCAGTAACGTGGTGGGCTATCATGAGTAACTGTGGTGGGTGCGGAGTAATGTGGAGGGCTATCATGAGTATTGTGGAGGGCTATCATGATGTACGTGGAGGGCTATCTTTGAGTAATGTGGAGGGTGCGGAGTAATGTGGAGGGCAATCCTGAGTAATTTGGCGGGTGCGGAGTAACGTGGAGGGCTATCATGAGTAACCGTGGAGGGCTATCATCATATACGTGGAGGGCTATCATGAGTAATGTGGAGGGGGCGGAGTAATGTGGAGGGCTATCATGAGTAACGTGGAGGGCTATCATGGAGTAACCTTGGAGGGTGCGGAGTAACGTGGAGGGCTATCATGAGTAATATGGAGGGTGCGGAGTAATGTGGAGGGCTATCTCTGAGTAATGTGGAGGGTGCGGAGTAATGTGGAGGGCAAAATGGATAAACTTTAGCGGTTGCCGGGTTGTGTGGGCAGGCTCTCGGCCTAACCTTCAGTCTGTTTGTGCTGGCCATTGAAATACACACATCGTTAATCACTCCGAAGTGGATACTTTCGATAATCGCAAGGGGAACCTGTATAGTGAACGTTTAGAAAAGCCATTTCTATTTCTTTAATGAAGTTTCTAATTAATGCTGGCTCGTTGTCCGCAACTGTTCGTGAGGAATTTTGATTTTGATTTGATAGCTCCATTGAGTATTGAATGCAAATTTGCCACAGTTTTATCGATGTTCGAAGCTTGAAGTGTTCGCAAATTTTCGTAGTTGATCGCAAATTTGTGCAATGTTTTCCAACGCAATCAAAGGCAAAAGACCGGAAGGCAGTTTTCAGAGCCCTGAGCCTGGTTTTAGCAGACTTAACCCGGTTATAGTAACTGGCCTCCGTAGCGAAGAGCAAAGCAGTTTTTTGAACTTACCGCAACGACCGCAACCTTTCTCTGGTGCAAACTGGGTTGGACTGACGCGATGTAGGGACGATGAAGAAGGAGGCGGACCAAGAGTCACAGAAAGTGAGATGGGGGAAAGCGAATCGTTTGAATGTGGGCAAGCATATCCGGAGGACAGTGACGAGACATGTTACCACGATTTTGATGCCCCCAAAAGCAACCAGAGGAGGTGGGAAACGCCCGTAGCAGCAAAAATGGCAGCTGTTCAACTATCTGGTGAATCTCTTGCATTGTCAAGTCCAGATGACCAGTCTGGGAGCAGCGCACAACCAACCGTAGCCGTGGAAACTGCGAAAATGTTCAATTGCAGCTTTCCCAATTGCCTCGCGATGTTTTCCAGAAAGGATCTATTGAAACGTCACCACAAGGCCGTCCATAGTGGGAAGAAAATCAAGTGCGATGAATGTAGTCGCGTTTTCCGTGACAAATCGGACCTGAAACGGCATAAAAGAAGCTTTCATAGAACATCTCCTTTCACTTGCAATGTTTCTGGATGTAGTAAGGTGTTCGCTTCATCTGAAAGTTTGAAAATGCATGAGATGCACCACCAGGGCACATTGCCATTTCAGTGTTCCGCTGTTGGCTGTGGGAAAGGATTCGCCCATAAACACCTCCTCGAAGGGCATATGGTGTGTCATACTGGCACAAAACAAGAAGAGTGTGCCAATTGTCAGAAGAAATTTGCCTACAAGCATAATTTGGCAAGGCATATGAAGAAATGCACGGGAAGCTCGACCTCAACTTCACAGGATGACACTGCAGGAAGAGTCAAATGTGAAGTTGAAGGATGCATCCTTACGTTTTCGGATGTCAGAGGCCTGAAGCGCCACCAGGCTGTAAAGCACGAGGCTTTAGTTGAGAAATACGTCTGTAAATGTAAAAAAAATTCATATTCCTCTGGCTTAGCAAGACATAAAATAATTTGCCGTTGAAGTCCATCCAGAATGAAAGTTTCGATTCTGATCTTTGATTTCCAGTTTGTGAATCGGAAGCTACTGAAACTTATCTAATACGCACTCGGCCCATGCATTTTATATCTTACATAGAAATTTCGATGTACGCAAGTACGATGTTGCAGGTAGATCTTATTCTACAGTAGCCCTAAATTATTCACACCCGTGCCAACTTCAGAGTATTTTGAATCTTTATTTTGCAGATCAAAGACACGTTTTTTCATAAGAAACTGGTTTATAAGAAACTAGTCCTAAGATAGCCAAAATTTTAAGAAACTCTAGTACTATGTCTGAGAAGTACTAAGAAACTTTTCAAACTTAAAAGCATGAATTTTATAGCAAATAGATCGTTGACCCTTTATTATTGGGCAATATTATCTTACCATTTGTGTTTTCGACATAATAGAACACTGTTTATTCCTATATGATGTTTAAATATAAAGAAACATATCTGTTGCAGTGTTAGCGACCACATTGACAATTTATGCATTCAAAAAATAAGAAACCAATTAAGAAACTTTTAGTACAAAAATGGAAAAAATTTCATGTTAAGTTAAGAAACTTTTAGTACTGTGGCCTGATCCTAGTTTCTTATAAAAAAACGTGTACCCCAGATACTATGTTACTGGAAATGTCTATTGTAGTGCTCCTTTCAGATTTTGCCAAATCCTTGTGTAACTTCAATCAAAGTAAAATTGGTTAGCAATAGATCGAATCAAAATCCTCAAATTTGGGACGGGTATGAATAATTCTCGCGAACTGTACGTACTTAAGTCAAACAACAAAACGAAACATGTTAATGCTAAACTTAGTAGCCTGCGTGAATACTCTGGTTACCAAAGTCTGCACGCAGGCTGTAAACTCACCTTCTATCACATAATTTTCGTTATCAACAATTTACGCATTAATGTCTTCACCTCCGTAATTAACGTTTTACTATTTTTTTTTTTTTTTGGCTGATGAGAGGTGTCTCCAAATATTAGGACTAGCGTACCAAAGTTAGTAATTTCTTGTGAGGACCACACTGTAGAGAATAATGCCATATTTAGTCAGGTTACAATCATTTTTCTTCAACAGGCCTTTTATTAGCACCGATTAGTCCATAAGCGGACTGCCGACTACAGACTACAATCTGAAATAAACAACAAGAAATGGGGTATGGAGATGTATCTTGTGGCGCAAATGTCCTCTTGCATTTTAGAAAACAGCTCCTCCGCGGCAAGGAGCCATAACTGTGTACGCTCCTTCTATCGATCCACCCCCCTACGTGGACAGAAGGTTAATACCCAGTGAAAACCTAATGAGTAAAACTTTTTATAGGGGAGTTTAGATCACTGGTGACACGTAAGTCACGACGTGCACCAGTGATTCGCACCGGCCCCAGTGATCTAAACCATAGAAATTCTACCTACTCCAACTACTGTGAGAGATTGCAGACTGGCGCTGACGGCTTAACACGTAAATCACGACGTGCACCAGTGTTCCGCACTGGTCCCAGTAAGCAATCACCCACGAATAGCGGGGAAAAGTTTTGTATTGATCCGAACGATTGTCTATTACTCAGTTTTCGAAGAGGTCTATGGGAATAATGTGTTACGAAGGCCACATGCGCCGCAAGATCAAACATCTCACGCTACATAACGCTATGTAGAAGTCGTGTAAATCAATCACTACAATATCTAAATGTTCTCATAAAATGTTCTTGCAACTGATTGTCCATAATAAGAATTTCGGTCAGCAAAGTAGCATGACTCGTTCTAAAGCTTATCGAATTAAGTCGAGAAACTCTGTTAGTTAACTTGATGTGATATAAAAGTTTATCTATGTACCGTTGTACCATATGAACTATGAGGGTGGGGGAGGGTGGGAATTATCTTTGTGTTATCTGTTGCTTGGTTAGCACCGGAATGTATGAAGTTGTGCGCGTGCCGTTATTTTAGTAAACTGTCATTGAATAAAAACTGGAAGCATGATTGGCTGAGACGATGCTCGTGACAAATAAGATGATATCATTGGTTGAGATGTTTTGATCTAATTTTGGCAAACTGACTTCGTGTTTTACCTCTAACTGAATTTTTGGCAAGCATCTTTTCTTCCCACGGCATCTAGGTGCCGTTTTCTTAGCGCTAATTGGTATTTGTTTCCGAGCCGAACAATTTTGATTTATTCTTGTCATGTGTTGAGTAACCCCTCTAATCCCTATTGAGGGCGGATTTCGTGTTTGGCAAGTTGCCGCTTATAGACCTTGAAGCTTCATTTTCAACAGTAAAAGTGCATCCTTAAAACTTAAAAATTCGCCCTGCAGAGTCACAGCTATGAGGGGGTTGGGCACGAGTTTCGGACACTTCGTGAAGCCATTAACTGTATTTGACGGCTTCCGTCAAATCTGAATAGCTGCTTGGATAAAGGTAAGCAACTCCAAGTGTAGCCTGCGTGCAGCCTCTACTGCCTCTGCTGTCACCCCTCTTTGGCCCAGTTTTTGAATCTGGAAGTGATTCTTGAAACTATGCTGAATATTGGGCATGTAAGACCTTTACGGACGAAAACTAGCTTTGGCCAACAAAGATGAGATCTTCACGTCGCCCGTGGTTATACTTTATTACTTTGTACTACTATGATAATTCATAATTTCAATATGGAGGATTTCATGCCAGACAATGAAATTTTACAGGGGGCACAGAAATTTCCATGGATAAATCTGAGAGAAGCTGTAGTATGAAAGTGTGAGAAAAGTACTCAAAATCAGACTCAAAATCAAGCTCTTTGAAAGAATAATGGACAAACAAATTGTTGCTTATATTACATCCTTTTTATCGTCACTTCTCTGTGGTTTTCGAAAAGGTTATAGTGCCCAGCATGCGCTTGTAAGGCTTTTAGAAAAATTCAAAATTAGTCTTGATGAAGGTGGTAAGGCAGGTGCTGTAATGATGGATCTCTCCAAGGCATTTGATTGCATCAGACATGATCTATTGATTGCAAAATTGCATGCCTATGGTTTCTCTCACGAAGCATTAACACTGATTAATGATTACCTCACAAATAGACAACAAAGAGTCAAAGTAAATGGGTCATTCAGTTCTTGGAAAAACGTTACACGTGGTGTTCCCCAGGGGTCAGTTTTAGGACCTCTATTATTTAACATCTATATCAATGATCTTTTACTGTTTATTCAAAATGCAGATGTATGCAACTATGCAGATGATACCACAATCTATACTTGCGATAAGAACCTGAGGAATATAACTCATAGGCTTGAATATGATTGTAGTGTAGCTTTGAAATGGTTTTCCGACAACTTCATGAAATTAAATGCAGATAAATGCCACCTTTTGGTTCTTGGGCAGAGTAGCGATGATCCAGTTACTGTTAGAATTGGAAATTCCGAAGTTGTAAATAGCTCTGAAGAGAAGCTACTCGGCGTTCAAATTGATAACAAACTGTCCTTTGGCAAACATGTCTCGAAATTGTGCCAAAAGGCTAGCAATAAACTTTACGCACTTGCTCGCATATCGCCATATATGAATCAGAGCAAACTAAGAACCCTCATGAGAGCTTTTATCACTAGTCAATTTCAATATTGCCCTTTAATCTGGATGTTTCATAGCAGGCAGCTCAACAAAAAGATTAACAAAATACAGGAAAGGGCTCTGAGAATTACTTATAAGGATGCCGAATCTACTTATAGTGAACTATTAGAGAAGGACTGTGCCGTTACTATTCACACAAAGAACTTGCAGTTACTCATGACAGAGATGTATAAAACTAAAAACGGGCTTAACCCTTCATTTATGCAGGAAATCTTCTGTGAAAATGCAACTCACTACAATTTACGCAATAATAACGAATTTGTACAACCCAGAGTGAAATCTGTTAACAACGGGACAGAAAGCGTCCGATTTAAAGGTCCGCAGTTGTGGCAAATGTTACCACCAACGATACGAAATTCGAATTCGCTTTGTCAGTTTAAAACAAAGATCAAAAATTGGTACGGGGAAAATTGTCCATGCAGATTATGCCGCACTTTTATTCCGAATTTGGGCTTTTTATGATAAAACAATTTTAGGTTTCTGCCTTTAAAACTATATATTTTTGATGGCATGTAAATATTTTATCCACGTTTTTATTGAGTATTATTTGTATTCTAAAGGATTATTTTGTATTTTAATTTTTAGAGTTGGAATTAATTAGCTATCTACTGTAGCTATCTTTTACCATCCAACAATAAATAAATGAATAATAATAATAATAATAGACAATTCTATGAGAAAATTCAGTGTTGCATCAATGTCCTAGTTGTTTACGAAAAATGCGTGATGAATCCACTAAATTCGTCTTCGGTAAATTTGTTTTGATGAGTGATGCTTTTGGTTTCTGGTTACAAGTCCACCCTTCTTATCCACATTCTATCAGAAACTTTTCTCCAACCAAGGAAACGTTTTTATGCGTCTAAGTCCCCGCAAAACAGTTTTTCGGGCAAAATCTTCGACTCATCACAACGGTGATGCGCTCGCACTGGTAAAGCTTTCCTCGGTGGAGCACTAAAGTCCGACAAGGTACCCTGTTTTCGCTTCCCTTTAGTTCTTTTCCTTGAAGCTGTGTCAAAGAAGTCGTCCCTGAAAATTGAAGATGAAAAGACAAATAGTTAATGTGCGTAAGGGTTTGTTCAGAAAGACATGTATAAAGGGCCCTCGTCTTGCAGGCACCAAATTAGCCTCTGGAATTTTTCATTTTGAAAAACGTTCAGCATTTTAAGACACATTGAACAAATCTCGTACGCTGGTGAAAACCTCCATTTAATCACTCTTGTTTGTAAGCGAGGTTCCCATCCAAAAAATGTTCTTCAGACTTTTTTCATAAGTATTTGCTTGCCTGATTAGTCAAGTTTAGTATTCAACACTGTGGGATATAACTGGTGTGATAATTAGTAATAACTGATAGCAATTGCAATGAATGTTATGTTTTGTTCAGTTATTGTATCTTTCTCTGTTTTTCTTCCACCCTAACCAGCCATCAGGCTTATTACGTAGACTTATACCAGTATGATAGGGGGGTAGGTGGGTTGTAGCGATTATTAGGACTCAAAGCAATGAGTCTAACCAACCATTTACATCGATGCAAATGAATATCAGATTTCCCAACTAACCTTATGTCGATTGATTGAATTGTTTGGGCCTTTCAAAGGCAACATGGGGTACACTTTGCCCCACATCAATTCTTTCCAACTCTTGCTCGCGATAAACAGTGCTTTGTGTTGTCTTGCAGATGAATGCCCTGAAAATAGGACAAAACTGTTGCTTAATGTGTTTCTTTGGTGATATCTGGAGATATGAGACTTGGCATACTTTCCGGGCTCTCGATTACTTGCTTTGCAAGAATTTAATCACGAATGAAACTTAGCGTTAAGGCAGCTGAATTTAAGCCTTATTCACACCAGGTCATGTAGGTCGTTAGGGTCGTGCAAAAAGATCGAAAAGACAAAGACTCAGAGTTTGACTCAACGACCCAAACGACCTAGTGTAAATCACGCTTGACAAGCATTGTTTTCTTCTTCATTTCATTCACTTTAAAGGAAACCGAACTGACTGATCACGCTCAGGACACTATCAGCTTTGGGTAATAAATGAGGCAGTAATTCAGCTCTTTCAGAATGATCAAAATATATAACTTTCAAGAGTGCTCAGGTACAATTTTACATAAGCAGTGTTGCTGCGTATAGACACACTCGATAAACAATGTTTCAGTAATTGCATTCTGCAAGCTGAAAACATGAAATTTTAAAGAAGAGAAATGAATCATTCCGAAGGGGTTGAATTACTATCTCAATTCTTAGGCTTCCTACGTACTTACTTCTCTGGGTTCATTCGAATGTCCATTAGCGCACATGCAGTTCCCATGCATCGAGGTATCTCCTTTGCTCTGAGGTACCCTGTACCGGAAGTGTCAAGCTCTATGAGCGAGCTGAAGAAGTTCTCCGATACCAGGCTGGATACGGCTCTCGTGTTGTAGGATGTTGGTGTCAATGCATAAAGCTGGTTTTTTGAGTCAATGCTGGCTAGGAGGCCTTCGTATAATCTTCTTGGAAATCCTTTTTAAAAGAAGTAACATATAATTGAAAAATACATAAAAAAGTTAAGGTTGTTTCTCTCTTTTGATATGGGAGATGTTTAGTGTATGCTTTAATTCAAAACTATAAGCTGGCAACGATGATTCAAAATCCTTGTCTGATTACTTTAATGTTTGGTGAATTGGAATCGGTAATTGAATAGCAATTTTGTAGAGCAGGCCCATGTAAACATTGCAAGGACGGATAACCCGTAGTTTATTGATAACACAGTCCCATAGAGCCATATTTACAAATTCAAATGCACTCAGTTTTATATAAGGAACAGTTTATAAGAAATGGTAGGCTCAGTTTCTCAAAACTTAAGAAACTACCCTTAAACTACCCACCTGAATGAAATATGCGTTATTCCCAAAATTTCAAGAAACATAAGAAACTTTTGGCAGCAAAGTGGCCCTAATATTGAAGAAACTACCTACCATCCATGGACGTTGGTTTCTTATAGAAAAAAGGCCGTACAACGCTAAAACCATTTCTGTCAAGATTCATTTGATTTTGACATTATTGGAGAGGAACTGAAGTTTACTGTTTCAGAAGCAACCAAGGTCTTCAACTCTAATTCAAAGTGTACATCATCCAGCTATGTACAAAATGAGACAACTAAAGTTGCAGTTCCTCCTCCGCAGCCAAAACTCCCAGCAATTTTTGTCGGGACACGTGAAAATTTGGTATCAAATTTGACCAGCATATAATTCAAACTCACCTTTGACATAAGATGTAAAAGGAGGAAATGAGCCAAAATCCACGTGTTCCAACAAATAATCTTTGAGCTCTATGCGATACTGCACTCTGTCCATTGCAGGTATTCCTGGTTCGTCTTCTGCAATCCACCAGTTACGCAAAAGCCGACAAAATTTCGCCTCTTCTTCGTAACCAGCTGCTGCCATCGACTGTTCAACTTCAGCACTGAAAGTTGTCAAAGCAAATCCAATGTCTTGCTTATCAGGCAGATCTGTCACCATTGAAGTTTTCAATTTATTGGATTGATCTTTGGAAGCAACAAGCCATGCTTCTTTTTTAAGCTTGGCAGTGCCACTTGAGCACACGACACGTCTTAAGTTGGTCATTAAATGGGTCGAGTCCCAAATTTTGTGTTCTAATTTCTTTCTCTTGCTACAGTACTCAGGGATACAAAACCAAGTTGCAAAAAACCCGTTCATTCCATGAGTGATAGGGCTATTTTCTTTCCATCTTTCGAGCTCGTTCGGCCAAATCAGCTTTGAGTAGCTTAGATTTAGCGCTGATTTGTAGTAGTTACCGGACTCTAGGATCTTTCTCGATATGAATGTTACAGGTTGTGGGTTGAAAGTCTTCTGCTGTACTTTCCTCTTTCTACTCATGGTAGCCTTGTCAGATTTCTTCTTCGTTCCTTGCTTTGTTCTTGCAGCGTCAGCAGTGACCTTCTTCGTTTTGCCTCTTTCAGCAATCGCCCTACGAAGATCCTCATTCAGGTACTTCACCAAAGGAGGGCCATCAACGACGATCTTGCCTGTCTTCAAGAACTCTATGTTCTTCTCTGCAATATCTTCATCTTTCATTGCCTTTTTTGCTTTGCTTACAATCGCTTGTATTATCTCATTCTTTGAAAGCTTCTTAGACTTTTCGAATACATGGCTTTGCAGCTGAAGTAGTGTCAAAGGCTTTTCATTTGAATCTTCAACTATGAGTGAGTAGCATTCTCCGTCAAAAGATGTGGCCAGTATGTCAATACCGTGAGCATCGCATGCATTCATTACTTTGTCATAAAGTGCCCTTTTTTCACGTTTGGAGAATGTCTTGCCTTTAGTCCATAAAATATCGGGAAACATGATGGCTTCTCTGGATCGTAAGACCTTTTTGCACTCGAGAGAAGGCAGACAAAGAGCTCCTTTGCTTTCAACCTGCATATGTCATATCCTTTTTGAATCACTTCCTCGAACTTTTCCGCGATTGTCCACAGGTCTGCTGTGGACACTGGTTGCACTGGGTCATTTGGTTCGAGTGGTATATTGTATGGCATGCTTTCATCTACAGATCGGTTGTTTACTGGCGCATCAAAATCTTCTGGGTAATTTCTTACTGATGGTACCTCTATCATTAATTCAACACAATTGTCAAGAAATTCCACCATTCTTTTAGGCAGCTGCTCCTTGGCAAATAGGGTTCTTTGAGTTGGAACTTTTCCTTGTGCAAGCATCTGTAAGAGATTCTTTATCTCTATTTTTGCTAGGATCCATAGAGTGTTATCAAAAGTAACTCTACTGATAACAGTGCTTTCGGGAGAATAACAGGCAAAAACAAGCTCTTCGACGTGTGGTTCTGCTTCCATTTCTACGATTAATTGAAGTGCATAGTACTTAGGTATGTCGTAGAAAACACGTAACATGTGAATGTTTTCTGGCTGAGGATAAGGACATTTAAACTCAGTTTTTTGCAACGACTGTCCCGATGGTACCCATTTCCCAGTCGACTGAGCATATGATACCATCCGCTGAGACTTCAACTAGACTCTCCCCAGTCTGTTCACATTTTATAAACGATGCCCCAACTTCCATGAATGTCTTTCCGGGATACATTAACGGAATGGCATAACCAGCCAATGTCGCACAAGCATGTTGTTCATTTTCTCTGCCCCATTTAAGGAATTTCGATGATTCGGAAACATCTGCTATATCATTGCCACGCTTTTCTGTGTTCATTGCTTCTTGATCTTCTGTGTCAGTGTCATCTCTCGAAGCTGACGCTACTTCTGTTTCATCGTAGCCCTCGCTTATATGCTCTTTCAGGAATGCAACTTGATCCTTTAATTTCCCAAGTCCTAGACCTTTGTTTAGTGTGCTTCCCGTGAAAACTGCTTGCCTTCTCAGTTCAAGCCATTGTTGTGTACCTTGCTTTATGCACGACGGATGGATGACGTTGGACGTAAGTGCATCTGGATTTCTTAAGCTAATAATGTGCTGTTTCATGTTTAACTGGTTATCACTAATCAAGCAGCTTGGTGTTCCTGGAAAAGAATGGAGATTATAAGTGCCACATCAAGAGTAGCAGTAACCTTCAAGCACGGGGGGGGGGATGGGGGTAACTCGAGATGAAAATTCAAAGATGCAAATATTAAATTTGATAACTTTTTCGTTGCAAGTCAAAAAGCTTAAAGGCTTACATCAAAGTTTAACCACCTACATCAAATTCCAGAAATTACCAGATATTCCATTTATATTTCTAAATAACCTTGCATCTTTATTTTGATGTGGTTTGTAATAAAATTAGGCATTTCACTGGTAAAATTGTATGTTGAATCCGCAAAATATGGAGTAAAGGAACCGAAAAGTCATCATTCGTATCCAAGGCATTTGATTTTGTAAATAAGCCCCCTCGTCTCTCTAATAAGCCCCATCTCTATCAAGCCCCCCTCTGGAGTGTCTGAAATTAAATAAGCCCCCCTCCCCCTTGGGGGCTTCATTGAGCTTTTACAGTATTGATCGAGCAAGAGTTGGAGTAAGGCGTAGCTCTCGACGTAGGCCTAGCTTTCGTGGAGAAAGACGCGGCTAGCTTTCTTTCTTATATCAGCAAGTTTAGCCACTGAAAGAATAGCATGCCGAAAAGAAAAAAACAAAAAGTATTACCTTGACTTGCAAATGACCTTGCTATGAGGCATGCCTCCTTATTTGTCTGCAAAGCTTCTCTGATAAAATCTTTTACTTGCACCAACTCGCATTTTGCTCGAGAAATAGCATTTACTAATTTGCTAGATCTCCATTTACTTTCACCTCCTACTGCATCGATCATACTCTTAATATTCATTTCTTTCTTTTGCTTGGCCATCCTAGCATCTTTAATTCGAAGTGTCAATGTTTTAGCTGCGTTCTTGATAGCAATCATTACAGAATCCTTCGAGTCTTGATTCGTCAAAGAAGAGTTTTCATCTAGTTCCAGAGAAAGGACATTCATTTCCAACGTCTTAACCACATCCATGTCATTATTCAGTCGTTCTTTTTTGTCATGGAAAGTTGGTGTTTCTTCAATTCCATCCATGTTTATGTCACCGTGCTCCTTCGTCAAGCCAATCGATAAGTAACTTCTTCGTCAATCGCAGATCCTATTGATAAGGCTGTACACAAATTTTCCAATCACCCTAGCAATATCAAAATGCTGGTTCCTTTTACTTTCAGAAAGTTACCCCCGATGTTGTGGACAACGAGGTCAGGAATCGAAATCCTAAGAAAGCTACAACGCACAAAAATATTCCTCCTAAAATCCTCAAGTCGAATTCTGATATATGCGTATAACCTTTGACGCAAATCTTTAATGATTGCATAGAAAATTCGTCCTTTCCTGAAGAACTAAAGTGCGCGGATGTCACATGTCTTCCCAAGAATGGACCATCCAATTCTAGGACTAACTTTAGACCAATCAGTGTTCTGCCTACGGTCTCAAAGCTGTTTGAAAGAATAATGGATAAACAAATAGTTACTTATATTACCCCTTTCTTATCCTCACTTCTCTGTGGTTTTCGAAAAGGCTACAACGCCCAGCACGCTCTCGTAAGGCTCTTAGAAAAATTTAAAATTAGCCTTGATGAAGGTGGTAAGGCAGGGGCTGTATTGATGGATCTCTCCAAGGCATTTGATTGTATCAGACATGACCTATTGATTGCAAAATTGCACGCCTATGGCTTCTCTCGCGAAGCATTAACACTAATCAACAATTACCTCACAAATAGACAACAAAGAGTTAAAGTAAATGGGTCATTCAGTTCTTGGAAAAGCGTAGCACGCGGTGTTCCACAGGGGTCAGTCTTAGGGCCTCTGCTATTCAACATTTACATTAATGATCTTTTGCTCTTTATTCAAGACTCGGATATATGTAATTATGCAGATGATACTATAATCTACACCTGCAATAAGAACCTTGACAACATAGTTCATAAGCTTGAAAATGATTCTACTATAGCTTTAACCCTATAGTGGTTGGGCTATCTTGACTACCCTATTTTGGTTGGGGGGGGCAAAAAACCCCCCCTGTGTATCTACAGATTGGCATCAGATATAATGACCAAAATTGGCAGGCATATACCTTATTACAAGTACTTTCGAAAAATATATTTGTAATGCCAAAAATAGAAACAGGAAAGTGCTGACGTCAGCAATTATTAACAGTAGTCATAAGAATTTGTCAAATTTGCCATGTTTCAACAAAATTAGCAATAAAATTTCTGTTTTCCATCTGAAATGCAAAGTTTCATTCTGATTTTGAAGAAGGATGCCCTTGGACCTTAACGCCAAAAATTTTGTGGAATTTGATCATTTTTAGGCAATTTTCGGTGACCGCTAATTTGATGTTTTTGCGAAAATTTTTTAGAATCGCATAATTTGCCAAATTTTTGCCCATCCTAAATTCTGGAACTAAGATGGTAATTTGGAGTGTTCTTATACATAGCAATGAAAGAATTGAATTTTCCAATTGAAACACGTCAATTTTGTTTTTTGCTGACGTCAGCACTTTTTGTGGAAACCATGTTTTTACACAAATTCAAACAGAATGGCAAAAAAATGAGAGAGTACACTGTTCAGTCTCATCAAGCGACTCAAACTATAAGCACAGGTAAGTCATACAGGTAAGTTTAACTTATTGTTCTTCATTTATTTGCTCCACACATGCATTACAGACCATTTTGGAATGCGTTTTGCAGATGGTGAGTTGACAAGATTCGCATATCCACTTTGTTTTAGCAAGGCGCTGCTTCTTTTGCTTGTAATCGGCTGTGCCTCGAATTGCTCCCAAACAGATGTGACATCTCTTACGATCTGTAGGTGCATCAGGGGGCTTTTGCTGAATAACAGGTTCCACTCCCAACACTTTACTGATTCGACTCAACACACCACTTTGCAATCCAATTGGGTTTCGATGACGTTCAAGCAGATATGCTTTGACCAAGGCTTCTCCTAGCTCCCAGCAAAATTCGAAAGAACTACTCTTGTCGTTTGCATTGTTGTCTTTGAGAATGGTTTGGGCATTAGTTCTTGCAGTGTCTAATGCATATGCTAGTGCATTCACAGGCCATCTTCTTGATTTGATTCTTGTTGAAAGATTTCCAGAGATCATGTCCATGACATCAACACCGCCTTTAGTGCAGTCATAAAAAGATATGACATTTGGCTTCCTTCTCACATCTCGTGTAACTTTGACAGAATTGTGCATTGTGCTCAATACCAGCATGTTTCTCTTACCCGACTTCTTCTGTACTACATATGACACTAGCAGCTTGTTGCCACCATCTGCGAATGCGTACTTCACGGAGAGATCATCTCTGTCAGCATTCTGGATAAGCTCCTTTGGAAGCCCAACCCGATTTGATTTCATCGTTCCGACCAGTGTCATGTCATTTTCAATAAGATAGTCTGCTATTGACAAGCTTGTGAAGTATCTATCCATTGATATATTTCTTCCGGTAAGCTTCACATATTCCTTCAAAGAATCAACAAGAAATCTTGTGTATCCATCTGTGCTGGAGATGTAATATTTGTTGGGTACCCCCTCTGGTTTGCCTGCATAGCCGATACTGTAGTAAGTATACGGTACCCTTGCATCTGAAATACTTCGATAGAGTAGCCCATATCGTGCAGGCTTACTTGGATTGTATTGACGAATTCGAACATTTCCTCGATATGGATAGAGGGTTTCGTCAATACTGAGATATTCAGAAGGTACTCGCATCTTGGCACAATTCTTGTTTAGTTCTTCAAGGAACTCTCTAAATGCTGCAAACTTGTCTGATTGCCATCGCTCTGGTCTGGTTGTAAAATCATCAAACTCAATGAAACGCCTCAGGAACTTGAATCTCATGGCATTCATTGTTGCAGCAAAGATATCAGGGGAAGATCTATGGTAAAAAATTTCATCTGTTTTCCTCAAATTCAGCTTCAACGCTCCGCGAAGATACAGGATGCCAAAGAATGCACGAATCTCATTGTTGGTTGTTTGCTTGCAGTGAGAATATTTGTTGCTGCTTTGAAGTAGATCTTGAAATTTCTCGAGAAACTCATCAATTTTCTTGTTTGTAAAATTTGTGACAGCCTCAATCATGTCACCAGTTATAAACAGTTCCCAGGCCTTCAATGGATCATTTGCATGTCTTGCCAAACGACTGGCTCCAGGTGTTCCTCTGATAATATTTCTTCGAGGTGCTCGCCCCACATTGGTTAGAGTGGTCTTCCAAGAAATGATTGTCTTTTTGTCTCTACTCGTGTAAACAAATTCTTCATCTGCTTGAGGAGGCAAGTCATCATAATTGGTATCATCTAATCTGTCATCTAAATTTTTGAAAGTCTGCTTCCTCACTTCTATTGGTGGAGCTTCAGCTACTGGCTCTTCATTCTCCTCATTATTTTCTTCATCACCAAAATCTTTGTCGTCATCTGCCATTTCTGGTATCCAATTTCCTGCTTCTTCATCAATCTCATTGTCAGAGTCTTCAAACCCTTCTATGTCTGAATCGGACAAAAGCCCATCATCCTGAATTAGTTGTGCAACAAATTCTTCAATATCTCTTTCGGAAACAGGTCTTCTAGTCTGTCTCGCAGACGCCATGACTCACCGAGCCGTGCTTCCTATGAACTGACTTTTTCAAAACAATCCAATGACTTTCTATTCCACGTGTCCGCTATGCATCGAGAATATTGGAAGGCAATGGTTGCAAAATTTGCTTGTTTTCTGCCATAGAAGTATCAGTTCTTTGCGTTGCAATAGTTTGAGTACACAAATAGAAGAAAATCCTAATGCATGCAGAGGTCCCGCCTTTGATTTGTTTTATCATGCTGGTCATAAAATGAATCACGCATATTGTGAAAGAAAGAAACTTTCCGAACCAGGAGAGGTTTCCTGTGATCTTTTTTTATCACGTTAGTCATAAGCAAATCTGTGGATGTGACAAAGGAAGAGAATTTCACTGCACGCAACGATTATACTTGATGTTTACATCATCACTAAGTTGATCAATTGCATGAAAGGATTAGTGATCGAATTTGCACCAATGGCTTCTTTCCGGTAAAAGTTGTTATTACTTTCCCTTTTGGTTTATAGAAAAGCCCAAGTAAAAGAAACAATAATAACAAACTAAAAGGCAAATCTCGCTGTAAGGTGAATTGAACTTGATCATCTTGCGCAAGAACATGGAACAAGCATGTGAAGGGGAAATGAAAGCAAATGCTATGGTGAAAATAATCATTGTCAAGGAGTAGGATGAACCACATTGCGAAAATAAACATCAAACTATGTAAATAAATTGAATTAGAAATATATTTCTTTTCAATCAAAGACAATTTATTGAAAAAACCGTATATCTATTTGAGAAAATGAAGATAACACATCATTGGTAAATTTTCAAATTTCAAATTTTGCGACATCCCCCACAAAAAGCTGCTCCCTCCCCACCCCTAATAAAATCTTTGCAAAAATTTTTTCCTTAATATGTGTCTAAGATATTTTTAGGAAAAGTCAGTGAGTTTGAAGGAGAAATATCTGTTCCGTTCAGAGTTATTAACGAAAAACCAACAGGGGGGGGGGCAAAATTGCCCCCCCAACCAAAATAGGGTTAAAATGGTTTGCTGACAACTTTATGAAATTAAATGCAGATAAATGCCATTTGTTGGTTCTTGGGCAGAGATGTGACGATTCTGTTACTGTTAGGATTGGAAGTGCTAACGTTGTAAATAGTTATGAAGAGAAACTACTGGGAGTTCAAATTGATAGTAAACTATCCTTCGATAACCATGTTTCCAAACTGTGCCAGAAGGCTAGCAATAAACTTTATGCGCTTGCTCGCATATCACCATATATGGATCAGAGAAAGTTGAGAACTCTCATGAGGGCATTTATTACCAGCCAATTTCAATACTGTCCTTTAATCTGGATGTTTCACGGCAGGCAGCTCAACAAAAAAATTAACAAAATACAGGAAAGGGCTTTGAGAATAACTTATAAGGATGACGAATCTACCTATGGCGAACTATTAGAAAAGGACTGTGCCGTTACTATTCATACAAAGAACCTTCAATTACTTATGATTGAGATGTACAAAACCAGAAATGACCTCAATCCTTCTTTCATGCAGGAGATTTTCTGTGAAAATGAAAGTCATTACAATTTGCGTAACAATATCGAATTCGTTCAACCTAGGGTGAGATCGGTCGGAAATGGCACAGAAAGCGTCAGATTTAAAGGTCCGCAACTATGGCAAATGTTGCCGCAAACAATGCGAAACTCAGGATCCCTTGCTCAGTTTAAAGCAAATATAAAATATTGGAAGGGAGAAAATTGTCCATGCAAGCTGTGTCGCACTTTCATTCCGAACTTGGGCTTTTTATGATGTTTTTAGAAATTTTTTTTATTGTATACTTTGATGAATTGTAAATAGTTTTAAATAATTTTGTATCTTTTATCCATACTTTGTAATATATTTTTAGCGTTGGAATTAATTAGCTAAATATTTTAGCTATGAGTTATTTTTGTTCACAACGGTAAATAAATTGATAATAATAATAATAATAAGCCACTCCGCAACAACTTGCCGTCAAAAGATAACACAAACTGGTCGCCACTCTTCGTCTGCGAGGGAAAGAGGGACGATTAGGTAACAATTGTATAGCGATCCAAGGGGAAGTCGTTGAAGCAAGGCAAGGGTGTAGAGCAAACCATTCTTAGCTAATTGGCAACTTTGGGTGTGGCAACGTAATTAGATGACGTCTGTATGATGTCAAAATGCTGAAAATGTCAAAGTATATGGTTTTCCAGATAACTTTTTCTAAAAATGATAAGGATACAATACGTTTCCCCAAATATGCCAGTAGCATCTGTCACGTGACGCTCATTGTTAAAAAATTTCATTTAAGTCAGAGTAAGAGTAATCTGACATAGTAAAAGTCAGAGAGGTTGGAGGACATAGCTTCACAGAGGGAAATTTTCGTAATTGTTCCTTCTGGCCAATTCTGGAAAGTTAATTTTTAGTATTTTCGCTTCCTTCCAACTTGCAAAAGTTCTTCTCGAGAAAGCTTCTTCTTTGATGTAGATTCTGTGACAGGTTCGAAGTTTTTTTATAAAGTCTTTCTTACCATTATTATTCGTGACCATTTAGGACAAGCTTCTCATGAAAAAATATCAGCATTTAAAGGGTTTTTTGCACAGAAGATCCTTACAAAGCTTTTCTTACCTGTTGAGCTAGAGACTCGAGCATAGGCATAACGATTCCAGGATCAAGGTTACGAGGTATGCATCCATCCTTTTCGAGGCTTTTCCTTAGAATTGCATTGGAAGGCACAGCAAAATTAATGTGACAGCCATCTGGGTTGAAGTGACCTTGGGTGCTGCTTGCATCTTCTGATAAAGTATGCCCACTGAACTTCATGCCTCGGCTAAACCGTAACCATTTCCCGTGAAAAAGAAGATAGCCAAAAACCCAATACAAAAGCGTCTCTTTCCTATATCTCATTCTGGAGGCATTAGAGCATCCGTAAAATCGTACGACATCGAGGAAGAGAAGTAGTGAAATGTTGGATAAAGGAAACTGAGATCGACCGACAAGCTTGAAAAGCAGCAGCAAATCACCCAACAATCCAGCACTTTTTAACATAGGAAGAGCTGCTTTAATTAGTTCAATAAACTCCGGTTCCTCTTGCCATTCTGGGTGATCATGATCAGCGAAATCTCCGACTATGTCTCCTAAGGTTGGCTCTTCGCTTTCGCTTAGATTCGATAAGTCAATGTTTTCCACTCCTGACAAAAAACTGAGATCGAAGAGATTTCTGCGATAACATTCTTCGACAACAATGTCTTGAGAGTCTTTGCTTCTCTCGTCGAGGAACCTCTGGTATTGGCTTGATGGGCTCTCTTTCAGAGGCGCTTTGATTAAAAAGTCAACAAAATCGTCTTCCATGGCGAAATTCGCTTGACTCTGGGAAAATCATTTTGAAAATTCTCACATTTGTCAATTATTCACATTTTGAAGCTAACTACACGCACTGCACGGGTATTTCAATGGCCAGCACAAACAGACTGAAGGTTAGGCCGAGAGCCTACCCACACAACCCGGCAACCGCTAAAGTTTATCCATTTTTCCCTCCACATTACTCCGCACCCTCCACATTACTCAGAGATAGCCCTCCACATTACTCCGCACCCTCCATATTACTCATGATAGCCCTCCACGTTACTCCGCACCCTCCAAGGTTACTCCATGATAGCCCTCCACAATACTCCGCCCCCTCCACATTACTCATGATAGCCCTCCACGTATATCATGATAGCCCTCCACGGTTACTCATGATAGCCCTCCACGTTACTCCGCACCCGCCAAATTACTCAGGATAGCCCTCCACATTACTCCGGACCCTCCACATTACTCAAAGACAGCCCTCGACGTACATCATGATAGCCCTCCACAATACTCATGGTAGCCCTCCACGTTGTAAAACGACGAACAATGTAAAAAATCAGCAAACAACGAAAGCCTGTTCAAGTGCATCAAACACCCATACTCAAGTTATGAAAAACAAGAACACAAAAACAACATCGAAAGGTGGTTTAGGCAAATCAAGAGGCAGTGAAAAGAAGCAACTTGCACATCAAAGCGACCAAAAAAGAAGAGTCTACATCCTCGGAGACTCGATGGTCAAAGGAATCAAACATTGGAAAATGGAGAGCAAAGACACCAAAGTGCTTGTTCGTTCCTTCGCTGGAGCCAAAGTTCGGCAAATGAAGCATTACGCAAAGCCAGCAGAAGAGGACAACCCGAGCTTATACATACTGCACGTCGGGACCAATGACTTGAAGGAAAATAAATCTGTTGAAGATATTGCTGAAGATATTACAAGTCTTGCCCGTTCATTGAAGAAGGGAGACAACGAAGTCACCGTTTCCGGTATATGTCCCAGAGGGGATCATCTTAACGTAAAAGCGACAAACGTAAATGAGACCCTAGAAAAGAAATGCAAACAACACCAAATCGGATTTATTAAACACGAGCTGTTGGACGCCACATTACACACTAATGGGAGCAACCTCCATTTGAATCAAGCTGGAGACTCAATCCTGGCAAAATCTTTCCTCAAAGAAATACGTATGTGACTATTTAAGTTTCATTATTCCTTTATGGGGAGTAACACCAATGATAAAATAGTGGTTACTGATCATGTTAGTACAACACCGTATTTGTTTAGAGAAACAGAAGGTAAGCAACAGCCTCTTGGCTTCAGAAAGGGTCTCTCAATTGCATCTCTGAACGTTAATAGTCTGCAACTGCATTTTGATGAGATCCAATGCATGACAAATGAGTTAGGAATCCATGTTTTAGCCCTAAATGAGACTAAATTAAATCCTCATGTTCCAAAAAATCTCATTGCTATAGATGGGTATCAGGTTGAGCGTAAAGATAGAACAAGTAATGGTGGTGGAGTTGCAATTTATATTAGAAACTCCATCAGATATCATCTGCGAAAAGACCTTCCTGTGAATGATTTGGAGCTAATTTGTATCGAAATCGAGCCCCCTAAAAGTCGACCATATATCATTGTTGCATGGTACAGACCCCCCAGTGATCCTGTCGAATCTTTCAAGAAACTGGAGAATATTCTTGCATTTTTAGATAAAGAGGGCAAAGAGATCATTCTTATTGGTGATACAAACTGCGACCTCTCAAATTCTGAGGACAACAACACTAAGCATATGTGCGAACTCTATAACTTGTTCAGCCTGAAACAGTTAATTGAGGAGCCAACAAGGGAAACTTTGTCCAGCTCCACATTAATTGACCATATTGCAACATCGTCCCCCAGTAATATTGTTGAATCTGGCGTGCTTCAAATCTCCATGAGTGATCATTTCATGGTTTTCTGTATCCGAAAATTCAACGGTTCCTTACAAAAAGAACACAAATGATCAAAAGACGTAGGATGAAAAACTTTAATGAACAGGCGTTTCTGGGGGATGTTGCTGCAATATCCTGGGAACAAGAAGTCGGAAATTCTGATGATGTAAATGTCCTTGTGAACAACTGGTCTAATTTGTTCACGAGGATAATGGAAAAACATGCACCCATACGACAAATGAGGGTTTCTGAAAAGTACTGCCCTTGGATTAACGAAGATCTTAAAAAATTGATGAGATCTAGAGATAAGTTGAAAAAGGCAGCCAATAAAACGAAATCAGAAATTCTTATGAATTCTTATAAGCATGTCCGCAATCTGGTAAACAGCCTCAATGTCCAGTTAAAAAAGGACTATTTTTCTAATAAAATTATTTCTCAGGAGGGAAACATGAAAGAAACATGGAGAACATTAAACCAGATCTTGAATAAGAGATCTAAAAGTACTAACATAGTTTGTATCAAGGACCAAGACAAAGAATTGGTTGGCAAAAAGGAAATTGCTGAGAGCATGAATCAATTTTTCTGCTCTGTGGGTAAGGATCTTGCAAGTGAAATTGATGATGCCCCCAACCCCCTTTTGTCCGGGGACTACACAATTAACTTTCAGGAAAAGAGATTTGAGTTTCGTGCTATCCAAGATCAGGAGCTCAGAGATGCAGTTGGGAAACTAAAAAACTCAAAAAGTTTTGGTAATGATAATATCTCAAGTTTCTTTCTGAAACTTGCACTGCCGTTTGTTGCAAAGTCCCTCCTAAAGCTTTTTAATACTTCTTTGGAGACTAGCAAGTTTCCTGATACTTGGAAAACTGCAAGAGTTGCTCCAATTTTTAAAGATGGAGACAAGTCCATGCGGTCAAATTACCGACCAATTTCTGTGCTGCCCGTTGTTTCAAGGTTGTTTGAGAAGCTTGTATTCAATCAGTTGTACAAATATTTAGACTCGAATCGACTTCTTTCGAATGGTCAGTCGGGATTTAGATTGTTATTCTCCACTTTGACATGTCTGCTCAAAACAACTGATGAATGGTATGATGGTTTTGACAATGGCTATATGATAGGGTCAGTTTTTATCGACCTAAGAAAGGCCTTTGATACAGTCAATCATGAGATTCTATGCCAAAAACTCGAGCACTATGGAGTTTGTGACAGAAATCTCTCTTGGTTTCAGTCCTATTTGTCTAACAGGAAACAGTTTTGTAGGGTTAATGGTTTAGACTCTGAAACGGAGAGAATACAGGTTGGGGTTCCACAACGCTCATGTCTGGGGCCTCTACTTTTCTTGGTCTATATCAATGATCTCCCCTGTGCAGTAAAAAATTCAACTACTTCCATGTATGCTGATGATACGACTCTATTCTTTCGTTCTAAGAATATTGAGGACCTGAATGAGGCGATCAATAACGATCTTAGGGATTTGGATTCGTGGTTAAGTGGTAACAAATTATCTCTTAATGTAGCAAAGACACAGGGAATGCTAATTTGCACAAAAAATAAAAGAAAAGGTCACTAGAATGTACTAGTGAAAGTCTATGTTTAAAAATAAGAGATAACGATTTGGCTTTAGTTGAGAAAACAAAATATCTTGGTGTTCAGGTAGACAATAGTCTTGATTGGAAAGAGCACATAAAAAGTGTCTCTGCCAAGGTATCTAGAGCAGTTGGTCTCTTAAAGTATGCAAAAAGATTTCTCCCCCAGAATTCCTTGAAAACACTATACACTAGCATCGTTGAACCCCAGTTCCGCTACTGCTGCGCTGTATGGGGATGCTGTGGCACTACTGAAATCTCGAAACTTCAGAAGCTTCAAAACAGAGCAGCTAGGATCATCACAAACAGCAGCTTTGATGCCTCTAGCAAACCACTTATCCAGAATCTAGGTTGGAAAACAGTGAATGACATGATTAAACACGAAGGCAGGACAATGGTATATAAGTCTATCAACAATATAGCTCCCCCATATATGAATGATATGTTCACAAGAAATTCACAAGATGCAACACGGCAGCTACGCAATACAAACACTGATTTAAAGCTGCCAAAGAAAAGGACATGTAATGGGCAGAAGTCATTTTCGTTTAGAGGTGCTAAACTTTGGAATAGCCTAGATACCGAAGCTAAGCGGGCAACCTCTTTAAATCGATTCAAATCTTTGATTTAAACTTTTTCGTTATGATTTCAAATTTATCTTATATGACTTGTAAACTTATGTAAACAGATAAAGGTAAAGAAAAGACAAAGTAATGTAATAGGGTATCCAAATTAACCTGATAGGGTAGGGTAGGGTAGGGTAGGGTAGGGTAGGGTAGGGTAGGGTAGGGTAGGGTAAGGTAGGAGTAGAGTATTGTAGGGCAGGGTAGGGTATGGTATTGTAGGGTAGGTAGGGTAGATTAGGGTATGGTATGTTGAGGTAGGGTATGGCGAGTTAGGGTAAGGCAGGGTAGAGTAATGTAATGGTTGGGTAGAGGAGTGGAGTATGATAAAATGTTCTTTTCCTTTATCTAGATTTGTTGTATTACATTTTTTTTTCAAATTTTTTGCTTTTTGTAGTATTTTAGATGCATGGCCCCTTGTAAACCAACTTAGTTGAATGGGCTACCATGCTTAAATAACTGATGATATGATATGATATGATATGATATGATATGATATGATATGATATGATATGATATGATATGATATGATATGATATGATATGATATGATATGATATGATATGATATGATATGATATGATGTGATATGATATGATATAGCCCTCCACATTACTCCGCACCCACCACAGTTACTCATGATAGCCCTCCACAGTTACTCATGATAGCCCACGACGTTACTGCGCACCCTCCACATTACTCAAGATGGCCCTCCACATTACTCATGATAGCCCTCCACGTTACTCCGCACCCTCCAAATTACTCATGACAGCCCTCCACAGTTACTCATGATAGCCCTCCACATTACTCCGCACCCTCCACGTTACTGCGCAGACGTTACCTAGGGTGATATTTTTATCTAATTTATTTGTAAATAGTTTATTAGGTACTTTAATTTTAACACGGCCAAATTGTAAAAGAATATACTTATTGAATTTGCACCCTGTATAAATATGTTTAAAATATGAAATATGGAAGCTTGCTCCCAATTTTAGCACATCCTTTTAAGGTTTCTCAAAGGGAAAATTTTTTAGAAGGTCCCTTACAGAATCAGAACAAAGTGTCCGATTTCAGCCAGGAAAAAATTCTAAAAATAATTGAACGTGCTAGCTATTCAATCAGATAGAAAAATATCATTGATTGTATGTTCAGGGAACAGTAGCCAATCCAACGCCAGGCTTATCTGAGTCACCCGGTAGTATGGCTGTTAGACAATGAAAGGGAGACGGTTGAATTCCTGGCTATTATTCATTTAGTAGAAATAGTAAAGAAAGACAATATTGTCTGAAAGACATGGAAATGCTTCTCTTACCTTTTTCTTCCCGAGATAGCGTCCGACCTGCCTCCTAGAAAAAACATTACGATTGTCAGTATATACTGATTGGCAGCTGATATCACACTCAGTCTCTTCTCTTATGTGACAGTGCGCATATAAATATTCATTCTCCTTGTTTGAAATTCTTCAAATTTCTTTGAACTTAGACCATCCTATAGTCAATTAAAGCTTTATCCTGCTGGAAATTTGACAAATTTCATTAACAAGAAGGGCTCATTCCATGACCAACGTAGACAATATTTTACAACCAACATAGTGTGATGCAAAACCGTTACTTTGGGTAAAAATCTTATTGCCAGATTTTGGTAGCATGAGCCAACCCTCTCTTCCCTGCTCATAGCGTAAGGATGGTGTAGGCAATACAGGTAATTAGCCGATGTTTCCTTAAACTCAACGATTTAAGTCAACTGATCAATTTTTCGATCGAATACATTTGATTAGCTATACGAAATAATTCGTGCCATGAGAACTTTGGCCATGAATGGAAACATTAGGATGATGTTAAACGTTTGAAGATCATGGCTGAATGTTATGGTTTTATATCTTAAAATGATAATTCATGTAGGTATTGGTACTGCCACCTTGTGTCCCAAAAAAGGGTCCAGCTTCAAAGGTAACCAAAATTCCATTATGAAACCTATCATAAAACTTCTTTTTATCTCTATTATCAATTATTCAACTATATTTCAAGATGATATATTGTGTACCCATGAACAAGCATGTATGACATTGAACGTTGAAAACCTTACTTTGTACCATACTCTTTAATTCCTATTTGATCGGGGGGGGGGGGCGGTTCTCTGCCCATTCAACCCAGCTTTATCAAATATCTCCGCTGCTACAGTAGATATGGATCTGCAACTTCTCCAAGCCTACTAACATTGAACTGGAGATCAAATTTAAAAACATCGTTGTCCCTTGTTGCACCACGTAACCTCCAGATACCATCGTTTCGAGACAGGTTTGCTAAATTCTTTAAAATAGCACAAATCACAAAGTTATGTACACCATTCGATTAGTCTTGGAAAGAGCTTTCATTCGATATGCAGTTGGTTAATATTTGCGGACATCAGTTAATATCTAACATTCATGACGTCATTCATCTATACGAGGTTATAGTTCGATTGAATTGGTGCAAGATATTTCCAAACTTCCAGGCTTAGGTTCCTTGCAACAAACTATTGGCATGAAACAGGGTTTGGTTTCTTGTAAGAATCTAAAGTACGACCAAAAACTATGTAAAGTTAAAACGTTATTCGATGCCATTTCGGCTCTATTTGCTTCATAGTTAAAGCTAAGATTTCTTTCGAAAGAGAAAGAGAAAGAGAAGCGTAATATCCTCAAGCAGCATTTTCGAAGTTTAAACTTACAGAATGGGGTTGATACAGTCTTAATGTGATTAAAGTCCCTGTTATTTGTTGTTGTAGCGACTTAGTGCTTCCCCCGTTATTGAGAAAGCCAGATTTTCAAAAATCTGCTAACCCTTGGCCATTTCTTCGTATGTAGACAAAAACCCATAAGGTTAACAAATAAACGGAGCACAGATTTGGATATAGCTAAAATAGAGCTTTTCAGCCATATATTTTTCAACCTCGACGGCTGCGTGGGCCAAGAGTTGCCTTTTTTTGAAGCTTGATTTCAACCCCCTCCTGTAAGTTTAAATATTTCGAAAATGCTGCTTAAGGATAATACGCTTCTCTTCCTCTTTCGAAAGAGACTTTAACTTTCACTATTAAGCAAAAGAGCCGAAATGGCATCGAAAAACGATTTAACTCTACATAGTTTTCGGTCATACTTTACTTGCACTGATTAGAAGTCTGAAAATGGAAAAAATGGCATTAGAAATCCCAATTAGTGTATCCGATTCCTAATTTCTCTTAGTTAGGTTGAATTGCAATTTAAGTTAAAAATTTTTCGTGCAAATGGGTTCCTCTATTCTTACTGGCTACTTCTGGCCACAATTTTGCTTATCACTCCCATGTAAATTTGGACGAGATTTGCCTTTTATTTAAGTCCGTACCTAAAGCTTGACAATTTTTTCCATTTGATTGTCTAGCAACGACCCACGTGGCTAATAAATCTCTATTGTTAGTCTTGTAAAGCAAATTGTCTAACGAATAATTGGCGTAAGGTTATCATTACATACCTTGTAGTTTACGAACCAAATTGGGGGAGAAAATCACCCTCGATCCGTCAAAACTATTATGATTATCTCATATTCTATTTCATCTTTTACGTTCTCCTTTGATAGACTCAGTTTTGCATAATATTGTAAATTAGGCGTGGCATTTCTTTTGTTATTTATGTTAGTGCTTTATATTAATTTGTTTAAAAAGGTCAGGTTGAAAAACATACATATATATATATATTGTGAACCTATGTTACATGCATAAATATTATAAAAATGAATGCAAATGGAATGATTTCCACCTGTCCAGAGTTAAGCAACATCGTAATTCTAGCGTATTATACATCTTTGTGATCTTTCATAATCCTTCAAGGCTAAGAAGATATTTTGTGCTTTTTTCTGAATTTGTGACCTAACTACAAGTTCAATACACAAAGATAAACAAATCTAGTAATCGTCAGTGAATTTTGCAGCATGCTTCAAAGTTGGTCATGTAAAAACACCAATCACGATATCAGCAAAATCTGGGATAATAATGTGGTATAATCTGAGATAATAATTTCTTGATAATAAAAAAATTTACAAGCGGACTCTTTGAGCATCCGGTACTTACCATATTAAGCAATGCTTCGTAATGGATCTTGCCCAATAATTCTGGATCACCGTCTAAACTGATACTTTTGAAGGTCACAGAATCGCTTTTAGCATCATCACTGCTACAATCCATATTCCTGACGGCATCAATTGTTTGCCACATTGGCCGGTCGCTACTGAAACTAAAAGAAGAACATCTTGTTAAAAAGTCCACAGGAGGTCCCAAATACATTGCATAGGAGTCTCTGCATATGCTTTATGGTTACAACAAATGAATTGATATGGTTGATGATACCTGATAACCCCTTGCTGAAAGCATTTAAATATACAATATTTCCTTGCTTCTGTTTCACATGGAAATCATTTGATCTCTTTGCCTCCTTATTCTTGTTTCAGTAAATACAGCACCGGAAAGAAAGCTATCAATCAATGTAGAATATAAAAAGTAACCGAAATCCAATCTGTTTTGAAACTGAAGTGTTGGCAGGAAACCGTAATTTAACCAAAAATCGAAGAACCAAGATTGCGCCGGTGATCATATTAAGTTTCATTTTCAGTCCTTCCAAATTATAATCAATGAGGTCCAAAGAAACAGAGAAAGAGACAAACTCAGGTTGACATTATTCGACAAGTCCAGTGATGAAAAAAAATTATTAGTTGACTAAGCCATGTTTTGATTTGACGTTTCGAATCAAAACTCTGTGCTTCATCTTCACAATACAGATTTACGAAAGCACGAGACTATATTTATATGCATAAAGAGACAAACAACAAGCTAAAGTGCGTGATTACAGTTCCTACGTGAAAGTAAAGAGAGGGGCAAGCCCAAAGGACAATACCTAAAATAAAACTAACGGAATGGAGGACTGCTGGGAATTAAGTGAAGGGCGATCGCGTAAAATTAGTAGACTTTCGTGAATCTGTCCAACACTAAGAAATCTTCCAACGACGCGGCATGACCTTATTGGTTGATGTGGTCCCAGATGGCAGAAGGACTTACTTTAATTTTCTGGCCTGCTTTATTGATTCCCAAAAGCTCCCTGCAGCGTGTAATCAAATTATGACATGTTTTACCAACGTACGAGGCATTGCAACCAGGACACTGAAACTTGTCAACAACTGAGGAGCGTATGAGAGTTGGAAAGCGGTCTTTAAATGGAAAAAAGATTGAATGCGTTTTGGAGATCGAAAAATAACCTGAAGTTTAATACCCGGATAGCATTGCTTAATTATTCTACATAGTCTAGCTTTGATCTGCAAGCTATACCTGCCTAGATACGGTATACAAAATAATAGGGCCGTTTTTGCTTCTTGAGGGGCAGGGGGCCTAGGTGCAAACCTTTTATCCAAGAAGGATTTAACAATACGATCTGTCAGTGCCCTAGGGAAACAATGTTTAAATAATCTCCTTTATTCTGACAATTTCGTCATGAAAATTTTGATATGTTGAGCAAATATGAAATGCTCGATAAACTAGATTACTAATTAAGTCTGTTTTAAATTGGGTTCGCGTTGGTACTATACTGCAGTATCAAGTTTATGTAACAAATGAGTCAATAAAGACAAACCCCGTTTGAAAATTCACTGTAGCTTGAACAGCAAAATGATGATATTGATAAATGCATTAGATTCAACAGTGACATGTTCAAATAAACCTCAAAATTTAACTAACTGATATCGGCCATTGGGCAGGCATAGCTCTCTCTGCGGTTGTATTTCATTGCGGGCATAAGCAATGGCGCTAAAACTGTAGCTTTTGCAAGAATTTCGTCCTTTCAACATCATATTCTCTCTCAACTTTCCAAAAATTTAACCACAGCAGTATGATTGCCAAGACAAGATTTCGAAGTAAAGGAAGAAAGAGAACATAGTTGGAGAATCACAGCGCTGCAATAACACACTTTGCATCCTTGTGTCTAAAATCGAAATTGCCTGAACGCACCAAGCGGAAACATTGAAGCGCAATGATCTATGACGCACTCACTACAAAGGCATGAAGCGTCATTCATTAGATTAACCATTCAGTAGTTCATGTTATTCCAAAAGGAAAATTTAAAATTCAAACTGCAATTTAAAATGTATATTGCAGTTGCATTTATTGCAAGACAGTGCCTTGCAGATGACACTTGAGAAGATCTCTTAGGAAAGTGGTTTCTTCTCAAGACAAACCTTTACTGGCCGAAAAAGGAAAACTTTCATATCTAACAATGCGATGTAACAAAAACAATCCGATTTTTGTCATCTACGAAGAAAACAGCGGTCCAGATCTAGAAGATACGCTACAGAAAATTGAAGATAAATATTTGGAAAATCGAAACAAGATATTGCAGCGAGTAATTTAGCAACGACAAATGGTAGCAATCTTCCTCTGACAAATTTTGAGAACTATTCTTAGGAAAACGTCCGTATGTCCCTGGTACAACAGTGAACTCAGGGGTATCAAACACGAAAAACGAAATGGTGCAACAAATGAAAAACGATTAATAACAGTGCACATTTCGAATATTCGAAAGAAAACAAAATGATTACATCAAGAGTCACAACGATAATAATAATAATAATAAATAATAATAATAATAATTTCAATTATATAAACTGGATAGACACTTCAACTTACGAAAAGCTGTTATCAACGTGTGTCCAGCATAAATAAAAGAGTGCAACCTAACATATACCAAACCTATAGAAAAGCAATATAAAAAGTACTTATCAATTTTTACAATAAAAGTGTCCGAGCATTTCAGCTAAAATGTTTCTTTAAGAAAGATGCTAAAAAATTCTATTACTCAAATAAGTTTGAGACTTGTGATGGCAATTAAAAGTGTCTTTATCAAATTATTCCTAAATTAGCAAATGGAGAAAAAGCAGAGCATAACTTGATAAGTTTACAACAGAAGATATTTGTAAACTGTTTGGAGACCTCTTTTGAGGGAAAATATATACCAGAAGATCACAAATCGATGTAACGGTTGAGACAGAAGGGGTATCAAAAACATGGTAGACTGTAGCTTATCTCCAGATGTTCCAGAATTTGATAAGTTTAAAGAACTATTGCAATAAGAGGTTAAGGACATTATTATTATTTCACCAAAAACAGTGCTATTTGGACGCAATACCAACAGAAAAAATAAAAACATACATTGATGTATTGATCGCCCAATAACAGCAACTGCAGACAATTCACTACCATGTGGGGAATTTCCGTCATGTTAGAAATTTAGAATTTTCATTCCTTTACTGTAAAAACCTGGGACTGGATCTTATCTGAAAGAGAAATCGCCGTATCATAGCAACTTCTCTAAAATAGTCGAAATATCAGCACTAGGCCTACCCTGGTATGTTCAGCACCTGCAAGAACTTGACCTTTACTCACCAAGGAACTCTGCATACAAACAGTATCAGAGTAGAACCATTCTTACTACAGTTCACTCAAATATCATGAATAACATCGATAAACATAAAGCGACTACCTCAGCATTATTGAACCTAAGTGCTGCTTTTGACACAATTGACTTGCAAATACTGTCAGAAATCTTCCAACAAAGAAATGTCAGGCTCAGTTTTCAAATGTTTTATTTCCTATCTGAAGAACAAAGAACCATGATCAAGGACACTCTATCTGAAGTTTACACACTCATGCATGGAGTACCCAAAGAAATTTGTGGGTCCTCTAATATGTTAGGGATATTTTACCTCTCTGTTTGACATAACTGAGCTACACTATCTTAATGGTGCAGCTTATGCTGATGATACACAGCTTTATCACCTTGGTTTCTATCCATCTATTGCTGACAAATGAACCCAAGCAGTAAATGATATTGAAAACTGCATACTAGACATTTGCATATGGATGTTCACTTGAAAGTAAATGATGGAAAATGTGATTTATTAGTTATCGGTATAAGTCAAGAGCAAGCAGAAGTACCAAATCTGTCACTAAAAGTTGGATCTGCTGATATTAGAATATTTGACATTGCAAGAAATATAGGCGTAATATTCTATAACAAAATGACCACGAAGAAGCACGTAAGTAATATGAGCAAGAATGCATTTTCTCAATTGAGATGACTGAGGCAGATTAGATAATGCTTGTCAAAAAAGCCACATAATCATTGGTTCATGCGTTTGTTCCATCAGTGCTTGATTATTGTAACGTACTGCTGTATGAATGTGCAAAAAACCTCCTGGATATATTACAAAATTTTTTGAACAAGGATACCATCGGTGCTTTAGTCATATCTATTAAAGAGATCAAGATTACATGGTAAAATATATATATATTTCAAATTGGAGAGAATATTTTTCCTGCAAAACTTACGTATGTCGCTTATTGTGGTTGAAAATAGCATCACTAGTTATTTGTCATGAAATCCTTTGATGCAATGTACAGAGGATAAAAGAAACGGAGATAAAAAAAATTACCAGAGCTCCTCGCTTTCCCGGCTTTGATAATGACCGCATACAGACACGTGTACGCTCTCCTCATCTTTTAGTTTTTTTCTTGAAGGTGTACTACGGACGCACTCAAACTTCTGAACCGTGTGCTTCTGAGATATCATTCTTTTGTACCTCTTCTGCAGATCTTCATTCACTGTGAATGGGGTACATGCAGCCAATAAAATGATATTCTTTGGGTTGCTGCTTGCCGGCATTTCTCGTACCTTTTGGTAGACATGAAACATAACTGGGTTCACACGGAGGCTGTGAAATATCCGATCTGCTATCCATTGTGCAGCACTTGTGACGTTTGTCCACATAGCAAAGAAACTGCAAAAGAGAAGCTACCTAATAGTTAAAAACAGGTAAACCTACCAATGATTCAATCTCGTCCCCAGAGTGAGTTCGTTGCTCTACCTCTACTCTGGGATACAAGAGGCCGTTGGCTGTTCTGATTGGCTGTTCACCATTTTGCGCCGTAACTCCGTTTTGCGCGGGGTAAATGACCTCGGCATGTCAAAATTCGACGTAAAACCACATTCTTTACCTATACCGACCACCATTTGCAACTTATTTCCGAAATTCGCAGAATAACGAGCCACTTTATTTTTGAAGCTGCGGTGAAAGATTCCCGAATTTCCAACTTGGGTCCATTTTCGCTCCAAACAAACCGAGCTTATTTCCGCATCAAACACACTTGCCGACCTCAGATTATTGTTTAAATGCCTGCAAAAAGGTTCAAATAAAGTCCTCAAAGTGTTTGTTTTCAATTTCTCCATTCATCTTCTGCAGCATTAGCGCCAGAGCTTCGGCCATTCTCTGTCGCTTGGCGTTGCCTAGCCAACGGTAAAATCCATAATGGCTTCCAAATGCACCCAGATTCTGGGCGCATTTCATCGAAGTGTACCAGGGTGTTCATTCGGCTTCGTGATCAGCGTATGACGTAAGAGCACCCTGGGAACGAGGTTGCCAATGATTCGCAAAAAGTCACTGTATCAATCTACAATAGCAAATCAGTCCTACGTTATAACTTAGTTCTACTTGCAGAAGAGGTTGCACAATTTTTCGATTTGAATTTGGCAATGTGAATTTAGCTCTAGTCGATGGCAGATCACTCTGAAAATATTCCTCCATGTTAACTCACATAGATATCTCGTTTCTTTGTATTGGTGCTATCGAGGAAGAAATATTGATCTTGAAAGCTAAAACGTATACTGATCTTCAAACCTCAGCTTTGGTCTTTTGGCAAAAACAATTCTTGAGGCACAGCGAATAAATCAATGATAATCTTATGCCACATCTTATCACATTCTGTTTGCCAGAAGTCACTTCAAAGTCACCATTGAGCATGTGATCAATTGTTACTTTACTTCAGTATTTATAATGTCGACGTGCTTCAAGAATGTGCTCATGCTAAAGGGAAAAGCCCTTGTTTGCAGATAGGTACGAATTCCGGCTTTCAAGGATGATACTTCTGAAATCAAATGATCAATACCAACGAGCGAGATATCTGTGTTACATCTAATTATCAAGGAACAATTTGAGAGTGATGTTTTCTTGACTAAGGCCAAATTCGCATGGTTGGATCACACTAAATCTGTTTAATTGTTTGGGACACTCGGTAATGTAACCAAAGATGAAGTTTCTTCTTGTTGACGAAAGGTTTTTCTAGAAATATTCCCTTACTTTGGCTATAAGAATATACGTTTCAATGAGACTCGTATTCTAAATTGTAAAGAATGCAGCTTTCTCGGCATGAAAATTCAAACTCCATTTAATGCTCGGCACCAAAGAGAATTCTTTGCAGAAGATCTGCATCATTTGTCTCCTTCCCGTTTTGTCCCGTTTAATTTTTTTTCCATAGGCTACTTTTCATCAACCCTTTGCTTTGTTTTGATTCTTTCGTTATATTTCATAATATTTATGAAATGACCGTTCAGTCGACGCTATTCTCAAATGCACTTTGATAACAACTTATCTAAATTCTTACGAGTAATCTACAATAACTTTACACTCAACAACTAATTCCATGATACACAAAAGTTATCGACATATATAGTTGCACACGGGAAAAATCAATTAAATCATAAGGTTAGCCGTGCTTTCTGTTAAACGTTCTCGATGTTGGGGGAAACTCTATTTGCACGTCGAGGTGATTCCAAAATGTTTGGCTCTTCCATTTAAACCATTTTTGGCTACGTGCAAATTTTCGTAAGGCGATCTCAGTCAGTTATTTTTCTGCGTAATTAGCGCAGAGGCTTATCTATGTCTCAAAAAAGACTGTGTGATATTTTGATGTAAATTTGTGACAATATATTTTTCTACCTTCTGTGCATGCTGACGAACAGAAAAAAGTCGCTGCCAATCGTTCTGAGCACGCTTACCGGTATGTTTCGTGTTTCTCTTACCGGTATCAAAAGCTGCTGCAGACTCATGGCATTAGGTCTATGTAAAGAGCCCTAGTATCCTTTAACAGCTAATGAGAACTTAATTCTTATATGCCATCAGCTTTATAGAGCGCCGCCAATACACTGAAGGTTCAATATGTGAAAACGTTTCTCGTAGCGCTGCTTTCTTCTTGTTCATTTTCAGCATTCATTAAATTCAATTCATTCATTGAACAGTGCAACTCAGAGAAATGGAGAAATCGAGAAAGTAAGAATTTGCTACAACATGATCTTTTTTACACACTGTATCTATTTTGTATGTATTTTGCTACACATTGTTGAAGCTGCACGCAGTCTACGAACAATAAGAATTTCAGAATTTTAAATATTTTAGACCTTAAAAGTGTTCGAAGTTATGACATGTCAGGAAATATTAGCTTCCGAAATTCTGGCTTTGAGTGAGTACTTTGTGGCAATCATTGGTTACCGGTGCCGCTCCTGAAAGATTTCACGATTGTAACGAGAAAATTCAAGTGGGCTGAAATTATAGAGCGTGAAAGATGGATCCCAATTCGCTCTCAAAAACATAATTAGCAATACAGGTACATGTACCCCAAAAGCCACAAAAAAAGTGTGTGGTTATAATTTTCTTCCTACTAGTTGCTTTCAAAAATAGTTTTGTGTCAATGAAGGGCTGCAGAAAACGAGGTCTTCCCGTAGGGTATTATTATTTTTTACCTAGGATTGACCGAGTACTGATGTGACAGAGTTTCTTGTTTTTCACAATATGTACCCCAAAAACCGCACAATCAAAAACACGCAAAAGATTGCAGCTGATGCACCTATCATTGTGATATTTGGGAAGAAGTTATCATTATAAATCAGTAATGGATAGAAAGTATAGCTGCAAACTTATTTTCAGTGGAAGTATCTAATGTACCACAAAACCCACATGGGGTGTACCCCAAAAACCACATTAGTTTTTCACTTATCAAGCCGTTTGCTGCATATCAATCTGCAAAAGCATTATTTTTCTTGATTCTGCATATATTTTGAAATCTGCTGACAATCCGACCTAACAGAGAGGAACTGTGTTATTAATTTACTAGCAATTACAAAGTGCATGTTTTTTTCCAAGTATCAAAATATTAGAGAATATCAATTTTCCTGGTAATTTTTTTCACAAAAAATGAAAAGTTTTGATGTTTCTATTCCATGGATAAATTTTCTTTTCTTTCAATTTCACAACTGCATTCATTTCAGAGTCTACCAGACTTTTAAACACCTCAGAGGTTTCATTTATCACCCCTAAAATGTTTGAGAGTAACCTCAAATGGTTTAACCTCAAAGTAACCTCAAATGAGAGTAACCTCAAATGAGAGTAACTTTCCAGTGGTATTCAAAATTAACGGAAGTCTTCTGAAGTGATTGGTTAGCTAATGATATCTGGAAAGCAAATACCTATGTTGATTGACTTTAAGAAAGAAATTTTTGTCACTGTGTTAAAATATGGGCAATTTTAATTAACTGTCTGTTGATTGAGTTGCAGAAAATGTTTATTATTTTGTTAAAACATATACCATTTTACCAACTGTATGTTGATTGTCTTGAAGATGTGTTTGTTATTTTGCTGAAAAATGGAAAATTTACTTGCTGTTTGCTTACAGACTGTCAGGAAATATTTGTTATTTTGTTAATTTTGTTAACAACTTGACCATTCTAACCTTGACTTTCAGAAGAGATATTTTGTTATATGGACAAATACCTTATGTTAATTGTTTACAGAAAGTGCTAATGATATATGAATATATATGTGGTTTTGCTGAAAATACATAATTTCATTTTGTTTCTCCGTGGCACACCCTGTACTTGTGTTTTCCATGTTTCAGTGAAATGTACCCCAAAACCACACAAAAAATCACCAAAGTCAGGATGCCCATTGAATAGGTTCACTATATTGCAAGGTAACCATTGTGCTTTTCTGGCAAGAGGACACATGGAAGATACTGAAAAACATTGGTTTGCAAACTTAAAGTAAGAATTTGCGACTTGCTACTCGTTCATAGAATTAATCTGTAAAATTTCAAGTTCAAATTTTTGCTTTTACACCTTATAATTTTTTTTTAATCCAATTTATTCATGGCAAATCTACATTTCTAGGTAGCCTAGTTACCTAAGCATCATTGATCAGTAAGAGTTTTATGTTGTATGTTGCTCTTCTATAGATATTGCCTTTCAATTGACCTTGTGGTTTTTGGGGTACCTTAGTTTTTGGGGTACATGTACCTGTAAGCCCAAGGGGAGCAATCCAACACTTGACCGGTCGGAATATGCCCTTCAACAGGATGTCCATTTCTGATGCGGTCACACTAGGTGTCTTCACTCCGTTCATCATGGCAAATTAACAGAACGATTACGCTGTTACATATGACCACATTTCGTTTTCACTAACAATGATATTTCAACACATTGACGATGGGAGATGGGGTTCCTGTAAACAGTGGAATGACCAATCGACCAATAACGACCTAACGATTAACAACGAGCGATCAAATTACGGTAACGAGGTGTCTGTCAAATGGGTGTATCAAACGGACCACCATAAGAGTGGAATGGATTGATGGATGAATCTAAGAAACAACGGATTTTGATTGAAGGATTGATAGGTTGACTGAACTGTTTTGAAAAGAATTTTCGTCAGTCTCTTAGCCTCCTTTGTTCTTTGAAATGCGTCTTTAGAGTCAGTCAGTTTATAGAGAATCGTGAGCTAAACCTTGCCTGCTTCGAATTAGTTTATGCATCTTCAGTATGAGTCGGATTGAAGTCGATCTGTAAGGAGACCTAAACTAGCTGTTAACGAAGTTAAGTAAGTGCTGCTCAAGCCTTAGTGCAAAACACATTATTTCTGCGAATTTGTCAACAATAAATGTCGGAGAGGAGTTTTGGAGAATTTGTGACTTGCTAGATTCGTGAGGTAGAAATTGCCCCAAGCAAGAAAGAACTGTTTGTAACTATCAAGTCTGTTTAGTGTTACTACAGCATCTATTACATTTTAATACAAGAAACTGCACAAAGTAACTGCCCATTATCTGCTTTTGTCAGCAATATGGCAACAAACTCAGGACTCAATAATCAATAATATCTAAATACGAACAGTTTTTTAAGTCTGAAGGACAAACAGTCCCGAGAGCTCAAGATACACATGAGTTGGCCACCACAATCTTTCAAGTGCAGCGTTCATCAAAGTAAGGTCACAAGGTGTAAAGGACTGTGACATCTTCTCTGTGGTTTCTTGGTCTCGTCTTTGAAATACTGCCCCCTGTGATTCCTTGGTCAGGTCTTTGTAAGAATGACACACGTAAATAAATATCGTAATAGTGTGCCAATGCAGTGTTGGTCATTGAATGTTCAAAGTTGGATAAACACTCACAAGTGGTGAATGCATAAATAGTGAGCCAACGCTGCCTTGATCTTTACAGGAATCTTAAAGGTAAATATGTTGCCTTTCACTCCTACAACAATAAAAAATGAAATGAGCTTGCATGTGTAAATGTATGGCAAAGGATATGACTATTGTGGGTTATGGTTGGCAGCATACAATGAATGTGATTTCTTGGTAGGCAACAGGAGTTTATTGTCCATGGAATGTTATGCTGAAGATGGAATCACAAGTGAATTTTTTTACATATCCTTTGCATTGTAGGAATATTTATCAATGAAAGTAATATATCGGAACTCTATAAGATGCAAATGATCATGGTCAAGGATCCTTATCACTCAGTGCTGTGCAATTTTCTGCTTGATAATTTCCTTGTTTTTGTAAGGGAAATTATCGTCATTCTGTCCTAAAAACGATTCATTCACATTCCTGAAGACATTTCCTGTTTGATTGGGTTTGATATAGGGGATATGATGAAACCTTCAACCACTATTTGTTAAAAACTTAGAAAAATTATGCACGTATTACTTGGCCAGTGCCTGAATTCCTCGCAAGCTACCTCCTGTTCGTTTGTTTTGCAGGTTTTGGCCGCTAGGCCCTCCCTTGTCTTTTCGTCTTCGAAGCTTGATCCCTTCTGAAACCATACGGGTGATTCTGACACGTGAAGAATGTTTCAGAATTTTCAATCTTAGTTCTCAATGAAATCAAAATGATTACCTTCCTGTTTTTGTTGGTGTTTCCTTACTGTCGAGCTGCGATGCGAGTTCGTTCGTCGACAAAGCACTATGGAATAAGGTATGTTGCTGTTGCTGTTTGGCTTGTCCTCATTTGCATATACTCCATCCATCCATCCAAACAAACCACCGCATGCCATTCAGAAGGAGAATGAGAATGATATTCAGACTGAGAACGAGATTGAGAATGAGATTGGGAAAAGGGCCTAAATCTGGAATTTCAGTTCTACATGGTTTTACCGATATGAAAGCAACTTCACTGCAATCTTTAGCCTTTCGTATGCTCTTCTTTATCGATTTTTGATTATATTGCTCATAGTTGGCAATTACTAACAGAAAAATACAATAGTGAAGTTTCGTGGCTGGTATCCCTTCTTTTTTGCCACATGCCATTCAGACGGAGATTCGACAAACTCGCAGTTTTCTCAAAAATGGCATGTCCGATTCTTAAAATTCAAAAAAAGTAAAAAATTTCACGTGATTTTCTACCAATAACCAACGATTCCCCTATCAAAGAGTCCCATGGCTTGCCAAACGCGCTCCGAGAACTTCAAAATAGAGATTCAAAATATTTAGGCCCATCTGGAAAATCTCTGTCCTGCAACGAGGCTAAACCATAGGGCTTTGTGTTTGTAACTCGGTATTTTGTAAGTTTTCCGCAACTTCCCCCCTTCAGAACATGTCAGAAGGTTGAGAAATTCCACTCATTCTGTCATTTACCGCAATGATATCGCCCTTATTTGCCAGAAAAGGCAATATGTGTCGGCATGTAGCTAATTCTCATGAAAAATCCAAATTTCTCTCAACATTTCAGTGATTTTAGGTCTTAGATGTCATCTTTATCTTGAAAGATGTTCCTCTTAATTTCATTAATCATTGGGAATTACTATTTCTTCTTTGCTTAGCAACTTGGAAGAGTTTTGGAAAGAAAAATCGACTTTTCTTGAGAAATCACGATATTCAGTTTTCGTCGTTGGTATCCCTTCTTTTCTGCCTCATGCCATTCAGATGGAGATTCGACAAACTCGCACGTTTCTCGCAAATGGCATATTCGATTCTTAAAATTCAAAAAAAGTAAAAAATTTCACGTAATTCTCTACCAATAACCAACGATTCCCCTATCAAAGAGTCCCATGCTTTGCCAAACGCGCTCCGAGAACTTCCAGCATGAGATTCAAAATACTTAGGCCCGTCTGGAAAATCTCGTTTCCATTACGAGGGAGACACAGGTGGAACAATGACTTGAGCATCTGCGTATTTTGATATTTCATTTCATTTCATTTTTCATTTTAACTTTTTTATCCATGGTAATCCACTCAATAATAAATACTGCTTTACAGGGAGCCATGCAAAAACAAAATCTAATAATAACTAAAATATATAATATACCCTATTTACAATAATCTCTGATAAAAAAAAAAAAAAAAAAAAAAAAAATTGTTTATAAGAAACTCAGCCCTACATCCAGGGGGCACTTCCTATTGGTACGTGATGGGGGCTCAGACATTTTCTGGGTTTGCGAAGCGTTGTCTAGTATACTTTTTGGTACGCTATTTGGTGCTTTATCAGTATTCTTGGAGTTGCTCCTGATGAGAAGGCAAGGTGAGTGCTGGGCTGAGTTATTTCTAGGAATCGAAGAATCTGCTGCTAATAGCTGGCGTTGATCAGCAAAAATGTTCCATGGGACTTACAGATAACGGTGGTGAATTACTTCCGTCGGCTGTCATTACTTGCAAACCTGGAAATCTAAGATGCGACAAACTCATTCTTCTAGGGAACTTCTAGTTGGTAAGTTGGTAAGTCACGTGCAACGTGTTGCTGCGGTGGGCGCGAACTCGCAACGGAAAACTTACAAATTGACTTTAATAGCATAGGGTTCACTGATCATGGAGAGTATTGAGAAAGAGCTACCGCAATCAAGAATTAATTGTCTTTTCACAAATGAAAATGTATGAGCATGGAGTACGGACAACTTCGAGAAACACAGAATCTTGCTGCTGTGGTGGATAGACTATGAATTATCACGCAACAAGGTATTATTAAAATCATCATGCCTCAAAATCAAGACTTGGCCACATGGTTAAACGAAAAATACTAAATACAGTTTTTCTTCAGCTTTCTTTTGGTACAGATGGCTTCTTTCTAAAAATGTATATGTGGTGCTGCGAAATGTTTTTATTGCACATGGTTTCGATGGTTTACAAATGTTGCGAAGATTCTTTGCCCTCCGTCAATGAAATATCACGATTTTAAAATCATTCATTTTCCTTCATATTTCTATAACGAATGGCGTAAGAGCAAATGCACAAGGTGGTTTGAGGCAAGAGCGGGTCTGTTACTTACATTTGTATGGGGGTCTGCCAACGAAAGAAAAAATGTTTCCCCTGGCTCGGGATTGTCAGGGGTGGTCTTGTCCCTATGGGGACAGTGGTTCTAGGTCTGTCCCTAAAGTTGGCTTTTTTCTCTGATTTCAGGGCCAGCTCTGTCCCCAAATGTTGGTTTTTTTTGCTTTTGGTGAAGTTGGTTTTTTCCTCACTATTTTTGGACGATTTGTCACAGGGCAAGGTTTGTCCCAAAAACCAGCTGAAGTCGCCGTTAGTTGAAGACATTCTTTGGTTTATTTCTATTACTCCTTTTAGATATAGTACGTTGCGCGGTATGTTGTTCTTTTATGTCAGATAAGTTTAAATGGAAACTGAACAGGCAATTTTTGAAAAAGCTGTATCTATTTTGCTGGTTCTTACTGTATTCAGTATCTCTCTTCATTATTCATTCAAAAAATATCTATTCATTCAAAAATATCTGGTATTTCATACAAATATGTAGCAAGCTAAGAAGGTCCATCATGATAGGCCACAAGTAATTCATTGACACTGAGAGCAAAAACCAGGGAAACTGGGTGGGTTTCTGCAAAGAGACTGGACAAACGTAAATCATACCTTTGATATTCAATCTATGTATGCAAAAACGGGATGGGTTTCTGCAACTGATTGGGACAGAGGCAGCACCGCTTTGTATTCAATGTCAGATTTTCACACGAAAACTGGGTGGGTTTCCATAATCATTTGGGACAGAGGTAGCACCGCAGTACATTCAGTATCTGATTTCTAAGGAAAAACTGGGTAGGTTTCAGCAACTGCTGGGGACAGAGGTAGCACCGTTGTACTTGAGATCTTTCTATTTTTATTTGCAAGATGCAAAAATTGGGTTAGCTTGCTGCAACAAAAGGGACATAGTTAGCGGCGCAGTAACTAACATTTTGCATGAAAACTATGTCGTGGAGTTCCATAATTTGGTATAATCTGGTGGCTTTCAGCTCTGTCCTCAAAAGTTGGCTTTTTCTAAGTTGATATGATATGATATGAATAAATATTTATACACGAAAAAATAAACCCTTCAGCATGTACAATCTTATATAAAAAATAATTTTAAAGGCAATGCAGTTCCTAAATTGTTAAAATTGCTGTTCTTCCAGGGGGTCGTGTTTGAAGTTAGCGTTTTTGATCAGCCAGTAGGTGTGCTTTCAATCGTTTTTTAAAGCAACCGAGAGTTGGGGCCTCTCGTATATCAACAGGCGTATCGTTCCACATTTTTAGAGCCGAATATTTAAAGCCCTTTTTTGCATGCTCAGTATTTAGCCTTGGGATCTGAAGATCATGGCAGTTTCTTGTTACATAACTTGAGTGCATAGATCTTAGCTCAAATTTGTCCCAAAGGCTTTCAGGGCTTAGTTTATTCATAATCTTATAGGTCATAACTGACCGATCAAAGGAAATAAGATTATTGACGTTCAGCCAATCACAGGACCAGTTGTCTTTTAATCTGGCACTTTCGATTATCGACTGGGCTCTATTTTGTAATCGTTGGAGAGTTTCGAGTTTTCTTGTTGGAAGACTGCCCCAGATTACATCTGCGTAGCGTAGGTGACTTTCAACAATAGCGTAATATACACTACATAGCTTCGACTGAGGGAGGATATTTTTCAGTTTCTTCAGTGAAGCAAGTCCCCCACAAATCTTGTTCTTAACAGTTTTAAATTGCTCGTCCCATTTCAGATTTTCATCAACCATTACTCCTAATGATTTAGTTTTGGAAACTCGTTTGATTTCAGAGTCATTCAACTTTAACCCATTCGGTATATTTACATCTTTTGTTTTCCGAGGGTGGCCTATAATCAAGTACTCTGTTTTGGAAGGGTTAGGACTTAGCTTATTTACTCTCAGCCATTCAGAAATGTTAAGTAACTCCTCTTGCGCATCCGCTACTAGTTTCTCGATGTCATTTGATGCTATTGTCACATTAGTATCATCAGCATAGATATTTGCCTTCGAAAATTTTAGGCTTCGCTCAAAATCATTAAGATATATTATGAAGAGAAGGGATATATTGTGTAGCTTGGACTTCGGTAAAAACCGGGTTGGTATATTTTCGTTCCCAGGACAAAGGTGGGGTCACAAAATTTACCGTAATTGACCGCCCCTGGATTGTTCCCCTTCAAATGATAGCCGAGTCGAGAAAAATCAGTGAAAAGTATGCCCCAACACACAAAGACTACACTGCGCAGCGATTTAACAAAAGTGACATGTTTTGATAACCAGCTCTACAAAATTTGCCTTTTGTCGATACCTGGTACTAAAAACATAGGTGAAAATGATACCCAGAAAAACGGCACATCACCGCTGGGTAAATGTACTCAGTGGCTCCGGGGGTTTGAGATCAGTCCCATCATATTTCCTTCAATACTAAGGCAAACTTACCAACTAGAAGAATGAGTTTGTTGCATCTTAGATTTCCAGGTTTGCAAGTAATGACAGCCGACGGAAGTAAGTCGCCACCGCTATCTGTAAGTCCCACGGAACATTTTTGCTGATCAACGCCAGCTATTAGCAGCAGATTCTTCGATTCCTAGAAATAAGTCAGCCCAGCACTCACCTTGCCTTCTCATCAGGAGCAACTCCAAGAATACTGATAAAGCACCAAATAGCGTACCAAAAAGTATACTAGACAACGCTTCGCAAACCCAGAAAATGTCTGAGCCCCCACCACGTACCAATAGGAAGTGCCCCCTGGATGTAGGGCTGAGTTTCTTATAAACAATTTCTTATCAAAATACGCGGATGCTCAAGTCATTGTTCCACCTGTGTCTCCATCGTAATGGGAACGAGATTTTCCAGACGGGCCTAAGTATTTTGAATCTCATGCTGGAAGTTCTCGGAGCGCGTTTGGCAAAGCATGGGACTCTTTGATAGGGGAATCGTTGGTTATTGGTAGAGAATTACGTGAAATTTTTTACTTTTTTTGAATTCTAAGAATCGAATATGCCATTTGCGAGAAACGTGCGAGTTTGTCGAATCTCCGTCTGAATGGCATGTGGCAAAAAAGAAGGGATACCAGCCACGAAACTTCACTAGTGTGTTTTTCTGTTAATAATTGCCAACTATGAGCAATATAATCAAAAATCGATAAAGAAGAGCATACGAAAGGCTAAAGATCGCAGTGAAGTTGCTTTCATATCGGTAAAACCATGTAGAACTGAAATTTCAGATCTAGGCCCTTTTCCCAATCTCATTCTCAATCTCATTCTCAGTCTGAATATCATTCTCATTCTCCTTCTGAATGGCATGCGGTAAACAAACCGACACGGAAAGTCCTTATCAATCTCGAAATATATAGCTGCTCGCGCATGCGCACTCGCAGCAATCAGGTTTGTGTTAGAAAGGAGACAGTGTTGGGAATAGGATGAATTCTCATAACACACAAGCAAATATCTAAACCTACAAACACAATAAGATACAGTAACAGTCCTTTAACATATTATTTAATAATTATTACAGTATAGTAATAATCAGCATACACTAATTAATATGTGCTATGTGTTATGTGGAGTGGAGGGTGGGGAAAAATTGAATGTCTAGGTGTCCATGAAGATTGCAAGTGAAGGACAACTGAGAGAAACCCCTATATATACTGTACCCTACCATTGATGTCCCAAATAAGGCAAGGGAAGCCGAACTACGTATGTTGGAAGACACTGATAGGCTACCAAGTTATGGCATCATAGCTGACTCACACTTACTAATGCAGGTATGAGGAACTAGGCCATATTGACGTCAAGGCAATATTGCCAATCCAAAGTTCAGTCTAGTGAATGAAAACCTTAGGCCCTCCAAAGTTCAACCTATATCCATTTTCATTTTTTCATTTCATTTTTTTCATTTTCCATCTTTCTTAGGCATGGTAGCCCCTCAGTTAAAGAGAAACTGTTTTACAGGGGGCCATGCTTGCTGATTTGCTGATTTGCTTTGCTGACCCAACACTTGCTGATTTAGACTAACATTTAGTTTATTACCTAAATGTACACTAATACAGCACTTACAACAATTAGAGGAGGAGGCAACATATACACAGTATAGTATTTGAATCAGAAACAAGCCTTTTTTCAGACATGAACCAGTTTCTTCTGAGCGGGGTATGATTTTGAAAATCAAGGTCTGGTGTTTCTTAAAATCATGTTTCTTATATGCGGGACATTACTGTATTCGCTGTACTTGAGTTTCTTAGCTTTTCAGTGACCTGAAAGTTGAGATTCCTATGGCAACTTTCTTATAAAGAATACGTGTAGTTTGCAATGAACCATTGTCATTTAGGTCCATTGATCAGTCCATTCCATTTGTGGTCCGATTGATACACCCATTGAGATGAATAACTCATTACCGTAATTTGATGAAAGGGAGGTAACATTGTAAAGTTCTTAAATCAAAATTGACTGTCTGCGAGAAGTAACAGAATTTCGACGAATTTACTAGACGAGGGGCATGATTCTGAAATATTAACATGGACATCAAACTCTTGTATTGAGTCTTCACGGTCCATAGATTTATCTTCGTCTGTAGATACAGTTTTGACTGGTGTTTCGGAATCGAATCTATCAACATAGCAAGGGCAACATTTTGTTGAGCCTCATATACCTTTGGCTAGCCCAGATGCTTCCTTGGATTTATCAGGTGACTTGGAAAATCTTTTCGGACTAAGAGTACAGTATCATAATAACCCCCTCATAGGTTTTCTGAACATAAATAGCTTAAGACACAAGATTGTCGATCTTAGAATTATTGCTGCCTGAAAAGTTCCTGCCTGATATTCTCGTTATCGAGGAGACAAAACTTAACTCTGAATTCAAGATGAAAACTTTTTTGATGAATAACTATCAAACACCCATGCGTCGTGATAGGAATGAATTCGGCGGTGGCCTAATGCAATCACTGCAAAAAGTGCTGGAATTTCCCCATAGTGTTTAAGAAGAAATTATTTGGAAACTCAAGATATATTTTTGGAAACTGTGGAACACTACGGTTAAAAGCACATTTCCCTTTCACAATTTGGAAACTATTGGGAAACTGTTCTTTTACCCTAAATTTCCAACTCGAAAATCATTAGGAAATTTAGGTACTTTTTGCTGTGAATATGTTCGAAAGGGTGTCGCTTGCAGTCGTGTTCCCTTGTTTGAAGTTGCAAGTCTTGAACTCATTTGTTCTGAATTGACAGTCAATAAGAAAAAATGGATTATCTATAGCATTTATCGTCCCCCTGAACCTAGAGATTTGGACTCATCTTTCGCTGCCCTTTCCATTTCCTTGAATTCTGCTTTAGACAAGTATGAAAATGTGATATTGATGGGAGATATCAACATTAATACATTTGACAAAGAAGATGGTGCAAATCAGAAGCTTGTAAACTTTTGTGATGTTTTTGGGCTTTCAAATCTAGTGACGGCTAAAACATGTTTCACCAAAACCAGTAGCTCTTCGATTGATGTTATCCTCACAAACCGAGTGAGAAGCTTCCAGAAAACTTCAGTCTTTGAGACCGTTCTTAGCGATTATCATGGTCTAGTTGTCACGGTACTAAAATCACAAATACCTCGTATTAAACCCAAGGTTATAAAGTATCGAAACTATAAAAAATTCGATCCAGTTAAATTCATTGCAGATGTTCGCAGAACTAATTTTGATGCCTTGGAGGACCCCGAAGATTGTTATAATAATCTTACCAACAACTTCCGAAATCTAGTGGATAAAAATGCTCCTCTAAAAACTAAGTTTGCGCGAGGAAATAGTGCACCTTTCGTAACTCGTGAACTAAAAAAGGCAATCTATACTAGAACGCGGTTGAAAAAACAAATTCAACAAACTTCCTACAAATCTAAACGAAAGAAACTATAAAAAGCAGCGCAACAAATGCATTTCCCTACGAAAGAAAGCAATCAAACAACATTTCAAAAAGGCGACTGCAGGAGGTTTAATTTCTAATTCAGATTTCTGGAATCTGGTTAAACCTTTTCTTTCTAATAAAGGTGGTTTGGTCGGTGATGATATTTCCTTGGTACATAACAACCAAATTGTAACTGATGATAGTGAGTTGACTGAAATTTTTAATAATCATTACATTAATATAGTTGAGAAAACAAGTGGACAAAAGCCTTGTAACATTTCTGATACAGTTAAATATGATGATGATCGACTACTCGTTAGGCTTATTCTAGAGAAGTATAAAGATCACCCCAGTGTCCTTGCCATAAGGGAAGGTAGTGATTCTTCAAATTCTTTCTCATTTCACGAGGTGCAACATCATGAGGTCTGGGCTTTACTGAGATCCTTGGATGGAAAAAAATCTACCGGCGAAGATCAAATTCCGCCAAAACTAGTGCATCTGGCTGCAGATGAACTTACCACTCCCTTAACCTTGGCAATAAACAGCTGCTTACAAAACCAGAGGTTTCCAGATAAAGGAAAGCGTGCAGCAGTTTGCCCTTTAGATAAGGGTGAAGAAAATCGCTGAGAAAAATTTTCGTCCTGTCAGTGTTCTAAATACGTTCTCTAAAATCTATGAAAAAGTCATGAAGCAGCAATTAATTGTCCATCTTGATACTACGCTCTCGGTTTTCATAGGCGCATATAGAAAAGCATACGGCACGCAGCACGTTTTGATAAGACTCCTCGAAGACTGGAAGACCAAACTTGACAATAATTACATTGTAGGTGCTTTATTGATGGACTTGTCAAAAGCATTTGATTGCATCCCACACGATCTGCTGATTGCGAAGCTGAATGCGTACGGTGCGGATTAAAATGCCTTGGTATTAATCTATTCATATCTTAAACGGCGTAAGCAATCCGTGAGTATAAACAATACATACAGTTCCTTTCAAACAATCTTATCTGGGGTCCCTCAAGGCTCGGTGCTTGGCCCTATTCTTTTTAATGTATACTTAAATGATCTTTTTCTGTTTATTAAACAGGCAACGCTATATAACTATGCCGACGACAACACGCTTGCTTGTTTCTCTAAGAATCTACCAGATTTGGTGCGAGCCTTGGAGACAGAGGCAGGCGTTGTACTAGATTGGTTAAAGGAAAACTATATGATTGCAAATCCATCAAAGTTTCGTGCGCTGTTAATTAAAAATGACCAAACAACTACCAGTGGTGAGAGAATAAGTATTCAAGGAAAAACCATTAAGTCTGAAGATTCAGTCAAACTTCTCGGAATTCAACTAGACTATAAATTAAACTTTGATCCGCACATTTCAGCACTTTGTAAAAAAGCTGCAACTCAACTTAATGTCCTAAAGAGGCTTCGAGCTTATATTGGTTTTGATGCGAGAAAAGTCCTTGTTCAGAGCTTTGTTTATTCTAATTTTAATTACTGTCCTTTGTTATGGCATTTTTGTTCAGCGAAATTAATGCATAAAATTGAGAAGGTACAAGAACGTGCACTTAGGTTCCTTCATAATGATCATGCCAGTTCATATAATGACCTTCTACTGAAATCACAGCGATGTACCATGCATGTTCACCGACTTAGAGCTATCTCCATAGAAATTTTTAAGACTCTAAATGGTCTGAATCCATCCTTCATGAAAGATATTTTTCAAGTTAGATCCTCTAATTATTCATCGCGTAATCCTAATAACCTTGCTCATTACAGACCAAATCAGGTTACTTTCGGTACTCACAGTCTCAAGTTCCTAGGACCGCAGATTTGGAATTGCTTACCAAATGAGTTAAAATCGGCTGAAAGCCTTAATACTTTCAAAAGACTGATAGCACAATGGGATGGTCCCATGTGCAACTGCAATGCCTTACGTTTTACTGTAAATAATGTACAAACTGTTTGAAAAAATATTTATTTGTTCCATTTTAATTAATGTATTCATCGATTTTGATTAGTTTTCGTGTATATATGTACATAGCAGACTAGAAAAAAATCAATCGATGTAAAATAAAGATACAACAACAACAACAACAACAACAACAACAACAACAACATTGATCACTCGTTATTAGTCGATAGGTCCTTCCGTGATGGTTTACGGAAACCCTTGGGAGACGAGTCGATAAGGAAACAACCACATCCAAACGAATACAAAGAGAAGGTCAATAGCTACATTTTAGCTCGCTTCAGGAAATAAATCAGTCACAGTTTTGGTTAATTGTCACATGATATATCATACCACTATGTGACGGATTATCGTTACGCACTTTCTGGCAACAAAATGAATGTCAATGAAGTGAAGTAACTCCCATTATAACGGGAAGTCCAGCATCAATTTTGGTTGATAATTTTTCAAGCAGGGGATAAAATCTTTGCATAAATGGGCATCAACGAGGATATGATTCTAATTCATCAGTAGGCACATAAACCTTTAATCACAAGCCGTAAGATCAAAATAATATAACTTTGGTATTATCTTGCAAAAGAGTTGACGTCTGTAAACCACAGTACAAAAATGAATTGTAGCTAGAAACTTCATTCTGTCTTGGAAGGCAAGAAATTTGAAAATCAACTGGGCTTTGTGAATGGTCGGTGGTCAATTGACTCAATGCATAAAAACAAACACAATGTAGTATACTCACATGCTGAATGTATCCGCATAAAAAACAACAGAATTCTCTTCTGTGTTCAGTTGAGCTCTGCTTGTCTTTGTGATGTCAATCCAACTACTTTTGTAATTAGTCTTCTTCAGAACGACGAGATTACCTTCAAAATCTACCCTTTGCAGAAATCGCAGCGTAATGTGACAGGGCACCCTTTCACCACGTGGCTCACTTTCGATGCAAGCAAAAACGCTGAATGCGACTTCATACAGTTGTGCCAATTCAGTTGCATGTTTTGGATTGATAACCTTTAGAAAGAAAAACGCGTATGCGTCATACAGGATAACTGATACCTGAAAAGAAGCCCCAAACGAGTGAAATAACCATGCGTTCACAATGGGACTGATTACATGAGGGTTTTCACCATACGGCTGGAACACTGTGATCCAGGCACGGAAATAATACCAAAAAATGAAAGTCAAGCATGATCTATTTGAAAATTTAATAATATGGAAGAGACACAATACTATTGAACAAAACAAAAATTTCTCAAGTCATAGTTGTGAGTCCAGAGTTATGATTTTTAAAGTTGGCGTATGATGCCAAGTTTTGTTTTGTTGTATTGTGGTGTTCCTGCCTTCGACTATTTCCACTCGTTCTTCGCCGCAAGCATCTTTCTTCCAAGGAAGATCCGACGCACCGCCTGCCATTGTGGCTTTTTCTTAATACAATTCAATTTGTTTACATTGCCATTTCCGGCCTAATGTTTGTGGCATCGATGAAAACATACAAATCAAAATTACAATATATCCTCAACGAGAAGGCCGATTGTCAAAAAGTTTTTTTCTGTTTGACAGATAAATATCTACTCTTTTCGAAAATGAAAGTTAAATCTTTAAAAGCTCATGCTAAAATAAACTTTTTGCAAGATTGAGTACGGCATTTTTAGGCTAAAAAACAGTAGAAAACATCAGAATTTCGTACTTTATAGTGAATACAAAGAAAACTAACTAAATCTAACTCTTAGCAAAAAAGACTAGAATTCAATTTGATATGTTGGGAACATCTTTGCTAAAGGATTCGTACAGATTCGTTCTGAAAACATTTTCACGACACTTCGAAGATTCTAGGCTCTATTCAGGTTTACCAAGGTTTAACGTCGGTTTTCCAGCAATGATTGGTTTCTCAGCATAACAGGACAGTTCCAAATACGACAAATGTTTACCTCAACTACTGTTAACTATATTCTGATGGCATTTGAGCTTCTTGTAATTAAAACTTATGTCTCCCTGGTTGTCAGTGTCAACATTTATCGCCCTTTAACAGATTACGTTTGTCTTCCAAGACCTCATTTCAAAGGAACCCATGCAGTGTGGTGTCAAAAAGGCTTTTAAAAGCTACCGAGGTGAACAATGACTCTCCCATGATTCTACAGCGACTGCGGAGTGCAAGGAAATCCTGTAACAATCAATTTTATTCCTTGGTCAGTACAAATTCACCCCAAATTCACCCCATATTTCACCAACAAGTTGCAACACAACAGGTACTCACTCTGTGAGAACTCTGTGAGAGGTTTCCAGCGTACGCAAGGGCTGCTAGTCCACTAACAGGAATAGAACAAATATGTAAGCTTTGGAAACTCCGACATAGTCCAGCTTTCTGAAATACACGCCTTCACCACCATCTTCTACGGAATTTCTTCTTTTCATATTCAATTATCATTGGCATATACCCATACCTAGAATTTCTTTTCTTTCTTGGTGGAAACTGTCAGGGAAATTGTCTCTAAAATTGCTACTTCTCGATGAGGCATGTGAAAAAATAATTGCGTTAAACCAGAAAGAAATTTAATGGTCCGATGGACTGCTCATTTTAAAATAAAGAGGATGTGATGATATTACATTAAGTATTTAGTTGTGTACTTTACACGAGGTAGCATGTACGTGAGCGTGCATTGAGGGGAGTTGTTGGTTGACAGAGCAAGAATGCAATGGCCTCGTTTTCTGTCTCATGTCTTACACAACCAAGAAGATAATATTATACACCCTACCCCACTAATAGCACTACTTTCCTTTCATATATCAATTCATCTTTGTTTCTTTATAAAACGTAACGCAATATTAAGCTGGGCGGGTGCTAAATTAATGTTCTTTTCTTACCTTTAGTATCAGTCTTTGGTAAGTGGATAATGATCGTCTCTCAATAACTTCGATCTTCACTGCTTCGTCTGGATAGGAATTCAAGATTCTTTGCTCTGAGCCTAACTTAAATACAATTCTCTTTGGTCGCATGATGGCAGCAAATTTCCTCAATGAAAATACTTTAAACTCAGCTAAAACTGCAGTTGTTGCATAACCACACCAATCTGATGAGAACAGAATCATTTCATTTCATTTCATTTTAGATTCTTTATACAGGGTAAAAGCTTCAATAACTACCGGGTGAGCCAGAAAAAACGTGGGGCGTTTGGCCGACTGTGGTGTCGCATTGAGCCACTCGATTATCGTGAACTAAACTTTTCCATGCAGCCAAGAGTCTAACTTAGGTTGTAAACCATTCCACATCGAAATCGGTCATTTGATTCATTTGTTGAAAAAGAGTTTCTTCGTAAGACCCTGTATGGGAGTCTTCCAAACTGGTGAAATCTTTGACCAAGCCCCTTCAGCCATTTAGGCTTGCCGGAGCTGCAGGTACACCTTGTATCGTCAAGGGAAACTGAAAAAGTTAAGCCTGGCTCACAGCAGGTCGCCTACGTTGCTAAGATCGTGCAAAAAGAAGCAAAAGACAAAAACTCAGAGTTTGAATCCCTTGCATTTTGGGTCTTTCTGCACGACTGTGTGAATCAGGCTTTAGGAAAAAGTGTTGTTTGCATGAAGTCCCACTGCAACAGAGCGTTTATCTGCGTGAAAGAAACCTCATCATAAGAGGAAGGAGCAAGCATTATTAATGTATTCAAAAGTATTCTTCAAGCAAGGCAAGTTATGATAAGACATCCCAAGGGAGAAAATACTACCTCCTATTTCACTCTCCCCTTATGATACTACGCGTACCTGTAACATTTGCCAAGATAAAATGCGGAAAGGGCTCAGCGAAAGATTTCATTGGATTGCAAGATTCCCGTACAAGGTCTTACAATGAAAATGTATTTTCAATAAAAACATCAAATGATTGATTTCGATGGGGAAAGGTTTATGATCTAGGTTAGACTCTTGGCTGCAGGGAAAAATTTAGTTCATGACAATCGGGTGGCAAAATGCGAAGCAACAGTCTGCCTAACGCCCCATGTTTTTTCTGACTCACCCGGAAAAATTATTGCTTTACAGCTTAGCCTATCAACTAAACAAAAAGAATATTGAAAAAAACCTATTTACAATTTTATGTCGCAGCTAACGTATTGAAAAGTAAAAGAAAATATAGAATCAATGTATCAAGTAGAATCAGAGACATGGAACCATTAGTTATAGTGCTCCATAGACTTCAAAGACAAAAATGTTCCCATCTACATCTACGGCAATACTGAGAAGGGCCACATAGTGGCATACGTCTTCAGGTATAAAGTAAGGAAAAAAAATATATTATAAATTCAAATCCTCGGACTTGGCAAAGGCCTCTCCAGCATTGGATCATTGAGCTAAGAGGCTCGGGGAGTTATAAGTCCCATATTTTCAAAAGGCAAGTTAAAACACAAGAGATTAGCAGTATTCCTGATGCCATAACACCAGGCCCTATCCAATTAACCAACGTGTAGAAATTCTTGTGCCAATCCCGAGAAAGTAGGGGATACTATTGACCACAATAAATGAAAGTGTGCAACGTGGTATTGCCTTGGAAGATTTGCTTACCAAAAGAAAATATAACTTGAAATTATCAAAATTCAAAACTTGGCTAGAGCAATTATAGCCATCGATCTTTTCGTCACATCCCTATATAGTTTGCCAGGCGCAAGGTCAAGAAGCACGTCAACTTAATGTAATGGTCAAATGGGATCTATTATCTGATCATGTTGCTTCCATCCGAGTAACATACGAGAAAAGGAACACTGTAACGCATTAGTGAATAAAGGAGTCAGACCGAATCAAAAGCATGTAATTTTTGAAGAAAGGAGTTAACTAAGAGAAATTTGCCCTTGAACAAAAAACCACCTAACTTCGGCATGCCCTGTCCGAAAAAGTGGCACGAGCTTTTGCTCTCTCACGGAGTGTCAAAGGACAACGGTCGAAACTTCCCTGAATTAAGCAAAAATAATGTTTTAAAACTTTCAGAAGAATAGGATCACAAATATACCGTATTCTTGCTCTTGCAGACCAACATTCTCTTGAATTAGCCAAATGTCTGCTCCAGCATGGTAGTATTTGAGAACAATTTCCGTATTCATGTCTAAATTTAACATCTCTACAGAGCAAAGAATCTTCAGTAAAGCTGGACTATTTAAGACAGGAGGAATGGTCTCTGAAACTGAAATGATTTCACTAACAAGTCTCTCGTCGTCCTCTAGTTCCAATATGTTCCCTTCGTTTGTATTGTAGGAGAATGAAATTTCATTATCCTTAACGTCTATTGGTGCCAATGACACAGACGCATGCAATTCGTCATCCTTGAATATCTTAGACAATTTGATATAATCATCAACATGAGAATCTCTGCAAGTAGGTTCTTCCTGAATCTCAGGTCGCTTTCCAAAGCCAATGGGGCACAGGGCATCACCAGTATTATATGTGAACACTAGTTGAGAAGAGTAGAAAGTGTAAGCTTTTGCAACATCTGGGCACAACATTACAACATCTGAATGCCATATCATGCTTTTTGAATTATATAAAAATCCTAAAATCAATTAAATCTTGAGTCAGCCACTGTGGTTGGAATTTTCACCACTTCAAATAAGATCACTAAGAATACAAAGAAGACAGATCACTACTTCAAATAGGAAATACACGCAGAGTTTAGGTCAGCAATTTCCAGTTTCTTTTGAGAGCACAGATACAATTCAGAAACTGCGAACATTTGTTCGACGAGTCTTAATTTGTACCCCTAGCTCCCTACAACAGATTCTGAAATATGACAACGTTTTCTTTCTTAAGTCTCCAACTCTTGATGTAATCATTAGAAAAGCTTAAGCACCCACATACTCACACACCTCCTTAAATCAGAATGCACACATAAGAAGTAATCTTTTCCGCAGTTATGGCTCGGTCGAGCAGAGCCATTTTGAAAAATTCCTTCAGAAATGCATGATTCTTTTAAATTGCTTATTTTTTAGCCTCTTCATTAAAATTTCGGCGAAAACAATGTTATCCTACAAATAAATTTGAGAACCAAGGGGAAAATTGATTATGGTTTCGTCATTGCAGAAAAATCTTGACCTCTGAAAATCGACTGAATGTGTATATCAAGGAACGATTTCTACAAAATTTGTAATTTATGATCGAACAATGAGTTGTTAAGAGGACACATTTAATGACAGTTTACAAAATATGATCATTTCAACTTTCTAGGTAAAAATAATGATAATACCTTCAGACTCAGTTGTGACAAACTTCGAATGCTCCTACGATAAATATGTCAACAGTGTAAATACATGAGCCATGAATAAAAAACTTTATTTCATTCATTAAGTTGTCACAATAACAATGTTACATTCTATTATACAAATTCTAATTACTACACTACACTACAGGGACTGTAGAATGGGGGGGGGGCTAAAGATAATAACTCCCCCATGGACAATAAGAAAATACGCAACATTAAACTAACATACAACTACACTACTCGCGATGAGAAAACTGATGGATGCTATGGTAGATTCTGTGTGACATTACATGACTGGACAGCGTCAACAAAACACTTCTGTTCCAAGGCTTGCTAAAATGTTACAATTACACGGCTAATGCCTCTGGATATGAAGATAAAACAACAACGAGAGATCATAAGCTCCTTTCTTTAAACTATACAACTGTAAAACTAAGTTCGAAAGAGTAGTGAACTCAAACGACGTTTCGTGTTCGCTTCATCAGAAACAAACTTTACAACAATTTGGGGCTTACTTATAAACCTAAATTACAATGAGGTCACATGGGTTCCAAATCCGCGCACCGATGGGTTTTGCGTGAACCATTTCATTTCATTTTACCCTCAACTTCTTAGGCATGGTAGCCCCTCAGTTAGAGAAAAACTGCTTTACAGGGGGCCATGCATTTAAATACACTCACTAAAAACTAAATCAGATATTTTACACTTAATGAATACGATACAGAATTAAATACAGATAAATGAAAAGTGTTCATGGTTCATGTAAAAGCATCCAGTTTAAACACTGCGCGACTTCATCATCCCTACCTGGAATTTCCTTAGTGTTGCCGCTCCTTTTGATTCATTCTGTAACCCGTCCAGAGACTTGCCCCTCTGAATGAAAAACATCCCTGACCAGCTGACGTCCTTAGCATTGGAGTCCTAAGGTTTATGACAGAATTTCGCAGAACGCGAGCGGTTGTTTCGCTCACTCTAGTGAACATGTCGCTCATATAGGATGGCGCATCACCGTTTGGTGACTTGAAAACCATTTTGAGTGTTTCAAGATCAAGTAACTCCCTAACCGTGGGCCATCCAAGGGCACGAATGAGTGCCAAGGCTGACTGATCATATCGACTTCCAATGACTATTCTGGCAGCACAGTTTTGTACCTATTGGAGATAATTTGGAGAAGAGAAGAGGTCTTGCCAAAATTACCCATAATCCGGGCAGCAATATCTAAAGTGAGGTTCTACGAGGCTTCTATACATCTGTTTAACAGTGGATGCAGGCACGTACCTTTTAGAGTACCGTAATAACCAATACCCCTGGAAATCTTACTTGTCAAGGATACAAGTTGGGAAGACCATTTTAATTGGTGATCTACTTGAACTCCTAGGTACTTGGTACCCTCAGCCATTTTGATATCATCGTTCTCAATATTAAACTGTGGTTTAACTGAGTCAGATACAGCTAGTTTGTTAAAATTTGCCTCGGCTTCCGATGATCATGCCTTCCGTTTTTGCAACATTTAAAGATAGCTTGTTTCTCTGTAGTTATTGTTTCAACGCAGCTAAATCGGCGATAATAGCTTCATTGATCACAGAAATAGAATTAGAAGCAAAATAAATGCTAGTACTATCGGCATACATGGATACATGAGAATGTTTGAAGCACTTTGGTAAATCATTAACGTAGACCAAGAAGGGAAGGGATCCAAGGCAGGATCCCTGAGGAACTCCTCAATTTATAGGTTCGGTACTAGATATTTTTCCGTTGAACCTGCAAAATTGGCTTCTGTTGGCAAGGTAGGAATGGAACCATCTAAGTTCCTTGCCTTCAACACCATAGTATTCGAGTTTATTAAATAGAATTATTTGTGAAAGCAAGTAGGAGATGATTTATTTTTGGATCTATAAACAAATGTTAGGATTCTTAACGTGACTCTGTGCAACACGCTCTGATCAGTACGGGGAAAGCGGGTTTTCAGAAATCCTCCTCTCTGGAAACTTGTTAATTGATCTGCAACCAATCGGGCTATCGAAATTCTGTAAAAAGTATGGGATTGCTCATACTCTTGGCAATCGAAAAACATATTAAACAAAACTGTTTGTTTTCACGGCTTTGGAGAAGGTTCATTTCAAAATATTTTACTACCTTTAGAAGAACTTCATTTTTCACTCCGCTAATCTAAAGATTTTGATCAAACTTTTTTACCAACACAAAATAAGCTCACGGACACACTCGCCAAATTCGAAGTCAAAAGCTTGGCCAGTTTTTTCCGCGATGAAATTCTGAAGTTTGGTAGCCGACTCGACAACAAACGCAAGGAAAGTTAGTCAATCGATTACGATTGGCAACTGCGAAGGAATCAGTGAAGCGCTTGCAAGGATGTGTGAAAACAAGTCGGCAGTCTTTCGAGACAACAGGGCAAATTTATCTCTTTTCAGACAAATCTTTTGTGCTTGAATGAGCTATGGAATATCTTGTTTGAGTCCCAAAGCGAAGAAAAACAAAGAAGATTGCAAAGCAGTGTGTGACAGAAAAGGAAAGAACAGCCGCTTTGGAATCAACCCCCTCTGTTCTTATACCTTCTTCGTGAGTGCATCATGTTGCGTTTGATTACAGAGTATGGAATTTTTGATCATTTTCGGGTTACGAAACAAACAGTTTCGTAATCGTATTGTGAATGAATTGAGAGAGATTAAGAAAATTTATTATCATCATTATTTTTTTGAAGACAATAAGAATAACATGAAAATGCTTTGGAATGGCATAAAGAACATTGTTAGCTTAAAGTCCAACAATCTTCATACTATTTCTTATCTCATGGACAACACAGGCTCCTGAATCTATGATCCAGGAAAGAGGGCAAATGAATTTAATCATTTCTTCACAAATGTGGCAAATGATATCACAAAGACAATCCCAAGAACCCCTAAATCTCCACTATCATACTTAGCAAATCCTAACTTGAATTCTTTTTTTCATTTCCCCTTGCACTCATCTTATGTTATTCACGCTCTAAAGAATGGTAAATCTTGTGCTCCAAATAGTATCCCAATCAAATTATTAAATATACTTGTGTCATACATCTCTGTTCATCTTTCATTCTTGACCAAAGAGACTTTTGTAACAGGTATTTTCCCTGACAAGTAGACATTGCTAAGGTGATTCCAGTCTTTAAGAAAGGTCTTACTACCAAAAAGTAAAACTATCGGCCAATTTCTCTCCTTTCCATTTTCAGTAAAATATTTGAAAAAGTAATGTACCAACGTCTCTATAAATTTCTTGATATATATGAGTTGTTGTTTAACATGCAGTTTGGATTCGTAGTGGTCACTTAACTGATCATGCGCTAGTCAGTTTAACAGAGAGTATAAAATCATCACTAGATGATAATAGAGTTGGCTGTGGTATATTTATTGACCTGCAAAAGGCCTTTGATACTGTCAATCAAGACATTCATTTGAAAAAGCTGGAACACTATGGTATCAGAGGAACTGCCTTAAGTTGGATCACGTCTGAACTGAGTTATCGTAAACAGTTTGTTTCAGTTAATGGTATCTCATCATTGACAAGTGACATAACATGTGGTGTTCCACAGGGGCCAGTACTTGGTACCTTGCTGTTCCTGATCAACACAAATGATTTACCACACTCATTTAAAATATTGACGTTCTTTTTATTTGCTGATGATACAAATATCTTTCTTGAATCTGATGACCTGACAAGACTAACTAAGACAGTTAACAAGGAACTAAACAAAGTAAAATCCTGGTTTGATTGTAACAAATTTGCTCTTACTATTGACAAAACAAACGTTGTCCTTTTTCATTCCCCCAGAATGCAATTACCAGACTTGATAAACCTTAAATTTGGCAAGAAAGGCATCAAAAGGGTTAAGTATGTTAAGTTTCTAGGTGTTCTTGTTGACGAGCATCTATCTTGAAAATACCACATCAATGAACTTTGTAAAAAACCTTTCTAGGACTACTGGAATCTTCTACAAAGTCAGGGACTACCGGGTGAGCCAGAAAAAAGTTCCCACTTTTGAAAATTCATAACACCAAGATTGCTTCACGGATTTGAATCATTCAAATTCTAGTTAAAAGTCGAAAGATCGAAGCCTTTTTGTTATTTTTTCGCTGTCCTACCAGCACTAGAAGTATTGGTAAATTCAACTTTATAAAAATTTCACGGTTGCAAAATGAAGGAAAAAGGGTCTAAAACATTGATCGAACAATAGGCCATAGGCGTTTCACCCTCCTCAATGGTTATAAAACATTGATTTTCAAACAAATTCGAAAGATGATCAATCCCAAGGCAGTTAATGCCTAGAGGAAATCTCTCACCCATGAAAAGTTGCATTTCCTTCATTATTCTGTGCGAGAGGTCATTTACGCATTGATCGAAGTTTTAGGCCATTTTCAGTCATTTCGCAACCATGAAATTTTTGTAAAATTGATTTAACCTATATTTGTAGTGCTGGTAGGACAGCGAGAAAAATCACAAAAATACTTTGATCTTTCGGCTTTTAACTAGAATTAGAATGATTCAAATCCGTGAATTAGTCTTGGTGTTATGAATTTTCAAAAGTGGGAACTTTTTTCTGGCTCACCCGGTATGTTCCTCTGCAGACCCTTATCTGTATCTATAATTCACTCTTTTCATCTTTTCTCAATTTATGGTATTATAGTCTGGGGTCTTACCTATGACTGCTACCTAAACCAGTTGTTCATTCTACAGAAGAAAATCCTAAGATGTATAAAATTCCAGCCATTTACTGCTCCATCTGCACCTCTATTTCATTCATTTAAGATAATCAAACTTCAGGACATGCTTCATTCAAATATATCAACTTTTGCTTATAAAGCCATCCACAAACTCTCACCTGTCCGCTTTCATAACTACTTTTCTCCAAATTCTTCTGTTCATAGGATTGAAACTCGTCACTCCACCAGAGGTGATCAATTCCTTTTTGCCTAAAAAGAACCACCCCTTACGGAATCCAAACGGTCCAATATTTTGGCTCTAAATTATGGAATACTCTTCCACTTTTCATTCGAGTAGCTGGCTCTATTTCACTTTTTCGGTCTACAATCAGTTACAAAATTGTTGAGCCACCTTGAAAAAAATGACATTTTTGCCCCCCCCTTCCCCCCTAGCCAATGTTGCTTGGAAAAAGAAACTTGATCATGTTGGCAGGCGTGGTTTCGCAGCATTTAAGTGGTATTTCAACAATGACTTGGGGGGAGGGGGGAAAGCAGAGGCAAAAAAACCAAAAATCTTAGGGTGGCTCAACCATTTTGTAACTGATTGTCTGAAATGCTCACAACTTTGACTTCAGTTTACACAAAAAGTACGGAGGCTAGCTGCGTGAAATTTTGCACTCAGCTTGTCATTGACACGTGGTTTTGATGATTGTTGGTTTTAGAAAAGTTCATCGACTGTAGATAATTTATGATATTTTTGAAAAAGGCGTTTTTTCGCCATTTTGCCAAAAAAAGTGCATAACTGCATATTTTCTTCAAAATAGCGACCTCCTTTAATGTATTTTTCCCATGATTTAAAGTCTTGTTAAGATTCATATGCTTCTCAGTTTTGTTTGCCCTCAAGCATAATGTGGCAACTTCGATACAACTAGGGTAAAGAAGGGTAAATGACAAAAGAATATATTGGGAAAGGACTTTGGGTCAACGAGTTAAACAGTTTCTGGATCCTTTTATGTGTAAAATGCGTAAATGTAACTGTATGCAAAAATTGTTTGAATTTCCAATTTTTTACTTTTTTGAGTGCATATGAAGGAAAATTTGCAAGTCTTACTGTTTTGTTGCTAGCTACTTATTGATGGACAGTGAAAGATGAGTTAAAGTTGTGACACGTGTCTGTAAGAGCTTTACATATGACTTTGGTCTCCAGTGTACCATTTCGTCCTTATTTCTGTTTATCTTGAAAATCCATTTTCTGGCACACCTGTACCTCTATGTATCGCGTATGTTGCCGTTTTTTGACATCTCATTATGGTATCAAATTTTATCAACAGTCTATGCGCCACGAGATGCATTTCAAAAGAAATAGTCCCAATGGGAGCTCGCACGCTTGTCCTTTCACACCGTTGGTGGATAAAAAGTCGATAAAATGTAAAGAAATATCAATTGCAACCATCTCAGTCGTTCATGGTATATCAGCTAAATGAAAGTATGGTTTTCAAGAAGAAGTATGACGAATCTTTTCGCAAACACATAAGAGTTCTGCGAAACGAATTGCATTTTAGCATAAAAAAGACAAGTCAGGTTACAGGCGTCTCTACTGCCACAGTGAAGCGAATCTGCAAAATTAAAGATGACAGGCAAGTGACGAAGAACCCGGCAAAGAAGACCAAAAGAGGCAGACCTCGGACACTGCAAGATCGGGATGTCAGAAAACTCATTCAGCAAATCAAGAAATTCAGGCAAGATGACAATGGGGGCAACTTCACAATTAAAGATATTCGGAACGCGGCTGGCCTCAATCATGTGCCCCTTCACACTATTCGACGTGCACTGCATCGCCAGGGATTTGGCTTTCGTATCGCAAGAAGGAAGGAAATGTTAACTGGAAAAGACTTACGAGTAAGGGTGAAGTTTGCAAAGAAGATGACGAAGGAATACTCAGCAGATGTATGGAGCAAGGAAATAACATTCTATCTGGATGGAAAATCGTTTAAGTATAACAGAAATCCATTAGCAAGTGCCAAGTGTACCAGGTCCAGAGTTTGGCGAAAGGTTCACGAGGGGCTGTCAAAGGGATGTACGGCAAAGGGATCAAAATGTGGAACAGGGGTAAAAAAAGTGGACTTATTAGTTTGTATATCACATGGCAAAGGTGTCTGTTTGGTGGAGAAATATGATAAGATGGATGGAAGATATTTCACTTCATTTGTTCAACGGCAGTTTCCTAAACTGTTTGCTCAAAATAGTAAGACCCCAAAGAAGCTATGGATTCAAGATGGGGATCCATCCCAAAATTGCAAGTCTGCCCGTCTAGCATGGGAAGAGCTTGGTGCAAACCTCCTAAAAATACCCCCCAGAAGCCCAGATCTCAACCCAATCGAAAACGTATTCCATCTGGCATCACAATCACTGAACAGAGAGACGATTGCAAGATCAATAACAAAGGAAACGTACGAAGAATTTAGCAGCCGAGTCATCAGGACACTATACAACATTCCAACTGAACTTGTGGACAAAACGATCGAATCTGTAAGTCATCGTATAACGCAAATAATATCTAACGGGGGTTTACGACTAAAATACTGAGTAAGCTTGCGAATCGTGAAGTGCGCCATGTCATTCTAGGGGGCGTTCCACAAAACATCTATGCCAAAAATGAGGTTAAAAAATGTTCCTTCAAGACGGACAATCGGAATGAAAACATACATTTCAGAAACAGTTAATTTGAATTAAATTGACCTTGGTTTCCGTTCTTATTTTGTTTACGAATGTTAGGGCAGATAACTCAAAGATTTCCCGGTTTCGCTTATTTTGTGGAATTCTCCCTTTGACTTGGCCATCGTCCATATTTGCTGTTCATAAACGTATTTTTACCTTCAAATTTCATAGTAACCATATTCTTATATGTTCAAGATGATATTACTGAATAATATGTTCCCATTTACAATTATGACTAGTATGCAAGATTTAACATAGTCATTTGTTTTGAAGACTTCAAACCCTTTGTGTACACACACAGGGAGTTACGTCATCATTGCTCGTTTGCTGAGGACAATTCCCACTAACATTGCTCGTTTTTTATTTCTTATTTCTAACCAAGATAAACAAGAAAAATCTGGGGAAAACGCGCATTTTCTAGTCAATATGAGTAGACACAGTCATTTGAGACCAATAGCAGCAAAATAAGTCTCCGGGCTGAGAAGAAAATGAGGAAACTGTTCCGACAATGATCACTTTCGGTACCTTGAAAATATTTTCATAACCTTATCAATAGCCCTGAAAGTGAGAAATGTTGAATTTTTCGTCATTTTCCATCTACTTCATGCAAAATTTTGGGGTAAAAAGCTAGCCCATGTGAACATACGGGCTTTTGATATATTTTGGGTGGCTTTATGAATTTTTTCATCAACTTTGGTGGACGTATGAGAAAGTTAAAAAAGTGGGAATTGTTGGTGGGAATTGTTGAAAGCGCTCGCTCAGTGACGTCGGTGGTTTGATCCGTTGAACAATTACAGTGCAGTGGTCCGAAGATAAATTGTTTGTTATCGTTATTAGCTCACGGCATCGAAAGACATGATTATACATTTTACAGTAGATTTCGATAAAAGTGCAAATACAGAAGACCCACGACTTAGAAACTGCAGTGAGTATAACGGTCGGTATACGCCTTGTCAACAAAGCGGTCTCGTTTTGGAATTTCTTTCCAAAGGCAACAATATGGCGCATAAATGTTGGATTAGAAAGATAATCAAATAACAATACGTTTTTTAGCATGAAGATATGACCAAAAGCAAATATAAATGTCGTAAAGTCGTTTGAAAATTAAATTTCTTCTTTAGATGTGAGGCCCCGCCATTGTAAATTTATGACCGCTGCACTCCTTCACGTTTTCAGCCAGAGGGACATTCTGGCAGTCACGTTATCTGTTTTAAAGAGTCAGTATCTAAATATTCATATGGCCACGTTTAATAAAATCCATTTTCCAACTTAGGATTAGCGTTTCCCCATGCGTCAGTCTTTGTGAGAAAAACAAGCAGATTCAGGGGAAAAACCCAATTTTTTCGAAAAAGACACGGAAAATGCAAAGTTGTGCTGCTCCACCGTTTTCACTGAAGAAACCTAACTTAATAATCTAAAACTTCAATTAGACATCTACTAATGCAACGGCAGTAAGTCTTTGGTCATGTTCTAATGTCTAAGCTATTTATTAGGAGGTATAAGAAACCAAGCAAATGCTGTAGAAATGGCAAAAATAAGCATATTTTCTAAGGGACGCTGCGAGGCCGCACTAGCGTTAAAAAATTCTAAAAAAATTGGACGGCTACCTTCATACAGTTTCTAAAGACGCTCTTCATTTCAAAGGATTTAAAGCAAAATCCTTAAAGTTATGAGCCCTTGAAGGTACTACATTTTCAGACAATCAGTTACAAAATTGTTCAGCCACCTTGAAAAAAAATGACATTTTTGCCCCCCCCCTTCCCCCCCTAGTCAATGTTGCTTGGAAAAAGAAACTTGATCATGTTGGCAGGCGTGGTTTCGCAGCATTTAAGTGGTATTTCAACATTGACTTGGGGGGAGGGGGGAAAGCAGAGGCAAAAAACCAAAAATCTTAGGGTGGCTCAACCATTTTGTAACTGATTGTAAGTTGAAAGCTTATTATATTGTCTCCTATGTCTAGTCTATTATATTGTCTCCTATGTCTAGTCTGTCTGTCTGTCTGTCTCTCTTCCTCCGCATTATCCAGACTTGCCATTTCCTTGGGGCACATCTACTTCTTCGTTTTCCTTTTACATGATTAATGTTTTTTCTTTAGTTTCTCTGGTTTTTATAGGGGGGGGGGGGGGGCTCTCTCTCGATTAGTTTACCTACTTAGAGAGCTCCTCCTTAATCAGTCTATATTGTATACAATCATGTAATGTCATTCCCTTTTGCTTAGTTGTTGTAATGTAATTGTGTAGTATTGTATTTAGTATAGATTAATGATCAAATTCAACTGAAACTCGAAACTGAAACCGAAAAAGCTAAAGGTGATTTGGGAGTTCTAGAAATCTTTGGGTGTTTTCATCAGCAATAGATTTGTGAGGTATTCATTGAAATCATTAGCAATGTTTACAGGATCAGAGATTTTTGAGCCATCTCCATAAGGTGTGAAAATGTATGACAGTTACCAGATTCTGAGACTAATTATGTCCTTGATGCCTCTTCCTACTGTTTTTGTTTTCAACAAAGCATTGATGATAACATTACTTTTTACATTCATTTATTTTGTCCACAATTCGATTCCGAAAGTGTTTATAAGCTACCAGAACGGTTGGTGAATTTGTGATCTTGAAATTCTGAAACAGTGCAACTCTAACTCTCACTATTATCCTAAGATGAATATCAATCCATGGTTTGTTTCTTAATGTCAATTCATGGTTTGTTGCTTAACTTTTTCTTTGGGCAGGGTTTCTCAAGAAGGGGATGAATATCATGGATATCACGCAAAAAGCTATCAAATTTAACATTCAAATTGACATTGTCATCGTTAAGATAGGCAGTCTGAATTTCTCAACATTCAGTCGGAAACTTTGTTTCATCAAACTTGCTGTAATGATAGACAACATATGATTTTTTTAATTGTAATCAGGTGCAAAATTATGTGCAACAGCAAACTGGGGAAGGTGGTCAGAGATCAAAGATACGATCTTTCCACTTACAATATCATTATTAGCAGTATTGCTTAAGATGATTTTATCAATCAAATTGGAGGTAGTGTCAGTGATATGAGTATGAGGTAGAGTTTTTTTTTCTATATTCAATTAAAATTTTTACAGACATATTACTAAGCACATTACCTACAAACTACGTTACAATACTACCAAGATGATGCAACAGGGAGCGAAATACTATGTCTACCCTGCGGACATTCTAAAAGTAATTAAAAGCTACATAAAACTACATATAACTATTACAGAAAAAAGGAATTATAAAAATACAAACAGACAATAAGGATACAAGCGAAGGTAGCCTGCAACCAAATAAAGTAATTGCATGGGTGATGTAGAGTAGAAGGCATCAGATGAAATGAAACATCATATTAATGACTTCATTGGTAAGGTCATGATTTTCGTAAATCACTTGATTTACATTGAAATCACCCATTATAACGAAAAGCTTGTTCTCTTTTGTTACTAGGGAAAGGGTAAGACCATGTGAAACTACATGACTATGCACAGTTACTTGACATTTGTAATCATCGATCAAATATTGGTAAATTCTACATCACAAAAAAACCACGGTTGAGAAATGTATGAAAAAAGAGCCTCAACTACTTGATCGACTCTCCTCTATCGTAAAGCGTTTGATACAGTGTCCCACCAAAAACTATGGCAAATCATGTTCCACGCGGGATTTTCCCTGCATCTAGTAAAGCTTCTTCAAGGTTATATCGGGGGAAACAGTTCGAACTGGCTATGGTTTAACGGACTGGTTTTGCATCGAGCAAAGTGTGAGGTAAGAATGCATTTCGTTACCCTTTCTCTTCAACATTTACTCGGAATCTATCATGAGGGAGGGGCTGGACGGTTTTAAAAGTTCAATCATAGTTGGAGGTAGGACTTACGGCACGCTGACGACGTGGCACTACTAGCAGGATGTGCAGAAGAATCGTAGGAATCATTGAATAGAATTCGAGAGACTAGTAAAAAACGAGGATTGAAGTTGAATGTGAATGAGACAAAGGTAATCTTAATAGACAAGAACAACAACGAGGAAAATTTTGAAATCGCCTTAGAGGAGAGGACTGTCGAGGTCGTAAAAGAATGTAAGTACTGGGGTGCCCTCATCACCAACAACTACGATGACACAAAGAAATAAGAAGAAGGATAGCCATAGCCAAAAATGCTACCATGTCTCTGGATAAGATATGGAAGGATAAATCTATCGGTAAAAATACAAAGATAAGGCTGCTAAGATCAACTACGGTACTATTACTGCGGTACTAAATGTTAAAAAAGAGAACAAGTTGAATCAGAGTATTTCAAGTTGAAACATATGGCTGTGAGTGCTGGGCAATGAAAAAGGGTGATAGAGCTAGAATACAGTCATTCGAGCTGTGGACATATATGACATTGCTGAATGAGCTGGACGAGAAAGAGATCAAACAAAAGTGTGCTTGACGAGGTCAGGAAAACAAAAGGACTTGTTAATGAGATAGAACCACATAAACTTCAATTCATGGACACATTATGAGACACAGATGCATATAAAATGACTTGCTGACAGGAATGGTATTTGGTAAAAGATCAAGAGGAGGGCAGAAAATCAGAATGACAAATACAATTAAAGAGAAGCTAGGACTGACTATGACTAAGGCCATTACAACATCCCAGGACAGAAAGAAATTGAAAAGCATTTCGTATGCCACCACAACCGTTCAGGAAGCAGAGCGTTCTGAGCGATAGCAGAGGTGGAAACGAATTTTTCCCCTCTGGAAACCTAGGTATGATGAAAAGTTTCTGCGAAATTTTGCGAGTGGTAAAGATATCAAAATCTTTGAGATTACCTATATGCAAATTACTGCGGTACTAAATGTTAAAAAAGAGAACAAGTTGAATCAGAGTATGCCTGTTGCATTGTGACCTCAACTTCAATGGTGAAAGATCGCGCCAAAGTCTCGTTTTTGGTTTAAAAATGGCGGTCATTCATCCTTGAAACCAAATCAAATGTGTTTGAGGAGCAACGTTGCAACTGCCAAAAAGGATGCAACAAGGACGCTCTTTGCTTTTGGACTGGCAAGGGTCACCCCAATCTTGGCGAGGGTCACCCCTATCTTCAAATCAGGTTCTAAAAGCGAGGCTAACAACTACCGGCATCTCTCAGTGATCTCTGTGTTCTCAAGGATTCTCGAAAGGATTATAGATGATCAAGTCTATGAATACCTCAAGGCAAATAAGGTTCTAACAATGAGTCAATCAGCTTTTCAAAAACTTTGTGCGACAGTAACATCATTGATTGATAGTACTGACCACTGGTATGGGAATATTGAGAACAAACAACTTAATTTAGCAATATTCCTCGACCTCAGGAAGGCTTTCGATACCGTTGACCATAGGATTCTGCTATAAAAACTGATGAAATACGGTATTCGAGAACGTTCCGGAGACTGGTTTCAATCATACCTAGAAAAGAGAAGGCAGTACTATGCCACCAATGGTTATGAGTCAAGGCCTAGGACACTTACATGTGGTGTTCCCCAGGGTTCCCGTCTTGGCCCCCTTCTCTTCATAATCTACCTGAATGACCTTGAAAAATGTTTGAAAGTTTAAAGGCTGGTATGTACGCTGATGATACTCACGTGACCGTAACATCTATGAATGTTGAAGAACTTGTTCATGAGACTCAAGAGGCATTGACCCATTTTTCTGAATATATGAGGTTAAATAAATCAAGCGCCAATCCTCAAAAAACAGAGTATATGATAATTGAACACACTCGTAGAACTAATAAAGTCGAGATGTACGAAGCATTGAGACTGAATGGCTCAGATATCAAACGAGTGAAAAAGCCAAGTCACTTGGAGTCATTGCAGATGAAGAGCTTAACTGGGAAGAACAATTCAAAACTGTCAAAGGGAAAGTTCATGGAGGTCTTGTCTCATTAAAAAAGTTGAAAAACATCCTCCCACAATCTTAGTTAAGCAATGTATATCGTGCTCTTGTAGAAAGTCACATGCGATATGCAGATGTTATTTGGGGTCACCTCTCAAATTCAAAAAGGAATCCCTTCAACGTCTTCAGGACAGAGCCATCTCCACAATCGAAACGTTCAGGATTAAAGACGATTGGTCACATAATTTCCTTCGCACTGAGCAACTTGTCATGTTTGATCGGGCCGTTATGGCCTATAAGATCACGAACAGACTCTGCCCAGAAAATCTCTGGAACAAATTCCAACGAAGATCCGAGTACTCCAGCTACAACACGCGATACTGCAGAGATCTTCAGATTCCGAGATAAAATCTAGAGTATGTCAAAAAAGGATTTTCCTATTCAGCTCTTAAGGTCTGGAATGAAATCCCAATAAGCATCAGGGAGCTTCATAACGTGTGCCAATTCAAAAAACAACTAAAAACACATTTGATGAGCTGAAAGCCATTTCAAACACGACTCCCTGGAAGATCAGCAATGCCATTAGCCCTAAGAATTTTTCTTTACGTTCATAATTTTAATCAATAAAAATTTCTTTTTGTAGTATTAGACTTATTAGCTGAAGGGATTTCGTGTATAAATAATTCAAAATGAAAAATGAATGAATCCAAGGAAGTGAGGTAGTATGTCTTATAACAAGTGCACTTAAACCAACTTTGTTTGAAGTTTACTAATCAACACGCAGTCTTACTCAAATATAAGATGAAGTCAGGTATATTTCATGAACTCTTAAAGAAATAGTGCAAAGACGTCATTTTGATGATATCTCTTGACATCTCCACAAAGACAAGAACCTAAAAATGTTATCAGGTGAGAAATGTTAAATGTTAAGTGTTCAATGCTATCTAGCAACTTGCTGGCAGAATTAAGTAAGTAAGTAAAGAAGAAAAATTTGCCACAAACTTAAATATTTTTTTTATATCCATATAAAAAAATTACACTACATGTTACAACTACGTTCTACTATACTTTCTAATTACTCTACAACAATACCACACTACAGGAACGGGACCACAAGGAGCAAGAGACGATGACTACCCTGTGGCCATTAACATAAAGACATAAAGATCAAAATTTAGTAAATGAAGACTAGATACTGATACTAACACATACTTGAATCTGTTCCACATTGGATGTCAGGCCAGCATAGGCGCGTGATGGCAAACGTATGCTGTCAGGTCAGGGTTATGTTTACGATATCATTGGTCGTGGACCCTTTATGTGCTTAACATCAAATGTGAAACAGACTTACAAAATAAATAGGGAAAAACGTACTGTAAATAGTGGCCGTGGGGCGTAAAACGAAAGTTTAAATTTATCCAAGACGACCCGTTTTATGAATGAAGTTTAGAGTAAGTTCGAGCAAATTTTTATTTACGTCATCGGGAACTTCTTTATTATCATACAATAGGTATTGTACCAGAACGTTGTTTGGAAGGGTATCGATTTGGACAAATGGTCGTAACAATTCCGAAACTCCAGCGAGAAGATCTCATCGTTGAATGTCAAATGAAGGGCAAAGCAACAAGAAGTGCTCCGTATCCTCAATGCCATCATTCGTTGGGCACATTGGGTTCACTGTATCCCTAAAATTGTGATTGAATTTGTGAAAATTTAGTTTATTGAGACCGACCCTTAATTGAAAAAGATAACATAAGCCTATTGGGTCATGAATGCAGAAGATAGACTTTGCAGGGGGGCGAATTTTTGACAAAAGCTTTGCTTTAAAAGCAGTAACAGAAGGTGCAAGCCTGATTTCTGGGTCAAGTTTATTCCATTCACAAATGCAATTAGGATAGAAGCTTGATAGAAATTTCTCTGTCCTTGCCCTTATTTGCCCAATAACATCCTGATTACGAAGTGAGTAATTTGACTGTCGAAGTGGTGGGATTGGTTCTTTCGTGTACAATGGGGTGTGGTTATTCATTATCTTATAGAATAGGGTACAGCCAAGCTCTGCGTACAGTTTTTCCCGTGATGTTCCCCTCCATGTTCCTGATACAGCAAGAGCAGCCGAATATTGAACAGATTCTACTTTTTCCATTAAATTTGATAAGGCAATGTTTTGACTGAATTCACATACTTTAGGTGGAATATGATAGATTACATCGCCGTAGTCCAAATGAGATCGCACATAGAGTTTATATAATTCTTTTAGGGTATGTCTCGGTAAATATTTGGAGGATACTTTAGCAAACCAATGCCCTTTCTCGTTTTAGAGATAACAGCTTTAACATGAGCTGAGAAAGAAAGTTTTGAGTCCTAGATAATACCTAGTTGTTTATGTTCATTCACTTTTTTACGGGTATGTTGTTAAAGAGGATCACTGGATAGAAGTTGTCCCGAGACACCACATCGTTTCAGTTTATAAATGAGACCATCGTGCCAGACTCTGTCAAAAGCTTTAGAAATATCTAGATACACGGAACGAACATCAAGAGCAGGATTACAGTCAAATGCCTCAAAAATATTATGCGTTATGGAAATTAATTGGTTGACTGTTGAATCACCTGGACGAAAACCTGACTGATTGGGGATGAGTAATTCACATGAAACAAGGTGTGAGTATAAGAAGTCGTAAACAAGTTTTTCAAGCATCTTCCCAAAAATTGGTAAGAGAGAGATAGGACAGTAGTTACTCTTTAAATTCTTTTCGTTTTTCTTATGGATCGGAACTACATTTGCACGCTTCCATATTTCAGGAAATACACCGTATCGCAAACAGTTCGTGAATATTATCTTAAGAGGAGTAACTAATGAAGCATCGCTTAGTTTTATCATTCTTGTAGAAATACCGTCCCAGCCATGTGCTTTGTTAGGATTAAGTGATCTTATGATCTTCAGTATCTTTTCCTCTGAGATGACAAATTCCCCAATCAGGGTAGAAGTTCCTGGGGTATCTTGTGGAATCTCACTACCAGTGTCGATGGTCGTGCATTGGAGTATGAAATAATCATTAAATAACTGTGCCTTTTCAGTAAAATCCGTTTTGAATAACCCATCCTCTAAGAGGGGTAACTTACATATTTACACTTGTTAAGACAAACCAACTAAAATTTTTAACAAATTTGATATATATAAGTTGAAAACACCCCAGATTATAGTGGCAGGGATAGCATCAAACGATCGAGTTGACCTTACTTCCATAATGGTCTCCTTAGAGGTGGCTTCACTGATCATTCATCACATGCCAAACTTCTTATTACGCGAAAAGAAAGCAAAAATGATAATGGTGATAAATTTATTTAAAGTTGGCGTTACATAGCTATGTGCCTAAAACAACACCAGCTAATCCAAGCCTGATATTAAAAAGCCAATATATACCGGGTGAATCAAAAAAAAGTTTAGGCTTTTGGAGAGCTGTGGAATAAAAAGCATCTGACCGATATTCGAAACTAAAGTGTTAATCTATCAGTCAAAGGATAACTTAGATAAAAAAATTTTGTTTGGTAAAATCAAACATCTTTAAGACTCAACAACGATCAAAATGCTTGTAAAGGGTTAGTACAGGAATCAAGAATTCCACATTCCATTCTGGTCCATGATTTATGCGGCATAAAAGTTTTCATTGCCAGTTTGAGATGGTGAATTCGAATTTCAATAGAAGGTAAATCATGGACCAAAATGGAAAGTGGAATCTTTGTTCCCAAACATGTCCTTTACCAGCATTTTCCTAATTTCTGGGTCTGTAAGATGAGGGATACTTCCTAAAAAATTTTCTTATCTAAGTTGACCTTTGACTGATAGATGAACATTTCAGTTTTGAGTATCACGATCGGTCTCATACTTTGTATTCCACAGCCCTCCAAGCGTCTAAATTTTTTTTTGACTCGCCCGGTACATAGTTGAAATATAAAAACAAGTTATCAAACATAAAGAAACGAACAAAGATACATGTAATGAAATGACTGTTAGAACTTTGATGAATTAAACTAGCTAAATGATATCGAAAACATGGACTTCTCCTCGACTTCCAACGAAAAACAGAGCCTTAATAGCTGCTCCAAAGCTTTTCAAAGTAGCATTACTAAAGAAATGGGGAAACATGCGCCCGTTAAAACCTCATCCAAACAGCAAAGAAAACAACAGAGAATGCCTTGGGCGACAAATGGAATTTTGGAATGAAACTCGATTAAAAAGGAATTGTACAACAGATTTTTGAAATTCAAAGACATTTTTGGAAGCAACGATATAAGTATTTCAGAGACATGCAAAATCATCTAAGGCAAGAAGCAAACGAAATCATTACAGATCTTATTTTGAAACCTTGAGAAACAATTCATAAAAGATTTGGAAAGGTATTAATGATTAATAAGAAAACAGCAAATCTTCTAAAAGTATCAATCTGAAAGTCAATATAAGCACTATAACTGATCAAAATAAAGTTGCAGATCATTTCAATGAATATCTCAGTGGGATCATCCAATCTTTAGTTAATGAACTTCGGAAGACTTATCAAAGTTCACTGATTACTTGAAAAGGCCCAATATAAATAGCATCTTTTTTAACCATGTGAACGTATCTGTAGATCAACTATCAATCAAAGACAGCAGACTCGTAAAGTATTCCTGTAAGATTAATCAAACTGATTAAGAATTTTATCACTGAACCGATTAACTTGTTTGAATAATCTCTCTTTTAGTTCTGGTTATTATCCTAAATTGTTGAAACATGGTACAGTAAATCCAGTCTTCAAAGCGAATTCTAAAGACCAAGTCAGTAATTATAGTGCTATATCTCTCCTCCCGATTTGAAAGGCGAGATCTGCGAGAAACTAATGTATTTCTTTATATCAATGTCAAAATAAAACTAACAAATACCATAAAATATTCTGTGCCATCCGTAGACATGACGTCATCTGGTTTTGGCTATGAACGGCACTTAATAATCAATTCCTTTACAAGAAGCTGGAAAAAAGGAAAAAATATTAGGAAAAAAATAGATAAAACAAATTAAACACCAATCTCTCAGCATTCTGTGCACCATGACACAATCCCGCCTTGACAGGCGTCAGCATGCACCAACCAAGGTGGTTGAATAAATTTGGAAGAAGATCTGCACTGGCGAGGCCTGGACCAAGATGGTTGAGATCTGGGTTGTCGATGAGAGATACCATGGCTCACAAAGAGCTCACTTAAACCCACTCCAGACAGAAAAGGCAAGGAACGGCAGTTGCTGATCGCTCAGTCTCCAAAGAGTTCCCTAATTGAAAACCCTGCAAACCAAAGACGTCCCAGGCCACACAGTCCCCACTCCATCGCCGAGCACTAAGAACTAGGCACCCCGAGAAAGAGGCGAGTGAGCGGGGCCCAGACCCCACAGAGCCCGCAGCCACAGCAACCACCGCAGGGTCTAGGCTTCACCCGGAACGAAAATGGCAGTCCCAACGCCAAGAGACACAATCAGCCCACAGAATCCCGGAGAGCTCTCCGGTTAAGCCTGTTTGTTGCTTTAACATATGCTATAGATGCCCCAGAACTAGTCTATGTTAAATTTCGTTGAATGTTGGGCTGCCGTAAAGAGGCAAAGTTAGTAAGGCTTGTGAATGTATGTTAATTTAGATCCAGTCCTGGAAAGGGTGAAGGTTGGCCAAGGAGATCATTGAGCATAGGAACAAACAAACTGTAATGCAGAAAGAAGTGCACATTATCTTCGACTGCAGTACTGCAAGCACACATCGGGCACGAACACTGAAAATTGTCTCGGCATTTATGCCCGTTTAACATGCTAAATTCAACTCTAAGCATTGTCAGTTGTTTAACACCTTCGATATTGAATACCCCAAACAAGGACTTTTTCAACAGCCAGATAAGCAATTTACCTGTACTCAGCCATTGTTGCAGAATTTCTAACATTTCTATCAAGCTTATTCCATTCCTGAAGAACATTCGTGATGTATGTACTTGAAGAGCACTTTGTCTTACTGAAAGGTATATCATAGTCACGTTTGCCTCTCAGACCATAATGAAGAGCTCTTTTAGTTGGCAATAGACCTTTTAGCTATTCTGAAAACGAATGTGAATCGAACGATATTTCATTACAATTAGTAGAATTTTCGAATGCCCACAATTGCGATCGAAGCTCTAACGCCACTCTATCGATCCTCGTGTATAAAACTGTCTAAAAATATCGCTCGATCCAGGCTCTTTAGTAGAAGAGTTAAAAGGTCTATTCTGGAAAAAAGATAGGGAGGAGAACCCGTTTTCGTTGGGTTGAAACAGTGACATAAGCGTCTGAAGCATTTTCGTTGTTATAGACTAATCAAATTCATTATAGAGCATTTGTCTATTAGTTCCTCTCCAAAAACCTGCAACAGCAACTAGTGCACGCATGCCTTATGAAGCTAATTCAACGAACAAAATGTTTGGAAGACCGTCCCTGAGTTTCGATCCTATCAGCCCGAAGGCTAAAAACCAACTATCAAACTACGAATACGAACCCTATTTATGCCATTCTAACGACGTAAACAACTACGATATATTGCCACTCACTTTATTGTCCATTACGCAAGAGATTAATCAGTAATGTCCTCAAAGGAATCATTGGCACTTTCTAATTGTCCAACTTAACGCAAAACAACTTGCATGGCAAAAACACCTTTTGTCTGATTCAGCGTAAACAACTCTAATGAAAAACAACCTTGCGTAAACAACTATTGTTTCGAACTGCGTAAACAAGTTTTTGAAAAACAAGTATTGTTCCAACTAATAATTGGGGAATTAACTGTATCTCATATTGTCTCCTGAACATCCTCCCCCTCCTTGACAGCTACGCATGTCAACTGATGTTCTCCATCCTGTGTTGTCTGTCAAAATTCACATCCATCTTGATAATGTCACCAGCAACCATTCAACAATTTTCCAAAAGGCATAGTTTGTTCACTAGCCTCTTTAATGACTTTTGTCCCATTTGTATTTGTGCCACTCTCATTTTCCCATATTTTCCAGGAAATACTTGGATTGCTTTTGCAAGGGGCCAATGAGCTCTGGGACTATCGGGTGATATCACGATAACAATATCTCCTACCTTTAAGTTTCTCTTCTCTTGCTGAAATGATCCAAAAACGAGTTGAGATAGCTGCCAGGGTCTGAGTTGTTCCACCTGCATGATGATCCTTTTCATGGTAGAATTTCACAATCAGCTTTGTAACCCAGTTCTTCCTTGGTAGAATGATAGGATGTCTTGCATCGTATGGCAGTATATCAGCATACCTCAATCTTCCATTACACCGCAGAAGTCCATCTTCATCGATACGTGGCCGTAGAGCAACCAATTTGCTGTCACTTTTCATTTGCTTTCCTTTCAATAGATCCTGGTATTCAGTTGCAAATGCATCTAGCTGCACTTCTTTTACGATGTGAATTTATGCATCTCTGATTTCTTCATGTGTCAATTCTCCTTGAATTCTTTCTTCTTTCGATGTTCGACAGTTGTGCAAGAAACGGCAAACCCATGCTACAAGTCTTGTAAGTCGAAGCCAGCTTGAAAAATGGGAAGGATCCAAATACCAAGAATTCTCTTTACGTGCTTTCATCGGTTTATTCTCCACTGGCTCACCAATCGTAATTTCTTTCCTGCTTGCTGCATCAGCAAACAATGATTGACTCTCTTCATGATTTTCTGCTGCATGCTTCACTTTTGAGCGACCAGACTTCTTCTGTTCTGTTACTGCATCTTTTGACATCTCAAATTGATTCTGAGGCCATTCTTCTTCATCCATTTGCAAGAATTCTGGTCCTTTCCACCATTGATCGTTGCAGGCCAACGCAGATGCTGCCATCCCTCTTGTCAAGTGATCAGCAGGATTATCCTTTGTGGAAACATATCTCCATTGTTCAGGGCTTGTCATGTTTTGAATCTCACCAACACGATTTGCAACAAATGGCTTGAAACTTCTGCTGTGTCCTCTGATCCACCAAAGTGTGTTCATGCTGTCGCACCAGAATTTGACTTGCTTCACTGACACTTGCAATGCATTTGCGACAGATATCGCCAATCGAAGTCCTGTCACTGCGCCCATCAGTTCCATCCTCAGAATGCTCATGGCTGCCAGTGGTGCAACAAGTGACTTTGCTGCGACAATAGTGGTGGTGACTGCGTGATCGACATAGACATACCTTGCATAAACAACAGCTCCATACGCTTCTTCTGATGCATCACTGAAAACATGTAATTGCATTGACTGAACATCTTTATGCTTGCCAATGTGAAGACATCTTGGCACTGAAAGGTCTGACAACTCATGAAGGTCACTGTACCAACTCTGAACGTTTGACGTGACTTCACCATCCAGCTCTTCATCCCAGTCAAAGCCTTTTCGCCAGATTTCCTGCATTACCACTTTCGCTCTTATGATGAATGGTGCCAAGAAACCAAGAGGATCAAATAATGTTGCAATTGCTCTGAGAAACGATCTTTTCGTTATGATTTGATTTTCTTCAGGTGGGCTTGAGTGAAAACTGAAAATGTCCTCCTTTGCTCGCCAAAGAATCCCAAGGGTCTTTACAGTTGGAAGCTCTCCACTTTCCAAATCAATTTCAGATGCTCTGTCTTCCACTGGGATTGCAGAGAGAACTTCTGGCGAATTAGAGAGCCACTTACGTGCATGGATGCCAGCCTTGTTCCATAGAGCTGCAAGCTGATGATAGAGTTGGACTCCCTTTTCTTCATTTTGCACTGAATCCATGCTGTCATCCATGTAGTTTGACTTGAGTGCAGTTTCTGAAGCCATCGGATATTCTGATTTGTGCAACTGAGCATGCTTTTGAATCGCAAACTGTGCTTGAAACGGTGAGCTTGTTATACCAAATACCACTCGACTGAATTCATACACTTCCGGCTCTCTGCTCTGGTCACATCCTCTCCAAAGAAATCGATGATACGCACGGTCAGTTTCTGGAATCTGAATTCTCAAATACATCTCAGCAATGTCACACACTACAGCGATGGGATGATATCTGAAGCGTAGCAAAACATCAAACAATTCACGTTGCAGCTTTGGGCCTGAATATATCATATCATTCAAGGATGTCCCTTCATGCTTTGCTGAGGCATCGAAGACAATTCTGATCTTGGTAGTTGCTTTTTTGGGCTTCAAGATAGCAAAATAAGGAAGATACCACTTGCTGTCAGGTTGCTTCTCAGAGACTGGAACTTTTCGTATGTATCCTTTGTCCAAATATTGATCAATAACTTCATCATATGCCTTCATCACATCTGGATTCTTCAGCAAATGTTTCTCGGTGTTCTGAAGTCTTTTCATCGCCATTTTATGATTGTTCACCATTCCATGACTGTCTTCTTTCCATGGCACTCCAACTTCATATCGACCATCAATGAATCTGAAAGAATCCTCAGCTTTCTGCAGTGCAGTCTTCTCATCAGCATCTACCACCGTTGTCTGAGTGAACGTTCCAGCTGAATCGATTTCCCAAAATTTCTTCATTGTTGAGTTGATTTCATCGAAATCACATCTGTTTGTTGTGAAGAGAGTCATCATGCCAAAATTGGTATGAGCATCAGAAATGTTCTTGCCTTCTGGACATCCTACGCATGTCCATCCCAATGGTGTTCGTCTGGCAATGGGCTCTCCTTCTTGTCCTCTGACTTCTTTGTAAGAACAGTGCAGATCAAGGTAGTCAATACCAATCAGCAAATCCACGATAGGTCTCAAACCTGTGTCTGGAAAGTTGATGTGCTTCAAATGAGGCCATTTGTCTGCATGCTGTGACCATTGGATGACCTAGACTTATTACGATGAGTCCTAGCAATCGCTACCACCCACCCACCCCTCGCTCATACTAGGACTCATGGCTTTCCAGCCCAAAAGCTGGCCCTATTTAGGCCATTTGCCACAAGTTCTTGTGGTACCAATCACAGCGCTTTATTTTGGTCACATGACCTGTTTATGTGGTCACGTGATATTTTTCTTGCCAATGATTGGTTTATTATTAGTCAGTGCCAACTGAAGGCTAGAAATTATATTTTCCGGACCACTGATTGACTGTAACGGCCACAGACTCGCAAAGCTGCGAGGCCGAAGGCCACAACACTAGGCTTTGAGGGCGAATGCTCCACATCCACAACAACAATCATCTTTCATTACAAATAAAAGCTTTGATATCATTATTGTCGCAGCTGCAATCATTGCTGAGGAAAGAAATACTTCTGTAAGCAAATGAGCTCCATCTCCATCTCCACTATGTCGAAACAATCTCCTTTGCTCCAGCAGTCCAAGACGGCCTCGACAGCTTCACGCCATTTCTCTCTAGCCCAGACCTCAAATCAGACCGTTGGGAGCCGTTGTGGCGCGAAAGTATTCGTCAACATTCGTCCATAGTTGCTATGATTCGTCATTTCTCGTCTGTTTTTACTGCAATGGAAAAGTTAAGCAGAGATGAATGCTTCTCGGGAATTTTCGACGAGTTTGCAAGGTGATGATATTATTGAACTCGACGAACAAACAACTGTTCTGATGACAGTTAAAAAGTTGGATGGTTGGATGAAATAATGCTCGAAGAATAGGGGCAAATTGGCTAACGACAGGCCAAGGACATCATTATTTTCAAACAGTTCTTTTACTAAACTTGAGAGAAAACTTGAGATTCACTCGAAATGCCACTTTCCAAAACTCAGTGAAGAAATGTCTGGAGCAGGTATGTAAATAATAGAAATTAATACAGTTTTCAGGTTTATGCTTCCTCCAAATGAAATTTCAAAACAATGTTTTCCCGTCTTTTCGAAGCCTTCAATGTTTAGAAATTATTCAAGTTCCTTCTGATGTGACAGGAAATAAGTGTAAATAAATTGAAAGTACGATAAGGATTTCCTCATTTGAATTGAATATTCTCTTGAGTTACATTTTCCTTTCATTGGAGTTTCTTAACTTTTTTGTGATCTGAGAGTTAATTTCTTAAAATTTCATAAAAGATGTCTACTTCACTTGAAACATCACAACATGCAGTTAGGCCAGCCGCAAGATAAGTTTTTGCTGCATATTCATATGAAAGGGATAAAGTTGAATTTCTTAAAATATGAATAGAATGTTTTCTTGTCAAATGCCTGCTCTTTACTCGATCAAATTTGTTTTTTGGCCCCTATCCATGGTCAAATTTCTTTGCTGTGTCCTCTCTTCTGAGTACATCCTAAAATTGTTTGTTTACGTTGAATCCTGAGTTGGCTTTTATGATTAACTCAAAAACTTCTTCCCCTCCGATTGAAATTGAAATGAAACAATACCCAATGCCTCATTAAATCACTCTTGTCTAGTCTTGTTGTCACAGTTCTTGAGGCGTGCATTATGAGTTCTTACTTCAGATAAATCACACAGAATTAGGACTGCAACTCAGTATGAAATTTGAGACCTTTCAAAACAGTTCATTCCAGAGCATTCCTGGATTGGATTATTGTGTTGATGCTTCTTGCTCTTTTGCAAATATTTTAAACTAGTTTGAAGCTTGCTGCTTTCATCCCAAACCTGTGATGCCATAGTTTAGAAGTCTATGTACAAGAAAAACAAAAAAATATTAAGATTCACAACATGTCAATTCCTTTTCACAATAGAATCAAGTACATATTAAAACATTGTAATTCCAAGATAACTCAAAATAAAACACTTCTGATGTTACAGTCTCTGCCTACATTTGTATCTTCAGCTATGGCAAACCAGAGTTGTGTTTAGTAAGATTTTGATCATAATGAGTTTTCTTCTTTCTTCGTTGACCAAAGCTATAGGATTGTTTGTCTAGCAGTTGCACTTTTGTTTCTGCCATGAGCCTGGACTTCAATCTGTTGATAGAGAAGATATGCAATAAAAGAAAACTTCATATGTCAAAGTAAAATACCTGATGTAAAATATATTTCCTCAGTCCTCTTGGCCTTCCATAAACAACGAAATCGCATTCTAACCTAATCGGTGACTCAGTTTTGCTCTGACTTTTTGCAAGTTATTTTAAACGATTTTATGCTCGTCTGCAGCATTGGCAATTATGTCTTGATGAAATGAGCTGACCAAAGCCAGTCCAAAGCAGTTTGACTGCGATAACACAAACTGCTTGTAAAACATTTGACACACGAGAGGGTCAATTCCAAAATTTCGATAAAATCATGACAAAACGATATCAGTCTAGCTGTTTAATTGCTACTTAATAAATTTCTAAGCAAAACATAATCAAAAAGAGTTTTATCTTACCTTTTTGTCATCAAGATCGTTCCACGAAAATATGAATCACTATAACTTTGTGAAGAATGTGCACGATGGCGGTTGGCCGGCCATTGTTGTTGCCAGGTTGTTGCTGTTGTTGCTAGGCGCTCAAAGCTGTTCCGTAATTTAGCACTGGTCAATTTTGAAAGCGAGGCAAGTCCTTTGCAGGGCCAGCTTTTGGGCTGGAAAGCCATGAGTCCTAGTATGAGCGAGGGGTGGGTGGGTGGTAGCGATTACTAGGACTCATCGTAATAAGTCTATGGATGACCTTCATGTTGCCAGTAACTCTCTTCACTGTAAGTGCTTTCACTCTGATGTCAACATCGCCGTTTACACTTTCTAGTCCAAACTCAACGGGCATGGTTTGAAAAGACTTGCAATCACCATTCAAAACATTGACCTTTATTGTTTCAAAGGTACAATTGAGACCAAGTTCTGCTGCAACATCTTCATTCACATACGTTTGAGTATGTATGTATGTATGTATGTAATATTATGCCATTAAAATTAAAAACTTAATTATAAAATTTACTGCAAAATAAACATAAAGCTAATTACATGCGTAGAAAAAACAATAATGATAAAAAGAAAAACAAAAAACTAAGATCTGATATAAAAACCTAAGTATAAAAACACCCCCAGTTTAAAATGGCAGGGATAGCATTAAAAGGTCAGTGTGACCTTGTTTCCATAATGGTCCCCCCAGAGGTGCCATTAAAAGAAAAGTTTTCTTGAAAGGAAAGTGTAAAAAAAGATGTATATTTTGTATCAAAGTAGAAAGTAATGGTGGAGTCTTGTTTTTTTGCAATTTTGGAAATTCAGTAATATTCATAAGGGTTGTCTTCTTGATTTTGGAGGTCCTTAAAGAATTTGTTCTTAATTTTATGTTTGAAACTGTTAACGCTCTCAGCTGACTTTAGGTCAGAGTGTAGATTGTTCCAAATTTTAGGTCCTAGGTAGGAGAGACCGTTTTGCCCCTTGTTACTTTTTCTAAAAGGTTGGTTTAATTTGTTTTTTGATCTTCGAGTAACCCGGCTTTGGCCAACTGGTAAGAACATCTCCGACATATAGGATGGGGCCGAGTTATTGAAAAATTTGAAAACGCTTGTAGCAGTACATTGTTCAAATCTCTCTTTAGTAGGGAGCCAATTTATGTTTTTAAATTCCCTAACTCCTACATGTGCTCTGTTATTCATGTTTAAACAAAATCTGACACATTTATTTTGGGCGGTTTGAATTCTCCTGGTTAATCTTTTATTTATCAAAGGGAACCAAGCACTGCATGCATAGTCAAAGTGGGGCTGGATCAGTGCATTTGCAAGTAGCCTACGAAGAGGGAAGTCAAGAAAATTTTGCTTTCTATAGAGGAACCTTAGCCTGCCATTGATTTTACCAAGGATCCTGGTTGCCATTGACTCACCAGACAGGTCTCCATCAAGAATGCAGCCCAGATAGGTCACTGACGTGTGTTGTTTAATCTTGATGTCACCCCTTCTGATGTCTAGTTTCTTATTACCACTTTTCTTGTTTGTTTTTCCAAAAAGTATAGATTTTGTTTTGTCCTCTCCAAAGTGAATGCTTAGTTTGTTATCAACAAACCAATCACAAAGAGAATTAAAATTTTTATTTAGTTGCTCTTCTATGTCACTGATGCTTTTGTCACTGAATACAAGGCAGGAGTCATCTGCATATAAAAGAAGGTCACAGTCAACTGCCTGAGGCATATCATTGACATACAAAAGGAAAATGAGTGGGCCAAGAATAGAGCCTTGCGGTACTCCACATGATAAATTGCTAGGCAATGAAGACTCTTTCCCTACGTTTACAAAGAAAGTTCGATTTGTTAGATAAGATTTTAACCAATATAAAGCTGAATCAGCAAAGCCAATGTGTTTCATTTTTTGAAGGAAAATCTCATGGTCGATGGTGTCAAACGCTTTTTGTAAATCATACCAGTAAGCATCCTGTTTTCAAATCCTTTTATGATTTTATCACTTAGGTAAGATAGGCATGTATCCGTTGAGTGGTAAGGACGAAAGCCCGACTGGTATCGATAGTCTTACAATATCACTCCCATCGATCCCAGCCAGAAGAGACTCGAAGCCTGGCTGGCTTGCAGAACACAACAAACTTGTTCATGTTTCTCAAACCAATGGAGCTGGAGTTTTACTCATCGGAGATTCAATTATAAATGGTTTATCGAGATACCACACTGTATGGTCAAGGTTTTTCAGACCACTCAAAGCTTTGAACTTTGGGATTAAAGGAGACCGGACACAACACGTACTATGGAGGGTCAAAAATGGAGAGATCCCAAGAAACCTGAATATCTGTGTCATTCATTGTGGCACGAACAACATCGATAAAGACACACCAACTAACATCACAAACGGAATTATTTCAATTGCCTCAGCAGTTATGACAGAAAAACCTAATGCCAAAATAATTATCACTGGACTGTTACCGCGTGATGTGCATCCTGCTGGGTATCGTCGACACAAAATCTGCGCTGTGAATGGCAAGCTGGAACAGTGGTGCCAGAACCCCTCTCATCAAAATATTTATTTCCTGAAGCCTGATGATGACTGGGTGCTGCCAAATGGCACATTGAACACACAGCTGTTCCACACTGACAACCTACACTTGGTCAAAGCTGGAAATGAGAAATTTGCGAAATCAATCTGTTGCAAGATTAGGGAACTAACATCAAGGCAAATCCATCCACATCCACCAATCACATCCACAAATTCACCTACGCACCCAGAAATATCCTCAAAGCCATCTCCACCAATCATCATGGCCACACCCACAAAATCATATGCATCTGCAACCACAGCCATACCAATTCCACCAAAAACCTCACTCACAAAACCATCTCTTCATTCATCCATATCCACAAAATCATATCCATCTAAAATCACATCTACAGTACGACAACCAGCTAAGGCCACATCAGCAAGATCATCTCCACCAAAGAACAAATTCACTAAACCACCTCCACCAAAGACAACATTCACTAAACCACCTCCACCAAAGAACAAATTCACTAAACCACCTCCATCAAAGACAACATTCACTAAACCACCTCCACCAAAGAACAAATTCACTAAACCACCTCCATCAAAGACAACATTCACTAAACCATCTCCAGTTCACATCCCACCCCAACAAAACGCACACCCACCAAAGACCACAACTGCAAAACCATCTCCACCTAAGATCATACCTCCTAAATCACATACTTCAAAGACCATAGCAGCAAAACCATCTCCACAAAAGACCACTTTCACAAAACCACATCCACCTAAGTCATCACCAAAATCCATAAAGCCATCTCTACACCAAACCAAACCCATAAAACCACTTTCAAACACAAACAAAAAACCATACTCATACCCATGCAAAAGAAAAACCACAAAAACATCTCCATGCACAAACACATACACAAAACATCCTGGTACACAGCCACAAAAACATAATCAATCATCATCACAGGAACAGCCACATCCACTTAAACAGCCACAAAAACACACAACTTCTCATGCACAAACACACACACCAAAAGATGCAGACCCACAAAAGCTTATACAACAATTTCTAAATTTTCTTTTAACTGGGGTGTATATATTAGGATTAGTTTTTATATTTTTGGCTTTGAATTGGGAAAAAGGGGTGGGTGGGCTAGGATATTTTGAAGGGAATCAGAAATCATGGGGTGGTATGCAAGTTGTGGGAGGGAGATTAATTAGATTTAATTTTTGCAAAATGACAGGGATAGTAAATAACTCTGACCAACTGATAAGACAAGTATCTATTGATACTGGCTCCATTGCTGTTTTCCAAAACAAAACATCCCTTTCAAATAAAGTCCCAAGTTTAAGAAAGCTTTGTCAATTAGCACTGCCTATTCTTGGGTTTTTTATTCGGATTTGTGGCCGTTGGTTCTGCAGACACGTTATGGTTGGATGTAGTCTAGATAGAAATCTGAAGCATCTTTTTAAAAGAAAAAGACTAACAGGCTGGTCTCCTAAACAGAGACAGCTATGTTGGTCAAGTTTGGTGTTGACCTTTCTGATGGTCTTCACATATGAGAAAGAAAACAAAAACCCTTACCATTTCATGAAGAATCAGCAAAAATATGATCTATTTACATATGAGAGCTTATCTATGATTGGCCATATTAGATCTGACTGCATGCAGGAACAGTTATCTGTCTGGGCACTTTCTGACTTAAAATATAGAAACAACAAATCTTTTATAAAATTCCTTATGTTGCTGTCAGGTGATATTCATCTCCACCCAGGTCCCTCTAAAATCTGCCAGACCTGTAACAAATTAGTGCGAAAGGGCCTCCCATGCACACAATGTAATTTTTGGGTTCATAAAAGGTGCGATCAGATATCTGATACAAAATTTGCAACTCTCTCCAGGTTAGATAAAAATGAGTACTGCTACACCTGTTTATCTTGCACGAACAACGTGAAGGTCAATCTTTGGCAAGAGCTACCATTTGCCAATGAAGGTTCTGCTGATGACCCATTGCATGATTTATTTGAGGAACAACCATCAAATACCGAAAATGGTGATGAAACCAACCAACTACCACCAGAGGACTGTATATGGAATCCATTCAGAAAAAGAGGCTTGCACTTTCTTCACCTTAACATTAATAGCTTACTGCCTAAAATTGATGAATTACGCCTTATTGCAAAGAACTCCAATGCTGCAATAATTGGAATCACAGAATCAAAACTTGACAAAACCATATTGGACAATGAAGTCAAAATAAATGGTTATGAACTAAAAAGAGCTGACAGAAACAGGCAAGGTGGGGGTGTTGCTTGCTACATCAGAAAAGATTTGTCTTTCAATGTAAGAGAGAATTTTTCAGTAGATCTCGAAAATATATTTTTTGACTTACTTTTACCGAAATCAAAACCAATCCTCATTGGCATCATTTACAGGCCGCCTGACTCTAGTGGTTTCCTTGAAAAACTCAACGCAGCCATTTCAAAAACAGAAAATTTTGATAGTCAAGAAGTTTTTATCCTGGGGGACTTGAATATTGACCTGACAAACAGCAAACAGAGTAATTCAAATGGGATTAAACGCTACAAAGAATTCTGCTCCCTTCACGGGCTGGTTCAACTGATCCAAGAACCAACCCGCATAACTGAAAAATCTCAGACTTTGTTAGACCATATAATTTCTAATTCAGGCAAAAAAGTTTCCCAGTGCGGTGTCCTAAATTTGGGTGTATCTGACCACCAGATGATCTACTGTACAAGGAAAAGTACTAGGACTAAAAGTTTTGGTCATAAATACATTAAAATCCGCTCAATGAAAAATTACACTAAAGAAGCCTTTCTGAAAAATCTCCGACTGATCAAATTTCCAAAATATCTTGAGTTTATTGATATAAACGCTGCATATTCTCATTTCATACAAGTGATTATTTCTGTAATCGATGAATTAGCTCCATTAAAAGAGATTCGTATAAGAAATAGCACTCAAGAATGGATGGATGAGGAAGTCCTTGAGGGGATCAGGATTCGAGACAAGCTGCTGTCAAAATTTAGGAAGACAAAAAGTCACACAGACCATGTCAATTTCAGAAAAGCCCGAAACAATGTTTTGTCCCTTATAAAAAAGAAAAAGAAAACTTGTGTTGTAGGGAAATTAAACGAAAATATTGGCAAGCCAAAGGAATTATGGAAAAGCCTAAAATCATTGGGACTACCTTCCAAACATGACCATGGACTACCTGGACTACCTGGAGTGCTTGCATCATCCAGAAGTGCGTTCACTTTCAATCTTCGACAGCCATTCTTCAAAATCACTAGAATTGTTCTCAGTGCTGTTGCTCCTTTGACATCTGATTTTGAACACAACATCGTTGTTTGCGTTGCAAAAGTCCTCTGCAAATGCTCCCCCTCCGTGACTGATGACAACTGTTGCTGACTACTGCTGTTCACTGCTTGTTGAGTGGAAGTTTCTTGTTTCTTTGTTTCATCGTTAGCTTGCTTTCCACTGCTCCTGTTACCCATGCTATGTAGCAACTTGCTGTGTGTTTCCTGACATCCATGAATATCACACACTCTACTTCGAGTACATTTATTGCCACTGTGGTCATCACCAAGGCATCGAAAACACAGTTTGAATTGCTTTGCCACATTCCATCGCTGTCGAATGTCCATGCTTCGAAAAGCATCACATGCCCAAACACCATGTCTACCATTGCAAACTTTGCACAGTCGCTGCTTACCATACTTCCTATGAGTGACGCCTGATTTACCCAATTGAAAGTGATTCACTTGTTGTCTGTCTTCAGTAGCACCAAAGAATGTGGTTTTCTTCTCTCCCGCAAAGTCTCTTGATCCACTACTTCTTCTGTCACTTGATACGCCATGCACTGTCTCTCTTGCAACTGTGTAGAATTCGGCTTCTTGAATCACCCACATCTTCAGAGTCTCAACGCATTCTCTTCTTCGATTCTCAAAGATCCATCGATTGTCTTGGGTCAGCAGTGTTTCTGGAAGTTTCTTCAGTAGCTTGATGTAGAGAGATCCATTCCCCAATTCGTCATGACGTCCACTCTCCAGTAGATTCACCACCAAGACACCAAGTAGATCTGCAAACTTCTCGATGTCTTTTGAACATCCATCTCTCACTGGCTTGAAGTTGTCCAAGTCTTCCAAGTGAATTGCGATTTCCCTCCTCTTTCCACCAAATTTTCGCTCCAACCTGTCCTTTGCAGCTTCATATGCAGCTCCAGAAAAGCCAAGATTCTCGATCGCTTCCAGTGCAACGCCAGATAGATATTGTCTCAACTGCAGTAGCTTGTATTCAGGGGTCACAGGAGCTCTATCAATGCAGGCCAGAAATGCAGCTTTCCAGTTCTCATACTTTCGCTTATCGCCAGAGAAAACGGGGATTGCAACACGTTGCAGTTGTCTCCACATGTCTTGACCAAGTAACTCTTCGTATGAATATCGCTCAGATCGTCTGTGTTCACCACCAAATCTGACTGACTGTTGCAGTTGCTGCGAATGCTCCTCTGGGGTCATTGGAAACTGACTTCTTCTAGGGCCACTACCAGCATTGAATGCCTTGTGCTGTAGCTCTTCTTGTCGCTTAGCATCGTTGTGAAATTGAGAAGAATCACACCTCGCTTCCTTTCGATACTCTTGTGGGTTGTAAGATCCCGCTGTCTTGCTCGATTCTGCTTCTCTTCGTTCATCCAGATACTCCTGTGCTCTGTTGTGTGCCTCTTCAAATTCTTGCACCAGTTGCTCCATTTCCTGAGTGACTTTCTGCCTTGCCCTTCCATTCTTCTGCCATTGATAGTGCTCTGACAATGCAATCATGATCTTCATTACCCTTTCTTGTGTGTTGTCCAATTTTGCTTGCCCATCTCGAACCTGACGTCTGCTCGGTAGATCCATTTCTTCGACCAGTTCTAACCGAGGGGCAAATCACTTGTCAAAATAGCGTACGTGACTTTTGTGATTTTAAAATCACATGTTTTTCTTCTATGATTTTTTAACGATTTTAGGGATTTTTTTGTTATTTTTTGTGTGATTTTTCAGTAATTTCTCAGTGATTTGTGACTTTTTGTGCTTTTTGCAGGTGATTTATTTGTGATTTTGTGATTTTTTTATGTGATGTTTTTGTGATTTCAAGAAAGGTGTACGAAAAAAAATCAGTGATTTGCCCCTCGGTTCTAACAACTGCTTTCTTGCTAGTGTGAACGCCGATTTTGCCTTCCCCTTTTCTTGCTTTAAGCTTTCCAGACTGTCTTCCAAATCCTCCACTTCTTCCCGTCTCCCGATTCCATCTTCTGTCCTTACTTCTTCGCCCGTGTTTGAAGCCATACTTCTCGTCAGTTGGCCTTCCTTTATCCAAGTGTGTCCACGGCAAAACTACCCTCTGCTACCAAATGTTTGGAAGACCGTCCCGGAGTTTCGATCCTATCAGCCCGAAGGCTAAAAACCAACTATCAAACTACGAATACGAACCCTATTTATGCTATTCTAACGACGTAAACAACTACGATATATTGCCACTCACTTTATTGTCCATTACGCAAGAGATTAATCAGTAATGTCCTCAAAGGAATCATTGACACTTTCTAATTGTCCAACTTAACGCAAAACAACTTGCATGGCAAAAACACCTTTTGTCTGATTCAGCGTAAACAACTCTAACGAAAAACAACCTTGCGTAAACAACCCTTGTTTCGAACTGCGTAAACAAGTTTTTGAAAAACAAGTATTGTTCAAACTAATAATTGGGGAATTAACTGTATCTCATATTGTCTCCTGAACACAAAATGCTGTATCCATACTAGTTGGATAAAAAAAATTAACTACTACCCTCGCCATTCTAGACATCCGTAATATACTAGCTGAGCCAATAGAAAACAAAAAATTTCTCCTGTTGCATATTCCTTGACTCTGCAAATGCTTTGATGCAGTAGACCATGAAGTCTTGATTAGCAACCGTGAACATTATGGTATCAGACGAATTGCTTTAGACTGGTTTCGTTCTTGTGTGATGGACAGAATACAACGTGAATATGAAGGTGGACAACTTTCCCATTCGCTTAGTAATACCATCCTTTTCTTCTCCAATCCAAACCTCAATGTCATAGAAGATATAATAGATGCAGAGTGAGGAAAAATTTTAGATTGGCTTATTGCTAACAAACTCATTTTAAATACCAAGAAGTATAATGTTTGCAGGTACACTTAAGACAACGAAAACCGTCGTGCAAAATAAGCCTATATATAAGCAATAAACAGGGATCATGCAAAATCTTTGGTGTCCTAATCAACAAAGATATCTCCTGTCAATACTGCATTCATCAAATCAATATGAAAGTCGAGAAGAGTCTTGGCATTACGGCCATACATCGTGTTTTAGATTGTTTAAAGTTAGCAGGTACTGTTGACACATATATCAGGGGTGGCCATGTCGTCATGGGGGCAGTGTATCTAGTTGTGACTCAAAAGTTGACCTTTTCTGTAAATGCTGGTCAGCCCTGTCCTCAGACGTCTTAATTATTGCTCCTCGGCTTTCAATCGATTGCCCCTTTTCCAGCTATTTTTGACAATTTGTCGCTGGGACAGGTTTGAAAAAAAACTGGTTGCACTGGCATATGTCAGGATGGACCTCTTGTGCTAAATGGCAACGCATAGCTCATATTTCAACTATTTATGGACATCTTCTGGCTTATTCCTCAAATAACGGATAAAAAAGTATTTGCGGCCGCTGTTGTGAAATTCTTGCCCCGTCTTGTGGTTTATTTGAGTGATATATTTGGACATGTAAACAAAGTGGGTGAAATTCGCAGTTATTTGGGACAGCGATAGGACCGCCACACATGTGGTCTACATACCTTAATTTGCAAGATGAAACATAACTGGGAGATGTTGCCAACAAGTCATTTTCTAGAATTGTTTGTGAAACCTATCCAATGGTCAGAAAACGACGGAAGAATGCAGTGTACTCTAGGAGGGTTTCCAGGAAGAAGCTTGATCTGCTTTGGATTGGCTGAAACAAAATCTAATTGTAGCAAATGCAGAAAGATTTCACGCACTCCTTATTCGAAAGGATCAAACAAATACCAGTGGACAAGATTAGAGCATCCAAGGCCAACTGATAAAGTCTCAAAAAATACTTTTTCTATTCATTAATAATGGATAAAAATCTAATTAACTTGAATATATAAATGCTGTACCGCTCCTGGTGTAAGAAGACTAAAGGTCATCTGGCCTTCACCAATAATACCACTTACAATTTCTAAATACAACTTCAAAACTAGAAAAAGCAGCAATACAAGGGACAATACGAAGCAAAACAAATAGAGAAGTACCACAAAATTAGATAAAGAAAAGAAAGGACTGGCAATTACACACGAGACCCAAACCATGCTATGGGTCTAGCCATTTTATATCATAGACTTCTGTCACTTTTGTACCATCACATCACAACTGGACGGCACGATGACGACGGAAGTAAAGCATTATGGGAGCATTTGGATGGTTTGGTGTGGAACTGTATAGAAGGTAGGAAGGATAGCTGCTAGATGATTGCATTATATCAATTTTATTTAATGTTGATCCAGAGGTACTGACATTCAACACAAACAAAAGGGCAAAGAAACTCCATCCCTCACCTAGGCAGCACGCTAGCACCCCAAATCAATTTAACCTGTTTGATTTTCAATGTACTCAATTGTTGCCTCAATAATTATACTCTTGTCAATCATACTCATATCAGAACTGCCATAAAGAACAAGCTGCACAAGATTTCTGAATCCAGGTTTGCGATATCAATACCCGACGCTTCCGTAACAGTGCAAAAGAGGTCCTCTCGCAATAGATAAAAAGCGGGGTAGTGCAGGAGATAATGCTCATTGTCCTCAATAGCCACACAAGAGTTACATATAGGTCTAAAAACACTTAAAATTGTGGTGAAATTTGTGCGCATTCAGATCACTGAATTGTATATTATTAGAATTATAACCAAGCTTCGGGTGCAATTCAGCACCAACTTCCTTCACCTCAATATTAATAGTCTATTGCCTAAAATTGATGAATTGCGCCTCATTGCCAAAAACTCCAATGCTGCTGTCATTGGAATTACAGAATCAAAACTTGATAAAACTATATTTGACAGTGAAGTTAACATTGATGGATACGAACTGAAAAGATCTGACAGAAATAGGCAAGGTGGGGGTGTTGCTTGCTATATCAGAAAAGACTTGTCTTTCAATCTAAGAGAGAACTTTTCACCAGATGTAGAAAACATATTTTTTGATTTACTTCTGCCAAAAGCCAAACCAATCCTAGTTGGCATCCTTTACAGACCGCCTAGTTCAAGTGGTTTTCTTAAGAAACTCGATTTAGCCATTTCCAAAACAGAAAATTTTGATAATCAGGAAGTTTTTATCTTGGGGGATTTGAATATTGACCTGATGAGCAGCAGAGGGAGCAAATCCAATGGGATCAAGCGCTACAAGGAATTCTGCTCCCTTCATGGACTTAGGCAACTGATCCAAGAAGCAACACACATAACTGAAACATCTGAAACTCTGTTAGATCATATAATTTCTAATTCAACTCAAAAAGTTTCCCAGCATGGTGTTCTCAACTTAGGCCTATCTGACCACCAAATGATCTACTGTACAAGGAAAAGTACTAGAGCCAAAAATTATGATCATAAATACATCAAAATCCGTTCAATGAAAAATTACAGTAGAGAACTTTTTCTGAACAAACACAAATTACTTAAATTCCCAAGTTACTCTGAGTTTATTGACATCAATGCTGCTTATTCTCACTTCTTACAATTAATTAGTTCCGTCATTGATGAGATAGCTCCTATGAAGGAGATTCGCGTGAGAGGCAACACTCAGGAATGGATGGATGAGGAAGTTCTTGAAGGGATCAGGATTCGAAACAAGCTGCTTTCCAAATTTAAAAGGACAAAAACTCATACGGACCATGTCAATTTCAGAAAAGCCCGGAATAATGTCTTATCACTTATAAAAAAAGAAGAAGAAAAATTACATTGTTGGAAAACTGAATGAAAATATTGGCAAGCCAAAAGAATTATGGAAAAGCCTAAAATCACTTGGTCTGCCTTCCAAACAAGATAAACCCTCAAAGATTTGCCTAAAAACAGATGGCGAACACTGTTTCGATGATAAAATCAACTCAAACGTTTTTAAGAATTTCTTCTCAAATTTGGCTACAGAGCTTGTCAAGAAGCTACCAAACCCACCTCGTAGATTCGGCATAGAAAGTGTTAAAGGTCTAATATCACCATTTCTGAAAATTTGTAATATGGACATTCTATCATCGCTGAATTCGATACCATCACTCAAATCGTGATATTTTGACAAGAAGTGCCCCTAAAAGCCCCTGAAAGATGGGGTGGTCTGAAAAATTACCGCGCAAAGAAAGAGACTGGGTCGAGTGTTTGTGACGTAACAACAGGAACCACGCCACGCGCAAGTATCCAATGCTTTATTGAGGAATTTTGAAGCGTGTGGATAAACCGTGGGAACAAACTAAGTAGATCTTCAAAAATGTCGCAAACATTGTCTGAATCATCTTGGAAATAGAAAGATGCGTGGTATTCTGCTACAACGTCGAAGAATATGTTGCTGAAGAAAAAGGCGATGCAGCAACAGTGAGCAATGGCCGTAGTACGGCAAACTTCACATTGTGCTTAGACCCAGCTTTGCACATAAAAGATCTATGTCAAGATGGCACTGTTGCCGACAAGGAATGGATAAACAAATGACTAAAGCATGCTAAAATGACAAGAAACCCACAACTGATTTTAATATGAAGGCTCTTACTTCATATTAAAATGATTCAAACAGTTTTCCCCTCTTTCAAATAAATGGCGATGAGATCGAATCCACGGGTAATACAAAATATCTTGGGGTTTCAAATCGACCCGTCATTAAACTGGAAAGAGCAAATCAACGTTGCTATCGGGAAGATTTCAAGAGGAATAGGAATGCTCAAGTATTCTAAGAGATATCTTTCGCTGCAAACCATACAAAGGATGTACTTCAGCATAGTTGATTCGCACTTTAGATACTGCTGCTCTGTCTGGGGTTGTGCTGGTGATACTACACTAAGAAAATTGCAAAAGCTACAAAATCGGGCAGCTCGTGTCGTGATAAACAGTCCCTTCGACCATACATCGCTGCCATTAATATCAAAACTAGGGTGGTTAACAGTTAAAGAAATGATTGACTTTGAGACAGCCTGCATGGTATATAAAGCCTTGCATGGGCTTGCACCTCACTATATGAATTCGATGTTTCATAAATTGTCCGAGTCTTGTAATCGGACTTTACGTAATACCAGCACTGACCTCAGGATTCCTTTGTATAAAACCTCAAATGGGCAGCGGAGCTTTTCGTATCGAGGAGTTACTGTTTGGAACCAATTAAGCCTTGAAATCAAAACTGCTCCTTCGCTAGCTGCTTTCAAAACGAAATTAAAATCTTTTTTGAAAGATCAAAGAGGTTGATGATCGAAATCTACTTCAGCCACATGCTTTGACTTCAGAGTCCCCTTTCTTTTTGAAAACTTTCTTTTTCTTATATATTGGATTTTAATGCCGATAATTATTCATGTAATTAAGAAAGTTAGGGTTTTAAAGCAGGGCACATTGTAAAACAGTAGATATCCATAGTTACTGAATGTATTTATCCTGTTGAAATAAATGAAAATGAAAATGAAAATACTTCAGTTTGCAGCGGCAATGCTGAGTTCGCGGCCAAATAATAAGATTCACCACGGGTTCTCCAAGAACAAGCCAAAATTTATGCCTCTACGAAACGGCACAGAGTTCCTCAACGCTTCCCAACATTCCACTTTGCCCTCCTCAAAAGCACTTCTGCAGATGATAAGACATCACTAAACTCAATGTATGAGTTGTAATTCCTATAAAAATTTTCATTGATAAATCGTCAACACTCTTGTCCTTGGGAACTCTCATGATCGAAAGCCAGATCGCACAAGATCATGACCTGCCCATAATAACCGCAAATTTTAGTGTAAGATATATTAACATTTGACACCATTCGAAAGAAGATTCTTTGAGCTATTCATACTTGATTATTGTTTCCTTCAGCTTTCAATGTTACCCCGGAGAATTCTCTCTTCTCTGCGGAACGCCAGATATAGTCTTTAGGGAAACGGTTCTTGTATTGAAGGGAAAGCTTTCACCTGGCCCAGAGTCTGGCCTATGTGATTATCCTGTACGTTTAGCGCGACTTTTAGGCTAGCTTTAAACCCCGATGTCATCTGATGTCAAACTTCTTCTGTATGACAACTCAATCCCGGGAACAGAGGTACACTGTATCGATCTCTTCTTGTATGAAAAAGAAATGCTTCGCGCAAATGACGGAGTGCTTCTTTTCGGTTCATTTTGCCTTCTCTCTCTCATCTCTGTGTAAGTTCCGTCACTTCTTCCTTCGTTCCTTCGCTTCAGGCTTGTCATCTCCGAAGAAGCCAGTTTATGGACTGAAATACCCAACTCTTTGTCATCGGTAATTGCTGCAACCATAAACCATACATCTCTCAGGCATGGCTGAAAAACAGTTTTGCGGGAAGAAACAAGAATGCAACCTTGTAGTAGTGTTTTCAATGAAGGCCTGTGCTGTGATTCTTTCGTGCGTTCCTGCCGTGACGTTGCAGCGCTCGTTACCAGTCTTCTTTTCTCTGCGCGGTAATTTTGAAAAATTTCCGCAAATTCGCAACTTTGGGGGGCTTTTAGGGGCACTTGTAGGCAAAATATTGCGATTTGAGTGATGCTATCGAATTCAGCTGTCAGAGGACGTCCGTATTACAACTTATCGAAAATGGTGATATTAGACCTTTAAAGAATGCTACAAGAAGCTCAATCTTGGCAGTGAAAAATTCAAACTTCATCACACCAACCATGATAATGTTTTGAAACTCCTAGAAGGGATAAATCCTGCAAAAGCAGCAGGATCTGATAATCTTGCAGGGAAATTCCTCAAGGATGGTGCATCAATATTGGCAACACCAATGACGGAGCTATGTAATCTTTCAATTTCCCTAGCACGCTTTCCAGATGATTGCAAACAAGCGAAACTGAAACCTCTCTTTAAAAAGGGAAGCAAAGATGAACCAAAGAATTATCGACCAATCTCACTTCTGCCGCAAATTTCTAAAGTGATTGAAAAAATTGTCCACGAACAGATACAAGATTACCTCGATAAAAACAAAATTCTCTATCGCTACCAGTCCGGCTTTCGTCCTCACCACTCAACTGACACATGTTTATCTTATCTAAGTGACAAAATCGTACAGAAATTTGAAAATAGTATGTTTACGGGTATGATATTAATAGATCTACAAAAAGCATTTGACACAATCGACCATGAAATTTTTCTCGAAAAAATGAAGCACCTTGGCTTTGCTGATTCAGTCATATTTTGCTTTCGATCATACCTAACAAACCCAACTTTCTTCGTAAACATAGGAAAAGATTTCTCATCACCTGGTGAATCATCATGTGGTGTTCCACAAGGCTCCATACTTGGCCCGCTCATTTTTCTCTTATATGTAAATGACATGCCACAGGCAGTGGACTGTGACCTGTTTCTCTATGCAGATGACTCCTGCCTCGTATTTGGAGACAATAACGTCAATGAAATAGAAAAACGATTGAATAGTAATTTCAACTCTCTTTGCGACTGGTTTGTTGATAACAAACTAAGCATTCATTTCGGAGAGGACAAAACAAAATCGATACTTTTTGGTAGAAAAAATAAACTTCCCGACAGAAAAAAACTGGACATCAGAAGAGGTGACATCAAAATCAAACAATACACCTCAGTCACGTATCTGGGCTGTATTCTTGATGAGAATCTGTCTGGCGAATCAATGGCTACCAGGATCCTCGGTAAAATCAACGGCAGGCTCAGATTTCTTTACAGAAAGCAACATTTTCTTGACTTCTCCCTTCGCAGATTGCTAGCAAACGCTCTAATTCAGCCCCATTTTGACTATGCAAGCAGTGCTTGGTTTCCATTATTAAATAAAAGATTAACCAAAAGAATTCATACTGCTCAAAATAAATGCATCAGGTTTTGTTTGAATCTGAATAACAGAGCACATATAGGAATAAAAGAATTCAAAAATATAAATTGGCTCCCTACGAAAGAAAGATTTGAACAATGTACAACTGCAAAGGTTTTCAAATTTTTTGATAATTCAGCCCCATCTTACATGTCTGAGATGTTCTTACCGGTTGGCCAGAGTCGCATAACTCGTAGATCTAAAAACAAATTGAATCAACCTTTCCGAAAGAGTAGCATAGGACAAAATTGTCTCTCATATCTCGGACCCAAATTGTGGAACAATCTATCATCAGAACTTAAATCTGCAAAGAACATCGACAGTTTCAAACATAAGATCAAAGATATCTTCAACGATCTCCAAAATCAAGATGATAGCCCCTACATATACTATTGAAAACGCAAAATTCGCCTATGAAAATGGAATAATTATTTTTTTTAAGAGATCCTTTTTTTTCCGGAACAAATTTCTTTTTTATTTTTATAACACCTCCGGAGGGACCATTATGGAAACAAGGTTTTATTGACCTTTTTAATGATATCCCTGCCATTTTTAACCTGGGGTGTTGTTAAACTTCATTTTTAACTCTTTGCTTGTAAATATTGTATTCCTGTAATTAGATCACTTTCCTTTTATTAATTTATATTGTAATTTTAATTTTGATGGCAAATTATACATACATACATACATTCAGCGGTGTGAAGAAACTGTCAAATTACTGGGTATTCAACTACAGGGTGTCCCAAGATACATGTACGTCGTTCAAATGGCTACTGTGGAGGAGCGATAGATTAAACTTTCTCGCTTTCCAAAGTTTTGAATAGACAAGATCTCAATTTGGAGTTTGGTACTGAGCTTTAACTAATCTGACAAAAAATTCGATGATTTATTAAGAAATACAGTCAAAGTTAGTGGTAAAGACCACAAGATTTTTTCTTCGTACTTAACCTTATAACTTGAATCTTAGCATCAAATGGACTGAAACTTGACAGTTATGTAAGGAAACACATTTAGGAGTAATTAATGACCACATAAATCAAGAATATTAACCAGGCGTCCTGCTGATGGCAGTATTGTTTGATTAAAACGATTTTGTCATTCTTGAGAAGCAAGATATCTGATGGACGCATATCATGGCCTGCAGCACATGCTGCACATCAGCGTTTCTAGCAACCCTAGATTTGTTCAACATTCTTCGTTATCAGAGAATCCAACTTTTGGCTAGCTGTTTCACTCATAAACCAAGCTAGGTCAGTATTTTTTCAATCAATTTCTCTGATTTTATTACAGTGGAGAATAACTGACTGAAGTTTAATTTTTTGTTTGCAAGATATTGCAAAACACTCGCACTTACATTGTTTTAACTGTGGAAGCTTTCGCCTCATTTTTGAGGCCTCATCAGCAACCAAACGCCGGTTATGCTCAACTTAGTTTTCGTGTGCTGATTGCTCCTTACATTCCCTAGAATTATCATTCTGATGTTTATCTGGGTTATGTTTTTTATCTTATAGTTTTTAGTTTCTTGTTTTTATGGGGAGGGGGTCTAACTCGATTAGTTAACCTATTTGGAGGGCTCCTCCTAAGTTAATCTACCCTAAATACAATCATGTAATGTGCCCTTGTTTTACTTAGTTTTAGTTTGTAGTACTGTAGTTGTTTTACTTCATTTATGGTATTAAAACGTAGTTAATTGTATCGTTTTTTGTTTAGAATTGTATTTAGGATGGATGAATAATTCAATGAAGACTGAAAAATGATTACTGTTCGATAATTCATCAATAGCACTTAGAGTAATGAATCCTCTGGTTTGATGCATACAATAACTTCGCTTTCTGGCTCCACAAATCAGCAACCACTGATCAGATCAACTCAAACTCGGTGCCAGCCTGTAAGTTGAAGTCCTTCCATGAAAAAATCTTGAAAAGGAGAAATTGGATTTATGGCTGCTCCGCAGCAACCATTTAAACAGCGCCCATGTTTTTGGAACATCCATTTGATTATCAGTTAAATTTTGAACTGCGCATCGTGAACTTTGCTGAAAAACTGCAGCACAACTACATGTTTTGAAAAGACTCAAAAAGCCCATTGTATAAGAAGAAAGGAAAATTCTCGTCCTAAGCTTTGTATACTCGAATATTGATTACTCCTCTTTTGTATGGTATTTCTCATCAGTTAAATCTGTGCAAAAATATAAAATATTCAGAAACGGCTTAGATTTGTATCATCACCATACATCTTACAGCGATTTACTTGGGAAATGAGAAACATGTACAATGCAGGTTTCCCGTCTGAGAGTTCTCTGCATTGAGATCTTTAAGACTTTAGTCAAAATCCTTGTTCAAAATTAGATCCTCTACACACTCATCACGAAACCCAAATGGCTGACAACATTATAGACTAAATCAAGTCAACAATCATTTAGACCCCAAATCTGGAATTGACTATCAAATGAAATGAAATCCGCTAAAAATCGATAGTTTCAAACGTATGATGAGATTGTAGAATGGCCAAAGCTGTAAATGCAATGCCTGCCAGTTTGCCTCTGAAAGTTTGTTTTTACGTATTGATTTGTAAAACACTGTAAATAGTAATCATGTAAGACATGTTTATGGAGAGAGAGAAATGTTGGAATGTCAGCTCTCATGGAGAGAGAGAAATGTTGTTAAACGCTTTGAATGGCATTTTGATACATCATCATCCGCGTGATGTAAAACACTGTAAAACATCATGTAGTCTGTAAATACTATTCACGTACACGTATCAATATTACAATTAAACTATCTGTTTAGATTTTAATCAATTTGGATTAGTTTGCTTGTACATATGAAATTATATGTGGTAAGCTAGATGTACATTATCGATATGAAATAAGTGAACAACATCAATAGCAACAAAAAAGAAAGTTTTTAATTTGGTGCTGACCAGCTATGACTTCGAAACTTAGCATTTTTAAAGCAGTGTCCACGGACCTCGTTCACAATCGCGTTGGTTTTTTAGTTCTCACAACAAAGGTGGGGGAAACATGATTTAAAAAATTTGATCGGCCATGCTATTTGGTGTACATAAACCAAAGTTTGCTAAATCGAAAATACAAATTTCTTTCACTTCATCTCCACAGAAAATTTCATGATTGAAAAGGAAAAAAATATTTTACAACAAATATTTTCCACTTACCTCCTCCTCTTGAAATTTCTTGAAATGCTTCAATGTGTCGTACCTCCCTATTGCAATACATGCATCATAAATAGCAGGAATCGATGCATTCATATCCGTGCATTCATATAATTTAAAAAGTTGCATGACTGGTTCATCTTTTCCTGTTAAGAGCTGGGCACGGTATATATCTATATGAAGCTGTGCGGCAAGGTGAGGCCAATAAGAAGACATTCTGTTAGGTTGAAGTAAACATGACAGTTCGTATCGCGTACGAAGGTCAAAGTCTTCCATTGATGTTTGCTTCCACTTTACTGAAAAGGAGAGAGAGAAATGTTGTTAAACGCTTTGAATGGCATTCTGATACATCATCATCCGCGTGTTTCAAGTCCATTCTTCTGTCTTTGGCATTGTACTTCCGGAACACCCCTTTCCGATTTCAGTTATATCAAATGTGTATTTTGTTACCAACCCCAAGTCAACAACAGTTACTGAAGAAGAAGAATATTGAAACGTTTATACAAGTTCTAGTATAATCCTGAAAAACTCTTAAAAAATTTTACAAGCTTAGGTGAATTGTGTTTTGAATTCCCGCTAATCGTTTGCTTGTATACCAAGGTAGACTGCACATTTCTTTTATAGATACAAAATGTGTTAGAATAAATTTTTAATTAGCGTTAACATTGCAGAAACAGTTGCAACATTGTATTATAGTTGATGTATGCTTTTAACTAACAGGATCAAAATCGATATTTTAAAAAAGTTCATTTTGATTTTCAGGTGCCTGAATCAAAATGTAACATACAACGTTTTTGACGGTAGCTTGGAGACACTTCTTACACACAATCAGGTATTTCAGACAACTGATTGGCCAATTCCAAAGCCTCACCACAGTACCGACAAATGACGAGAGAAAGTGAACATATGTTTTTGAAGTCAATAAGTTTCAGGTTTACTTTCATTTGCTCTTTTCATATTTGCTTTTTCCTTAGCTGGGATAATCACCACTGGCAGTATTGCATCTACAATAAAACATGAAAGTATACCGGGTGTCCCAAAAAAAGTATCCGGATTTGGTCGACCCTAGCGATAAGAATATAGCGTGAATCAATCCGAAATTATTTTCAAAACATACCTTGATAGCCAACTTGAACATAGATACCTCGTTTGTTGAATTCGGTGCACTGAGAGTGAAGATATCAATCTTCAAAGGACAAATTTGCCTCCACCTCCAAACCAGAGCTTTGGCGCTTTGGCCTAAGCAAATTCTTGAAGCTCTATGAATGAAATCAACAAAATTTGAAGACGGCACAACAGATGTGTTTTCCATAATACAGTTCATGTGAGACCTATCGTCAAGGGAGCCCCGAAATCAGCTTCATTCATCTTAATATCGACAATTTATTTAACACTTACTATTTACCGGTGAAGTACTCCCTTGAGCATCAACACACTTTTGACATCGTCGAATCATTCCTTGAAAAGAATTTGTTATCAGACCTCTCGAGATCAGGTTGATCATCGCGCATCTTCGAAGCTGATTTCCCGGGTGGGTCATAATCAAGAGAGGAGATATCTTTTGGCCCCCAAAAGATCTCCAGACCTTCCTGTCGTGGCCCCCGAGAGATCTAATAAACAATTCTTTTCAAGGAATGATTCGACGATTTCAAAAGTGTATTGATGCTCAATCACCGGTGAATAGTATTTGTAAAATAAATCGTCGATATTGAGATGAATGAAGCTGATTTCGGAGCTCCCTTGACAATAGGTCTCACATAAACTGTATTTTGTAAAACCCATCTGTTGTGCCGTCCTCAGATTTTGTTGATTTTATTTACAGAGCTTCAAGAATTCGCTTAGGCCAAAGCGCCAAAGCTTTGGTTTGGAGGTGGAGGCAAATTTGTCCTTTGAAGATCGATATCTTCACTCTCAGTGCACCGAATTCAACAAACGAGGTATCTATGTTCAAGTAGGCTATCGAGGTATGTTTTGAAAATCATTTCGGTTTGATTCACGCTATATTCTTATCGCTAGGGTGGACCAAATCCGGATACTTTCTTTGGGACACCCGGTAGATAATTTCTCTACGAACTGAACGAATAAGTTGGGAATTGGCAATTTTAAACAGATGAACACTGAATGTCTATTTTCTTGATACTCAAATGTAAGTGGAATGATCGGAAAGAATCTGAAATAATTCTGAAACAACACTTGAAAATGTATGTAACGAGTAAACAAGAGCTGACATTATCGGAAATACACTTTTGGTTCTCAGCAAATCCCATCGACGCTGAAAGGACTAAACAGCTACAAAAAATAAAGGATTTAAGATATCTACAAACTTGCAATCATTGACGGTCAAAATGTACGATTTCGAATATATCTGTTTTGTTTGAGCAGGTCAGAGAGGAAAGGAGAGTGGGAAGTAGTCACATGTTCATAGCCAGGGCATGTAAATTAGGATAAACTATTCTGATGAATAGCTTAAGCCAATATGGGATACCGAAAACTCCGAAGGAATGGGTGTATTGATCTTGATTTGAACGGTTGTGTGCCAACCAAACATAGAACTTTTCACCGGGCTACAGGAGCTGGCTACAGGAGCTTCTTCCGTCCAAACCACAATCGACTTGTTTAGACAACTGAAATTAGTAAATATCCCTCTTTTGATACCCAGTACTAGGAACAAAAGGGGTGAACAAGATTAAAAACGGCACATCTCCGTCGGATAAAAATACTCAGTACCCTCACTCCGGGAGCGAGATTTTTCTGAAATATGGTTCTGCATTTTGATTAAGAAATTGATGAATGTTTTTCAAATAACAATGTCAAGTGCTGGTAACCTCTACAAATTCACTCCATTTCACGTAAATGTGAAACTAGTCATATCCTATGGTTAAAAGAAGCGCTTAGACGATGACGCGAAAGGTGATGATAAGGAGCATTTAACCAAGATGTTGCACGTTCTGAATACAAATTTTTGCGGATCCTGCAGGATTTCAATTGAAATGTGCAGTACATCTTTGCAAAAACTTCTTTATCGCAATATTTGACGTAATCGTCTGTTATATTTAGCTTGGGGAGGGTTCAAAATCACTGTCGGATGAAAAAATAAAAAGGTCCAAAACTGATATTGAACAATTACAAAAGGTTCTAAGACAATGTAGGCAACAAATATGAAGCGATTCAAGGCCTTTAACGGCTGACATGAAGTAAAAATTGTCAATGATGCACGGATGAGACGCTGGCTGGTACACTTTGGCCCGAACTAGAGTATCCTTAAAGTTTTTAGCCCTTCTGAACGAAACAAAAATTCTATCCTTAAAAATAAGTCGATGTTCATTGTCAACAAAGAGTGCATTCAAACATTTTTTCAAAATATCGTAAACTTTATGAAATGCTGGATGGAATGTTAAAACCAGTAATAATAATAATAATAATAATAATAATAATAATAATAATAATAATAATAATAATAATAATAATAATAATAATAATAATAATAATAATAATATTATTATATCAAGGATAAATTATTAATATCAAGGATAAAATTTTTGTTTCGTTCAGAAGGGCCAAAAATTTCAAGGATAAACTGGTTCGGGCCAAAGTTTACCAACCAACAGATGAACAAGCTGAAAAGGGCACTTTTAAATGTAATGGCCGTAGAAGCTGTCAAATTTGTGCACTTATTGTGGAAGGGGGGAAATTTCGGAATTTTAATGACTCGCGATCTTTTACAATCTCCTCTGGTGCTTATCATTGCAACTCAGAAAATGTGGTCTACTTGTTGCAATGTGATTGCTGCAACAAAAAATATGTGGGCAGCACTAAAACCAAATTTCGCCAACGATTCAATGTATACAAGTCATACTTTCGTACTTATGCACGCAAACACAATGAGGGCAGTCTTGGCAGGGGCAAAGCGGTACCACAGGCGGGTTTCTTTGGGCATTTTTTCAGTGAAGGCCATCAGGGTGTTTTTTCGGTTAGCATAAAAATCATTGATGGGGCTGCAGATGTTTACTCACTTCGAAGGAAGGAGTTATTTTGGCAATACAAATTGGGAAAATTTGCAACCAATGGCCTAAATGAGAGAGCGGCTGATATTGAATTGGATATGTTTGCCTGTGGAACCGCCTAAATCCGGTCATTACATTTAACAAGTTTATGGCTTTCTCTTGGGGCATGCTTCCTTCCGTATTTCGTGTCGAGGTGCACGTGGTGTCAGGGTGGAATTCCCTGTCATGCCATCTAGGGATTCAGCAAGTTAAGCAAATCCCAGGAGAATCGTTGGGAGGCATGCTTCTTGCTTGGCTTGAGACTTAACATACAAAGAGCTTCCATTCTGATGTCGCAAACATAAAGATAAAAGGACTGGCTACAAAATATCTTTTTTCTAATGGCAAGCTTTCGCTTGCATGAAATACTATAGTGATCTAGGTGTTTACTTTAGTGGTCTGGGTGTTTTGTTTGGCATGTTTTTAAAGGGGGCTCGAGGGAATTTTATCATCATTTTATGCAAATGTTATTTTGTAGGTTTTAGCGTATAAATACTTGGCTGTTCTGTGGATTGTAAACACTGATGAAGATTTAATATCGAAACGTTTGATTTTAAACAGTCTTTCTTTTTATTTATCGTTTTCTGTCTTCTTTGATGGTGGTTTATTTTAATTATTTAATAATAATAATAATAATAATAATAATAATAATAATAATAATAATAATAATAATGATAATAATAATAATAATAATAATAATATGTAAATTATTTTACATATAATATTTTTACAAATAATAATATGTAAATTATTTTACATTAAAATCAATTGAATTCTAGTGACACATCCCTACGTTTCTCTGGACTTCACATTAAACGACCAGCATTCATTTCATTTATGCATAAGAAGTTGAGCCAACATCACAATTTGCAGCAAATTGTTTGTTCTTTTCTCATTGAAGCTGAACAGCAATTTCAACACAGACGAGATCTTGTTTAGTTTGATCTTGAAGTTCCCATTTCACTAATAACTTCAATGAGGGGTATGAGGATGCCACTTGGATGAGTTTAAAGTATTTGACTTCTACTCCAGGCTTCAGTGGGCAAGTCAGTCCTGAAACTTTACAGCCATCATCTCCAGTAATTGGGAATGGCACAGGGATACCAGCGATAATACCATGTACAATTGCTTTGACTGAAGTAACTTGTGCCTTTGGTTTGAATGTTACTGAGATAGTGCTGTTACCTCCTTTGTGTAGAATGCAGGGACTTTCTTTGCATGGGTCGACAAAGACATTGGTCACAACACCATTGACACTTCCACAATCTTTATACTTGACCACCTTGCAGGTTGCGAAACTAAAAGATGAGGCTACAAGCGCGCAGAGAAGCTTCATTTTAGTATCTTGGTGTTGGTTGCCTGCTTCTTTCCTCCTTTCGCTTGCTGCAGTGCAAAGAAAATTTTAGAGGCATATAATAATCTATATTAATATTTTATGAAGCAAATTTTGTTGCACGTAAAACTCGAGCACAGTTGAACCAATCCCCGCGAAACTTTCCAGATATCTTGGTCTACACTGTACCTAACGCAATAGAGATTTTGTTTTTTTCAAATTCACCCTAAATGCGGGGTAATGGGGCAAAGCGGCAAAGTCAAAGGATCGAGGGACTCCCCTTACGAAATGGAGGCTACAGAAAGCGAGGAAAGCGAGGAACGGGATAAAACAGGACTTGCAGGAATTAGTGGAAATAGTTGATAACTTGAATAATGCTGAACTAATCCTCACGAAACTTTCCAAATAAATCTTTTTCTTCCCGCTAGATACTTCAATAAATATCTTTTTCTTAGGGAAGGGCCAGATAAGACCTTAAGGTGCCTCAACGATAGGGGGTTTCCACTGCAAAGAGAGAGAAAACACAAAACACAAAACTTGATATTGTTCTTTGCTTTGCCTCTAATCTGAAAAACTGTGCGGTGAATGGCAAGGAAACTGACTCATTCATTTCAAAGAATCAACGATCTGTTTAGTCACCCATTTGGATAAGGACGATAAAGATTTGGCTGGTGGAAATCCCACAGCAATTTCTTATTTCCAAATTAAAAGGCTCAATTTAACTTTTCCAGCTCAAAGTTCCTTATTTCTTTGGTCATTTGAATTGATCAATTTCTTATAGAGTTCCCTTTACAAAGATACGTTCATTTATTCAGTTGAATAAGGCTTTGGCCTTGGTGAAGTCCAACTATAAAGGTCTGTTTTTTATTTCAAAAGAAGAGGAAAGACTTCCCATTGATCTCCTTAAGTCTCAATTGTATTTTGAGTGGGCACTGAATGTTTCGGGGTAAATTCCTTAGAAATATTTTTCAAAGTTTACAAAAAGGCCTAGGCCTATGGGCTACAAGAATTTCTTTGTAAGAAAATGAGATTTTCAGCCTACTGAAAGTTTCTTTAACTGATCAGATTTCCAAGGTCCATGACAGTTCTGATGGACTGACGGGGCTACTGTGCCTAGGGAGGTTACTGAAATGGAAGCAGGCTTCACAGCTACACCAGAAAGACGGGTTGGCAACTGCCAGGTGATACTCTCCACATATGTTAAGTCCTGAAGTAAGCCCCCTTTGGGCCTATTTTGCAAAAACAATTTGGGGTGAGGGCTTATTCGAGGGAGAGGGGCTTATCTAGCAGCAACCAAAAATCTTACCAGCACTACGCGTATCTCTTTTATGAGAAACTAACAATCTGGGCCAGTACTGAATGTTCCTTAAATTATCAGATTCTTAGTGCTCGAAGTTTGTTATGAGTTTCTTAAATGTTTCATAGCAGTCTTCGTATTCACTTCCTGTTCTCTCATGAACATTTAAAAACAATGTTTTTGAAGCTTTTCCAGTGTTTAGATACTATAATTAAGTACCTACTGAGGAATATTAGACAGGAAACAAGCGAAAGTAAAGTAAACGGTGTTAAGGATTCTTGAGCTATATTTTCCCAGACTGGGTTTCTCCATGTTTGTGTTCTCAGAATTGAGTTCTTACAAGCAGTTTCTTATAAAACTAGAAATAACGATTGTCAGTGAGTGCTGCGCAGCGTATTGGTTGCACAGGTCCATTCCCTGGTTCCGCAGTTTACACTCACTGAATTGTGATGCATGACAAATCGGTATATTGGCTTTGGGTCAATGAACAACACGAGAACAAATATGTGACGTTAATGCTCTTTTGTTGCCAATACAAGTGAATTCCAGCCATTCCGATGCCATTTCAAAAGCCGCTGACGGAATGCCCTTTGCAAATTTGTTGAAAACAGACCTGCAAGCATGGACAATCGATCGCCCACCGAAGCCACTGCGCAGGAACAGATGGCTGCTTCGCAGCAAAAATCTATGTACTCTTTCCCTTACTCGAGGCGGGTCAGTATGCGCAAACAGCAGATTTCATGGGATTTATTGTTTTTGAGGCAATACCCAAGACTGAGTAAGTCGAAAAAACAAGAAGAAAGTCAGCTAAAGAAGAGAATCAAATGTATTCACTAAAATAAAAAACAATTTTAACAGACAGCAGCGTTCCCCACGGGGGCTTTCTGGCTCGGGGTATATTTAAAAAAAAATACCTGCGTCTCATTCAAGGGGCGCCTTTTAGAAGGTGCGGGCTTATTCAAGGACTTACGGCAGGATTTGCATTGCAAAACGTTTCCCATGTTCACCCTGGGAATCCCTGCGTAGGCTCCCTCATAATAACTTTCTTTTCATGTTGCAGTTGTAATCACAGACAGCCTCATGTTTCCGTAGTAGACACAGTAACAAAAGTCAGAGTTGCGAAGCCTTGATACTATAATTAAGTACCTACTGAGGAATATTAGACAGGAAACAAGCGAAAGTAAAATAAACGGTGTTAAGGATTCTTGAGCTATATTTTCCCAGACTGGGTTTCTCCATTTTTGTGTTCTCAGAATTGAGTTTCTTACAAGCAGTTTCTTATAAACTAGAAATAACGATTGTCAGTGAGTCCTGTGCATGGTTGCACAGGTCCATTCCCTGGTTCCGCAGTTTACACTCATTGAATTGTAACAGGAGAACAGAGATGTGACGTAAATGTTGTTTTGTTGCCAATAAAAGTGAATTCCAACCATTCTGATGCCATTTCAAAAGCCGCTGACGGAATGCCCTTTGCAAGAATCAATCGCCCAGCGAAACCTCTGCGCAGAAATAGATGGCTGCTTCGCAGCAAACATACATGTTCTCTTTCCCCTTGCTCGAGGCGGGTTAGTATGTACAAACAGCAGATATAATGGGATTTATTGTTTTTGAGGTAATACCCAAGACTGAGTAAGTTGAAAAAAACAAGAAGAAAGTCAGCTGAAGAAGAGAATCAAAAGTATTAACTAAAATAAGAAAGTATTCGAAAAAACAAGAAGAAAGTCAGCTAAAGAAGAGAATCAAATGTATTCACTAAAATAAAAAACAATTTTAACAGACAGCAGCGTTCCCCACGGGGGCTTTCTGGCTAGGGGTATATTTAAAAAAAAATACCTTCGGGTGGGGGGTCTCATTCAAGGGGCGCCTTTTAGAAGGTGGGGGCTTATTCAAGGACTTACGGTAAAGTTTGCATTACAAAACGTTTCCCATATTCACCCTGGGAATCCCTGTGTAGGCTCGCTCATGATAACTTCCTTTTCGTGTTGCAGTTGTAATCACAGACAGCCTCATGTTTCCGTAGTTGACACAGTAACTAAAGTTAGAGTTGCGGAGCCTTGATCTCTAATGTGCTCCATTGTAAATTTTAAGAATACAGTCGGGATACTTCACAGGAATAGTATATAGCCCGGAGTCTCTTTGCTTAGATAAAGAGTTTCTTATTTGTTTGGTCATCTAAGGGTTCATGAATTTCTTATATAGTTTCCTATACAAAGATATGTGTCCATTCATTCATTAGAGTCGATTATTGTGAGGTTTCAGGGTATCATTTTCTCACAAAGTGTTAGTAGCACGTTGTTCTAGAACCATTTGCCACCAAGGGGATATATTCATAAGAAAGTGTTATTTCAATGTTAATCGCTTAAGTTCATATGTTTCGAGGAAATTTTTCCCGAATCCTTACAGAGTAGCAATGGCAAGGCAAGACTATATTTTGGAGGAAAATCTGCAAATGGATAGAAAGGTTACTGGGCATAGCCTGCTTCGTCAAAATGAATGTCAGTGAATTACAACGACTTCAGGAAGGGGTAATAGCATGTGTAGGACAGGAATTGTTGGAATGACATCCTAGAATGAAATTAAGGTGAAATTTGCCTCTGATTTACGCAGATTGGTGGTGCGAAAAATATGGAAGATGGGGAGAAGGTTACAAGAAAGCTTATTCAGAAAAGGTTCTGTTAATGTTTGGATCTCGATTCAATAAATAAAAGAGGAAACGAGAAGCATAGCAACAGAGAGATTAGGGTCTGTGATTTTAAAAAGTAAAAATAGTAGATATTTAAAGGAAAACTTAGGTAATTTCTCGATGTAAATAGTAGCATTCTTGTATGCCTCAATAGATTGTTGCAAGTGTTAGGAGACGCAGGAGACGCCATTGAATTCATGGAATAGTAAAAGCGACCAAGAGAAGAAAATAGCTGTAAAGTACATGGAAGTAAAGGGAGAGAGACGTCAGAAAAATGGCTAAAGTACAGTTTATATCAATTGAAAGCAGCAATGCGGCCTATATGCAATTTAAATCGGATTTATGTGAGCAACTATATTTGAAATTATAAAAGGGGCTGTCGAGCAATAGAGGGAGAAGCAGGAATCGGGAATAGTATGAAGCTATCTTGGAAAAAGACCTGTCCAAACGGCAGAGGCGGAGCCAGACGGAAAATTGTGAGGGGGTAAAAGTCCAACATTTCCCGACTGGCGGGGGGGGGGGTAAAAGGGTATACCGAGACATTTTCATTGCATTATTCAACTGTAGTTATTACTCACTTTCTCAAAAGTGAGGGTGTATTTACTCCCTCATACCCTCCGCTGGCTTTGCCACTGCCTAACGGTGGCTATGATTAAAAGAAAATGGAAGATGTAGCAGAACGGTGCTCCAATTGAGCAATTGAGCCATGGTTTAGATACCTGAAACTGAGCGAAAAGAGTCCTTTCAGAACTATTAAAAGAGGAGTAGAGAAGAAAATGGAAATGATTCAATTCACAGTGAGTGCAGGATGAGAAGAATATTAAAAACGTTGCGATAGTTAAGTTTCTGAGGTAGATAACACCTAGAATTGTGCTTTGAAGGGACCGCTTTCTGAGTTAGAGGAAGCAAAAGGAGAATAAAGGGGTTCATGGAAGTGGCATAGTAGAATACCTATAGAAATGAATTTACACGACTTGAGTGATTGTAGCACATTTTGCACGCGAAATGTTGCTATCTGAAGGACAGCTTAAGTATGAAATATGAGAAAGTACTAATAAGATGAAGGAAAAGAACAAAAAAATTGGCATAAAAGATTTCTGTTGAGTTTGAAATGTTGCAAGCACAACGGGAAGAGGCATGTAAATAGGAAAATGTTACAAAGACTGCAATGGATCTTTACTTAGTATATGCTTTGAAGTATTAGACTGCGTTCACACGATGCCGGCACATTTTGAAAACAGTGAAAAATGTGACGGTAGCAAAATTTGAGCTAGCGTTCACACGATGCCGGAACAATTTGAAAACGGTACAAATTTGACGGTAAACAACTCATTACAAAATTTTGATGCCAAAGAAATGTACCTATTTCTTAATAATCGATGGGTTTTGTTCTAAAAGCGTCGAAAAATGCTCTGTTTTCATCATTTTCGAGTGTTAACACGATGCCGTTACCAAAATGTGCTGGTTACAGTTCCGTTTTCAAATCTACCGTTTTCAAAATCTGCCGGCAAAAAATGTGCCGTTTTCGTGTGAACGGGAGGCCTATCCGTCACATTTTCACCGTTTTCAAAATGTGCCGGCATCGTGTGAACGCAGTCTTAGGTCCTACTTGAGTTTTCCCTTAAGACTTTTCACCCATGGATTGTAGTGAATTCTATACAAAGATCCGAAAAGTTTTCGACACCTTTACTTGGCGAGCGGATGAATTTGACAAGCCAAAAAACTTGGTTGATGCATAACTATAAATACCTTTGCATAAGAAAGTATCAACCTTTCCCTTTCCTGTTAAATGTATTTCTACGTTGTAGTGCAATCCTTTAAAGCACTGTTTTGTCAAGAACAGTGCATTACAGAAACAAAGAAACAAAAGCACATAACATAATGTCAACACCCCATTATGTCCTCCCCCCTTTCTTTCATCTCTAAGGCTACAGAAAGAATCTTGAAATGCTGCGGCATTTCTATAGGAGGACCTCATCCATTGAGTCAGTTGTCAATGCTGAGAATGATAGAATTTGCTTCCTTTACTGTACCGTATAGCCTCCGCAATTTAAAACACTAATCGAGCGTGGTATGATCATATGAACATCAAGGTTGAAATCATCGTAGTTCAATAAATGTTACCCTGGGTACCAGACTCCATCTCTTAGGGAGTCTGGTACCCAAGTTACAAACATTTAGGGCGATGGTTGATATTTGATATATATATTTGATATTTGATTTTTGATATTTGATTTTATTAAGGATGGTTGCCCTTCAACAGAGTTGTTTTACAAGGGGCCCTCCACTTAAAAACATTACTTACAATATACAATACCGAATAAAAAGAAAAATTACAATATAAAAACCATGATATAAAAACCTAATACAAAATTTACAAAATCTAATTTAAAAGAAAAAGAGAAAGACCTAAATAGATTTTTTAAAACTATTCAGGGAACATGCCTGTTTAGTATCGGCAGGAAGGTCATTCCAAAGCATTTGCTCCTTGATAGGAAAAACATTTTTGCCCATTACTTGACTTTTTCATGGGTAGTCTTAAATCCGTCTCTGAATTACGCAGTACATAGGAAGAGCACTTTAAGTTTCGGGTGAAAAGGTCACACAAGTATTGGGGAGCCAGTTCATGCAGGGACTTGAAGACCATTGTTTTAGATTCGCTGGCGACGAATTTTGATAGCCTTTTGATAGCCTTTTGATAACTGTTGATAGCTGTTGATAGCCTTTTGTGTTTAATATAAGTTGAAGGAGTAAATAGAATGGGTATATCTATAATTTTGCCTTGAAAGGAAGGGGTTTATTAGGCAAGGGACGTTATAGCGCGGGACTGAACAGAGTTGCTCTTTCCTTTCGTAATCGTAATGAAAGCAGAGTACGACGGCGGGCCAGCGCGGCGCCGCAGGCGACGCGCGGCAAGCCTAGTAATAATAATAATAATAATAATAATAATAATAATAATAATAATAATAATAATAATAATAATAATAATAATAATAATAATAATAATAATAATAATAATAATAATGATAATAATAATAATAATAATAATAATAATAATAATAATAATAATAATAATAATAATAAATTCTCGTATGATTTGACTTTAAACGAAACAAAGGTTAGTGTCTCTTCGTCAAATATGTGCCTAGCACCGTCCAGATGAAACGTTGTCACTGTTTGTGAACTTGTTTACAGCGATTCTTCCAGATGATATTGCTACTAATCATGTTCGAAACTCCACACCATTTCATCGTGGCTTTCGTGTCTTCGTGAGTCAGTCCAAGCTTCCGCAGATTTCCTCTAACATCTTTATGGACACATCCTAATGATCCAAAACACATCACATGATAATCAGTTGAGTATCCAGCTTGTACCAAAGCTGCCTTTAGGTCATGATACTTGTTTAGTTTCCCCCTATCTGATTGTTCCATGTACATGTCAAAGCAAACTGTAACTTCGATAATCTTGCAACCTTTCTGTCTAGTATCGACCATTATCAGATCTGGTTTTCTATGACTGATTGTGCGTAGTTCTTCTCTGAGCTCAGGAAATATTGTTTCCGCCATTTTGTTTGCAAAAAAATTTCCAACTAGGGTCTAATTTCTCTATTCTCATATGTATGGCATCTACTACCCGATCGTGCCTTCTAGAGTATAGGTAACTGAACTTACGACATGGGTTCATTAAATGAGCCACTGATTCACAACGGTAGTTGCAGAGAGTACAACTTTTTTCATGATCTTTGTTCCACATATGGATAACCTGGTTGCACGGAAGCTGGTTCATACGTGCTCTTAACGTGAATTTTACCAGACTATCTGACGACTTCCAACCATAATATATTTGGTGTGATATTTTTTTATCAATGTGCTCCATTGCTATAAAATTTCCTTGGATTTGAAGCTGCAAACAATGGTCTATGTCTAACTTTCTCAGCTCGCTTTCAATCTCTTGTCTTAATTTCTTCTTTGGAATCTCTCTGTCATTGACGATTACTTCGGCAATCTCATTCTTAAATATTATTGATCCTTGAAGTTTGCGTACGTGGAACAACAACTCAGGCCAGTCAGAACTACCCACATATGTTTTTGTTTTAGCTACCGGGTGAGTCAATAAAAACGCCCGGCGTTTGAAAAAACCCTGCTCCTTGAATATCAAAGCAATGATGTTGAAACCTGTCCTGTTTTATCCTCGATGTGTCAAATTAGGTTCAGTAATTTACCCGGCTTTAATCGGTCATTCCTTCCCGTCGAAATAGGAGATTTTATGCAAAAAGCCCCTTTCGAAAACCTGCAAAAACGAGCGAAAACAGCAAGCTAAATTTCCCTTTGCTCTCCTTCCTAGCAATAATGACTCCTGGATGTGCTCATGTATTTTGTCCTCATGGGAGAATGGAATCCCCATGAATAAGTTATTCACACTATGGGGAAGACTTTTCAACTATCCAAAACGAAAGTACGTGCTAAAGCATGCTGAAAGTCATCGCTGTGAGGTAAACACATTAGGGACTTTTGCTTGTAATTTTAGCACGCTTTTTAATGTTTCTCAAAGGGACTCATTTTGGAAAATAGGCTACGGAATCCGAACGGAATGACCGCTTTTAGTCAGGAAAATTTCTAAACATAATTGAACATGTTAGCAATTTAATCAGATATTGCGAAATATCGTTGCTTATATAGTCAGGGAGCAGTAGCCTTTCAAACATCGGGCGTTTTTTCTGACTCACCCGGTAGTCTGTGGTTTTCATCTAAGGAGTATCCCAGGAAATTTCTCTCTGCATCTGTTACGCTGACTCCCCTTGATTTCATGTCCAATTTTAGTGATTCTCTAGCGATATATCTAATGTTTTCTTCTTCATAATTCAACATTTTCATTAGGTTGGATATGCGTGCTGCTCTATAAACATGAGAAGGTCTCTTAATCCCTAGACCCCCATTCAATCTGTCAACAAACAATACTCTATCGCTACTCTTTGGATATAACTGAAATAGTGTTTTCACCGTGGAGATTACTTTATCATCCAAGTAATCCAATTGCTTTTCGTTCAATCTAGTGTTATCGAAATGATGTGAAATTTTTGCTAGTGCCATATTGTTTAAAGCACTCAACTTCAATGACAAAGGCAGTGTACATTTCTCGATCTTCCTTACCAGCTCCTGATAATCTGCAATGAAATTCTTTATGTGCTTGAAATCTTCGCCGGTAATATTGAGTGATTTTCCTAGGTACTTATAAGGCTCGTCCCTTTTCAAAGTTTCTATCGTTTCACCTTGTACCTTAATTGATGGTCTTTGATCACATTTCCCCTTGTACCAGTTATTTCCAGATCTTCTATCGTATAATAAAGCACATTTGGAACTTTTAACTTTCAACCCAGCTGCATTAAATAGCGGCTCGGAAGATCTAATCATTTCCAGAAGAATTTCATAGTTTGTCGTAATCATCACGATATCGTCTAATAATAATAATAATAATAATAATAATAATAATAATAATAATAATAATAATAATAATAATAATAATAATAATAATAATAATAATAATAATAATAATAATAATAATAATAATAATAATAATAATAATAATAATAACAATAATAATGATAATAATAATAATAATAATAATAATAATAATAATAATAATAATAATGATAATAATGATAATAATAATAATAATAATAATAATAACGAAAGGTGAATAATAATTACTAAAGTCGAATACTACGAAAGGTGAAGGTTTGCTACACCTTAAAGAATGGGGAGAAGTTGAATCATTTATTATTCATGGATGATTTGAAGTTGTTTGGCAAAAATGAAAATGAAGTTAACAGTCTTGTGTCAACTGTTCAGGTGTTTAGTGATGATATCAAGATGGAGTTTGGAGAAAAGAAGTGTGGGATAGTAATAATGCACAGAGGAGCCCTTGCAAAGACTAAGACCAATGGAATAGTGCTACCGTCAGGAGAAACTATAAAACATATTGATGAAGAGGGATACAAGTATCTTGGAATCTTAGAATTTGACAGCGTTAACGAGAAAGAGATGAAAGAAGCATTCGCAACGGAATATTTCCGAAGGGTTAAACTAGTCTGTAAGTGCAAGTTAAATGGAAAGAATAAAATCAATCCTCTAAATACATGGGCTATCTCACTTATGAGATATGGTGCAGGTATCCTTAACTGGCGAGTAAATGAACTTAATCAGATGGATCGAAAGACCAGGAAAATTCTTACAATCAATAAAGAGTTCCATCCTAAAAGTGATATCGACCGTCTATATGTACCAAGGAAAATGGGAGGCAGAGGACTGATCAGCTGCAAAAATTGTATCGCCTCTGAAGAGAACAATCTCGGGTGGTATGTTAAGAATAAAGTCGAGCCTCTTTTAATAGCTGTTAAAAGGCAAGGTACTATTAAGACTGATGATGCTATCGAGCCAAAAGATTACAAGAAACGTGAGAAAGAGAAACTCTATAATGCCTGGAAAGAAAAAAGAATGTATGGACAGTACCTACGAGATATGGATGGGAAGGATCTTCAGAACTCGTGGAAATGGCTTCGGTCAAGTGACCTGAAAGGATGCACCGAGGCATTAATTTGCAGTGCCCAAGAACAAGCACTAAGAACAAACAACATCAAACACTTTATTGATAAAAGTCAGGACTCCCCTCTCTGCAGAATGTGTGACCAGAGAAATGAAACAATCTCTCATATTGTTAGTGAGTGCACTGTTCTTGCCCAAAAAAGAATACTTGAAACGTCACAACAATGTGTGCCAGTACATCCATTGGAGATTATGTAAAAAGTTCGAGCTAGAGGCAACTAAAAATTGGTATGAGCACAAACCCGAAGGGTGTGTTGAGAATGAGAAAGTAAAATTACTTTGGGACTTTGTCATCCAATGTGATAGGGAAATTATTGCCAGAAAACCCGACATCATCTTAGTTGATAAGGAGAACAAACTAACTAAGATAATTGATGTTGCAATTCCAGGGGATGCGAGAGTTGTGGAGAAGGAAAGGGAAAAAATTGATAAGTATCGGCCATTGCGTGATGAAATAGCGAGACTCTGGAGCATGAGGAAAGTAGAGATTATATCAGTTGTTGTTGGTGCATTGGGAGCCGTCTCAAAACAATTTGAAGCATACGTTGAAGCGATAGGGATCAAGATGAATGTAGAACATGCACAAAAAACAGCCTTGTTAGGTAGTGCCAGGATATTACGTCTGGTATTAGGACATTAAAGGAAAAGGAGAAAGAAGTGTGATTCCCCAGATAGCGGGTAGCTATCCGAAATCGCACTAGTAGTACCAAAGCAATGCCAGCAAGCTTTGTGAATACAAACATTGAACATAATAATAATAATAATAATAATAATAATAATAATAATAATAATAATAATAATAATAATAATAATAATAATAATAATAATAATAATAATAACAATAATAATAATAATAATAATAATAATAATAATAATAATAAGTACAGTAATGGAAGGGAAAGATGTAGTCATACTATGGGATATGCCAATCCATACTGACAAAGAGATTACTGCAAACAGGCCCGATATAGTGATTAAAGACAAGAAAGAAAACAAATGTATTTTCATTGATATGTCTGTGCCATCTGAACGGAATGTCGCTAATAAAGAAACAGAAAAACTGTCAAAGTACAAAGACCTGGAAATAGAAGTAAACAAAATGTGGAACATGAAAACGACTACTGTCCCTGTTATCGTTGGAGCCCTTGGCCTTATCAGAAAGCGAATGAATGATCACGTGTCAAAGATCCCTGGAAGGATCTGCATCGAAGAAATCCAGAAGATTGTCTTGCTAGGAACATCACACATCCTGAGGAGAGCTCTATTTATAACCTGAGAAAAGACTGGACTTAAAGCCTCAGGACCATGGTTTGGTCTTGGCCTCGAATAGAAACGCACAAAAACTGAAAGACACAATAACAGTAATAATAATAATAATAATGGAACGTCTCCACTTTCGACTACCACATTTAACTGGCAAGCAATTCTATCGTGCAGTGATGACAAGTTTTTCAGCCAATAGCCTTGTACTCCGTCAGGCCCGGCTGCCTTCCAAATTGGTATTTTCCCCGTTTGCTTTCTTTCATCCATGCGTTCCAGCATGGATGACGTATGGAAGAACGGTATTATGTGTGAAGGACAGAAGTAAGGGAAATGCTGCGAGTAACTTCAGACCTATTTCATGCTTACCACTAATGTGGAAATTGCTAACGGGTATGCTGTCCGAGCAGCTGTACAAGCATGTAGATACTAATGATATGTTACCATCAGAACAGAAAGGCTGTCGTAAAGAGACACGCGGAACGAAGGATCAACTAACTACTCATTGATAGAATGGTACTTAAGAACTGTAAAAGAAGACACACCAACCTAGCTATGGCGTACGTGGATTATAAAAAGGCGTATGACATGATACCACACTCGTGGATACTAAAGAGTCTACAACTGGTTGGGGCAGCTGATAACATTGTGAACGTCCTTGAAAAGAGTATGACGAAATGGAAGATATAGTTGAACGCAGGAGATAAAGTATTAGGGGATGTCAACGTCAAACGTGGAATATTCCAAGGAGATAGCCTTTCGCCACTCCTATTTGTTATCTCTCTCATACCAATGTCACTAATTTTGAGAAAGATGAAAGCTGGATATAGTTTGGGAAAGAATCAGCCAAAATTAAATCACCTTCTATATATGGATGACTTAAAGCTATTTGGACAGAGTGAAAGAGACATAGAATCACTTGTAAATACAGTGCATAGATTTAGTTGTGACATTGGCATGCGATTCGGTATAGAAAAGTGCGGTGTAATTATCATGAAGCGTGGAAAGATGGTAACTTGTGATGGAATTGAACTACCGGATGGAGCGAAGATGAAAGGCGTCAGCGAAGAAGGTTACAAATACTTGGGTATAGTAGAACTAGATGGGATAAAGGAGAAAGAAATGAAAGAGAGATTCACGAAGGAATACAAGCGAAGCATTAAACTTATATTGAAGTTAAACTTGAACAGCAGGAATGCCATTTCAGCAATGAATATTTGGGCAGTAGCTGTGATGAGATATGGGGCTGGGATAGTGAAGTGGACGAAAGCGGAACTGGAGAAACTAGACAGACAGACACGGAAAATTATGACGATGAATGGAGCATTACATCCAAAAAGTGACGTCGATAGATTGTACGTTGCAAGACAGAGAGGTGGAAGGGGATTGCAAAGTGTATTAGAAACCATCCAGTCAGAGGAAAATAGCCTTAGATGGTATGTTAAAAACAGCCAAGAGCATTTATTAAAAGCAGTGCATAAACAACAGGAAATGAATACTGACATCATTAAGCCATCAGAGTATAAAGATCAAAGAAAAAAAGAAAGAGAAGTCAAGTGGCATGAAAAAGTAATGCATGGTCAGTTTTTCAGAGATACGGATGGGATAGTAGACAGGAAGAAATCATGGTTGTGGCTAAAAAATGGAGACTTGAAGAAAGGAACAGAAGCACTAATTATGGCAGCACAAGAACAAGCAATACGTACGAATTACGTTAAACATCATATCGACAAATCAAGAGATTCGCCGAGTTGCAGAATGTGTGGTGAGAAGGGGGAAACAGTGAGCCATATCATATGTGAATGTAGCAAATTAGCCCAGAAGGAATATAAGCGACGCCACGACAACGTAGCACGGATAGTTCACTGGGAGATTTGCAAGAAGTATCACCTACCCAGGGCTGAACAGTGGTACAATCATAAGCCAGAAGGCGTCACTGAAAATGAAAGCATTAAGGTACTGTGGGACTGTAACATAAACACAGATTACGAAATTGAGCATAGGCGACCAGACATTGTTGTCGTGCTGAAACCAGAAAAAGAGTGCTTAATCATTGACATAGCTGTACCAGGAGATACAAGGATAAAACAGAAGGAAAAAGAGAAAATTGAAAAGTATCAAGATCTAAAAAGAGAAATTGCAAGATTATGGTGCCTTCGAAAAGTAACTGTCATTCCAGTTGTAGTTGGTGCATTGGGATGTGTCACAAAAGAAGCAGAGCAATACATTGAGAAGATAGGAATCAAGATCAGGACTGAAGTGATACAGAAAACGGCATTGTTAGGAACTGCAAGAACATTGAGAAAGGTTCTCGAAACCTGAGGCTAGTTGTTCTAGCTTGCTTTCGGGACGAACTTACCAGGAACTTTTTTCTGCGATAAAAAGAACATAATAATAATAATAATAATAATAGTAATAATAATAATAATAATAATAATAATAATAATAATAATAATAATAATAATAATAATAATAATAATAATAATAATAATAATAATAATAATAATAATGATAATAATAATAATAATAATAATAATAATAATAATAATAATAATAATAATAATAATGGAAGACCATGAGAAGAGTTGAATAATAATAATAATAATAATAATTAGTTTTTAGCGGTTTTTAACTTGTTTAATTTTTGTAGGATTTTTATATGGAGGGCCCCTTGTAAATCAACCAGTTGGTTGAAGGGTCTCCCTCCCTAATAAAATAAATATGAAAATAAAATATGAAATAATAATAATGGAAGGAGATTGGTGTCTTTGAGGTGACAGAGCAGAGATTAGCAGATCAAGTTATGGCAATTTATACCGACCCCCAGAAACGTCATCTTACCTCAGCAAAGATTTTGATCCATTGTTTGATGATATGTTGACAACAGCAAATGCAGAACACAAGGAAGTCATACTCGCAGGGGACCTAAATTGTAATTATTCTAAGAAATCTGAATCGAAAAGTACAAAAGAAATAATAAAATCAAATGGCCTCAAGCAGATGATAAAAAGTGCAACTAGAATAACAAAGGAAACAGCAACTCTTATTGACATCATAGCTTGTAGTCATGGTGATCGTGTAGCGAAAGCCAGCGTTTATTCAAATGCAATCAGCGACCATGAACTTACGGGAATCATTCGAAAAATGAACTGCAAACGCTTTGTTCCGAGGCGTATCTTTACTCGTAACTATAAAAACTATGATGAGTCAAGCTTTAAAGCAGATGTAAGAAACATCCCCTGGGATAATGGTACTGGCCTGGATTTTAATTCTGAATGGAATAGCTTCAAGAATCAGTTGATGCAATGTGTAAATAAACACGCCCCGCTTGTTGAGAAAAAAGTGAGTGGGAGAGACTGTGATTGGCTCACCTCAGAAATTAAATCCAAAATAAGAGAACGCGATTTCTACCTCCGAAAAGCTAAGAGGATTGGGGCGGAGCTTGACTGGTCGACGTATCGGAGAACGAGGAACAAAGTGACGCTGATGATCAGAAAAAGCAAGGCAAATCACAGTCGAACCCTATTTCGAGAAAATATCAAGTCACCAAAAGAGTTTTGGAAGAAAATAAAACAGATTTATCCAAAAGAAAATAACAGTGCAAATGTAAAAATGTTCAAAATTGACGAAGAACCGGTCATAGATAAGCAAAAAATTAGCAATAGTTTTTGCTCATTTTTTACCAATGTAGCGTCGACATTGAAGGGTATCGTGTGTGACATAGGGGATAAGGCCTGGAATTACAAGCGTGAAAGTAATCTTAAAGCAAAGATAAATCCTGAAGGAAAAAAAAATTTTCAGTTTACAAGGGTAAAGGAAACTGATGTCTTGAAGATTCTCAAAAATCTCAATACTTCGAAAGCGGCTGGCATTGATAATCTACCACCAAAAATGTTAAAGGACGCCGCAGACGAGCTATCTGCCCCGTTGTGTAGCCTGATTAATAAAAGTTTGCAAGCGTCATTATTTCCTACATCAGAAAAATGTGGGAAAATCACTCCAGATTTAAATCGGGCAATCCGACATTGCTAGATAACTATAGGCCTATCACAGTAATTCCTGCTCTATCAAAAGTTATCGAGAAGATCATTTATAATCAACTGTCCCAGTACCTTGAATCAAATGGCCTGTTGTGCCCGCGTCAGTTTGGATTTAGACAAGGGAGATGTACTCAGCATGCAGTTACCTTACTGTCAGAAAAGGTTAGACAGAACATTGATAAAGGGCTATGTACTGGTGCTGTCTATATTGATTTTCGTAAAGCCTTCGACACAGTACGTCATGCAACCTTGCTGGAAAAATTGCCAAGTTATGGTATAGATGATGTGGAATTACAATGGATAGGTGATTATCTCTTTAATAGGAAACAAATCGTAATTTTTGATAATACCAGCTCATGTGAAGAAAACGTTACATGTGGTGTCCCACAAGGATCCATCCTGGGGCCCCTTCTTTTTGGGCTGATAATCAACGACATCCACATTCCGCTCACTGATGCTGACATTATATCATATGCCGACGATACTGTTTTATACTGTGCTGGAAAGAACGCAAACGAAATAGAACATTTACTTAACAATGAGCTGCAAAAAGTTGCAGGCTGGCTCGATGAAAACAACTTGGTCATTAATTTGAAAAAAGGAAAAACTGAGTTTGTGTTATATGGATCACATCAAAAGTTGTCCAAGCAGCCAAACGTGGAGATCAAGATCTACAATCAAACAATCCATGAGACAAAGTCATACAAGTACCTTGGTGTAGATTTTTTTTTTTTTTTACCACATAAAAGATCTCAACTACAACTAAGTTATTTAAATTTTCTATGGCTGCCATAGCTGGAAAGGACATGATGTCAGCGAGTTCCAACTACGGCAGCCACTTACAATAATTTCAAAATATATACAAACAATTTAAGAACAAAATAAGAAAACAACTCGACCGGGCGTCTCAGAAAGAAGACCCCCCACCAGATAGTCAAATAATCACCCAAGCATTATCAGAAAACTGTAGTATGCACTTCTACTACTCATGGTGCAAATGGGAGTGCTTCTTTACAAGACACCCGTTGCAATTACTACAAATAAACGAAAATGTTGCTGCCGTTTTGTGCTTAAGTTCAATCTGAAAACCTTTTCGTATCTTTGATGAAAGAAAATGTTGCTTCAAGGATTATTCGATTGATGATGACACTATTCTTTAAGTCTCCGAACAGAAGCAAGTCACACAAAGGTTTATCATCAAGATCGATATTTAAACCAGGGATTTCAGAGAGCCGATCAAAGAGATCTTGCCGCATCGAATCAAACTGCGGGCAGTGCAGGAGAAAGTGCTCGTTGTCTTCCATGTCATTACCACAAGCACAAAATGGAGTAAGGCTATCAAAGTTGTGTCTAAATTTATGCTCATTCAGCACACTAAACTTTAAACGCAGCTTTGTGAGTAATTTCACGCCTTCAATATCAGAAATATTGTAGACAGAATTTCCCTCCGGTCTTATGATTTTTAATAATTTGTTCTTGAACTGAGAAAGGGATATTGAATTTTTGATCTCTTCCCCAAGCAAATTCCACTCAAACAGGGTATTATGAAAGTAAGTATTGGAAAAGCGATTCGTTCTGGCAACATGTACTTCATAATCACGAGGGTGTCTAAGACCGTAGTTAAGTTCACGTTCGGGAGGGATTTCATTAAAAAGGTAGCCTGGTGATTGTGATTTCACTAAGTTAAAGAAATGGCATAGCCTCCTGTACCATCTTCTGTGATACAGACTTTCCCATCCTAATTCTTCGTACAATCTTTGCCTATTTGTACCTCTCCAAGCACCAGCAACAGCTAAAGCAGAGGTGTAGATTTGGATAACCATCTAAGCCTGCATCAACACTTTGACAATGTTTACAAAAAAAGCGTCAGCCAGAGTAAAGCTATTACCTCGTATTCGCGAAAAAGTCAGTCCTTATGTAGCAGAATCGATATATAAATCAATGATAAGACCACTACTGTTGTACTGCTACCCACTACAGCTTTCCCTACCCCAAGGAACAGTAAATAAGCTGCAGTATATACAAAACAGAGCAGCCAGAATTGTGAACCCAAGTGCAAAGATAACGACATGGGATAGTATTGAAAAAACACGAAACACAAGGGTTGTCATTGACGTTTTTAAATCATTGCATAATCTACTACCCGAAGACCTGAATGGTCACTTCAAAAGATGTGAGCATGAAATAAACACAAGAGGCCATGGCTCTTGTGTTGTTTTACCGAAAATGCGCACTGAAACTGGGAAAAAGTCGTTTGCGTACCAGGGAGCCCGCATTTTCAACCGACTCGAAAAAACAACCCGTGACGAAAAATCCATCTTGCTGTTTAAAGGGAAACTAAAACTATCGAAGTCTCTGTAGATGTCCAAGAAAACTTTTTTTTGACAATTATAAATTCTTATCCTAAAGTATACATTAAAGTATCTTCATTTTATTTTACTTTTTAGCTTGATTTTAACCAAAACTATTGTCAATAGGTAGGATTACAGGTCCTTGAATGATAACAGATAGTTTTACATCTGAACAAGTCAACCTGTTAAAATATTAGTTATTATTATTATTATTATGTTCTTTTTATCACAGAAAAAAGTTCCTGGTAAGTTCGTCCCGAAAGCAAGCTAGAACAACTAGCCTCAGGTTTCGAGAACCTTTCTCAATGTTCTTGCAGTTCCTAACAATGCCGTTTTCTGTATCACTTCAGTCCTGATCTTGATTCCTATCTTCTCAATGTATTGCTCTGCTTCTTTTGTGACACATCCCAATGCACCAACTACAACTAGAATGACAGTTACTTTTCGAAGGCACCATAATCTTGCAATTTCTCTTTTTAGATCTTGATACTTTTCAATTTTCTCTTTTTCCTTCTGTTTTATCCTTGTATCTCCTGGTACAGCTATGTCAATGATTAAGCACTCTTTTTCTGGTTTCAGCACGACAACAATGTCTGGTCGCCTATGCTCAATTTCGTAATCTGTGTTTATGTTACAGTCCCACAGTACCTTAATGCTTTCATTTTCAGTGACGCCTTCTGGCTTATGATTGTACCACTGTTCAGCCCTGGGTAGGTGATACTTCTTGCAAATCTCCCAGTGAACTATCCGTGCTACGTTGTCGTGGCGTCGCTTATATTCCTTCTGGGCTAATTTGCTACATTCACATATGATATGGCTCACTGTTTCCCCCTTCTCACCACACATTCTGCAACTCGGCGAATCTCTTGAATTGTCGATATGATGTTTAACGTAATTCGTACGTATTGCTTGTTCTTGTGCTGCCATAATCAGTGCTTCTGTTCCTTTCTTCAAGTCTCCATTTTTTAGCCACAACCATGATTTCTTCCTGCCTACTATCCCATCCGTATCTCTGAAAAACTGACCATGCATTACTTTTTCATGCCACTTGACTTCTCTTTCTTTTTTTCTTTGATCTTTATACTCTGATGGCTTAATGATGTCAGTATTCATTTCCTGTTGTTTATGCACTGCTTTTAATAATTGCTCTTGGCTGTTTTTAACATACCATCTAAGGCTATTTTCCTCTGACTGGATGGTTTCTAATACACTTTGCAATCCCCTTCCACCTCTCTGTCTTGCAACATACAATCTATCGACGTCACTTTTTGGATGTAATGCTCCGTTCATCGTCATTATTATTATTATTATTATTATTATTATTATTATTATTATTATTATTATTATTATTATTATTATGAAAATTCAACGCTCGTCCATTGACGGATTTAATGTTCTGAACATCTAGTGACAACAAGTCTCCTTAGATTTCCAGGACCTTTCGTAGTATTCTTGCAGTGTTCAGTAATACGGTGGTCTGCATTTGGTTGATGGCAATACTTGATTCAATCTGTTCCAATTGTTTCTGCAGTGTTTTAGGAATCGTCCCAAGAGCACCAATAACGATGGGTATAATCTTGGCTTTCATGTTCCAAAGCTTTTGCACTTCTCGTTTCAGATCTTGGTACTTCTCGATCTTCTCTCTTTCCTTTATTTCAATGCGATGATCAGAAGGTACAGCGAAGTCAACAATTAAACATAATTTTTTCTCCTTGTCGATAATCATCATATCTGGTCTCCTTGCCTCAACGATATGATCAGTTTGTACAGTGAAGTCCCAAAGGATCTTGAACTTCTCGTTTTCAGTAACTGGCTGGGGTTCATGTTCGTACCACTTATCAGTGGTTGCAAAACCTTTCTTTCGACAAAGATCCCAATGGATCGCCTTACCCATCCAGTCATGCCTTCTTTTATATTCCTTTTGGGCTAGTTTAGGGCATTCGCTTATGATATTATTATTATTATTATTATTATTATTATTATTATTATTATTATTATTATTATTATTATTATTATTATTATTATTATTATTATTATTATTATTATTATTATTAAGGTGAATGGGTGGCTTTCTGAGGTGGAAATAGAAGAGATCCATAGGAACATTAAAGATAAGCAGAATGTTACAAACGAAGAAGACGTGATTACGAATGAAAACCCAGACGTTGGAGTGAATGTCGTCCAGAAGGCGACAATGATGAAGGAATGAGTGAAATTTTGAATAGTAGTCTAAGCCATCGAGCAATCAGTGGGCAGAATCAGATAAATGAAACAGACATGAGTGATGAGCAACTGGAATTAGTAGCAGCAATAAGGGGAAAGCTATTAGAAGAGAATAAGTTACCATCACAAAATCTTAGAGCTGTAGATAGAAAGAAACTAAAAGAAGCAACGCAAGCAGTGAACAATGTGCTGAAGAAACTTGATACCAAAACATTAGCGAAACAAATAGATTGACATTGGCAGGAGCAAATGTTGTGGAAGACCTTCTGCAAGTAAAACGTAAACAAATACCGAGAAAAGAGCAGAACAAAGAACCATGGTGGAAGCGAAGAATAATGAAACAGATAATAGCACTGAGAAAAGATTTAAGTAGATTAGATCAGTGGCGGCGAAGCATTCTGAAAGATAAAGAAAAGATGGAATACTTGGAAGGAAAGTACCATGTAAAAGCCAAAGGAATGAATGTGGTCCTTGAAGAACTAAGACAGAGGGTAAAAGCAAAAACAGCAAGGATCAAGAGATACGAAGAGCGAAACAATGCTTTCATGCAGAACAGGCTTTTCCAAAGTAATCAAAAGAAACTGTTTGAAATGATCGATGGCTATGACAGAGAAAATGAAGTAAGGCCCGATGCTGACGAAAGCAAGAAATTTTGGAGTGAACTGTGGGATAAAAATGTGACTCATAATGAACACGCTGAGTGGTTGACCACCATGAAAAGAGAATATCAGAATGTCGGAATGCAACCAAACATCAATATCACAGAAGAAAAAGTGAAAACACAGATAAAAAAGATGCCAAAGTGGAAAGCTTGTGGACTCGATGGAGTTCATGGATATTGGTTGAAGGAGTTTACAAGTTAGCACTCCAGGATAGCAGAACAACTTGATGAATGCTTACAAACAGGACAGGTAGCTTCATGGATGACAAAAGGAAGAACGTCTTTGATTTTGAAAGACCAAAGCAAAAGAAATATTGTATCAAACTTCAGGCCAATAACCTGTTTACCAATGATGTGGAAGCTGTTAACGGGGATTATTGCCGAGGAAACATACCAGCATCTGCAAAGTAACGGGCTATTTCCAGAGGAGCAGAAAGGCTGCAAGAAGGAAAGCAGAGGTACTAAAGACCAACTCATGATAGATAAAGTGGTGTTGAAAAATTGCAGAAGGAGAATGACTAATCTATGCCTTTTTTGGATAGATTACAAGAAGGCGTATGATATGGTGCCCCACTCATGGCTGATGGAGTGTACTGCGATGCTTGGAGTAACACTGAATGTGAGGCGGATGTTGAGTAACTCAATGAAAATGTGGAAAGTTGAACTGACATCAGGAGGGCAAACACTAGGGGAAGTTAACATCAGGAGAGGGATTTTCCAGGGAGATAGCCTATCTCCCATTTTGTTTGTGATAGCCCTCATACCATTATCAAAAATTCTTCGAAAAATAAAGATGGAATATAGCTTAGGAAAGGACAGAGGAGAATTTAATCGTCTCCTCTTTATGGATGATTTGAAGCTTTACGGAAGAAATGTCAATGAGATAGATTCACTGATTCAGAGTGTAAGAATATTCAGCCAAGATATTGGTATGGAATTCGGAATTCAGAAATGCGCCATGTTGAAGATTGTTAGAGGAAAAATGGTAGAATGCGAAGGAATATCCTTGCCGAATGGAGAAAAGATAAGATCGTTGGAGAAAGGACAGGATTACAGGTATTTAGGTGTGTTACAGTGCGACACAATTAAGCACAAAGAAATGAAAGAATTACTGAGGAACGAATATTTTAGAAGGGTAAGGAAAATGCTAAAGTCAAGTTTGAACTCTGGAAATGTTATTCAGGTAATAAACTCGAGGGCAGTGTCAGTCATCAGGTATGGGGCAGGTATAGTTGATTGGACAAAGAACGAATTACAGGAAATGGATAGAAAAACCAGGAAATTGTTGACCATTTATCGAAGTATGCACCCCCAGGGTGATATAGATAGGCTGTATATGAAAAGAGTAGCAGGAGGCAGAGGACTACAGAGCGTTGAGGATACAGTTGAATTGGAAGAAGCAAGTTTGGCTTTTTATTTGGAGACTAAAGAAGAAGAACTGTTGAGAGAGGTCTCACGAGAACAAATTTTGGAATTCAATGGAAGCCCTCAGGACAAGAAGAAAACAATGTTAAAGGACAGACAAATGAAATACGAAAGTAAAAATCTACATGGAGTATTTGAAAGAAAAACGAAAGAAATAAAGGACAGTGTGGAGGGTTGGACTTGGTTGAAGAAAGGATACTTAAAAAAGGAGACAGAAGGGATGATAATGGCGGCCCAGGATCAGGCAATTAGGACAAGATGGGTTCAGAAAAATATCGATAGGATGGATATCACTGAAACTTGTAGGATGTGCGGAGACAAAGAAGAAACCATTAGCCATATTGTCTCTCAATGTAAACAATTAGCCCAGAAAGAATATAAAAGAAATACTTTATTTTAATAATATAATAAATACTTTATTGGATACATCATGCGTAGGAAGTCTTTTGTAAGATTGCTCTGGATCTATGCAATAAGTTTGCCCACTTTTAAAAGTTCCCGTACACAATGAAAATTTAGCATTCACTTTTTAAGCGCTAAAATGTCTTTCAGATATTGTCCAAAAAATGTATATACGTGAGTTCGTTACATGTTACCTCACATTCACATTTGTGTTAACCTTTGAAGGAAGTTGTAGAACAACGTCAGGAGCCAGTAAACCATCTCAGGGAGATGTTTCCGACAAGACCAGTAAGCGACATCGAAGAAGCACTTTCGTCCAGCGCTACACTCGAGTCTGCCGTTGATGATCTCCTGACAAGTGACAGTGGTGGTCCAAGCAATGTTAACGAGACAAGCAATGTAAACGAGGCACTTGGTAAGTTACTACTGACACTTATTACTAATTTATTGTAATATGTAACTTTATGATTGCAGGTACATTGAGAAGACGAGTGGCGAAACGAAGGGAAATAACGTACTTTTCATGTTGTTTTAGTAGGCACACGGGGGGGGGGGTTCTTCCATAGCAAAGGTACCTGGGGATGTGCCGCCCGCGAGGGTATACTTTTTCGGACTTCTAGTCTAGCCAAGGGTGTACTTTTTGGCAATTTTAGTCGAGTTAAGTCTAGGCAAGGATATGCTTTTTGGGAATTTTGGTCAAAGAGATGTCAAAACTCGGTAATTGTTGTAAAAAACCTAACTTTTTTTGGAATTTTGGTCCAGAAAATGCGAAAATTTGGCACGTTTTGCCTAGAAAATGCCAATTCAGAGCACTTCTGAAGGAAAAATTAGTCTAGCCAAGGGTATCATTTCCACAAAAATTGGTCTAGCCAACGGTTACATTTTGAAACTGTGGGCGGCACCCCCCTACCCGAAATTTAGCCGAGAACCCCCCCCCCCCCGTGAGTAGGCATTGTAGATTCTAGGTACTTACAAGGTTCATTAATGGAATTTGAGGATGCTATTTGCTGTTTAAATGATAGTTACTCTTGAGATCATAGTGTCTATTAGAGGAAGTTTCTTACATACTTGAGAGTAGGTTGTTGTTGTAGGTAATGCAATCTTGGTGAGATATGTATTCTTTGTCTTTTGTATTTTCTTAACGTTTGGACCATCTTCTCAATTCTGTGGCATTAAGGAAAGACGTCAACGAAACAATGAATTGACTATTATATTGTAGGTCGTTGACAATCATCTTTGCTGCGTTGATTTTCGCTGACCATAAGACTGCTATGCGTATGCAAAGGTCCTAAATTTCTATGTACTTGCATTTTGATTTAATTCCACCAAGTTCTGTTTTCTATTTCTGGTTTTGCAAATTTGGCATTTCCATTTTAGAAAATGACAATTTTTAGCTTGCTCTTATCGCATTTTGGTTTCCCTTTGGTTGCAGATGAAGTTGATGATCCAGGGGCAGACGTGGAGAGTTACTTTGAGAAGCGGCTTACTGGTCTACCACAACTCTTTGAAGTAGACAGGGTCAGTTACTGGCAGCAATCGTTTGTATTTTACAAGAAGGCTTGCGATCTCTCCAGACCCTTTCGGGTCAAGTTTCTCGGCGAAGAAGGAGTCGATGCCGGGGGACCAAGGAAGGAGTTCTGTCAAGACCTAGCGAATAAGATTGCAAGCATCGAGGTCAACCTTTTCGAGGGAGATCCAATTGGCTTGCTTCCAATGATGAAAGGAAGTGCCCTTCGATTAGGCCACTTGAAAATAGCTGGCAAAATCATCGCACATTCCATTGTTAATGGCGGAGTTGGTAAGTTGCAGTTAAGATGTACTTTAGTGGGTTGCGCTTTGATGGGCGGGTGAAATTTTGACCAACTATGTGAGATTTGATCAAAATCAATACCAAAAAGACACCCAAAAATTTACGTCTACTTGTGATCTTACTAGAGAAATACCCCAAAATATATTTTCTGCTCGAACAAAGGCACATCCGGCATCACCATATTTGGTAGTTACTCCCGCGGTTGCACTCGGGGCATATTTTTGCAAGAAACGTGTCTTGTTGCAACGATGTGGTTAGTCATTTCAAATGTAAAAAAACATATCTTAATGAGACTATAGATAGCATGTAAGCAAAGAGTCGTGTGAGGGACTTTAAGCTATGTAAACGAGCAATAACACGTTGTAACCACATGAATTAATGGGAACTGCGGTAGCTATGACATACTGATTAATTTACTCAACATTAGACGTCCAATGGTAGTGACTGGGTATTCATCTTAGACATACCTCCTTCTGTGGAACTTATAAGGATTTATTCTTTATTTCTCGGCGGCGAGGACTTACCAGATGTCGATTACGTAACTACTAGGGAATTTATTGATGCCGCTGTAGTATGGACTTGCTACAACTTTTAGCTAGTCTAGTTGCAGTACAAATGACCTTTCTATGAATGATAGAAATATTTATGTGCAGCTGAATAATCAAACCAGAAGAAGCTACAAAACTCGCTTGCTTCTTTTAATATTGCTTAGAAAACCTTCAATTTTGGTTCATTTCTTGTATGATGTAGTGCACTTGAACAAAACAAATTTATGAAGATCTAGAGTCAATGCTGACGATAGATTGATTGTTTTGTACCAGTCATCCCTACTACTGCCTAAACCATTGCGTTTTTTGCCGCTCAAATGAAGATCCATAATATTACAGCTCAAATTATGCGACTTAATATTATTCTGACATCATCTTATTCTGGCATAAGCCAGTCAAAGTCGCTGTCAAACCTTGTAAGCAGAGTAATTCTTTGCAGCAAAAATTGTTCATTATCACTCGAATGCCCAATTTCCTCGCTTCTGACATTGTGGAAACAGTTCATCTTGTGAGCTATAACATCATCACTTTCAGCTACAGTTTTCGCGACGGCGACGAGGGACTATCAAGAAGAGTGGTCGAGAACGAGAACGAGAATAATATGGTAAAGATAGAATGCCGCTTGATATTGATCATAAGTATGCAAGAAGTTAATGTATTTGATCTGTTTTAGGTTGGACTTCGTTACTCTCGTACGATAAGAGGGAAAATATCGTCGCTACGATGCTCCTATTTGAAATCATATGGAAAAGGCACACGGCGATAAATCAGCTGGTAGATGGACTGAAGAACAAAGATGTTCTAACACTGCTACGAAAACACCCGGAAACCTTCAAAGATAAGTTTGTTTCAAGCAGTGTCCTCCTAACGCACGAAATACTGCTTAAAGACATGATCTTCACCTTACCGGGTAAAGAGTTAGAGGAGAAGGCACAAACGTTCTTAATAGAATACCTAAAGCTGGATGGAGAGATATCTGTTGGCGATGGTAGGTGTAAAACTTTTATTCCTACAAGAAAAGCTCCTTATCGCAATGTAGACACATACTCAACTACTATGTTTTCGACTGTTCCTTATCCGAATGACCGTTCCTAGTTGGTCTCAGCTGTTTCACTCTCTGGATTCTTTCTGTTTGTTAATTATTCTGGATACAACATCCCAATAAATTACACATATTTGAAACATAACAAAATTCTATTGTATGTTACTTGTATCTACAGTTTTTCGATCTTTAAGTATTATTTGTTCGCACATCCAACAATCTTCTAGAAGCACAGTGCCATCATTGCAGCCAACCATCACCATAGAGTGGTTTGGTTATTGTTAACCATATTCTCCGATCTCATCACCCATGCTTCTTTGTACAAGATATCTGTTTCTTTTCTTTTCATAGTCCACCTTGGTTTGCTAACAAGGTGGTATGTTTACTTTCTCTTCATAACTTGCCTTTTCAAAGATGACGAACTTCTTTACAGGTAAAAGTTATTCAAGGGTAACAGCAACGTTGATATTTACAACTGGCCAACAAGTTGTAGGTCCAGCTGGTCTTAAAGATAAGATTTTGGTGGAGTATAATCCACTTGAAAGCGATGACTTTCCATCTGCAAGCACATGCAGTAACACGTTGGTTATTCCAATAAAGCATTCAACTCTGGAAACGTTTTGCGAGAAGATGGACAAGGCCTTTGAGCTTGGAATGGCAGGTTTTGGAGAATATTAAATTCTATTCAGCATAGTAGACAGGGAATTTCCCGTAACTATTTATCAAACCTGCCTAATTTTTGATTTTATGCCCGATCTGTACCAAATCGACTATTAGGCTTAAGACTAGACCTGATCACATTTTGAATTTTGACCGGAAGTACCATCTTTGATGTGTTTAAGTCTACCATGTTCGAAAATCATGAAAATCATAAAAAATTTTCAAAATTTCTTCAAAATCAAAGAATCGCATATATCAAACAAAAAGGCCAGTCAATCATTGTCTAAATACGATATGTAAATCAGGCTAGATTTACTCTCAAAGATTTATAGCGACTTTAGTTTCCAAAATGGCAATTATTGACGCCATCAAAAATGGCACTTCTAGTTCAGATTCAAAATGTATTCAAGTCTAATTCTAATCCCAATGGTCCATTTAGTACAAATCGAGCATAAATCCCCAGGAGAGGGGAGGGGTACTTTGCATATTTGCCCATCAGGTATGTGCCGTTTTTCAGGGTATCGTTTTAACCTAGTTTTTCTAGAACAGGGTATGAAAAGGGCAATTTTTCTGGAGCCGGTTGTCAAAACATAACAAAAGTGAAATTCTGTTAGATCGGGTTCTTATGTAGTCCAACTTTTGTGTTCTGGAGTATACTTGTAACCAATTTTTTCTGGCATCGGGTATCGTTTGAAGGCAAAGATTCTGAAGCCGGTCAAAAATTTTTTTCGAGGGCACATCCCATATAAAATTTAAGTCAAGTACCCTCTCCCCACGAATAAAATCAAAGTTAGGTAGGTTCCTAGATAATGACCTACAATTCAGTTCTATTAATTATGCCTTGGATATAATGTAATACTTCAACGTACACATCAACGCCCTGACTGTCGCTTTGCCGAAGCGGATCTATAGTCGTTTCCAGCTGCATTAATTCTATCAGCCGAATGTTGTACGCCATAGCAGGAACTTCTACCTCAGTGACGGTATCGTCTACTTCTTGTGGCAATGGACTTGACCAGTCAATTCCATACTCATCGTATACGATCTGCAAGGCAATAAACTGTCTCCATTAAGAATGATATATTACTGCCAACCAAACTACTTGGTGAGTCAGCAAGAAACATACGACGTTTGAAAGAAACTGGTTCCCAGAATATCAAAGCCACAATATACCAGTGTCTTGTTTAGTGGTTGATACATTCACTTGCATAACCAAAAATTTGCCTGACTGAAGTCAGCCATTCTGTTTTGCAATTATGAGGAATCTTCTTGACAAAGCTCCTTCGAAGACTATGACAAAATGGCCAATAACTTATGATCATATTTGAATTTTCGCCTGTATTCCTGCCTCACAGCAACATTCAATGAATTTGGTTTTGGTACCAAAGGAACATCATTAGCCGAAATGTACTAACTTCGTAGCTCTAAAGCTGAAATATTTGGGGAAGTTGACATAATCATAGTTTGCTATCTCGGGATTTTTTGAAAGGACTTTTGCTGAAAGGACTTTTGTAGAAAGTCCCTTACAAATCCGAAACGGAATGACCGATTTTAGCCAGAGAGTCTAGAATTAGTTCCATATGCGACCTCTAACATCTGATTTAAAAAAATTTTTATTGAGTCTTTATTCAGGAAACAGTAGCCTTTCAAATGAAAAGCTTCTTTTCTGACTGACCCGGTAGATAATGGAGTTGAATTTTCCAATGGAAGTAGAAGGAAAAGACATATCCTTGATAAATTTTATGTGAAAGGTTAGGGATTTTACAAGCTACTAAGTCAAAGACTGTGAAATGCAATTCTTACTTCTCCTTCCCTGCCTAGTGCCTCTGTTTGTCCACTAAGAACGGTACCTGCAATCCACAATTGTACGGGTGTTCTGTTTGCTTCTGATGATAGAGGATGTCTGTCCCATCCATCGGCCCAAGCTCGCAGGTGCCTGTTTATCCTTGGAATGTAAACGTAATGCAAACAAAAAATGTGTATCTCATTTGAGGAGTCTAATAAGCCACTGAACTCAAGCCGATTGAACAGCTCGTAGAAGATGTAAATGCACCCAGTGAAGAGATCTCTCCAGAGACGCTCGATCCTCTGATTGTGCACACTCTTGCCTGTGAGGATGCTTCCTCTGTTTGCACCACGGAGAGGATGAGCAAGCATAAACGATGCTATGTCTACATTCTCTCCGCCCTTGTCTGTCCGCACTCTACTCGGCAAACAATATTCAGAAACGCCCTTCAGGAATGCATCAAGAGCCGTTTCTGCTCTGTTGTTATTACTACACTTCAAAAACATAATTCTTCTTGAGTATCCATCGATACCTCCATGGATAACGAGGCGCCATCTAGAAAAAGGAAAAATAAATAGAAATAGCATAGTTTTGAAGATTTTATTCAAGGAACATGCAGTGGCAACATCTGGGCAGGAAAATTCCCCACAATTTGATAATTATGGATAATTCTATTTTTAACTGGCCTCTTCCAGAACAAGCGGCAACCTTAGTTTTTTATAACTCAATCCAATTCAATTCAATTTTATTCGTAAAATACAAGTTGTTACAATGTACGATAAATCTATGAAAAAGTACTTGCATTCTACGCGACCCAAGTAAAGCGTTGCTTATCTAGCTTGGGCCGCTATGTAAAATGTAACAATGTAGCTCATCATATCTATTTTTGAATAGTATATTAAAGTTTTCACCCTTCGCTATCAATTTGTAGTAAAGCGATTATTAATCATACAACGTTACAGTTCATCTTAGTTTGTTTCGGTATTGATGTAATGCAACAAGAGTGCATGAAAGACGATGCCAAGATATATCAACTTTATATTATTTCTATAAAACAACAGAAAGACAGTTATACTTATTGCATTTTGTTGAATCATTTTATGAAATATACTATTTGCAAGTAATGAAGAACATTTAGCAGTAGGTAAACTCGCAGTAGTTATAGGCAGTAGTAGTTATATCAAAGAAGGTACCGCCAACTTCGTTGCTATTCTACCGTCGATGCAATCTTTCACGTGTTGGTTTATCATTGGTTGAGCGGGAAAGAGGTTTAGGGTCAAGTACCTATTAGGAGGCCTGCTTTCTTGAATCTAGAGGATGAAAATCTGTATGTTACTAATTCAAAATTACAACGGTCTGTTTCAATCAGCATGCTCGTACCATCTCTTAATCGAGGATGGCCTTTGTTGTCCCCAACCTTATGGCCCATGATAGTAGCGACAAAAAGGCAAACCAAGAGATAACATGTGCATGGCATGCTTCTTGAAGCAGATTACGTACAAATTGTTCTAACGACAATATTGGTATGAAGCATACCTAATCAACTTGTGATATCCATCAACATGCCATAAAGACATAGGAGCTGGCACGTTGTAGGATCTGCGTTTAATGACGTGTATCTCCATCGACCGCAGAAGAACTCCCTCCGGATCAACTCGTTTGACGCTGCTCCGTATTTTCTTTTGTTGAACTCTGAAACCTCTGACTCGTAGAAACCCAGACATACGTCTGTATCCGCAGTTGGGAAACTCGTTCAGTATAGACGCTACAATAGCGTCTAATTCGGCATTATTCACTTGGCTATATTGCTGTCTGATGGAAAGACCATATTGTTGCAATCGTCTACTGATAGTTCGCTCACTAACACCTGCAATAACGCTAATATCACGAATACTGAAGCTGTTTTCAATCAGATACTGCAGCTGTATTATGGGTATATCATACTTTGGCCGACCAGAATTGCCACTGAAAACTAAAGCAGGACGATTTGTGTACGTGCTCTCACTGATAGCTTCCTGGAGACTTTGGCGTGCACCCTGAAGTAGCTGTTCAATGGTGGTTCCAGCAAACGCGGTGGCTTCATCTAATCGGATGATAACGCCCATGAGATGCTCCAAACGATCAAGGAGTGTCTCTGGTTCACTACCCCCAAGATCACTGCTTTCTAAGCAACGCATGATGCTGTCCAGTATCCTGTGGATATTAGTCACAATGCTTTGCAGCGAACCTTGCTGAAATGGAGAGAATGTTAAAGTCAACTGGGAGTCAACTCTAGTAGCAATCAAAATTTTTGCAGAAGCAGCAGTGGCGTATCTGAGGGGGGAATGGGGGTCTAGACCCCCCACTTTTCAAAACGTTGGTCCCTAAGATTGGCACAAAGACGTAATAACGTGTGCGTGGGTGGGGGGGTCAGGCAGATCTGTCAAGAAGTGGTCTGTGAGATCCTTGAAAGGCAAGCAGAAACTGCTTTTTGAAGAATCAGTAAGGTTGAAGAAATGCTTGAAAACTGCTGGAAGGGGCATTCTAACCCAAAGTCGAATGCACATATTCAACAATTTTCCTGGGAGCTTCTCCTCCACCCCCCCCCCCAGAACCACTCATTTCAATATCCCTTGCTATCTCAGCTTGGACATGCCGCTGGCTACATTGATCCCTGTTTGCTACAATTGTTGAAACAATTTCATCAAAATGATGGAAGAGGCCTGTACCACAACGTGCATGAAATTATTCAAATTGCAACAACAATTTCTTTTGCTGAAGCTTCTTGCAAAAATGATGCCTTCGGCCTACCAGAAGATCATAAAGTAACGAAAGGAGAAATTTCCTCAAATGTTAAGATCGAAGGACCAGACGGACTAGCGGCAAATCATTTTGCAATGAAGCTAGGGAAACAATTTTGTAATTTGTCCTTGTTGTGTTTGGACTGGTCGTTCACTTTACTAGAGTAACTTCCAATGATGGGTATAAATTCTTACTGCAAATTGTTAATTGCAGCTATGTTTTCTATGCAAAATATAGCAAAAAGGCCGTTTCCCTCATTTTCCGAGCATCTAAGGGGCGTGGTCACTAAGGGTTTTCTGGGGTTATGCCCAAGACCCCCTCACGCACTAAATATCTTAATAGTAGCAAGCAAATGATCAATTAATATCTCATTGAAACCCATTCAATTTTGGCAACTACCTATTTTGCTTTTATCTGCACAGTTTCATTGACACATTTAAACAAGCGAGGGGAGAACAGTTTTCTAGGACAGACTCAAACAGACTCCACCATTTTTGTGTTTTACTACACAAAGAAAAATGATGACACAGGCAATATTAGTTTCTAATTTCAGTGCACCATTTTAGCTTCAATAACCTAGTGCTGCTAGCTACCATGTCTGCTTGCTCTACATATTATCACAACAAAAATAGTATGTTTCGGTGCCACGGCTTGAAATGATTAACTACTACGGAAGAGCTAGCATTCAAGCCCTCCTCTGCAGCAAAAATATCAATTTTCCTCTCCAACAGCAAACACATATTTTTTCATAAGAAACTAGAACCTAAGAATTTAGGTCTGTACAGAAGTTTATCAAAATCGTAAGTTTTGGCGTAATCAAAAGAGTTTCTTTGGAGTTTCTTAAAGTTTCCATAACAATCTTCATGTTCAGTCCCTGTACCCTCTTCAACATTTCCGAACAATGTTGTTTGAAGCCTTTCCAGTGTTTTATGCACTACTGAATTACCTTACGAGTAATATTAGCTATAAAGGAGACAAATGAAGACAAGGAGAAAGTTAAGGAAATTTCCTTGTCGGATTTATTTTTTGGTAATCTCAGAGTTGAGTGTGTTTATACAAAAACAATATGGGTACATGCTAAAAGAATCATAACTGCAGTGTCTGACTACCCATCCTATTATGCAGTTCACTGCATCACTTCATCTGGCTGGAGGGGGAGCCTTCCATAGTAAAGGTAAATATTGGTAGTGTGTCTAGGGAAGAGCCGAATTTTAATAATTTTTATCCAAGAAACGGTGGGTTTTGGCACTTCTCCTGCCCTACAAATCACCTTCTGTTAGAGACAAATCTTACCACTGCAATTTTCCTCAGAGAAACCTCCCCCTCCCCAAATGTGCTGGTGACCGGGATCACCGAAGAAGCTTGAAGATAATCAAATGATTTGTGGTGCGAAATTTGCAATAGCATTGAATACGGACTCATCGTACTAAACCCGTAAACGCGACAAAAACATCCAGAAAGGCCTGGAGGACTGGCAGGGACTGGAAACAGCGTTCAAGTCATTTTACAATTTCAACCAGAATGGCCTATTAAATGGGCCTACCAAATTGAAAAGCGTGTCAACAAATGATGCAAATAATGTTCTTACCTGCTCTGAGACTGATGCCATTCTCTTTCATACAGTCCACTATTTCACACTCCTCTTGTCCCCTTTACTCGACAGCAACAAATCATACGAAATGATCAACAGGCCTACATCAACATTTCGCACCATAGCTATTGCACCCGTGACGGCGATGAAGCGGGCATTTTATTTCTCACAGCTCGTAGCATGCAAGCCTCCTCCTTCAAGTGCTTAACGGTACTTCGCTTCGCAGGTTTCAGATTCCTCCAATTTCATTTTGGCGATTCACTTGGCGGTTCATTGACCATCTTGTCATTTTGAATTCAGAATTGAATTTCGACTTTAGAATGAAGTTTTGACTTTGAAAAGCAATTTTGGCGAATCGCTTAGCGGTTCATTGACTTCAGGAAATTCGTGATGTCGATTAGAGCCTCGCTTTGCTTTTCGGTGTACGATTTCAAAATAAGTATTCGGTTTAGGATTTCGCGATGTGCCTTCGGTTTTAGACTTCGTAATACAATTTAGGTTTTGGGTTTCGTAACACGACTTCGATTTGGGGTTTCACTTAGCATTTACAATGTGGTTTAGCATTCACAATTACGATTTGCTTTTTCAATCGGAAACATTTTTAATGAATGGATTTTAGAATGTACAAAAACATTTTAGTTTATCGATTCAGGTTCTAGATTTGTATCTAAATTGCATGAATACATTTTCATGTGCAAAATTTGATTTCAGATTTAACTTCTCAATATCACATTGCAATTTTGGCGGTGATGACACTTCATACATAACACTCATACGTGTTGCAATTCCATGTTCATTCAGTAAGTTTATTAATGGTTGATATTTATTTTCTTTTTCTTGGTAAGATGCATCCATGTAAAAATCAAAGCAGACAATGACTTCAACAATTTCACATTATCTCTCGTTCACTTTCATCTCTAATATATCAGGCTTCCTTTGGTTTAGCTGTTGCAATGCGTTTTTGATATGTGGGAAAGCTGTTTTTACCATTTTGTTAACAAATAACGTTGATGTTGAATTCTTCTTTTGGATTTTTTGCTCTAGGAATTCTACGGCCCGATCGTGCCTTCTCGAATATAAATCTTTGTACTTTCTGCAGGAATTCATTAGGTGTGCAATCGATTCAGTCCTTTCATTACACATGGAGCATCTTTTATCGTGATCTTTATTCCACATATGAATTAGCTGGTTACAAGGAATTTGATTCATACGTGCACGTAGAATAAACTTGACTAAGTTATCAGACAGCTTCCATCCGTAACAAACTTGATGCGAAATCTTATTGTTTATATTTTCCATTCCTATAAAGTTACCTTGCATGCGGAGCTCACAGCTCTTGATGACATCCCGTTGCTCTAATTCTCTCGCGATTTCTCTTTTTAAATCTTTCCTATTCAGCTCCTTGCCATTCACGACAGTCACAGCAAAACCGTCCTTGTAAATAATTGATCCATTAAACTTGTTTGCATGAAAAAGTCGATCAGGCCAATCAGAGTCGCCTCCATGTGTTCTTGTCTTTGCTAGTCTTCCATTAGCATCCAATGCATAACCTAGGAGATTGATTTCTCTGTATGTCTGTCTAACACCACGTGATTTCATTGTCTAATTCCAAAGATTTTCTTGCCACATACTGTATGTTCTCCTCATCGTGATTCAGCATTTTTATCAAATTAGATACACGTGTTGCCCTATATACGTTTGATGGTCTCTTTATCCCAAGCCCATCAAGTGGTCTATTGACGAAAAATATCTTTTCACTGCTTCTGGGATATAAATCAAACATTTCTTTAACAGTCTTCGTAATCTATGAATCCAGTTCCTCAAGCTGTTTTTCTTCTATCTTTGTGTTTTCAATGAAAATGATAATAATAATAATAATAATAATAATGATAATAATAATAAAAATAATAATGATAATAACAATAATAATAATAATTAATAATTATAATAATAATTATAATAATTATCAATAATAATAATTAATAATAATTATTATTATTATAATAATAATAATTAATTATTATAATAATAATATCAGTATTCTTGCCAGAGCAAACATACCAGAGCTAAATCAACAGTTTGACAATGATAACCCCGCTGTGAATGCAGAAAGTGCACACCAGGTAGATGAAGGAACTATAAGCGCTGAACAATTTGAAGATGAACTATTTACTGAAAGTGAAAAGGCAACTGTTGAAAGATTGAAAATTATCATGAATGAAAAACAGAGAAAACCATTACCATCACTCAAGAAAATAAATAGGGAACAGATCTTGAAGGAAGCGAAGGAAGTAATGAAGTACTTGAAAAGGTGCGTACGGATACCATCACAACGACAAATGACCTAATGTATGCGGCCGCTGTGATCGTCAGCGAGAATCTGGGCTTGACAAGAGAGCCAATCAAGGTGAGAAAAGAGCCATGGTGGAAAAGACGATTAACAAATCAAATTGAACAAATGAGGAAAGATCTAAGTAGAATTGAAAGACTAAAATCTGGCCATCCTATTAAAAACAGGTATAAAGATGATTTGCAAAGGAAATACTGGTTAAAAGAGAAAGGATTGAATCATGTGAAGGAAGAAATCAAACAGAGTCAAGGCAAAACCAGCAAAGATCAAGCGGTACGACGAAAGAATAAAACAGTTTCGAGAAAATCAGTTGTTCCGTATAGACCAGAGTAGATTTTATAAAGAGCTGAATGGTGATGATGGAGGAGGAGAGAGCCCCGATAAAGAGGAAGCCAAAAATTTCTGGAGCAGCATTTGGAGCCAAGAAACTAAACATAATGAGGCAGCTGAATGGATAAGTGACATAAAAGAACAATTAAGTTCGCAACAGCAAGATGATGTAGTGATAACAGCAGATAAGGTTGCGAAAATGTTAGGTAAAATGCCAAATTGGAAATCCCCAGGTCCTGACTTTGTACAAGGATTCTGGCTGAAGAACTTTACCAGTTTACATGGAAGGATGACAGAACAGTTGAGTAAATGTTTACAAGAAGGAGATGTACCAAACTGGATGACACAAGGAAGAACGGTACTGATAATGAAAGATAAAAGCAAAGGAAATAGTGCCAATAATTATCGACCAATTACATGTTTGCCTTTAATGTGGAAGCTCCTAACAGGGTTGATAGCTGAAGAAATGTACGAGTTCCTTGAGGAAAAAGATCTGCTGCCACAAGAACAGAAAGGTGGACGGAAGAAGTGCCGAGGAACTGCTGACCAGTTGTATATTGACCAGATGGTACTGAAGGAGGTGAAACGTAGGGAGAGAAATGTTGCCATGGCATGGGTAGATTACAAAAAGGCCTATGATATGGTTCCACATTCGTGGTTGGAGGAATGCTTTAGGATTTTCGGCATCGCAAGTAATGTTAATGATCTCATCGTAAATAGCATGAAAAAATGGAAAACAGACTTAAAATTTTGTGGCAAGAGTCTAGGGGAAATAAACATAAAGAGAGGCATATTTCAGGGAGATTCACTATCACCACTTCTTTTCATTATTGCCCTTATTCCAATGTCAGTGATCTTGAGAAAAGTAACATATGCTTATGAGTTCAAGAGTGGAGTGAAATTGAATCATCTATTGTTTATGGATGACCTCAAGTTATACGCAAAGAGTGAAACAGGATTAGAGTCGTTGGTACAGACAGTGCATATGTTTAGTAATGACATTGGAATGGAATTTGGTGTGGAGAAATGTGCGGTGATAAGGAGGGGGAAGTTGGCAAGATCAGATGACATCACTTTACCTGATGAGAGTGTGATTAAAGGATTAGCAGAGGGGGATGCTTACAAGTATCTAGGTGTTTTAGAAGCAGAGGAAGTCAAACAAGAGCAGATGAAGAATATACTGAAAAAGGAATATAAGAGACGGATTAGAAAGGTTCTGCAGTCTAAACTAAATGGTGGAAACATGATCAAAGCTATCAATACTTGGGCTGTATCTCTTCTAAGACACTCTGCACCATTTGTTAATTGGACAAAAGAAGAGGTAAGGGAGATGGATAGAATGACAAGGAAGACAATGACTATGAACGGGGCATTGCATCCAAGAGACAGCGTTTGTCGTTTATATCTACCAAGGAAACAGGGAGGCAGAGGACTGATTGGACTAGAAGACTGTGTGGAGCTTGCCATTTTGGGATTGAAAAACTATGTCAACGAAAGTCAAGATAAATTGATAGAAGGAGCCAGGGGAAGTGAAATAATGGAACAAGAGAGTACTGAAACAATGAAGAGGAAAATGGTAGAAGCAAGGATGTCCGAGTGGAAAGAAAAACCACTACATGGACAATATCTTCGAGAAACAGAAGACGTAAAAAGTATTGACACGTGGCTATGGCTAAGAGAGGGCACATTGAAAAAACAAACAGAGAGTTTATTAACAGCAGCCCAAGACCAAGCATTGCGAACGAATATCATCAAGGCGAAGATAGATAAGACCAGTGACTGCAGCTTGTGTAGGCTGTGTAAGGAGGCAGATGTATCTGTGACTCATATTGCTAGTCAATGCAGTAAACTAGCGCAGCTGGAGTACAAGGCAAGGCATGACAAGGTTGCCCAAGCTTTGCATTGGGAACTTTGTAGGAAAAACGACTTACAACATGAAAAGAATTGGTACGAAGACAATCCACAAAGCGTAGTTGAAAACGGTAAATGTAAGATATTATGGGACTTTACAATCCAAACGGATCATTACATAACAGCAAGGAGACCAGACATCGTAGTAGTGAATAAGAACGATAAAACCTGCCTTCTCATTGACGTAGCGTGCCCTGGAGATAAAAGAGTGAAAGAAAAGGAAGATGAAAAAATCGCTAAATATCAGGACTTAGCCAGAGAACTCCGTAAGATATGGAATATGGAAGTGAAAATCATTCCAGTCGTAATTGGAGTGTTGGGAACGATACCAACTCGGTTAAAAGACAACTTGAAGGAAATTGGAATTCCTGTAAAGACATCGCAAATCCAGAAATCAGTGTTATTGGGAACAGCAAGAATTTTGAGGAAGGTTCTTGAAGTCTGAGGATACTTGTTGTAACTTGACATTCAAGAGTGACTCCAATATAGGAACTGTATATTGTGCGTAATTTCAATAATAACAATAATAATTATAATAATAATTATAATAATAATGATATATAAACTAAACCATCCTAAAAAATTAACAGAAAAGTAAAAATAAAAAACACAACTGTTAAAAACCAGACGTTTCGATTATCAAATCTTCATCAGTGCTTTACAATAAAAACAGCCAAGTATTTATAGGAAACAATGTTTACATGCAATTGTTTTTCATCTAGCTTAAGCGGTTCTAAAATCGACAAGGGACTAGAATCCATGCTGTAAATTCGTATCTGCCCTAGTGCCTGAGCTAACAGCTCAGTTAACGTATGAATACGCTATACTAGGTTTATGTTAGCTACTACAAACAGTATCACATGAAATTACCTCAGCAAAGGGGGGGGGGGAGTCTATCCAAGCACAGGCAGACATTTAGCTGACTCATTCTCAAACGAGAAAGAGAGCAATGCCCTCGAATTTCAAAAGTGCTAAATGTAGGCCTAGACTATGGGAATAACTTCCGCACCCTGTGCCTCCAAATATAATTTGCCATAATAACATTTGATATTGAACACCATTGTAACATCTGCTTTGCAACTAATTTGTCAACCGACAAAGATCTCAGTTCTCTCCAAATATCCTTCTTTATTCAACCAAGCGAGCCAAAACACATAACCTTTAATTCAACATTCCATCCATGACCTCGTAATAGACAGCAAACGCTCTCGTAACGCCCCAACTTCTCTCGAAACACGTAATCAAAGTACAAATCATAACACACAGCTACTTCGACAATGGTGCACTTCTGTGATACATGATCAATTAAAAGAATGTCTGGTTTACGATGTTCAATCAACAGCAGTTCCTCGCGATACTCTGTGAATATTGTCTCCATTAGCTTGTTTGAGTAGACTCGTAGATGACGGTTACTCTGAGAAATAACATCTTCTACTTTATCAGCGATTCGATTGTGGCGACGACTATAAAAATTTCGAAATTCATGACAACCATTCATAAGATGCGCCATACTTTCGGTATGATTTCGGCAAAAGGGGCATAAAGGATCATTTTCACGGTTCCAAATGTGCAGCGAAAAGTTAGTTGGAAGGAGGCTAAGTCGTGCTTTTATGCTGAATTTCACTAACAAGTCGTCTATTTTCCAGTTGTTGAAGTGAAAGTACAGTCACATGAATTAGCTGTTTGTGGACGCAATAAGCCATATAAATACTTGGGAAAGTCGTTATCGTTATCTGGAGAGGATCCGAAGCAGGTCAATCAAATATTAGAAAATACAGTTCAACTATGCTGTAATAATAATAATAATAATAATAATAATAATAATAATAATAATAATAATAATAATAATAATGATAATAATAATAATAATAATAGCGAAAAGATTTATTCAGTAAATCATTAAAAAAGGTTACAAGTTGGTGACAGATCTCTACACGAAACAGACTGATACACATCAGCTCCTGCACCGTTCTTCTTGTCATCCTTATCACACCAAAAAGGGCATCCCATACGGACAGGCCCTTCGCATAAGGCGTATTTGTTCCGAAGATTCATTTTTTGACGAACGGATGGGTGATTTAAAATCGTGGCTAATTGGGAGGGGGTATCATGAAGGGGAAATCGACATTCAGTTAGACAAGGTCAGACAATTGGATAGGGAAATCCTGTTAAATGGGATCTCCAAGCAGAAGGATGACACGAGGATACCGTTGGTTCTAACTTACCATCCGGCACTTCAAGGGGTCAGCAATATTTTGCGAAAATGCGCTAATATTCTCCTCGTTGACGACGAACATCGCAAGCAATTTGGCGGAAAAGTTTTCGTTTCATTTAGGAGGGCTAAAAACCTTAAAGACACTTTGGTTCGCGCTAAGTTGCAAACTCAAGATCAGGAGTTGGTGCCAAAAGGAACTTTTAAATGCAGTGGTAAGAGATGTCAAATTTGCCCTATTATTCAAGAGGGCTGCAGTTTTTCTAATGCGAATGATTCGCGATCTTTCAAGAATTTTTCAGGGGCTTACGATTGCAATTCTACAAACGTAGTTTATATGTTGCAATGTACATGTTGCAACAAAAAGTATGTTGGCAGCACTAAAACAAAATTTCGTCAAAGATTTAACGTGTACAAATCATACTTTCGGACTTACAAACAGAAGCGTAATGCTGGTACTCTTAATACGGGAAAGGCGGTCCCTCAGGCAAGCTTGTTCTCTCATTTTTTCGAGGAAGGCCACCATGGTGAATTTTCGGTCGTTATTCGCCTCATTGATGGAGCACAGGATGTGTACTCCCTTCGCAGGAAGGAGCTTTTTTGGCAATACAAATTGGGTTTGTTTACACCAAATGGCCTAAATGAGAGGGCAGCCGATGTTGAGCTGGATATATTTGCTTGTGGCACTGCTTAGTTCTCTTACCATTGCATTGAAAATCATGGGCAGCATAATGGCAGGGGTGTTGGCTGGCTGACTTCGTGCAAAATTGCACGTAGTGGTGGGGTGGAATTCCCCATCGAGCTATCCTGGATTTAGCAACTTAAGCAAATCCTTGGAGGGTCACTAGCTTGCACTCTTGCCTTCTGTCTCGGGTTGTATAAGTTCTTGTCACGCAGAGCTTTCACTCTCTTTCTAGTCAGTCCAAATCCAAAAATTTAAACAGGGAGTAGGAGACTTTGGAAGGCCACTTGGGGGTATTTTGGGCACAGAAATCATTCATTGTTTCGGAACCGCTTTGTTCTTATGTAAAAACTTCTTTTCATTTCAATAGGATTTTAAAATGTTAATTTTTCTTTTATTTGTCTGGGTTTTAGAAATACATTTTAATGCAAATTTTATGTTTAGAGTATAAATACTTGGCTGTCTAGATTTGTAAATACACTGATGAAGATTTTATAATCGAAACGTCTGACATAGAACAGTTGTGTTTCTCTTAATTTTATTTCTGTTTTATTTTGGTGATGGTTTGAGTTTGCTAATAATAATAATAATAATAATAATAATAATAATAATAATAATAATAATAATAATAATAATAATAATAATAATAATAATAATAATAATAATAATGAAAATGGTAAGAAGATCTGCTGGGACTTTGAGTTTACCATGATAAAAACAACCAGTGCAAGAAGACCAGATTTAATGATTGAAGATGATGATGAAAAGAAGTTATGGGTCGTGGATATGGCGTGCCCTAATGAAAAGAACATTGGTGAGAAGCACCGTGAAAAGCTCAATAAATATCAGCAATTGGCCTTCGAGATACGAGAGAAAAGACAAGGGTATAGAGTTGAAATAGTACCCATTGTGATTGGCTGTTTGGGAGGAGGAATGAAGCAAGTGGAAATTCAGGTGAAAAGATCATAAAGGAAGACAAAGGAGTAAGATGGACATGTAATGAAATGCTAAAGACTGTCCTATTCGAAAGTGAAAGTATGGTGAGAAAGACGTTGTCCGGTATAATCCAGAGAGACTAAAAGTAGAACAATTAGTGTAGTAGATTAGCTTTTGTGAGCTTCTGTTGTAAACAGGGCTACCAAATCTTGTTAGCCTGACACCCTTGATCCTTGGCCAGGTGTAACCAAGCCTCTAGAGTATTGAAACTCAGGTTTTTTTTCCGACCTATGCCACATATAGCCAGGGATGATGGGCAAAGGCCTGTTCATAACATTGTTCAGGTTGCAATTTTGTATAATAATAATAATAATAATAATAATAATAATAATAATAATAATAATAATAATAATAATAATAATAATAATAATAATAATAATAATAATAATGATAATAATAATAATAATAACAATAAACATGAAATAGATCAAATCAATGTTGTGTTCGACTTTCTAGGCTGTTACAGCAAGCAATCGGAGTGTCAAATCAAAAGACCATGTGAAGGAGAGAAGGAGGCAAAATTGGTTATCGAACAATGTCAAAAATGGGTACTCAGCCAAAACTGCGAGATTGTTAAAACTTTTTACGAAAGAAAATAAAACTATGAAAAAAATGACATGTCATCTTAGACAAAAAAATTAGTAAATGAAACAATAACAACAAAAATAGTCTGCCTAGGCATTAGCCTGCAGTATAGTGGACTCAAGAAAAGCAACAGAAACAATTTTGACAATAATAATAATAATAATAATAATAATAATAATAATAATAATAATAATAATAATAATAATAGCTTAAAGTGACCAGCAGATGATTCTGGTTAAGTGAGAGAAACCTGTATTTGTGGAAATTTGCGGAAATTTTTAGATCTAATTTTTTGTGAAGGGGACTCTGCGACGATTATTGCAATATTTGTCTATCGTTTCAATTGTCAAAGCCTAGGATCGCTGATTTTCTCTAAAGTAATAAGATATGGAATGCAGGTAAAACTTATTCTCTTCCGAGACAATAGATGACGTTGGAAAAAGAAACTATAGGGTGGTGTCTTGGGGGTGGGGGTTTGGGTCTCAGCCAATGTATAAGGGTCAGGAAGGGCCTTTTTTGAACGGAAATGATAGATAGCTTCACAAAAACTGAATGAAGCAAGATTGTTTGTGTTTCTTCCATATTCAGCTACAGATGCAATGTTTTATGTATTACATAAACTAATTATTACAGTAAACCATTGGCATCTTATTGTTGCTTTCATGGGTTTTGCAAACACATCTAGATGGTAAAACACTGTCTTGCAAGACCTTTTTCTCAATGCGGTAATTTTCCTCATAAAATTGAGTTTCGTCTTATGCAAGCAGGATGGTGCTACAGGTCCAAGGAGACCTGTCGGGGAATGGGGGTAACCATCCAGAATTATTATTTTACAAAGAAGAAATTGGAAATTAATACAGAATGAAGCATGAACATTGTGATGATAGAGACTGTTGCTACCTTTTTAATTGTGAATGCGTTTGAAAATAAAATTGTTTAAATCGCTATTAGTGGGAAGTATAAATCATGGAGCCAAATGAATAATTTCAAAAAAAACATACAGTAGAGGGTCATTCCAAATAAGCACAACAGATGGATGTCAGGTGACATTCTCAAAAGTCCTTCTAATTTTAACCATGGGAACCCATGCATCTAAGAAACCCAGAAAAAAATTTTCAGCAAGATATCTCATTTGGTTCAGGTTTTGTGCTCGCTTGAATATTTAGCGAATTAATGTGAAAATGTGTTTTCTCATGAGATGGCAAATTCAAGTTCAAATATATGAAAAACAAAATTTCCTATCCCAACTCAATCTGCATTTACTGGTAGTACACTATGAATGATTGCAGAGATTTAAAGTTTTGCGTAATTGAAGACCAACGTACTTGTAGAATATTGTTTCAAAGTTTGAACCAAATTTGATTTTGGCCCAAAATGTGTCTGGGGAAAGGATGTTGGTGTTGGCTTTCTGATCGATAAAAGCCATGATGCTTTTCAATTTTACGGAATAGAATACTGATCTACCCCAGATGCTATATCTTAATCAACCGATTGCTTTTCGCAAAATTCCGTTGTCCAGGGGGGTTGCAAAATCTCTCAATTTTTGCCGAAATGTCTATTTTTCCATACTTTCAGACGGTATCTTGCAAAAATCCTGCAACGCTCAAGATAGCTATTTATATCATCCAAATGTGCACATGCAGAAGTTCTGAAAAAGTGACAAAACCAAGGAAATTATGTTCCGACATGAGAACAATAGCTCTGTCAAATTGGATGCACGCTCAAAACGGTCAAATTTTGCCAACTTCAACGGGCTAGAAATCTTGTGTCCCAAGGTGGTACATTCTTGCAATTTTTTACATGGACTCCTAATCCTTATAACTTATTTACCTGCAAATATGGAATCAAAACGGAGTCTGGAAGGGTGTCAAATAGCAACACTTGCCAACACGGGGGGTAACATGATAACTAAAGGGTTTTTTGGACAGATTTTTTCATGGTGCAATTTATTTGCGCTTTTTATTCCAAAGAAATCATTTTAGAACAGTTCATCATGATATGGATTGACCCATTTTATAGTTTGTGCCATATTTGCTCAAAACAAGGGGGTATTCTCATACTGTATCTGTCCAAGACGAGACTGGAATCTACTTGTCACATAATTTTTCCAAAGAGGGAATATCATGCGAAAAGATATGATTGGAAAAAGTGATTTACTGTAGCTTCAATGGATTGATTCATATTAGAAGCCTCCGAAAATTGATGTCCACCTCCTCCAGCTCAGATATTTTGAGTATCTGTTCCCTATGGGTTACATCCAAAAATATCCAATAACTCGACAAAGTGGACATCAATTTTCGAAGGCTTGTCAGACGAATCAATCCATTGAAGCCACAGTAAACCATTTTTCTCCATTATGTCTTTTTGCGTGATATTCAGTCCTTGGAAAAATTCTATGCCATTAGATGCCAGTTTCGTCTTGGACAGATATGAGGATACCGCCCCCCCCCTCCCCATTTTGAACAAATACGGCACAACCATAAAATGGATCAATCCATTTCATGATAAACTGTTCTAAAATGATTTCTTTGGAATAAAAGGCGCAAATAAATTGCACCATGATTAAATCTCTCCAAAAAACCCTTTAGTTATCATGTTACCCCCCGTGTTAGCAAGTGTTGCTATTTGACACCCTTCCAGACTCCGTTTTGATTCCATATTTGCAAGTAAATAAGTTATAAGGTTTAGGAGTCCATGTAAAAAATTGCAAGAATGTACCACCTTGGGACACAAGATTTCTAGCCCGTTGAAGTTGGTCAAATTTGACCGTTTTGAGCGTGCATCCAATTTGACAGAGCTATTGTTCTCATGTCGGAACATAATTTCCTTGGTTTTGACACTTTTTCAGAACTTCTGCATGTGCACATTTGGATGATATAAATAGCTTTCTTTAGCGTTGCAGAATTTTTGCAAGATACTGTCTGAAAGTATGGAAAAATAGACTTTTCGGCAAAAATTGAGAGATTTTGCAACCCCCCTGGACAACGGAATTTTGCGAAAAGCATTTGGTTGATAAAGATATAGCATCTAGGGTAGATCAATATTCCATGCCGTAAAATTGAAAAGCATCATGGCTCTTATCGATCAGAAAGCCAACACCAACATCCTTTCCCCAGACACATTTTGGGCCAAAATCAAATTTGGTTCAAACTTTGAAGCAATATTCTACAAGTACGTTGGTCTTCAAGTACGCAAAACCTTAAATTTCTACAATCGTTCATAATGTACTACCAGTAAATCCAGATTAAGTTGGGATAGGAAAGTTCGTTTTTCATATATTTGAACTTGAATTTGCCATCTCATGAAAAAACACATTTTTACATCAGTTAGCTAAATATTCAATTGATCATAAAACCGGAACCAAATGAGATATCTTGCTGAAATTTTTTTTGTGAGGTTATCAGATGCACGGGTGTCAGTGGTTAAAATTAGAAGGACTTTTGAGAACATCACCTGACATGCGTCTGTTGTGCTTATTTGGAATGACCCTAGACCGATGTTATAATGGTCAAAGTCAAACAACATAGAAAGGTAGTCAATTCTTCAACAAGATTGATAGAAGTTAGTGAAATTTGTGTCCTTGTTTTACTTTTTGCCCTGTATATGAAAGCAGGCTTGAGGGAGGGCATATAAGTATCAATATAATCAAAGTATCAAGCATCTTTTCGAGATGTTTACAATCTTTAAAGAAGCTATGATATATGAAAAAAATATCTATACATGCTTCATCTTAGACAAGCTTTTCAAAATCCATCCCCCTTGATCTGTGCTACTCACATCATACGATAGTGACAACCCTCTGACAATACTTTTGCCAACTGATCAATGCATTTGAGATTGAATTGTGCATTATGTAAACAAATGATGATATATCCAACCAAATCTGAGCAGGATTGCATTTTGATAGCATTGTGCTACTTTGTGTGCACAATGCTATCAAAATGTTTGTCCTAAAACCAATGACTTTAAGTCATTTTATCCTATTTTATGAATTTTTAAACATGTAAGGGGCTGCAAACCACCATAGATTCACCTCTTAGGGCAGACCTTTCTCTTTAGATCTATGTATAGCGAATGTCATAATCCCCCATCGAAATGCCCCACTGTGCCCTCTGAATATCTTCTGGCCACCTACCCAGCGTTGATAATGACTGGTCCCTAAACATGCAATTTAGAAAAAGCAATTTTCCAACCCAATATTGTTGTCATCAGTGGTAACAAATAAGAAAAATGTCCTCTTCATCATCTATAACGATTTACTTGCACTATTTTGTTGATATGATTCAAAAAGAATTCAAATCAAAATCAAGATTGGCATCAGATTTGCCCCAAGTTCATTTCGTCAACTGTAATAAGTCTATCTGAAAGCTAGATTTTCGCTTTGCCCCTCTCTCGGATAATGTCTGGCGCCATCCCTGATTGGCTGATTCCAGCCACATACACGGGAAATCGAAAAGGGCCAGCAAATTATTGATTTCCTTTACGTAATTTAGGTAGGACCTGATGCTTGGCTGTTTCACAAATCTATGAAGTTGCTCCAACCCCCAAGGCCTCACCATTTGGGTATTTCCTGGCTCAAGTATAAAGTCAAAACTACCTGAGATCAATTTTGGACGACTTTACAGACGTCTCAATGGAACATTACTATGCAGATACAGGGAAGGGGCAATAGGGGTAGGGGCAGCCAAATAAATTTGCAGGGAACCAAAATATCACTTCAGTGCTTTAAGTTCCAACGAAGATAGCTTTCTATGTTTGCTTTTTTGTCAAAAAATGTACTTTTTTACGTTTATCATTTTGCTAAAGCCGTGGGTCGTAACCTTGAAGGTTTTTGTGCATATCAGCTACAGCAAATGGATGCCTTTTGTTAGTAAGAAAACAATACAAGAGAGCCGGCGCACGTTACAGTAAGAACCCGCACATAAGAACCTAAGATTTTGAACTCAGCCTGTTTAGGTTCTTGTGCTATGAGGTACATCCCCCAATCAAAGTATAGGTTCTTAACATGGGGTCCAAAACAAATGCCAGAAAACAAAGGATAGTTGAAGGTTTAGCAATGAAACATGATGGCAATATCGCTAGCAACGCAACACTATACTACATAGAACATGGTCCGTTTGTCCTTGGGGCTGAATTTTCTCATCTCCCGACCAATCCACAGTCATCAGACAACCAGTTTTTTCAAACAGCTTGGTGAAGGGCTTTTTGCATAAGTATCGCCGTGCTTCACCAGTCCATTTAGTCCTCAACACTTATTCTAGCTGAATTTATTTCTAGAACGAAATTTTATACCCTTTATTAAGAACCTGGTCAAGATATCAGGCTGAAATGGTTCTTATTTATTGGGTACATAATATACAATTTCAGGCATTAGGATCTTAATAAATTAAGGTTCTTATGTATGTGCGGGTTTTTACTGTATTATACATTGCAAAAAAAGAGCAGTTAGTTTGTTTTGCCCTAACAACAAGCCAGTTATTTTTCCAGCCTCTTCTTTCCATGGCGGTCGTCAGTTGTAGATTAACCCTATCAAGCCTAGAAGGGCTGAATCAGCCCCCCCCCCTGGAGGTTTTTCGTCCGTAAATTTTCAACAGGGGGTAAACGCGATCAGAATTCGAGAGATGCACGTGTAAAATTGTGATTAATTCCTAATAAAATCTACAGTTAATGTGATAAAACGATGAAAAGGAAGGAATGCATACTACTTTTGATGCTCTATCGAACAAATTAGCTAATTTTAAATTTGAACATATGCTGTGGCGGATTTTTGCACTACGCATGCGCACTTTCCTTGCATTCCTGTGTGATGACGTCAACACTTTTTATTAATTTTTCTTTACAGAGCAAATATTATTTTAAAAAGAATACAATGAAATTGGTCCAATAATGTCCTTAGTGCTTTTTGTTTCCTCATAATCAACGATTGAACATATTTAGTACTGAGCCCTATTAACTTTCAAATTTGAACAATGTGATGTCATGGAAAAGTAACGTGATATATCTCAAAATAGATTTCATCTTCCTTCACCATAAATTGTCCTATACACATGCAAAGTTTCAAGGCTCTAGGTTGCCCAGAACAGAAATAAACTAAGGGGACGAATCAGCCCCCTAGGCTTCCTAGAGCATCAAATACCCTTGGCCTGACAGGGTTAAAGTTTAGCCCAAGTTAGCTGTAACGTAGATATTGTTCCTTTTAATGTTTAATGTTGCCTACATTAGATAAATCTATGATGAAGATGATGATGATGCTCATTAAGTCACTTGACTGGTGATATGATCTGGAAACAAGTGCTTATTACCGGAGTCCTTGTGAATATCACAAGAAGATTTTTGACTGTAAAATATTTTGAACAATGCTGCAAGATTACAGGGTTTTTTTTATAAGAAACACATTTATAAAACAAATGAGGCTTAAATCAGATCAAGAATGAGAAACATTTAAGAAACACAGGAAGGGTTGAGCTTCGAAAGTAAACTTGAAAAGAGCTGGTTTTACTCTAATCAAAATACAAACAGCATCGCAAAAAGCTCTCCCGTTTGAAAACTCACCAAAATTTGATTAACCGGGAAAAATAGTAAGAACAAAATTAGGATCTTTTTCATACATTTGATGAAGGAAAATAAACATCTCGTTTCCTGTCATCCATTGTCATGGTCAGTTGTTGGAAATTTCAATGATTTTAAGAAAAATTTAAGAAACATTCAAGAAATATGTAAGGCTGGATTTGACAAAATATTAAGAAACACCAGCATAGGTTTCAAATCTTGAAATTTGCGAAAAAAGGCGGGTGTAAAATTCAATGACCTATTTCTTCTAACTGAATGACTTGAAAGAAACTTTAGCAATTTTTCTATGATTCTACCGTTGAACTTTTCATAAATCTTGGATATTTGTCAAAATTACAGCCTTTCTTACATTTCAGCTCATTTCATGAAGTGACGTCATCAATTTTCCAAAACACAAACCAGAAGAATGAAATGATTTTGCTTGATACCATATTGTAGGCATCCATAAAGTATGGTTTTCTTCAACAGGCTTAGAAATTACGATAGTTTTAAGTTTTTTTCGAAAATTTTCTTGAATTCTTAAAAAAGAAGAAAAACACTGTAATTCTGAAAATATTGAAGATTTCAGAAGAGTCCAAAGGGAGACTTACTGTAAAATAGTTCAAATTTCTTTGAAGCCATTCAGTTCAAAGAAATAGATCATAGAATTTTACACCCGGTATTTTAAAGATTTGAAACCTATGCTAGAAACACCCAGATTGAAGGCAGAAAGTTTATTTCTCGTAAGAAGAAAAAGTGCACTCAGGTTATTGTTTATTAATTATTACAAATGATTCAGTGTCATAACTAAATGACAGGAGTGGGGCCAGAGATCTTCCGATGGAGGAGCTGGAGCTTTCGACATGGGGGCTAGAATGGCTAGAAAATGCAGCTTTCGTACATCATTTTGTTTGATTTTGCCGAATTTCCTCCAACAGAAAGCCAAACTTTCCTCCGACAGGGGAGCTAGATGCTTCCAACAGGGGGGCTTTAACCCCCCTCTAGCCCTCCCTGGCGCCACCACTACTAAATGGGAATTATTAACGTTAAGAACACACAGCTGTAAAGTGTGTGTACTTCTAGCCTTCTATAATTCTGTAACTAGCAACTCGTTTGTACCTTTAAAGGCAGTCTGTCACGCATTTGATTGGATGACTTGGACAATACAAAGAATAGGAAATTTCCGTGGCTGCTAATCCGCCGCTGACTTTCTACGGCCGTAGAAAGTCAAGACGGTTAGCCCTCATTTGCTTCAAATACACAGATTCATGTAGAAATCTATTGTGTTGAGCGCTGATCTTGCAGCGGCCAATCAGAGACGTGCAAGACTGCCTTTAATTCATTTTGCAAAGAAGCAGCAAGGCATTTTAAAGCATAATGAAGTTTTAGCGTTCTGTACAGCATTCGTATATCAATTAGCTAACGTTGAACAAGGCGAAATATTTTTGTTATACATTTTCATGTGAAGCCAGTCAAGGTCATGATAGCAAGGCAATGATTGCGTTTTCCTCTTTGTTACTGACTCCCGTTAATTCTTTCCCAAGGAAATAATAATTTAGATATATTCTGAAGAACCCTTAAAGGTCTTCTGAAGTACCTATAAGTGTACTCTGAAGTACCTTTAGGGGTACTCTGGAGTACCTTTAAGGGTACTTTTCAGTACCTCTAGGGACACTCTAAAGTACATTTAGAGGAACTCTGAAGGTAGCTTTGTACCAAATAATACAAAAAATTCTAAAAATCTTTAACGTGAAATCCAATTAGGTTTATACGTCTCAAGGTTTAATTGATTAATTGGTACCAAGCTACCTGATAAAACTAACAATGGTAGGGGGAGGGTTCGCTGCTGTTTACTTTACTGAGTATTCAAACAACGCTCTATGTTGCACTGATGAATGAAATTGTTGCTTCTATGATGATTCTGTTTTCAGCTAAGTTCAGATCATTGGTTCCAAATAGAAGCAAAGTGCACAGTGCATCTGAATCCAATTTGTTTATGTCTAAACCAGGAATGCTAAGCTGGCGAAAGAGATCTCTACGCATCAGGTCAAACTGGTGGCAATGCAGGAGAAAGTGTTTATTAACCTCGATGCCTCTCCCACACATACCAGTTTGGCTACTACAATCAAAGTTGTGTCGAAATCTGTGCTCATTCAGTGCGCTGAAGTTCACAAGTAGCTTTGTCAGCTTTTTGATACCTTCTATATCAAAGACATCATAAACAGTGTTTTTAGGTGGCCTTATAATTGCAAGTAGTTTCCGTTTAAACTCAGACATGGATTGTGAATTTTTGATGTCATGGTCTAGCAGATTCCATTCATAAAGAATATTTTGGAAGTAGGTATGCGAGAAACGAGTAGTTCGGCCGACATTCTGATCGTATGCGCGGGGATGTTTTAAGTCGTAAGATTGTTCTCGTTCAGGCGGTATTTCTGCAAAGAGGTACCCATGTAAACCTGTTTTCCGTAGGTTGTAAAAATGACACAAACGTGTGACTTACAAATAATTTTCTAAAAATAGAGAGAAGAGAAATAAGGTCTATAGTTGGAAGCTGTAAGTGGACAGCCTTTCTTGAAAAGTGGTATAACGTTAGCCAACTTCATTTTGTCCGGGAAAATTCCAGACAGGAAAGATTCATTTATGATTAAAGAAAGAGGATATGATATAAGTGGGGAAAGACGTTTTATGATTTTCATAGGAATACTATTTGGTCCGAGAGACTTTCCAGTTTTAAGGAGAGATATTATCTCAGATATTTCAGGAGGAATTGAGGGTGCAGTGAAAAATGAGCTTCCAATTCTGCTTCCCATAAAATCTACAGGTGACTTTGTAGATCTTGGTATATTTTTGGTGATGTTATGAGAAACATTAACAAAAAACTTATTACAAACATTTGCTATAACGGCAGGATCTGATGAAACATTACCATTTGAGTCCTTAAGCTTACTTATAACATAACGCACAATTTGAAACAGTATTTGTAACGCACAATTCCTGCACGCCATTCATAAATTCCTACGGGCATTTGCTGCAGGAGAGATCTCTTTGGCCATGCATTAGCCTATTGAAAAACAGAGAACCATCAATACCTGTTGTTGAGCAGCGATCGGGATAAAGTGAAAAACAAGTTAATACAAAAACGAAAACACTAAAAAGAAATAAGTAATTAGTTTAAGGACAATACAACGCTAACAAACACATTGTCCTGAGAGGACAACGGTAATACTGCAGGCGCTTCTTGACTGGGAAATTGCCGGAAATGCGGCCTTTTTAAAGAATAGCATAGTCATTTACTGAGGGAGCTTTCATTCAATATTGAATGGAAAAAAGATAACTTTCATCCAACAAAAACTTCGAAGTAATATTGAAAGGTCAATATTTCCGGGATATCATGACGATGACATTAATAAATGTAACATTCGATATTTTTCAATAATTTACCTGATCCATACCGTGACTTCTCATAGCTTTGTCTAGTGAGTTTCGGATTCTTGTGAACAATGGGTTTCGCACGCCTTGAGAGATATTGATCTAAGGATCAAAAGAAATATCTTACACGCTTAGAAAGTCTGACATCGCACAATTTCGTTCCTAAATAAAATTAAAATGCGGTCTTTCTTCACGCAAGACGTAAAAACTCTAAACAGCTTACGATATAGATAGCAGCATGTCTTAAAGTAAAGGGAATATCATAGAGATTATGGGAATACTGTTTAAAAGACCATTGTTACAGAGATATCATGACTGTAGCACTGAAAAGTAATAGCATTTAATTACTTTGATACCTTTCAATACCCCCACCTAACTGATACACTGTACTCTTGCGCATCCATTCATTGGAGAATATTCAAATATTCAAATATTCAAAAGATCGAAAAGCAGACTGAAGCTAAGCCTAGTTTCGAAATAAGTGATCAAAAGATTCATATGATAACTGATACTAAGTATCTGGGAGTTCAAATTGATGACAAACTCCATTGGGATCGCCACATTGAACATGTCAAGGCTAAGGCACTGCGAGCTCTCGGTCTTATTAAGCATGCCAAGAAATTTCTTCCATCAGGTGATCTGCAGAAAATGTATAGAGGAATTTTTGAGCCACATTTCAGTTATTGCTGCTCGGTTTGGGGTTGTTGTAGTGAAACCAAACTTAATTCTCTCCAAAAGATCCAGAATAGAGCTGCAAGAATAACTACAAATAGTCCTTACGATGCTTCTGCTGCCCCTCTTCTCCAAAATCTTGGCTGGCCATCAATTAAAGATCTCATCAGAAAAGAAACAGCAACACTGACCTATACGGCATTGAATTCACTTGCTCCTCAATATTTAGGGGAACTTTTCAGTAAATGCTCAGAGGGCAGTGATCGCATTCTTCGCTCTACCGAAACAAACTTACAGATACCTCTGCTAAGAACAAGCACAGGCCAAAAAGCATTTTCTTATCGTGGAGCAAAATTATGGAATCAGCTAAATAAGGAAACTAAATTGGCATCTTCCCTGTCTACCTTTAAAAAGTCCATATGAGAGGTACATTATATTTTCATTTTTAGTTTTATTATGCTCTTTTGTACATTGTATTATAATTATCTTTAACTTAGGCTTTTCTGTTTTTTCACAGGTCAATTTGTAAAACAGTTATTTATTACTGAAATTTGTAACCTGTTTAAATATTTAAAAATGAAAAATGAAAATGAAAAATGAGACATGTAACATTCGAGCACTATATGCGAGGAATACATCGAAGTAAAACTTAGCAATCAGTAAGTTTCATACCATGTCATGTTTATTCCTGTCTACAGTCAAGAGGCAGTACTTTCTTTATGTGCAAGGTAAAGAAAATAAACAAATTGCGACATCGATAGAGCAAACATCATACTGGGTGAATGAAAGAGCGATTCCCGTTTGAGATATTGTTTCCCGGATATCATGACGAGATCAGTTGATAAATATAACATATAGTTTCAAAATTTCATCTGATTGATCTCCTTCACTCTCGGGTCTGTAAGGTAGACTTTGGGTAGAGATACAGCCAAAGGTCATTACTTACTTTACGGGCACGGAAAAAATATAAAAGAAATGCTATATTGATAAAAGGCAAGTTATAAACTTCGCGAGAGAGTCAAATAGATTACGGAATACAAGGCTCCCAAACAGCCATTATCACAAAAAATATCATTTTTCAGACAAGCCGACTTTTCAGAATGAACTGTTTCATCAGCTTAACTAGCGCATAGTACATCCATACACCTGGGCCAATTTGGATTTTCAGTTGGTCTGATATTGTAGTGTGACTGCCAAGAGTGCTGGATGACATTCGCTCTGGATGACACTGGATGACTTGGATTCGTCGAATAATTACAACTTGCTCAGTCTTTTCTATCATGTCATCCTGAGGGTTACTAAAGAATGGATATTCTTGTTACCTACATTTTGGAGGTTTTTGGCAAAAAATCATCCAGGGGTCCCTGATTTCAGCTGTCACATAAGTTTGATCATTGAAGATTCCGAGCTTAGTGAAGTATCAACGAATTTGCAAGATCTTTGTGTCTAAAATTACTTCTAAATCTTAGGCATAGGGATACCTTTGCAAGGGTCTGTTCGTGTTATGGCTATTTTTCAATAAATAATAAGATGCCGAATATTCTCTGGGGCAACCTTTAAATGGTGTAAAGATCCTTGAAATTGCAAAACCTTGAAATGGAAGTAATCGTTACTCATCTGGTAGTTTAAGGAAATTATCTTCAGTTCCTTAGGTGCAAGGCAAAATTTGAAATCATTCCGAGAGTCATGTAAATTTATGATTGTGCAATAATGACTCATTGCTTCACAATTGTCAGCTTAGAAAAACCAGCTCAAATGCTGTTATGGTCGTTGCTAAATTTGAGAACCGTTCAGAAATGCTGACTATGACTTTTCATTGCAACAAATATATGACCGCTGGAGAGTGGCTAAGTGTATAAAATGGAAAAAAAGAAGGAAGGTTTTGATTATTAGCTATTTATGTTCTAATACTAAATTGCTAAAATAACGACCTTGACAACAGCTCTACGATTATTTAAAATACTAGAGGGTGAGCCAGAAAGAAGTACCCACCATTGAAAATTCATAGCATCAAGAGTACTTCACGGACTTGAATCATTCAAATTGTAGTTAAAAGCGAAGAGATCGAAATATTCATGTGCTTTTTTTCATGGCAGCAAAATGACTGAAACATTGACCAAATCAAAAGGGCTCTCCTCACACAGAACAATAGGTAATGGGCGTTTCACCTCTCTCAAGAGCTGCAAGACATAGATTTTCAAGCAAATGCTATCTAACATTTTCAGTCCTATGGCCTTAATTGGCAGAGGATAGCCCTCGTCCATCAGAAATTGCATTTTCTTTGCTGTTCCGTGCGAGTAGTCCTTTATTATTTGTTCTATGCTTCAGGCCCGTTTTCACTTATTATACAAACATGAAATATTTGTTAAGTTGAACTTACCTAAAACTCTAGGACCCGGCAAGATAGCAAAAAACTCACCAAAAAATACTCCGATCTTTTGACTCTTAACTGGAATTGGATGCATTCTAAAATTACTCTTGGTGCTACGAATTTTCAAAAGTGGGAACTTTTTTCTGGCTCACCAGGTATGAATGAAAGCAGTGATGATACCTTCCAGCTCCAATGCTAGCTCATACTCATCCTCATAATCCTACGATGAATAAATATGTCAAATGTGTAAAAAGCGACGTTCTGCATCTAAAAAATTTTCCCAAGGCTGGCTAACATGTTGAATATGGACGGCAAATCTGAGAGATTTTGAACAATTAATATAAGAAAAATCTATATCGGGCGCAACAAAAAAGGTATCTACTGCTTGCTGAATTGCATTAGGCATACTACAACAGTTGATGGAATAAGCTTTACTAAAACTCCAAATCCATACTTCACAACTGTTTCTCATATCATATCACATCGAATCATATCATCTGCGTATTTGCTGCACCACTTACGCCTTGAAGATGTGCTTGTAGAGTGTAATATTGAAAAATCTCTTCACTTGCATTGGTACCGTAATTAAATATTTGTACCGGTAGAGTCCAGCATGCGTACTAAAAGTGGAGATATAGCGACTGTCTGGATGTAAGTAAAGTTTATTTACGTCTGTGATAAATACAATTTTGAAAAATATGTCGCACCGTTGAGCCTAAAACTAACACCATCAACAGTAGGAACTGGATGTCTAACCCGTCGATTGGCCTCCTTTTCATTACGCATATCGACACATACACGTAGCCCACCGTCCTTCTTAGGCACTGCGATTAACGGGCTAACCCAAGGTGATGCTGGAAAGATCCTTGAAAAAATAAACCGTCACACTTGAGAAATAAACCGTTATATGAAAGAAAAAAAGAGAACTTTTCAAGAGTCAAGCCTTGTCCATCAAGTTCATGAAAAAAGTCGGGACTCTGAAGATATGGTAATTCTGATGACAGTATTGTCGAAGGTAAAGCATTGGAATAAATCCACTTTAGGGGACAGAGATCACAAAAAATAATGCTCCATACTTGCGGTGTAAAACAAACTACGTGGAAGAGCATATGAAAAAACCTGGTCTTCAGGACAAACGTTGCCAAATTAAGGACAAAATAAACTGATTTCTGGGACATACATAGCACCATTGTCTCCATACCTAAATGCCCATCCTTGCACAATTTGGTTTCATCTGTTTTGTTAGAGCTTAAGGAATATTGTCCTTAGCCTCGATCTGCTTTGTTTGAAATTTGCTAATTTTGCCTCTGCGGTCATCGAGGAGCATTTGCTTGAGATTGTACTTCAGATCCCCCAAAGCTTGTTAACGTATTTTCGAGGTGTAGGATTACGATGATTATTAAATAGCCTCTTTATGATGAGCTGCCTCGCTTGGCAGATGGTTGTTTGAAAGTCTTCCTGTTGACGAATGGTTGATTGAATTTATACAGCATGGCTTAACACTTCGTGTTTCATGAGTTTATTCTGTGCTTAAAGTCACAAATACAACAGGGTGACAGGCGTAAAAGGAATTGGATTGCAGAGTCTAGACTTGTTCGTGATACTATCAGTGAAAGTCTTTAGGGTTTTCTCCAGAAGAACCAGACGCCTATCAAAGCGCTTTGGAGTTTGCGCAGTATCGACCTGAGGGTAATCGCCCTTCATCCTTCCTTTGTGAAATTGCGCATGCCCCAAAACGCTTCGCTCGTCCCATTGATCAGCGAACCAATCAGAGTTAACGTCTTTTCCTTTGTGATTTACAAAAGGGGGAATTCGCAGTATCCCCAACAAGACCACATATAGCTGGCTAGGCAGCAGATTTACGCCCATCGAGGGATGGCTCCTTTGATAGAGCCTCCACCCTCGTCGAACTTGCAACATGGAAACATGTCGGAAAATTTTCGGAAATGGAAGCAGCAAGTTAAGCTGTATATCAAATAGACAGGTTATGCAAAAAAGTCAGAGGATGAAGAGGCAGCGCTGATTCCTTATTGTGGAGGAGAAGAGGCTATTGAAGTTTATGTTACAATAATACATGAAGTATTTGTATGTTGTTACGGTTTTTGTCCAGAGTTGAGAGTTGAAGCACGAGTGTTTACTTCTTTTGTGTCCTCTTGCAAACTATTCAAACGATATTAAAACATGGGGTAAGGTGTTTGGAGGTAAGAAATCTTTTTCAGGCAGCTGTTTGTCGATTAAAGTGCGTCAAGAATTAATGATTCTGCAGTGTGTGGAAGCAAATCAGCGAATTTACGCCCATTGGTAGTACAGTACTGTCACACCTCATAATTAAATTCGCAAATCAGACTAAGAGGAGAAGCACATCCGGGACCTGTAGGACATCCGGGACCTAACGGACATACGGGATCTTGGCAATGGACCGTGGATAAACAACTGGGGAGGTGTGAACTAGAAAAAGGTTTTTTGAAGTGGAGGAGACACTAGGAGACACGAGGACACGGGCAGTAATGCACCGTGTTTTTTGCTAAAAAATTGAAGTTTGTTACCTCGATAATGCTGCTTTTCTTGGTTGTTTTCTCTTCGGCCTACCATCGACACGAACCCACCATTGCTATTCCAAGAAAACAAATTCAAATAGCGCCTGCGCACTTGAGCAAAGCGATAGCTCCTTCACAGCATTCCCCTCGTTTCAAACATCCACTGGGAAAAATATAACAGGGTAAGCAAGCGGGGGAGCCTTCTCTAAGCGAGGTTTCGTCAACAGCTCGACCAACTTCAATGACAGGTCATCAATTGAACAAAAGGGTGGCAAACAAAAGGTCTTGATAGACTTACTACATCATCGCAAGGTCTCTGTTTAGCACGGGGGGTTAAACCTTGCCTTTTACCCTGCTTTACCCAATGTTATGGTTATCTGCTGTGCCGCAGATAAAGATGGCAGCCAAGGGAAGCAGTTGAAGATCTCGAACTTTATTAGGGCCTGCAAGTTCATGAACAGTTTCGTTTTCTGAAAGCCAATAGGGCTAAAGGAGGAAGAAAGTAATACTCTTATTGTATCGCTAAAAAGTCTTCAAACAAACAGATCAAAAGCATCACAGTCATCGATCCGCATCCAGTGTCTTTCAATGCTCACGCTTCCTGCTTGTGCCTTTGTGCCTACTACCTACACTTTGAGAAAACGTTTAGATTAGAGTGTGAGAAGAAGTGGAACATAAAGCACCGGAAATTGGAAAACTTGACATGTGGGAGGATTTCTACACCTTTATAGCCAAAAACCTGGAAATTTAATACAGACAAAAATAGGCAAGTCACATTACACAGACTGAATGAAGATGGGGCTGATGTGACATGATGTCCAATACAACGACGTACTAATTGCTTCAATGAAAACATTACATCTAGGCCTAACTTTTGTGGGATAGTTTCAGAGTGACAATGTTTTCAGCTGTGTGACTGTAGTTCTGAAAAATACTGTCTTCATTCTGAATATTCTTAAATTGTAAAAGATGGAAATCCAAGGATAACCTAAATTTATTACCCTGTTAGCCTGTGCCCCACACCCCAGAAAAATAAATTATGTAAAATCATTTTTCATATGGGGTCCGGAACACTGGCTATACCCCTTTTAAAATGTATTCAGCCCTTTCTTGAGTTGAGACAAAAATTATAAGAAATTTGTATGAAAAGTGAGGTCTCAGATTACCAACAATATAAGCAAGCTTGACCAAACAAAACTTATTTTCTTTAACTAGGAAAATCGAAGTTATAATTTAGATATTTGATTTTCAGAAACTTAACATAGTAATTTTGTACAGAAGGGGGTTTGGATATTAATGTACAGTAGAATAGCTTGAACCAAGATGAAATAAGAGAACTATAATAAGTTCTCTTATTTTACCTTGCTTGAATATAATATCTTTGAGAGTTGAGAAGTTCCAGCCAGTGGCGGCGCCAGCTCTGAAACATCAGAGAGAAGTATGGGGGGGGGGGGATTTTGATGTAATTTTTCAATCTAAAGGTATACCCAACTAATTTTATGCCTGTTTTCATTGACAATTTTTGCTGTTTTTTGGGAATTGGGGGGACCCCAGTCCCCCTGTGGCACCACCATGGTTCCAGCAAAGCGAACTTGTGAATAACTTTTCTTAGCTTTTAGCTGTGTTGATTGACCCATCTACTTTTAGTTGTCTCAAAACCAGTGGCGTAGCCGACGGTGGTTACCTTTAGGGGGTACCACTAAGGGCCCCCACTGATTAGGGGCTCCAAAGGCCCCCAACCATCAATTTACGTCATAGACACAGGTACTAGAGGCTACAGTCCCCTTCTTCACTAAGGGCCCCATGCACCTCCGCTACGCCACTGCTCAAAACCTGTATAGAGTTAAGATACTGACTTCAAGACATGATCAGAAAAATTATTTCTGGGTCTATTTTTATGCCAGAATAATTTTTGGGTTATGCTTTGTACCCTAGCCCAAGCACCTATCCCAAATATACCTGAGTACCCTCCCTTCAAATTCAACTGCCAACATTTTGCCAAGATTACTACATGAGAATAATTTCAGTGCGGTCCCCAGTCTCTCTCTCTCACTTACTGCTATGCATTGTTGCATTTAGATAGCATAAGGATCAATTGAACTTAATTGTACCAACATAAATTGAAGGAAACAAGATTTGAAGCAATTGAATGTCTTCAGATTGCAAAATTTGTTGCTTTCCTGTGTGTTTTGCTCTGTTTCTTGGAAATCTCTTTTCACTCAATATTTGAAAGTGCAAAAGCTTTGAGCTTGTATTAAAGCTAAAGTGTCTCATTTCAATACTGTAGCATCAAGGCTTTTGCACAGTCAACCAGGTAACTTCTGAAAGACTTTATGGTGCATGGACAATGTTTATGCCAAAATATGCAACAGATGTCACATGATTGTACTTTCCTTCCCTTGGTATCTTGGCATAAAAGAGGTAAACAAAAGAACTTCACAAAAAAGGAGTGATTTGCTCATTCTCGATTGATTTCCCAAGCTGCCTACACATACACATATTTCATCAATAATTCACAAGAGACTGTTTGTATCAGATCCTCTTCTATCACCGTCTCTCTTCAATTCTGCATGCAATACCAATGTAGCAACCTGTGAAATGAAACAAACCTTTAGCCCAAGACAACATTACAGTACTTATGCAGTCCACCTTCCTGTTATGATTCCAAGAATTCATAGATGATGAAACACATTGAGATGTTTGCATAACACAATCATCAACATGAGTGTACATTGAGACATAATGTTTTTTGGGCTGGCTAATGAAAATTCTAGTGTTTACAAACATTTTTGTCTTACTCAGGTTGAATTCATGCCCCAAATAGCAAAGTTTAACAATTTTTCTAACAATGGCGGAGTGGGCTGCTTCCCCCTCAGTTTCTCTGACTTGTACACTTACGATCATCAAAGGCAATCTGAGCAATGTACCCATTGGTTGTATTAGAAAACCTACCATATTTCTCACAAAGTTAATCTTCACTGTCACTGAGTTTCTGTGATATGATTTATAATTTGTAAGCCTCAATGTAGTATTTTAGGTCATGATGTACCATATTCTTTTCTTTTTAAATTCTTTCTATTCTTCTTTCAGAAATTCAAAGCTCCAAGAAATTTCTAATGGAAATTTCTTGGAGCTTTGAATTTCTGAGATTTTAATGCAGGCCTAATCGTAATCATGGCCCGGAGACAGTATTAGTCGCAGCAGGCCTGCTGCTGTTTGACCTTGCCAATTCGCACAAAAAAAGCCTGTTCTGAGCATGAGAAATGATAAGAATTTATTTACCTTATTCTCAGAATTCATGGCAGGCATAGCAGGCATCCATTCACTGCATTGTTTTGAATCCATCAGCTGGTCTCGTGCTATCGCCGGTTTTAAAACTTCCCGTCGAAACCCCCTTGAAAAATAGCACCTTCGCATTCACTCGCAGTGTTCTTGTTTTAAAGTTATGACGTTTGGCATGGCAGATTCCAAATATGGAAGTTGAAGTTGGTCGAGCTGTTGACGAAACCTCGCTTAGAGAAAGCTCCCCCGCTTGCTTACCCTGTTATATTTTTCCCAGTGGATGTTTGAAACGAGGGGAATGCTGTGAAGGAGCTATCGCTTTGCTCAAGTGCGCAGGCGCTATTTGAATTTGTTTTCTTGGAATAGCAATGGCGGGTTCGTGTCGATGGTAGGCCGAAGAGAAAACAACCAAGAAAAGCAGCATTATCGAGGTAACAAACTTCAATTTTTGAGCTAAAAACACGGTGCATTACTGCCCGTGACGAGGAGAGAAAAAAGAAAAGAAGAGATGTTGTGCAGAAAGAAACTGGACGTTTGACTGTTGGAAACAGTAGATACGAGAGCAGATCGTATGATATTCGTTTGTTGGTTGTTTTGAAGAAACAATTTTGTGTTTAGGCCACCAGGAACCTTGATTTTCTAGATGATGTTGCGTTGCACGTTTTGTGTTTCATAGCTGTCTGTGCAACGAAATATAAGAAATAAACCATTGGAATATAAACAAAAAGAACTCGGAATCACATATGGTGAGGCCCAAAACAGACCATTTGTGACAAGTACATAATGGCAAGAGATGAAGAGGAAGCTTATACCTTGCGTGAATCAGCTTCACTAGAAGTTCCCAACAGAGCTGTTGCTTCTTTCTTACATGAATATTCCTAGTCTTTGATTCCATTATTATGAATTTGATGCTGTCCTAACAACCGAGAACATGGAATTTAAAGTAATTGGTCTTTCTGAAATAAATCCTCCACCGATGCTCCTTTGAAATGAAGCAATGATCCCGGCTATAAATTCCAACACATTACTTCCCATAGTGCTAGTGTTGGTCTTGGCATCAACGTCAAAGCTAATGTTACAGCTGATAAGAGAGATTATCCATTTCATTTCATTTCATTTCATTTCATTTTATTAAGGAGGGTAGCCCTTCAACCAGAGTTGTTTTACAAGGGGCCCTCCACTTAAAAACTTTAATATACAATTACATACAAAAAAGAATAATTACAATATAAAAACCATAATATAAAAACCTAATACAATATTTACAAAATCTAACATAAAAGAAAGAGAAAAGGAAAATTCCTAAATAGATTTTTTAAAACTATTCAGGGAAGATGCCTGTTTGGTATCGGCAGGAAGTTCATTCCACACTTTTGCTCCTCGATAGGAAAAGCATTTTTGCCCATTACTTGACTTTTTCTTGGGTAATCTTAAATCTGTCTCTGAATTGCGCAGGACATACGAAGAGCACTTTGAGTTTCGGGTGAAAAGGTCACACAAGTATTCGGGAGCCAGTTCATGCAGGGACTTGAAGACCATTATTTTAGATTCACTAGCGATGAGTTGTTCAATGGTCTTCCAGCCCAGCTGGTCGATAAGTGGTCTGCTTGGGGTATCAAAGCTGCTGTTGGTTATAATTCTTGCAGCTCGGTTTTGAAGTTTTTGCAACTGATTAAGCTCAGTCGAACCGGCACAACCCCAAACAGAGCAACAATATCGAAGGTGTGGCTCGACAATAGCTGTGTAAAGAGTCTTCAAAGTTTCCTTCGGTAGAAACGTCTTGGCATGTTTTAAAAAGCCAATAGCTCTAGAAACTTTGGTAGAGACAGTCTTGATGTGTTCCTTCCAGTTAAGAGAGTTGTCGATCTGCACACCAAGGTATTTTGTTATTTGGATTATTTCGAGCTTATTGTCGCGAATTTTCAAATTCAAATCTTCATTTCGACCTTTGAGGATATTATGCTTTTGCTTGGTGGAGACCAGCATGGAATTTGTTTTTGCAACGTTTAAGGAGAGCTTGTTGCCTTGAAGCCAAGCATCCAGTTGTTTGAGGTCGTTATTAATGGCCTCGTTCAACGCATTTATGTCCGAAGACTGGTAGCACAGACTTGTGTCATCAGCATACATGGAAACAGCTGAATTTTGGACAGCTTGCGGCAGATCATTGATATAAATAAGGAAAAGAAGGGGACCCAGACATGAGCCTTGGGGAACACCAACATCTATACCCTCAGTTTTTGAGCTGACACCGTTGACCCGACAGAATTGTTTTCGATTGCACAGGTATGATCTGAACCATGCGAGTTCCCGCTGTTGGACACCGTAGTGCCCCAATTTCTGGCAGAGAATCTCATGGTCAACAGTGTCAAAAGCTTTTTTAAGATCAATGAAAACAAGGCCTACAAGCTTACCAAGATCCAGCCCATTGTACCAGTCATCTGTATTTTTAAGTAAGTGAGTTACAGTGGAATGGAGGCGTAAGTAGGCAGATTGACCAGATGAAAACAAACCATTATCTTCCATATGCTGGTACACCTGATTGGTTACAAGTTTTTCAAAGAGCCTTGAAATGACAGGTAAGACTGATATAGGGCGATAGTTTGACTTTTCAGCCCTATCTCCATTTTTGTAAATAGGAGTAACCCTAGCAATTTTCCATGAGTCAGGAAAAATACTTGTTTCAATTGATGTATTAAACACGAAAGCAAGAGAATTTTCAATGAAGGGTAAAGCAAGCTTCAAAAAGTAGCTGGAAATATCGTCAGTTCCAAAGCTCTTTGCAGTTTTAACCTTGGCAAACGCATCTCTGATTTCCTGCACCTCAATAGTCCTGAAGTGGAACTTTGCTTTAGTTTTATTCATTTCAAAGTCACCTGATAGAAGGGGGTTAGGAACTGGACTGATTTTATCTGCTAGATCCTTACCTACTGAGCAGAAGTAACTGTTCATTGCATCAGGTATGTCGTTCCTGTGAACAGTTTCTGAACCAGACTCCTTAAGGCTAACAATGTTACTTGACTTCGACCTCTTATTGAGAAGTTCATTGATTGTTTTCCATGATTCTTTCATGTTACCCTTGCATGCAGAAATCTTATTGTTGTAGTACTCCTTCTTCTGCTGGGTATTTAGAGAGTTGACCTTGTTGCGAACTTGCCTATATGAGTCCCACAGAAGTGCAGACTTACTCTTGACAGCAGATTTTTTTAGTTTATCTCTTGTCCGCATAAGATCCCTTAACTCTCTATCAATCCAAGGACAGTACTTTTCGGAGACACGCATTTCACATAATGGGGCATGCTTGTCAATGATGAGAGAGAATATGTTAGTCCAATGGTTGACAAGCACATTGATATCATCAGTGTCGCTAAGCATTTGTTCCCAGTTTATGCCAGCAACATCAGACAGGAATGCCTGCTCATTAAAATTTTTCATCTTACGAGTTTTGATCATTTTATGGCTTTTTTCTACTGCTCCATTAAACTTACGGATGCAGTATACCATATAATGATCACTCATAGAAACTTCATGCACTCCAGATTTGATGATGTTCCTGGCACAAGTTGTTGCTATATGATCAATTATGGAAGAGGTATCTAAAGCGACCCTGGTAGGCTCTTTGATGAGCTGATTGAAGCTGAACAGCTCATACAGACTAGTCACATGTCTAGTGTCATTGTCTACGCGCTGATCACCTTGTTTTGTGGTGAGATCACAATTCGTGTCACCAAGAAGGATTATTTCTTTCCCTTCCTTGTCCAAATAGGAAAGGACCTTTTCTAGCTTATCGAAAGAGGCAACAGGGTCACTAGGTGGCCTGTACCACGCAAGAACAAGAAAAGGTTTGCTCTTTGGTGGTTCAACCTCAATACAAATGATTTCTAAATCATCAACAGGAACATCAGAACGAAGCTTATATTTAATGGAGTCCCTAATATAAATAGAAACACCTCCTCCGCTGCTTGTCCTGTCTAGGCGTTCTTGTTGGTAGCCAGAAAGACTGGTCAACTCTTTAGGGTAATTGGGATCAAGCTTGGTCTCATTAAGTGCAAGAATATGAATACCTAGACTTCTAATAAGTAATTGAACCTCATCAAGGTGACTGCGGAGACCATTAATATTTAGAGATGCAATTGCCATGCCTTTTTTAAACCCAAGATGCTGACGACACGAGTCAGATCGCTCATCAGTAAAGCAGGCATTTTCCCTGTTTGTGATTTGGGATGAAGGTAGATCAACTACATCCACCCCTGTAGACCAGCTACAGACATCAAATGAAGAATTTAAGTTTGATGCCTGTCCATCAGTTATATCATACATGTTAAAGACAACGTAATGTAGATACTAGTTTCGACGTGAGCTTGCTTGTACCTTTAGCATTCAAATGTAACCCTTTCCTTCCAATGTCACCCCTGAAAATGTTGTTGTTGTTGATAGCATCGATTCCAAGATCAATAATCTTTTTGTTTAGGGATTCTATGATCTTTCCATATTCCTCGTTGTCGAACCTTTTCGTGGGCATTGACAGCACAACTACGCATCCTGGTAACTGTTCTTCTATGTCCTTTTTAAAATCAAGTAGTGCGTCAACAATTTGATCGGGATTTGCATTCTTCAGACTAGCATTATTGGTACCCACATGCAAAATTACTTTGCTTGGCTTTTTGCGCAATAGTGGTTTGATGTAATAATCTCTTAAATCTTCGATCGTAGTGCCTGAAAATACTCTTACTTTTACCGAGCCATTCTGGCATATCTTTCTTTCATCGATGCCATAAAGGATGCTGTCACCAGCAATTAGAGTTGTACCTTTTCTCCAGGTTTGTGTTTCATTCGTATTATCAGATTTGTTGCTCGGTAGTGTTTTTGCTTGGTTGGTCTCTGGCTTGGAAACGGGGTTGCTAGCTTTATTCGGCTTTTGGGCCTTCACAGACTTTTGTTTTCGACTTTGGGTATTTTCTTTCTTCTTTGACGTTGTAGACGAATCAAAATTGGCTTTGTTGTTTGTCTCAGCACGATTTGCAATCGTCTGATCGTTACCCTTGGGATTGTTAGAGGTCTTCAATTCGTCAACTTTCCTTGAAATGCGATACTTTTCATATTCTCTACTTTTTTCATTTACATACGAATCCCACTGGGATTGAAAGGTAGGCTGTACCTGTGCAGATGCCTCCTTGCGGTTGGATAATCCTTGCGTAGGAGCGTTGTTTTCAGGCTTGCTTTGTTCAGCTTGACTGATTAAATTTGGACGGATTTCTAAGGCTCTTTGTGTCGGCGTCTGTGGGACCTTGTTTTGTTTAGCTTGTGATCCAAGGATGTTTTCCATCAGGGTTTCCAGTTCCTGATTTCTTAATTTGAGAGAGAAATTTTCCGACATCAAAGATTCGGATTTGGCTCGTTCGGTGCTCAGCGCTTGATGTAATCCACTGATTGTGTCCACTAATTTTGCCATGGAGTTTGCCATGGTAAGTACAGATTCTGGATTTCTCCCATTTGTAGCTTTTGCAACATCACTTTTTTCAAGAATTGGGGTATTGAAATGGAAGTTATTCAGGCAGGGTGTGGATGGATCATAACCACCATCAGATTTTTTATTACCTTTATTAACAATATCACTTACATCTCCGTGATCGTCTTTCCTTTTATCACACTTCTTATTATTATCATCACCCCCATTATCTCCACTACTATCACTGCAATCACAATCATCTTTATCACTATGATCATCACTATCATCAACTTCACCATCACTATAATCACCCTCGTCGTCATCTTTGCCACTGTCATCATCATCTCCATCCTTGTCATCGTCATCATCATCATCATTACCAGAAGTTTCCAGGCAGCTCGCAGCATCTGGATTCTTGGGTTTACATGAATTCTCAGTTTGAAATTCTTCGCATATGAAGTAAGAGTCGTTTCCACTTTTGGTTATTTCAACTCGTACTGCCTTTTTCGACTCCAAGAGATTCAATGTTTCAGCTGTGTCTTCCTCACTTAGGCCATACTCGCTGCACGCGTATTTGATGATGTTTGCTTTCCCTGGTCTTTTCTTTCTAATATTTCTTATTTCATCGATTGTATTCAGAATAATCAGTTTCGATACTTCGTTCTGATTTCTTTCCATGATTAGTAATTCTCTCTTTTCTAACGTAAACCTTTCTAAACATAAACTGGACCGCACGTCAACACAGGCACGTCTTGACCCAATAAGCCAATCAGATAAGCCCTTCTGTCAGTGATGTTGATTTTTACACTGTTTTGATTTAGATGGACTATGCTAAGGTAAATAGTATTTCCTGCTTTTGTTGTGCATGTCGCCATCCTAGTTGAGATATTGCCACGTTTACTGGCCGCTTGCAGCAACCCTTTCTGTAGTAATAAAAGAGAACAAGTTCCTCCTTACCATGGGTGATTTCAATGTAAATCAACTGATTTACGAAAATCATGCCCTTACCAATGAAGTCATCAATATGATGTTTCATTTCACATGATGCCTTCTACTCTACATCACACTCGTATCACTGACACTACCTCCAACTGGATTGATAAAATCGTCTTAAAGGGGCATTCCGCGGGAAAAGACTGGATATCGGCGAACTGCGTCTTTTGCATATAAAACGAACATTCATATCATTATCAACATTTCCCGATATTTCTCCACTTTAAATAAAGCTCAAACCGGCCACAAACGACAGACTGAGAACTCAGCCACAACCTCGCATTTGAATTCGAGAAAGATACCCAGAATTGTCGTTAAAGCCGATCATTTCTCTTGGTTGTAGTCGATCGTGGACACATGAATGAACCAATACAACGGGATTTTCAAACTCAATTCTAAGAGCGACACGCAAGAAACCCATCAATGCTCGCCGACGACTAACCGGCGGACAATAACGAAAATTTGCAACCTTTGTTCGCCAACAACGAAGCTCAAAAGTAGTAGGGTATTAAAATTGAAATAGGTCCAAATGTTTTCTCCATCTTGCCTTTGAAAAGTGCGATCGAGGAAAGGAAAACGATTTCTGAGGGCTGACAAGATCTGCTTTTCGATCGGGATAACGATATAAACCTTTGCACGCATTTGATTTTCGCGGAATGTCCCTTTAAGCAATACTGCTAATAGCTTCCCTAATATGTTTCCCTCACACCCATGACTTCAGAACGCTTTAGTACTTGCTTTCTTCTTGGGGGTTGAAGAGGTCTTCTCCCTGGTATGAATAACTTACTCAGGGGATATAATTCTCCCAAGAGGCCGAAATACATGGACGCATCCAAATGCAATTATTGATAGGAAGGAGAAGGGAAATCTTGCTTGTTGTTTTCACTTGTTTTCGTGGGTTTTTCGAATGGAGCTTTCTGTGCAAAATCTTCCATTTGACGGAAAGAAAGGGCCGATTTAAGCCAAGTAAACTACTGAAACTTTTGGTGTTTTGTACAAAGGGTTTGTGACTATCATCTCAGTCTAGATCTTCCAAATGTATACTGGTGAAGTTTCTCTAATGCAAACAGCATTGCTAGACTCTCGTTCTCTATCTATGCATATCTTTGCTCAGAATTGGTTAAACTGCGACTTGCATGTGCAATTGGTCTACCCTATTGTAATAAAACTGCACCTAGGCCTTTACTTTAAGCATCAGACTGAATGGTTAGTTCTTTTTCTTGGTCCCAGTACCTAAGTATGGGTGCACTTGTAACAAGATGTTTGATTTCTCTGAAAGCTTCATCTTTTCTTCTAAACATTTCCACTCTACATCTAGTTGAGTGAGTCGTCTAATTGGTTCCATAACACTTGATAGTTTGGGTAAGAATCTTGCTAGGTAATTAACCATACCTCTCCGCCTTAAAACTGCTTCAACATTTTCTGGCTCTTTCATCTGTGTGGCTGTCTCTACTTTTCTTCCTTGTGGTTTCAATCCTTCACTTGTGCTGATATGCCCAGTGAAACCTAGTTGATCCTTATTTAACACACTTTTCCCTTTGTTTCACTTAATGTTTCTCTATGAGCATCCCCTTAGCAGGCCTATAAGATTGTTTTAAGATCTTCTTGATTCTGACCATAAATCAAAATATCATCAGCTACGCTTATCATTCCTTGGAGACCTTCAATATTCCCTTGTAATTTTCTTTGAATTATCTCAGCATTTACTTTTGTTCCAAATGGTAACCTAGCTCATCTGTACCTTCCAAATACTGTAATTATTGTGGTGAGGAGGCTGCTACCCTTGTCAAGCTGACAATGCCAATAGCCTGATCTTAAGTTAACTTTACTAAAGGCTTTAGCTTTGTTTAACTCATAATCTATAACTGGCAATGGATATCTCTCCCTCTGTAGTTCATCATAGAGGTATTTTGGATCAAAGCAAATTTTTAACTGTCTATTCTTCTTGGTTTGAACTGATATTTGTAAACACCACTCTGTAGACTTTGATACTGGCTCTAGCACTCCTTGCTTGACTAAATCTGATAACTCTTTCTTTAACTGTGGCTTCACTGACGCTGCTCAACAGCTTTTCTAATCAATAAAGGTGTCAAGTATTCTTTTACTACTTCAAACTCCACATTGTACTTTCTGTGATTTGCTGTGTTGGTTTATGGTTGAATGATTATACAATTGAAAACTGGTATTAGACAATGACAACAGATGGTTATCAACAAAAGTATGTGGTATCACATTTACTGTTGCTCCTCAGTCAACTTGGAATTTTACTCTACAGTAATTGCTGACATTCATCTTCCACATCTTCCAGCTATCTGCAGAATTCCTTCTATGGCGAACTGGATCTGGAGGACGTAAATTCAAACTAAAACAGGCTCTAGGCACATGCAGGAGATCAGCTGCTCCAGCCCCAGCTTCCTCTTCATCTCCTGCCATTATGCACTTGTCACAAATGGTCGGTTTTGGGCCTCACCATACGTGATTCCGAGTTCTTTTTGTTTCCATTCCAATGGTATATTTCTTATATTTCGTTGCAGAGACAGCTAGGAAATACAAAACGTGCAACGCAACATCATCTAGAAAATCAAGGTTCCTGGTGGCCTAAACACAAAATTGTTTCTTCAAAATAACCAACAAACGAATATCATACGATCTGCTCTCGTATCTACTGTTTCCAACAGTCAAACGTCCAGTTTCTTTCTGCACAACATCTCTTCTTTTCTTTTTTCTCTCCTCGTGTCTACTCGTGTCTCCTCCACTTCAAAAAAAACTTTTTTCAAGTTCACACCTCCCCAGTTGTTTACCCACGGTCCATTGCCAAGATCCCGTATGTCCGTCAGGTCCCGGATGTCCTTCAGGCCCGGATGTGCTTCTCCTCTTTAGTAAAAAGATTCCTCTTCCTTCCATTAATACGTAAGTAAGGAATCATAGGATAAAAACATATGATCCTACTTACTCGCTATCTAAATATAACATAAAATTATCAACATCACTTCAACATACAAAAAGTAGACTGGAATTTAGCAGAATATGCAGATGTCATAGATAGTTTTATCAAAAGTAAGACACTTACCGGTTCATTTTCTGCTTCACCAACGGCTTTAGAGCTTCTAAGAATTCTAATCAATTCATAATCTCCTCGCAACTTAGCAATATCCAATGATGTATCTCCCTTAAAAAAGATAGGGAAAAGTCTATAAATCCACGAAAGTTCACAAAACAAAATATCAAAGGCCATCAAAACTTGATAAAAATTACAAATTTTTTCTCAATATCCAATGTATGACAAAGAATAGTTTAATAGAAAAAATGTTCCAAGTGATTAACAAAAACTTTTCATCATTTTTGAAGCTGTAGTGTCCTACCCAATCACCAGATATTATCAATGTCAGTCTAGTTGAGAACCTACCATATAGACTGATATTGTAAAACCAACTTGGATTAAATAGGTCAAATTTTTCTCCAATTAACGAGGCCAACTTACAGAAGGCCAAATGTATTTTGGAAAGGGAAACTGCGAGTATTCCAATGGGCGAATTATCAAGAACTTCTTCTTACCCTATAATTTGTTGCTCAAAGCATTAGAGTATCTTCATATGCTCATGAAATCATTGCAACAGATCGATATCATGCAAAGATAGCACAAGGAGCATAGAAATGCATAATAATCATGTGGCATTGAAAAATTGCCTTAACTTCCGTCTTATGATATTTGTAAGGGGAAACAGTTCGAGATTCTATAGAGTGTCCAGTTATGTATGGGTCATGCAGAGTTATGAATTTGTAGTACGCAATACCTGATTTCTATTTTAAAAAAGACTTTGATTACGAAACGTATAGGTGCAGAACATAAAGCTGTAAATAGAAAATTACATGAGAACGCAAGATAATTATTGGAGAAGGGGGTTTACCCTTCTATTTGGAAACGAGCCAATATCATTCCTGTGCATAAAAAGAACAGCAGACAATGCAAAAAGAATTACCGCCCAATTTCGCTCCTACCGATTTTGGGAAAAATTTTTGAAAAGCTCATTTTTGACTCTGTTTATCGTCATCTATGTGATAATGATATTCTAACCCCTCACCAATCTGATTTTCGTCCAGGTGACTCAACAGTCAACCAACTGTTATCTATAACACACAAAATCTACACAGCCTTTGACGCGATACCGACCAAAGAAACTCGAGCAGTTTTCCTTGATTTATCGAAGGCATTTGACAGAGTATGGCACGAGGGACTACTGTACAAGCTTGAATGCTGCGGTATCTCGGGTAATCTTCTTTCCCTCAATTCAAATTTCCTTACTAATCGGAAGCAACGAGTAGTGCTGCATGGAAAAAATTCGGAATGGAGAAGGATATATACGGGAGTACCCCAAGGCTCTGTTCTAGGTCTTCTATTCTTTCTTGTTTATTTCTATCACCTTGTTGAAAATATAAACAATGACGTTAAACTCTTTGCAGACGATACTTCTCATTTTTCTGTTAATCAAAATGTGACCAGAAGTGCCGATGAGCTGAATAGGGATTTAGAAAGAGTGCGATTGTGGGCATGGCAGTGGAAAATGCAATTTAATGCAGAAATAACTGAAGAGGTTATTTTTTCTACAAAGAGGAACATGCCTAACCACCTAGCTCTAATGCTGGGGAGTGATGAAGTAGTGAGAAAAACCGAGCACAAACATCTTGGAATGATCTTGGATGATCAATTGAACTTTCAAAACCACATTAAGGAGGCGATTCTTAAAGCAAGGAGGGGTATCAATTTAGTTAGGTATCTCTCCAAGCATGTTTCAAGCCCGGGGGGGGGTACTTCACTTTGGGTAAGACGGGGATGTGCGCCAGTTTTGGGTAGTTTTTGGCCTGAAAATTCTGGGATTGGGGTATCCTTTTACTGGAAAATTTCTGTGATTGGGGTATACTTTCACTCGGAATTTTCTGGGATTGGGGGTTACTCAAAATTCTGTAATGGGTGTTGAATGAAAGTACAACTGGATAAATTTTTGAGCAACACGTGGTCAGTTTCAGGTGAACTGATTTCAAGTATTTTTGTGTTGAAAAACGTCCTCAGATCAGAACCTCGTTCCAATGGCCACTTGGAACCAAAATAACCGTTCCCAGCCCTCTATCCCTTATCCTTTTGACGTCGAATTGCTTTTGTTACTTCTTCGATTGGGTATCAATATCTGACATATTTTCTGGGATTGGGTATCAATATCGGACCAAATTTCTGGGATTGGGTCGTAACAGAAATCCTTGCGGCGCACACCCCCGTATGAATTTATAGTGAAGTACCCCCCCCCCCGGGGTTTCAAGGCACGTGTTGGATCAAATGTACAAGCTGTATGCAAGACCCCATCTAGACTATGGTGATGTTATGTATCATAAATATAATAATAAATATGCACTTAAATATGATAATAAATATGATTCAGAAATGAAGCTAGATACAACTAAGAGATTGGAGCGAACACAATATTCTGCAGCACTAGCTGTGACAGGAGCTTGGAGGGGGACAAGCAGGCAGAGGCTATTCGAGGAACTGGGATGGGAGAGTCTTTATCAGAGGAGGTGGCATAGGCGCATGTGTCATTTCTTCAATCTTAAAAAAAAACACGAAGGCCTGCGTATCTCTTCGATGAAATTCCTGCTGAACGCAATGTTTCATACAACTTGCGACGTCAGCGTGAATGCCAACCAACTGGAACAACCGCGCGTTTTGCAAGTACCTATTTCCAAAACGTCCTTTTTGAATGGAATTTGCTGGATCAAAATATCAAAGACTCCAATACTCTTGCGGAATTTAAACGACAATTACTTGCAGTTATCAGACCAGTTAAACAATCTGTGTACAATGTTTATAACATGACAGGTATTAGGAACCTAACGAAATTGCGGGTGAAATTCAGCCCACTCAATGAGCATAGGTTTCGACACAACTGTGACTGCTAAAGCCCTATTTGTGTATGTGGTACGGGAAACGAAGATAGCGAGCATTTTCTCCTGCATTGCCCTCAGTTTGACTTGATGCGCAGGGATCTCTTCAGTCAACTAGCGGATGTACCTGGGTTAGACATCACAAGTATGGATTCAAAAGATTTGTGTGAACTACTATTGTACGAAACTCCCGATTTGAATGTAGTCGAGAACAGAATCATTATTGAAGCAACAATATCCTTCATTGAACGATCCAAGAGATTTTGCTAGAAACTCTTTTCAAGTAATTTTATAGCAGCAACTTCCCTCTATTTCTCTTTACTTTCTTTGGTTTAGTCTTTGTTTTAGTTTTTTTTATTATTCTCGTTGTTTTGATTGTATATTGATTTTCTTTTTGGACATTGTGAGCCTTAATTTGTAAGTCCCATCTACAGTGGGAACCAGGTGACCTCGTGTCTTTTCCCGCTGTGGATGGGACAAATAATGTATACTATATTCAGTTTAGGGTTTTGCTAGATAAAAAAAAGATAATTATTGTCCACGAATGGGTAGGGCAGAAGACAGTTTTCAAAAACGTTGCTACGCATGAATGTATGTCAAGGTTGAGTTGCCTCACCCTGTCCGTTTTTAATCACTGAAGATAAGTCATATTAATCATTGTGATTAATCAATAGGCGGCTTGTGTAGACCAGCTGGTCAAGCCCGCTGGGAAACTGGAAACAATGATTAATCAAAGGTTAAGTAGCAACAACAGGCCGGTCAGCATCTGACAGGTGCGCTTTGGTTAACAATTACCTCACAAATAGTCAACAAAGAGTTAAAGTAAATGGGTCATTCAGTTCTTCGAAAAGCGTCGTGCGTGGTGTTCCACAGGGCTCAGTCTTAGGACTTCTTTTATTCAACATCTTCATTAATGATCTTTTACTCTTTATTCAAAACTCGGATATATGTAATTAAGCAAACGACACTACAATATATATCTGCAATAAGAACCTTGACAATATAGTTCATAGGCTTGAAAATGATTCTACTATAGCTTTAGAATGGTTTGCCGACAACTTTATGAAATTAAATGCAGATAAATGCCATTTGTTGGATCTTGGGCAGAGATGTGATGATCCTGTTACTGTGAGGATTTGAAGTGCTGATGCTCTGAAGAGAAGCTACTCGGAGTTCGAATCGATGGCAAACTTTCCTTCGATAATCATGTTTCCAAACTGTGTCAGAAGGCTAGCAATAAACTTTATGCACTTGCTCGCATATCACCATACATGGATCAGAGAAAATTAAGAACTCTCGTGAGGGCTTTTATTACCAGTCAATTTCAATACTGTCCTTTAATATGGATGTTTCACAGCAGGCAGCTGAACAAAAAAATTAACAAAATACAAGAAAGGGCTTTGAGAATAACTTATCAGGATGCCGAATCTACTTATAGTGAATTATTAGAGAAGGACTACCTTCAATTACTTATGACTGAGATGTACAAAACCAGAAATGACCTGAATCCTTCTTTCATGCAGGAAATTTTCTATCAAAATGAAAGTCATTATAATTTACGTAACAATGACGAATTCGTTCAACCTAGGGTGAGATCGGTCGGAAATGGCACGGAAAGCGTCAGATTTAAAGGTCCACAACTATGGCAAATGTTACCGCAAACAATACGAAACTCTGAATCCCTTGCTCAGTTTAAAGCGAATATAAAACATTGGAAGGGAGAAAATTGTCCTTGCAAGGTGTGTCGCACTTTTATTCCGAATTTAGATTTGTTATAATGTTTTTAGAGATTTATTTTTTATTGTATACTTTGATGAGTTGTAAATAGTTTAAATTCTTTGTACATTTTTACCTACACTTGCAACATACATTTTCAGCGTTGGACTTAATTAGCTAAATATTTTTAGCTATCTGTTATTTTTACCAACGAAAAATAAATTGATAATAATAACAATAACAAAATCAACAGCTTTAATTTTGGGCGTCATATGGATTTGCTCGAAGCTGTGGAGAGTTGAGTGTGGCATGATGACAGCAAAATCGGCGTTTACCGATGCTCAACGTGAGATTCTTGAGGGTGAATATAAGGATGGCCTAATTTCAACTTCGGAGAAATTTCAAGAAAGGTTCAGTTCCGTTGCGGAAAGAACTGGGCTCAGCATCTATCAAGTAAAAATCTGGATCAACAATCAAAAGCGCCGAGACCGAAAACGAAAATTACCAGATGGACATGAGGAAGGAGGAGAAGTGATGGGAGAAAGTGATGATGGCAGCGAGTTCCGACAGCCTTTAGAGTATTTCCACAGTGGAAAAACTGTCAGGAAAGTTTCCGGGCACAATGTTTTCTGTGGTACTCTGTGGAGTGGAGGTAAGAAAAATGTTATCATCCAATCAAGTTCTACACTGCTTTACAATACATGAAGGATGGGATAAAAAAGCTCAGTTTGAGTCAGATTGGTCAGAAATCTTGGTCAAACGTGCATTTTTGTAAGGCCCATTGCCTGTTTTTGCATGCATTGTTGTAGGCCAGGTTAGGTTTGGTTAACTACACTTCAGGACATAGGTTGGCCAAAGGGCCTACCTACTAGGCCTACAATCCTCGCCAAAAACTCATGTCACAAACAAAGATTTTCAGCATTTTTCGACAGAAATCACAGTGCCTACTAATTCAGCTGAAATATTTTCTAAAGCCCCCTTCCCCCCAAGTCAATGTTGTTTGTCTTGACTCAGGAGACGTGCTGCATGACTTTTTTCGAGTTACAGAAATCAACAACATTGACTTGGGGGGTAAAGGGGGGCATTTGCTCTTCAGATCTACTTTTTTCCGTTTTGTGACAAGGGTTTTGGCGAGAATTGTAGATAGGTAGGGGAAACGATGACGTAAAAAATGGCGCCAAAGATGTTCTAAGCCAACGAGCCTCGTAGCAAAAGGGAGACTCTCTCTATACCAGACTTTACTTTAAAAACCAATGGCGGGAAAAAAATGTTAATAAATCCTTAAACATATAATACAGTTAAATGACGTGAGCATTTTACTTTAATCTCAAATTGAATCATTCTCGTTATTACAAGAAATATATTAGCTATAGGGTACACTGAAATCAAGTTCAGGCGTTTCAACAAATACAGTACATAAAATATTCGAATGTTTTCATTGTTTGTTGATATTATAATGAATCCAGTATTTTATGACTTTGCTCTTGTTTCTATGAGTAGAAATAGTATTGGCAAATTAAAGGTTGAGAAAATCATAATTTCTTCTAGAAATGGCTGATCGCTTGATCAAACAGTACAGAAATTTCTTAAGCACAACGACACATTTGTAAATTTTTGCACGGGTTTCGGATGCCATCTGCTTATCATAGGGAAAGGGGTAGACAAACTTTAGTATTTGCATGACACTTTATCAATTATAGCTCCAAAAGGAAACTTAAATGCTGTTGCACCTGCTACTGTTTTAGACATTCATTCAGACCTTATCAATTCTTCTATACCCTAGCTTCTCTAGTTCCCAACCAACCAATTTTCGAACAGTAGAATTTATCAGCGCTTCCGTTCCTCGTGCAAACGTTAAAAATCACATAAATACATGAATCCTTCTCTTCCATTGCATTGAAACCCATACAGTATCCTAGGAACAACGACTTTTCAAACGACTAAACCCTTTCAACAAAATGGAATACCGGGTGAGAGAACTGAGAGGCCAGGTTTTCAAATCAATGCTGCTCCCTGAATACCATATCAATGAAGTTTCTCTTCCCTCTTTTTTTAACAATATCACAGAAAAAGTATGTGTGGTGAAACTAATCTGTTGTTGTTGTTGTTGTTGATGTTTCTAACGTTGTTTTGCTTTCTATGAACTTGTTCTTTAGAAACCATTGAATTCATCATTAGCTTAAACAAAGGACCTTTTATGTTTCGAGTTTAGGCGATTAGCGCAATGAAGCGTCGCTCGATTTGAGTATCTAGATAGGATGTTTTTTGATTAAAGCCTTATTTAGGTTAAACTCGCTACATTCATCTTGTTCAAACTGCAACATTATGACATTTTAATCAAAAAACATCATATTGACGATGAGCAAGGCGTTGAAGCCATTACGACTGGATCTTGATCCTAACTCTCCAAATGCTGCCAAACAATGGAAAACACTGGAAAAGAACTTTTGACAACTTGATCGAGGAGTGTTGAGACACAGCTCCTGATCGTTTTCGTTCCATAGTAAACTTCATTTCTGCAGAAGTCCTTGATTATGTCGAGGAATGCGAAACCTATGAAGCTGTTATTGAGACACTTGACAGACTCTATGTGAAGACGCCAAACAACATTTTTGCTCGCCACGATCTTGCTACACGAAAACAACAGCCGGGTGAATCCCTTGACGAATTTTTGGAAGAGCTAAAGAAATTAAACAAGCATTGTGGTTTCGATGCAGTTACCGCTGAAACTTACCGATCTGAGATGATAAGAGATTCTTTCATCAATGGGCTTACATCTAATTATATCCGGCAAAGGCTCCTGGAAAATTCTGAGTTGTCGTTGGACAGGGCTTACGAAATAGCACGCACTCTTCATACAGCTCAGAAGAACTCTGAATTATATATTCAACAAAGCCCTCAACTAACACCCAGTAATGTTGCTGCTGCATCTACCAATGATCAGTCTAGTCCACATATTAATCCAGATCAAGAATCACTGGCTGCCTTGAGAAAACAAACCCCTGTAAAAAAGTCCTGCTACTTTTGTGGAGGCTTCCTTCATGCCAACCGCGCTTCTTGCCCTGCCCGTGACGCTGTTTGCCATAACTGTTCGAAGAAAGGACAGTTTGCCAAAGCATGCCAATCTACAAAGAAAGCTGCCACAGTCAATGCCATTTATAAGCCTCCACTCTGTACTATTACAGCCGCTTGCCCCTCTGATCTGAAGCATGCTTCGATTGCGGTCAAAATAAATGACAAAGTGAGCATGACCGCCTTAGTAGATTCTTGCAGCTCTGATAACATTATCAGTGAAGATGCTTTCAAAAAGTTGCAAATACCAGCCCATCTGTCAAGCAGGAAGGTAACAATGGCACAGACATCCATGGAATCTCCAATAATTGCAATGTGTAATGTAACAATAGAGTTGAAAGGAAAAGGGAAATGATGATGTCAAACCAGATATTCTACACAACCTTTGTAGTGATATTATCCTCGCACATGATTTTCAGAAACAGCACACGAATCTTACTTTTCATTATGGAGGGAATAAAGAGGACTTAGTCATCACAAGCTGTACCCCCAAAGTAGTATCTACTGTCAATACAAAGCAACCTCTCCCTCAACCGATCACTGATGGCATTGTAGCCGCTGTTGGCCCGCCCACTTTGTTTAAGAGCGTTCCAAATGATGTAAAACCTATTGCTACGAAGTCAAGATTCTTTAATAAGGATGATCGAGCTTTTATTCGGGAAAAGATCTCGTCATTACTAGCAAAAGACTTGATAAAGAGGAGTGATTCACCATGGCGAGCACAGGTCATGATTTCACGTGACGAGTTTCAACGCCACAAGAAGAGAATGTGCATTGACTATTCTCAGACGATCAATCTATTTGTGGAGTTGGACGCATATCCACTGCCACGTATTGAAGATATGGTCAATAAACTATCCCAATACAAAGTGTTTTCTACTTTTGATCTAAAGAGTGCATACCATCAAATACCTCTTCGAGAGTCCGAGACCAAGTTCACTGCATTTGAAGCACTTGGTGACTTGTATGAATTTGTTGTATTGCCGTTCCGAGTCACAAATGGAGTACCATCTTTTCAGAGAATCATAGACAATGTAGTTACTCAAGAAGGTCTAAAGAATACACCAGAGTATCAAACCAGACCTTGAGAAATTGCAGACTCTGCAGGAATACCCACCTCCTTCAAATGTTCCTTCACTACGTAGAGCTTTGGGGATGTTCGCATACTATGCCAAGTGGATTCCACAATTCTCTGACAAGATTCGCCCATTGGCAGACACGACATCTTTCCCTCTTGACAAAGAAGCTCTTGCGTCATTCAATGCTTTGAAGGACGAACTTGCACGTGTCGCCCTGTCTCCGATTGATGAGGATATACCTTTTGTTGTTGAATGTGATGCATCTGATGTTGCAATTTCTGCTTCTCTGAACCAGAATGGAAGACCTGTCGCATTTATGTCTATAACGCTATCCGCTACCGAACGCCGATACCCAGCTGTAGAGAAAGAAGCTCTAGCCATCATTGAAGCTGTTAGGAAGTGGAATCATTTACTATCTCGTCAGCAGTTCATCCTGATAACAGATCAAAAATCTGTTTCCTTCATGTTTGACAACAGAAAAAGTTCGAAGATCAAGAATAGCAAAATTCAGTCTTGGTGTCTAGAACTTGCAGAATTCAGTTATGCTATCCAGTACCGGGAAGGAAAGGATTATTTCGTTCCAGATTCATTCACTCGTGCTCATTGTGCTGCAGTTTCGACAAGTCTGGAGGAAATCCATGCTCAGCTATGTCATCCAGGTGTGACCCGTCTTCTTCATTTTCTGAAAGGAAAGAACCTTTCATTTTCAACACAGGATGTTCGAGATGTATGCTCTAATTGTCGGATTTGTGCTGAGCTCAAGCCTAAGTTTTATCAGAGCCAGAACAGTAAGTTAGTAAAGGCAACGCGTCCAATGGAGCGATTGAGTAAAGACTTTAAGGGACCCCTACTCGCGGTTCCCTTTTGCCATTCCCTGCCCTAATGTTGCCACTGAAACAGTTATAAAATGCTTGGAAGTGTTGTTTTCCCTTTGTGGGATACCTGAATTCATTCACTCTGACCGTGGTTCTTCTTTCATGTCTGAAGAACTCATCAACTATCTTAGAAGCAGAGGCATTGCAAGCAGCCGTAGCACTCCCTATCATCCCACCGGCAACTCTCAGGTAGAAAGATTCAATATGGTATTGTGTGGAAATCAGTAAGGCTTGCTTTGGCCTCTGTTAAGCTACCTGTTGAGCAATGGGATAGGGTTTTACCTGATGCACTTCATTCAATTCGATCTTTACTTTCAACGGCCACAAATACCACCCCAAATGACAGATTCTTCAACTTTCCAAGGAAATCCAGTTAAGGAGTATCTCTACCCTCATGGTTATCACCAGGGCCAGTCCTTCTGAGAAAGTTCGTGCGTTCCAGCAAACATGATGACCTAGTGGAAGAAGTTGAGCTGACTCATGCTAATCCAACGCATGCTAACATTCGCTATAAAGATGGCCGTGAATCATAAGTTTCCCTCACAGACCTTGCACCCTGCCCAAGAGATACTTTGAATGCAGAGAATGCAACAGTTGGAAATGATGCAAACCTGTTTCATGAAGGCAATGTAGCTGAGCTCGGGCAATCAGATACTGTTCATTTTCCCAACCCAATCATTGATGATGCTGATGGCGATATGGCGGAACCAGTTCAGCAACTCCGACGTTCTACTCGATAGCGCAAGAAGCCTGAAAGATACGGGATTCAAGATGGTGAGTGACTTTCTCCATCAGGGGAGAATGTGGTGAAACTAATCTGTTGTTGTTGTTGATGTTTCTAACGTTGTTCTGCATTCTATGAACTTGTTCTTTAGATACCATTGAATTCATTATTAGCTTAAACAAAGGACCTTTTGTGTTTCGAGTTTAGGCGATCAGCACAACGAAGCGTCGATCGATTTGAGTATCTAGATAGGATGTTTTTTTATTAAAGCCTTATTTAGGTTAAACTCGCTACATTCAGCTTCTTCAAACTGCAACATTATGACAGTATGCATGAACGTCTCTACACATTTTGTGTTAAGTATGAAATTCTCTATGGTTTACAATTTAGAAATCGTGCAGAAAATTCAATTAACAATGCTCAGGTTAGTCAAACAGAAAACATCAAGACATCATTAGATAGTAGAAACTTTGGTCGTAGAAATTTTATTGATTTGCAAAAGGCATTTCATACATCATGATATTCTGTTAACAAAGCTTGAACATTATGCAATCAGAGGACCCTCAATAGATGGTTCCAATCTCTTCACTCTGAAAGGAAGCAATATGTCTCAGAAAATGGACCCAGCTCTAACTATCTTGAGGTTGCCTGTGGGGTCCCACGAGGCTATTTCATTCGTCTAAAAAAAGTCTATTTTCAACTTATGGCCACATCGTACCGTCGCCCAATTTGCCAAAGAAAAAGGGACATTTTGATGAAACAGTGACAAGGCCTAAAAACATGCTTGGAAACGATCAACGATCTCAAAAGTCAACTGCGTCATGCAGGAAAAGAAAGAAACGAATCGGGTGGCCATAAGAAGCGATAACTTTGACTGAAGACACGTTTCAGGCCATACATGATGGTATATTGGCACTTCCTGTGATGTGTTTGGATAAAAAGGTCACAGTGCCTTTATCAACAGGTTTCCTGTCTCGTCAGTGTCCATTGATTTTGCCAAGAAAATTTTGAATCCGTCTGGCAACCAAACTCAATTGACGTCATTGCACGCATCAGCATCCAACATCGTTCAAGCTGGTGGATTACGCCTTCATTCAAGAAACAAAGTTATTGTGCTACTGACATTTGCAAACAATAAGACCTTTAAATTTGAAATTTTAGAAATTCCAGACTTAATTCCATTCCAGAAGAACTTTGGGAACAACAATCTCAGGCAAACAAATACAGCAATTAGCTTAACCCTATTACTACCGGGGGGGGGCAGAAACGGGCCGCGGCACAGATTATTTGATGCAGTATGCTCAGTTCGAAAGATACAAAGCTGAAACTTGGTGACTTTTCCTCACATTCAATAAACTAATTACAAATTGAAAAAATTTTTCAAAATGGTAGACAGTGATCACGTGACCAACGTCTTTTCAACACGTGGTCAGCAATAAAAGAAAAGAAGGGACTCTTATTTTCCAGAATGTTCACAGATCATTGAGAACACTACCATTCGATATATCTTGACAAGAGCATTCAGATAATACGTAGTATTATTCATTTTCGATGACGTCAGCAATTTTAAACTTAATGACGCCATCAATGTTTATGATGTCATATAATTGATAACAAATGTATTAGAAAAATTCTAATGACCAAAATTGGTTATCTTAGTTACCATACATTGTTTTAGGGCATGTCAGAGTAATTGCATTGGCAATTAGGGATTTAAATTAAACAATGACAAACCGGAGTATATAAATAATGAATATATGATATAAATAATGAACTTGAATACATATTTTAACGCGGATTTTTACTTCTTGATGTTTTGTGATACATTCTGGTCTATTTAAAAAAGGAGTAGACCAATAAAAACTTAAATACTGTCAATATTGCCAACAGCAAGCAAATACTGCAATTTTCCACAATTTTGACGTAATTGTGATGTCATAGATGTAATGTAAAGTAAAGGTAGTAGCCTATTGTGTAGATTTTGTTACTGCACACAATTGCACCACGGTTTGTTCTCATATCTGCAATATCGGCGACTTTACGGAGGGGGGCACTTCGTGCCCCCCACGGTACTACAAGGGTCCAATAAGCGCGCTATTAATAGGGTTAAAGGAGTCCGAATTTCCTTCAAAGAACCTTTGATAATAATAATAATAATAATAATAGTACCTTTCTCCTTTCCGGAGCAGCTACTGAAAAGTAACACTGATCAATGTACAGTATTTCTTAGAATCCAAAATAAACAAACTAGAATTCAATAAAAGAGCAGTACTGAGCCCAAATCTTTTTTAGATCATTGGTTTCTGTTGTTTGCAGGAGTTCTTTTCTTGGCATTTGTTTTTTAAACTTTACACAGGCCCATAGGTGCTCAATTGTCTCATCTTCTGTTCCACATCTTCTACATTTAGTGTTGGGGTATTTGCCTTTATAATTTGCTCTTAGTTCTGTCATATTTAGTTTTATGGATAGGAGTTTAGGAGCAAGTTTGCTATTTTTTAGATAGTTTTTTAATCCAAACGATGACTTTCTTATCAGACGTAGTTTTGTATTTTGATTGGTTCTGTTTGCAGAGTTCATTTTTTCGATCACCTTTTCATTTACCATTTTCACCCATTCATTTTCTTTCAGGCTGCTTATTTCTGTTTCTGATATATGTATTCCAAGTTCATAGGATATGTTACAAATTTCACTGTACCAGCAGTTCTTTAGACCCATTCTTTTTTGTTCATCATAGATGGCTTTTACAAGCCTTTTTGCATCAAGATTTAGGAGTTTATGCCAGTACACCAGTTTCCTGATTTGTATTTTATATTCTATGGGGAGTATCCCACACTCAAATAGTAAACCAAACAGTGGAGTTGTTCTTGGAAGTGCAAAAAGTTTGGTCAGAACATCTTTTTGAACTTTTTCCAGTTTACTTGATTGTTCTTTGGTCATTCCAGTCCAAGTTTTACACTCATATAGGAGCTTTGGAATTAGAATCATATTGATTATTTTTAGACCAACTTCAATTTTGCCCTGCTTCAATGTTGGATTTTTTGCCAAACATGTTATTTCATTAGTGATTCTCAGGCACTTTTGACATCTGTCATTTATTGTTTCTTCTAAATTGCCTTTGTAATTTTTAACATCACCTAGATATTTATAATTTGTTGTCGTTGGAAGTTTATCACCATTTAATTTAAGGGAGTTTTCATCTAGAATTTTTCTACCATATCTCATACACATTAATTGGGACTTTTCATTCTTAAATCTCAATAGATTCCTATCCTGAAAGTCTTCTGCAATATCTAACATCTTTTGCATTGTTGTTTCATTTACTGACATGAGCAGAATGTCATCCTGCTATAAAAGATGGGGTATTTTTATGTTTCCGTAACTGATACCAAGTGTTTTTGCCATCTCTATTTCTCTAAACCCCTTGTCAATAAAATTTGCACATATGGGAGCAGCCCACACAGTGCCCTGTTTAACACTTTCTCCTATGTTGAATATATCACTTTTTCCTGAGTCATTCTGAACAGTCACATTGCTGCACCTATTGAGCTCATATGTGGTGACAAGGCATTTTCCTTTCACACCACTCTTGAAGAGATCTAATAGACAGCGCTTTAACCATAGTTTATCAAATGCTTTTTCGAGGTCAAGAAAAACCATTAGTATGTTTACACCAAGATATCGATAGTAATCATTTATTGCTTGCCAGACAAACAGATGATCTAAAGTTGAACGATTTTTTCGGGCTCCTGCTGCATATTCTGAGAAACCACTTTCAAGATGCAATCCTTGTCTTTCAAATGTCATCTTTTCAAATAACTTACATATTGTTACAGTTAGAAATATTCCTCTCCAGTTTTTTAGTTGGTTTCTTTTACCTTTACCTCTGAAAATCATTTTTATAATGATGGTCCTCCATTCGCCTGGCACAGTTGTCTTTACAAAAACGTGGTTGATCATTTTTAGAACAGAAATTCTTAAATCATCTCCTGCATGCATGAAAATTTCATTAACAAAATTATCCATGCCAGGACTTTTCTTCTTCTTAAATGATTTTATTGCTTTTTCAAGTTCTCCTAATGAGAATGGGCAGTCAGTTGCATATCTTTTTTGCCCTTGAATGGAAATGAGTTTTTCAAATGTTTTTTCGATGGTTTTATGAAAACCCCTACATTTTTTGCTTGGAATTCTGTTAGTTAATAGTGTACTGAAGTATTTTTGACATTCTTTCATGATACTGGCACTATCAACACATTCCTTTCCCTCTTCAGTCATAACACTGCTAGCTATTGTAGGTTTGTATCCTAAGATTTTATTACGGAGCTTGAAAAATTCTGTTGAGTTAACAGAAAAATTTTTTAGCTTTTCTAACTGCTTGAGAATCTGTGCTTTATTTTCCTTTGAGGTTACTTGTCTGATCTTTTTATTCATTATCTGTAGTTTTAATTTCAAGAATTTTTCATATGTTCTATTCTTTTGATTTATACCCTTGCTTAATTTTCTTTTAAGATTCCTCTTTCTTAATCTTAGAGGATTAGTACACACTTTTCCTTTGTTATTTCCTTTAGCTATTCTGTTTATATTTTCATATATCTTTGTTGTAGTTTTGTTTAAAGTTTCAGTGAGTTTATTTTTCCATCTTGAATATAACAGTTCGGTCTCCACATTTTGGTCGTCCCATATGTCCGCAAAGCCTCCTTCTGTTGTTTCATTTTTAAATTTTTCTTGAGCATCATTATTAAAGACCCACTTGTATTCTGACTTTGGCACTGTAACTGCTCTTTCATGGAATTTGTGGCTAAAGTCAAAGTCAGCAATGATTTGTATTATGATCACTTTCATTGATCTTGTATTTCGTAACCTTTTCTAAAATGTATTCCCTTTTTTCATCTATGACCATTTTAGAGACCGCGTTAAAGCATTTATCATTAGTAATGATCAAATCTAGCACTGATTTCATTGCCTCATTGTTTGGATTTGTTGTAGAGATCCTAGTCCATTTGCCAAAACATTTTTCAGACTGATTTATTATTTTCAATTTTCTTTTAGAAATGACCTTAAGGAGTTTTTTCCCTCCTGCACTTGTAGGTTTACTTCCAGATTTCTCATCTAAGCCTAACTTCATATTAAAATCCCCTATCACTGCAAAGAATTTATCTTCATTCTGTGCTTTGATGGCATATTCTTCAATCATGCCTACAAATTTTTCCCTATTATCATCATTGGTTCTTGTTTCCTGTTTTCCATAGACGATGCCTAATATTAGGGATTTGTTACCTATTTGTATGTCAAGCCATATTTGCTCATTATCATCATCACCCATTTCTAATACCTTAGGTTTGTTGAAAAACCGTTTTGTATGTGATATCCAAATTCCACCACCCTGTTTCCTCTCACGTCTTAGTTCAATGGGTTTAGCATACCCTTCTAACCAGATTTCTGATTCCATTGGGTTCAGTTTTGTTTCAGTAATACACACAATGTCAGGCCTGAGAGTTTTTGCATTTTCAATCAGACTATCTAACTTTGACTTTAGCCCATTTGCATTACAGTACATAATCTTAACAAGGTACTTTTGCTTTCGTTTTTTTCTTTCCCTATCTCTATTTCGTTTTTTCTTACTTATACTGTAGTAGGCCTCACCCATTGATAGTTGGGTCCCACGATGATTGGGTGTGTGGCTGTATCTTGTCACGTTGAATGACTTCCATTATCTCTTTCTTCAATGTTCCAAATTGACTTTTAAATTCTTGCTGTACCATGCTTCTTACATCCCATGTTGCATCTGTTGTTGTTGCCATCCATAATTTTCCTGCTGTTGGCTTGTCTGCATTGAATTCCCTGGGTGCAGAAATCGGCAATCTTTTCTTTGACACATTCCCATCATGAAACCAAAGCAGTATCCTTGCTGCCGCCACTGATCTCTCTGCTGGTTTATAGCATTTCTCTCGTTAAAGCCTTGTATGAAATCATGGTTAAAGATGCATGAGAGACCATAGGGGCAGCTACCTTTCCTTTCCTCCTCATATCTGCATGGGATCATTTTCCTTCTTTTGCGTCTTTCTTGCTGCATTTGATACCCATTATATTCTTGGTCAGGCTGTGTTTTGTGTCCTTGGACTGCATAATTTTCATGGTGTCTTCTTAGTTGTTTCATTTCCTCGATCTTTTTGTCAATTTCAATCTCTTTTGCTGCCAGGAGTTCCATTTTTTGGCTAATTTCTTCTTCATGTGTTCCTTTTCTTTCACCTGTCTTCTTTTTTGATTCACTACTTTTGTTGTCCTTGTCCATCTCATCAACAATTTCTTCCAGGTATTGTCTAGATCTTTTTCCCCTTTTACAGGCAGCTCTACAAATATCATTGTCTTCCTGCAGGGCATAAACTTTGTTCTCTAGCTTCCCTATCTTTTCTTCGAGTTCTGCAACCCTCCTTTTGAGGGCATTTTTCTCCTTTTTTAGATCTTCAATGACTTCTTTCTCTTCCTTTACAGCTTGAATTTTTCGTGTAGGTTTAACAGGTTTCTTTTTTGGCTGTGGTACTTTTTTTTTGTTGTGGATTTTCCTTGTACATCATTTTTAGTATTCTCTCTTGCATTTTTCATTGATGCCTCCTCTTTCATTTCATATTCGGATTCATCACTGTCTATGCTTTCTTCATCACTTTCTGAGTCATCTTGCTCTTCTTCACTTTCTTCATCATCGCTGTCTGTTGTAATGTGTACCTTTGCTGAGCTTTGTTGACAGGTCTCTACATCTGAGGACTGTCCCTCTGCTCCCTCTTTGCCTGTTGTGTTCTCATTGCACCGCTCATTGGTTTCAACTTCGTCGTGTATGTTGACTGTTTTAACTTTCTTTCCTGGATCAGTAGTAATCTTTTTTGTGAAATCCTCTTTCTTCAATTTCTGCAAGATCCTCTTGTATGATAATCCTTTCACTTTCATTTCTATGATTGACTTAATTATGGGTACCTCAAAATCAATCCAATCGTGTGCACTGCATCCTGCTACCACAACAGAGTGCTTTTTGCCAGAAAGATGGAACATTATTTGTAGCACTTTGGCATAACGTGATCCACCTCTGTGGATAAAAATTTCAAGGTTAAGTTGTTTTAGCCTTGGATAGTCGAAGCTATTTGCTGAACCAGATTTAAGTGGTGACTTCCCTTTTTCATCGGTCCACATCACTAGGACCTTGTCTTCAAACCTTTCATCCACTGCAAATTGATCATGGTATCTGATATCACAGGCTTCAATTCAGACTTGCATCTATTCCGTGCTCTTCAGTGACATGTTTCCTCCACTTCTATAAAGGTTAAATTCCCCTTCCTCGCCTTTCTCTTTTATTCTTAATGTCTTTTGTTTCTTTGGTGTCTTCATGGTTGAGGAAAGCTTCACCTTGATTACACGGGTAGATTTTTGACTATGTAATGGGCCTAAATTTAGGCCAGTATGCCGCCGATTGTTTGGTTGGCGAAGTGGCTCGCCTCTTTGGTCTTGACGACACGACAGCCTCTTCAGCTGACTTCTTGTTGCTCTTTTCAAATTATATTGGTTAATCAAGAATATGACTTTGATATGGAAACTTATGAAAACAAAAGCTATCGAGTAACCGGTCGAGTAAACACGTCCTGAACCGTCTATCCTTGGTGAACTGCGCGTTTTATCCATTATTTTCGACAAACTAGCAGTGAGTCGCAATGTTTCATACAACGCAATGTTTGAATGTACTGAACGCAATGTACTGAATGTGCAATGTACCGAACGCAATGTTTCATACAACTTGCGACGTCAGCGTGAATACCAACCAACTGGAAGAACCGCGCGTTTTGCAAGTACCTATTTCCAAAATGTCCTTTTTGAATGGAATTTGCTGGATCAAAATATCAAAGACTCCAATACTCTTTCGAAATTTAAACGAAAATTACTTGCAGTTATCAGACCAGTTAAAAGATCTGTGTACAATGTTTATAACATGACAGGTATTAGGAACCTAACGAAATTGCGGGTGAAATTCAGCCCACTCAGTGAGCATAGGATTCGACACAACTGTGACTGCTTAAGCCCTATTTGTGTATGTGGTACGGGAAACGAAGATAGCGAGCATTTTCTCCTGCATTACCCTCAGTTTGACTTGATGCGCACGGATCTCTTAAGTCAACTAGCGGATGTACCTGGGTTAGACATAACAAGTATGGATTCAAAAGATTTGTGTGAACTACTATTGTACGGAACTCCCGATTTGAATGTAGTCGAGAACAGAATCATTATTGAAGCAACAATATCCTTCATTGAACGATCCAAGAGATTTTGCTAGAAACTCTTTTCAAGTAATTTTATAGCAGCAATTTAACTCTATAACTCTTTTCTTTCTTTGGTTTATTTTTTGTTTTAGTTTTTTTTATTATTCTCGTTGTTTTGATTGTATGTTGATTTTCTTTTTGGACATTGTGAGCCTTAATTTGTAAGTCCCATCTACAGTGGGAACCAGGTGACCTCGTGTCATTTCCCGCTGTGGATGGGACAAATAAAGTATACTATATTTAGGCCCTGTTTACACGAGCCCGGGTTGGCTCCAACCCGCCACAGAGGGTCAGCCCTTCTCCAGTCAAATATCTTCAAACGTTTACACGAACTCAGTAGCCAGCCCGGGTCAACCCGCCTAGGCGGGTAACCCTTCTCGAAGGTAGGGTTGACCCGTTGAGACGGGTTGGCTTTTTGTAGAATTTTTCCATGTGAAGGCGGGTCAGCTCAGCCCGGGCTCGTGTAAACGCTTCGAATAGCCAACCCGGGGTCATTTGAACAAAAGGAACAATCATGAAAACAAAAGGCAATTAAAGAGGCAACTTGCCACGTGCCAACTAATGCAACTCAAAGAGCTGCCCCGGGCTGGCTTTTTACCACGCCACAGAGCTGCCCCGGGCTCGTGCAAACAGCAATTTTTTTCAATGAGGCAGTTTGAGCTGACCCGGGGTGAATACTACCCCGGGTTCGTGTAAACATGGCCTTAGTTTAGGGTTTTGCTCGGTAACAAAAAATAATAATTATTGTCCACGAATGGGTAAGGCAGAAGACAGTCTTCAAAAACGTTGCTACGCATGAATGTATGTCACGGTTGAGTTGTCTCACCCGGTCCGTTTTTAATCACTGACGATAAGTCATTAATCATTGTGATTAATCATTAATCAATAGGCGGCTTGTGTAGACCAGCTGGTCAAGCCCGCTGGGAAACTGGAAACAATGATTAATCAAAGGTTACGTAGCAACAACAGGCCGGCCAGCATCTGACAGGTGCCCTGTGATCAACCGCTTTAATTTTTAGCGCCATGTTGATTTGCTCGAAGCTGTGGAGAGTTGAGTGTGGCATGATGACAGCAAAATCAGCGTTTACCGATGCTCAACATGAGATTCTTGAGGGTGAATATAAGGATGGCCTAATTTCAACTTCGGAGAAATTTCAAGAAAGGTTCAGTTCCGTTGCGGAAAGAACTGGGCTCAGCATCTATCAAGTAAAAATCTGGATCAACAATCAAAAGCACCGAGACCGAAAACGAAAATTACCAGATGGACATGAGGAAGGAGGAGAAGTGATGGAATAAAGTAATGATGGCAGCGAGTCCCGACAGCCTTTAGAGTATTTCCACAGTGGAAAAACTGTCAGGAAAGTCTCCGGGCACAATGTTTTCTGTGGTACTCTGTGGAGTGGAGGTAAGAAAAATGTTATCATCCTATCAAGTTCTACACTGCTTTACAATACATGAAGGATGGGATAAAAAAGCTAAGTTTGAGTAAAATTGGTCAGAAATCTTGGTCAAACGTGCATTTTTGTAAGGCCTATTGCCTGTTTTTTCATGCATTGTTCTAGGCCAGGTTAGGTTTGGTTAACTACACTTCAGGACATAGGTAGTTCTAAGGGCCTACCTACTAGGCCTACAATCCTCGCCAAAACCTCTTGTCACAAACAAAGGTTTTCAGCATTTTTCCACAAAAATCACAGTGCCTACTAATTCAGCTGAAATATTTTCTAAAGCCCCCTTCCCCCCAAGTCAATGTTGTTTGTCTTGACTCAGGAGACGTTCTGCATGATTTTTTCGAGTTACAGAAATCAACAACATTGACTTGGGGGGTAAAGGGGGCATTTGCTCTTCAGATCTACTTTTTTCCGTTTTGTGTCAAGGGTTTTGGCGAGGATTGTAGGTAGGTAGGGGAAACAGTGATGTAAAAATGGCGGCAAAGATGTTCTATGCCAATGAGCCTCATAGCAAAAGGGAGACTCTCTCTATACCAGATCTTACTTTAAAAACCAATGGTTGGGAAATATTTGCCATTCCATCTTCCGTTTGTCAAAATAACAAGAAAATGTTTCCAAGAAACATTTTAGAAATTGTGATACAAAAACTTTGACGTTCCCCAATGCCCAACCCAAATAATACTACACCTGTGTTGTCGCAAATTATGCATTTAAAAATTTGCTTGCATGGGTCTAACGACGGCATACATCCAATGTGAGACAGACTTACAAAGGTTTTTGATAAGAAAAATTAAGCGGAGTAGCACTTAGTATCTTATAGTGTATACCAAAGCCTGAAATTTTCTTAACCGAACCGGCCAATTCCATGGATAAAACTTGGGGTCAATTGGATTATATTTTTATCATTGTCATCTGGAAGGTCTTTACTAAAATACGAGGAGAGTTGTATCAGAGCGTTGTTTGAAAAGGTGTTGATTTGGGCACAATTTGGGTAGCACCGTGTTGCAGTACCTCTGTATGATATAAAGAGGATGAGTGCAACTTACTTCCAAACAGATCTGTTGCAGTAATTTTTCTTTGAACTGTCGTTGCATTAACATGTTTCCAATCATTTTATTTGATTCTTAAAAGCGTGCCGATTTATCAAGCAAAATTCTATATATTAGGTACAAAATCATAAGGTAGGAAACGTTCTAGTCTTTCTAAATGATCCAATTAACATACACTCACAGAAAAAAGGTGGTTTTCAGAGGTTCTGGCAAAGAACCCTAGGGTTCTTGGATGCCCTAAGGTTCTTCAAAGAACCTTAGGGTTCTCCAGAGTACCCCATAGGGTTCTTCAAAGGTATTCTGAAGAACCCTAAGGGTTCTTCAAGTCAAAAAGGTTCTTCAAAGAACCCCCATGACTGCAAATATCACGTGACTTACGCAGGGTGTTCGAAAATGGAATGTATTCGCGATTTCTTTTTCTCTTGAAAACGGTTGAATGATTGAAGTTTCGGGACAAATGCACTTTGGCGGACACAGCTTTCAAGAAAAATAACATGTTGAACTGAATTCTATTGTTAGTACTATATGCTGATTGGCTTTCTAAACAATAGTGATAACAATCCTATCATCTGATTGGATAATGCTAAATCTGAACGTGATTCGACTGATTCGCAGTTACTGGAGAACGTCAATATGACGAAAATGTGGCCTAAATCTGCAGCAAGAGCCGGCAATCTGTGTATTCGGTTGGTTGAGAAAAATTTTGGGGGCTGCCGCCCCCAAACCCCCGCTATTACAGTTGGTATACTTTAATCTCAGTACTGATGCAGTTACCGTCGATATTCCGTGCAACATTCAGACACGAGTAAATGTTGAAAGTGTGTCCGCTAAAGTGCAAACTAGCCGAAGTTTCGTTGCTGCGGCGAAGGTTTGAAGAAAAGACAGGAAGGAATATCGCGAAGAAGGTAAGCTTTACTGAATTTATTTCACCCGAATAAACAAAATATGATTAAGCAGTAAGATGATGCATTTTCCTGGAATACAATTGTTTCATTAACTTGATCTGAAATAGGGAGAAAGTCCCGAGAAAGTTAGCTACGCGTTACAGGCGCACGGACATGCCAAAACGCGTCTCCCATTGAGTTGAGAGCGAACTACAGTCTAGCTGTGTTTCGTTATCTCACCTTTCTGGAAGTTTCCCTACAAAGAAGCATTGGGTTTTGTTCAAATCGCCTCTTTCAAAAGATTATCTGGCCTACGAATCAGTTGAAGTAACGTTATGATGTTGGGTAGACATGAAATAGGTCTAAAGGCAGCAAGAAATACTTCTATACTTGCTTTTCTGCTTGTCTTGGAAACAGTATTCTCGACCTGAACCCCAACTTGCTTGCACTTCGTAATAGGTCAATTCTTTGACCAACATTATTAGGCAAGCCTAAGCATTAGCATTGTGCTGCCTCACTTTTCTTCAAACAAATAATTTTTGAGTAAGAAACCGTTTGTATTGGTTGTGCAAATCAGCGTGATACAGTTTCTTCGAATTTTTGCAAGACTTTTCTGATATCCTTATTCATAACAAAGGTTAATTCTGAGAACCCTATTTTCCTGAACTTTCTTGTCAGGTTTTGCAAGTGTGGTGATGCCATGGATATAGAATTCATCTTGCTGTTTTCAAGAAATTGACAGACAGAAATCAAAGTAAGCTCAAGGCGAGCAAAAAGATGCGACACAAACATCACCTGAAAATAGAGAAATATTGGCCAAAGCTGTGAAGTGCAATGTTCTGCGTTTTGAAGATTGGAAAGAAACAATCGTAATCTTATAGGGCTGAATGTCTTCTTGAAACTTAAAATGAAGACAAGACTGTTAAATTTTCTCTACAGAAATCTGAGCTTTGACAATCAAAGTGGTAAAAACGTAGGACTTGTGGCCAGTGAGGTGTAGTAGGATGGACTGATGATATGAAATTGAAGAATGTAATGATGGGTGAAATGAAGGGATGAAACTGTAAGGCAGAATGATGAAACTGAATGATGAGTGGAATGCTCAATGGAAAGAGGAAAATGAATGATCGAGAAGAATGAGTAAGATAAACAATTTTTCAAGGAGCTCAACATTTCAGACGCAGTTTTGTCTTCATTAAATCATTTCCTTCTTTTTCATGTGCAGTATAAATGCCACCGTTAACCCTATCTCATCTGGGAGCTTTGAAGCGGTCAGTGCCCAGTGCCTCATTAGTACGAACAGCTAAAATCACGAGATTAAATCAGATGAAATCTGTTGCTATTACAGAAAGTTGTTTCAGCTGCCATGACAATGAGAAGAACTTTAGTTATGATTATCGTGATTATCAGTCTACAAAAGGTCCTGGGGACAAGGTCGGAGTTGGATATAATTAGATACTTGGATGATATTGAGATTATACATTTTTAAGAAACTGGTTTATAAGAGACTACTCTCGGGTGCCTAATACAAGGAGGGTCTTAATAAGCGGGGGGGTAACCCCTCAAAGAAACTAATAAACGGGGGGGTCTTAATGAATGGGGGATCAGAAATTCTCAAAAAACGGGTTTTTACGTTATCTACTGGAGACAAGTGCAATAACTACAGTAAACAGCTGCAGATAAGTAAAAACAAGAGCGTGTACCACTTTTACACTTTTGACAAAAAGAACTCTTTCTTCAACTGTTTTTGAAAGAAACGTTTTGAATTAGTTTACGAGTACACTGCAATGGTTTATCTTTCGAACGAAATGTCGTATAAATATCATACTGAGCTTTGGACATTGCTTTGCCAAAATTGATAAACGGGGGGGTCTTATTAAGGGCCGGGGGGATGGATAAAGTTTTTGAAAATTAATAAGCGTCCCCCCTTGTATTAGGCAGCCGAGAGTACACCTTTTTTATAAGAAACTGGTTAATAAGAAACTAGTACTAAGATGGCCAAAATTTTAAGAAACTCCAGTACTATGTCTTAGAAATACTAAGAAACTTTTCAAAGTTAAAAGCATAGATATTACAGCAAATACAGTACAGGGTGTCTCAAAAAAATTTTTCGACGTTTGATTAAATACTAAAAAATAACGATACGCTGAATGGACCTTTGGTCAAGCCCCCCTTGTCCTGAGATTTTAAATTAATTTTTGACACAAGAATCATGCAAATCCGATAAAAATTCATGGGGTTACAAGCATTTGAAGTTCAAGTTTGTGCAAAAGCTGAAACCAGAGGCCTCGAAATGGCATTTTTGGTAAAAGTCCCATAGACCGTCGTTTCTGTTATTTCTCAATTGTTTCAGGGTGAAACAAGTGGGATTCACACATGTATTCGATAACCTAACTGTCAAGCATATGGATTGTTTGAGGAAACAGATTCAGTCTCTCGCCGATTTTGTTTTGAACCACTGTTTTTGGACCTATGCAATGTTAGGGAATTTTGAGAATGATCGCAAGAAATAATTTACTTTAGAAGTCGTATTTGCTTTGCTCTGATATCAACGAGAGGTATGACATTGGATAAGCTTCTCTTACCTAAGTCTTCGAGCTTTTTGCAATACAAGCAATCTGGGGGGTCTCTGGTTTCAGCTGTCGCATATTTCTGATATTCGAGAGCTCGCAACTCAGTGAATTTTCAACCGATTTGCACGATTTTAGTAGAAATCGGAGTATTGGCAGGGAAACGGAGATTGATTAACAAACGAAGAGCGAGAATTGCGACGATAATCATGTTAGTATATTTCATTCCAAGTGACAAATCCATTAAATATATTTCAACAAATCCATGTTAGACAAATCCATGTTGGACGAATCATGTTAGACAAATCCATGTGAAAATTAGAAAAGACTAGGCCATAATTGTTGTTGACGTTTCGAAGCAAACTTGCTTCATCATCAGAATACCAAGTTTCCAAAAGCACGAGGCTATATTTATATCCATAAAGACAATAAACTACCAAAAATGCATTTTTACAAATCCTACGTGAAAAATAAATAATGAGGCACGCCCAGAGGACAACACCTAAAACAGAGCTAAGGGAATAGAAGATTGCAGAGAGTTAAGTCTCTAAAATTATTTCATAATCTTAGGAACAGGGTTATCTTTCCATGAGCCTGTTCATGTTGTCCTTATTTTTCAATATTTAATCAAACGTCGAACAATTTTTTTGAGACACCCTGTAGTGTCTCGCATATAAGAAACATTAATTTAAGAAACACCAGACCTTGATCAAAATAATATCCTCTCTTATAAGAAACTGGTGCAGATGTTTCTTATTCAAAAAACTATGTGTGCATTAGAAATTTTAAAAACATGGCGAATTCAGCTTTGCAGTTGAATCAGCCTGTACCTATTCACATAAAAACATGAGATATACATGCAAATGAAGCACAAATCACCTTCCTGGAATAAATGTAACCTTTCTTAATGTAAAAAGTATGTTTTGCATGACAATCATAAAGCTCGTGTCTGATTCTAGTTCATTGATAGTACATGATTTTTCTAATAAGAAACTTTAGAAATTTCACCCTGAATTGAAGTTTATATCTCATTAGACCTCAAATTGAAAATTTTGTTTCTTATATGCGGGACACTACTGTAGATCGTTGAACCTTTATTCTTGAGCAATGTTATCTTACCATTTGTGTTTTCAGATAACAGAACACTGTTTATTTACGATGTTTTAAATGTCAAGAAACATATCTGCTGCAGTGTTAGCGACCACATTTATATTTCTGCATTCAAAAAATAAGAAACCAATCAAGAAACCTTTAGTACTAAAAAGCGGACAAAATTCAATGTGAAATTAAGAAACTTTTAATACCATTGCCTGATCTAAGTTTCTTATTAAAAACGTTTAATACTAAGATGAGCACGATTTTAAGAAACTCTAGTACTATGTCTAAGAGGTATTAAGAAATTTTTTAAAAGTGAAACTCTAGTACTATGTCTGAGAAGTAATAAGAAGCTTTTTAAAAGTTATGGACAATGAAGCAAATATATTGTTGAACCTTTATTCTGGAGTAATATTAACTAGCCATTTGTGTTTTGAACATAAGAGAACAGTATCCTAAATGCTGTTTTGAATGTCAAGAACCATATCTGCAGCTGTGTTAGAGACCACATTGATAATTCATGCATTCAAAAATAAGAAACCAATTAAGAAACCTTTAGTATTAAAAGAAAATTCCATGTTAAATCAAGAAACTTTTGGTGATATGGTCTGAGCCAAGTTTCTAATAGACGATTACGCTAAAGATGGCGGCAAGGAACTTTTTACCAAGATGCATTGCGTTCTTTAATCGAATTCCTATAGAATCGTTAAGGATTCGTAATTAGAACGCAATGCATCTTGGTAAAAAGTTCCTCGCCGCCATCTTTAGCGTAATCGTCTATTGTAAAAATGTGTAATATCTTGAACAACTGAGAAAAGTTCTACGATGTTTACGGACTGAACAGTAAACATCGGTTATGGCCGCGGTACTGTAGAATCTTAAAAATTTCTTGGTACTTGCTTGTTGAGTGATATTGGACGTGCCGCTTATATGGGCGGGATTTTGGGTAGCTTTTTCAGAATTTTTATCGCAATTGAAGAAATTTGAATAGAGCTTGTATCTTCAAATGGACAAAATTCATAGCCAAAGTTTCCAAACTTCCTAAAATTCATGCAAAAGGGGAAGAAATTCTTGAAAAATTCAGTCCAAAAAATGGATCTTTTTGTCAAAGTCCAGATTCACGTCGAGTTACGGTCACAGTCAATTTTGAGATAATTCCGTGCAATTTCAATATTTGGTAACCTGCGCACAGACTTTACTTAAAGCCTGTGCGCAGGCTAAATATTAGGTCATTTGTGCCACTTTTTATGCCATTTGGACCACTCTAGTGACAACATTTTCAAAATCTTTGTCCATATTCGTAATCAGCACACTCAAAATAGGTTTTGCATCGATTTTGAGATAATTCTGTGCAATTTCAATTTTAGGTCATTTGGGCCACTTCTTGTGCCATTTGGATCACTTTAGTGACAAAATTTTCAATATCTCCGTCCATATTCGTAATCAGCACACTCAAAATAGGTTTTTGCAACAATTTTGAGATAATTCTGTGCAATTTCAATATTTTCATCATTTGTGCCACTTTTTGTGCTATTTGGACCACTCTAGTGACAACATTTTCAAAATCTTTGTCCATATTCGTAATCAGCACACTCAAAATAGGTTTTGCATCGATTTTGAGATAATTCTGTGCAATTTCAATTTTAGGTCATTTGGGCCACTTCTTGTGCCATTTGGATCACTTTAGTGACAAAATTTTCAATATCTCCGTCCATATTCGTAATCAGCACACTCAAAATAGGTTTTTGCAACAATTTTGAGATAATTCTGTGCAATTTCAATATTTTCATCATTTGTGCCACTTTTTGTGCTATTTGGACCACACAACTTCAGTGACAATATTTTCAAAGTCTTCCCCCATATTCAAAACCTGCGTACTTGAAATAGGCTTTGCACCAATTTTGATATAATTCTGTGCAATTTCAATTCGAGTTCATTTGTGCCACTTTTTGTGCCATTTGGACCACTTTAGTGACAATGTTTTTAAAATCTTTAAAATCGTTCATTCTCATAATCAGGACACTCGAAATGGGCTTTTTACAAATTTTGAGATATTTCTATGCAATTTCAATTTTAGGTCATTTGTGCCACTTTTTGTGCCCTTTGGACCACTTCAGTGACAATATTTTCAAAATCCTCGACCATATTCATAATCAGCGTACTTGAAATAGGCTTTTTACAAATTTTGAGATATTTCTATGCAATTTCAATTTTAGGTCATTTGTACCACTTTTTGTGCCCTTTGGACCACTTCAGTGACAATATTTTCAAAATCCTCGCCCATATTCATAATCAGCGTACTTGAAATAGGCATTGCCCAATCTTTGAGATAATTCTGTGCAATTTCCATTTTAAGTCATTTGTGCCACTTTTTGTGCCATTTGGGCGATTTTAGTGAACAAATTATCAAAATCTTCGCCCATATTCATAATCAGCGTACCCGAAATGGGCTTTGCACCAATTTGGAGATAATTCTATGCAATTTCAACTTTAGGTCATTTGTGCCACTTTTTGTGCCCTTTGGACCACTTCAGTGACAATATTTTCAAAATCCACGCCCATATTCATAATCAGCGTACTTGAAATAGGCTTTGCACAAATTTTGAGATAATTCTGTGCAATTTAAATTTTAGTTCATTTGTGCCACTTTTTGTGCCATTTGGGCGACTTTAGTGACAATATTTTCATAATCTTCGCCCAAATTCATAATCAGCGTACCCGAAATAGGCTTTGCACAAATTTTGAGATAATTCTGTGCAATTTAAATTTTAGGTCATTTGTGCCACTTTTTGTGCCATTTGGGCGACTTTAGTGACAATATTTTCATAATCTTCGCCCATATTCATAATCAGCGTACCCGAAATAGGCTTTGCACAAATTTTGAGATAATTCTGTGCAATTTAAATTTTAGGTCATTTGTGCCACTTTTTGTGCCATTTGGGCGACTTTAGTGACAATATTTTCATAATCTTCGCCCATATTCATAATCAGTGTACCCGAAATAGGCTTTGCACCAATTTTGAGATAATTCTGTGCAATTTCAATTTTAGGTCATTTGTGCCACTTTTTGTGCCATTTGGGCGACTTTAGTGACAATATTTTCAAAATCCTCGCCCATATTCATAATCAGCGTACCAGAAATAGGCTTCGCGCCAATTTTGAAATAATTCTGTGCAATTTCAATTTTAGGTCATTTGTGCCACTTTTTGTGCCATTTGGGCGACTTTAGTGACAATATTTTCAATGGGTTCTCTGACGTTCTTTAGGAATTCTCTGAAGAACCTTCATGGGTTCTTTGGAGAACCTTTATGGGCTCTCTGAAGAACCTTCATGGGTTTTTTGGAGAACCTTTATGGGCTCTCTGAAGAACCTTCAGGGGTTCTCTGAAGAACCTTTATAGGTTCTCTGAAGGACCTCTAGGGGTTCTCTGAATTACCTTTAGGGGTTCTTTGAAGAACCTTTAGGGGTTCTTTGAAGTACCTTCATGGGTTCTCTGAAGAACCTTCGTGGGTTCTCTGAAGAACCTCTAAGGGTTCTCTGAAGTACCTTTAGGGGTTCTTTGAAGAACCATTGGTAGGGGTTCTTTGAAGAACCCCTAACTTGGGGTTCTTTGAAGAACCTTTAGGGGTTCCATATATGTATCCTGCTCAAGAACCCTAAAAGGTTCTTCGTAAGCCACCTTTTTTCTGTGAGTGTAACACAAAAGGAAAAAATCTAAAGGCAATATGAAGTAGCTTAAATCTAAATTCAGCAGAATACACAAACATGAAAAGAAAACTGATCAACTAACCCGTCGATTCCTTGCATTGACATCTGCCTTGGACTGTAGAAGAGTCTTAACCAAATCATGATCTCCTATGGTCACAGCTATGTGCAACGGAGTCCCTTCCTTCAAAAATGATAGCATAAAATGTTAATAAATCCTTAAACATAGAATACAGTTAAACGACGTGAGCATTTTACTTTAACCTCAAATTGAATCATTCTCGTTATTACAAGAAATATATTAGCTATAGGGTACACTGAAATCAAGTTCAGGCGTTTCAACCAACATAGTACAAAAAATATTCGAAGGGTTTAATGTATTCATAGTTTGTTGATATTATAATAAATTCAGTATTTTATGACTTTGGTCTTGTTTCTATGAGTAGAAATTGTATTGGCAAATTCAAGGTTGAGAAAATCATTATTTTTTCTAGAGGTGGTTGATCGCTTCATTAAATATTTGATGAATCACTGATCTTCAACCAACTCTATGGGTACCTGGACACAAACAAACACTTGTTCCCCAAACAGTCCGGTTTTAGACACCTTTACTCTGTAGTAACAACTCTCCTGTCCTGCACCAACGACTGGTATCAAAATGTGGATACGGGGAATTACACTGCATTGGTGTTTGTAGACCTAAAAAAAAGCGTTTGATATTCTTAATCATGATATCCTGCTGAAAAAGATGCAGAAGTATGGAGTTTCTGGTAACGAGCTTGCCTGGTTTACGTCATATCTCCAAAACAGACGGCAGTTATGCAAGGTCAATGGAGTTTCTTCACGAATGGAAGAAATACATTGCGGTGTACCTCAGGGATCTTGTCTTGGACCCCTTCTTTTTATAGCCTATATCAATGATCTTCCATTTTGTCTGGAGAGCTGCCTGGTGACCATGTATGCTGATGATGCCAGCATCTCCTTTACTGCAAAAAGCGTCGACGATCTGAATATGACGCTGAACAAAGAACTTGATTCTTTACGGAAATGGCTCCAAGGCAATAAACTGTCTTTGAATGTCCTGAAGACACAGGCAATGGTTATTGGATCTCGTCCCAACCTTAAGAAGAGTTCGACAAAACTATTGGAACCCCCCTATTTTTCTATTGGGGGCTCCGAAGTCGAAATAGTAGATAACGTCAAATACTTAGGGGTGCAGATTGATAGACATCTGGCTTGGGACAAACATATCCATTTTGTACGATCTAAAGTCTCACGTGCCATTGGATTCCTTAAATATGCCAAGAAGTTACTGCCACAGGACACTCTCTGTAAAATGTATCGTGGTATCGTTGAACCGCACCTCCGCTACTGCTGTTCGGTCTCGGGGGCATGTGGACGGACTAGGCTGCAGGGGCTGCAAAAACTTCAAAACCGTGCAGCTAGAATTGTGACCAACAGTAGTTATGATTCTTCTGCTAGTGCCTTGATAAAGACTCTAAATTGGCCTACGGTAGCGGATATGATTAAAGTCGAGACAGCTTGCATGGTTTATAAATCAATAAATGACCTTGCTCCAGACTATCTGTTAGAAATTTTTACAAAAACTCGGCATGCAGTAGGAAAAATTTGAGAAACACAGCAACTGATCTCCAGGTCCCTCTAATGAAAACGTGGAATGGTCAACGAGCTTTCTCATATCGTGGTGCTTGTGTCTGGAACCACTTAGATTTGGAAGTCAAGCAGGCATCCTCTTTCAAAGCATTTAAAGACGCTGTAAAAAATGATTTATTTTGCTGTTTCTTTTTATTCATTTATTTATTATGTATCATTTTAATTAGGATAGGGCTTTTAATTGATAAATAAATTTTCTTTTTTAGATTTTAAGCACGGCCCCCTTAAAAGCAGTCTTCTTATATTGACGGGGTAACCGTGGGTAAATAATTTAAAATGAAATGGAATGAAATGAAATGAAATGAAGGCAGGAAACGTTCCAGTCTTTCTAAATGATCCAATCAACATAACACAAAAGCAAAAAGTCTAAAGGCAATATGAAGTAGCTTAAATCTAAATTCAGCAGAATACACAAACATGAAAAGAAAACTGATCAACTAACCCATCGATTCCTTGCATTGACATCTGCCTTGGACTGTAGAAGAGTCTTAACCAAATCATGATCTCCTTTCATCACAGCAGAATGCAAAGATGTGTTTCCCTTCAAAAATGATGGCATAAAATGTTAATAAATCCTTAAAAATTTGAATACAGTTAAACGACGTCAGCATTTTATTTTAATCTCAAATTGAACCTTTCTCGTTATTACAAGAAATATAATAGCTATAGGGTACACTGAAATCAAGTTCAGGCTTTTCAGCGAAGCTTCTAAAATTTCGGCGTAAAATACGCGGGAGGAGGGGGGGGGGGCTGGGTTAGGCCGATGATCTTAGTAATTACAATGTGTATGAGTATAGCTTTCTACAACCTTGCCACCTTAATTGCATTTTCCCACGATCTGTACCGCATTGACACGTATTTTTTTTTCTCGTAGCGAAGTCCCCCAGATGTTGTTCTACGTATGCTCCACGTTTTGCATATCCCATCAACAAAGCTTCCAAAGGGCGAAAGAGGAGAAAGAATTTTGGTAGCTGGGTATAGATAACGTAGTACATGGTAAGAATCTTTCGGCGAAATGCTGGAAAGTTGCTGGGAGACTTGTTCTAAGCCATAGCATAAGTTGGCTTTTTGAAAACTATTCTAGACAAATTATTCTAGAATTGTCCAACACTTATAGTTTATGAGGCTATGGAAATTGGATTGTGGGAACCGTTCTAGAACAAAATATAGTGTGTTTGCGCAAAAATTTTCTTGCAGATGTGATTCATTGAAAATTAATACAAAATTGCGACGGTTTCCAACTTGGTCTTGGTAAAGATGGCATGCAGGGTATGGATTCTAAGCCAAAGAATATCTTGGTTAAAAATGTTACCGGAGATGCTAATTAAAATAACTGTTGCAAAGTGATTAATAATTCCAATGTACCACAGGCTAAAATGTGATCGGTGGAAGTGTTCTAAGCCAAAGTAAAGAGCGTATCCAGAAAAAATATTCCTGGGGCACTTGCCCCCAACCCCCTCAATTTTTGCTTGAACTTTCTACAGAGTCCGATGCCCTCTTTTCACAGACCATATATACTTCATATTTTTCAATCTGAGAGTACACCATAGCTATTTGACAATTCCATTACCGAGTGGCGCGTGTTAGATTGGTCGCAGAAATTTTTGGGGATCTAAAGTTGGAACCTCGGTCCCTAGTTCGACGTTATTTCATAATTTTGGTACCATAATCGTGTTATTTAACAGACTCGTTCATCTTAATATGCCAATCCAGAAAAGGGCCTTTGGTAGCATTTACAGCAAAAGTAGACGGCGTTGTCCAAGAAAAAAATCCAGGGCTCCGCCTCAGATCCCAATCCTGTTTCGTCCTTCCAATAAAAAATCCTGGCGGTGCCACTAAACATTCAGGGAACACAACAAGCAAGATTTCACTGTATTCTCCTCCCAAGCTTCTCCTCCCTAGCTCCTAATCTTAGCACTTTTCTCTTAGCTTGATCGGAGGAAATTTTGTACAAATCCCATATAGAATAAGAAAGGAGTGACCGATTTCAGCAAACAAATATCTAGAAAATAATTGAACATGAAAGCAATTCAAACAGACATTGCAAAATATAATTGCTTACATACTTAGGGAGCATTAGCCTTGGAAATAGCAGACCATTTTTGACTCACATCATATGTTGACAGCAGCAATATGATTTGACGTTTGTCATGAAAAACCATAAATGTTTCCATGCCTCACCATTGACAACTAGTTGTTGGTTTCTTTCATCATTAGATTTAATAATTAGTCAAGATATCAGCTTAGAAAATGAAATCTAGGTGCTTCCAATTGATAAAAATCTTCTCAATATATGTCTAGTTTTATCAAAGTTCCTTTACCACAAAATTGAGCTGATTGTAAGTGTAGATCTATCAACATGCCTTTATCTAAAATTGTGCAAAAAGGTAACACATAACGAATAAAATTCAAAGCATTTTAATAAGCTTTTCAACACCGCTATGTCAAATAAATTATGGAATTTCATGCAGGATTGTAAACTTGCCTTGAATGACTCCAGCCCAGAGCTTCCACATCAAATCACTGATAACAATCAAGTAAATTGAGATTAACTAAACTGTGTTATTTAATCTGACATCGTTCCTTCTTAATCATTGCCAGTTTCAAGATTTCTCATCACCTAGTAATACGATGCAAGCTTGAAACATGTTAGCATTTTACTCTCCCAGCAAATACAACATAAATTATCAACATTAATTCAGCATAGATGGTTAAGACTGGAATTAAAAGAACATACAGCAATCATAGTTTAAGTTGATTTAACAGAGAGAAATGGCAAACTGCACTGTTTTTGCACTGTCGTAAGGTATATTACTAGCAATAACGAAAGTCAAGGAATGCTGCGACTGGGAGCACCCTCCTCTGCAATGATCTTTACTCCTTTTCTCGTTCCGCAGTTCTGTGGACCTGATTTCATGGTCCGTAATTCACTCATAAAGACTCGCTCCCCAGAAATAGTTGCTTTTCCATCAAACAACGGGCGGATTATGGGGCTTTGTTTTTACTGTCATTAACAAAACAAAAGATTTTCCTATAATTGTTCAACGAATAGCAAAGCTCATTGGTTCAATTTTCATCACAAAAAATTAGGAGCAAAGTCTCTAAGAGTACTATCCAATCAAAAGGCCTCTTTTTATCATAATGACTTGAGCACATGACTGTAGGTCAGTATCGGGGCCCGACGCTTTTATTGCATTGTTCAACCTGTAACAACACAACAGAAAACCTATTCTACAGGTATGTGAGGATATATGATCACATGAACACATGATCTATGGTGCATGCAGCACATCTGAAATGCGCATCATGCAAAGTCACATGTTTGACGACAGACAGACAGACACAGCTCGATTTCACTATGAAAATCGTCTTCGCAATATTAGTATCGCTGCGCAGTAATTAAGGGTCACTATATAAAATAATGAAACTAACTTACTGACAAATATAAAAACAAGACATGGAAACAAAAAGAAAGGGCAGTTACAATGAGCTGCACATGACACTATCAAAAAGATTAAATAGGAAACCATATTAACATCTGCTTTATAATTGAAGTTAGGCAAGCATAGGCGACAAGGCTTAAAGAGTCATAATCAACCAGGATCATTCACGGAGAGGAAAACATAAGAGACAGCACAAAATGATGGCATATTAGCACTTCTTGTGATGATTTTGGCTAAACAAGTCACAGTACCCTTATTAACAGGTTTCCTGTCTTGTCAGTGTCACTTCACCGGCAAAGATGTCAAAGAGCTACAAGATAAAGTCGCAGGTATCGAGAAGAATACCAAGAAGCTGATACAGGAGAGCTATGATGTCAACAATGAGTTTGAAATTTTAGCAGACAAACATGAATATCAGGAGAATCAGTCTCGTCGTAATAATGTCAAGCTAATCGGAGTGCCAGAAAGTGCCAATGCAGAAAGCTGGGAAGAATCTGAGCAAATATTCAAAGAGAATGTTAAGAGTGCCCTGCAAATTGATGATGCAAGTGTTATGGCGATTGAACGTGCACACCGTGTGGGTAAAAAAGGTGGCAAGAAGGGTCGCAATGGAGAGGTTTTACCCAGACCCATTGTTGCAAAATTCTTAAATTGGAAAGATCGTGAAAAAGTATTGAAGTCAGCACGGGATAAACGCCCGGATGGCCTGTTTTTTGTTGAGGATCTAGCCCAAAGAACTCTGGAAAAAAGGGAAGCACAAAAACCTGAATTGGCAAAGGCTAGACTTGAGGGGAAATTAGCTTATTTTGTTGCAGGAAAGTTAGTCATCAAAGACAAACCACCTGACACTCGGAGAAGAAAGCTGCCATCAAACCAAAGCAGGAGTGATGATGAATGTGGGGTATTTATTCGTCAGGAAGTAGCCTAGAAATGGACATGATAACATTCACTGCTAATTTGTGTTGTTGCACTGTCATCAGTTTCTTTTTCTTATTCATCCTAGGTCATTGCCTCAATCATGACAAGGTCTGTTAGTTTCCCATGTGGTATTTGCCTCAAAAATGTATCCGATAATCAAAAAACTATTCTCTGTAATAACTGCAACTTTTACGTTCATTCTAAATGCAATGGCATCTCTGCTTCAGAATATAAAGAACTTGAAAAAGAACCTGTTGATGTCTCTTGGTTTTGCAAAACATGTACCACAGAAATGTTTCCATTTGGCACAGTGGAAAATGATGAATTGTTCGGACTGTATAATTTTGACCTGCCCTCTTTTGTTGACTCAGCACCTACATTTGAAATTATTTCTAACCTGACAAACTTGCCTAATCTTAGTGATTATGATATTGATGAACATATGCCTCAGAATATTGATTCTCGCTACTTCACTTTATCTGAACTTTCCTCGTTGCAGTTATCTTCCAGTGACTTTTCTATTCTTCACACTAATATAAGAAGTCTATCCCTTCATCATGATGAATTAGTTTCCTTATCTACTCACACAAAGCTGAATCTTGATGTGATTGGAGTTTCTGAAATGTGGCATTCTAAGGATAATCCAATATCTTCAAATGTTGATATTCCTGGTTATAAATATTATGACACTTCATCTTTAAGTCAGAATGGTGGTGTTGGTTTGTATGTTAAAACAATTCTTACTTCTAATCCAAGGATTGACCTAGACTCTAGCACAAATGATTTTGAAACTGTTTGGGTTGAAATTGAAAGTAAAAAGGACAAAAATATCCTAATTTGCTGTGTTTATAGACATCCTAATTCGAATATAGATGTCCTTACTTCTCATTTTGAGAATCTGCTCCCAAAAATCTCCTCAAACAATCTAGTTTTCATAATGGGTGATTTCAATATCAATTTACTAAATTATGATTCCCATACACCAACTAATGACTTTGTTAATAATCTTTTTTCACACAGTCTTCTTCCTTGTATTCATCATCCAACTAGAATCTCACAAAACTCTGAATCAGTCATTGACAACATATATACTAATGCTGCTAATGCTAATATAACTAGTGGCAATATTTTAATGCAAATTTCTGACCATTTTCCCCAATTCTTGGTTTTGAAAAACAGTCAGATTAGTCATCACAGGCCTGAATCATTTAAATATGATTATTCCAAGTTTAAAGAAGACAAGTTTCTCGAGGATTTTAACCAGACTGACTTTACTCACAAAGATAGCATGGACATGAATATGAATACCAAGTTTGACAGGTTTTTGGGTGACCTTAATTTTCTGACACATAAGCATGTACCAATTAAAAAGAGGAGTAGAAAGGAATTAAAGCTAATAGACAAACCATGGATAAACAGTAAAATACAAAAGATGATGAGAATCAGGGACAAAATTCTGCTAAAGTTAAAAAAGAAGCGAACTGATGATAACCGTAATCTGTATAAAAACTTTAGAAATCGAGTGTCCAATGAATTAAAAGAAAGTAAATCAAGATATCTTTACAATTACTTTTCTTCTAACAGTCAAAATATGAAAAAATTATGGTCTGGTATTAAATCAATTATCTCTCATAAATCTTCCACTTCTTCTTCAATTAATAAAATCAAAGACAAGGATGAAAATGTAACCTCAGACTCTTGCAAAATTTCAAATATTTTTAATGATTTCTTTGTAAGTGTTGCTGATGAAATAACAAAGACAATCCCAAAGACTCCTAAATCTCCTCTTGACTATCTTTCTAATAGATCTTCTAATTCTCTTTTTCTTACTCCAGTTACTTTCATAGAAGTTAGTGACCTAATCAACGTTCTAAATCCATCAAAGTCTGTAGGTCCCAACAGTATACCTATCAAATTACAAAAAATCATTGGACCATCTGTTTCTCCAATTCTTGCTCTTCTTGTTAATCAGTCTTTTCAAACTGGTATTTTCCCTGATAAACTTAAAATAGCCAAGGTAATTTCATTGTTCAAAAAAGGAAATCCTGAGCTACCATCAAACTATAGGCCAATTTCTCTTTTGCCCATCTTCAGTAAGATATTTGAGAAGTTAATGTATAGAAGACTATATAGATTCCTAGAGTTACATGATGTTCTTTTTTCTCTACAATTTGGATTTCAAGAAAACCACTCAATTGATCATGCTCTTGTGAGCCTAACAGAAACTGTAAAGAATACACTTGACAATAAAAGATTTGGTTGCGGTATTTTCATAGATTTACAGAAGGCTTTTGATACTGTTAATCATAAAATTTTACTATAGAAACTGGAACACTATGGTGTTCGGGGATGTGCTCTTGAGTGGTTTGGGTCATATCTTTCTGACAGAAAGCAGTATGTTTCTGTTAATGGTAGTAATTCCAACTTACTTTCAGTTTCTTGTGGGGTACCACAAGGTTCTGTACTGGGTCCATTACTTTTTCTTATTTACATTAATGATCTACCTAATACTTCTAAGAAATTAAAATTTTATCTTTTTGCTGATGATACAAACATCTACTATGAATCCAGTAATTTGTCTAATTTGATTAAAATAGTAAACAGAGAGGAGAGTTGAAATCAGTAAAAAAATGGCTTGATGCAAATAAATTATCACTAAACATTGATAAGACAAACTACATTATATTTCATTCTTCATCTGCAACTGTGCCTTCTGATGCTGTTGTTAAAATAGGGAAAAAATATATTAAAAGAGTGAAATTCGTTAAATTCTTAGGACTCCTTTTATATGAGCATCTAAGCTGGAAATACCATCTCAGTGAACTCTCTAAAAAATTAGCCAGGACGTGTGGAATCTTTTTCAGAATTCGAAACTTACTGCCGCTTGATGTTTCACTCTGCTTGTATAATGCTTTATTCCTTTCTTTTCTGCAATATGGTCTTGTTGTTTGGGGTGGAACATATGCATCATACATTGAACCAATATTTAAATTACAGAAAAAAGCAGTCAGGGCTATCTCTTTTCAGCCTCGTTTGTCACCCTCTCTTCCTATTTTCAAAGATCTTAAACTTCTCAAACTCTCTGAGATTTTTGGGCTCAGACTCTTAATTTTTGTTTTTGAATCTGTCAACAAAACTTCACCTACTTGCTTTCATAACTTTTTCTTATTCAATTCATCTGTTCATCAATACTCCACAAGACAGGCCAGTCAAGGTGATCTATATTTATTCCGAAAAAATAGTATTCAATATGGTCTTAAATCAATTCGCTATCTTGGTGCTATACTCTGGAATTCTTTACCTGTGGAACTCCGTAATGCTCCATCTAAACTATCATTTAAATCACAACTGAAAATTTACTTATTGAGCAAGAACCAATAGATCTGATCTATTTGTCATCTTGAATAATTTCACAACTATTATGCAAACATGATATGGTGCCTGTGTGCTTTGTGGGTGGTCCTGTGCTGGGTTGGTTGTTGTCCTGTGCTGGGTCTGCTGTCTTGGATGGGTGGGTTGCTACCTCTGATGGGGATGGTGGCCTGCCCATTTGAGATGGTGGCCTGTGTGGGATGGTGGCTCATCTTGTGTGGGGCTGTCCTCATGCTTTGGTGCATGGGCTCCATAGCGTGATGAAATGCAAATCCGTCTACTTCTAAGGTTAATTTTAATTCATCCAAAGTCAACCGATAATATTCTAGGATAGGGGGGGGGGGGGGCTCTCTCCTCGATTAGTTTACCTACTGAGAGAGCTAAGTAATTCCCTGCATACAATTTATCTTAGTTCTTTGTTTTGTATTTGCATGTATTAATTTCTTATAGTATCTTTAATTCTTTGTAATATTGCCTGATGTTCTTGTAGTTTAGTTGTTATATATATATATGTGTTTAATTGTATGTAGCGGAATTTAACATATGAACTGAAACTGAAACTGAAAGTGTCCATTGATTTTGCCGAGAAAATTTTGAATCCATCTGGCAACCAAACTCAATTGACGTCATTACACGCATTAGCATTCAACATTGTTCAAGCTGGTGTATTACGCATTCATTCAAGAAACGGAGTTATTGTGCTAATGACATTTCCAAACAATAAGACCTTTCACTTTGAAATTTTAGTCATTCCAGACTTAAAAGAAAACACTGTATTTGGGAAGAACTATCTTAGGAAAACAGATGCAGCAATTAACTTTCAAGGAGTTGCGATTTCAATCAGAGGATCCTAGCATGAATTTTGAATTGAATTGTATCCGTCGTGAACAGAGAAACTTCGAGCAATCACGTGAGTCATTGGCACAACTTAACCTCAGACTGTGTCACAAAGAAAAAATAACATCACTTTCCGTTCCGTTCTTTTTTTCATCCAGGAAGGAAGGACAGTAGTAGGATTATATGACTAATAATGCCTTGCGTAATTTATGTGTAATAATTCTATTATTTCTAAATGTAGCTTCGTTTCCATAGGTACACATAATGTAGTATTTTTTTCAAATCAGTCAGTTCTTTGCCTCTACGCAAGTCGCATCTGTGTTGCTATTCATTCTCACAAGCTACTTGCTCAAGGTAACAGGCAAGTTAGACCCTGTTATACCCGGAGTCCCCGTACCTATAATACTACACCTGTGCTGTCGCAAATTATGGATTTGAAATATTGCTTGGATCGGTTGTTATTCACCCCAACGACGGCATACATCCAATGTGAGACGGACTAACAAAGGTTTTTGAGAAAACGAATTAAGCGAAGTAGCACGTGGCATCTATGTAGTGTATACCAAAGCTTGAAATTTTCTTAACCGAACTGGCCAGTTCTATGGATAAAACTTGGGGTCAATTGAATTATATTTTTATCATTGTCATCTGGAAGGTCTTTACTAAAATATGAGAAGAGTTGTATCAGAGCGTTGTTTGAAAAGGTGTTCATTTGGGCAAATTTGGGTAGCACCGTGTTGCAGTAGCTCTGTATGATATAAAGAGGATGAGTGCAACTTACTTCCAAACAGATCTCCTGCAGTAATTTTTCTTTGAACTGTCGTTGCATTAACATGTTTCCAATCAGTTTATTTGATTCTTAAAAGCGTGCCGATTTATCAAGCAAAATTCAATATATTAGGTACGAAATCACAAGGCAGGAAACGTCCTAGTCTTTCTAAATGATCCAATTAACATAGCACAAAAGGAAAAAATCTAAAGACAATATGAAGTAGCTTAAATCTAAATTCAGCAGAATACACAAACATGAAAAGAAAACTGATCAACAAACCCATTCATTCCTTGCATTGACATCTGCCTTGGACTGCAGAAGAGTCTTAACCAAATCGTGATCTTCTTTCATCACAGCTATGTGCAACGGAGTCCCTTCCTTCAAAAATGATAGCATAAAATGTTAATAAATCCTTAAACATAGAATACAGTTAAACGACGTGAGCATTTTACTTTAACCTCAAATTGAATCATTCTCGTTATTACAAGAAATATATTAGCTATAGGGTACACTGAAATCAAGTTCAGGCGTTCAACCACCATAGTACAAAAAATATTCGAAGGGTTTAATGTATTCATTGTTTGTTGATATTATAATAAATTCAGTATTTTATGACTTTGGTCTTGTTTCTATGAGTAGAAATTGTATTGGCAAATTCAAGGTTGAGAAAATCATTATTTTTTCTAGAAATGGCTGATCGCTTCATTAAATATCTGATGAATCGCTGATCTTCAACCAACTCTATGGACACTTGGACACAAACAAACACTTGTTCCCCAAACAGTCCGGTTTTAGACGCCTTTACTCTGTAGTAACAACTCTCCTGTCCTGCACCAACGACTGGTATCAAAATATGGATACGGGGAATTACACTGCATTGGTGTTTATAGACCTAAAAAAGCGCTTGATACTGTTAATCATGATATCCTGCTGAAAAAGATGCAGAAGTATGGAGTTTCTGGTAACGAGCTTGCCTGGTTTACGTCATATCTCCAAAACAGACGGCAGTTATGCAAGGTCAATGGAGTTTCTTCACGAATGGAAGAAATACATTGTGGTGTACCTCAGGGATCTTGTCTTGGACCCCTTCTTTTTATAGTCTATATCAATGATCTTCCATTTTGTCTGGAGAGCTGCCAGGTGACCATGTATGCTGATGATACCAGCATCTCCTTTACTGCAAAAAGCGTCGACGATCTGAATATGACGCTGAACAAAGAACTTGATTCTTTACGGAAATGGCCCCAAGGCAATAAACTGTCTTTGAATGTCCTGAAGACACAGGTAATGGTTATTGGATCTCGTCCCAACATTAAGAAGAGTTCGACAAAAGTAGTGGAACCCCCCTATTTTTCTATTGGGGGCTCCGAAGTCGAAATAGTAGATAACGTCAAATACTTAGGGGTGCAGATTGATAGACATCTGGCTTGGGACAAACATATCCATTTTGTACGATCTAAAGTCTCACGTGCCATTGGATTCCTTAAATATGCCAAGAAGTTACTGCCACAGGACACTCTCTGTAAAATGTATCGTGGTATCGTTGAACCGCACCTCCGCTACTGCTGTTCGGTCTCGGGGGCATGTGGGGGGACTAGGCTGCAGGGGCTGCAAAAACTTCAAAACCGTGCAGCTAGAATTGTGACCAACAGTAGTTATGATTCTTCTGCTAGTGCCTTGATAAAGACTCTAAATTGGCCTACGGTAGCGGATATGATAAAAGTCGAGACAGCTTGCATGGTTTATAAATCAATAAATGACCTTGCTCCAGACTATCTGTTAGAAATTTTTACAAAAAACTCGGCATGCAGTAGGAAAAATTTGAGAAACACAGCAACTGATCTCCAGGTCCCTCTAATGAAAACGTGCAATGGTCAACGAGCTTTCTCATATCGTGGTGCTTGTGTCTGGAACCACTTAGATTTGGAAGTCAAGCAGGCATCCTCTTTCAAAGCATTTAAAGACGCTGTAAAAAAATGATTTATTTTGATGTTTCTTTTTATTCATTTATTTATTATGTATCATTTTAATTAGGATAGGGCTTTTAATTGATGAATAAATTTTCTTTTTTTATATTTTAAGCACGGCCCCCTTAAAAGCAGTCTTCTTATATTGACGGGGTAACCGTGGGTAAATAATTTAAAATGAAATGGAATGAAATGAAGGCAGGAAACGTTCCAGTCTTTCTAAATGATCCAATCAACATAACACAAAAGCAAAAAGTCTAAAGGCGATATGAAGTAGCTTAAATCTAAATTCAGCAGAAAACTCAAACATGAAAAGAAAACTGATCAACTAACCGAATAATTCCTTGCATTGACATCTGCCTTGGACTGTAGAAGAGTTTTAACCAAATCATGATCTCCTTTCATCACAGCAGCATGCAAAGATGTGTTTCCCTTCAAAAATGATAGCATAAAATTTTAATAAATCCTTAAAAATTTGAATACGAATACAGTTAAGCGACGTCAGCATTTTATTTTAATCTCAAATTGAACCATTCTCATTATTTCAAGAAATATAATAGCTATAGGGTATACTGAAATCAAGCCCAGGCGTTTCAGCGAATGTTCCGATTCCGGCGTAAAAAATGCGGGAGGGGGGGGGAGGGTTAGGCCGATGACTTTAGTAATTGCAATGTGTATGAGTACAGCTTTCTACAATCGTGCCATTTCAATTGCATTGTCCCATGATCTGAACAGCATTGACTCGTATTTTTTTTCCTCGTAGCGAAGTCCCCCAGATCCTGTTCTACGCATGCTCCACGTTTTGCATATCCCATCAACATAGCTTCAAAAGGGCGCAAGTCAAGATCTTTTTCACGAAAGAGGAGAAAGAATTTTGGTAGCTGGGTATGGATAACGCAGTGCATGGTAAGAATCTTTCGGCGAAATGATGGAAAGTTGCTAGGAGACTTGTTCAAAGCCATACCATCAGTTGGCTTTTTTAAAACCTTTCTAGACAACCTATTGTAGAATTGTCCAATACTTATATCGTCTATGAGGCTATGGAACTTGGATTGTGAGAACCGTTCTAGGACAAAGTATATTGTGTTTGCGCAAGAATTATCTTGCAGATGTGATTCATTAAAAATGACTGTAAAATTGCCACGGCTTCCTATTTGGTCTTGGTAAAGATGGCAAGCAGGAAAGGCATTCTTAGCCAAAGAATGTCAAGTTTAAAAACTTTACCAGAGATCCTAATTAAAATAACTGCTGCAAAATGATTAACAATTACAATGTAGCACAGGATAAAATGTGATCGGTAACGCTGTTCTAAGCCAAAGTAAAGAGCGTATCCAGAAAAATTTCCCTGGGGCCTTTGCCCTCAGACCCCCTCAATGTTTGCTTGAAGATTCTACAGAGTCCGATGTCCTCTTTTTACAGACCATATATACTTCATATTTTTCAATCTGAGAGTACACCATAGGTCTTTGACAATTCCATTACCCAGTGGCGCGTGATAGATTGGTCGCAGAAATTTTTGGGCATCCAAAGGTTGGACGATCGGTCCCTGGTTGGACGTCATTTTCTAACTGTGGTACCATACTCGTGTTATTTAACAGACTCAGTCATATTAATATGCCAATCCAGAAAAGGGGCGTTGGTAGCATTTACAGCAAAAGTAGACGGCGTTGTCCAAGAAAAAATTCCAGGAACCCGCCCCAGATCCCAATCCTGTTTCGTCCCTCTAATAAAAAATCTTGGCGGTGCCATTGCACATTCAGGGAACACAACAAGCAAGATTTCACTGTATTCTCCTCCCAAGCTTCTCCTCCCTAGCTCTTAATCTTAGCACTTTTTTCTTAGATTTATCGGAGGAAATATTGTAAAAATCCCATACAGAATAAGAAAGGAGTGACCGATTTCACTAAGCAAATATCTTGACAATAATTGAACATGTAAGCAATTCAAACAGAAATTGCAAAATATCATTGCTTACATATTTAGGGAGCATTACCCTTTAAAATAGCAGACCATTTTTGACTCACATCATATGTTGATAGCAGAAATATGAGTTGACGTTTGTCATGAAAAACCTCAAACGTTTATATGCCTCACCTTTGACAACTAGTTGTTGGCTTCTTTCAAAATTAGATTCAATAATTAGTCAAGATATCAGCTTAGAAAATGAAATCTAGTTGCTTCCAATTGATAGAAATCTTCTCAATATATGTCTAGTTTTAACAAAGTTCCTTTACCATAAAATTGAGCTGATTGTAAGTGTAGATCTATCAACATGCCTTTATCTAAAATTGTGCAAAAAGGTAACACATAACGAATAAAATTCAAAGCATTTTAATAAGCTTTTCAACACCGCTATGTCAAATAAATTATGGAATTTCATGCAGGATTGTAAACTTGCCTTGAATGACTCCAGCCCAGAGCTTCCACATCAAATCACTGATAACAATCAAGTAAATTGAGATTAACTAAACTGTGTTATTTAATCTGACATCGTTCCTTCTTAATCATTGCCAGTTTCAACGATTCTCATCAGCTAGTAATACGATGCAAGCTTGAAACATGTTAGCATTTTACTCTCCCAGCAAATACAACATAAATTATCAACATTAATTCAGCATAGATGGTTAAGACTGGAATTAAAAGAACATACAGCAATCATAGTTTAAGTTGATTTAACAGAGAGAAATGGCAAATTACACTGTTTTTGCACTGTCATAACGTATATTACTAGCAATAACAAAAGTCAAGGAATGCTGCGACTGGGAGCACCCTCCGCTGCAATGATCTTTACTCCCTTTCTCGTTCCGTAGTTCCGTGGACCTGATTTCATGGTCTGTAATTCATTCATAAAGACTCGCTCCCCAGAAATAGTTGCTTTTCCACCAAACAACGGGCGGATTATGGGGCTTTGTTTCCACTGTCATTAACAAAACAAAAGATTTTCCTATCATTGTTCAACGAATAGCAAAGCTCATTGGTTCAATTTTCATCACAAAAAATTAGGAGCAAAGTCTCTAAGAGTACTATCCAATCAAAAGGCCTCTTTTTATGATCATGACTTGAGCACATGACTGTAGGTCAGTATCGGGGCCTGACGCTTTTACTTCATTGTTCAACCTGTAACAACACAACAGAAAACCTATTCTACAGGTATGTCAGGATATATAATCACATGAACACATGATCTATGGTGCATGCAGCACATCTGAAATGCGCATGATAACATCATGCAAAGTCACATGTTTGACGACAGACAGACAGACACAGCTCGATTTCACTATGAAAATCGTCTTGGCAATATTAGTATCGCTGCGCAGTAACTAAGGGTCACTATATAAAACAATAAACTAATTTACTGACAAATATAAAAACAAGACATGCAAACAAAAAGAAAGGGCAGTTACAATGAGCTGCACATGACACTATTAAAAAAGATTAAATAGGAAACCATATTAAGATCTGCTTTATAATGGAAGTTAGGCAAGCATAGGCGACAAGGCTTAAAGAGTCATAATCACCCAGAATCATTGACGGAGAGGAAAACATAAGAGACAGCACAAAATGATGGCATATTAGCACTTCTTGTGATGATTTTGGCTAAACAAGTCACAGTACCCTTATTAGCAGGTTTCCTGTCTTGTCAGTGTCCATTGATTTTGCCGAGAAAATTTTGAATCCATCTGGCAATCAAACACTTATTAGCATAAAACATTGTTCAAGCTGGTGTATTACGCATTCATTCAAGAAACGGAGTTATTGTGCTAATGACATTTCCAAACAATAAGACCTTTCACTTTGAAATTTTAGTCATTCCAGACTTAAAAGAAAACACTGTATTTGGGAAGAACTATCTTAGGAAAACAGATGCCGCAATTAACTTTCAAGGAGTTGCGATTTCAATCAGAGGATCCTAGCATGAATTTTGAATTGAATTGTATCCGTCGTGAACAGAGAAACTTCGAGCAATCACGTGAGTCATTGGCAGAACTTAACCTCAGACTGTGTCACAAAGAAAAAATAACATCACTTTCTGTTCCGTTCTTTTTTTCATCCAGGAAGGAAGGACAGTAGTGGGATTATATGACTAATAATGCCTTGCGTAATTTATGTGTAATAATTCTATTATTTTTAAATGTAGCTTCGTTTCCATAGGTACACATAATGTAGTATTTCTTTAAATCAGTCAGTTCTTTGCCTCTACGCAAGTCGCATCTGTGTTGCTATTCATTCTCACAAGCTATTCGCTCAAGGTAACAGGCAAGTTAGACCCTGTTATACCCGGAGTCCCCGTCCCTATAATACTACACATGTGCTGTCGCAAATTATGGATTTGAAATATTGCTTGGATCGGTTGTTATTCACCCCAACGACGGCATACATCCAATGTGAGACGGACTAACAAAGGTTTTTGAGAAAACGAATCTAGCGGAGTAGCACGTGGTATCTATGTAGTGTATACCAAAGCCTTAAATTATCTTAACCGAACCGGCCAGTTGGAAGGATAAACCTTAAGGTCAATTTTATCATATTTTTATCATTGTCATCTGGAAGGTCTTTACTAAAATACAAGAAGAGTTGTATCAGAGCGTTGTTTGACAAGGTGTTGATTTGGGCAAATGGTCCTAATAAGTCTGAAACTCCAGCGAGAAAATCTGGTCGTAAAATGTCAAATGAAGGGTAGACCATCAAAAAGTGTTCAGTATCATCAATTTCATCGTTGTTGGACATATCGGGTTCACGGTATCCCTAAGGGTATGCTTGAATTTGTAAAAATTTAATCTACTGAGACCAACTCCTATTTGGGAAAGATACGATAAACCAATTGGGTCATGAATCCAAAAGAAAGACTTTTGAGGGGGAAACAAATTAATGACAGAAGCTTTGTCTTAAACGCAGGCACATAGGGTGAGAGCCTGATTCAGGATCAGGTTTATTCCATTCAGATATCCGGCTGAGATAAAAGCAAGATTGAAAGTTTTCTGTCCTTACCATTCGTTGCCCAATAACATCCTGCATGCGACGAGATTAGTTCGACTAATGGAGCACATACTTTTCTAACTACGTTGCAGTTGAGAAGGGTAAGAAATTCTGATAGTGGTGGAAATGGTACACTTGTATGATCTGCTGTCAGGCTAATAACAAACTTATGATTAGGAACAAGGCACCTGCTCCACTATGTTGCATTTGTGAAAAGAGTAACAAGTAACAAGAGTAACATGCTACACACTTCATACACAATGGTTGGTTTTTGCAACCATCCTGTTATGTGGGGATGTTGAAACAAGTCCTGGTCCTGAGACAATTGACTTTTGCTGTTGGAATTTGAATAGCATCGCTGCACATGACTTTTTAAAAATCTCCCTTATAGAGGCATACAAATCAGTGTGTAACTATGATTTAATCGGTATTGTAGAAACTTATATTGACAGCACCGTTGATGAAGATAGGCTTGCACTTGACGGCTACACATTTCACAAAGAAAATCATCCGCAAGATGTGAAAAGGGGAGGTTTTGGACTCTACGTAAAAGACTCTCCCTTCAAAAAACCACCCTGACCTGGTTACTCTCCCAGAATGCGTTGTTTGTGAGATCCAATTAAGCAAGAAAAAGTATTTCTTTGTCGTAATTTATATAAGTCCAAGTCAAAATCAAAATGAATTTGACAATTTCACAATGAATTTTGAACTGTTGCTGTCAAAACTGCATGCTGAAAATCCTTTTTGCGTTATCATCACCGGAGATTTCAACTGCCGGTCGACTCAATGGTGGGAAAATGATATTGAAAATGATGAGGGAAAGCTATTTGAACCAGTAACATCCGACCTTGGTCTTCATCAGCTGATTTCAGAACCAAAACACTTAATGGGAGATTCTAGATCTTGCATTGATTTAATTCTAACCGATCAGCCTAACCTCATTATAGAATCTGGTGTCCATCCGTCTCTACACGAGCATTGTCATGGACAATTATCTGTCTCGAACATAGCACGACCTCCTTGTACCCGCAGGATTTGGTATTATGATAAGGCTGATTTTGTTGCCATCATGGAAAGTATTGAAATGTTTAATTGGCACGAGCATCTCAAGCAAATTAAAAGCCCTAATGAGCAGGTCAAATTGTTTAACGAAGTGCTGCTGAATATATACTCAAATCTTATTCCAAACCAATTTAAAACTACTCAGCCCCGCAAATTGCCCTGGATAACACAAGACGTCAAAAGATTTTTAAGGAAAAAGAATCACGCTTACAGAACCTTTATGAAAAATGGTCAACCAGAAGACAAGCTCGAAGGAATACAAAAAATGGTAGCTGACGGTGCAAAAATGATTGAGGATGCAAAACAAAATTACCTCCGAAAGACTGGGCAGACTCTAGCAAATCCAGGGACGTCCAGTTCGGCCCCACCTGGACTACGGGGATATCATCTATCATATTCCAGCTAAAGAGGATGATTTCAGTCAAGAAATAATTTTACCAAACTTAATGGAGAAATTAGAATCTGTTCAATATTCTGCTGCTCTTGCTGTAACAGGAACATGGAGGGGAACATCACGAGAAAAACTGTATACAGAGCTTGGCTGGGAGCCACTAAGTGCTCATAGGTGGAGTAGACGCCTTACTTTGTTCTATAAGATTATAAATAACCTCACCCCATTGTATACAAAGGAGCCAATCCCACCTCTTCAACAGCCAAATTGCTCTCTTCGCAATCAGGATGCTGTTGGGCAGATAAGGGCAAGAACAGAAAAATATCTATCAAGCTTCTATCCTAACTGCATTTCTGAATGGAAAAAAATTGATCCAGAAATCAGACTTGCACCTTCTGTTGCTGTTTTTAAAACAAAGCTTCTATCAAGAATTCGCCCCAGTGCAAAGTCTGTCTTTGGTATTCATGATCCAATAGGCTTGAGTTATCTTCTACAACTAAGGGTTGGTCTTAGTAAACTGAATCTTCATAAATTCAAGCACAACTTTAGGGATACAGTGAACCCAATGTGCCCAACGAATGATGGCATTGAGGATACGGAGCATTTTTTGTTGCTTTGCCCGTCATTTGACATTCAACGGCAAAATCTTCTCGCTGGAGTTTCGGAATTGTTACGACCATTTGTCCAAATCGACACCCTTCCAAACAACGTTCTTGTTCAATACTTATTGTATGGTAACAAAGAGCTTTCTAATGACGTAAACAGAAATATACTCGAACATGCTTTAAATTTCATCCACAAAACAGGTCGGCTTGGATAACTTCAAACTTTCCTTTTACGCTACACAACCACTAGGTACACCATTCCCCGTTTCTCTTGCAAGTCTGTTTCACATTTGGTGTTAGGCACATGAAGCAAAATATGGGAATTTATCCATGCTAAACCAATGACGGTTCAACACATTTACTTATGCTGGCCTGACATCCAATGTGAAACGGATTCGAGTAATTAATTGTATGTTTAGCGTTTTGTAGGTTTCATTTAGTTAATATTTACATGTCTTTATATTAATGGCCACAGGGTAGTCATTGTCCTTTGCTCCTTGTGGTCCTGTCCCTGTAGTGTTTGTATAGTTTGTATGGTAATTAGGAAGTATAGTAGGATGTAGGTGTAACATGTATTGTAAAATTTTAGATGAACATACAAAAAAAAAGTAACATGAGTTTGAAATCATATAAACACGTACTCTTTTATAATCTGAATATAAGCAAATAACAAACTTTTGAGTTAACTTTTTGAGCATTGGATACACTATCGTTAGCAATTAATTTATGGTAGAATAACAAGGGTACAATCTCGACTAATGAATTAGCGCTTCTATTTGCCTAGTGTAGTTCTTCCTGTTGGATTATTCCTTGTATTTATGTTAGGATCTATAGCAACAGTATTGGTATTAAAATTAGTATCTACGTTAGGTAGTATTTATATAAGGTATGACAATGAAATTAGCAAGCAGTGTAACACTGTAGTGTGATAATAACTTCAATAGTAGTTGCAGGGTTGCAACGTGTTTTCATGCTTTGTGCACAATTGCAGGCATTCTAATTTATTTCTTAGCAAATTGTAAATGAAAATATTACAATTAGATTAAAATATATAAAGAAATTTGTTTGGATTTGATGGATTATTTGGTGTTAACTCCCCAGAACAGGAATCCAATATCAACTTTTTCGCGAATTCCTCAAGCATTACGAGAAATGATTAAGAAAGATATTTTGTTTTTAAAATTTAGGCATCTTTCATGCGCTAGCACTATATGACCTCGTTTCCAAATTCAAGGAAAGATATCTTACGTATTTGAGTATTAAGTTGGCATATCTTCGTTTCATATTTGTTTCACATTTTATATTTCATATTTCGTTTCATACGTGTTTCATATTTCCTTTGTCTTGCTTTTGGTCCGTCTACTACAGCTCAACGAAGAAGGATTGCTATCAACACATAATAATGGAAAAAACAATAGTTGAAAAAGCTTCTGTGTAAATATGCGGTAGCACCGTGTTGCAGTAGCTCTGTATGATATAAAGAGGAGGAGTGCAACTTGCTTCCAAACAGATCAGCTGCAATAATTTTTCTTTGAACTATCGTTGCATTAACATGTTTCCAGTCATTTTACTTGATTCTTAAAAGCGTGCCGATTTATCAAGCAAAATTCAATATATTAGGTACAAAATCACAAGACAGGAAACGTCCTAGTCTTTCTAAATGATCCAATTTATGTAACACAAAAGCAAAAAATCTAAAGGCGATATGCAGTAGCTTAAATCTAAATTCAGCAGAATACTCAAACATGAAAAGAAAACTGATCAACTAACCGAATAATTCCTTGCATTGACATTTGCCTTGGACTGTAGAAGAGTCTTAACCGAATCATGATCTCCTTTCTTCACTGCACAATGCAAAGGTGTGTCTCCCTTCAAAAATGATAGCATAAAATGTTAATAAATCCTTAAAAATTTGAATACAGTTAAACGACGTAAGCATTTTATCTTAATCTCGAATTGAACCATTCTCGTTATTTCAAGAAAAATAATAGCTATAGGGTACACTGAAATCAAGTTCAGGCGTTTCAGCGAATTTTCTAATTTCGGCGTAAAAAATGCGGGAGGGGAGGTGGGTTAGGCCGATGATCTTAGTAATTGCAATGTGCATGAGTATAGCTTTCGACAATCTTGGCTTTTTGATTGCATTTTACCACGATCTGTACAGCATTGACTCGGATTTTTTTCCTCGTGGTGAAGTCCCCCGGATCTATGTTCTACGTACGCGCCACGTTTTGCATATCCCATCAACATAGCTTCTAAAGGGCGCAAGTCAAGATCTTTTTCACGAAAGAGGAGAAACAATTTTGATAGCTGGTTATAGGGTGATTCTACTTCAAACAGGGACAAAAAAGAAAAAACTTTAACCCTATACTCTCAGATCTTGCTGATTTTTTGTTTGTGATTTAAAGTGAAAATGAATCGAAATTTTTTCTTGCTTGGTTCGACCAAATCAGCATCGTAGATTTCATTTTTCTTGGTTTAATTTTCATATTCCATCTAGTTTTCTCGAAAATTAGAATTGAAAACTGCATTTTCATTCAAATTGTGGCGCCAAGTGAGCGCGGTCAGGACGCTCGGTACCAGACCTCTCTGACGTCAAGTGTTTTACCGCGAGATGAACGAAGGAAGCATGTCACTTGCTACTATGTATTGAGCCCAGGGGTGCACAACTCAGAGCAAGGGAACTCAACGAAACAAACTGGTTTGTGAAGCATTCTGACCATTTCTACGATTCTGACGTACGATTCTGCAATTCCCATGCTGCTATTCTGATATTTCATTCAGATGAATTTATTCACTGAAGCTCTCAATGTCATGTAGTCATAATTCGTTACAAGCAATTTTCTTTCTAAAAACACATAATGAGGATTAAGCAAGGTTTGTTGTTTGTTTATCAAATCTGTCAAGCACTATTAAGGTGTTAAATCCACCAATTATTGATGGTGCAATACTGTAAAATCAAGCACAGCATTATCCACAAAATTAGAGAGTTTTGGGATGTCAAGAAGAAATGCGAAAGGCGAAGGTGCTGTTTTTGTTTGTGACTTGCGTTTGCAGGGTAAATTTAGGCCAACCAGCAGTTAGAAGACCGTGAACGCAACTTGTATCAACTTGTATGGAGACATAGAATGAATTTTGGTTCAGCTTCTCGGCAGCACAGGACCTAGCCGGTGCTCGTGCTCTCGGCATTTTGATGCAACTGCTTACTCGATCATTAGACGTTAGAATTGGTCGATATCGACACCAGTAACACAAAGCTTTCCTTGTTCGTGACGTTATGCACGGACTCGTTAATGTCCCAAAAGAACCAGCAGAGAAAACACCTCGGAGCGAGGTAAAGGTACGGTTATGGTATGTACATCTAAATGTAATCATGTTTGATCAGTCCACCATAATAATAAAAGTCTCTTCATTTTGCATGAAAATTGTCATTACTTTGTACATAATGCGTCTTTTGATTTGTTGAAGTTTATGATATGGGTGCATTTGCTATGAGCTTGATGGATGAGTTTTCTGTATTTTGAAAAGGCTCCAGTAACAGATGAATTTACTACACAACATTAGCTGAATTTTTACAGATGAGTTTATTCTATAAATCTTGCAATAGAGCATCAAAATTGCGACGGTCGTGTCATGTATCAGCTTCGTTTTCGAGCCGATACTCTCGATCACTCATTCTCCTTTCGCCATCGCCACTTCATCATCAGGCTCCTCAGGATAAGACGGAAGTGGGTCGTGTTGCCAGGACAAATACAACTCGTCGTCATTACTAGATGATGATTAAGCCCTCATCAATATGTATTATCGCTGTTGTCAGACAAGTCAGACATTATTGCAGTGGTTATTTGCTTCCTTCGTGCTTCGATTTTGGTGAACTGCCTACTAATCTTGCTTCAATTCAATCTGTTTGTTTACAATACGTAAAACACTTGACGTCACAAGATCTCAAAACCGCCACTCTCGCCCCAGACCACCGCGCCGCTTCCCAACAACTCTTATGCCCCCCTAAAAGGTGTTTCTTCGCAAAATTTTATATTTCTGATTGTATTTTCGGAACCAGGGCATTTTTCTACAGCGGATTAGTGCAAAACTCATTTCACTTCATTTTCACTTTAATTTAAGTAAATGATAGTAGCAACATATCCAAATTTCAGCTTTCTACCATTTGTCGTTCTGGAAATATACTAACTCAAAGATTTGACATTTTTGGGCCTAAATCTTTATTGGCAGCCATTTTGAATTGACACTTGTCATGGAATTAGCTATTTTTTGATCAACTCCTCAGAATTGCATCATCCATGTGTGGTTTCCATACAAATGTGAGTTGGCAAGCACAAAAATAGCCTGAAAATAGTGTTAAATTAAGTAGATATGGCCATAAATGTTCAAATAAATTTTGATTACACAATTTGCTTTTGGCAATATATCACTAATATTTTTCATGTTGCTTGACTTTGGCCAAACTGATCTTTTGCAGGCTCAAAGTAGACACATACACCTACTTTCATGGAAAAAATCTTCTTGGACAAACCTGTCATTATGGATTTATCCATGTTTAAACACTTTTGTATATATTTGTATTGCGCGCAACAACAACAAGATTACATCACAATAAAATGCTAAAATACAAACATAGTTGTTGTTGTTGTTGTGTGCAATACAAATATATACAAAAATGTTTAAAAGTTGATAAATCCATAATGACAGGTTTGTCCAAGAAGATTTTTTCCATGAAAGTAGGTGTATGTGTCTACTTTGCGCCTGCAAAAGATCAGCTTGGTCAAAGTCAAGCAACATGAAAAATATTAGTGAAATATGAAGGAAAGCAAATTGTGCAATCAAAATGTATTTGGGCATTTAATGGCCATATCTACTTGATTTAACACAATTTCCAGGCAATTTTTCCGTTGGCCACCTCACATTTGTATGGAAACCACATTTGGATGACACAATTCTTAGGAGTTGATCAAAAGATAGCTAATTTTATGAAAAGTGTCAATTCATAATGGCTGCCAATAAAGATGTGAAATCTTTGAGTTAGTATATTTCCAGAACGACAAATGGTAGTGAGCTGAAATTTGGATATGTTGCTACTATCATCATACTTAAATCACAAACAAAAAATCAGCAAAATCTGAGAGTATAGGGTTAACAAGCTGTCCCTCATTGACATGGAATTACCCTATAGATAACGTAGTGCGTGGTAAGAATCTTTCGGCGAAATGCTGAGAAGTCGCTGGGAGACTCGTTCTAAGCCATAGCATAAGTTGGCTTTTTGAAAACTTTTCTAGACAAACTATTCTAGAATTGTCCAACACTTATAGTCTATGAGGCCATAGAAATTGGATTGTGAGAACCGTTCTAGGACACAGTAGAGTGTGTTGCGCAAAAATTATCTTGCAGATGTGATTCATTGAAAATTACTACAAAATTGCGACGGTTTCCCACTTGGTCTTGGTAAAGATGGCATGCAGGATAGGCATTCTAAACCAAAGAATATCATGGTTAAAATCTTACCGGAGATGCTAATAAAAATAACTGTTGCAAAGTGATTAACAATTCCAATGTAACACAGGCTAAACTGTGATCGGTGGAAGTGTTCTAAGCCAAAGTAAAGAGGGTATCCAGAAAAATATTCCTGGGGCAATGGCCTCCAGACCCGTCAATTTTTGCTTGAACTTTCTACAGGGCCCGATGCCCTCTTTTTACACGTTTTTACAGACCATATATATTTCATATTTTTCAATCTGAGAGTACACCATAGGTCTTTGACAATTCCATTACCGAGTGGCGCATGATAGATTGGTCGCATAAATTTTTGGGCATCCAAAGGTTGGACGATCGGTCCCTGGTTGGACGTTATTTTCTAACTGTGGTACCATACTCGTGTTATTTAACAGACTCATTCATCTTAATATGCCAATCCGGAAAAGGGGCGTTGGTAGCATTTACAGCAAAAGTAGACGGTGTTGTCCAAGAAAAAATTCCAGGGCTCCGCCTCAGATCCCAATAATGTTTTTCCCTCTAATAAAAAATCCTGGCGGTGCCACTAAACATTCAGGAAACACAACAAGCAAGATTTCACTGTATTCTCCTCCCAAGCTTCTCCTCCCTAGCTCCTAATCTTAGCACTTTTTTCTAAGCTTTATCGGAGGAAATTTTGTACAAATCCCATATAGAATAAATCAAAGAACCCTTGGGGGGACTCATGGGGCCAAGCTACAATTTAAAGATGACATTCATCTTCCGCTTAAAAATTGACAAACCGCAAAGAATAAAATTTCAATCGTAATAGAAACTCTCGCCAAGCATTCTTTTACTAGCCTGCGCGCAGAGTTGAGACTGCACGCAGGCTATCTTTTACTCCTGCCTTAATGTTTGTGATATCATTCTCAGTAAAATGAAGGGGATAATTGTCGGTTTCAGAAATCAAAATACAAACTCAAACTGAAACGTGTCCTATTTCCTAGCCTGATAAATAGATTAAAATCTCAAGGTCCAAAACCCTGATATCGCGATTGAAATTAATCCTTTTATCGTCTAATTGTTTATTTAATCTAATTAGTCGATTCAGAGTCCGACTTTGCTTGTAAAATATTGGAAAAAATGTGTTGACGTCATAAATTGCTCCCAAAATGATTCTTTGATCCTTGACAAAAGAAGAAAACCACGGACGACGGACATGAGACATGAGACATGAGACATAAGACAGGATTCGCTCCCATCCTATGGACTCCATGAGTCAAAAAGGAGTGACCGATTTCATTAAGCAAATATCTTGAAAATAATTGAACATGTAAGCAATTCAAACAGAAATTGCAAAATATCATTGCTTACATACTTAGGGAGGATTAGCCTTGAAAATAGCAGGCCATTTTTGAATCACCTCATAGATTGATAGCAGAAATATGAGTTGATGTTTATCATAACACACGGTAAACGTTTGCATCCCTCACCTTTGACAACTAGTTGTTGCCTTCTTTGAAAATTAGATTTAATAATTAGTCAAGATATCAGCTTAGAAAGTGAAATCTAGTTCCTTCAAATTGATAAAAATCTTTTCAATTTATGCTTAGTTTCATCAAAGTTCCTTTACCACAAAAATGAGCTGATTGTAAATGCAGATATATCAACGTGCCTTTATCTAAAATTGTGCAAAGAGGTAACATATAACGAATAAAATTCAAAGCATTTTCATAGGCTTTTCAACACAGGTATGTAAAATAGATTATAGAATTTCATCCAGGATTGTAAGCTCGCCTCGAATGACTCTAGCCCAGAGCTTCCATATTATATCACCGATAACAATTAGGTAGATTGGGATTAACTAAACTGTGTTTTGTAATCGGACATCTTTCCTTCAAAATCGTTGCCAGTTTCAAGAATTCTCATCAGCTAGTAATACGATGCAAACTTGAAACATGTTAGCATTTTACTCTCCCAGCAAATACAACATAAACTATCAACATTAATTCAGCACAAAGGGCAAAGAATGGAATTAAAAGAACATACAGCAATCATGATTTAAGTTGATTTAACAGATGGCTATCTATATTGTTTTTGCACTGTAATGAAGTATTATTAAGGGTCACTATATAAAGCAATAAACTAACTTACTGACAAATAAAAAAACAGAACATTGAAACAAAAAGAAAGGACAGTTACAATGAGCTGCATATGACACTATTAAATAAGAATTATCAACAGGTTTCCTGTCTCGTCAGTGTCCACTGATTTTGCCAAGGAAATAATGAATCCATCTGGCAACCAAACTCAATTGACGTCATTGCACGCATCAGCATCAAACATTGTTCAAGCTGGTAGATTACGCCTTCATTCAAGAAACAAAGTTATTGTGCTACTGACATTTGCAAACAATAACACCTTTCAATTTGAAATTTTAGTCATTGCAGACATAAAAGAAAACACTGTCTTTGGGAAGAACCATCTTAGGAAAACAGATGCAGCAACTAACTTTCAAGGAGTTGCGATTTCTTTCAAGGATCGTAGCATGAATTTTCAACTGAACTGTATCCGTCGTGAGCAGAGAAACTTCGAGCAATCACGTCAGTCATTGGCAGAACTTAACCTCGGACTGTGTCACAAAGAAAAAATAACTAACATCACTTTCCGTTCCGTTCTATTTTTCGTCCAGGAAGGAAGGACAGTAGCAAGATTATATGACTAATAATGGCTTGCGTAATTTATGTGTAATAATTCTATTAATTTTAAATGTAGCTTCGTTTCCATAGGTACATATAATGTAGTCTTTTGTTTGATAATCAGTCAGTTCTTAGCCTCTACGAAAGTCGCATCTGTGTTGCTATTCATTCTCACAAGTTATTTGCTAAAGGTAACAGGCAACTTAGACCCTGTTACTCGGAATCCCCAACCCCAATGATACTACACATGTGCTGTCGCAAATTATGGAATTGAGAAATTCTTTGCATGGGTCCAATGACGGCATACATCCAATGTGACACAGACTTACAAAGGTTTTTGAGAAAAAGAATTAAGCGAAGTAGCACTTGGTGTCTATGTAGTGTATACCAAAGACTGAAATTATCTTAACCGAACCGGCCAGTCCTCTTCCGGGTCCCCCTTAAGGTCCTATTCCGGGTCCTCTTCCGGGTCCTGGTGGTCCTGGTCCTGGTGAGGGTCCTGGGTCCTCTTTTTCCCGTATGCCTATCACGTTTGGATGGAAATTGTGCTGCAATATTAGTTTTAGCACAGTTTTCCCGATCTTGACCAATTTGCCACCTTTCTTGACCACACAAAAAAGAACGCTGACGAGTGTAAAAATGAAGGTTAATGTTAGGTTAATCTTTATGTGCTTATAATGTACATACTTGAGGCTATTAGGACATCAGATTTGGTAAACAGTAAAGCATCCGGACAGGGGGTGGGGGCTTTCCGTTCCGCCCAACCAAATCGGACTTGTCTCATAGTTCAATATGATTAAATTCAAATTTCTCCAGCACAATAAACAGTCCATAAAAGGGAATCTCATTAATACGTAAGTAAAGAATCATAGGATAAAAACATATGATCCTACTTACTCGCTATCTAAATATAACATAAAATTATCAATATCACTTCAACACAGAAAAAGTAGACTGGAATTTAGCAGAATATGCAGATGTCATAGAGAGTTTTATCGTTTTATCAAAAGTGAGACACTTACCGGTTCATTTTCTGCTTCACCAACGGCTTCAGAGCTTCTAAGAATTCTAGTCAATTCATAATCTCCTCGCAACTCAGCAATATCCAGTGATGTATCTCCCTTAAAAAAGATAGGGAAAAGTCTATAAATCCACGAAAGTTCACAAAACAAAATATCAAAGGCCATCAAAACTTGATAAAAATTACAAATTTTTTCTCAATATCCAATGTATGACAAAGAATAGTTTAATAGTGATTAATAAAAACTTTTCATCATTTTTGAGCCTGTAATTTCTTACCCAATCACCAGATTTTATCAATTTCAGTCTAGTTGAGAACCTACCATATCGACTGATATTGTAAAACAAATTTGGATTATATCGGTCACATTTTTCTCCAATTAACGAGGCCAAATTACAGAAGGCCAAATGTACTTCGGTAAGGGAAATTGCGAGTATTCCAATGGGCGAATTATCAAGAACTTCTTCTTACCTTGGAATATGTTGCTCAAAGCATTAGAGTATCTTCATATGCTCATGAAATTATTGCAACAGATCGATATTATGCAAAGAAAGCACAAGGAGTATGGAGATGCATAACAATCATGTGGCATTGAAAAATTGCCTTAACTTCCGTCTTATGATATTTGTAAGGGGAAACAGTTCGAGATTCTATGGAGTGTCCAGTTATGTATGGGTGCTGCAGAGCTACGAATTTGTAGTACGCATTACCTGATTTCTATTTTAAAACAGACCTTGATTACGAAACGTATAGGTGCAGAACATAAAGCTGTAAATAGAAAATTACACGAGAACGCAAGATAATTATTGGCGAAGGGGGTTTACCCTTCTATTTGGAAACGAGCCAATATCATTCCTGTGCATAAAAAGAACAGCAGACAATGCAAAAAGAATTACCACCCAATTTCGCTCCTGCCGATTTTTGGAAAAATTTTTGAACAGCTCATTTTTGACTCTGTTTATCGTCATCTATGTAATAATGATATTCTAACCCCTCACCAATCAGATTTGCGTCCTGGTGACTCAACAGTCAACCAACTGTTATCTGTAACACACAAAATCTACACAGCCTTTGAAGCGATACCGGCCAAAGAAACTCGAGCAGTTTTCCTTGATTTATCGAAGGCATTTGATAGAGTATGGCACGAGGGACTACTGTACAAGCTTGAATGCTGCGGTATCTCGGGTAATCTTCTTTCCCTCGATTCAAATTTCCTTACTAATTGGAAGCAACGAGTAGTGCTGAATGGAAAAAATTCCGAATGGAGAAGGATATCTGCGGGAGTACCCCAAGGCTCTGTTCTAGGTCTTCTATTCTTTCTTGTTTATATCAATGACCTCGTTGAAAATGTAAATGTATGACCTCGTTGAAAATGTATCTCTTTGCAGACGATACTTCTCTTTTTTCTGTTGTTCAAAATGTGACCAGAAGTGCCGATGAGCTGAACAGGGCCTTAGAAAGAGTGCGATTGTGGGAATGGCAGTGGAAAATGCAATTCAATCCAGAAAAAACTGAAGAGGTTTTTTTGTCTACAAAGAGGAACATGCCTAACCACACAGCTCTAATGCTGGGGAATGACGAAGTAGTGCGAAAAACCGAGCACAAACATCTTGGAATGATCCTGGATGATAAATTGAACTTCCAAAGCCACGTTAAAGAGGCGATTCTTAAAGCAAGGAGGGGTATCGGTTTAGTTAGGTATCTCTCCAAGCATGTTTCAAGGCACGTGTTGGACCAAATGTACGAGCTGTATGTAAGACCCCATCTAGACTATGGTGATGTTGTGTATCATGAATACGACCCAGAAATGAAGCTAGATACAACTAAGAGATTGGAGCGAACACAATATTCTGCAGCACTAGCTGTAACAGGAGCTTGGAGGGGGACAAGCAGGCAGAGGCTATTTGAGGAACTGGGATGGGAGAGTCTTTATCAGAGGAGGTGGTATAAGCGCATGTGTCATATCTTCAATAAAAAAAAACACGAAGGCCTGCGTATCTCTTCAATGAAATTCCTGCTGAACGCAATGTTTCATACAACTTGCGACGTCAGCGTGAATACCAACCAACTGGAAGAACCGTGCGTTTTGCAACAATCACTGATAACAATCAAGTAAATTGAGATTAACTAAACTGTGTTATTTAATCTGACATCGTTCCTTCTTAATCATTGCCAGTTTCAAGATTTCTCATCACCTAGTAATACGATGCAAGCTTGAAACATGTTAGCATTTTACTCTCCCAGCAAATACAACATAAATTATCAACGTTAATTCAGCATAGATGGTTAAGACTGGAATTAAAAGAACATACAGCAATCATAGTTTAAGTTGATTTAACAGAGAGAAATGGCAAACTACACTGTTTTTGCACTGTCATAAGGTATATTACTAGCAATAACAAAAGTCAAGGAATGCTGCGACTGGGAACACCCTCCTCTGCAATGATCTTTACTCCTTTTCTCGTTCCGCAGTTCCATGGACCTGATTTCATGGTCTGTAATTCACTCATAAAGTGTCGCTCCCCAGAAATAGTTGCTTTTCCATCAAACAACGGGCGGATTATGGGGCTTTGTTTTAACTGTCATTAACAAAACAAAAGATTTTCCTATCATTGTTCAACGAATAGCAAAGCTCATTGGTTCAATTTTCATCACAAAAAAATTAGGAGCAAAGTCTCTAAGAGTACTATCCAATCAAAAGGCCTCTTTTTATCATCATGACTTGACCACATGACTGTAGGTCAGTATCGGGGCCTGACGCTTTTATTTCATTGTTAAACCTGTAACAACACAACAGAAAACCTATTCTACAGGTATGTGAGGATATATGATCACATGAACACATGATCTATGGTGCATGCAGCACATCTGAAATGCGCATGATCACATCATGCAAAGTCACATGTTTGACGACAGACAGACAGACACAGCTCGATTTCACTATGAAAATCGTCTTGGCAATATTTGTATCGCTGCGCAGTTATTAAGGGTCACTATATAAAACAATAAACTAACTTACTGACAAATATAAAAAAAGACATGCAAACAAAAAGAAAGGGCAGTTACAATGAGCTGCACATGACACTATCAAAAAAGATTAAATAGGAAACCATATTAACATCTGCTTTATAATGGAAGTTAGGCAAGCATAGGCGACAATGCTTAAAGAGTCATAATCACCCAGGATCATTCACGGAGAGGAAAACATAAGAGACAGCACAAAATGATGGCATATTAGCACTTCTTGTGATGATTTTGGCTAAACAAGTCACAGTACCCTTATTAACAGGTTTCCTGTCTTGTCAGTGTCCATTGATTTTGCCGAGAAAATTTTGAATCCAGCTGGCAACCAAACTCAATTGACGTCATTACACGCATTAGCATCCAACATTGTTCAAGCTGGTGTATTACGCATTCATTCAAGAAACGGAGTTATTGTGCTAATGACATTTCCAAACAATAAGACCTTTCAATTTGAAATTTTAGTCATTCCAGAGTTAAAAGAAAACACTGTATTTGGGAAGAACTATCTTAGGAAAACAGATGCAGCAATTAACTTTTAAGGAGTTGCGATTTCAATCAGAGGATCCTAGCATGAATTTTGAATTGAATTGTATCCGTCGTGAACAGAGAAACTTTGAGCAATCACGTGAGTCATTGGCAGAACTTAACCTCAGACTGTGTCACAAAGAAAATATAACATCACTTTCTGTTCCGCTCTTTTTTTCATCCAGGAAGGAAGGACAGTAGTAGGATTATATGACTAATAATGCCTTGCGTAATTTATGTGTAATAATTCTATTATTTCTAAATGTAGCTTCGTTTCCATAGGTACACATAATGTAGTATTTTTTTCAAATCAGTCAGTTCTTTGCCTCTACGCAAGTCGCATCTGTGTTGCTATTCATTCTCACAAGCTACTTGCTCAAGGTAACAGGCAAGTTAGACCCTGTTATACCCGGAGTCCCCGTACCTATAATACTACACCTGTGCTGTCGCAAATTATGGATTTGAAATATTGCTTGGATCGGTTGTTATTCACCCCAACGACGGCATACATCCAATGTGAGACGGACTAACAAAGGTTTTTGAGAAAACGAATTAAGCGAAGTAGCACGTGGCATCTATGTAGTGTATACCAAAGCTTGAAATTTTCTTAACCGAACTGGCCAGTTCTATGGATAAAACTTGGGGTCAATTGAATTATATTTTTATCTTTGTCATCTGGAAGGTCTTTACTAAAATATGAGAAGAGTTGTATCAGAGCGTTGTTTGAAAAGGTGTTCATTTGTGCAAATTTGGGTAGCACCGTGTTGCAGTAGCTCTGTATGATATAAAGAGGATGAGTGCAACTTACTTCCAAACAGATCTCCTGCAGTAATTTTTCTTTGAACTGTCGTTGCATTAACATGTTTCCAATCAGTTTATTTGATTCTTAAAAGCGTGCCGATTTATCAAGCAAAATTCAATATATTAGGTACGAAATCACAAGGCAGGAAACGTCCTAGTCTTTCTAAATGATCCAATTAACATAACACAAAAGCAAAAAATGTAAAGACAATATGAAGTAGCTTAAATCTAAATTCAGCAGAATACACAAACATGAAAAGAAAACTGATCAACAAACCCATTCATTCCTTGCATTGACATCTGCCTTGGACTGTAGAAGAGTCTTAACCAAATCATGATCTCCTTTCATCACAGCTATGTGCAACGGAGTCCCTTCCTTCAAAAATGATAGCATAAAATGTTAATAAATCCTTAAACATAGAATACAGTTAAACGACGTGAGCATTTTACTTTAACCTCAAATTGAATCATTCTCGTTATTACAAGAAATATATTAGCTATAGGGTACACTGAAATCAAGTTGACAAATTCAAGGTTGAGAAAATCATTATTTTTTCTAGAAATGGCTGATCGCTTCATTAAATATTTAATGAATCGCTGATCTTCAACCAACTCTATGGACACTTGGACACAAACAAACACTTGTTCCCCAAACAGTCCGGTTTTAGACGCCTTTACTCTGTAGTAACAACTCTCCTGTCCTGCACCAACGACTGGTATCAAAATATGGATACGGGGAATTACACTGCATTGGTGTTTATAGACCTAAAAAAAGCGCTTGATACTGTTAATCATGATATCCTGCTGAAAAAGATGCAGAAGTATGGAGTTTCTGGTAACGAGCTTGCCTGGTTTACGTCATATCTCCAAAACAGACGGCAGTTATGCAAGGTCAATGGAATTTCTTCACGAATGGAAGAAATACATTGTGGTGTACCTCAGGGATCTTGTCTTGGACCCCTTCTTTTTATAGTCTATATCAATGATCTTCCATTTTGTCTGGAGAGCTGCCAGGTGACCATGTATGCTGATGATACCAGCATCTCCTTTACTGCAAAAAGCGTCGACGATCTGAATATGACGCTGAACAAAGAACTTGATTCTTTACGGAAATGGCTCCTACGCAATAAACTGTCTTTGAATGTCCTGAAGACACAGGTAATGGTTATTGGATCTCGTCCCAACATTAAGAAGAGTTCGACAAAACTAGTGGAACCCCCCTATTTTTCTATTGGGGGCTCCGAAGTCGAAATAGTAGATAACGTCAAATACTTAGGGGTGCAGATTGATAGACATCTGGCTTGGGACAAACATATCCATTTTGTACGATCTAAAGTCTCACGTGCCATTGGATTCCTTAAATATGCCAAGAAGTTACTGCCACAGGACACTCTCTGTAAAATGTATCGTGGTATCGTTGAACCGCACCTCCGCTACTGCTGTTCGGTCTCGGGGGCATGTGGGGGGACTAGGCTGCAGGGGCTGCAAAAGCTTCAAAACCGTGCAGCTAGAATTGTGACCAACAGTAGTTATGATTCTTCTGCTAGTGCCTTGATAAAGACTCTAAATTGGCCTACGGTAGCGGATATGATAAAAGTCGAGACAGCTTGCATGGTTTATAAATCAATAAATGACCTTGCTCCAGACTATCTGTTAGAAATGTTTACAAAAAACTCGGCATGCATTAGGAAAAATTTGAGAAACACAGCAACTGATCTCCAGGTCCCTCTAATGAAAACGTGCAATGGTCAACGAGCTTTCTCATATCGTGGTGCTGGTGTCTGGAACCACTTAGATTTGGAAGTCAAGCAGGCATCCTCCTTCAAAGCATTTAAAGACGCTGTAAAAAAATGATTTATTTTGATGTTTCTTTTTATTCATTTATTTATTATGTATCATTTTAATTAGGATAGGGCTTTTAATTGATGAATAAATTTTCTTTTTTTAGATTTTAAGCACGGCCCCCTTAAAAGCAGTCTTCTTATATTGACGGGGTAACCGTGGGTAAATAATTTAAAATGAAATGGAATGAAATGAAATGAAGGCAGGAAACGTTCCAGTCTTTCTAAATGATCCAATCAACATAACACAAAAGCAAAAAGTCTAAAGGCGATATGAAGTAGCTTAAATCTAAATTCAGCAGAAAACTCAAACATGAAAAGAAAACTGATCAACTAACCGAATAATTCCTTGCATTGACATCTGCCTTGGACTGTAGAAGAGTTTTAACCAAATCATGATCTCCTTTCATCACAGCAGCATGCAAAGATGTGTTTCCCTTCAAAAATGATAGCATAAATAACAAATCCTTAAAAATTTGAATACGAATACAGTTAAACGACGTCAGCATTTTATTTTAATCTCAAATTGAACCATTCTCATTATTTCAAGAAATATAATAGCTATAGGGTATACTGAAATCAAGCCCAGGCGTTTCAGCGAATGTTCCGATTCCGGCGTAAAAAATGCGGGAGGGGGGGGGGAGGGTTAGGCCGATGACTTTAGTAATTGCAATGTGTATGAGTACAGCTTTCTACAATCGTGCCATTTCAATTGCATTGTCCCATGATCTGAACAGCATTGACTCGTATTTTTTTTCCTCGTAGCGAAGTCCCCCAGATCCTGTTCTACGCATGCTCCACGTTTTGCATATCCCATCAACATAGCTTCAAAAGGGCGCAAGTCAAGATCTTTTTCACGAAAGAGGAGAAAGAATTTTGGTAGCTGGGTATGGATAACGCAGTGCATGGTAAGAATCTTTCGGCGAAATGATGGAAAGTTGCTAGGAGACTTGTTCAAAGCCATACCATCAGTTGGCTTTTTTAAAACTTTTCTAGACAACCTATTGTAGAATTGTCCAATACTTATATCGTCTATGAGGCTATGGAACTTGGATTGTGAGAACCGTTCTAGGACAAAGTATATTGTGTTTGCGCAAGAATTATCTTGCAGATGTGATTCATTAAAAATGACTGTAAAATTGCCACGGCTTCCTATTTGGTCTTGGTAAAGATGGCAAGCAGGAAAGGCATTCTTAGCCAAAGAATGTCAAGTTTAAAAACTTTACCAGAGATCCTAATTAAAATAACTGCTGCAAAATGATTAACAATTACAATGTAGCACAGGATAAAATGTGATCGGTAACGCTGTTCTAAGCCAAAGTAAAGAGCGTATCCAGAAAAATTTCCCTGGGGCCTTTGCCCTCAGACCCCCTCAATGTTTGCTTGAAGATTCTACAGAGTCCGATGCCCTCTTTTTACAGACCATATATACTTCATATTTTTCAATCTGAGAGTACACCATAGGTCTTTGACAATTCCATTACCCAGTGGCGCGTGATAGATTGGTCGCAGAAATTTTTGGGCATCCAAAGGTTGGACGATCGGTCCCTGGTTGGACGTCATTTTCTAACTGTGGTACCATACTCGTGTTATTTAACAGACTCAGTCATATTAATATGCCAATCCAGAAAAGGGGCGTTGGTAGCATTTACAGCAAAAGTAGACGGCGTTGTCCAAGAAAAAATTCCAGGAACCCGCCCCAGATCCCAATCCTGTTTCGTCCCTCTAATAAAAAATCTTGGCGGTGCCATTGCACATTCAGGGAACACAACAAGCAAGATTTCACTGTATTCTCCTCCCAAGCTTCTCCTCCCTAGCTCTTAATCTTAGCACTTTTTTCTTAGATTTATCGGAGGAAATATTGTAAAAATCCCATACAGAATAAGAAAGGAGTGACCGATTTCACTAAGCAAATATCTTGACAATAATTGAACATGTAAGCAATTCAAACAGAAATTGCAAAATATCATTGCTTACATATTTAGGGAGCATTACTCTTTAAAATAGCAGACCATTTTTGACTCACATCATATGTTGATAGCAGAAATATGAGTTGACGTTTGTCATGAAAAACCTCAAACGTTTATATGCCTCACCTTCGACAACTAGTTGTTGGCTTCTTTCAAAATTAGATTCAATAATTAGTCAAGATATCAGCTTAGAAAATGAAATCTAGTTGCTTCCAATTGATAGAAATCTTCTCAATATATGTCTAGTTTTAACAAAGTTCCTTTACCATAAAATTGAGCTGATTGTAAGTGTAGATCTATCAACATGCCTTTATCTAAAATTGTGCAAAAAGGTAACACATAACGAATAAAATTCAAAGCATTTTAATAAGCTTTTCAACACCGCTATGTCAATTAAATTATGGAATTTCATGCAGGATTGTAAACTTGCCTCGAATGACTCCAGCCCAGAGCTTCCACATCAAATCACTGATAACAATCAAGTAAATTGAGATTAACTAAACTGTGTTGTCTAATCAAACATCGTTCCATGAAAATCGTTGCCAGTTTCAACGATTCTCATCAGCTAGTAATACGATGCAAGCTTGGAACATGTTAGCATTTTACTCTCCCAGCAAATACAACATAAATTATCAACATTAATTCAGCATAGATGGTTACAGGACCGTCGAGAGGGGGGGGTAGGGGGGGTAAAAGGTCCAGGGCCCGGGCCCCGAAGGGGCCCGTAAGAATATAGGTCCATAGAAATTTATTATTATGGTAAAATCTGAACAGTGTCCTTTATTCATCAATACCGTTTTTTCGATGAATTTGCCATGGAATAATCCAACTATTTTTCTGAATTAAGTTTCTTTAAAAGGGCGTTTCCCAGATTTTCCGAGACTCTGAAGGGCGTGGTCACAGAATATTTCCTTGGGGGCTCCGCCCCCAAACCCCCTTTAGGGCCCGATCTTATGGATCACTCCAGGGCCCGAGCTGGCTCTCGACGGCCCTGGATGGTTAAGACTGGAATTAAAAGAACATACAGCAATCATAGTTTAAGTTGATTTAACAGAGAGAAATGGCAAATTACACTGTTTTTGCACTGTCATAACGTATATTAGTAGCAATAACAAAAGTCAAGGAATGCTGCGACTGGGAGCACCCTCCGCTGCAATGATCTTTACTCCTTTTCTCGTTCCGTAGGCCTGATTTCATGGTCTGTAATTCATTCATAAAGACTCGCTCCCCAGAAATAGTTGCTTTTCCACCAAACAACGGGCGGATTATGGGGCTTTGTTTCCACTGTCATTAACAAAACAAAAGATTTTCCTATCATTGTTCAACGAATAGCAAAGCTCATTGGTTCAATTTTCATCACAAAAAATTAGGAGCAAAGTCTCTAAGAGTACTATCCAATCAAAAGGCCTCTTTTCATGATCATGACTTGAGCACATGACTGTAGGTCAGTATCGGGGCCTGACGCTTTTACTTCATTGTTCAACCTGTAACAACACAACAGAAAACCTATTCTACAGGTATGTCAGGATATATGATCACATGAACACATGATCTATGGTGCATGCAGCACATCTGAAATGCGCATGATAACATCATGCAAAGTCACATGTTTGACGACAGACAGACAGACACAGCTCGATTTCACTATGAAAATCGTCTTGGCAATATTAGTATCGCTGCGCAGTAACTAGCAATAACATTAGTTAGTGAGTGCAGCGTTTTGGGAAATGCGAACGAACTGCACCATCATATGGAATGGAAACTCTCCCAGACCACTGTCTGAGGACCATGATGAAGTAACACAAACACGCATTCATTCTAGGTTGCTTTGATAGTAGCGCCTCTGATGTTTTTGTTATTTTACAGTTTTGCAGAAAATCTTCAAAGTTGCATGTTGTACTCTAACCTGTCAACCTACATTTTCTCCAACTTGTCAACGTCTAAACCTGGTAACCTGGAACCTGTTTAACCTGGCAACCGGTGTTTTACACTTGCGGTCCATAAAAAAGATCAACATTTGCCAAACTACACGTTGCTTGTTTTAGCGTTCGTAAAAACTTAGGCAGTGCAGTGAGGGGCATTTCACTTCTAAAATCTCGTACACCTTTCACAAAAGTCGCTTTATTTTGAAGGAAAGTCTTTAAAAATCGTTTTCATCTAAAAAAAATCTTGAACGCTTTTTCGAATGAGTGAAATGCCCCTCCGGGTGCAAAGAGACTATGTTTGCTTCGGAGAAACACGGAAAATCAGGTAACAAGTGTTCAATTTCCTTATGTTCAAATGGTCCGCGAAATCTTTGTCCGCGTTTTAGACCTTTCCCTGTGTAAATTCTAAAACGCGGACGAGAAAACTGCGGAGCATTGTTCTCGCTTGGTCCGCGTTTTAGACCTGGCCGATGAACAATAGCCCGATCTGGGTGTCTTCAAAACGTGGCCCGCACCATTTCGCGTACCATTTGCAACTGTGAGCCAAAGGTAAGGCAAATGGTAGGCCAATGGTGTAGGCGACGTTTTGTAGACACACAGTCCTATCTACACCCATTTTGGCACGGCACGTGGATACCTGTACCGATATTCAGATACAGTGACGATGTACATAATCTAAATTTCATAGCTAGGGGCAGAAAGTTTCGCGGGCAGAAAGTTTCACGATTTTAGCGTTTTTCCGCATTTTGGCGAAAGTCTGTGCCAGGGCACAATCTAAATTCAAAATTCGCGAAAGCTTTTGCTCGCGAAATTACAGAAAATTCTCCACTCGCGAAAGTTTTTTCCATCAATTTTGTCGTTTCTTCAATTTTTGCGTTGCTGTTCCTTAATCGCCCCGATGGTGTTGGTTAGACTCGAACGATTCGCATTCTTTTTTGAGTGTAGTTGAAAGATCAATTTGTTCCTAAATCACCTGCTGCTTTTTTCTCACGAGCACCGAGTCTAGAATGCGTAATAAATCCGTGTTTTTCAACTGCTATACCATCAAACGAGGTGTCAGAACTTCGGTACAGGATCGTTGTTGCCGTAAACGCAAAAAACCTCCTTCCTCTTAGCCAGATTCTGACAGGCCACAGGAAGCCCATATTACAGATTATTAGAAAAACGTTTTGTTCAAGAAATTGTTTTCCTTTCTTTCACTAAAATTGTGTGTTTGTGTGTTATTCTCCCGTCATTTACATTCACAGCCAATGCGCGTTTTGTGAAATAAAAATTTTGAAAGGGAGCACAAGGAAACAAGGTAGCGAAACGTAAAGCCACTTGTCGCTCCCTTGTTTCCTTGTGCTCCCTTTCAAAATTATTAATTCACAAAACGCCCGTTGGCTGTGAATGTAAATGACGGGAGAATAACACACAAACACACAATTTATGTGAAAGAAAGGAAAATAATTTCTTGAACAAAACGTTTTCTGATAATCTGTAATATGGGCTTCCTGTGGACAGGCCTCAGTGGAGCGACAACAACAACAACCACAATTCAACTTGGTTATGCTGGGCCATCCAGAGTTGTAGTTTCGCTATTTGCCTGAACTGATAACTGCTACAAGTGAAAAATCTAAGCTTCTTCGTTCAGTTCTTTAAGTAAATTGTCAATGGCAGTCCTTTTTGTACTTGGAACTTTCTTGTGAAGGTCTTCCTCTATACTGCATTTGATTCTAGTAACATGTTGCAAGTTTAATGGTATTACAGTACTTGGCGCTAGAAAGCATATCCATACTGTGAATTGATGCAACTCCAGGGGTTAAAATCTGTTTGGCTTAGTGTGGATCATATGATGCTCATACAAAGTTATGGTTCTTTTCAACATAACTGGAAGTGACACACTGTTCTTTTCAAAGTATTCTTCTCAAACTGAGATCCACGGTATTGCGTGCAAAATTGTTAAAAGCTGTTGAAGACTTCAATGCCTCCGTTGAGAAGTTAAATGGCAAATGCTGTAGCATATGATGAGGTGTTTAAGTGTATATTTCTGCAAAGTTTTATACGAATAGTGGAGCATCCCATAATAGCTTGATTTTGGTCTTCTTTACTTTCATATATTTGATGAAGATTCATGTAAACAAATCACATTTGCTTGTCACTGAAAAATCTGGAATATACATCTGATGAAACTTTGTATCACTTGCAACATCATAAATGAACTCATTCTGATGATTGCTTTCATGACATCTGACAGTCCTGCAGAAAGAATGAAAATCGAATCAAAATCTATAAAGAAACCATGAGTTATGGGGAGAAATTAATTAAAATAACAACTACTTGTCTTTTTAGTGTTTGCCAAATTCACCAACTCTGTGTAGATAGACCAACCACAACAATGTTTGTGATACACACCACAAATATCATTGTGGTTGCCTAATCTAGACAAAGTTGGTGAATTAGGCACACACTTAAAAGAAAAAGGGAGGTAAATGTTATTTTTACAAAGTTTTCCCCATTACCTGTAAATAAATCATTAGCTGCAAAAAGAATAACAGTCAACATTTAAAAGAGTGCAGCACAGTTGCTACAAAATTTGGGGATGTTTGAGGGAGGAAACCCTCTATATCTTTAGCCTATGACAAGCACATGATATGCATGTCACAATGCTAAAAGGGGAGGGTTACAACACATATTAAAATGAAAAATAATGAAAAAAAGAAGAAATACATATCTGCAACTGTGGGTGTGCTTTCATTGTTGGTTGGTTTCTTCCAAAGGCTAAAATATATTAGGATATTATTTTCTTGAGAAATTTTTGCAAAATGGTTATTTACAAACTCAATTTGGCCAAATGTCAAAGATTTCAGTGTTCAACACTGATTTTACTTTACACATAAAGAAATCAGTAATGCTGATATCAAAAAACAAATTAGATGGCATTAGATACCACATTCACTGCAAAATCACCTATTCTTGTCAAATTGTCTGCTAGCATTTCATGCCTTCCATCTGATTGTATTTTACTGCAAAATAATCTATTGATCAAATTCTTAATTAGCATTTCATGCCTTCCATCTGATTGTATCAGATACCTATTCACATTTGCTGCAAAATAATCTTATGTTGAAATTCTTGATCAGCATTTCATGCCTTAAATCTGATTGTATTAGATACCTATTCACATAAACTGCAAAATAATCTATGTTTCATCCTTTATTGGCATTTCATGCCGACATCTGATTGTATCAAATACCTATTCCAAAACAATTATCTTCCAATTCATAATTAGCATTTCATGCCTTACATCTGACTGTATTAGATACCTATTCCCATTTACTGCAAAATAATCTATCTTTCATTGTTGGCATTTCATGCCTACATCTGATTGTATCAGATACCTATTCACGCTTACCCCAAAACAATCGCTGTCAGTTCTGGTCCCGTCACGTCAAAGCTCGTCGGAGCAGTGGGTCTATTTGGTTCTGTTGGTATCACAAGATCGATAAGTGTCTCATCATATTCTATTTCATCTTGGTTTCTACGACTATTTCTTCGACTATTTTGTTGCATATTCATTTTAAATCGAGAATCAAACGACGATAAACGAACGATGTACGAATTTACTCACCTGACGACTCAATTGAACACCACCAAACAAACGAAATTCTTCCTGCCTTGCCTTCGTGCCTTGACTGATTACATGCGGTCCTTGATAGACTGATAATCCCAGAAAGCCACTGCGCTGAGCAGCTGAGAGTCGTCCCATCATCCAATTCAAATAAGGAAACCAAAATTGCAACCGAGGTAGTTAGTAAATCTTGCATTCTTTCGCAGCGACATTTCGTTTTGGCCTCGGTTTCGTTTCCGCCTCGTACTGCCCAATTGGTGCATTGAATTGAATTAGTCTAGAATTGAATTGGTGTTGACCACATATCGACAGAGAGCAAGAAAGAAAGAAAGAGACAGCGATATCGCACCTTGCTAATTGTTTTGATATATAATGCAGCTAGCGCTGCAACTAAGGGTCACTATATAAAACAATAAACTAATTTACTGACAAATATAAAAACAAGACATGCAAACAAACAGAAAGGGCAGTTACAATGAGCTGCACATGACACTATTTAAAAAGATTCAATAGGAAACCATATTAAGATCTGCTTTATAATGGAAGTTAGGCAAGCATAGGCGACAAGGCTTAAAGAGTCATAATCACCCAGGATCATTGACGGAGAGGAAAACATAAGAGACAGCACAAAATGATGGCATATTAGCACTTCTTGTGATGATTTTGGCTAAACAAGTCACAGTACCCTTATTAGCAGGTTTCCTGTCTTGTCAGTGTCCATTGATTTTGCCGAGAAAATTTTGAATCCATCTGGCAATCAAACACTTATTAGCATAAAACATTGTTCAAGCTGGTGTATTACGCATTCATTCAAGAAACGGAGTTATTGTGCTAATGACATTTCCAAACAATAACACCTTTCACTTTGAAATTTTAGTCATTCCAGACTTAAAAGAAAACACTGTATTTGGGAAGAACTATCTTAGGAAAACAGATGCAGCAATTAACTTTTAAGGAGTTGCGATTTCAATCAGAGGATCCTAGCATGAATTTTGAATTGAATTGTATCCGTCGTGAACAGAGAAACTTTGAGCAATCACGTGAGTCATTGGCAGAACTTAACCTCAGACTGTGTCACAAAGAAAAACTAACATCACTTTCCGTTCCGTTCTTTTTTTCATCCAGGAAGGAAGGACAGTAGTAGGATTATATGACTAATAATGCCTTGCGTAATTTATGTGTAATAATTCTATTATTTCTAAATGTAGCTTCGTTTCCATAGGTACACATAATGTAGTATTTTTTTTAAATCAGTCAGTTCTTTGCCTCTACGCAAGTCGCATATGTGTTGCTATTCATTCTCACAAGCTATTTGCTCAAGGTAACAGGCAAGTTAGACCCTGTTATACCGGGAGTCCCCGTACCCTGTGCTGTCGCAAATTATGGATTTGAACTATTGCTTGGATCGGTTGTTATTCACCCCAACGACGGCATACATCCAATGTGAGACGGACTAACAAAGGTTTTTGAGAAAACGAATTAAGCGGAGTAGCACGTGGTATCTATGTAGTGTATACCAAAGCCTGAAATTATCTTAACCCAACCGGCCAGTTAGTTCTATGGATAAAACTTGGGGTCAATTGAATTATATTTTTATCATTCACTCACAGAAAAAAGGTGGCTTACGAAGAACCTTTTAGGGTTCTTGAGCAGAATACATATATGGAACCCCTAAAGGTTCTTCAAAGAACCCCAAGTCAGGGGTTCTTCAAAGAACCCTTACCAATGGTTCTTCAAAGAACCCCTAAAGGTACTTCAAAGAACCCCTCAGAGGTTTTTCAGAGAATCCATAAAGGTTCTTCAGAGAACCAATAAAGGTACTTCAGAGAACCCCTAAAGGTACTCCATAGAACCCATAAAGGTACTTCACAGAACCCCTAAAGGTTCTTCATAGAACCCATAAAGGTTCTTCAGTGCTACTATAAAGGTTCTTCAGGGAACCAATAAAGGTTCTTCAGAGAACCCCTCAGAGGTTCTTCAGAGAATCCATAAAGGTTCTTCAGAGAACCCATAAAGGTACTTCACAGAACCCCTAAAGGTTCTTCATAGAACCCATAAAGGTTCTTCAGTGCTACTATAAAGGTTCTTCAGGGAACCAATAAAGGTTCTTCAGAGAACCCCTAAAGGTTCTTCAGTGCTACTATAAAGGTTCTTCAGGGAACCAATAAAGGTTCTTCAGAGAACCCCTAAAGGTTCTTCAGTGCTACTATAAAGGTTCTTCAGGGAACCAATAAAGGTTCTTCAGAGAACCCCTAAAGGTTCTTCAGTGATTCCATAAAGGTTCTTCCGGGAACCAATAAAGGTTCTTCAGAGAACCCATAAAGGTTCTTCAGTGCTACTATAAAGGTTCTTCAGGGAACCAATAAAGGTTCTTCAGAGAACCCCTAAAGGTTCTTCAGTGCTACTATAAAGGTTCTTCAGGGAACCAATAAAGGTTCTTCAGAGAACCCCTAAAGGTTCTTCAGTGCTCACTATAAAGGTTCTTCAGGGAACCAATAAAGGTTCTTCAGAGAACCCGTAAAGGTTCTTCAGTGATTCCATAAAAGTTCTTCCGGGAACCAATAAAGGTTCTTCAGAGAACCCATAAAGGTTCTTCAGTGCTACTATAAAGGTTCTTCAGGGAACCAATAAAGGTTCTTCAGAGAACCCCTAAAGGTTCTTCAGTGCTACTATAAAGGTTCTTCAGGGAACCAATAAAGGTTCTTCAGAGAACCCCTAAAGGTTCTTCAGTGCTACTATAAAGGTTCTTCAGGGAACCAATAAAGGTACTTCACAGAACCCCTAAAGGTTCTTCATAGAACCCATAAAGGTTCTTCAGTGCTACTATAAAGGTTCTTCAGGGAACCAATAAAGGTTCTTCAGAGAACCCCTAAAGGTTCTTCAGTGCTACTATAAAGGTTCTTCAGGGAACCAATAAAGGTTCTTCAGAGAACCCCTAAAGGTTCTTCAGTGCTACTATAAAGGTTCTTCAGGGAATCAATAAAGGTTCTTCAGAGAACCCCTAAAGGTTCTTCATTGCTACCAGAAAGGTTCTTCAGGGAATCAATAAAGGTTCTTCAGAGAACCCCTAAAGGTTCTTCATTGCTACCAGAAAGGTTCTTCAGGGAACCAATAAAGGTTCTTCAGAGAACCCCTGAAGGTTCTTCAGTGCTACTATAAAGGTTCTTCAGGGAATCAATAAAGGTTCTTCAGAGAACCCCTATAGGTTCTTCAGTGCTACAATAAAGGTTCTTCAGGGAATCAATAAAGGTTCTTCAGAGAACCCCTAAAGGTTCTTTATTGCTACCAGAAAGGTTCTTCAGGAAATCAATAAAGGTTCTTCAGAGAACCCCTAAAGGTTCTTCATTGCTACCAGAAAGGTTCTTCAGGGAACCAATAAAGGTTCTTCAGAGAACCCCTGAAGGTTCTTCAGTGCTACTATAAAGGTTCTTCAGGGAATCAATAAAGGTTCTTCAGAGAACCCCTATAGGTTCTTCAGTGCTACAATAAATGTTCCTCAGGGAACCAATAAAGGTTCTTCAAAGAACCCCTAAAGGTTCTTCAAAGAACTCCTAAAGGTTCTTCAACGATTCCAGAAAGGTTATTCAGAGAACCCATAAAGGTTCTTCAAGGAACCCCTAAAATTTCAAAGTGTTGATTACGAGAATGGGCGAAGATTTTGAAAATATTGTCACTAATGTGGTCCAAATGGGACAAAAACTGACACAAATGACCAAATATTGAAATTGCACAAAATTGTTTCAAACTTGGTGCAAAATCTATTTCGAATTTGCTGGTTATGAATATGGACGAAGATTTTGAAAATATTGTCACTAAAGTTGTCCAAATGGCACAAAAAGTGGCACAAATGACAAACTATTGAAATTGCACAGAATTATCTCAAAGTTGGTGCAAAACCTATTTCGAATGTGCTGATTATGACTATGAACGAAGATTTTGAAAATATTGTCACTAAAGTTGTCCAAATGCCACAAAAATGGCACAAATGATCAAATATTGAAATTGCACAGAATTATCTCAAACTTGGTATAAAATCTATTTCGAATGTGCTGGTTATGACTATGGACGAAGATTTTGAAAATATTGTCACTAAAGTTGTCCAAATGGCACAAAAAGTGGCACAAATGACAAACTATTGAAATTGCACAGAATTATCTCAAAGTTGGTGCAAAACCTATTTCGAATGTGCTGGTTATGAATATGGACGAAGATTTTGAAAATATTGTCACTAAAGGTGTCCAAATGGCACAAAAAGTGGCGCAAATGACAAACTATTGAAATTGGACAGAATTATCTCAAAGTTGGTGCAAAACCTATTTCGAATGTGCTGATTATGACTATGGACGAAGATTTTGAAAATATTGTCACTAAAGTTGTCCAAATGCCACAAAAATGGCACAAATGATCAAATATTGAAATTGCACAGAATTATCTCAAACTTGGTATAAAATCTATTTCGAATGTGCTGGTTATGGATATGGATGAAGATTTTGAAAATATTGTCACTAAAGTGGTCCAAATGGCTCAAAAATTGGCACAAATGACAAACCATAGAAATTGCACGGAATTGTCTCAAAATTGGTGCAAAGCCTACTTCAAGTGTGCTCATTATGAACATGGACAATGATTTTGAAAATGTGGTCACTAAAGTGGTCCAAATGGCACACAAAGTGGTACAAATGACCAAATATTGAAATTACACAGAATTGTCTCAAAGTTGGTGCAAAACCTATTTCGAATGTGCTGGTTATGAATATGGACGAAGATTTTGAAAATATTGTCACTAAAGTTGTCCAAATGGCACAAAAAGTGGCACAAATGACCAAATATTGAAATTGCACATAATTTTTCTCAAAATTTGTGCAAAGCCTGTTTGGAGAATGCTGATTATGAACATGGATGGGGATTTCGAAAATGTGGTCACTAAAGTGGTCCAAATGGCAAATAAACTGGCACAAATGACCTAAAGTTGAAATGGCACAGAATTATCTCTAAATTGGTGCAAAACGTATTTCGAGTGTGCTGATTATGACTATGGACGAAGGTTGTAAAAATAACGTCACTAAATTGGTCCAAATGGCACAAAAAGTGGTACAAATGACCAAAAATTGAAATCACACAGAATTGTCTCAAAATTCTTATTGAACCTATTTCAAGCATGGTGACTACGAATATGAACAAAGATTTGGAAACTACCCGGTGTGCCAATAAAAACTTTTGAAAAATCCTGCTCCCTGAATATCAAAGCAGTAATATTGAAAACTGTCTTATGTTATCTCCGACATGTCAAATTAGGTTTAGTAATTTACCCAGCTTTAATAGACGATTACGCTAAAGATGGCGGTGAGGAACTTTTTACCAAGATGCATTGCGTTTGAATTAGGAATCGTTGACGAATCTATAGGGATTCGATTATAGAACGCAATGCATCTTGGTAAAAAGTTCCTCGCCGCCATCTTTAGCGTAATCGTCGATCGGCCACTCCTTCCCGTCGAAATAGGAGATTTTCTGCAGACAGCCCCTTTCAAACATCTACAAAAACGAGTGAAAACACCAAGAACCTGTGGAGTACCACAGGGGTCCTGTCTAGGGCCTCTGTTATTTATCATATATATCAATGACCTCCACCTACAGATGAAACATTGTGACGTTAACATGTATGCTGATGACACAAGCCTTATGTTTGCGTCGGATTCGGTTACGCATATTAACGACTGCGTCAATGATGACCTGAATAACCTTAAATCTTGGCTTCAAGGTAATAAATTGTCCCTGAATGTTGCTAAGACACATAGTCTTGTAGTCGGCAGCAGAAAGCGACTGAAAGATATAAATGATGATAGAGTAGCAAAGCCCTCTTTCGTAGTAGGCGAGGCGAATGTTTCCATAGTAGAAAATATCAAATACCTTGGGGTAATCGTTGATAAACATTTGAGCTGGGACGAACAAATTTCAGCAGTGACGAAAAAAGTTTCGCGTGGTTTAGGGATGTTACGTTTTTCCAAAAAGTATCTGCCCATTGTTACTGTACAAAAAATGTACAGAAGTTTGGTGGAACCATACTTCAGATACAGCTGCCCGGTATGGGGAGTTGCCGGCATCAATGCTATCAATAGGCTGCAAAAACTCCAAAATAGGGCGGCGAGAATCGTCACAAACAGTGCTTACGATGCTTCTGCCTTACCCATTATCAAAAAACTTGGTTGGCCCACCATCAATGAACTTATCGAATCAGAAACCTTGAAGATGGTGTACAAATCGGTAAACAACCAAGCTCCCATTTACCTTACAGAAATGTTTGTCAGGCTGTCCGATGCATGCAAGAGAGAACTTCGCAATACTAAAACAGATTTGGCCGTTCCTCGTCGCAAATCGGCTTTCGGCCAGAAATGCTTTTCATATAAGGGTGCTAAATTATGGAACGATCTTTCGGTTGAAGTAAAATCATCAAAATCTTATGAAATATTCAAAAAACGTATCAACAATGCCAACACCGAATGCTGATTCTCTCTTTCATGTTATAGTTAGCATCATTTTAATTTGATTATAAGAAAATTTTGTAAATAGGGTTTTTTTTAGTTATGTATGCTTTTGTTAGCTTTGTATTTATTTGCACGGCCCACTGTAAATCAGTCCTTTGACTGACGTGGCCACCGTGCCTAAACAATTTAAAATCAAATCAAATCAAATCAAGAAGGATTTCTCTTTGTTCTCCTTCCTTGCGATAATGACTGTTAGATGTGTTCATGTATTTTGTCCTCATGGGAGAATGGAAATTTCCTGAATAAGTTATTCACACTAGGGGGAAGAATTTTCAACCCGCCAAAAGGAAAACACGTGCTAAAGCGTGTTGAAAGTCAGCGCTGTGTGGTTAAAGCATTAGGGATTCTTGCTTGCAGTTTTAGCATTTCATTTTAGAAAATCGCTTACAGGATCTGAACGGAGTGACCGATTTTAGCCAAGAAAATTTCTAAAAAGAATTCAATCAGGTATTGCAAAATATCATTTCTTATATACTCAGGGCAGGGCGCTTTTTCAAACGCGCGCCGGGCGTTTTTTGTGACTCTTTTTTCCTGAATTTTCAACGAAGTGCTGCAAATGGCAACAAAGGGGCACACCTGTTTCTATCTTTTCAAATTTGTTTCATTTTTGATTTTCGATTTTGTACTATTGTCATCTCAAACATCGTACCAATGTTTCTTAAACTTTTGGCCATCTCAGTACTTAGTTTCTTACAAACAAGTTCTTTTAAAAAAGCGTGCAGCAGTGTTAGAGACCACATTGATAATTCATGCACTCAAAATATAAGAAACCAATTAATAAACTTTTAGTATTAAATGGACAAGATCGCACTTAGAAGCTTTTAGTAATATGTCCTGAGCCAAATTTCTTATTATAAAAAAGTCTAATATCTGCAACAACTGAAAAAGGTTATACAATGTTTGCTGATTAAACAGTAAGGCATTGGTTGTCAGCATTGGCAAACAAAATTTTGATTGGGGGGGCACAGTGATCCAGGGACTTGAAGAAATCTCAAGAAATAAAGTTTGAAATCCGAATTTATTTCATTCTCAGATTATCAAGCACTCTCTGAAGGCTTATGAACCGCAAAAAAGTTTAAATTGGACTACAGATAGCTCCCAAGGGCTGTACTTGCTTGTTAAATGATACTGGATGCTCATATGGGTGGGTTTTTTCACCTTAAATTCCCTACATATGGGTCAATTGTTTACTTTAATTCTGGTAGATTGGTAACATTTTCATAACTTTAATCACAACTGAAGAAATTTGAATACAGGTTTTTTTATTTAAGAAACTGGCTTATAAGAACTAGTACTAGCCTGCGTGCAGACTTTACTTTCCAGTGCGAAGGAGAGCCAGGCCTTGGCTCTCATTCACAATGGCAAGTAAAGTCTGCACGCAGGCTAAACTGGTACTAGGATGGCAAAAAATTTTAAGAAACTCTAGTACTATGTCTGAGAAGTACTAAGAAACTTTTAAGAGTTAAAGCATAGATATCATAACAAATACATCGTTGAACCTTTACTCTTGAGTGTTTTCAACATAATAGAACACTGTTTATTCCTATCCTATATGATGTTTTAAATGTCAAGAAACATATCAGCCCGCAGTGTTAGCGACCACGTTGATAATTCTGGATTCAAAAAATAAGAAACCAATTAAGAAACTTTTGAGGCCCCCAAAGGGGGGTCGCTGGAGCTCTGGAGCGCATCATTTTGAAGGCTTGGAGTCCTGGAGCCCAAAGTGGTTTCCTAGAATTTTAAGAGATGGAGCCCCTGGAGCTCTAAAAAGCATGCAATGGAGCCCTGGAGCACTGCAATTTTGCCACTGGGAGCCCGGAGCACATTAAAATAAACCCTGGAGACTTGGAGCCCGAGATCCCAGGGGGCCTCACTTTTAGTACCAAAATGGACAAAACTTCATGTAAAATTAAGAAACTTTTAGTAGCATGGCTGGACTTGCTACAAGTCTATCTTTTGGTCATAGGAACGATTTCTTTCTCTCGTTTTTATGACCAAAGGATAGACTTGTAGCAAATCCATAGCATGGCCTGATCCTGGTTTCTTACATGGTTTCTTATAAAAGATGTGTATAACAGCGAAGAAAAGGAGGGGTGTACAATCCAACCCCCTCAGGTATTGACTGCTTCAAAACTCCCAGGTGAGATAGCGTTAACGGTGGCCTTTGTACTGCACATGAAAAAGAAGAAAATGATCTTAATGAAGACAAAACTGTTTCTGAAATGTCGAGCTCCTTGAAAAATTGTCTATCTTATCCATTCTTCTCCATCATTCATTTTCCTCTTTCCATTAAGCATTCCATTCATCATTCAGTTTCATCATTCTGTCTTGCAGCTTCATCCCTTCATTTCACCCTATCACTACATTCTTCAATTTCATATCATCAGTCCAACCTATCACACCTCACTGGCCACAAGTCCTACGTTTTTACCATCTTGACCGTCGAAGCTCAGATTTCTGTTAAGAAAATTTAACAGTTTTGTCTTCATTTTAAGTTTCAAGAAGTCATTAATCCCTAAGATTACGATTATTTCGCTCCAATTTTCAAAACGCAGAACGTTTCACAGCTGTGGCTGTTATTCCAAGCTTTCTCTATTTTCATGTGAGTTTTGTGTCCCATCATTTTGCTTGCCTTGAGCTACTTTGATTTCTTTCTTTTCCAAGTCTAGATAGTCTGTCAGTTTCTTGAAAACAGCAAGATAAATTCGATATCCATAGCATCACCACAGTTGCAAAACCTGACAAGAAAGTTCAGGAAAATAGGGTTCTCAGAAATAATCTTTGTTATACAGTCTTTGCAAGACTTGAAAATTCTTGGATCCAAAAGATCTAGGCCTGATCATCACCAAAACATGAATTAGATGTGGATAAAAGACATAAGAAAAGTCTCGAAAAATTCGAAGAAACTGTATCATGCTGATTCGCACAACCAATACAAACGGTTTCTTACTCAAACATTGTTCCTTTGTAGAAAATTGTTCCTAGGGCATCAGAAGGCTTGCCCAATGTTGGTCAAGTTTGACCTACTACAAAAGGCAAGCAAGTTGGGGTTCTGGTCGAAAATACTGTTTCCTAGACAAGCAGAAGGGCAAGTATAGAAGTATTTCTTGTTGCCTTTAGGCTAGGCCTACCTATTTCCTGTAGGTGTACCCGATGTCATAACAACGTTACCTAATTCGTAGGCCAGATAATCTTTTGAAAGAGAGGCGATATGAACAAAACCCAATGCTTCTTTGTGGGGAAAATTTCAGAAAGGTGAAATAACGAAACAAAGCCAGGCTGAGTTTGCTCTCAACTCAGGGGGAGACGCATTTTCCAAGTCCATAAACCTGCAACGCGTAGCCAACTTTCTCGGGACTTTCTCCCTAATTTCAGATAAAGTAAATGAAACAATTGTATTCCAGTAAAATGCATCATCCTACTCCTCAATCATATTTTGTCAATTAAGGTGAAATAAATTCATTAAAGCTTACCTTCTTCGCAATGTTCTTTCCTTTCTTTCCTTCAAAGCTTCGCCGCAACAACGAAACTTCAAAATTCAACCGTTTTCAAGAAAAAGAGAACGCGAATACATTCCATTTTCGAACACTTTGCGTAAGTCACGTGATATTTGCAGTCATAAGGGTTCTTTGAAGAACCTTTTTGACTTGAAGAACCCTAAGGGTTCTTCAGAGTACCCTCGAAGAACCCTATAGGGTACTCTAGAGAACCCCAAGGTTCTTTGAAGAACCTTAGGGCATTCAAGAACCCTAGGGTTCTTTGCCAGAACCTCTGAAAACCACCTTTTTTCTGTGAGTGTTGTCATCTGGAAGGTCTTTACTAAAATACGAGAAGAGTTGTAACAGAGCGTTGTTTGAAAAGGTGTTCATTTGGGCAAATTTGGGTAGCAACGTGTTGCAGTAGCTCTGTATGATATAAAGAGGATGAGTGCAACTTACTTCCAAACAGATCTGCTGCAGTAATTTTTCTTTGAACTGTCGTTGCATTAACATGTTTCCAATCAGTTTATTTGATTAAGAGTGCCGATTTATCAAGCAAAATTCGATATATTAGGTACAAAATCACAAGGCAGGAAACGTCCTAGTCTTTCTAAATGATCCAATTTAAATAACACAAAAGCAAAAAATCTAAAGGCGATATGAAGTAGCTTAAATCTAAATTCAGCAGAATACACAAACATGAAAAGAAAACTGATCAACAAACCGAATAATTCCTCGTATTGACATCTGCCTTGGACTGTAGAAGAGTCTTAACCAAATCATGATTTCCTTTCATCACAGCAGCATGCAAAGGTGTGTCTCCCTTCAAAAATGATAGCATAAATTTTAATAAATCCTTAAAAATTTGAATACAGTTAAACGACGTTAAAATTTTATTTTAATCTCAAATTGAACCATTCTCGTTATTACAAGAAATATAATAGCTATAGGGTACACTGAAATCAAGTTCAGGCGTTTCAACCAATATAGTACATAAAATATTCGAAGGGTTTAATGTATTCATTGTTTGTTTATATTATAATAAATCCAGTATTTTATGACTTTGGTCTTGTTTCTATGAGTAGAAATTGTATTGGCAAATTCAAGGTTGAGAAAATCATTATTTTTTCTAGAAATGGCTGATCGCTTCATTAAATAGTACAGAAATTTCTGAAGCAGGACGACGCATTTGTACATTTTGAACGGGTTCTGGATGTCATCTGCCTATGAAAGGCAAAGGGGTAGGCAAACTTTAATATTTGCATGAGACTTCAAAAAGTATAACTCCAAAAGGAAAGTTTAAATGCTGTTGTGTCTCTCTCTGTTTTAGAGATTCATGCAGAAATTATCAATTCTTCTATGCCCTAGCTTGTCTAGTTCGTAACCAACCAATTTTCGTACAGAAGAATTTATCAGCGGTTCCGTTCCTCGTGCAAACGTCAAAAATAGCATAAATACGTGAGTCTTTCTCTTCCAAGCTAGTCTCATGCATTGAAACCCATATAGTATCCTAGGAACTACAACTTTTCAAACACAAAACCCTTTAACAAAAAATTATACTAGGCGAGAGAACTGAGAGACCAGGCGTTCCAATCAATTCTGCACCCTGAATATCAAATCAATGAAGTCGAAGAAAGTTTCTCTTCTCTCTGTTTTTTAACAAAATCACAGAAAAAGTAATGTATGAACGTCTGTACACATTTCGTGTTAAGCATGAAATTCTCTCTGGTTTACAATTTGGATTTCATGCAAGCCATTGAATTAACCATGCTCTGGTTAGTCAAACAGAAAACATCAAGACATCATTAGATAGTAGAAACTTTCGTCGTAGAAATTTTATTGATTTGCAAAAGGCATTTCATACAGTTAATAATGATATTCTGTTAACAAAGCTTGAACGTTTTTCAATCAGATGACCCTCACTAATTGGTTCAAATCTTTTCACTCTGAAGGAAGCAATATGTCTCAGAAAAAGGGATCTAGCTCTAGCTATCTTGAGGTTGCCTGTGGGGTCCCAAGGGGCTCTGTTCTAGGACATCTTCTCTTCTTACCTTACATTAATGATTTACCACTATCATCCTCAAAATCATATAACTTATGAATTTTCAAATCAGAAAAAAATGGAGAAGATGGAGATGTAAAATTCTGAAAAGCAATAGCTCTGACAACTATCTCTTGTAGAAGATGTATTGGTTTAGTATGAGTACGTAGAAGTATGGATGTCATAGGTAAGACCCCAAACAATAGTTTCATATTGTAGAAATGAGGAAAATAAGGATTTCTATAAAGAAACTAGAACATTGGCAGGTAGGAGATGCTTCATCTCGAAGAAAATGCCACAAGTCCCTGCTAAGCTTTTTGAAAGCTTACTCATATGATACTGCCAGTTAAGATTTTCATCCAACGGAACACCAAGAAGCTTGACATATTTATGAATGGCATGTTTATTACTTATTTCTTTATATTTATAGCTTCATCCAAAGATTTTTCGGTTTACATCGAGGTTTAGTAAATTTTGAAACTTTCTACCGCCGCAATTTTCGATCGATTGCTTTCTTCAAGAGAAATCGTTTTTTAAATAACACTAAAATTCTAGCCTTCGATGGGAAAGACATCCATTTAGGCCCTATTATAAACCCTCGACCTTTCGCCTTCTCTGCCAAGAAAATGCAAGGACTTCTTGAAGTTTTTGCAACTGCGACCTAGAAACAAAAATTGTTTTGATATTTGATAAAAATAGCCAGTTGTGGGTCCCCTGGGATGGCGTGGTTGATTGTTTGGCACAATTGTTTTGAATAGGATGAAATTCATTCATCAATTTCCTCAGCAGCGTTCTCTTGATTCTCTTGCTTGATTGGTTGTTCTGAGAGAGTTGGCGGGAAAATATCTCCATGACTGGTAGCAGTAAATCTCGATTGCTTAGTTTAGTCAGTCGTCTTCTGCGCTTTTCATGATAAGGTTAAGTTAAACAAATATGCCAAAGTTCAAGAAAACGTGTGGAAACTCCTATCACGAAGAACAGTCAGGCGATACCAAAGCATACTGGCGAATTTGAAAGCTGAGCCCAGGATCAAGTTGTAAAATGGACTGAAGAGTAACACGAGGGATGAACTGGCAGCGCTAAATTTTACCGAGGAATAGAGGACGTCCAGATGTCATGTTTCAAAAAACTTTCAAACCCATATCACAGAGAATGATAAAACAAGCAGGTATATGTTAAGAAACCTCCTTACTGAGTACAAGTATCTTTTATAGGAAACTAAAAATTTCGGCCCGTGCTAAGAGCTTCTTACACTTGTCAGATTTTGGATACTCAAGAGTTTCTTATGACTTTGTCAGAGCTCCTTAAGAATCTTCGTGTTCACAACCTGTTCCTTCTTGAACATTTCAAAACAATGTTTTTTGAAGCTTTTCCAATGTTTCGACGTTAGTCAAGTAACTGCCGAGTAATATGATCCAAGGAACAGGTGAAAGTAATGTAAAAATATGCTACGGACTAACGTTATCAAAATAAAGCGTTTCTCTCAACTTTCAGTTTCCCAGTAATGCACTTTCTCGATTTTCTGGCGATCTGAGAGTTAAGTTTCCTATAAACAGTTTCATATAAAAAGATACGTGTGAAGAAATTTTTCTAATAGCAAAGGAGGTTCCAACTATCTTGCATTATTGAATCATTACTCGTTGCTGCATGAATTAAATAGATTTTATTATATACAATTATTTTAAGGAGAAAATTAGGTCCAAGACTGGTGTTAAGTTCAAAAACATTATTCCATTATTGCGCAAGGGAATTTCTGGGCATTTCATTCTTACAAGAAGGTGCACGAGAGTTTTGAAAACGAAGTAATTTGGAAAATCTTGTAGGGTTTCCTTAAAACAAACGGATGTTTTCCAAATCCGTACAAGACTTTTAGGGGGTAACTTGCCCATCCAATGTCCCCTCCAATTCTTTGTTCCGTTTGCTAAGAAACTCTGCCGACTAAAATGAGTGCCCGTGCAAAGACTGTAAATTCTGGCAGTCTTCAAAGCAAACAACAGTAATGAAGATGTTCGTAATGATGGAGTAGGCGACGATGAAACAGAAGCGGACGAAGGAGCTGATATTGAGAAGGTAGAAATATGCGACGCTCTTCTAGGAGAGAGAGGACGATTCTGAAATATCCACTTACGTTCGCAGTGTTGTTGAAACAATCTGTACTTGGCAGCGTAGATGATAGATTTTTACTTTGTTTTCTTTAGTAACTACATCATAATCATTGCTTAATTTACGCTCTGAAAGAATTTCTCTGCTTTGATTTAGTGGTCATCGGCTGCCAGTAGTGTCATTGGGTTTGTTTACATTTTGATTTTGACCGTTTTTGCAGATGAGAGAGACTCTCCTCCTTATTGTCAAAACAAGCAATCACGCCATCCCAGGGGACTCAAAACAATTTGCATTTCTGGGTCGCAGTTGCAAAAACTTCAAGAAATCTTCGAATTTTCTTGGCAGAGAGGGCGAAAGTCGTAGGCTTGACATAGGGCCTAAGCAGATGGCACTCCCATCGAAGGTTCGAATTCTAGTGTTATTCAAAAAACGATTTTCCTTGAAGAAAACAATCAATCGAAAATTGCAGCGGTAGAAAGTTTCAAAGTTTACTAAAATTTGATGTAAACTAATAGAATCGGTCCAAAGTTTGATAACCACTGTCAGCAGGGCGATGTTGTAAGGAGATGTTTTCCCCATAGCTTCCCACAGCTTCCTCCATTGACGTGACGTCATGGTGCATTCTGACTGGTCGAGGCCCTCAAACGTCAACAAATGCACTGATTGGTCAAAAACGAAATTCCCCCTTGCTGATTAGGAAAGATTTTTTGCTTTCAAAATTTGAAATATTTATAGATTGGTACTACACAAGGTCGTTTTCAAATTCAAGGAAAGAGATCTTACGTATTTGAATATTAAGTTAGGATGTCTTCGCTTCATATGTCAAATTTGTCTTTGCTTTTTGTCTGTCAACTACAGTGTATCGAAGCAGGATCGCTACTAATGCACAATAATGAAAAACGGATATACAAAAAATTCTGTTTAATATGCGTAAGCACTGTTCTGTAGTAGATACATATGATATGAACCTATTTTGGTTGGGGGGGGGGCAAATGTGCCCCCTAGTAGATTTTTTAAATAACTCTGTCAAGAAATATTTTATAGCCATGAAACCCCTTGATATTTTGCAACTACCTATTGTGCAATTTCTCAGAAAGTTTCATAGAAATATTTTGAATAACGAGGGCTGGGAGAAAACTTTCTGGGACTAACCCAATAAAATCGCAAATTCTCAAATCACAATTAGCGCGAAAAAAGGAGCAGAATTTGAATATTTTGCATTTTTTTTGTAATGTAGTGTTATTTGATGTAATCTATCATAAGTATCGTGTTTGGATGGAAAATGTGCTCGAAATTTAATTTTTTCGCGATTTTCCAGAGTTTGGCCAATTTGGCCGCTTTTCTTGACCACACAGAGGAAAATGCTGACGTGAGCAAAAACAATGACTAATTTTAGATTAATTTTTACATTTTCAGAAAGTACATGCCTGAGGCTATTTGCATACTAAATTTGGTTGCTCTACTTATTACCAATCAAGAGCTAGAAAGGGGAGCTTTTTGCTCCTCACCCCAACCAAAATAGGACGTATCAGATAGCCCAACCACTATAGGAATAAAAGCGATGAGTGCAAATTATCTCAAAACAAATCTGCAGCAACAATTTTTCTTTAACTGTCATTGCATTAACATGTTTCCAAACATGTTATTGTTGTTTGACTCATAAAAGCATGTTGATATATCAGGCAACTTTTTTCGATAACTGTTTTCGATAACTTTTTTCGGCACGACTTAAATGATTTACTTAAATACAATGTTGTCGGCACGATTTACTTTTCTCTCTCTGAAGGCTCTGTAGCTACAACTAGGCCAGACATTCAAATTCCAATGTGAGAACTAGTCAAAATTTGTGGTAAAAATCTTCACTTTCACATTACGCACTGAAGAATCGCCTTCTTTATGTTATTTTGTGACATTTTACGTCAATATAACTTCATCGAGCGATATCAACTGCCTGTAGACAATCAGTTATCAAGATACAGAGCCATGTCTGCTATCATTCAGAGACCAAGTAATATGTGCTAGCTACATTATGTTTCCTCACATTGGTAGCCAATAACAAGGACTTTCAATATTAAGTACAATATTACAAGGCACGACACGTTCAAGCCTTTCTAAATGACCCAAATAATATAACACAAAAACAAAAATCTAAAGGCGGCATGAAGTAGGTTAAATCAAAAATTCAGCAGAATACCCAAATATGAATAGAAAACTGATCAACTAACCCATTGATCATCCATCTCATCGACAGAAGCCTTGAATTGCAGAAGAATGTTAGCCAAATCCTGATCTCCTCTCTTCACATCAATATGCAAAGGCGTCTCTCCCTTCAAAAATGATAGCATAAAATGTTGATAAATCCTTAAGAAATAAATACAGCTAAACAACGTGAGCATCACATTTTAATTTCAAATTGAACCAAGTTCGTTATTACAATGAAAAAAATTGGTCTAGGGTTAACTAAAAGGTTCAGGCGTTTCAACAAATATAGTACCGGGTGACCCAAAAAAACTTCACGAGCTAGATCGCACGTAATTTCTTGAAAGAAAATGCTATAAAGACAAACAAGGTATCAACATGTAGCTGAAAGGCTCCGCTATCTTTTGAAATATTGCTTGGTCAGTTTACGACATGCGTACTGTCCGAAAAAAATAGCTCCAAAACTATGGAAATTCATTCATGTCTCAAACCATTCCCTCGCTTTCCAGTCCATTTTTTGGAAAGTGTGAAAAAAGATGAATTCCAGATTTGCTTTGGAGCATGAAATTTGAATGAGGTACAGAGGTAAATCATTTTGCAAGCTAAAAGTTTCCCCAAATGACTTCTAATCTATCGTTATCTCGAGTTTTCACAAAATGTTGACTGGAAAATGATTGTAATTATTTCACTCAAAATGAGGAATTCGGGATTAGAAATTTTCATTGAATCTGGCTTTTCGGATAGTAATCATTGCTTAAAATGAGCATGCAGCATCTCAAAAGATAGCTAAGCCTTTCAACTAAACTGTGATAGAAAGCATTTGGCAATAGCTTTTGATTTCAGGGAGCCAGCTATGATCTAGCTCGTGAAGTTTTTTTGGGGTCACCCGGTACACAGCTTCTAAAGGGCGGAAGTCAAGATCTTTTTCACGACAGAGGAGAAAGAATTTTGGTAGCTGGGTATAGATAACGTAGTGCATGGTAAGAATCTTTCGGCGAAATGCTGGAAAGTTGCTGGGAGACTTGTTCTAAGCCATAGCATCAATTGGCTTTTTGAAAACTTTTCTAGACAAACTATTCTAGAATTTTCCAACACTTAGCGTTTATGAGGCTATGGAAATTGGATTGTGAGAACCGTTCTGGGACAAAGTACAGTGTGTTTGCGCAAAAAGTTTCTTGCATATGTGATTCATTGAAAATTACTGTAAAATTGCGATGGTTTCCCATTTGGTCTTGGTAAAGATGGCATGCAGGATAGGCATTCTAAACCAAAGAATATCATGTTTAAAAATTTTACGGGAGATCCTAATTAAAATAACTGTTGCAAAGTGATTAACAATCCCAATGTAGCACACGCTAAAATGTGATGGGTAGAAGTGTTCTAAGCCAAAGTAAAGAGCGTATCCATAAAAATTTTCCTGGGGCCTTTGCCCCCAAACAATGCATGCTTGAAGCTTCTACAGAATCTGATGCTCTCTTTTGACAGACCATATATACTTCATATTTTTCAATCTGAGAGTATACATCATAGCTCTTTGACAATTCCATTACCGAGTGGCGCGTGTTGGTCGCAGAAATTTTTGGGGATCTAAAGTTGGAACCTCGGTCCTTGGTTCGACGTTATTTCATAATTTTGGTACCATAATCGTGTTATTTAACAGACTCGTTCATCTTAATATGCCAATCCAGAAAAGGGCCTTTGGTAGCATTTACAGCAAAAGTAGACGGTGTTGTCCAAGAAAAAATTTCAGGGCTCCGCCTCAGATCCCAATCCTGTTTCGTCCCTCTAATAAAAAATCCTGGCGGTGCCACTGAACATTCAGGGAACACAACAAGCAAGATTTCACTGTATTCGCCTCCCAAGCTTCTCCTCCCTAGCTCCTAATCCTCCCCTCCATCTTGAATGTAATTGTCTATTCTGGCCCTTTGCATCGAATGGCTGAATATTCCAGATATAAAAGATCCCACTATTTCATAGTTGAGGAATTCAAACAAGGAGATATACAATAATCAGAGTGTACCCTGGTAGAAAAAGCATGGTGAAAAGCACGGAGTCCATGGAAATTCCATGGAATCTCCATCCTTTCCATGCTTCTCCATACTTTGATGTTCAGCTTGGTGATGAAGGTAGCATGGAAAAGCATGGTAAGCATGGGTAGATATGCTATGGACTACTGTTGCAGCATGGATAAGCATGGAAAGCATGGATATCATAAGTAAAAACAATTTTCAAGGCGTAGGAAAGCATGGGAAAGCATGGGTAAGCACGGAGGACATGGTTATGCATTCCTTCCAGGGTTCTTCATTTCATGGAAAAGCATGGAAAGCATGGATGTTATAAGTTAAGATAATTTTTAAAGCATGGGAAAGCATGGAGGACCTGGTTGTACATCTTTCCAGAGTCCTCCGTTGAATGGAAAAGCATGGGAAAGCATGGAAGTTATAAGTTAAGATAATTTGTAAGGCACATTACAGATCCCTGTCCTTATGTATGGCGCGCCATCCCGGCAAAAATTATGTGTGGTGTGTATGCAAAATCATGTGTGGTGTGTATGCACTTTTGTGCGGCGTGTATGCAGTTTTGTGTTGTGTGTATGCAGTTTTGTGGTGTGTGTATGCAGTTTTGTGGTGTGTGTAGGCAGTTTTTTGTGGTGTGTGTATGCAGTTTTTGTGGTGTGTGTATGCACATTTGTGTCGTGTTGTATGCAGTTTTTGTTGGGTGTGTATGCACATTTTTGGCTGGTGCGTGCACTCAGTGTCCTGATGACGTCATGGCAAGAGAATTAAAATAATTTGCGCATGCATAGTGTGAAACAGGAAGTTAAATGGCAAAAAAATTGCAATCTTCTAAAACTAACTTATTGATGACTGTAAAAAGGATAAAATCATGAAAACTGCTAGGGAGTACCAGTTGGTATTCAGGGTTGATAAAGTTACCCGACATAAGCTTATTTTCAAGTGTGGGTTCAAAAGGAAATTTTTCAGATCTTATTCTTCAGAATGTCAGACTGTGTTTCTTTTAATGACGGAAGATCCTTGTGGCAACTGAAGTTGATTGTAAATTGTATAACTGCACCTTTCTTGTGTGAAAATGCATAATCCATATGGTAGCGATTTTTTGGTGGAACTGAATAGAAAACAAAGTCATCAAAAACCTCTACATATCTGAAAGGCAATCGTACTGTAGCATTTCAACAATCTTTTCAAAGACAATCTTTGAATTTATATTTCAGACTAAGTCAACCTTATTTCCTGATAATGACACTTAGCTTTTTGCATTAGCTTTTGCAGTCATATACTGATACTTATCTTTATAGGAAACTAAGGTCTGGGACTAGTAGGTACTTTCTTAAGGCTTAATGCGCTATTGCTACCATATGTTTCTTATATTATCAAAGGTATGTCAGAGACGTAAGAAGTGTTTAACATATACAGCGAGAGGATCAAAGGCCCCGTGAGGTATATATTATGTTGAGGGTACGGATAGTGTCGCCCACATGGGTGGGTTTTTGCAGCAAAATTTTGTAAAAACGGATCCTCTGTCCGCAGATTTTCTTCACATATGAGTGAGTTTGGCTGAAATTTTCCCAAGGATTGTTAAAATTGGGTAGTTTTCCGTCAAAATTCATCATAAAAATGAATACGAAAGCAAATTCTGGAAGTTAGAAGTGTGTGCCTTTCTGAAAATTGGGTGGTAGACCCCCGTCCATCCACAAGTCAAGTACGCCCATCCCGGGGCATAGGCCAGTATGCTTCCCGGCACACACCCATATTCCACACAAATGAGAAGTCTTCACAAAAGTGAGGGTGAGAACGATTAAAAACTGCACACACACACCACAAAAACTGCATACACACACGACAAAAACTGCATACACACACCACAAAAACTGCATACAAACAACACAAAACTGCATACACACACAACAAAAACTGCCTACACACACCACAAAACTGCATACACACACCACAAAACTGCATACACACAACACAAAACTGCATACACGCTGCACAAAAGTGCATACACACCACACATGATTTTGCATACACACCACACATAATTTTTGCCGGGATGGCGCGCCATACTCATGGACTATGAAACATTTTCTTTCTTTACATGATGAGTTGTTGTTGTCTTAAATCAGTCACAAGGGGTTATTGAGGATTTAGAAAGTTATTGCTTCATGCAATTTCTTGAAATGATGAAGAAAATGAACCTGACCACCATTAACAACAGAAAGAAGTCCTCCGGGAAAATTAGACAAATGTGTTTGCTGTAAAAAAAAAATCGTTAGGTTTGAATTTGAAAAAAGACGCAAAGCAGACAACAGTTTCATGCTATTTTGACATGAGTCTTGTTGGATGTAAAGTTTGTGGAAGGTTCTGTCAAAGATTCACGGAAGATTCATTGTAAGAAGATTTCAGTCACTGAAATAAAGTAATGGTCTAACTCTATTGCGTGAGTATAAAGATAATCTTTTTATGTTCGTCAGGATGTTAGGATGTTAAATAGAGATCAAGCTACGCTGAATAGACATAAATCTCACAGTCATTCAGTTCCAGATTTCTTCAAGGCAACTAAATTATCTCCGCACGATTTCATCCATTTTCTTGATCGTTGAATTCTCTCGAAACAAAACGACCCTATCAACAGAAACTTAACTAACGCAGTTATGGTTCTCTGAAATATGAGTAACTCTTTCGAACATGCGTAGATGAGATTTCTTCAAAACAGTTTCAGTCTGTATATTATATTTCAAAACAAAAGGAGTTTGAGCAAAGAATACGCGAGATTTTTAGGATTGAAATGCCCCTCGTAGAAAACATTGGAACAACGTTGTGAACTTTCTTACCATAGTTGATACTTTGTCTGGCATCAGCTCGTAATTCTGACATCTAATTACCACGACATACCTATCTTCTGACACTATAATGATTATTTGCTAACTTTAAAATTTTCCGCTTTAACTCCAATCAACCCCATACACAGATATCTCGATATTCCGACAGCTCGATATTCTGACATCCATAGCAAGTTGAAATTTACTTCAAACTTGTGTTTATTGACGGATTAACAGTATTTGAACCAATATTTGGCGAGGGGCACACAACACAAGATATCGACTACACAAGATATCTTCAAAACGAAAGGACTTTTAAGGATTTTTGAAGAATTTTTCTTGAAAACAAAATGAATCTTGCCAAAAACGTACAAAATTTTTTGGGAGTGAAATGCCCCTCAGAACTTGGAACATAAACTCAAAATTTTCGAAGAAGTCCTGTTAACAGGCAAGAATTCAAACAAATTCAAACATTAGCAAATAACATGAAATGGTCAAACAAAGGTTAGGAATTAGTGATTAATACACAACTAGTAATTGATGAAAAAGTACCCAAAGCAGTATATCTTTAAAGAAGGTCAGAAGTTTCTCACATCAGTGTAAAGGCTCGGAATGCATCTATTCCACAAGACCACTTTCTCATGGAAGGGGGGGGGGGTGGCACAAAAGGCCAAAAGCAAGATTTAAGAATAAGGAGATGAATATCCTCTCAAATGTCAGGGAATACGTCATATTGGAATATCTAGATGTCAGAAAAACGAGTGTCGGTGAAACGAGATGTTGGAAAAACGAGATGGACCCCTTGGTCTTCTTGAAAGGATTTGCAAAATAAAATATGCTCTCCATTCTATAAATACAACATTCATTTCTATATAATTTGAAAACCTCGTTTGTAGTGGCAACAAAGGTGTAGGTTACACTTTAAAGTGATGAACACTGCATTATTTAACAAGCCAGAGGGCTGGGAGGGCTATGAAAACGTTAGACATGTAACTGGCTTATGGAATCCTTGCAAAGACAGAGACTACTTGGAAAATGTTTTCTCCAGGCTTTTTCCACGTGATGATTTCTCCATGCTAGCATGGAAAGCATGGTAGATCCCCCATGCTTTCCATGGAATTTTGCTCTGATGGATTTCCATGGAATTTTCCCCATGCTTTTCCATGGAATTCCATAGAATTCCATGGTTTCACTACCCATGCTATCCATGCTTTCTCCTAGCCTGATTCACAGACCAAACGAGGAACTCGAGTCTGCTAAATTACGTGCCAAACGTGCCAAACGTGCCAACGTGCCATGACCTGTTACGTGCCAACGTGCCAACGTGCCTACGTGCCAAATTTTCTTACGTGCCAACGTGCCATGACATGTTACGTGCCAACGTGCCTACGTGCCAAATTTTTTTACGTGCCAACGTGCCATGACATGTTACGTGCCAACGTGCCAACGTGCCTACGTGCCAAATTTTTTTACGTGCCAACGTGCCATGACATGTGACGTGCCAACGTGCCTACGTGCCTACGTGTCAAATTTCCTTACGTGCCAACGTGCCGTGACATGTCACGTGCCAACGTGCCTGCGTGCCAAACTTTTTTACGTGCCAACGTGACATTGCATGTTACCTGCAAACATGCATAGTTCCTCCCTGCCATGTGCCAATTTACCTATGTGCCAATTTGTCACAAACCGTTTCCTTTTCATGCTTATTTTTCTTCATTTGCCAAGAGTACAGCTATTAAATTTGTAGCTAGAAGGGCTTCCAAATTACTTGGTAAGATCTTAAACATGATAATGACATAATTCACATTGAAAACATTGTCGAAACATTCACTGTTACTGTACAGTGTCAAAATATTTCCAACTGACCATGGAAAAACTTCCCAAATACAAAAGTGTCTTACCTTTTCAATAACGGGAGAGCAAAGTACATGAGTAAAGAAGCTTTCATAACTGCTTAGTTTGAATAAAACATGTTCGTGCATTCTCTTACTTTCTTTGGCCAACAATCTTCCTCATTTTACCCCAAGTCGACGGCAAAGTAAACTGCTTTACAAAATGAACAGAATATATTAGCTCATATTCCTTGCGATACGAGTGTCAAAAATTCACCCACTTTTCCTGCCCGTCAGGTGGCTGTCAGGAAAGGTGGACCTGTTTCAGTTGCCTAAAAGATGATTCTTGTTGTGGGATAAAGTGGGAGATTGTAATTTGGGCCTACATGGTGATTTTAGTCTATTTGCTTTGTTCGCTGTTGAAACGACTTAAGTTGAAAATTCGATTCATACGTTCAGAGCTTTTAAGTGGTATCGAAGATTTTTTCGATGATTTCTAGCAGATTTTCCCCGGCCTAAAGTTTGATTAACCTGACAGCGTAGCAAACATTGAATATCGGTTCATAAAAGATAGAAGGAAATGTTTAAATCATCCTCAGTTATGGGGCTCTGCCTTAACCAAAAGTTGTTCTTAGACGAGTACCTTAGAGTGACATGCTGGCTCATCGGTACAATTGAGTGCAAACTTGTAAGAAATCCTATATGTGATAGCAATAATGCACGAAAAAGAATTTGGCACGTAGGCACGTTGGCACGTAACATGTCATGGCACGTTGGCACGTAAGAAAATTTGGCACGTAGGCACGTTGGCACGTTGGCACGTGACATGTCATGGCACGTTGGCACGTAAGGAAATTTGGCACGTAGGCACGTTGGCACGTTGGCATGTAACATGTCATGGCACGTTGGCACGTAAGGAAATTTGGCACGCAGGCACGTTGGCACGTTGGCACGTAACATGTCATGGCACGTTGGCACGTAAGAAAATTTGGCACGTAGGCACGTTAGCACGTTGGCACGTAGCATGTCATGGCACGTTGGCACGTAAGAAAATTTGGCACGTAGGCACGTTGGCACGTTTGGCACGCTTGGCACGTAATTTAGCAGACTCGAGGAACTCGTATGGTCTGTTAAACAGCGCTTGTTTTGCTGTCCAGTCACGTGACTCGAAATCCCGAAAAGTGAGGAGATAATTTATGCAACGATAGCCTCCTTTTGGTGACGGCCGCCATTGACGATGGAAAAGTTGCAGCGATGAAGGTGCGAGTTTTCCCTTCGACGAAAACAAATTCAGGAAAGCGATCCATTACATCTGTTAACGCTTCACGTTGCTAGCAAACTACACGGAGATCATTTGCAAGCAGTTAAAGCCTCCTTGGATGGAGAGATATCTACTAGTTAGTGCTGGATATGGAACTGGATTTTGAAAGTCACTAATTTTTCAAGCTCTTCCCGTCTCCGTCTCGTCTTCACTCGTGATCAGCAGCAGTCTTTCAGATAATTTAGATGCAAGCACTTTATCTCAATGGATTGAACAGGAGGGTGCAAAATGAGCTGGAAAATTGAAAGCTGGGCACAATTAACTGTGTTGCACAAAGGGCTAATAAAGTAAATAATGGCAAAGTGATGAGTTTCAAAGAGTTTCAACCCTACAAGAAATTGATTGAAGGTGCAAGCAGGAAACATAACAGAACAGAAGATTCAGAAAGAAAATAGGCAAGGCATGCAGTCACTTATTATTTGTATTGGAAATGAAGGAGGACTCTCAGCTCCTGGCCCTCTTCAAACTTGAATAATCACAGTTATTTTTTTATAAGAAACTTCCTGAAAGGAGCTTAACTCTCACATTGGCAGACCCCCCAGTATTGTGTAATTACAGCTTGAGAAACTTTATGGAATCTTTAAAGTATTTTTCCTTTATTTTCACCTGTTGTCCTGAATCACATGCGGAAACATTGGAATGGCAGCTAAAGACTTTGTTTCAAAATATTGGCAAGGCCACTGGCTCCTTGCTTGATTCAACAAGAAAATACTAAAAAATTTTACCCAGTTTTACCTATCCACTCAATTTGCAACAAAACACTGGCTCTGGCCTAGACTGATTACATGTCGCAGTTGCGCTCCTTGATAAACTGATAATCGTTATAACTACGAGTCTACGACTCATGATCAAGTGATTCAAAAAATCGACCAGTTGAGTCTAGTTGAGGCCAGCAGCGTAATGATAATTCCGGCTCCGCAGAATATGCCTAAAGCAGGTGTTCATGGTCGGCAAACTATCCAGCATGTCTTTTGATCTGTGTTGTTGCTTTCTTTGCCAGATTACTCCCAAGTGCTCCCGTCTCTTCATGGCATTCTTTCATGCATTCATTATGGGCTTGGAAAACAGAATCATTTTGTGGAGTCAACTTTTTGTATAGCATAGGTCGCAACGCTGATCCTCTTTTGACAAATCAGATCACAAGTAGAATGGTAAAAAATTCCCAATCACAATGTCAAAGTCATTTACATATCAATGAACTCAAAACAATGAAATCTTGAATCTGTCTTAACAATTCAAGAAAGTGGAAGTCTTGTGAAGACAAAAAAATGCTTATCTGTTGATCAGTATAATATCAATTGTCATAAAATATTGAATACCAATGAGCTCTGGATGTCATGAAGACATTAGCAGAAAGCCCTGAATTTTTTTACATCATAATAGAGTGGTGGAAAATGTTCCTGATGCCTTTTCATATTGATCTTTCAAACAGGCTTACTTTCCCATGGCAGACTACCAAATCCAAACGGAATCTCCAAATGGGCAATTACAGTATCATATTTCTAAACAATGCAGTGGTTTACTGATTACCATACCCAAAATCTGGATGTTTGGAATTATACATCACTAAAATCAGTAAACTTTAATATTTTTGCAAATTATGTATACCTCTCATTTTCTTTGATGGAAATTACCAAATAACATACATTTTGGCTTGAAAGAATGGTTTCAATTTCTAAAAAATACTTTTGTGGGCCATCTGGTATTGTCTCAGCTACCTGAAGAAGTACAAACATTTTGCAGGATGCTGCTCCAGGTGGCCCAAAAAGGAATTCCTGTTTGAAAAGTCACAAAAATTTTTGATTTCATGCATGGGCTACCTTCAAATTTCCTTTTGTGGCAAGTAGTTCAAAGACCAAATTATTTTCCCAGGTACAGCTGATCTTGTGCTTGCAAATAGAATCAGCAGGGCTGCCTCGTTTAAAGCACAATGCGGGGGATACTTATGATCACGAGATTAATCTATTTTGGTATACTAAGCTTCTACAGTTGGTCATATATTCCAGCAAGAAATGAAGACTATCATTTTAGGCATGAGAGGTAATGAAAAATCATTATATCATGGGCTTGGTTTTCAACTATCATATCAGAGGCAAGGTGCATCTTTTTTACCAGAAGCGCTTGCCCTGGCGTACTTCACTACTGGGTCATATGGGGGTGTGCACTGCAAGAATTTCTGTTATGACCCAATGCCAGAAGCTTGGCGGGTTTTTGAGACCCTGTCCCAGAATATTGATGTGGTTTCTGTCAAGTGTTTTCACTGGTAGGAATTATTAGTTATCCAAACCTAAGCATTTTCAAAACTTCTAGGAAAAATTAGACTCCAATCCCAGAATTTCTTTAAAAAGTTCATCCCATTCCCAGCATCTTTATGTCAAAAACCACCCCAAACTGGCACACATCTCCAGGCAGCCCATATGATTAGATGGTGGAGTAGCCCCCCTTCTTAAACACTCAGAAGTAAGGTTCCTTTATTATCTGATAGAATCTTGCCATCAAGATTTGAAGTTGATGCATCCACTGGTACTGTTCAGATAACTATCCTATCCAGCAGTTTGTCACAAATTTCTGTATTATCACAGATAATGGTCCATGGCTCAAGTATTTCAAGAATCTCTGATTCTTTGCAGAATTCAGTCAACTCTAGTTTATCAATATCAACACTTGTGTCCTCAAAAGCCTCTTCTATCATTGCAAGAATATTGTTGTCATGAATGAAGCTTCCTCAACTGCAAGTTTTTATCCCTGGATGTAAAAATCCTGTGACAGTTTTCCATTGTTTTCCAGCACTTGACTTACAAAATATTTGGATATGTCAGTAAAGACAGTTTCAATACTTGCTGCAACCCTAAGCTGCAACGTTCATTCATTCTTTAAATTCTGACCCAACAAAATTATAGAGTAATATCGCCCCTATCGGACCACCATCGATTCCGTGTTGTGCAACGGCCTTGAATAAAATGTTAAAATTAAAAGGGAGCTTGGGCCTAGCTAATCCAAAAAGCGCGCGAAAGTTGTTTGCTGATGTCATCTCTTTGATATTTCTTCGCTTTCGCTGTTTTGTTTTGCTCTGAAGTCTTGCAATAAAGTTTTGAGGTTGACCTACCTGCAACGAAGGTGTAAGTACAATTCACATTTCCTTCGATGTTTCCACACACCATGTCTATTTTGTGTCGTTTCTCCATATCTCTTTCAGTTAACATAGAATAATCTTCATGAATGTTTCCTCCAACTCTTCTCGTTTCATATCCACAGAAATTTTGAGAATTGCACACACATTGCGAGACCTAAGGCTCCTTTTGGAAGAGCACTGTCACTGATATTATGCCGCCCATGTGTGTCCACTGCGTGAAACCCTTTAGTTTTGTAGACTATTGATGCATCGTGTGGTTAGAGTTGACTGAGGTCACGGCTTGGAGAGTTAAAAGCGGGAGTGAAATTAACAATATTTTGAAATCATTTTCAGTCAAACTAGAATTGGTCATGTAACTTTCTGGCTTTCTGGGAAAGTAGAAAATACTTTGTTGAACTGTCAACGGCCTTGAAAAGATTTTGATGTGCTAAATTCATCGTTCTTTTGCGGTGGTCTGATAAGGGCGATACGGCCTAATTTATGCGTTTCAGACCTGTCCGTATTTGTGTGGTTCCAGCATGACAACAAAGAAACGGATGGAACAAATCTCACTTTGAGGTTTGTAGCAAGAGTTGAGAAGCCTATTCAAGGTGAGTTCCCTTCCAGAACTGTTTTGACCTCTCTGAAAATCTTAGCTTTCTGAAAAGTGGTCTGATAAGGGCGATAGTTCTCTACCATCTTTTGCAACTTTCTGCACCACAAATAAAATAGCCAGTCCCAACACAGAAGCAAGTAGGCATCTCTTCCATCCAAGTAGGCTTTAACCACTAACAAATGATCTTAGTGTAATTTTGCAATACCTTTAAGGGTTAATGGATCGCTGTAATGTAATTGATCGCTGCCCTGAATTTGTTTTCGTCGAAGGAAAAAACTCGCACCTTCATCGCTGCAACTCTTCGATCATTAATGGCCGCCAACACTAGAAAGAGGCTATCACTGCATAAATTATCAACTCCTGACTTTTCGGGATTTCGAGTCACGTGACTGGATAGCAAAACAAGCGCTGTTTAACAGACCATACGAGTTCCTCGTTTGGTCTGTGAATCAGGCTAGCTTTCTCCATGCTTTCCATGTAATCGTTTTCCCCGTGCTAGCATGGAAAAGCATGGTAAGTACCCCATGCTTTCCATGGTATTTTGCTCCGATGGATTTCCATGGAATTTTCCCCATGCTTTTCCATGGAATTCCATAGTATTCCATGGTTTCACTACCCATGCTATCCGTGCTTTCTCCATGCTTTCCACGTAGTCATTTTCCCCATGCTAGCATGGAAAAGCATGGAAAAGCATGGTAAGTACCCCATGCTTACCATGGTATTTTGCTCCGCTGGATTTCCATGGATTTCAAGGATTTCCATGGAATTTTCCCCATGCTTTTTCCATGGAATCCCATGGTATTTCCATGCTTTTTCTACCAGGGTAGTCACAGGAAAAATGCCTCAAGACTTTACAATGCATTCAGCATCATCAAATTATTCAGAATCATTCAAAAATTTGGTCCAGGAAACCGATCAATCAATAGCAGCACCACTCTGACAAATCCAAAAGAAGTGGGGAGCGGCATTTCAAATTAATTGTTGCATCCAAAGGTATACCTAACTAATTTTATGCAATTTGCCTTTGACAAATTTTGCCAACTTTGGGAATCGTGGGAGAATAGTCCCAACAGTCCCCCCTGTGGTGCCACCACTGACATCAATCTGAAATTCCTTAAATTGTTTTCATACTTGGCAATATTTATGCAAGTCTAAATGAATGTATCCCTAAAGATTTCCTAGAATTCATCATATTCAAACAGTGTCCATTGTTCAGTGGGAATGTGCTGGAAATCTTGTAAGGTTACATGGTAGTAGTCATCCAGCCAAACTTTGCAACTTGCAGGAGCTCTGTTCGAACCAAACACATTCAAACAAATATGTGGTTTGATGTTCTAATATCTGAAAATAATAAAGGAGAAACTAGAGACTTAGAAAAATGACAATGAGCATACAGCAACAATAAACAAACACAATGTTGTGGAATCATTTGATAGAATATGTGAAATGACTGAACATGCTTTCTTGCTATGCAGCCATCAAACTTGGGCAATCCACCTTTTCAAGATAAGAGGTGCGAAACCGGAAGTCTTTTGTTGTTTGAGATATTGCATTTTTGAGGCTAAAATCTTGTTCTGCGTACAAAGTTTAGAATAGAAGCGAATTTTTACTTTCATATATATCTTCGTTTGGAAATTACGGTGATTTTAAGAATTCAAAGTTATAAGGCTTTGACCGTGAAATCAGATGTTTGGACAAATTTTGTCCAAACTTTTGATTTCACGGTCAAAGCCCTTATGATTTCTAATTCTTTATATCACCGTAATTTCCAAGTGAAGACAGATATGAATGTGAAAATTGGTTCATACAGTAAACTTTGCATGCAGAACAAGATTTTGGCCTCAAAATTGCAAAGTGTCAAGCAACAAAAGACTTCCGTTTTCGCACCTCTTATCTTGAAAAGGTGGATTCAAGACATTCAAAAACAAGTTCTTGCATTTTGGTTTTGTAGCAAAATATGAACTCAAAGCAATAAACAAGTTATAAAATGGCAATTAAATATTCTTTTGATGCATTAAAGAGACAAGTAATCCTTCTAAAACATGATGAAACAACACAGCAGGGCAGCAAAACATCCGGAAACCCTCTTTGAAAAGGCAGAACAGAAAAACAAAAGGCCATCAAGGGACAACAACAGCAAGAATGCTAAGACAATCGGCATGAATGTCGCAGTTTCCTCAAGTGATGTTTGCAAACTAAAACGCACAAGTAATCAATGTTGGCCAATTTTTCGACCAAAACGGGTTTGAGAAATTTGAAGCTGGACATGTCACCAACGCAGGTGTTAGTTTCGTTTTGCGGCAATGACTAGACTTTTTGCCATTTTCAGTTGCTTAGGGGTACTAAATTTTTGTTTTTTCCCTCAGAAAATGACCTGTTACAAGAAAATAAAAATTTTCGTGGACATGATATACCAGGATAGATGAGCGGAATACGATTCATGAAATTATAGGCCCTGACGAGGCTGACATGAAAATTTCCGGGGAATATTCATCTTGTAGACCTCCCTACGAGCTGCCTGTTTACATGTAAGCAAACAAGTGATTTATTCGTCCTTAAAGACTGACCACACTGTATGGCAAAAAAAGTAACACAAGGCCAATTTTTCAAGAATACTGACCTGTCTCAAAATGATGCTCATATTCTGCAGATAATATCCACCAACGCTCATTTTGCGGCAGCGAGCCATTTTTCCATAAAAATCCTTTCTTCATATTGAATTTTTCTTGATCAATATCGCCTCCATCCCAAGGAAAATAAAGTCAAATTATCTATCGTTATCGAAGCTAGAACAAGCTAGAAAGATATCTAGATGCTATTGAAAATAGCAAAGATGACTCAACAAGATATTATAAAGCTATGAGAGCAATACAAAGAAAAAAGAAAGCAGTACCACTATGTGTAAAGGATGAAGCAGGGGCAATAGCATGTACAGAAGAACAACAAATTAGAATTATCACAGAATACTTTAAAAGAATACTAGCTCCAGAGATTGGAGAATACCACCACATAGGTTACCCACCATGTCAAATGGAAACTCCATTCACAGGAAAAGAGATCAGAAAAGTCGTTAATAGAATGAAAAATGAGAAGAGCGCGGGCCCAGATGATCTAGAAGTTGAACTTATCAAATATGCTTCAAACGAAATTCACAATGAAATAGCCAACATCTTTAACACATTATCAACAACAGGAGAAGAGCTAAAGAACTAATATTAGGAATATTGAGACCTCTACAGAAACCAGGGAAAGTAAAAGGCCCCACAAAAAACTTGAGACCAATAATCCTACTATCGATTATTAGAAAAATCCTCACAATATGTATGTTAGACAGAATTTGGAATAGGTTAAAAAGTCATATCCCTTATAAACAGGCAGCTTATCAACCAGGCAGAAGTACCACTGAAAATGTGCATGCAATAAAACTACTGGTGGAAAAGGCAATACTAGCGAACGACTATCACATATATCTGCTACTCTTAGATATGTCCAAGGCATTTGACACTGTAAATAGAAGAATTCTTTTTGAGCACCTGGAAGAAATATTAAATGAAGATGAAATGCACATAATAGGAATCCTAACTAATAAGCCAGAAATAGCAGTTAAAATCGGATCACAAAAGGGTGAAAGTTTTGAAACAAATACAGGGATAATGCAAGGAGACTGCTTAAGTGCCATACTTTTCATTTTCTATTTAGCAAAATGTCTAGAGAAACCGATTAAAACGAAAATGAAAGGCTTCCTCATAAACCCGACGTATGCAGATGATCTGACAATCGCAGGTACAAACCAAATGCAAGTCAACGAACTAGAGCAAAAAATGTCAGCACAACTGGAAAAATACAATTTGAAGGTGAATGCCGAGAAAACAGAGAAGTATGAGATACCTAGACCACCACCACCTCCACCTACGATGGAGGATCTCTTAAAGCATAAAAATGATAAAGTCTGGTCTGAGCTAGATTGGCTTGTAAATTATGAGCCTGAAAATACTCAACCAGACTGGAGAAAATGCAAGCTCCTAGGATCAATGCTAGATACCCAAGCAGATATAAATCGACGAAAAATATTAACAATCGATGGCATGAAATCTTCCAGGACATTTATAGGTCAAAAAGAATAAGCATACCACTTAAAGTCAGAACGTTTAATGCATACTCTGCCAGTATTTTCCTATACAACTCTGAACTATGGACCCTCACAGATACACTTGAAAAACAGGTAGATTCGTTTCAAAGAAGGATGTTAAGGAGAGTAATTAACATCTGCTGGCCTAAAGTGATTTCGAACGAAAGATTATACGAGAAAACAGAAGCAACAGAATGGAGCGTCATCATTAGAAAGAGAAGGTTAGATTGGCTTGGTCACTTGATGAGACTTAATAAGAAAACACCAGTGAGACTAGCATTATATGAATCACTGAAACCGGTGCAAAGAAAGAGAGGCAGACCATGTTCAACTTGGATAAAGATTATAGAAAAGGATCTCTCATTGGTAGATATTAAACTAAATTTAAACAAAACAACACCAGGTGAAACAATTGCAACACTCGAGGGACTGGCTGAAGACAGAAGAAAGTGGAGAAGTTTAGTGAAGGACATAATGGCGGTTAACCGTTAAATATGTGTAGATGATGATGATCGAAGCTTTCCAGGGTCGATGATTTTTTCAGCCATGCTTGTTTATCTTCTGAACACTTTCCGCATGCGCCTGATCCCAAACCGCGTCTCAAGAGGCCTGGATCACAATAGATTCCACCACAACTGCGTGCATTCCCCAAAAGGTTCACCCCCTCCCACCTCGCTGTTTCTGACAGCTTGAGCAGACGCAACAGCATTTTGCACAGCGGTCGGAACGAATCAGGTCTTTACTCATGCCCTCTTGAACGTTTCAAAACAAAGACTTTTCCAGCCTTTTTGATGTTCAGACATCACTCAAGCAACTGTCGAGTAACTTATTACAAGAAACAAGCGAAAACAAAGTAAGCTTATGCTAAGGATTTCCTTTACCAAAAAAAGTTTCTTAGCATGATTCTCTAATATGCTTTTGGAATCGAAATGTTTTGCTTATTTTCGTCCTGCAGACTATGCTATATTGTCTGCATGGAAGCAAGTTATTTCGCTTCTGCCATCTAACTAGCAGGGTTGGAAAAAGTATCGGACCACGGGACCATTGGTCCCAGAAAATATTTTGGCTCCCAGAAAGAAAAAGATCATACCTAAGCATGTGCAATGTAATATGCTAACATTCTAGAAAGAAAAATTAAAAACATGAAAGTATGAGACAAAAATCAGTGAATAAAATAGCAATGATTTGCGAATCACATTATCTAATATGTGCTGCAACAGATACTGTATAGCCAATAGCACCCTGTTTTTCTTGCCTGAGAATTCTTAGGAATTCTTGAGGTGATTAGTTCCAATGTAACAAATTTTTTAAACACTTTGTTTAATAAGGAGGAACTTCAGAAATTGTGGAATTTTGAAAATTCTCATGATTTGATACCTGTTCAATTATGTTTTAATTATAGCTATGTTCAATGATTATAGACTTGCATACTAATGGATAAACTGATTCCTCCTGAGCCATTTATGGATTTTACTCCATTGATGTTGAAAATTTCATCTCTCAAAATCATACTTTCCTGCTTATAATATCACGTGGTCAGTTTTTTAACGAGCAGTTGCCAATATTTCTTGTATGGCTACAGAAAAATTTTCAATTTCTGATTGCGGTCCCAGAAAGAGGAAAATATTTTCCACCCCTGCTAACTAGACACTGGAAGTGAGTTGCTTCCATTCCATCGTCCACAGGGGCGGCACCAGCTTTGAGAAAGTGGGGTGAACAAGGGGTGAAATTGATTGCCAGAGGGTATACCTAAGGTCTTTAATGTAGTTTTTGCTTGGGAATAAATACCGACCTGAGAAAAGTTTGTTGATGAGGGCTGATGAGGGCATTTATTACCAGTCAGTTTCAATACTGTCCTTTAATCTGGATGTTTCACAGTAGGCAACTTAACCAGAAAATTAACAAAATACAGGAAAGGGCTATGAGAATTACTTACAGTATAAGAACACCGAATCTACTTTTAGAGAGCTAGTACAAAAGGGCTGTGCAGTTATTATTCATACAAAGAACTTGCAAATACTTATGATTGAGATGTACAAAACCAAAAATGGTCTGAACCCTTCATTCATGCAGGAAATCTTCTGTGATAATACAACTTACTACAATTTGCGTAACAATAACGAGGTTTTTCAACCAAGAGTGAGATCTGTCAATAACAGGAGAGAAAGCATACAATTCAAAGGTTCACAGCTATGGCAAATGTTACCACCGACGATATTCCACCAACATTCATCATAAAAGTGGGTATTATGACAGCAAGTCTCGGTAATTAGAAGAGAGTACCTTTCTGAAAAGCAAGCCGCATACCGCGTCCATCCGCAAGTCATGTACCCCCCCCCCCCTCCAGGTGAACATGCCAAAAAAGGATTTTACTACTCTGCCTTAAAGGTTTGGTACGACATCCCAGCTAGAGAGATCCAAACACTTGGGCGCTTCAAAAAAAGAACTAAAAGCGCACCTGATGAGCTGAGATTGCTAAGAAAAGATACACTGAAACACAACCCTCTGGGAGAACAGCCCATGTTTTAGGCTTTTAGGAGTTGCTCCCATTTTTTTATTATAGAAACATTGTACTACATTAAGTGCAAAAATTTTCGGCAGATAAAATTTCGGACAATTAACTTCGGCGAAAATATTTTCGGACAAATTTTTTATATTTCGGACAAATTAATTTTCGGACGAATTTTTGACAAGCCTTTAAGCCATTCATGCCAAAATCGCATCAGGTTTATGATTACTGAAACTAATCACCTTTATAAAGTTCGAAGTAGCCTCCTATCATGTCCCGAAGTCCCTTCTCACGTCAAATTTTCTAACTTCTAACATAGCGCAGCAAAGTTTACTAGTTTTCGTGTCTATATTCGTATTTCGTCACTTTGAAAAATGATGGTGAGAATATTGTTGCTATTTTTTGACTGATCACAATAACATTGGATTTGAAACATAGTTCTTCTCAAGACTTTGCATGTTTATGATAATCCTTCGTGCCACCATGATTGAGATTCGGCTTCATATTTCTTGTCTCCGTTCCTGTTGTTGTCATTCAATTCACACTACGCATGCGCATATCAGTGAAAAAATTTTCGGCGTGACAAATTTTCGGACACTACCATATTTCGTACAAATAAATCTTCGGACAAGTCTTTGTCCGAAAGTTTGTCACGCCGAAAATTTTTGTACTTAATGTAGGTATTTGCGGTAGCTGAAGATTGTAAACATTGTTATGTACTAAAGCACTGTAGCCCTGTAGACTTCATTTCCTTGGCAACCATTATTTCTAAGCCGAAAATATTTTTACTGGCGTTTGCTCCCAAAACAGTGGCTAACATCAGCAGCAGCCAAAACAACAGCTTGCCTCAATTTTCGCCCTGAATGGGTCTAAATATTGTCAGGGCCTGAGCAAGGAAACTTTACTAGCAGAGAAACCAGGAATCTCGCTACATTTACTAAAATAATGGACTTTAAGAAAATGTGTATGGCATCCGGCTTTTTACATTCTTGACAACACAAGACTTTGACAAACAGATTGTGCCTTTCCTGCGCTGAAGAAGCTCAAATTTACATTAAACGCAACTGTTGCGGTTATCCTCAAAGTTGATGCGGTACCAAAGTTGATGAAACCCTAAAAATATATCAAAATAACTAAAGTAGCACCCTTCCTTTCAAAACTGGCACAAAACCGGCACATATAAACTTGCATCGCTACGTGGAGTCGTTTGAAAAGACCATTCAGGGCGAATTTTTCCTGATCTATCTACTTCCTGAAAGATACCCATATATATATCGGCAACGAAAATTTTCAAGATGTTGCGATAAATGTTACAATTCAATCTCAAAAGGTTGATATGGACTGTGACACAGCTTAACTGGATACCGAATGTGTAAAAGTGGAAAATAAACAAGCTGACCCATTAACCCAATATCAACGCGAAGGGAAGATTTGACGAATCTTACAACTCCACGGAAGATAGCCTGCCTGAAAAGCTTCATATTTTTTAGAAATATCCCCTTTAACAAAACACAGGCAAAGAATATCACAAAGACATGAGTCAGCAAAACATTTTCATTGGATTTTTCAAAAATTTCAAATCCAGGAGCCTTGTATTTCACGTTGAAAGAGAAGCGCCTGATTCTGACGAATACTCTCGGGTGCCTAATACAAGGGGGGGGGATGCTTATTAATTTTCAAAAATTTTATCCACCCCCCCGCCCTTATTAAGACCTTATCTTATCCACCCCCCGTTTATCAATTTTGGCAAAACAGTGTCCAAAGCTCAACATGATTTTTATACGAAATCTTGTTCGAAAGATAAACCATTGCAGTGTACTCGTAAACTGATTCAAATGTTTTCTTTAAGAAAAGAAGTCACTGCAGTGCAATTGCAGTGTGTTTATTTACATTTGTTTCTTGAAAACTTGAAGAGTTCTAAGTATATAAAATGCACTTGTCTCCAGTAGATAACGTAAAAACCCGTTTTTTTTTTTAATTTCTGACCCCCCCCCCATCCCCCTGTTTATTAGTTTCTTTGAGGGGTTCCCACCCCCCCTCCCCCCGTTTATTAAGACCCCCCCTTGTATTAGCAGTCAGGACGATATCGAAAAACCAACACCCCTATTGTCTTCCCAATAAAATAATAGGAATACCGACAAAAGACATTTTTCAGATCTCAACATCGATATAATGGGTATCGGTTTTCCGTACCCATTGAGAAAACTCGCTCTCAATTCATGAGTAAACATTTTAGCAACTTTTCCCGTTACTAAACGTGTCACTTTTGAAAAAAACGCGACACCAAAACAAAAAACATATCTTTAGATTCCTCAATGCTTTGTCAATACGAGAAAATTAATCATGTACCTAAGAAAATTCTGTGCAACCTCCAGCAACGTCTTTTCGTCACAGTACATCGTGTCGCCTTCCTGCGAGTCGTTCCAACTCCAAGTGACAGCACTTTGCATAAAATTACGTTATGAAAAAGAAAAAAATACCGATTTGTAGCAAAAAGGCCCCAGAACTCAAATATCTCGTTATATCGGTTATTTGATGCCTTTATCTATGATTTTAGGGGCATTTACTGCATTTCCCACTGAAATTGTAATGATTTACATGAAGTATAAGGCATCGGCTTTCCGATACCTTTTTGGTATCGATTTATCGATATCGTCCTGACTTATTAGGCACCCGAGAGTAACAATATTAGACTCATTCAGGGGGCGAAAGTACTCTAGCTGAAGAGGTATTCGTGTATAATAAATAACAATAATAATCATAAGGAATAAATAGACTCTATTTCGTCATCTGTAATCAGTCTGCCTAAAACAGTGAACGATAGACTTGGGGCAAGTCTTCCTGGACTAACAAGCTTGCGACTAACAGTGTGTGTCAGAAACCACCAAAAGGCGAACCGAAAGTACACTCCAGTACAAAAGGCCTACTAGTCTAGTCTTAGAACTGAACTGTTTATCTTCCATGAGAAGAGATCGATATGGGCCTTTGAAATCTATAATTAGTTGAATGATATGATATGGTTATAAGATATTTTTACTCACGCTCTGGATCTTCTTCTGTACTCCGTAAGGCAGCGAACACTACGAAGAAGGCCTTCCTTCACTTTCACTTTCGTTCGATTGTTACGTTGTTGTTGTTGTTGCTGTTGCTGTCGTTGTCTTGCTATTGTTGCTGTTGTTGATATTTTCCCCTGAACGGACACAGCCCTGGTAAATAACTAATGATAAAAATTTAAAAATCGTTTCGATTGGTGCATTAGTAAAACGCGAGTTGTGAGTTGCACATTACGAGTTGCGAGTTCAATTAAAAGCATGAGTTGTGCCTCAAAATAAGAGTTGCGAGTTACCACATTCATCTTCAAATCACGAATTGAAATCTTGAAAGTGCGAGTTGCAGGAAACCTTTAGCCTGCGTGCAGACTCTACAGTCAATGCGGAGGAGCGAAAAGGAAAAGATAACTCCCTGTAGAGTCTGCGCAACGGCGACCAATTCTATGTTTTGAGTTCTTAGATTTTGTGGAACTGTCTGAGACTGGCTGCACGATTTAACTATTGCTCTTAATTGTTTCCAGCGTAATTTACGTGTAACAAACATTATTCTAAAATTTTTTACAAGCAGAACACGCTGAACACAAGTAAGAACAAAAGTTAAACCGTGCAGCCAATCCCAGACGATTCCAGAAAACCTGAGAACTCAAAAACACAGAATTGGTCGCCGTTGCGCAGACTCTGCAGGGAGCTTTCCTCTCCTTTTCGCTCCTCCGCACTGTAGAGTCTGCACGCAGGCTAGAAACCTTGCGAGTTGCCTTATTATGGGAACCAAGGCGCATGTTGTATTTGTGTTTAATTCATGACGGCGATTAAGGTCCAAATCTGACGCGTGGTCCTGGTTCGTGTTTAGGGGTTAAGGGTACAAGAAAAGAACTCGGTGTGATGTTTAATGTCACTCTTTCCTCGCGAACAATAATAATAATACGTTTATTTTCCAACGATGATTCGAAATTATATTGTCCAGTCCAGTTCAACTTATACGACGGATACGAATTCGAATGCGAATGTGAGCTGCGAATACGACTGTCTCTGCGATTACGAATGTCTGCTGCGAAAGCGAATGTCTCATGCGAATGCGAATGTCTCATAAACGTTTTCCCAACGAATCTATTGCAACAATGAATTGCCACAGGGCGACCATCCTAATATCATAAAATCTAACACTCCCCCCGATTAACGCAGGTTAATCTGGGTTCCTAATTTACACGAAAACGAAATTACAATGAAAAAATATGTAAAATGTCAGTGAATAATGTCTTGAACGTCTTCATCTCTCACTAGCTTGATATTTGGTTCATGTCCGATAACGTTTGTGTCCGGTTGCGACTCTAAAGGTCCTTGAACTTCCAACGGGTAAAGTTTCTTTAACGGACGTTTCACGTGAATTGGTCTGTTCGATTTATCGAGAGTCAGTACTTCGGCGGCACGAATTTTTCCTTCCTTTCCGGGAATTAGGCGAGTAATTCTTCCTAGTGTCCACTTTTGACGCGGAATTTTGTCTTTATGTATGCAAACGATGTCACCTTCTTGTGCGATACGATTTGACTGTTGAGATTTAACACGATGATGTTCGCGTAAAGACGGCAAGTACTCACTTTTCCAACGATTGAAAAAATGTGAAAGTAAAGTTTCGAGATACCTTGCTCTTTTAGTCAACGACTTTTGATCTGATATCCCGATGTCCGACGACGATGATGTTTGATCTAAGAGTCTGCGGCCAATTACTAAACTGGAGGGCGTTAGTGGCGGCTGCGAGATGTCTGAATAAACGAAAGTCAATGGCCTGGAATTTAAGATTCCCTCGGTTTCTACCAAAACTGTTTCGAGTTCTTCGTAACTCAAACGAGCGTTTCCTAAAGTTTTGCGTAAACAACGTTTCGTTAACTTGAAAAAACTGTCACACTAACATTTCATTGATTCCTTTTTCGTGCATTTGCTGAGAGCGCTGTGGACTGATGTAATTAGTTGCGCGAGAACAACAGCGGCCATTAATTCTAATCTTGGGATCGTTTCATCTTTCAAAGGCGCAATCCTGGACTTTGCAGCGACTAATTGTGTTTTGATACCCTTGCTTGATTTCATTCTGATGTAAACGCAAGCTCCGAAAGCAATTTTACTGGCATCTGAAAAGCCGTGCAATTCTATGCTTTCTACGTCTGTCTGTTCAATGTCTGTCAACAATGAACGAGGGAATTCAATACTTGAAACATGCGAAATGTCATTTACGATATCCTCCCACTGATTTGTTATTTCCTCAGGCAAACAAGCGTCCCATTCAATTTTCTGTTTACAAATTTCTTGAAATACTTGCTTCAATGGAACGATAACTGGCGCGAGTAGTCCAAGCGGATCGTAAAACCGCGCGGTCGTTTTGAGAATGGTACGTTTTGTTACGGGCTCCTGAGTAGTGTCAATGTGAAATGTTGACAAATCGAGCTGCATTTTATCGGTGTTTTGATTCCATTTTAGGCCCAAAACTTTGACTTCTTCGTCAGTGCAAATTGCGTGGGACGTTTGCTTGTTTTCCTTGGTTTCGACGGTTTCGTCTGTTTCTGCTTTTCCTACACGTTCTAAAAGCGACTTGTTGTTTGAGGCCCATTTTCTCATGTTGAATCCTCCATTTGAAAAACATGATTTTAGTTGTTCGTACATTGCGAAACATTCATCTTCTGAATTAAAGGAAGATGCGTAATCGTCTACGTAGAGAGAATTTTTTACGTTTTCGACGAATTCTGCGTTGAATTCTTCATTCGACTCGAGGTGATGACGAATTGTTGCGTTTAGAACGTATGGGCTGACCGAGAGGCCGAATAAAAGGCGGGAAAATCTCAGCGACACGACTGTAGGATTGTTGGGATCTTTTGTATCCACCCATAAAAATCTGAGAAGGTCACGTTGTGAAGGATCGATTGAAATGTTGAGGAATGCTTTCTCGATATCCCCGATTATTGCCACTTTATTCATGCGAAATCGAAGTAAAACATCTGTGATCAAAGGGGCAAGATTAGGCCCAGGGTCTAAACAGTCGTTGAGACTTACTTCACCCTTTGATTTCGAACTTGCATCGTATACAATACGAAGTTTTGTTGTTTGGCGGTCTTGTCGTAAAACTTCATGATGCGGAATATAATGAACTGAGCCTGGGGGTCTGGGCTCCAGACCTTCCTCCACTTTCTCAATTACACCTGCAGCTAACTGGTCTTTAATAACACTGTCGTATTGCTCAAAAATGTCTGGGTTCAATTGAAGTCGTTTCAGTAAAGAGTTTAATCGACTGCTGGCTACACTATGATTATCCGGAATTGGGATTCTTCATTTTTTATGGGAAGGGTAACTTCATAACGTGTTCCATTGAATTTAATTTTACCCTCAAGAGGATTTTCGTTTGATTCGAAATCGTCAATTTCTTGAAATTTACTCGAATTTTCGATGTCCCAAAATTGTTTTAGTTCTTCAGCTAGTTCTGAATCTCTTTCTATGATCACGGCACCAGTTTTTAAAACATGCGAAACTGTTACGTTTGATGAGTGGTTATTCTGACTTGAAACTGGTACGGGTCCACTCAAAACGTAGCCAAATCGTGTTAATGTAGCAACGGGGCCTAAACCGGGCTCCCCCCGTACAATATGATCCATAAGAAATGAATACGCAAAATCTGCACCAATCATTAAGTCTACTTCTAAATCATGAACTCCATCCCCACTATCAGCTAACTGAAGATTTCTCAAATGTGGGTACATTGATTGTGCGATATCAATAACTTGATGTGAAATGGGGCCACAAATGACATCTACTACGTAAGCAAGAATGAAAACTGTTAAGTTATCTGCCCCTCGAACTGCTAATTGAACAATGTCACATGACTTTAATGTGCCTCTTTCGTTACCAAACTCTTTTATCAAGACTTTATCCGTTCTTATAGTTGGAAGTTTTAGCTCATCTCTTAATTTTGATGAGATGTACGTTTTCTGCGACCCTGTATCCAAAATGAGTCTAATATTGCATGAAATTGAGGCATCATTCACATTGTGTACAGTGGCCCTAGCGGTTTGTAACAAGACTGAATGATTGCTAGGGTCTTGAGAAATAGAAATATTTGTACTTACAGGCGGTTGTTGTTGGCGCTGCGGATGCGGTGCAGTGGGTTGCGGATTCGTTACCTGATTTGTGGGTTGAAAGGACTGCCTTTGCTGGCCAATTGTTGCTCCACAAATGGAAGTATGATGTTTTCCACTGCATCGATAACATTTTGGGTTTGACGTACACTGTCGGCTTGTATGATTTCCTTTAAGACAATTGAAACATCTCTTCTTCTCTCTGATGATACTTTTCCGCGCGTTAGGGTCGGTTACTTTAGTGCAACTTGCTGAATAATGGCGATCCCCACAGAAAAGGCAAAAGGGCACGTTATTAAGGGGCACGGCACGTTGTCTCTCGTTGTTGACTACCAATGTAGACGTTGTCGACTGATTTGATCCACTTCCATATGACTTGAAATTTCCCCTTTGATTCTGTCGCGTACTCGGTTGCTCGCCTGTCGGAACAAGTACGCATTTCTCTCGTAAGCTGAGCTCTTCTCCAAATTCCTTCAATATTCCTTGCAAGTCCCATTTGTTGGACAATTTTCTGCTGATGATTAATCGCAATTCTTGTGGAATCTTTGCCATTATCATAGGCGCTAAGATGGTTTGATAACTGCTTGGGGCAATCCCAATACCTTTCAGACTGCGAACTGTCGCTTCCGTTTTGTCGTACAGGGAGCGAAGCTTTCGTAAATCTTCACATGATGTGATTTTTGGTAATTCCACAAGCGCATCGATGTGTTTTGTTATGATAACTTCTTCATCGCCAAATCTTTTATGCAATAATTCCAGAGCTTCTCTATAGTCTTCGTTTGTTATCGGGAGTCCTGATATCGTTTCTGCCGCTTCTCCCGCGAGCGACTTCTGCAGATACTTCAACTTGTCGATGTCAGCAAGACCAGAATGATCGTGTATACTCGATTTAAAGCTGTCCCAGAAAGTGTTCCATCTCGTAGGATCTCCATTGAATACCGTTAAAGGCAACTTCGGTAATTTCACTTTCTCAACTGAACTTCGAACGTCATGTGAACCTTGCAATGTTTGTTGCAAAGGTGTAGGTTGCGCTTTCTCTTTCAATGCTCTAGTGATAAGACAAATAACTTCTTCGATCTCCGCGTCGACTGCAGCTGATTCCAGTATTTCCTTTTCGATTTCATCTTCCTTTTCTAAGTTTCCAAGAACTTCTCCGTTTAATTTATCTAATGTGTTTCTCTCTTTTTGAAGTGTGTTCTTGAGTGATTCTAGTCTTGGCTTGATTTCTTCCGCGGCTTCATTTCCAGGATGCGGCAGAAATTCTTGTGCTTTCTTGATTGTGTTCGTTACAACCAATTTATGACCCGATCTTGTAGTTCTTTTCTTCTTCAATTCAGCCATAACCTAACTTGTTCCTGGGTCACGGTAACCATGTTGTATTTGTGTTTAATTCATGACGGCGATTAAGGTCCAAATCTGACGCGTGGTCCTGGTTCGTGTTTAGGGGTTAAGGGTACAAGAAAAGAACTCGGTGTGATGTTTAATGTCACTCTTTCCTCGCGAACAATAATAATAATACGTTTATTTTCCAACGATGATTCGAAATTATATTGTCCAGTCCAGTTCAACTTATACGACGGATACGAATTCGAATGCGAATGTGAGCTGCGAATACGACTGTCTCTGCGATTACGAATGTCTGCTGCGAAAGCGAATGTCTCATGCGAATGCGAATGTCTCATAAACGTTTTCCCAACGAATCTATTGCAACAATGAATTGCCACAGGGCGACCATCCTAATATCATAAAATCTAACAGCGCAGTTTCTTATAACAAACAATAACAAATATTAATATTTTATGTATATTCAGAAATTTTGTTAGTACTGAGCTTGTTAAGTTTACTATAGCTCAAATTTTCAGATTGTAAGAGATCAGGTGGTCTTTGAGGCCATAAAACGTGCCGCTGGTACTTTCTCACCAAAGTATTGTCGTATGAGTTCTGCCAGCTTTATACATTACATAGATAGAGCCTCCCGGGGGGGGGCACATGACTTGCGGATGGACTGGGGTCTGCCGCCCGGATTTCAGAAAGGTACCCTCTTCTAATTACCAAAACTTGCCGTCATACCCACTTTTGTGATGAATTTTGGCGGAAAACTACCTTTTTTGATCATTTTTCGCCAATTTCTGGATAACCCACCCATGTTTAAGGAGAATCAGCCGAAAAAGGGACCCTTGTTTAGAGAATTTCGGGCCCAAAAACCCACCCATATGGGCGGCACATACCCGTACAATCAACATGTTATGTACCCCCCCCCCCCCGTAGAGCCTTAGCCTAATTTCGAAATAGCAGAATATATTCCGGTGGCTGGGCCTATTAGTTTCAAGTTGGGGAGGGGGGAGCTCAAACCAAACAATACGTAAGGGATGTAAGGGTGAAAAGGATGACAATATGTGAGGGTGAAAAGGATGAAATACCCTCTGGAGATCCCAGTGAAATCAATTCTAGTTCCGATGTTGATCAAAATAGCATGGTGACAAAAGCACAAAAAGTTGCATGCAATTCAAAGGCGTGCTCTTCATCTTCTAGTGAGAACAATAGTACGTCTCCCATTGTGAATAATGATAATGCCGAGTTACCCTCAACGAGAGCATACAGCTCAAATCCTTACTGGTTGCTGAAAGCACGCGGAAATCATCCAATTTCACGGTAGTCAGCCAATCAAATAGCCCCTTTCTAACCACGTGATACCAAATTGGCCGTTCGAAGTGAATTCTTGAGTACCCTCACGAAAGTTGAAATGGCTACTAAGTTACAATAATTACATGGAATTTTCTTTGATAAATCAGTAAAAGGGATGCCCCTCTACAGTTTGTAGCGTGCTTGGAAAAATATCTCATTTGGAGCCGAAATTACAGTCATTTTCCGGTCGAAGAATATTGACATTCGTTCAAACTTCGATAAAAGTCGCTGCAAATGAGATATAAGGATAAAAATCTCAGCGATTATGGATATTGCCCTAAGCAATAACCCAAGCACTGTCCCTTCAATTGCATTTCAAAATCTCAGGTGATTCAACGATTTCTGCCAGAAATGTGATCTGGGCCTAACTGATTAAAACTCATTCGTTGACCCCAAAAGGGCTCAGTTTGTATTCTTGAGCTAAATGATTCACTTACCAACGACTCAATGATCTATTTGGCTCCATTTTCCATTTAGATGCCTCCAAATTTCGTTGAAAACATCCAGTCTTGAGCAATTTCTTGCAAATTTTTCTGGTTCCATATTTTCTCTGCAAGTGCCAGCAATCTCCTCAAAAAGCTTCGCATCGATAGGCTTTGTGCTAGAGATAATGCGATTCGATACAGTTCATACACTCGTAAATAGATATGGCACGCCTGATTTTGCTCAATTCTTTCAAATGGAAACAAAACGGATAAAACATTTTTCGCTGTTTCATTCACCAATGAATAGATCTTACACAAAACAACAAAACTAAATGTTTTGTTGTGTTGAAAGTTTGCCGCTGTTAACCTTTTGTTTAACTTATGGGCTCATGAATAGATTTCACACATTTCTTGCACAAACTTTTTGTTGCTTTGTTTTGTGTAAGATCTATTCATTGGTGAATCAAACAGCCATAAACTGTTTTATCCTTTTGTTTCCATTTGAATGAATAGAGCAAATCAGGCAATGCCATATCTATTTACGAGTGTATGAACTGTATCGAATCGCATTATCTCTAGCACAAAGCCTATCGATGCGAAGTTTTTTGAGGAGATTGCTGGCACTTGCAGAGAAAATATGGAACCAGAAAAATTTGCAAGAAGTTGCTCAAGACTGGATGTTTCAACGAAATTTGGAGACATCTAAATGGAAAATGGAGCCAAATAGATCGTTGAGTCGTTGGTAAGTGAATCATTTAGCTCAAGAATACAAACTAAGCCCTTTTGGGGTCAACGAATGAGTTTTAATCGGTAAGAAGTTTAGGCCCAGATCACAATTCTGGCAGAAATCGTTGAAAATCACCTGAGATTTTGAAATGTAATCGAAGGGACAGTGCTTGGGTTATTGCTTAGGGCAATATCCATAATCGCTGAGATTTTTATCCTTATATCTCATTTGCAGCGACTTTTATCGATGCTTGAACGAATGTCAATATTCTTCGACCGGAAAATGACTGTAATTTCGGCTCCCAATGAGATATTATTGCAAGCACGCTACAAACTGTAGAGGGGCACCCCTTCTACTGATTTATCAAAGAAAATCCCATGTAATTATTGTAACTTAGTAGCCATTTCAACTTTCGTGAGGGTACTCAAAAATTCACTTCGAACGGCCAGTTTGGTATCACGTGGTTAGAAAGGGGCTATTTGATTTTCTGACTACCGTGAAATTGGATGATTTCCGCGTGCTTCAGCAACCAGTAAGGATTTGAGCTGTATGCTCTCAACGAGTGGCATTCCAGATAAAGGTCCAGCGAAGAAAGCAAAGGCAGTTGCTAAGCAACTACCATCGACTAACAACAACAAGCGACGTGCCGCTGTAATAATTGGCGACTCCTTGGTGAAAAACATCAAAGCCTGGGAGCTGAAGGAGAAGTGCGACAGCAGTGGTAATGTATATGTTAAATGCTTTAACGGTGCCATGATTAAAGATATGAAGTGCTACACACAGCCAACCATCGAAAGAAAACCAAACCTAATTATCCTTCCTGCTGGTACAAACGACCTCTCTCTGAAGTTAAACAATGAGCACAAATATGAGCTTCACATTGCAAATGAAATCATTGAATTGGCCAATTCGATAAAAGAAAATGGCATCGAAGTTGTCATCTCTCTGGCTTTCTACCTCGCGGAGACAGATTTGAAACAAGTCATCAAAGAGTTAATTTCATACTTGCGGATTCATGCACAGAAAATAACTATGCATTTTTAGAACACGCCAATATTGATCCATCCAAGCATCTAAACTCTAGGTCGGAGATATTGTCTTTGAGAACAACTTACTGCGTGCCTTAAATTTTTGACTGAATGGTCCACAAGATTCTGTAGATTATGGAGAGGATGCTTGGTTGACCTCTGCGCAGGTTTCATCCCCATCAGCTCAGTCAGACAGAGCTTATGATAATAATTTTTCTGCTCTTGGACATAGGAAAGGTATGGCAATTGCATCTCATTAACGAGACTAAACTCGATGGTACCATCGATGATGCTCTCGTAGGTATTGACGGCTATTCCATTAAGAGACGCGATCGTAATCGTAATGGTGGTGGCGTTGCAATATATATTAAAGATTCGATTGTTGATAAATGCTCTATCCGTGTAGACCTTCCAGAATCTTCCTTAGAGTCTTTATGCTTGGAAGTTTTGCCTTTTCGAGCTGCCCCCTTCCTTGTTTTTGCTTGGTATCGTCCCCCCCCAGGGGGGCTACTCACTAACTTTCAGTACGGGGGGGTCCATGCCACTTTTTCTTTGCTGACCCCTAAATATTAAGCCTGATGTTTTGGGGACCCCAAATATTGTTATCTATTTCGGGACTCCTATAATGTTTTTAATGATCTTGACTGGAGCTTCTTGATCTTTCTAAATTTTTGAATAATACCAAAACATTTATTTCATGATTCGCAACTCCAAGGTCACACTGCATTCCATGTGAAGTCAATGCAAGACAAATTCCACGATTCTTGCTGTCTTCAGATTTGTGGACCCCAAACATTGAATTTTGGTCCATATTGTAATTCACAGACCCCAAGTATTGATTTAACATAAATTTTGGGACCCCTAATATTGGCACGGACCCCCTCGTATTGAAAGTTAGGGAGTACCCCCCCTGGGCGTCCCCCTAATGAGTGTGCTGATATTTTTCGTCAGTTAGAGGAATGTATGCAAGTCCTACTCTCTGGTCTCTAATAGACGGGGGGGGTTGGAATAGTAGGGGGGGTTGGAAAAATCTCAAAAATTAATAGCCGGGGGGGGGGTTGGAATAATAGGGGGGGTTGGAAAAAATCTCAGAAATTAATAGCAATGACATCACAGATTTCGCTCGAAAGTCTTAATCTTAGTTGGGTGCATAGAATTTTGTTGTGTAGCTTTTGTCTTGCTTGGAACTCGTTGCCAGAATTAATAAGCGGGGGGGTTGGAATAAGAATGTCCTGGGTGGAAAATTTTCCAAAAATTAATAAGCGGGGGGGGGGGGACGTCTATTAGAGACCAGAGAGTAGACAGTGAAAATAAAGAAATTATACTCTTAGGGGATACTAACTGCGATATTCTGCTTAATTAATCGGATGGGGATAGCTTGAATAGTAATCTTCCAGCCCATTCGATGAGTATTCTAGAACTTTATGACCTTTTCGGCTTTCATCAGCTGATCAAAAGAGGGACCAGGGAGACCTTGGAATCTATCACGTTAATTGATCACATTGCCACAACTAACAAGTCAAACATAGTAACCTCTGGTGTGCATGAAACAAGTATCAGTGATCACTACATGGTATACAGTGTAAGAAAGTTCCGTGGGGCTTCGAAACGACAGCACAAAAATATTACTACAAGACAACTAAAACACTTTGATCAAACCGAATTCATAAATCATTTGCTTCTTGTTGACTGGAAGGGTATTGTCTCGAATGGCGATGACATTAACCTTATCGTTGAACAGTGGACCAAGATGTTTTCATTGATACTTGAAAAGCATGCACCAGTACGCAATAGGCGTGTTTCCGAAAAGATTAGTCCCTGGTTGACGAAAGACTTGAAGCAATTGTCTGCTACAAGAGACAGGCTGAAAAGACAAGCCGTGCGCTTCAAATCCAAAATCCTGATGGGCAGACGCGGAACAAAGTTAATACGCTGAATACAGATTTGAAGCGAGAGTTTTTCACTAATAAAATTGCTTCGCACAATGGTGATTTAAAAGAGACTTGGAAGACTATCAATATGGTCCTTAACAAGAAATTGAAAACCACCCAGATCGCAGCACTCCAGGTTGATGGGAGGCAAATTTGTGAAAGTGAAAGTATTGCTGAATCTATGAATGAATCTTTTTGTAGTATTGTCAATACCCTTAGCGACTAGATACCTAAAACTTCAAATCCACTTCTAGAGAATGAGTACTCGGTAAACCCACAAAATCTACGCTTTGAATTCGAGGCTATCAATATGTCTCAGTTAGAGAGGGTTTTCGGCAAATTCAAAACATCTAAGGGATCTGGTGCTGATAACATAGGGCTCATATCCTAATTGGACGAGAGTGCGAGGGCTCAAGTGACCTTGCACTCGCATCTCCACCAATCAGATGCTGTGATTTTTGACTGACGGGTCGTTTTTGATCAATTTGACCACCCCTCACGAAAAGGTAAACGTGTAAAATTTGTGATCGAATATTTCAAAAATTTTTGCAGCTTGGTAGTTCTCAATGACAAAGGCGAAATTCCAGAAAGAGCAAATTTTGAATCTCGAAAAATGACGAAATTACAGCATCTTGAACATGAAGGAATATGTTTGGAAAACTCCTTGCTTCACTATGACAGATATTTAACATAAAACACTCCAAAGCTCCATCTCGACTCTAAAATTAAATCTGCAAGAGCTTAATTCGTAGAAAAATGTAAGTTTTCAAAAAATAAAAGAAAAAGCGCAAGAATCACGAGAAAAACCTTCCATGGGCTAGTTAGCCCTTCTGCTCTCTCTGGAGTCGTCCCGTTCCGAAATAGCCCGAAACTTTGCACAGCCTTGGAAGAATAGGCTGTTTTAGCAAGAAGACGCGAGTCAAGAAGACGCCAGCATAATTCTTTTGTTCGAGGATGTAAATTACAATGTGAAATCAAGTTCAAATAACCTTCGCGATTCTCGAGAGGCTTATCATACCTGCTATTCTGAAACCGACAACTGAAAAGTATATTTATGAAAGCTGCACTGCAAAAATAGGACGTCGAGAAGGGAAGCAAAATGCAATGTGAGCATATTCACAAATGATGGAAATGCGAAAATGCAAACTATGTTCAGGGAATTGGTCTGTCTGTTAGCACCTTTCTAGGGGGAAGAGGCTGGAAAATGAGAATGCTCAGAAAACATAAAAAAAGTAGCTGCGTTTTCAAAGACGTCCGCCTCTTGCTGCTAAAAGAGCATAAAATAATAGGATGTGGCAGCATAATCCATTAAGGGCATTTGAGTTTGGTAGAACCCTCCTGGAAATACTGTTTTCATTCATATCACTTCATTGTAGGAATAAACACTACTTGCTAGTCTTGTTTGAAATAAGCAATGCAACAGCTTCATAGCTCCATACAAATATCTGTCTGTGATTTGTAAGGAGTTCAACAACTTTCCTGTTGAAATAACTTCATATGGTGATATTGCAGCAAAATGTTGTTGAGCTTTGTTTAACCAGAGTCTAACTGAATGATGTTTGATGCTTTTGCTGCTGTGGAATGGTGTGCGGACAGAAATTTAATGTTGCACTTCCCCCATTGCCGTAGAGATAGGGATAATTTCGGGGGCTCCCCGACAAAAGCTCCATTGTTTACGAACATATTTCCTGACTTAAGGCAGATTTCTGCCCAATTATGGTTGATTTTTGAAAATTTCTCTAGCGTTAGGGGGGCTGCAGCCCTAGCCCCCTATCTCCTAGGACTATACTTCCCCAAGTCTCGTTGTATGAAATGGTAGTCTGTGAAAATATGAACAGGGTCTGAAGACAATACAAAAATATTGCCGTTTTCGTTCATTTTGGTCATAGTAAACACGGGAAGAAAATAAACTTTTTCTAAAATAACTAGGGGGAGCTAAAGCCCCAAAAATTACTGAAAAGATAACTAGGGGGTTGAGCCCTCTGCTCCACACCACTGTATTTATAAAGGATTTCCATAGCCATCAACCTTGCCCCGTCTTCTGTTACGTTGTCCCCAAAGGGGGCCTTCAGTAAATACTAATAACATATTTTTCCTTGTCCATTTTGGGACATGTTCCATCCAAATGTTTCATTAATTTCATGTCCGAGAGAGTCGAGTACTCGGTCGAGTAGACTAAAGGTTCTTGTCTCCAAAATTGGAGGCATAGCTTATAGAGTAGACAGATATCTTGCATACATATGGAATATATGGAACAGAGGTGACCGTTGAAATGGAAATGTCAATTTAGATTAGAAACTTCCCAGAGTAGGTTGTATCTTTATGAAAAGTTTTTCGAAGAATTGCCTTTTTCTATAGCAATGGCTCACATCTTGAGTTGAGGCTGGGGTAAAATAGTCAAAATGGATCTCATTTAACACCATAACAACTAGGCTATATGGAAAGTCGAAAATATAATTTTTGCCTGAATCATCTATGCCAAAATCAAGAGCCTCTTTGTCGTCACCTAAGGTTACCAAAAGGATCTGTAACATCCTCAAGTTATGTTTTTTCAGTGCAGTCAGTGCTGAGATTGGGAAGCCAGCCATTGTTTGTTGGGCTTGCAAAGGTTATCATTGATCCCTATGCATGTCATCAAACCTAAGTATGAATGATGAATATGCTTTGCAAGGTTGCTTTGAAATGCATTTTCTGGTAATGAATATCTGCTTAGTACGCTTTCAAATACAAGCAACTGCAAGGTCACATAACAAAAAAATAACGCAAGCTTTCTAGAGATATTTAGTAGTTCAGGAACAGAAGTGCATATTATTGATGACCAGCTGTACAGCCTTAGAAAGTTCATCTGCACAGTACTTGAAGAAGAAAGGCTCAATTCGATGATTGACGCTAGGAGAGTGATTTTTTGAGAAAGAATGGAGAAAAACAACAAACTAGCAGATTGATCCCTTCCTCCGCCATGTCAAAGCAACCTTGCAAAGCATAATCGACGCTCACACCATATTGCTTAGACTAGGAAGTAAAAGCGCTCGCTTCGCTCGCGCTTTAACATTCCTAGCTCCTGCGGAGTGCTTTTATGGTAACTGTACTCTTTCAGTGACCACCATTCAAATTCAGCATGAAATCAGGGTTGGTAGTTCACCGGACCGCCCCAAAGCCAAACCGGTTTAGGGAAAAGGCCATACCTTTCAAAACGATAATCTATTTTTGTACCACCTATTGTTATATTGTTATTTTAAACAATGAACACTTGCATTCCATTGTTTTCACATACTATGTTGTGTAGCTCTGGATGAAAACCCTTTGTCTTCGATATTGTCTTGCAAAGAAAAATGTCCTAGATTGTGAGCGTCCCACAACATTTTAGGCTTTCAACACAAATCAGGTTAGAAATGTAGTCCAGTTTGAAGAGAATTGAATGAAAATTGACCAAACTATCAGAAGAAGCCAAAATGAAGCCAAAAAGCCAAACTTAATTTATGAAGCCAAAAATAAAAGAAAAGAGCCAAATTTCCAAAATTTGACTTAAAAAAGCCAAGCTACCATCCCTGCTTGAAATCAGAGCAGTTATGATCATTCATAATGCCAGAAAATGAGAAACTCGGACATGCCCCTTCCTATAACATCCCTGTACCCCCAAATAAGCCCCACATAAACCTTAAAAAAATTGTTATGTTTTCAACACATGAATCCAGTAGCGGATGCTTCAGAGTTTCCTCGCGTGTCTTAGCTTCAGAGTGATTAATGAGACAATTTTGCCCTTCACCCCTGGCCTCTTTTTGAACTTCATTCAGATGTTAAAGTTGGTCCCTGCCATTTTTCTCTTAACTGAGATATCCTTTGATTGCTCTATGCTAAGTATGATTTGCTATCGAGCCATTGTTACCTAGAGTCCTTTGTGTACAGGCTGCATCTTCAGAAAGTCTAAAAATCAAATTTGGCGTAGTACAAAATATGAGTCTCCACTATAGTAGTTGAACTAATGATGAAAAGTTGACTTTAGATGACTTTTCCTAGACTTATGACGATGAGTCTCTTGTTTCCCTGTGCTCTTTGACTTGATGATGGCGCTTCGGTCAAGAGAGACTCATAGTATTACTAAGAAAAACCTGGCCCTATTTAGGCCCAAACTGAGCAATTTCTTCAGTACCAATCAGATTGCGAGATTTGTGAATCACCATTGTTAAGGTGTAAATGTGATAGAATTGTCGATTCGATTGAAGAATTGAAAACACTCCCACGGGATGGAGATTCGAAGCCGTGATTCTTTTGTAATTCCATTGATGATTGAACAAAATAGGGCCAAGTATTTTACTGTTTCATTATGAGTCCCTCTTGAGCAAGGTTTACCGCAGGGATGCAAGGGACTCATCGTCATCAGTCTAGACTTTTCCATCACTTCATCTACTGTAAAGTGGATACATATTTCCGCTTACTTAGGCCAAATTTGATTTTCAAATAATCTGATATTGCAACATGCCTGCAAAGGACCCTGGGTGATAATGGCTCTTTAATTGCTGACTATTGATGCTCTAAATCTACTATAGATAGATACATCAGTCTCTGAACCAGGAACGTACGCAGGAATTTGCAAGGGGGATCGGATGGTTGTTTCCCTTAATACAATCTAGGTCAAACTTGAAGCCTATTGATAAATACATGGCATACATAGATTCGTTTCAGATATCAAAAAGGTGGCTCCCAGGGCACTTCTTTGAATGGTCAGATTTCGAGTAGAAAACCTCTCCCTTCCACGCTCCAAAATCACTGGGAAATATTGCTAACCTGCCCGACCACTCTCTTCTCAAATTTGAAAGAAGTCAAAGCGTAGATAAAAGCTGAACAATATGCTTTTGAGCATATTCTTTTTATTTGCTTTTATCAGATAAGAGATCTTGTTTTTTTCTCCACAGTGACTCGTCTTTTCATTGCAGTTTCGATCCTTCCTAAGGATTTCTGACTTTTCAGTAAAATTTCAGTAAAAGTCTTTTCGAATTTGGCAAGTGGTATTTCACTCATTCGAAAAAGCGTGCATGATTTTTTCAGAACAGAAGGATTTTTACGGAGTTTGGTGGAACATTCGTGGAAAAAAGGATTTTGCCAAAGATGTAGCAGAATTTTTGGAGTGAAATGCCCTTCGGAATTTTGGGGCAGTGTTCCCCAATCCCCACAATTTCTGCCAGTGTTCGGAAGCCTACCAATATTTAAAATTGCGCTAGTGCCCTCGCAGTAATACAGGAAACTGCGAAGGCAGTGTTACCTGCATAGTATGATGCAGGAAATAAGTGAAAATAAGTAAAACTGTGCCAAGGCTTTCCTTGAATGAAATGAATAGCTTCTAAGTTATATTTCCTTGCACTGGAGATTCTTAATTTTTTGATGATCTAAGAATGGAGTTTCTTATAAGCAGTTTTTTATGAAAGAATCATTCGTGTACAACTGTACATTTATAAATAGATATGTGCATTGATATGCAAGGAATTAAAGATAAGGTGTTCTGTGAGAAAATACTATGGTATGCTGGAATTCAGCTTCTCACATGAACAAACTTCGATTTTATTGAAATATAGAATGTCTTTTTGGTTCCCATACGTTAACTTAAACCTCAAATGGAGGATTCAGTGGCATGGAATATGTCCTTGTAATCGGACCGTACGACTGCACTACCCCGGATCTTATGACACTGGACCCTACGACCCAAGACGAACATTCAACCATACCACCCCGGGCCAAAGTTTGATACATCTAGCTTACAACATTTTTTCGCCACCGATGGTTTAGTGACCACGCAAGACATCAGTACGTGTCAAAGTTTTCATTGTCACGTAGAATTCCGTGTATTCGTACTGAGCTAAGAACGAAATTCGAAGCAAGAAATTCGAAAGCCAGTTGTTGCAAACAAAACCGGCCCCTCTTAATGCTAATAAAATTGATGAATATCTATGTTGAATATCCACAAATATTAACCCTTTCATTCCCACCGTTGCCATTTGGCAACACACATTTCAAGGTCTTCCACGACTCCCTAGCTTCCTTGGTCCGGAATTTGCTCCTTGTATTACTATAAAGGAGCCATTGTTATTTTAGAATGCGGCAAATGTTCGATGTTTGACTGCCTTTTCATAACAAATATTGAGCATTGAAAACGAGAGGAATCTCTGTGCTGCTATTTTATGGAAATGGTCACTGGATAATGATCTAGATAACGTTGAATGAAAATTGAAAAATATGTGTAAAAGGTTTATTCCCAAGCTGAAACCTGTCGGTTGGAGCACATTCAATCAAGTTTTTCGTATGCCTTGCTCAGCACCGCAAAACTTGTCACAAAAGTTTGCGTTGCCATTTGGCAACAATGGGAATCTAAATAAAGTCAATGGAAATTTGTATTGGAAAATAGTTAAGGTGGACAAACATGCAAAAAAATCATGCTGTTTTTTTCTCGAAAATGGGTTATTTTATGTAAAAATATACTAAAGACTACAGAAAAAAAATTTTTTGACAAATCTTTCAATATTTGGGAATGAAAGGGTTAACTTCTTTGCATGATTCAAATCAGAGAAAGCAAATTTTCCATGTTTGAGTTCAAAGGCCATGAAAATAACAGACTCAGAAGAGGGCTATAAAGCATTTGGACTGCTAGGGTTACTTCAGTCTTTCTAGCCTTTCTAATTTTTTCATAAAAATAACAAGAAGTAAGGAAGTTATATCTTAAATGCGCAGGGTCACGTAACCGTAAACAAACCTGTTATCTCTATGATCTATATTGTTGGCCACACGTGGCCATTGTGTTCTGCTCAGATTTTGGTGGATGGGGTGAATCCACAATAAAGTTACTTCTAAAAATCCACCAATATCTCTGCAATCCTACAACGTATGAGTGTTTGGTTTATTTCTCAAGAAAATTCAAGAGTCCATCTTCAAAATAACACCTATATTTTGAGAAAAGTAGTGGAAAATCTCTGTGATATGGACTATCAAAAATCCTGAAAAATCATCGTTTCGAAAGAAGTTTGTTTACATTACGTGACGCTGCCCCTTTAAATGCAAACATTTCTTATCCAGATCCCCAGTCGTTCATGAGCACCTCTGTTGACATTGAAGACAATGGAAGTATTAATACATCATAACAAAGTCTTTTTAACCAAATACATCAAACATGGACCTGGGGTCGTATTGTCGTACGATCTTGGGTTGTAAGTCCCGGGTCGCAGAGTCCTCGGGTCCGGTCAAAAGAACTTCTCATTTTTTTGTGCAAACGTGCTGGGGCTGATTTTCAGTATTGCGAGTTGGCAAGCTAACGGCTGCACGCATGATACAACCAAAAAGACCTTAGAAATGATCTTACAGGAGAAAATCGGTCCATTATGTGACCTTTTTGTGCTGAGTTCTCGTTCAGGGTTTGTAGTGTTACAAAAGATGATAATGCTAGAAGGAAATTAGTTATGAAGTCATTTGCTAACTCGTTGCAAAATAGACCTAGGATCGATAACCAATACTTTCAGACCAAACCTGGTAACATAACATGGTCATCGACGTTAAAGCAGACTTTGCTTGTCTTTCATTATTATCTATGGACATCTACATAAGTTTGAAGTCATGGAAAAGCGATGAATCAGGGGAGTAGCAAAGGCAGTTACTGGATTGCATTATTTTCATCCAACAGTAGAACCCAAGAAATAACTATTTCGTCATCAAATGCCACTTGTTTTGCCAAATTCGGACTCTGCACACCTCAGTTATGTTACTTAGCTTGGCCTCAGCGGTGAGTGAATTGTTGAACTGTTATTGAGGTTACTTCCAAGTCACCCCTTTTGCAATAACCGAGGACTCTCCCTTGCTGTGATAAATTTATATTTGGAATTCTGTGGACTTGCCTAAGTCGTCATAGAAGAAAGAAAGCGAACACACTCTTCCTTTCCTCCAGGACGACTTGGGCAAGTCCAGGAAATCTGGAAAACATTGCATAACATACTTTAATCATACTCTACTTTGGTAGCGTAGCTTGGTCAAAGAACAGTCAAGCTTTATACTTGCAATCAAAGATCCTTTATACGGGTAAACAGGATTTTGGTTGTGGCCTTGAGCCAGTCATCCCGTTAACATTTGGAAATGATGACACTGTGTTTCTAGGGTCACAGGTCTGATTTTTACGGTATGCCATTTTGGCCGAAGTTGAGAAACTTAGGCTATGCGTATGGCCTTTAAAATCGTCAAAAATCAGTTTCAAGAGTAATCACTTTGTAACTTGAGCTAAATCTTCACTAAGAATTTAGTAAAGAATCTATATGTTGTAATCAGTAAATTTTAAGCAGAAGACTTAAAAAACTACAAGAGCAAACTCTGAATTTGTAGCAATGCGACAAAACCAAGAGGAGAGCCTCTGCAAAATAGGGCAATAACTTCGTTGTATCTAACGTGAGCATCGAAATACTTTAACACGAGCGAGATAGATACTGCAGCTAACATAATATCAACTATTTGCAAGCTTTTACTCCCTTGGTGTTTGGCAAAAGCAGCTGCAAAACTTGTTTTTAGCTCAGATTGAACGCTGCCATCAAATTTCTATGGCTGCCATCAGCATCCACAAAGAAAGGTCGAAGGTTAAGGCCTATTGTTGAATTGAATTGCTAAAATTTGGGTACAAAACCCCTTCTTACATTACCCCAAGACACTGTACGAAGAAAAGTGTTGGACCCCAGGCAAGCCTTTATCGTCAGCTATTTTTCATCGTTTTTCTGAAATTTTTGGAGGTAAGCAGTAGGCGTGAGGAGCTGCGTGCGGGAAAGTGTCACAAACAGGAATGTGCGTAACAAAACTCTTCATCGCTTATATATATAGATTTGGAGAAATACATCCAGAGCAATGGCAAATATTGAGAGCCCAATGAATAATGACTGGCTTCCCTATTTCAGCATTGACTAAATTCAGGAAACATACCTTGAGGATGGATGTTACAGGTTTTTTTTTTGGTAACATTAGGCAACGACAAAGAGGCTTCTGATTTTACCAAAGATGATTAAGATAACAGTGATCCGGACACTGATGTTTAGTGGTACTACAACTTGCATGCAAGTTACTTTCGAATTTCCATATAGTTGTTATTATCGGGGAGCCTGTGCCTAAAAGTAAACAACAAAGGGTATTTCTCTGCCACTACTAAAGCTGTCCTCACCAGCATTTACGTGAATAAGTGTCTTGTCAGTACCACCCATTTCAACAGTAGTTCTCAATTCTCTTGCAGGCGGCTATTTCATTAGCACTACTGTCCCCATTTTTGAGCCTAAAAGTAAGTTGTTGGATCTCACAAATTTTCGTTCGGCAGCGTTGTGTAGCGTAGTTAGTGTGAACTCCTAATTCCCAAGGAGTATTGCAGTAAAATATGTGTCTTTTCTCCCGAAATCGAGCTTCAATGGCATATTCAAATACCTTTTCCAGAACAGTGGATTTTCAAACCTTGTCGGCCTGAGGCAATAACAAAACAAAAACCCCAGTATTATTATTATTTTATTATTATTGATTTATTTAAAGTAGGCGTATAATTGATAGCATAAAATAAGAGCTAATTCAAGCCTACTACAAAGTAAAATTGATTCAAAATAAAAGAAAGAAAAAAAAATAGCTACATATATATCTAACATAAAGAATAATCCGGTATAATACATATATACAGATTTTTACAATGTTTTTACAGAAATTTTTTAGTATTTACAATGCAACGTATTTATCCTTTTAAGAACCCAACCTGAGCCACGAAAGGTCTACACAGTCTACAGTTGCATCCCTCTCCTTTCCAGGTTTTTATTCTCCTTTTAAAGGTGGAGAGGGAATCTGATTGTTTCATGTCATTGGGAAGTGCCTGCCATAATCTACTCCCCAGAAACGAGACCGTCTCTAGGCCATAGCACGTAGTGCGCGCTTGTGGCAGCAGCAGATTATGGCAGCTTCTTAACCCGTACGTACTGTGCTTTTCAACAAAGATCTCCTTCATGAAAGTAGGATTGAGTTCCCATTTTGTTTTATAAATTTCTGTCATCAGCAACTGCAAATTTCTTATGTGGATTGTGACCGCATTGTCTCTGAGTAACATTGTGTCAAAATCTGATCTCATATCTTTGTAAGTTATCCGCAATGCCCGTTCGTGAATACGATTGACTTTGTTATCAAGTGTTCTATTGCAGAACATCCAAACAAGAGGACAGTAGTTGAACTGGGACAAGATGAATGCCCTCATTATTCTCTTTAGTTGTTCAGTGTCAAGAAAGTGAGAGATTCTTGAGAGAGCATGTAGCTTTTGCCCAGCCTTCTTGCAAATGGAGCTTACTTGCTGTTTAAGGCATAACTTTTTGTCTAGAATCACTCCAAGCAACTTTTCTTCGTTGCTCTCTTTTATCCTCACACTTCCGATATTTAAAGAAATATCATTACTTTTATCTCCAAAGATCATCAGATGGCATTTGTCCCCGTTCAACTTCATACAGTTGTTCGGAAACCATTCTGCAATTTTAAGGGCATCACTCTCTAATGTTTCAATGATACTTTCAACATTGTTGTCACAAGCATAGATAGTCGTATCATCTGCATAGTTACATATTTCAGCATCATTCACAAACATGAAGAGATCATTGAGGTATATGTTAAACAGAAGAGGTCCCAAGACCGAACCCTGTGGCACACCTATCGTTGTTTCTCTCCATGTGCTGAAGGATCCATTCATCTTCACCCGCTGCTTCCTCTCATTCAGATAGCTATGGATCAACCGCAATGCACTCGTACTGAAACCGTAAGCACTTAATTTTGCAATCAAAAGCTCATGATTTAAGCAATCAAAAGCCTTTGAGAGATCCATGAGCAGTGCTCCAGCAACACCCCCTTTGTCTAAGGTCTTTTTGCAGGTTTCTATGAGTCGTAAAAGTGCATGTTGGGTTCCATAGCCCTCTCGAAATCCACACAGAAGAGGAGAGAGGAAGCTAAGGGCATGAGATTTTATTTGACTCTCCAAGACTCTCTCATAAATTTTGGACACAGACGATAAAACCGTTATAGGTCTATAATTTTTCTTGATAAAAGCATCAAGACTTTTGAACAGGGACGAGACCTCACCAGCTTTCAGTTCCTTTGGAAAATAGCATTCAGACAAATTCGAATTGAAGATTTTCTGGATGAGGACAGCAAAAATATCTGCATTCTGTTTGAGGATCTTAGCTGGAATGCTGTTTAACGGAGATGCCTTTTTTGAGTTCAGTTTTTGAATCTGTAAAAGTATCTCATTAATAGTCACAGGTTTGAATTCAAATTGATTTAGTTCGCAGCATTCTTTGATCTTTTTAATGCTGGGATGATTTGCATATTTTTTGATAGCTTTTTCCACTGGATCATTTATCCCATTAGTTGGTGAGAGTAGTGTCTGGTCTTCGGAAATTCCCAAACTCTCTGTTATGTTTGTGAAATAATGATTGAAAATTTCTGCAATTTTCAAGTCCTCGGTTATCATTTTTCCATCTTCCATTAGAGTCACAGATGAATTTGTTTGTACTTCATTTGAGAAAACCGGTTTGACAGTCCTCCAAAATTTACGGTTATCCGTCAGGTCTCCAAGGTCAAGGTTCCGATAGTAATCAGATTTCGTGTTGCGCAGGAGTTTCACACAAAAATTTCTTTGCGTTTTAAAAGCTTTGAGATTCTCCTCAGTTCTACTCTTGATGTATCTATTGCGTAATTTCTTGCGATGCATCATCGCTTTTCGTAAGGCCTTTGTCATAAAAGGGCCATCATTTGCACGCAAATATTTTTTCTTTAGAGGAGCATGTTTATTAAGTGTGTTGGTAACTACAGCATCGAAAGCGCCATAGTCCTCGTTATCCTGCAGTTCAGACGAAATCTGATCACAAAGATCCTTCCTAAAGTCTTCAGCACAGAAGTTTGTGTAATTTCTATATGTAATGATCTTGGGCCCTTTTTTCCTATATCCACCTTTCAGTACTGTGACTATCATGGCATGAAAATCCGACAGCCCTGTGTGCACTGTTACCGTATTCTGAAAACGTAAAAGTCAAGCAAGTTCTTCCTGAAAAGCTATTCTGTCAAAAATGTCTCTACTACTTGCAAACAATTGTTCAATATGCTTGGTACAGAGATAGAATTTCCTGAGAATGAGAATGAGTGAGACTGATACATTCAGCAGGTGATTTCAAGATTTTCAGACCAGCAAAAGCAGCCAAGACATCTTGTAAGACATCTAACATTGAGTTTTTAGTTTTACTTTAGTTGATTTTATGTTTATTTGATGCAAAATGTAAGATGCCTCTAGCGGAAAGACTTTATTCATTATTTATTTGTTCTTTTTTTTTTGTTCAATATGAAAATTTACAAAACGAGGTACTTAAGACTATTGGACTACAAACTACTAAACTACATAACAAGAACGATAACCCGGGAAGCAAGGAACCATGACTATCCCAAGGGTCATTTAGGTAGAAACCCTATAACTTTCGATCAAATTCCAACTGTTCTGGATAGTTGGATATTTGTTGATGTTGGATATGTTGGATTTGGAAAAGTCATAGGGATTCTACCTTGACATAGAACATGGAACTAAAATTACATCTAAATATACAATACAAAGAGCTACATATTGACGATGTTTACTGACAAAAACAAACAGATGAGAATGGAAACGAAATGAAAGGACTTACAATCAGTTACAAAATTGTTGAGCCACCCTTGAAAAAATGACATTTTCGTCCCCCCTTTCCCCCATGTAATGTTGTTTTGAAAAAAGTACCTGATCGAGATGACACGCGTGATTTGGCAACTTTTTGTGGTACTGCAACATTGACTAGGGGGGAGGGGGGAAACAGGAGCAAATAAACTGAAAATCTGGGGGTGGCTCAACAATTTTGTAACTGATTTTCTGAAAGGCGCGCAACTTTAACTCCAGTTTTCAAGAAAAGTGATGAAGGCAATGACGCACAATTTTGCTTACAGAATGTTATTGATACAAAGTTGATATAGACATAGGGCTTAAGGAGTTTCATCAACTGGGAATTTTGTACGTGATTTTTGAAATTCGCGTTTTTCCGCGATTTTGCAAGAAAATGGCCTAATTGTCTGAAATAGTGAATATTCAAGGTTCGTTTTCCTTTCGTTCAAATCATGATAGAAAGTAATCATAACGCTTTTCGATATCATCCAACCTTGATCAAACTCTGGCAACTCGAACGCACTGAAGATGGCAACGGGATGCGAGCAGTTCGTGTGCATGATGCCAGTTCGTCTGCATGGCGAATTACGTCATCGTCGCTCGCCACAATGCTCAGTTCTCAGTACATTTCTCATTAACATTGCTCATTCCATTTTCTGCTTCTTTGCAAGGGTAAACATACCAAAAGAACCTAGGCTTTGATGTTAGTGCGAGTGGAGACTTCTATTTATGACCAAAAACGAACAATATTTTGCACAACAAAGCTAAACTTTTAGGAATCATACCGACATTTCCCACTTTTGATGCCTTAAAATACTAATTGAAATCATTTTAGTTGTGTTTAAAGTGGGAATTGTTGACCTTTTTGTTATTTTACATCAAATGAGTGCCAGCTTTTTGCTGAAAACTTCGCACATGTCTACTCACAGGCCTTTGCTACATTTTGGTTGACTTTATTGATTTGCGCTGCGGAGCAGCATGCAAATCTTTAAAATGCCCTGAAAGCAAACTCGGCCTATAGCGCGGATGGCTGAACATTGGTAATGCTTAACAATAGATAAACAATGCGTAAACTACAAAGTGCTGGCTTACGTTCAAAGGACGCAAAACAGACACAGCCGACGCAAAAGGCACGGTCTCATTTGCGTGCGCACATCTCCAACGTTCAGAATAAACATTTTCTTTGTTTTGTAAGAAGTTTGCTTGCAGTTCGGTTGATGAAGCAAACTTCAAGCTTTCCAGGATCATCGAACTCGAAAGGACTTACTATCGTTGTGGAAGCACCCAAGGGCAGAAAGCCAAGCGAAGTAGAAGCGAACGAATTTGAGTGACAGTTAATGCTGAAATATCAACTGTTAAATTTGATACGTTTTGGAAGGACGGCAGCAGCATCTCTACAAAGTTGCTGTGTCCGTTTAAAGAACTGGTGAAGGAAAATGTTGATTTCTAACCGTGCAAAAGTTGAAATTTTATTTTGGCCTACAAGTACACTCACCTTCGTACGCTCCTACCGCAAGGAAATGCAAGATCATGGCTGGGTCGCTCTTCTCCAGAAAATCGAAGAAAATCGATCTGTTAGGCCCTGCACTGCAACTACGCGAGTCAAAGCAGAACTGCTGCAAAACAACATTCCAGTTTGATTGTTGGTCAAAGCTGGACCATTGTTCGACAATGTCAGTTGAATTGGTATTGAAATCAACTGACGCAGCTTAAAAGGCGGACTGTGAATGATGATAGGACACCCAGATAAGGGATTTCATGCCCAAAGCATTTACGTTCAAACTTCAAATATAAGCAGAAATCAAGGTCGCAAATCTTAAGATAATAATATCTCTTGTTGACTTTTTATCGAGGCTTTTGGCCGTTTTTAAGGAACTTTAAAAAGTGGGAATTGTTGGTGAGAATTGTTCTCAATCTCAACCCCTCACTCGGTGACGTCAGTATCTTTATTTGGTTATTTAGGATTTCAAATCACTGTGGGCTCAGTGGACCGATAAGAAATGATTTGTTATAGGGCTTTGTCCGTTCCCAAAAGAATTATGACTGATTTCAAAGGGTAACGTATGCCCTTTGAAATCCAAATGTTGATTTTTCAAATTTCCAGCGCCTGCAGCATACAGCTCAAATCCTTACTGGTTGCTGAAGCACGCGGAAATCATCCAATTTCACGGTAGTCAGCCAATCAAATAGCCCCTTTCTAACCACGTGATACCAAACTGGCCGTTCGAAGTGAATTTTTGAGTACCCTCACGAAAGTTGAAATGGCTACTAAGTTACAATAATTACATGGGATTTTCTTTGATAAATCAGTAGAAGGGGTGCCCCTCTACAGTTTGTAGCGTGCTTGCAATAATATCTCATTGGGAGCCGAAATTACAGTCATTTTCCGGTCGAAGAATATTGACATTCGTTCAAGCATCGATAAAAGTCGCTGCAAATGAGATATAAGGATAAAAATCTCAGCGATTATGGATATTGCCCTAAGCAATAACCCAAGCACTGTCCCTTCGATTACATTTCAAAATCTCAGGTGATTTTCAACGATTTCTGCCAGAATTGTGATCTGGGCCTAAACTTCTTACCGATTAAAACTCATTCGTTGACCCCAAAAGGGCTTAGTTTGTATTCTTGAGCTAAATGATTCACTTACCAACGACTCAACGATCTATTTGGCTCCATTTTCCATTTAGATGTCTCCAAATTTCGTTGAAACATCCAGTCTTGAGCAACTTCTTGCAAATTTTTCTGGTTCCATATTTTCTCTGCAAGTGCCAGCAATCTCCTCAAAAAACTTCGCATCGATAGGCTTTGTGCTAGAGATAATGCGATTCGATACAGTTCATACACTCGTAAATAGATATGGCATTGCCTGATTTGCTCTATTCATTCAAATGGAAACAAAAGGATAAAACAGTTTATGGCTGTTTGATTCACCAATGAATAGATCTTACACAAAACAAAGCAACAAAAAGTTTGTGCAAGAAATGTGTGAAATCTATTCATGAGCCCATAAGTTAAACAAAAGGTTAACAGCGGCAAACTTTCAACACAACAAAACATTTAGTTTTGTTGTTTTGTGTAAGATCTATTCATTGGTGAATGAAACAGCGAAAAATGTTTTATCCGTTTTGTTTCCATTTGAAAGAATTGAGCAAAATCAGGCGTGCCATATCTATTTACGAGTGTATGAACTGTATCGAATCGCATTATCTCTAGCACAAAGCCTATCGATGCGAAGCTTTTTGAGGAGATTGCTGGCACTTGCAGAGAAAATATGGAACCAGAAAAATTTGCAAGAAATTGCTCAAGACTGGATGTTTTCAACGAAATTTGGAGGCATCTAAATGGAAAATGGAGCCAAATAGATCATTGAGTCGTTGGTAAGTGAATCATTTAGCTCAAGAATACAAACTGAGCCCTTTTGGGGTCAACGAATGAGTTTTAATCAGTTAGGCCCAGATCACATTTCTGGCAGAAATCGTTGAATCACCTGAGATTTTGAAATGCAATTGAAGGGACAGTGCTTGGGTTATTGCTTAGGGCAATATCCATAATCGCTGAGATTTTTATCCTTATATCTCATTTGCAGCGACTTTTATCGAAGTTTGAACGAATGTCAATATTCTTCGACCGGAAAATGACTGTAATTTCGGCTCCAAATGAGATATTTTTCCAAGCACGCTACAAACTGTAGAGGGGCATCCCTTTTACTGATTTATCAAAGAAAATTCCATGTAATTATTGTAACTTAGTAGCCATTTCAACTTTCGTGAGGGTACTCAAGAATAGACGATTACGGAAAAGATGGCGGACCTCATTTCACGCAATGCATGATAGGAATATGCCCCCTAGCAACGCATAGCTACCAAAACTTACAACTGCGGCATAAAATCTTGACCAAAGCTACGATAGACTTAGCCCGTCGCAACTTTATTGTGAAATCTACGCATATTCTTTTAGGCACCTGAAGTACACGAAGTCTTTTAAAGACGGTAGACTTCGCAGATAAAACCTTAGCTATCCAAAGGATGCAAATTCTGCAAACAGTAGACTAGAGAGTCGTAGGACTTGGCGGAGAGAAATCCCAAAAGAATGAGAATTCTGAAAGAAAGTTAAAGAGTTTGAACGTTGTGTTCGGTCGAGTGAACTGAAGCCATTGCAATACTCTTGTTATGCAAATCTCAAGAGAAGGTGATTTGCAATGTTTCATTCTTTTTTCGAATGTTTTTACAAATTTTTATTCATCTCTGTTTTATTCACCTCTTCACTCTCTAATCAGTAATGTAAACAAGGCCAAAAATCTCTTTGATATCTTGATGAAACGATGAAAACAGCAGGCCACTACATCTTGAAATTGTAGGGAAACTGTACTGTACATTATTGCGAGCGACGGCTTAGAAGAGTGTCGACATCACGATGAAGTTGCGACGGCCTAAATCTATCGTAGCTGTGGTCAAGATTTTATGCCGCAGTTGTAAGTTTTAGTAGCTATGCGTTGCTAGGGGGCATATTCCTATCATGCATTGCGTGAAATGAGGTCCGCCATCTTTTCCGTAATCGTCTATTCACTTCGAACGGCCAATTTGGTATCACGTGGTTAGAAAGGGGCTATTTGATTGGCTGACTACCGTGAAATTGGATGATTTCCGCGTGCTTTCAGCAACCAGTAAGGATTTGAGCTGTATGCTCGCGCCTGCTCAAGTGAAATGATTCCTTTGAAAGACAAAAATACGGCACAACATTGTTTCGTTTATGGGAATAATTGTGTAAACAGACGTTCGATTCTGACTGTATCATGAATTTCCGCTAAAGAATTTGTAATTACGTTCGAGAATCATATTTTTCTTGTTGTGTAGGCCTTAAAAATGGCTAATTTTGCACAACCGAATTCCTGTAGGTTTACAGCCAGACGGAGGCTCTCGCAGACAAGGTATCTATTTGATAGCTGTTGCATATGAACATACATCAGTAAAACTTCAGGAAACCAGTTTTCCTAGAAGTTAATCATCATTTCCCTATGACCCAGTCATTGTGACAAAAGCAGGCAGATTCCAGAGGATTGGCCTAAATTAACAGAAATCACGCAGAAAATGTAAACCTATGCAGCTCCACCACTCTCATTAAACAAGGCAATGTTAGCAATTCAAACAGTTGATTTAAACTCTCCCGTGCTAACAAGAATAATTATTGTGGTATATCTCTTCGTCGAACCTGATTATTGCGAGGCCTAAACAAGCAGGCACATAACCAAAAAATGTTGAAAATAGGCATATTTTAAAAGGGACGCTGCGAGGCCGCACAACATTCTAAAATTTCCGAAAAAATCTGAGACATTTATCTACCGATGTATTGCAAATACTGTTAATTTCACAGTGTTTGAATTAACTGTTTTTGATTTACATCCATTAAAAGGTGCTACATTTTCAGACAATCAGTTACAAAATTGTTGAGCCACCCTTGAAAAAATGACATTTTCGTCCCCCCTTTCCCCCATGTCAATGTTGTTTTGAAAAAAGTACCTGATCGAGATGACACGCGTGATTTGGCAACTTTTTGTGGTACTGCAACATTGACTAGGGGGGAGGGGGGAAACAGGAGCAAATAAACTGAAAATCTGGGGGTGGCTCAACAATTTTGTAACTGATTGTAGAGAGGAAAGTATTCTGTGGCTGTGTGGCGTGAAACAAAGGTTTATCTAACTTAAACAAATCGACCCGTTTTATGGATAAAATCTAAGGTCAGTTCGAGTATACTTCTATTAAGGTCATTTGAAAGGTTTTTATCACCATATAGCAAAAGTTGTACAAGAACGTTGTTTGAAAGGCTGTCGATTTCAACAAATGGTCGTAATGCAACCGAAACTCCAGCGAGAAGATCTCGTCGTTGGATATCAAAGGAAGGGCAAAGCAACAAGAAGTGCTCCGTGTCCTCAATACCGTCATTCGTTGGGCACATTGGATTTACGGTGTCCCTGAAATTTATTTGTTCTGTTACAACTTGCCCCGGTACCTCCTTGGCGTAGTGGTAAGGTGTTAGGCTCACAATCCGCATATACCACATTTAAAGTTTGAGCGGCGTGTGTTGAGCGAAAATAATAGAAACTGCATGTTTTGTGGATCCTTGTAGAAATCAGAGCATTCTTGGAAAGAGGTTGTCCATAGGTTTTGATTCTGGCGTGTTTTGCTGGCAATCAGAGATGGACGCTTCGGGTTTTTCGGGACGGCGGGACCGCAGAGAGAGCAGAAGGCCTACCTAGCCCCTAGTAGATTTCTCTCGTGATTTTTGTGCGTTTTCTTATATCTTTTAAAACATACATGTAAGCTCTTGCAGATTCATTTTTAGAGTTGAGATGGTGCTTTGGAATGTTTTATGTTAAATATCTGTCATAATGAAGCAAGGAGTTTTCAAACATATTCCTTCATGTTCAAGATGCTGTAATTTCGTCATTTTTTGAGATCCAAAGTTTGCTCTTTCTGGAATTTCGCCGAGAATCTCGTCGTGCCTTTATCATCGAGAAATGGCAAGCTGCAAAAAGTTTTGAAATATTCGATCACGAATTTTACACGTTTACCTTTTTGTGAAAGGTGGTCAAATTGATCAAAAGTGGCCCGTCAGTCAAAAATCACGGCATCTGATTGGTAGAGGAGCGAGTGCAAGGTCACGTGAGCCCTCGCGCTCTCGTCCAATCAGGATATGAGCCCTATGTTGGTGCTGATGGTATTGCTAATTATTTTCCTAAGATAGGCCTACCGGTTATCGCTGAATCACTTTGTGACACTTTTAGTCTTTCTATCGCAACTGGTGTATTCCCAGATAGCTAGAAAATTGCAAGAGTGGCCCCTATCTTTAAAAGTGGTCAATCAAATGATCGTTCTAATTACAGACCGATCTCAGTGCTGCCGTTTCTGTCCAGGGTTTTCGAAAGTTGATTTACAACCAACTTTACGACTACCTTGACAAAAACAGACTTCTTTTTTCCAAACAGTCTGGGTTTAGATCGCGGCACTCTGTTGTTACCTGTCTGCTTAACTGTACGAACGACTGGTATATTAACACGGATAAGGGTCAGTATACAGCGATGGTGTTCATAGACCTCAAAAAAGCCTTTGACACTGTTGATCATGAAATTCTTCTTAAAAAGCTGACGAAGTATGGTATCATAGGTCTTGAGAATACCTGGTTTGCTACTTAACTAGAAAACAGAATGTAATTCTGTAGAGTTAATGGGGTTCCCTCAAACGTTGACAATATATGTTGTGGGGTGCCACAAGGCTCTTGTCTTGGTCCTCTTCTGTTTTTGATATATATTAATGATCTGCCATTTTCTCTTCTAAATAGTCAGGTTACCATGTATGCAGACGATACCACCATATCATATTCGTCCAATAACATCGATGATCTCAACGATAACGTAAATAGAGACTTGAACTGCCTGAAGCAGTGGCTTCGAGGAAATAAACTGTCTTTAAATGTTATTAAGACTCAAGCCATGGTTGTAGGATCTCGATCTAATCTTAAAAAGATCTCTGAAGGAAATGTTCAGTCCCCTTCCTTTGTTATGGGTGACTCGCAGATTGAGATTGTTGAGAAAACTAAGTACCTGGGAATTCAGCTAGATCAACACCTTGTTTGGGATGAGCACACTAGATTCTTGCGTGCTAAGGTCTCTCGTGCCACAGGGTTTTTAAAGTATGCCAAGACAATACTACCCCAAGGAACTCTTAGCCAAATATATAGAGGAATCGTAGAACCGCATTTCCGCTACTGTTGCCCTGTGTGGGGAGCTGTGGGGAATCCAGAAGGCTTAAACTGCAGAAGTTACAAAATCGGGCTGCCAGAATTGTAACAAACAGTACCTATGATGCACCTGCTGATGCCCTTGTACAACAGTTAAAGTTGCCAAATATCGCTGAAATCATAAAACGAGAGACAGCGACGATCGTTTACGAATCCCTAAATGGTCTTGCACCGACATATCTCTCAAACATCTTTTCAAAGAACTCATCACGGAGCACTGTCAAGTTGAGAAACTCGCAGACTGACTTACGCATTCCTCTTTTTAAAACCAGTAATGGGCAAAAATCATTCTCATATCGTGGTGTACATCTGTGGAACAGCCTTGAACCTGAGGTTAAGCAAGCACCCTCTCTATATGCTTTTAAACATCGTCTTTAATTTGATGGTGGGTGGCGGGATGCGGTTTGGGTTGGACTGGGGTCGGTCTTATTCTTTGCCTGCCATGAGGTGCTGTAATGGTGTCGTATTTCAGGGTGGGCGTGGGGTCCGGTTTGCTCTGGTCCGGTCTGATTGTGTCATGCCGCTCACGATATGATAATTATGTAAATACTGATGTTAATTTTACTTTAACTTGGTAATTAGATTATTTAGTTTCATTTGTTAATATATTTTACTTGTAAATTTTAGATTTTAAGTCTTCGTCACGGCCCCCTGAAAAGTGGCCTTTGCCGACGGGGTTACCGTGTATAAAGAATATAAAATGAAATGAAATGAAAAAGGATGGATGTGACATCATACATTAAAATCGAAAACTTTGGGACGATTGTTGTTGTTGTTGTTGTTGTGACTTTATTTTACATCGATTCATTACTTCCTTTTCCAGTCAGCTATATACATATGTACAAGCGAATTAATCAAAATCGATGGACAAAATTTATAAAAAGGAAATAAAGCTAATAATTATTTTCAATGCTGTTTATACAATATTTAGAATAAAACGACAGGCATTGCAGTTGCATGTGGGACCATTCCATTGAGTTACTAAGGTCTTGAATGTATTGAGGCTATTCGCCGATTTTAGCTCCTCTGGTAAGCAGTTCCAAATCCGAGGTCCTAAGGATTTAAGACTATTCGTGCCGAAAGTAACCTGATTTGGCCTATAATAAGTAAGATTATGAGGATTTCGCGATGAATAGTTAGAGGTTCTAATTTGAAAAATATCTTTCATGAAGGATGGATTCAGATCATGCAAAGTTTTAAAAATTTCCATAGAAAGAGATCTAAGTCGAGAAACATGCATCGTACATCGTTGCGACTTCAGTAGAAGATCATTATACGAACTGACATGATCATTATAAAGAAATCTAAGTGCACGTTCTTGTATCTTTTCGATCTTACTTGTGGATTTTGCTGAACAGAAATGCCACACTAAAGGACAGTAATTGAAATTTGAATAAACGAAGCTCTGAACAAGGACTTTTCTCTCTTTGAAACCAATATAAGATCGAAGCCTCTTTAGAGCATTAAGCTGAGTTGCAGCTTTTCTACAAAATGTGTGGATCAACGTTTAGTTTATAGTCTAGCTGAAATCCGAGAAGCTTGACTGAATCTTCTGACTCAATAGCCTTTCCTTGGATGCTTATTTTCTCGCCGCAAGCGTGATGTCATCAGCATAGTTATATAGTGTTGCCTGTTTAATAAACAAAAAAAGATCATTTATAGATACATTAAAAAGAATAGGGCCTAGGACCGAGCCTTGGAGAACGCCAGATAAGATTGTTTTAAAGGAACTACCGGGTGAGTCAATAAAAACGCCCGGCGTTTGAAAAAATCCTGCTCCCTGAATATCAAAGCAATGATGTTGAAACCTGTCTTGTTTTATCCTCGATATGTCAAATTAGGTTCAGTAATTTACCCGGCTTTAATCGGTCATTCCTTCCCGTCGAAATAGGAGATTTTCTGCAGAAAGCCCCTTTCGAAAACCTGCAAAAACGAGCGAAAACAGCAAGCAAAATTTCCCTTTGTTCTCCTTCCTACTAATAATGACTCCTGGATGTGCTCATGTATTTTGTCCTCTTGGGAGAATGGACTCCCCCTGAATAAGTTATTCACACTAGGGGGAAGACTTTTTAACCATCCAAAACGAAAGCACGTGCTAAAGCGTGCTGAAAGTCATCACTTTGAGGTAAACACATTGGGGACTTTTGCTTGCAATTTTAGCACGTTTTTTAAGGTTTCTCAAAGGGACTCATTTTGGAAAATTGCCTACAGAATCTGAACGGAGTGACCGATTTTAACCAGGAAAATTTCTAAAAATAATTGAACATGTTAGCTATTTAATCAGATATTGCAAATCATCGTTGCTTATATACTCAGGGAGCAGTAGCCTTTCAAACGCCGGGCGTTTTTTCTGACTCACCCGGTATATGTATTGTTTATCCTCACGGATTGCTCACGCCGTTTAAGATAAGAATAGATTAGTACCAGGGCATTTTCATCTATGCCATACGCATGTAATTTCGCAATCAGCAGATCGAGTGGGATGCAATCAAATGCTTTTGACAAATCCATTAATACAGCACCCACAATATAATTATTGTCAAGTTTGGTCTTCTAGTCTTCAAGGAGTCTTATCAAAACATGTTGCGTACCGTATGCTTTTCTATACGCACCTATAAAAACCGAGAGCGTAGAGTCAAGATCGACGCGACAACTAATTGCTGTTTCATGATTTTTTCATATATTTTGGAAAATGTATTTAAAACACTGACTGGGTGAAAATTTTTCTCAACTGTGCGATTTACCTCACCCTTGTCCAGGGGCAAACTGCTGCATGCTTTCCTCCATCTGGAAATCTATGGTTTTGTAAACAGCTATTTGTGGCTTAGGTTAGGGGAGCAGTAAGCTCATCTGCATCCAAATGTACTACTTTGTTTCCTCAATCCTTTGATTGATCTGGTTTAAGCCATTTTAGAAAGCATGAAATGACCCAAATCTATCACTAGCTTTGCATCTTCATATAGTACCTCTACGGATCACAAAATTTGATAAGAGCCTTCCCTCGAACGAGCACCCATTACAAGGGCCAAAATCCCTCGAATGAGCACCCATTACAAGCCACGGACAAATGGAGAGCAAAACGGCGCAAGTTTGAGCACTCGTATTTTCGTGATTTTTTATTTTAAAGCTTAGGGCTTGGGTAGTTTTATTCAAAATTTATCGGAGAATGGGAATGCAAAAAATCTAAAGATTTGAGAAAGTATAATTTCGTGGCGGGGTGAAACGTGGGAGGTACTCTCCCCCCACAGCTAGGGAACGCAAATATGTCATACTTCTGGGAGAGAAAGGCGCTGATTGGCTGTCTATACAAAATGTCAACAAAGCGTTTGATTGGTCGATAACAAAATCTGCTTGTGTTATGCAGATATTTATGATGAGGAAAACATATTTGATCCCACTTCAATCAATGAAATTGTCAGTCACTGGTAGAAAAAGAAGCTTAACAAATATTAAATAAGTACTCAAGTAACGTCTCTGTAAGACACTTACAGTAAGCAGCTGTTCCTTAATTGAATAAATACAGATGCTATACTCTTCATTAAAGGGAATTTTCTTCAATTTCTTACTCCTTAGTTCTTTGAAGTAAAACTCTGGTATCACAATGCGAACGTCAGGACTCAAAATGTTAAACCTTTTCTACCTTGAATTCGTTTATACTTCATCAGTATATCGTTTGAAGTAGAATTGATAGCTGGTGATAGATGCTTGCAAGCATGTCACTTTGACAGCCGTCATATTGGATTTTGTGTACCGTTATGAGCAAGCTACTTCAATCAATGAATCTTCAGTTGAGTAAGTCAATAGCTCAAGCTAAAAGACTCTAAACCAACCACTTACAGTCAAAGGTTATTCTTTCATAAGGTGCTGCTGTCTTGTTGCTAGCTGCCAAACAATGGCCTCTAGAAACTTCAAAAGACTCCTTGTGTACATCTAAGTGCAACAGGCCACTCACAGGAGCTACTGCGGCAAGCCTTTGCTTTCACAAAGTTATATGTGGACTGGCAAACCTATTATGTCAAAACTCAATGCCAGGCCCAGACCCCTAAGTCACTTCAATCGGACCTTTTAATGCCTATTACATCGTTCACGGCAAATTCTCGAAGATTTCGTTGCTATATTTGTGATCAGCAACTTCGAACTTATCAAAATACCGGGTGTGCTAGAAAAAACGCAACAGATTTGATCAGGGCTAGCGGCAAGAATATAGATGATTAATTCAGAATGATTGTTAAAATAATCCTCAATGGTTAACTTGAAGACGAATACCTTGTTAGTTGATGCTGGTGCATTGACAGTAGGAATATTAATCTTGAAAGTAAATTTTTGCCACCACTGCCAAACCAGAGCTTGTGGGTTTTGGACTAAACTGCAAAAACGCTTTTTGCGGACCGCGAAATACGAGCATAAAGCCTTGTTCTGAGGAAAATATTTGAATAGAAATGCAAACCTTAACGTCACAACCAAATACATTAATTTTGCCCTCAAGAGAAATCTTTCTTTATTCTACAAAGTCCCAAAAAGTTAGCATTGCATCTGTTAAACAGGTGAACTAGTTTGCTTGAGTGAACGTGAAAAACAAGTTATTTCTGCAACTTTCATTGTTGGAATGAAATCCATTTCGCATAATCCGTCTCAGCATTTTTACAAAACACAATCAAATATACCCACGGGAAAAGTATCCATGAATAAGATTCTTGAGAATGCTCACATGTGCTTGGGCTTTTTGCGGATGCACTGTCATGGAAAAGACATATTCCTTTGTGTATATATACAATAAAATGTTTGTCAATTTTCATCTTTTGACTTCCTATTGAAATGTTTGCTCAAAGCAAGGGTTCTTGCTCATAACTACTACGTTATGGTAATGTCAAAAGCGATTCCCCTAAACAGCGCGTTTGCAGTAAGGCCAAAATCTGAAAGCTCTGGTTTGGAAGTGGGGGCAAAACTGGACTTTGAATAGCAATATTCCAACCATTAATGCACCAATATCAACAAACAAGGTATTTATCTTCAAGTTGAATATCGAGGATTATTTTCAAAATTATTTTGGGTTGATTTGATCTTAATTCTTGTCGCTATCCCTGATCAAATCTGTTGCATTTTTTCCGGGACATCCGATACAAGGTTGAAAATTTGCTTCATATGCACGTTAACGTATTCTTAAGGTAGATGATGAAATGAAAGACAAATATTGAACACAGAAAAAGTAATCTCATATCATACAAAGAAGTCTATGACACGCTGGGCACTTTGAGCAGAATGGTATCATTCTAATCACAGGAAAATGATACCTTTAATGTTGTCTGATAGTTTTGAAGCAAAAGAATCACTCTTAACACACAACTGCGGCATTTCCATATGCCACAAATCTGTTTTCCATGATTTACTGCATACTCCAAAGGCATTTACACTCATCGGACCGTGAACAAAATCAGCTTTTGAAAACTCCTTATACAGTTTTTTTGTAAGGGCAGACTTCTGCACTCCATTACGATTGGCAGATACGATCTGCTTCCAATCCTCTGCCCGATTGTTGAGGTATATTCCTTTGAATTCCAAATCCGCTAAATCAAATTCAAACACAATAACTGCCAGTTTGCCACTTGTGAACTTCCCTTTGGCCCATTTCAAAGCATACTCATAGCTTTCAGTCAAATAAAATCCACCTGAATTGGAAAAGTCTTGCATTTGGGAGCCATAATTCAAGTTTATACCATTAAGTCTTATTTGGTCAGCTGAATGATGATCAGTGGCATGGAACCATAAATTAGAACGAGCCTCTGCAGAACCGATGAAATTGCCTTTCCATGTGACTGAGAAAGCATTCTCTAAACTTGTATTGATAATAGGTATTTCAGTTGTGATGGTCTGATCAACATCGTCATCATCATCATTATTATCACGGTCATCAACAATATCATCATTTTCATCAAAATCACTATTACTCAAAATTTCCCACCTCTCTGTTTCAATTCCAACCCATTTACCAATGACATCTTTGCACAATAAATATCTCTCCTTGGTATCCTCGTTCAATAAAACATGGTTTTTAAACATTTCATCTAGATAAACCCTGATCCAGTATGCAACTGATTGTTGGCATCGCAATGGATTTGCTTCAACCCATTCCTTAATCAATTTTGTTCCATCATCATCAAATCCAATAGCATATAATAGGGTGCCTAATGCTGCTTGATTATCTGTATTTTCGTATAAAAAATGATCAATTTCGCTGTCAAGAAATAACTGCAGGTAGTAGTGATCTGTTTGATGGTTGCGAAAGAAATCACCTAATGAACGAAGCCTTTTAGCAATGCTTTGATTAAGACCCAAAATGGTACACAGCACTCCTTCCTGATCTGCATTTTCACAGCCAAATGATACAATTTCATGAACATCTTCCGGATTTAACTTCCTTATCAATCTATCAATTTCTTTCTTGGCACTCACGAATAGACATTGATCGGGACCATCAGTTGTGCTCAGTTCAACCAAGTCCAAGTTTACCTGAATAAATCCTGTACACACCAAAAGAATTTCCTTGAGTTTTGCTAGTTTTGAGAGGTTGTCTGCATCAATAACTGTAATGCTGCTCAATAGATGGTTTGTTGCTTCTAAGATGATGTCTGGTTTTCTAAGGATGCTTTGAGTGAGACCAGCCATTTTACCATACCTGCAGAAAGACATACATTTAAAGACTGTGCTGACCATAAGGCCCCTGCATAGTGAAACGTTACCACAATGGAGTTTATTCAACAACATATTACAGTTCTATAACGTCCTTTGGTCTGCAAAAAAATTTCCAATTCTGTACTTCTAGAACATCTTCACCTTGTGAGTTGATTATTATTACTATTATTATTATTATTGATAAAGACAAAAACTGTTAAAAGCATACGTTTTCCATCATAAAATCCTCGTCAGTGTTTACATTTCCAGGACAGCCAAGTATTTATAAGGCAAAACTTACAGTCTAGAATAACATAAAATCACGATGCAAACTCCCTCGAGATCCCACTTACAACACACTACCAAACAAAAACACCCAGACCACCTTAAATTTTCTTTGCAAACCCAAGTTTTCGAATTCAAATAAACGTTAATGGTAAATCCCCTAAGTCTCTAGATTTCGACATTGGAATGGAAGCTCTTCGTATAAACAGTCCCAAGCAGAAAGAGAGGCACGCATCCCGACGACCCTCCTGGGCTTTGCTTAAATTGCTATATCCCTAGATAGCAAGACAGGGAATTCCACCCTGACACCACGTGCACACTGACACGAAGTACGAAAGGAAGCATGCCCCCCCCCAAGATAAAGCCCAAGACTTATTCAAATGCAATGACCGGATTCAAGCGGTTCCACACGCGAACATATCCAATTCAATATCAGCCGCTCTTTCATTGAGGCCGTTGGGTGCAAAAGTTCCCAATTTGTATTGCCAAAAGAATTCCTTTCTACGAAGTGAGTAAACATCTGAAGGCCCGTCAATAATTTTTATGCTAACCGAAAAAGCATCCGGATGGCCTTCGCTAAAGAAATGCCCAAAGAAACCCGCCTGTGGTACTGCCTTACCCCTGTCGAGACTGCCCTCATTGTATTTACGTGCATAGGTTCGAAAATACGACTTGTTCACATTAAATCTTTGCCGAAATTTGGTTTTGGTGCTGCCCACATACTTTTTATTGCAGCAATCACATTGCAACAAGTAGACTACATCCTCTGAGTTGCAATGATAAGCACCAGAGGAGATCGTAAAAGAACGAGACTCATTGGAATTTTGAAATCTCGCCCCTTCTACAATGAGTGCACAAATTTGACAGCTACTTCTGCAATTGCATTTGAAAGTGCCCTTTTCAGCTTGTTCATCCGTCGGCTGGTAAACTTTGGCCTGAACTAGAGTATCCTTGAAGTTTTTAGCCCTTCTGCATGAAACAACTCCTTGCGTCTAACCGAAAACACATCGTGAGCCCCATCTATAATTTTTACACTAACCGAGAATGTTCCCTGCTGACCCTCGCCGAAAAAATGAGCAAAAAAGTTTGCCTGCGGGACTGGCTTACCACTGTCAAGGCTGCCTTCATTGTATTTGCGGGCATAGGTGCGATAATAGGACTTACAAACATTAAAAAACCGTTGTCGAAACTAAGTCGTTGTGCTGCCAACATATCTTTTTGTTGCAGATATTACATTGCAACAAATAACCACATTTTGCGAGTTGCAATTGTATGCCCCTGAAAAGTTGGTAAAAGACCGAGATTCATTAAAGTTTCCAAAAGTGTCCCCCTCCACGACAATGGGGCAGATTTGACAGCTCCTCCTACCTTAATAGGCCACCCTAATAATATTATTATTATTATTAGGGCGGCCTTGGCGGCCCGTGGGACCTGGTGTGGACCAGGCTTCAAACACTTTGAACTCAAACGTGAATTTTGATTCCCACTTGGTTTTAATTTCAATAGCAGTCATGTTAACTAAGGATGGGGTTCTTTTTATAGAATGTAATTGTACTTTACTTTTCATTTAGGTTATTTATCATGTACAGTATAAATTCTCGATTGTCCCCTTGGAAAGTTTGTGCTGAAGAAGATTTTTATCGAAATGTCCGACTTTAACAGTTTTGTTTTCTTTTTATTTTTTCTGTTTTTACTGATGGTGGTTCCGTTCATTATATCTTTATTATTATTATTATTATTATTATTATTATTATTATTATTATTATTATTATTATTATTATTATTATTATTATTATTATTGTTATTATTATTATTATTATTATTATTATCGTCATATCGCATACTGTCTAAGTCAGTAGAGATCTTTTTCCTTGAGGTTCGGTGACAACAAGTCTTCTCAAATCTCAAGAACTTTCCTGAGGATCCTTCCAGAATACAAGATTGCACTCTTCGGCAATTCCACTATCTTTCTTTCGATGCCAATGTCCTCCAGTCTCTTTCTCAACAGTTTTGGAGTTGTTCCTAAAGCTCCAATTATGATAGGGATGACTTTGACTTGTTTGTTCCAAATCTTTCGAAGCTCCCTGGCTAAATCTTGATATTTTTCAATTTTTTCCAGGTCCTTTGCATCTACCCTGCTATCATAAGGCACTGCGAAGTCAATTATCTTGCATGTATTGTTCTTCTTGTCTGTCACGATCATGTCAGGCCTTCTCGCTTCAATTATTATCATTATTATTATTATTATTATTATTATTATTATTATTATTATTATTATTATTATTATTGTTATTATTATTACTTTAAAATTCCCGTTTGGGCTTTTATTTCCATGTTAGTTAGGATTGGAAGGGTGGGTTTTTGGGTCTCTCCGGGGTTCGGTAGGTTATTGGTTTACCCACTGGGATTATTTACTTTCAAAACTTTCACTTTTAAAATTCCCGTTTGGGCTTTTATTTCTATGGGAGTTGGGCGTTCTTGTCAGGCTTGGTATAGATTTAATTGTTTGGCTCTTCTTTATTGTATCTTAATTTAGGTTGTTTATCTTAGGTTATAAATGCTCGGTTGCTTGTTTGCAAAGTTAGGCTGATGAAGATTTTTAATCGAAACGTCAAATCTTAACAGTGTGTGTTTTTATTATTATTATTATTATTATTATTATTATTATCATTATTATCATTATTATCATTATCATTATTATTATTTTTGTCTCTGTTACACACTGACTTCAGTTCTGTTCTTTGTATATTGGTCAGTGGATTGATGTTCTTGAGCTTTGGTAACAACAAGTTTCCTCAAATCTCAAGCACTCGTCGGAGAATTCTGCCAGATTGTAGCAACACAGTCTTTTGCAACTCTATGATTCTGGTAGCTATCCCAATCTCCTTCAGTCTTTTTGGCAATGCTTTTGGTGCTGTTCCTAGCGCCCCAATTATAACTGGGATTACTTTAACTTTTTTGTTCCACAGTTTTTTCAGTTCCCTTGCTAAGTCTTGGTACTTGAAAATCTTTTCCTTTTCTTTTTCATCAACCCTAGTATCGAAAGGAACAGCAAAGTCTATAATCTGGCATTTGTTGTTTTTCTTCTCAACTATAATCATATCGGGCCTTCTTGCTTCGATGACGTGATCTGTTTGTATTGAAAAGTCCCACAAGATCTTATACTCTTCGTTTTCGCATACAGATTGCGGCTCATGTTCATACCATCTATCTTTTGTGTCAAGACCATACTTTCTGCATACCTCCCAATGTATCTTTCTTCCTATCCAATCATGCCTCCGTTTATACTCTTTTTGTGCCATTTTACTACATTCACTTAAGAGGTGGTTGATGCTCTCATCTGCTTTGCCACACATCCTACATGTACTGTCTTCTTGAGTCTTATCAATTTTAGCTTTCACTAAGTTTGTTCTCACTGCCTGCTCTTGTGCTGCCATAATGAGGGTCTCGGTTTCTCTCTTGAGGCTTCCCTCTTGTAGCCACAACCATTGATCTCTATTTGCCACATCCTCTGTTTGTCTCAGGAACTGTCCATGCACCACTTTCTCTTTCCAGTTGGCCTTCCTTTCCTGCCTGCTCTTTCTCTTAAACTCATTCTCTGTTTCAAGTTCCTCATTCTCAGTATCGCCTCTAGCTGCAACCAGCAGTTCCTCCTTGCTTTCTTTGACGTATCTTTTCAGGCCAATTGTGGCAAGATTGACAGTATCTTCAACGCTCATGAGTCCTCTTCCACCTTGTCTCCTGGGTATATATAACCTGTCGACATTACTTCTTGGGTGGAGTCCATTGTGCATGGTTAAAAGTTTCCTCGTTCTTCGATCCATCTCTTGAAGCTCGGCTTTAGTCCAATTAAGGAAAACAGCTGAGTATCTCAATACAGGGATAGCCCATGTATTAATACCCTTGATGACATTTCCCCCATTCAACTTTGTCTCCAAAATCTTTCTCACTCTTCTCTTATATTCACTGCCGACTTTCCCTTTCATCTCTTTTACCTGCACTTCATCTGCCTGTAATACACCCAGATATTTGTATCCTTCGCCTTCTTTCAGTGATTTTATGACTTTATCATCTGGCATAAAATCACTGAAATTTATTATTGTTATTATTATTATTATTATTATTATTATTATTATTATTAAAGCGATTAAGTAAATTATATTTTTATCTGTAAACAATCTGTAAACAACTTGTATAAATTCTCGGCTGTCCCAGTGAAGTTTTACTCTGAAGAAGATTTTTTAATCGAAACGTCGGTTTTAAAAACAGTCTCATTTTTATATTATTATTATTATTATCATCATTATAATATAAGAAACAAAACCATCATCAAAAATTAACAGAAAAAGAAAATAAAAAGAAACACAACTGTTAAAAACTCTGTACGTTTCGATTAAAAATCTTCGTCAGCAATACTTTTCTAATTGGACAACCGAGGATTTATACTTCGTGGTAAACAACTTCAATACAGCTAAAAATAAACTAAAATTACATTTCATTACAAAGAACCCTATTCTTAGTAAACATGACTGACCCCGAAATTAAGACCCAGTGGGAATTAAAAACACGTTTTAAATTCAAACTTTTTTCAGCATAAACAAGAAATGAAGTAACTGGCACATCAGCAAATGTCCCCTCCCATATGACCCTCCCGTATGTCCTTTCACCCCATGGGATCAGATAGATCACAGAGCAAACCTCCAAGGGGTGCAGCCGGCAACCCCACGGCCCTCCCACTTGACCTTTCAATGATTCGCAAATTGCTGAATCTTGAATGGCTTGATAGGGAATTCCACCCTGACGCCACATGCAAAAAAACATGAAGCCAAATAGGAAGACAGCAGAGCACTGCCAACCGAACCCCCAGAGAAACCAGATTCAATGGCAGGAATTAGGCCATGCCACACGCAAACATATCGAGTTCCACATCTATTATTATCATCATTATTATTATTATTATTATTATTATTATTATTATTATTATTACTATTTCTCTTAAATTTGATGAGGTTTTAGTTTCTTTATTATTATTATTATTATTATTATTATTATTATTATTATTGTACTCATTCACAGTGTTGTTGTAATTTACTGGTTTGCGTCCTACCAGCAGGCTACTTCCCGTAGCTTTAGCAGGTAGGCTTCTACTGTTCAACTAATCTTTTCTTGATGTTATCTCCTGTTCTTCTACTTTGTGTCCAAAACTTTCCTCAGTATTCTTGCTGATCCCAGAAGGCAGGTTCTTTGCACTACTTCCAAGTGAACATCGCACTTCAGCTGCTCTAGGTAACTTTTGAATCTTTTGGTCACTGAGCCTAACGCTCCGATGATAATTGGAATGATAAAAACTTTGTTGACTTCACCTTTATATACTTTGAATATCTCGTACTTCAGATCACCGTAAGCATCTTTCTTTTCCATTTCTTTTTTCTCAATTCTGGTATCGAAGGGACATGCCACGTCTATTATATAACATGTTTTTGACTTTTTCTCAATGACAACTATATCTGGCCTGTTATGTTCGATTTTAGACTCAGTCTGCATGGAGACTGATTATTATTATTATTATTATTATTATTATTATTATTATTATTTGTTACTTTCTTTTGATTTCGGCCGTATATAATCTAGCTGCCGGGGATCATCCCGATACCTGAGGCAGCAAGAGGGTTTGTTACTTGCATGCTAACATTGATATGCATTATTATTATTATTATTGCGATTGTACACAGCACTAAATACTGGATTAAAACACTATCAAGCTCTGTCTCAGAGCCTAAGATAGTGAGTGGTCCATCTAAGTTTCTTCCTTGCTTCTGTTCAGTTAATTCCTGGAGTGTCCAGCACTTTCCTGACTATTCTTGCAGATCCCAGTAAACATGTTTTCTGGATGGTTTCAAGTCCATTTCTGTAATCAAACTTTTCTAGTTCCTTCTGGAGTCTTCCTGTCACTGAGCCTAATGCACCAATTATAACTGGCAATATGATCACTTTCTTCACATCCCCTCTCCAGACTTTTAAGATTTCATATTTAAGATCTGTATAGGCATCGACTTTTTCCTTTTCCTTCTTCTGTATTCTCCTATCAAATGGACACGCAACGTCTATTACATAACACAGCTTTTCTTTTTTGTCAAAAACAGTTATGTCAGGCCTGTTGTGCTCAATTTTCTGTTATTATTATTATTATTATTATTATTATTATTATTATTATTATTATTATTATTATTATTATTATTATTATTATTGTGCTAGCTGTTGAATATTTATTATTATTATTATTATTATTATTATTATTATTATTATTATTATTATCATTATTATTATTATTATTATTACTATTATTATTATTATTATTATTATTATTATTATTATTATTATTATTATTATTATTATTATTATTATCAAGTTAGAAGACGAGCTTATCTAAGTTAGAAGACGAGCTTATGAAAATATCACCAGAAGGTTGTAACTATAGTAATTTGACTAGAGAAGAAAGAGTAGCTTTAAATAATCTTAAATCAGATCGCACAATTATTATTAAGGAGGCGGACAAGGGTTCGGGTGTAGTCGTTTGGGATAGGGAAGACTATATTTCAGAAGCGGAGAACCAGCTTAGGGATCCAGGGGTTTATCAAAAACTCGACAATGACCCTTCAGCTCTGGTACAACGTGTCGTTAATGACGCAATAGGAAATATTGAGGAGCGAGGGGACATTGACGGGAAAACTCTGGAATATTTCATGGTCAACAACCCAAAGCTGGGTAGGTTCTATCTGTTGCCGAAAATCCATAAAAGACTCAACAGTGTTCCAGGTAGACCAGTTATTTCTAATTCAGGCTGTTTCACCGGAAATATTTCAGCATTTTTGGACCATCATCTCCAACCTTTAGCAAAAAAAGTCCGGTCGTATGTCAAAGATACAAATGATTTTTGCAAAAGCTTTCTAGCATGGAAGACCTTCCTCGGGATGCTATTCTGTGTACAATTGATGTGGTAGGTCTCCATCCTAGTATACCCCATGATGAAGGACTGGAAGCTCTTCGTACTGCTCTTAATTCAAGAGAGAATCGGTCGGTTTCTACAGATACATTAGTGGAACTGGCAAACTTAGTACTAACAAATAATTTTTTTGAGTTAAATGGTGACTTTTTAAAGCAAATTAGGGGGACAGCTATCGGTACCAAATGTGCACCTTCATATGCAATTCTATTTTTGGCTGCTTTGGAAGAAATGCTTCTGGAAGAATCACAATATAAGCCTTGGTTATGGTGGCGATATATTGATGATGTATTTTTAGTTTGGACACATGGGGAGGAAAAACTTCTGGAGTTTGTAAATTTTCTTAATTCCGCTCATCATTCCATAAAGTTCACTGTTGAATATTCCAAGGAAACAGTGAACTTTTTGGACGTTCAGGTTATTAGGCAGGGTAACAAAATAGTGACCGATCTGTATACGAAACCCACTGATACTCATCAGCTTCTTCATCGTTCCTCGTGTCATCCGGGTCATACGAAAAAGGGTATTCCATATGGGCAGGCCCTTCGACTTCGTCGTATCTGCTCAGAAGACTCTTTCTTTGAAAATCGATTGGGAAATTTGGAAAATTTTCTTTTGGATCGGGGATACAACAGGGGAGAAATAGAGGGGCAGTTTGGCAGGGTACGGGGATTGGATTGGAGTACCCCTTTTGATCGGAATCAAAAGCACCAGGATGATACGAGGATTCCCCTGGTTTTAACATTCCATCCAGCATTTCATAAAGTTTACAAAATTTTGAAAAAATGTTTGAATGCACTCTTTGTTGACAATGAACATCGACGTATTTTTAAGGATAGAATTTTCGTTTCGTTCAGAAGGGCTAAAAACTTTAAGGATACTCTAGTTCGGGCCAAAGTTTACCAGCCAGTGGATGAACAAGCTGAAAAGGACACTTGCAAATGTAATGGCAGGAGAAGCTGTCAAATTTGTGCACTCATTGTAGAAGGGGAGACGTTTCAAAATTCTAATCACTCTCGTTCTTTTACGATCTCCTCTGGTGCTTATCATTGCAACTCTGAAAATGTAGTCTACTTGTTGCAATGTGACTGCTGCAATAAAAAATATGTGGGCAGCACAAAAACCAAATTTCGGCAAAGGTTTAATGTGTACAAGTCGTATTTTCGAACCTATGCACGTAAATACAATGAGGGCAGCCTTGACAGGGGTAAGGCGGTACCACAGGCGGGTTTCTTTGGGCATTTCTTTAGCGAAGGCCATCAGGGTGCATTTTCGGTTAGCATAAAAATCATTGATTGGGCTTCAGATGTTTACTCACTTCGTAGAAAGGAATTATTTTGGCAATACAAATTGGGAACTTTTGCACCCAACGGTCTCAATGAAAGAGCGCCTGATATTGAATTGGATATGTTCGCATGTGGAACCGCTTGAATCCGGTCATTGCATTTGAATAAGTCTTGGGCTTTATGCGGGGGGCATGCTTCCTTTTGTACTTCGTGTCAGTGTGCACATGGTGTCAGGGTGGAATTCCCTGTCTTGCCATCCAGGGATTTAGCAATTTAAGCAAATCCCAGGAGGGTCGTTAGGAGGCGTGCCTCCCCTTCTGCTTGGGACTGTTTACGAAGAGCTTCCATTCCAATGTCGAAGTCTAAAAGCTTGGGGTATCTACTGTGAACGTTTATTTGAATTCGAAAACTTGGGCTGGCAAAGAAAATTTAAATGGTCTGGGTGTTTTTGTTTCGTATTGTATTGTAAGTGGGATCTCGGGGGATTTTTTGATCGTGATTTTATGTAATTTTTAGTCTGTAACTTTTACCCTATAAATACTTGGCTGTCCTGGCAATGTAAACACTGACGAAGATTTTAATGATCGAAACGTATGCTTTTAAACAGTCTTTCTTTTTATTTTTTTATTATTATTATCATTATCATTATTATCATTATTATTATTATTATTATTATTATTATTATTATTATTATTATTATTATTATTATTATTATTATTAAAGCAGATGTTACTAAATGCCTTTACAAGATGGACGAAATGGGCTAACATGATCATCCGAGTAGATAAGTGCAAGACCTTTGGGATACAACAAGTAAACACTGCAACAGTTCAATACTGCCCTAAATTAGTCACCAATGATGCAATAATACCACCTATGGGTATGAATGAGGGGTTCACGTATCTAGTAAGGGTCTTTGATTTCAATATGGATGATGAGGCTCATAAAACACTAGTCAAAACGTGCAAGAGGATACTAGAAGACATAGACAGGTTACCCCTCCACCCAAAACATAAAATAGAACTATACTCGAAGTTTCTGATGTCAAAAATAAGCTGGGATCTTACGATATCTGATATAAACATCACTTGGGTTAAGCAAACTCTGGATTCGGTCAGCTCATCATTCGTGAGAAAGTGGCTAGAAATTCCAATAAATGGCACACTTGACAAAGTGACACTCTCTAAGGAAAAATTTTGTCTAAACATCATCAAGATTCTGTTGTGTTATGTTCATTGTCAAATGATACATAATTATAAAATTAATTCCCATAGGTGCGTGCAGCACATAGTGTATGAACATGTTGTTTTCCTATATAAGTTTAGAGAGTTGTTTTTCGAGTAAGTTAGTAAACACGAGAGTTACAAAAATGTCTCATCTCTGGCTCGTCTAACTCAACATGGTGACAGGAAAACTTAAAAGTTACAACTGAGGAGTGTGCATGGCTACGAATGTAGAGGAGCGGTCTTAAGACTACGGGTCGACGACTAAGAGGCGCTACATTGGTGAGCCCCGCAGCTTGCAACACAGTTCTCGTGCAAGATGGCGACGTTTCAAGTCACGCCCCCAGAAAAGTTTTCTTTTAAGCCAGAAGAATGGTGTAAATGGATTCGACGTTTCGAACGTTTCAGAGTGGCCTCGGAACTCAACAAGCGAGATGAAGAGAGTCAAGTCAACACACTGATATACTCAATGGGCGACGAAGCAGATGACATATTGCAGTCATTTGGCCTCAGTGATGCCGATAGAAAGAAATACAAAAGTGTGAAAGACAAATTCGAGGGGCATTTCATCATAAAAAAGAAATGTGATATTCGAAAGAGCCCGATTCAACATGTGTGTTCAGGAAGAGGGTGAGTCTGTAGACAGTTTTATTACTAATCTCTATACCCTAGCTGAATTTTGTGTGTTTGGAGATCTACACGATGAACTGATTCGTGACCGTATAGTTGTTGGGATTCGTGATAAAAATTTATCTGAAAGGTTGCAACTAGAGAGTGAATTAACACTTTCAAAGGCCATTAATGCTGTTCGACAAAAAGAGGTAGTTAAGAAACAGCAGAATCTAATGAGTTTTAAAGCTTTTTCAGCACAACCAACCGTCGATGCAGTGAAGAGTTCAAAGCGAAGAAACCCAAGCAGGGGTAAAAGCGCTGATGTGGACTCAAGATACAACAAAAATGAGAAGAACGAAAACAAGCAGTCTGCCACAAAGTGTGAGAGATGTTCAGGACCTCCTCATCAGAAACAGGCATGCCCCGCACGCAACTCAAATGTCATAGTTGTGGAAAAGTAGGACATTGGACATGAGCTTGCAGAAGCAAGAAACTTCACGAAATTTCAGGTGCAACCTTTCCTTTATCTTCTGAGGATGAATATTTTCTTGGAGAAGTTGAACTTGATGCAGTTAACAGCCATCGTGCTTGTAAAGTATGGATGGCCGAGGTTTGTGTAAATGGCAAACAGGTGCAGTTCAAACTAGACTCAGGGGCTGATGTTTCAGTAATACCACTTTCTCTCTTTGAGAAATTTGACAAGAGTGCATGCCAAAAACTTGAAAAAAGTAGCAAAACACTACTTGGTCCTTGCAATTACAAAATAAGTTGCAAAGGAAAATTTAAAGCAAAATTATCAATTGATGACAAAAGCCATTTTGAAGATATTTATGTTGTTGAAGGTTTGGAGAGACCTCTTCTCAGTAGAAATGCAAGTTCCTCCTTGAATTCGATTCAAAAAGTCACCGAAATTGACTCGAAGGAAAAACCGTCTGACTCTGTAGCTGAAAATACTAAGCTGCACATTTTAGACAAATATCCAAAACTTTTTGAAGGACTTGGTGAACTACATGGAGAATATAAAATTTTGATTAAACCCAATGCAAAACCTTATGCTCTAAATGTACCTAGGAAAGTTCCTTTGTCTCTTTTGGATAAAACGAAAAAGGAGCTAGACAAAATGCTTGATATGGGAGCGATTTCTCGAGCAGAGGGTCATACTTCATGGTGTGCCCCCATGGTGGTTATTCTGAAGCCTAATGGTGACGTCAGAACTTGCGTTGATCTTACAAAATTGAACGAATCTGTTCTAAGAGAAATACATCCCCTTCCTTCAGTTGATTATACACTTGGTAAATTTGGTGGAGCAAAAATCTTTTCAAAAATGGATGCAAATAGTGCATTCTGGCAGAGAAAGTTATCAAATGAGTCTCGATTATTGACCACATTTATCACACCTTGGGGAAGATTTTGTTTCAATCGCCTACCTTATGGTATCTCTACGGGTAGTGAGCAATTTCAGAGGTGCATGAATGAACTTCTAGATGGACTAGAAGGAGTCGAAGTTCAAATCGATGACATCATAGTTTATGGCTGTGATGTAGCAGAACATGATAAAAGACTAGCTAATGTCGTAAACAGATTATCACAGGCAAATATTACTCTCAACAAAGCAAAGTGCGAATTTGGAGTTAAATCTGTTAAGATTTTGGGTCACATTGTTTCTTCTGAGGGTATTACCCCAGACCCCTCCAAAATCAAGGCAATAGTCTCTTTACCAAAACCCAAAAGTGTTGGTTGAGATCATTTTTGGGCATGGTAAACCATTTGAGTAAACTTGCAAATCACTTAGCTACACTAACGAAACCCCTAAGAGACTTATTGTGCAAAGAGAATGAATGGAAATGGGGACCCACGCAAGATAAATCTTTTTTAGATGTAAAACATTGTCTTGTTTCTTCACCAGTTTTAGCTCTCTACGATCCTAACAAAGAAACGAAAATCAATGCTGATGCATCGTCGTATGGCATCGGAGGAGTCTTGCTGCAAAAACAGGATGAAGGAGTCTGGAAACCAGTTTCCTACATGTCACGTGCGTTGTCAGAAACAGAAGAAAAGGAATGCCTCGCCTTCACATGGATGTGTGAGAGATCCAGTGATTACATTCTTCGCAAACCAATTGTTGGTGAGACAGATCATAAACCGTTGGTGCCTCTTTTGACGAAATACACACTTGAGCAAGTTCCACCACGAATACAAAGATTCAGGATGCGATTAATGCGATTTGACATACGAGAAATGAAACATGTTCCAGGCAAAGAGATGCACATGTCAGACACGTTGTCAAGGCAGTTCCCAGTCTCAAGTGATGAAAAATCCATGATTGATAGCGAAGAGATGTCACCTTTTCTTGAAAGCATTGTCAGCTCCCTCCCAGTGTCTTATGTGAAATTGCAACAGATAATTGCTGCACAGGGAGAAGATCCTGTATGCACAAAAGTCAAGGGATACATCATGGAGGGATGGCCAGATAAGTACAAAATTCCTGATTCTTTAAAGTCTTACTGGAATTCTAGGGGTGAGCTCTCTGTGGTTGGAAACCTCATTCTCAAAGCAACGAGAATTCTAATACCATCATCATTGAGATTGGAAGTGTTGGATAAAATACATCAAGGGCACCAGGGCATTGTCAAATGTAGAGCTCGTGCGAAGGAGTCTGTATGGTGGCCTGGGTTAAGTAGGGAAATCCAAGATATGATACAGGGTTGTCGAATTTGTTTGCAACATAAGGTTAATACCCCAGAACCTTTGATCCCCTCCAAATTTCCCGAGAGACCCTGGTAAGAAATTGGAATAGATTTCTTTTATTCCAAGGGAAGGGATTATCTTTTAATTGTTGATTATTTTTCAAGATTTATTGAAGTTTCAGCTATGCAGAAGTCGAAGAAAGCTGACGAAGTCATTTCTGCTCTAAAAGAAACATTCGCTCGATATGGGATTCCAGAAAAAGTGAGATCTGACAATGGTCCTCCATTCGACTGTGCAGAATTTACTCATTTTGCGAAGCAGTGGGACATTGAACTTGTACCAAGCAGTCCGAGGTATCCTCAATCCAACGGAGAAGTCGAAAGAGCAGTGCAGACTGTCAAGAACATTCTGAAGAAAGAGAAGGAAACAGAAAAAGCGTTGTTAGCGTACAGAACAACCCCTCTACGAAGCGGCTTTTCACCAGCTGAACTATTGATGGGCAGAAAACTACGCACTACTGTTCCAACATTTCATGAAAATCTCATTCCAAAATGGCCCGATATGGATAAATTGCAGAAAAGCGAGAACATTCAACGCCAACAACAACAACAACAACATTTCAATGTCAAACATAGAGCAAAGTTGTCGCCTCCATTGTCCGCGGGAGCTGAAGTAAAAATAGCGAACTATGATGACACAGGTGTTGTACAAGGGAAAACGAACAGTCCACGACAATATGTTGTCCAGACACCAACGTCCACATTGCGGAGAAACTGGGTGCATTTAGTTCCATTACCGGACAGTAATCCGTCTGAATCATCACAAGTGTCCGAAGATCGCAAAGAAGGCAATCCTGAGCCACGAACAGTTGTGCAAGAGCGGTCTCCTTTGAACATTTTGTCAAGACCAAAGAGAACAATCAAGCCATCACTGAAAGCAAGGGAGAACATGGCAAACAATTGTAGATAACATTGTTTCCTTTAAAAAGGGAAGGTGTTGTGTTATGTTCATTGTCAAATGATACATAATTATAAAATTAATTCCCATAGGTGCGTGCAGCACATAGTGTATGAACATGTTGTTTTCCTATATAAGTTTAGAGAGTTGTTTTTCGAGTAAGTTAGTAAACACGAGAGTTACAAAAATGTCTCATCTCTGGCTCGTCTAGCTCAACAGATTCAACAAAGTATCTGCAGTGTCAAACAACCAAGCGTAACTGTCTGAAGAAATCTCCGAATCGCGATATAAATTATTTACATCAAGCTACCGCACAAGAAAGCATCCAGGTTGATCAATATAAAGATACAAGTGACGTGACAAAATCTGTGAGAAGCAAACAAATCGAAAAGATTTCAAATGATCTACAGTATCAAGGGTACATCGTGAAACAGATGTCGACTCTCAGTAATGAGGATCTCAAAAAGCTATGGATAAATGTACGAGACATTCTCATTTCTCCCATCGAATATCTACAACTTTACGAACAGATACATGAATAATACCTTAGCTACATTAAAGGATATGGTCATGTGGGGAAAGCAACCGTGGACACATGCCTTGCATGCAAGGAAAATAGCCAATCCCTTTTGCACGTTGTTTCGGGTTGTAAAGTTCACCTTCAGCAAGGCAGATACACGTGGCGGCACAACTCCATCCTTGCGACTCTTTCGAGCAAAATTGATGGCCTGAGGGACTTGAAAGTATTTGCTGATATCCCAGGCTACCCATGCCCCACAGTTGTCACCGGAACACTAAAGCGACCAGATGTCATCATAGTCTATCAAGAGAAGATCGTTATCGTTCTAGAGTTAACCTGTGGTTTTGTTACCAACGTGAAAGAAAATTGTGCAAGGAAGGTTGGAAAATACAACTCTACCATCGTTGATCTCAAAAAAAAGTACGAGAAAGTAACATTTGTGAATCTCAGTATGAGCGCCCTACGATTGATATGCAGGGATGATGATGGAAATGGCATACTGCAAGCATTAAAGAGCATCGGACTTTCGGAACTTCTTTCAAAAAACATTATTAGAAACATCATAAACATCTGTATAAGGACAACGTATTACATATTGTGTAGGAAAGGCAAAGAATGGACTAATCCAGAACTTTTAACATTTTAACCAATTATTTTAACCCTAATCAATATGGGCTTTTTTCGAGCTAGCATTTATGGGAGGGGGGTTCTTTCCACCCCCCCCCCTCTGAAAACTGCCTTAGACTCTTCAGAATTCAATACAACTTGGCACTGTTACAGATCAAATTGTTTCTAGCAGGTAGCGAAATTTGGGTTTGGCTGCCACACCTTATGACGTCACAGTTGAAAATCAGTGAAAATCAGGCTTCCAAGTTAAATTTGAATTTAAAGAAGGTTTTGGATGAACATTTTGCAGTTTTTGGTTTACTTTAGCCACAAATTTGATATAAAAATATAATTTCATTGAAATTAATGCTGTTGGAGTGATATTTTGGCAGAAATTAGCCAAATTGAATGACGTCATTTGTGCAATTAAGGTTACTGCCCACCCTCACGACAGTCATTTCAGTTTTTTCCTCCCAAGGACCGCATTTTGCGCGGATGAAAGCGAGCCCATACATCATTCGATGCGTAATTTGATGACGAATACGCCCATGTCAAAATCCAGTTGATAGAAGTATCAGTAAATATTTTATTAACGAAAACATGACTTTAAAATACCCCTCCTTCATTTGCTATTTAGGACCCCCAGCAACACCGTAGAATCAAGAAAATAACTTAAGCCGAAAGATCACGGCTTTGTTTGTTAAAGTGTGTCCCACATTTTTTATATCGTTTCTAGTTTACACGCAATGGCATCCCAAAAAACGGCATCATGATTTTTGTCCCTCTCTGTAGTTCAGCTCGGTCTAGAATCCAGACCAGTGGATCGATGAAAAATTGCAGACACACTTTGGCAGATACATGCATTGTCTCCCACTGTGCCAAATTTTTCGCCAATGGATTGGCCCTGGGGGTCCTAAATGAAAAGTTAGTACCTACTACTAGACGATTCTCCAGTTCCGAGAAATCTGGCTTTTTGTAAAGGCTCCTAAAAACGTGACTTGCAATGCTGATCAGACCACAAAATAGATGGGGTCAATGCGATTAGCAGCATAGAGCATGTAAATAGGTACTTATGTAAATAAATCCAAACAACAAGCTTATGACCTTATGTAGACAGGAGATGCCACAAAACACATGTGGATTAACACGCAATCAGATCCATCTTGAAGGTCAAGTGATTATCGTTAATCCATTCCGATTTAACAAGGAAAATTTTCCTGCTTTTTCAGTTTCTAATCTTTAATCAACAATCATCATTACTGCCAGTTCTTAGATATTGACTGGAAAGGGTTCAAAATGTAGCTCAGATTCTAAATAATCGATCTACGTAAAAAACTGAAAATTACATTTTTGGTGATTTTAACCAGGGTAGTAACCTTAATTTGTTCTCTGTAAAAATAGTCAAAAAGAAGCTTCAAAGTGGTAATAATCCATTACAAACGTATCATTGGAGTCTTTTCAATTGAAAAATTTCGAAAAAATTCAAAGAATTTGCTAATTAGCCCAAAATGGCGGCCATTATGATGTCATCATCAAAAAATGCTGACATCATCAAATTCCAGAAATTCCGGTATCAAATTAAAGCTCTTCGTTTACTGATTCATTTGGTGTATAATACTTCATAATATGATCAAATCTTTCCATTGAAATCATCAAAAACAATGATTGGTTTGCTACCTGCTTCCAAATATGGGCATGTCACGTGACCTGTGAGCTCTATTGCTTAAAAATTTCTTGGTCAAAATGTGGCGAATAGATAATTAGTAAAAGTCAGGTAGGTTTGGGGGACATAGTTGATGTCTTTGAAAGACACGGAAGGAAAAACCTCGAAGGGGGGTGGAAAACACCCCCCATGCGGATTAGGGTTAAAGAAGTAAGATTGTTGAAGGCAGTAAGGCTTGACTAACATGCCCTTTTATGGAGAGTGGTTAGTCACAAATAAATTCTTTATACTGTAAGTTTTGCATTTTAAATATTTATCTTGTTGTAAGTTTTATTTATGAGAATGAAAGTTTCCATTATTATTATCAAATATCTATTTAACGTAGGCTAAGAGATGAAATATCTACATTACAGCTAGTTAAGGCTTACTATTTACAATATAAATAATTTAAAGTGAAACAATTATCATATATTACAAGATTGATCAGGGTTAAGCTTGTGAGTTGATGTACGATGAAAAAGTTTTGATAAAATTTAACAACTCATTGTAGAAATTCAATGAATCTGCAGTCAGTATTACTTGCAGTATTTCTCTCAGAAGATTGTTCAATATGGTAGTTTCCTTTAATATTTGATCTGTATTGTATAATTTATCATAGGTGTAGTCATTTAGCTTACTGTGTTACTTAATTATGTTACTTTCTAATATGTTTGCATTAAGAGGTATGCTTTGTCTAAGCTATTGTATATGGACTTAACTGAACTGAACTGGATTTTGTGTATCATATGATTGATATAAATCATAGGACTGATATAAAAGTTGCTGGTTTGGGGAGCAAGGACAAGCCGGAAGGTACGCGAGGCAAGCCAAATTTTTTTGGGGGGATCCATGGATATTCACTGATTGAAATTTATGACTATGACCTCCTGATTAAAATGTGTGAAGTCCTTCCTACGCCTCGGTGCCTGTTGGTATTTACATATTGTATTGATGTCTTTTGCAGTAGTATTAATTTTCTAATATTTTCCATCAGTCGTGCAATTTATATAGCCAATGCATGTTTCCAATGTAAATTATGACTAAACTGTTCTGTAACCTTGCTGACATTCAGGGCCTGCATTTAAGTCTGTTTGGGCCCTGGGCTTAAAAATGATTGAGGCCCAGGCCCCTAAATATACCTAAACTATCATGTCACATCCAGTTAAGTATGTTTAGGATAGGGTGCTCAGGCTGAATGACACTACAGCAGCCCTGAAAATAATTTCTGGCATAAATCACAGCAACAATACAGAAATTTCCCAACAGTTATTGCATGGGAATTTAGAGGAACTGAACAAGTTGCTCTGAGAAATTTAAGGGAGACAGATACTTCCATTTCTCGTCTAGTCCCTAGAAAAAATATAATGAAATGCCATCATTTTTTGCAGTGAACAGACCCAAACAAATAACTTCTCATTTGGCGTATCAAAAAACTATTAAGTTTGCCTCTCAAACCTATGAGAAGCGCCCTAACATATAGATTTTGCATTGTGTGTTTAGATTTTCAGGTGTTTTAACTTAATGTTGCTTTATTTTGCTTTTGTTTCCAAATCATATATTTCTCCAACATGCTTGGTATTTTCATTTAAGACCCAAAAAGTAAGCCTTACTTTCAAGAACCCAAAAAAATAACTGCAAAAATGAATGATGCAAACCATAATTCAGTCACAAATTTTTTACTCAAAAAAGTAATCTGAGTACCCTTACCCTAAATATACCCAAGCACCCTCCTGGGTGTCACATGCAGTTTTTGGCCCCCTGCTAGCATGAACTTTTAAGGACAAGGCTAGTTACTATTGACTAGAAATAATTTTCATTTGTGAGTGCTGCGTTCTGGTCATAGGCTTTGGGTTGTGGTAAAAATTGTTGTTGGTGGAGCGTGCATGAAGAATTTGAATCTATTACTCTACCAGGGGAGTGAGAATGAGGCTGACTCTGCATAAAAGGTTGCGTCTCGGGTATAGCCCCGGAAAATTCCTTGTTAACTACGCCCTTGAGACGGTGGAAAAATGAGAGGACGCCGTTTTGATTTGTGAAGCTGAATCAATAAGGTTGTGTTAGGTAAAATTTCATGTGATCAGTGATGTCATCCAACTTAGCCGCGTTTCCTATTTCCATCAACTATAATACTTTGCAGGTGTTTGTTAAATTTGACCTGCAGGGATTTACCCTCATTGCATAATGTCTGGATCCTTTTTAAGTAGAAACGATCGGCATACCTTTTGTCCTTCATTTAGGTATGCTGATCGTTTCTACTCAAAGTGACCAACATCTATGCAGAGTGGATAACTAACCAGCTAATGGGTAAGAAATTCTGCAATTTTTACCTTCCTTTCCCAAAAAATCGGCGCATCATCGCACATGGAAAACATACAAGCATCGAGAATCAATCACGCCTAGCGAAGCCACTGCGCAGGAATAGGTGGCTGCTTCGTAGCAATAAACCAAACAAGAATTTTGGCCAGCACTGAAAGTCTCTTAAGATCATCAAGTTTTGAGTACTCAGAGTTTAAGTTTCTGAAAGGTTTAATAACAATCTAGATGTTCACTATACCCCTCCTTCGTGAAAGCAAAGTTTTTTAAAAGCGTACAGGTGAAAATAAGGCAAAAGTATGTCGAGGATGTCCTTTTGACAACAGGAGTAGTTTCTTTAAGTAGTTTCTTATAAGAAACTTATTTTCAGCTGTCAGCATGCCTTTTTTGCAAGGAATTGGAAACTCTAACTTGAATGTTTTTGAACAACTTCATAAATTTTGTCGCAAAAATTACCCGGCGGGTGCACTTCCATGCCCGTAAATGATACTTACATAACTGGAAAGTTCAACAGGCTTTACACAGGTCGCTTCGTCAGTTTGCAAACTGAGATGCAAACGATGTTTACGAACATGGGGCAAGCCCACGGGCAACAACCAACATCAAAGTCAGAATTGTACGCGATGCGAAATTCAAGGATTGAAGGATAGTTCAAGGAGTCTATAAGTGTCGAATGTAATATTTCAACTTTGTAAATTTCTTCACAATCATTGCTTTACTGTCTTGAATTTTATATGTCTGCATGTCTGAAATTTATTCCATGTTGATTTTGATGATAACTGTGGTCCTCGATCGCAGCTCCTTCTTGATACTTCAGAATCAGATACTTCACCGCCAAACTTTGTATAAAGACGGCAGTTCCCTATTTTTCATGCATTACAACTGTAAACATGGTCTGCGCTTACCTAAATCATGTTCCCCCCACTATTTAAAACTGTTTGCTATGCGAAAAGCAGTAGAAACTCGATGCCATTTCCATCTTTTTGTATGCGTTGCAACGGGATGTGGAGAATTCAATACGTGCAGGAATTTCCCCAGGCAGTCATTATTTGTTACGCAAACTGAACAATGGGTTATCGTTCCAGACCTTTATTTATAGTTCAATGATTCAAAAGCCGCCAAGCCGCTGACCACAGTGACCGTCTTTAGGATTAAAGAATTGTTGAAAACTGACAGAAAAACCGAGAATCCATAACGCCTAGTGAAGCCACTGCGCAGGGATATATGGCTGCTTCGCAGCAATTACTGATATAAAATTACCTAGTAACATGGAAATTAGCATTAACAACAGTAGAGTTGTACATGAAATCTTGAGCCCTATTGATGATTCACTCACAACAAAGCTGAAGTGCAATGGATCACAAAACAATAGGTTATGCACTTTGTCTACTCAGCAAACTCAGTTCATAATCTATAATCAAAAGCACTCCATAGGTTTTTAAAGATTATGCTTGTGCACCATAAGCTCAAGATTGGGGTGAGTGGCTGAGTGGCTTAAACAGTGTTCATCAGGTGAATAAAGTTGGTCAAGTAAGGTCAAAATCCGGATGGGTGACCACGGACGCCTGACCTTGCAACTCACCTTGACATTATTCGGAAGGGATGTTAAACTAGGGGTCACATGCCTGGATGTGGCATGCATAGTGCACCTAAATTAACTTTAAGTAGCTATAAAAATCCTGACACCCCACTCAAACAATTGATAAAAAAAAGAGTTTTATGGTGGCCATGTGTAGATGCATCATTGATTACATCAGAAAGATTTAGCTAGAGATTTCTAGACTACATGAAATGTAGCTGCATAATTTCTTGAAACCTCTTGTGCTTTTATGAGTCTATCTCCAATAGAAAGAAATTTGGCACCTTGACCTGTGCTTGGTGAGAACATAAGTAAGGAGGGAAAAATTTCCTGTGCTGCTGAATCTTGTGACATGTAACAAAACCACTAGTGATTTTTAATGATATTCCGTACTGTATTGAACATTCCTAACTGTACGTATGATGACCCTCACATCATGGTACTTTCAAATTGTACTCCTGGTGCCTCCTAAATGTACTGAACATCCTATTGTGTAATTAACACCCCTCATTGTATTCTGGACACCGTCAAAGATGTAATGAACATCCCAAGTGTACTCAGGATCTTCCATTGAATATCTCTTTCTGTATTTAGGTACACCTACTGTCCTCTGGTGCATCTCCACTGCACTGAAAGCACCCATGGTAGTTAAGATGCATCTCAATTGTGCTGAAGAAATCCCTATTGTACCGTAGATGTTTTCCAAGACACATCACGATAAACATCCCCCTACTGGACTCCACACATGATACTATGTTTATCCTCCAGTTGAAACTGGTCACCGGAAAAATTTTGGCTAAGTTCAGGTATTTCAGAGACAAATTTGAAAAAAGATTTTAACATTAAAATGCTTATACACTCGAGCTAAACAACTACTAAATGCAACAGAAATATAATCTTGCTTGAAAATAGCAATTTAAAACAAGCTATTAATCCTCCAGTAAAAACAGCAGCCATTTCAGCATTTCATCCATTTGCTTCATGGCAAAAAATTTAAGCTGATTTCATGATTTAAAAAAAATTGAAAAGAGATTTTAACTTTAAAATGCCTGAAAACTTGAGCCATCTAAAGCCTGGTTTCCATATAATCGCAAGGAGTCGCAGAGAGTCGCAATGAGTCGCAGTGAGTCGCAAGGAGTTGCAATAATTGTGATTTGAAAAAGTGGTTTCCATATGATCGCAAAGGATCGCAAAGAATCCCAACAAACTTCACTTTCATCAAATTCCATACCAAAATTTTGATCACGGAAATGAGATAATCCCCCGAAACAATAGAGTTGTTATCGCAAGGAGTTGCAAAAGTTGTCAACAGTGGTTTCCATTAATCGCAATGGATCGCAACGAGTCGCAGAGAGTCGCAGAGATAGAAAATTTTCTATCTCTGCGACTGCTTGCGACAGCGATCGCAAGGAGTCGCAAGGAGTCGCAAACAAATTTTTAGCCGGTTTCCATATGATCGCAGAGAGTCGCAAGCAAACTTGATCACTTTTATTGCGACTCGCTGCGACTCCTTGCGACTCCTTGCGATCATATGGAAACCAGGCTTAACTACTTAATGTAATAAAAATACAACACTGTTTGAAAAATCCATTTTATACAAGTTATTAGGTAATCCTGCAGCAAACACCGGTCACTTAGGCATTTTGTCCATTGTTTCATGAAGAAAACTTTAGGCCAATTCCATGAATTTAAAAAAAAAACTGAACTGAGATTTTAACTTTAAAATACCTGAAAACTCAAGCCATATATATATATATATCTACTAAATGTCCCAAAAATACAACATTGCTGGAAAAATCAATTGTAAACAAGATATTAATCCTCCAAGAGTAGGTGACTCCCAGCTTTAATCGGCACGGAAAGATAACTCGGTGCTTGAGTTTGGTAAAGTGAATTTTAAGCACAGAGAACACATTTTTTGCTGTACCAAATAACCTAAGGGAGCGGTCATTTTCAATCCTGGTTACTGGGGTGGAGGATTTCTCACAGGGGTATGAAACTTTTCTCCATTATTTTGTGGGGGTATGAAAATTTTAAAAGCAATTCTTACGGGGTACAAAACTATCTTTCTTGAAAAAAATTTTGGATGAAGTCACCGATCAAAGGTTGAAAGAAAAGTCAACAGATATCTGAACTTGACCAGTATGAAAATCATCTGGGACAACTTGCTATCTATCCATTGTGCACAAGGACTTCTGGATGGGGTAACCACATTGCTGAAAGATGATGGGGTACGAAAAACCTTTTCTATGTTCAAGATGGGGTATGAAATCTTTTATAATTGTGCGAAATTATTATCCGACCTGGTACCCAGGACTAAAAATGACCACTTCCTAGCATAAACTGAAATGTTACCAACCAGCAGTCACCGTTTGTTCTTTATCTGAAAGGTTTCCCTTGTTATCTCCAAAATGACATTCCCTTGTGTAACATTCGTAACATTGGTAACATTCAGTTAACAGATCAATTCAATGTAATAGTTAACTTTTAGGATGGAATTAAGTACTAACAACACAAAACAAAAGAAAACACGATAAAAATGGTCTCTTACTGGCACTTTCAGGGGGTTCCCTAATCTCATCACACAGGCGATAAATGAATTCCTTTAATAATCAGTAAAAATTCTACGTATTCTTCAATCACTCCCAAATTTTGCATGTGAGTACTCTTGTGGCAGTGGACGTGAGCAATTTTAGTTTCAGAGCCAACTGGACTCTAAGACGAATGTTCCCAGGGGGTAAAGTATGCTATACAGAGGCAAAACTTTGACAAGAAATAGTGCACAAAAATCACAAATTTGATTGGATCCGACTCAAATTGTTCTATTCCACCTACAAATCATGCTTGGTTGGTGTCAATAAATTAGAGTGTGATCATTGAAAATGCGGTACTACCAATCATACAGGGGGTAGTGCATTTTTGGTCAATTTCATTACACAGGCGATAAATGAATTCCTTTAATAATCAGTAAAAATTCTAGAAATTCTTCAATCACTCCCAAATTTTGCATGTGAGTACTCTTGTGGCAGTGGACGTGAGCAATTTTAGTTTTAAAGCCAACCGGACTCTAAGACGAATGTTCCCAGGGGGTAAATTATGCTATACAGAGGCAAAACTTTGACAAGAAATAGTGCACAAAAATCACAAATTTGATTGGATCAGACTCGAATTGTTCTATTCCACCTACAAATCATGCTTGGTGTCAATGAATTAGAGTGTGACCATTGAAAATGCGGTACTACCAATCATACAGGGGGTAGTGCATTTTTGGTCAATTTCATCACACCGGCAATAAATGAATTCCTTTAATAATCAGTAAAAATTCTACGTATTCTTCAATCACTCCCAAATTTTGCATGTGAGTACTCTTGTGGCAGTGGACGTGAGCAATTTTAGTTTCAGAGCCAACCGGACTCTAAGACGAATGTTCCCAGGGGGTAAAGTATGCTATACAGAGGCAAAACTTTGACAAGAAATAGTGCACAAAAATCACAAATTTGATTGGATCAGACTCGAATTGTTCTATTCCACCTACAAATCATGCTTGGTGTCAATAAATTAGAGTGTGATCATTGAAAATGCGGTACTACCAATCATACAGGGGGTAGTGCATTTTTGGTCAATTTCATCACAGGCGATTTAAATAAATTCCTTTAATAATCAGTAAAAAATTTTCAATGATCACACTCTAATTTATTGACACCAAGCATGATTTGTAGGTGGAATAGAACAATTCAAGTCTAATCCAATCAAATTTGTGATTTTTGTGCACTATTTTTTGTCAAAGTTTTGCCTCTGTATAGCATACTTTACCCCCTGGGAACATTCGTCTTAGAGTCCGGTTGGCTTTAAAACTAAAATTGCTCACGTCCACTGCCACAAGAGTACTCACATGCAAAATTTGGGAGTGATTGAAGAATTTCTAGAATTTTTACTGATTATTAAAGGAATTTATTTATCGCCTGTGATGAAATTGACCAAAAATGCACTACCACCTGTATGATTGGTAGTACCACATTTTCAATGATCACACACTAATTTATTGACACCAAGCATGATTTGTAGGTTGAATAGAACAATTCAAGTCTGATCCAATCAAATTTGTGATTTTTGTGCACTATTTCTTGTCAAAGTTTTGCCTCTGTATAGCATACTTTCCCCCCTGGGAACATTCGTCTTAGAGTCCGGTTGGCTTTAAAACTAAAATTGCTCACGTCCACTGCCACAAGAGTACTCACATGCAAATTTTGGGAGTGATTGAAGAATTTCTAGAATTTTTACTGATTATTAAAGGAATTTTTTTCTAGTTTCGGTCTTAGTGACAATTACCCCCTTATACAGGGCTAATTTTTAAATATTGCTTGTTATTCTTGCTCACAGCTTTATTTTCATTGTTGCTGTTCCTTCCCCATAAGGGGCCATCGACTTTCGATTTTCGTATTTTTTAAGGGCAATTGGCCGTTATGGGGGGAGGGGGTCTTACCCTTAGGCCGTTAAGAAAATAAAAAATCGTACGGAAATCTCCGTAAGAGAATTTTTTTAAAAGCGTAGATAAAATCTTTACAAATAACATATAGAGTGTAGAATAGAACAGTTTTACTATGCCTCCCGATATGGCGTATTTTCGGTTGAAGTCCAGCATGTTCCACAAGACATTTGTTTGCTGCTCCCCAAGTCTTACTTAGGCCAAAGATTTTAGGCCGATCGGAGGCCCGTTTGGTAGAAGGCCGTTAACGGGGAGGGGGGGAGGGGGTTCCGATCTTAACGGCCAAATGCCGTTAAAAAATATGAAAATCGAAAGTCGATGGCCCCTAACTTTTGAAGTAAAAACACTGTCTGTTGAATGTTACCAATGTTACATGTAACATTCACGAATGTCTTTCTGTATATCACAAGCCCCTAATTAAACATGAAGTAATCTTACCCTCAGCCCTCTTTTATGTCATTTCTCTACTTTCTCTTCATTTCTCTAACAAATGGCTTCACACGGAACAGAAGAATGCAATTTTCAGAACGCCATCTTGACACAAGGAGCAACGGCGATAACAACAGAAAGCTCGATCCAGGCTCTTTTGCCAACCTCCCGGTTGGCTAGACTTATTACGTTGAGTCCTAGTATTCGCTACCACCCACACACTCCTCACTCATACCAGGACTCATGGCTTTCCAGCCCAAGGGCTGGCCCTGTAAAGGATTTGCCTCGCTTTCAAAGTTGAACAGTGCTAAATTACGGAACAGCTTCAGCGCATAGCAACAACAGCAACAACCTGGCAACAACAACGGCCGGCCAACCGCCATCGTGCACATTCTTCACGAAGTTAGTGCTTCACATTTTCATGGAACGATCTTGATAGGAAAAGGTAAGAGCAAGTTCTTTTTTGATTATGTTTTGCTTAGAAATTTATTAAGTGGCAATAACACAGCTGGACTGATATCGTTTGGCATGATTTGATCGAAATTTTGGCATTGACACACTCTCTTGTGTCAAAATGTTTTCCAAACAGTTTGTGTTGTCGCACTCAAACTGCTTTGGACTGGCTTTTGGCCAGCTTATTTCATCAATACATGATTGCCAACACTGCAGGCGAGCAGAAAATCATTTAAAATAACGTTCAAAAACACGGCCGACAACCCATCATTCGACTTTCGTAGCCTCGTTCTGATGGTAATAGTGTTTCTATAGGAGCATAATTTTTCTCGAGCCAGCCATCTATCGAGTGCACCTGAAAGATTTCCTGGAAGATTGCTGATTTCCAACCTTTGAAAATTTCAGTTCAACACAACTACATGAATTGGAAATGAATAGAATTCTGCTTGATAACTCAAAGACTGAAGTATTTTTGTGATTTTTCTAACGTTTTTATGAGTACCGGGAATATCCGTAAAGTTCAACTTTAAGAAAATTTCAATTGGTATGGTTGTGTCCAACAATAGATCAACTGTATTTCTGAAACTTACAATTTGTTTGCACGTCATAAATTTATGGCCAGTGATATGCGGCCTCCAGTTACCATCTACAGCTTACTCGCTATTCCCCAAGTGTTTTGTTTTGGAAGCCATTGATCGGCCTGCTTTTTTGGACATTGCTTCATTTTGTAACACATTTCTTGAGAAGTTATGGCTTCTCTTCTTCGTTGACGATTTGTCGAATGGATTGTTTTTTACTCTCATTCCTTTAACTCGAGACTTTCGGCTTCCGTCTTCAATCTTCCGTCTTTTAACAGCCTCTGGCTGAACGTAGATTTTACCTCGCCGTGCTTTTTTCAGGACCGATGTGGCAGTAACCTTTAAGCTTGTGGATGATTGCACTCCAAAGTTATGCAGTGAGGTTGATAGCCGTGTCAAAGGAAAACATTGTGCTCTAGTACAGAACTTGGCAATACCTTGCAAAAATGCTACATTTTGGCTGTTCGTGGCTAATTTCTCTTCAAACATTGCAAACGTTGATTGAAGCTCAGCCTTGCATTCTTCTACCGTAACTTTCTCGACTGCACCTCTTACAGGCCTTTCAGTATCTGCATCTCGTTGTTTTTATCTGAGAAAACCTGACGGTAGCTCTGAAGTTTGGGGAATTTCATCATCTGTGGTATCCTGGTTGACAGGAAACTCGTTTTGAATTCTATCATGTACTCCCTCGTAGAATTCAATTGGAAGTGAATGACCAATGGCGATGAAATCATATTCCTGTCGCTCTAAAGCACTGAGGTAAGGCAAAAAAGACGTGCTGGTTACGGTTTTGTAAGCCCACAAAATATACTGATGCTTGCAAATTGCACCAGATAGTCCCTCCGGACATTCACATATGCCAACGTTCATATCCACCAAGTAGGAGATGCAATCTTTTGTTGAGCTTGGCACGCGGAATATGTTTTGGCCAAGAGATAACACATTACTTGCCATTGTTTTTTGAGTGTTAAGCGATGGAAGCTTGAAACCCTGGCCCTCATTCCTCTTCTTTTCTAAGCCTTTAAACCTGCAACTGTATGTCCCATCGAATTTTCCCGAGGCTACATTTAGCAATTTAACTTTATAATGATCAGCAAATTCGTTGGTAAGTTTGTCTAGGAGACCGTTTATGTTAACTTCTTTCGTCCTGTTCAAAACTTCATCCTTCAGGACCAAAAATTGTCCTTCGATAGGATTATTGGTGTTGTTTCCTCTAATTGGCAGGTGCGAGCGATGGCACAACGCCCGGGTTTCAATCATATCATGAAGGTTTTCGAAGTAGGTGACCAGACTGGGGTATTTTGTGACCATATCTGAACTGATTAATGTGTCGAAAGCCTTCTCCATCATCACTTCGTCTCTCTCGTAAACAATTGCTTTGAAAAGGAGTAGTATATCTGGTCTCTCTGCTGCCAAAATGTTATGTTTCCTGTCAAACAGCCAACGCCAGACCTGTTGCATTAGATGGAAAATGCACAACAGAAGAACTGTATTTGGCCAGACATGTTTAAGTGCCTCTCTTAATTCGGAACAGTTGTCGGTCATTATGATTTGCGGACCGTTACTTGCACTGCGACCATAAAATGAGTCGTCTGACAAACATTCCTTGAACATTTCCATCGCCTGAATCAAGGTTGTCGTTGTTTCGTCGCTTGTTATGATGATCCCCAAAGGGAGGGCTCCAACAGCACTATGGGTTACCATGACAAACACACGAAGATTGTATTCTTCCATGTTAGAACTTGAATCGAAGAACACAAGCTCGCCTGAGCTTCGAATCTGAGAAGAAATGACACGCAATTTGTATGAAATGTTTTTGGTAAATTGAATCCAAACAAGTGCATGGAAAGTAACAGAGCAACAGTATCGCATCATTAGAAAAGGGTATCCCCAGAAATACGCCAAGAATGACAATGGATAGGTTGTTGCTCTTAAGGTAATTAGGATGCAAAAGACAACATGTTGTGAGAATATTCACGCAAATGAAAATATGTTTCACTTAGTAAAATCACATAATTTAACATTAGTCTTGTACTTGAAGCTGAAGTGAAGTCGCATCTAGACTTCCTTGATTTTGAAGAAACGATACAACTTATAAAAAATGGAACTAGGAGATGAATGCAGAGCAAAGAAGTCCCAGTTCCTAGTTTACCTGCATTATTTTTAACCCTATTTTACCCGGGGGCCATGCCCCCCACTTGAATTATCAACTACAGCTCTCAGATGGAAAGATAGAGTGCTGGAACTAAAGTGACTTTTCCGAAACTTTGATAGCCTATCAAATTTTAAGTGTTTCATTGTCATCAATATAGTCACGTGACAATAACAATACCTTATTTGGAGAGTGGTTTGAAATAAATTAACAACAACTGTAGTGATTCTCTGGTTTTCAATTGAAATGTAGTGAAATTGGTGCCAATTGATTAGTCTTTCAAAGAGCTTTCACTCTATGTATACTTCTTCTATATTTGGTTACATCACAAAAAAAACATTTCTATGACGTCATCCATTTTCATGACGTCATATTTAATCAATTTTCATTAATTTTCGAAAATTTACTTTCAACCTCGTCCCCAGGGCCTTTTGTCATATTGGGATGGAGACGAGGTCTTTTGTCTCCATCTCAATATGACAAAAGGCCCAGAGGACGAGGTTGATTTACTTTTAATCAATAGAAAATCACATTGTTTTTAGTAGTAGTCAATAGAAAATCACATTGTCCATTTCAGTGTCATAACGTAGTGAAATGGACGTTATTAACGCTAAGAATACATTGATATGAAAGTGTGTGTGCTTACTAGCCTTCTGTTCAGACGCAAATCGTTTGTAGTTTTAATTCATCCTGGAGTAATGTAAGAAACAGCAAGGCATTTTATTGCAAGCTGAAGTTTTAGCGTTCTCTAAAGCATTTGTATATTCCATTTAGTAGAATCAATTAGCTAACGTTGAACAACGCAAAATATTCTTGTTATACATTTTCATATGAAGCCATTAAAGGTCATGATAGCAAGACAATGATAGTGTTTTCCTCTTTGTTACTGACTCCCGTTGATTCTTTCCCAAAGGAATAATAACTGCATTCTAAAGTACCCTTAAGGGTCTTCTGAAATACCTTTAAGTGTACTCTGCAGTACCGTTAGGGGTACTCTGGAGTACCTTTAGGGGTACTCTGGAGTACCTTTAAGGGTACTCTGGAGTACCTTTAGGGGTACTCTGGAGTACCTTTAGGGGTACTCTGGAGTACCTTTAAGGGTGCTCTGAAGTACCTTTAAGGGTACTCTGGAGTACCTTTAGGGGTACTCTGGAGTACATTTAGGGGTACTATGGAGTACCTTTAGGGGTACTCTGGAGTACCTTTAGGGGCACTCTGGAGTACCTTTAAGGCTTCTCTGGAGTACCTTTAGGGGTACTCTGGAGTACCTTTAAAGGTCAGATAAAGGCAAAATACTTTTTTATTGATTTCTGCCATTTACAGTCTGGAGATTTCAAAATTTCAAACGAAATTTCGATATGAGTTCCTGAACTTATCGAAATTGCCGCTCGAATTCCTTTTTTCAGTCAAATTTTTCAAAAAAACCGCGCAAGCAAAAGAGCCTGGAACTAGCAGAGGCGTGACGTGGAATGAGTCGATTGAGTCAATGCAAAGCTGCGAGAGAATGTAGGAGTCTGTTTGCACTCACTGACAGTCAAGTCAGGAAAGTTCGAAAGTTCTCAAATCAAAACGCCGAGAAAGTGGGCAGTTTATGGTTGTGGCTAGTCAGCTTGTGCAGAGAAGAATGTACATGCACATTATTCTGTACTTTGGCACGGACAGACGTGTTGCAGCAGTGAGCTGAGCTGTGGACTGGCTTGGAGAGTGAACACGTACAAGAATTGCAACAATGAAAACATTGGGGGTCTGCACTAAATATTTCATTCCTAGCGACTTTGAACATTCATTGGCTGCTACAAGTGATTTAGCTAGCTTCCAGAGCACCTTCTTCGGCGTGAGGAAAATGAAATTGTAGTTAAAGTTGAAAGATATACTCACCGAATCGCAGATGCAGACAGCGGGAAAATTGCCATGTCATGACTAGGCCCAGTGATAGTCTCTTACCATAGACCGATGAGAGAGCGTTCTTTCTGCAAATATAGTTTTCCTTTTCTTCGATGACTCTATTTGCGAACTTCTTAGGTGGCCTGTGTATTTCCTACCTCGTACAATAGGCCTATAATTTGTATTTAAAGATCATTCGTGAAGCCATGCAAATGTACCTTCGACAGGCGCTTGTAAGCCCAACGAGGAGAATGAATCCTGATAAAAACAATCTAACCCTGAGGGGATCAAGGTGTGTTCTTCTGGTAGCCTTTGCAATTAACACAATAGTCAACTGTTTGATCATTACTATGGTTTCATTCGGCTATTCACAGATCAAATAATCCTCCAAATGATGTTTTTGTAGTTTGATCCCAAAACGCTGCACTCAATAACTAATGATATTGCTAGTCACAGATCAAATAATCCTCCAAATGATGTTTTTGTGTGCTTCCATTGCAGAGTGGGATCAAGTTGACACGCCGCGTGCGATCTTCGTCGTTACTGCTTTCTCTCAGCGCCTTGGGCCTCTCAAGTGATGAATTTCTCATTACTCATTCCACGTCACGACTTAGCTAGTTCCAGGCCTCTACCACCACGCGGTTTCTTGAAGAAGTGCCCTTTTTCAAAACCCCCAAACCCAGCCTTTTGCATCCCAAAGATAAAAAATATTATTGCCATCGGATTCCCCATAGTTTAAAGTTACAAATATAAAAAAAATTGCATTTGCCTTTATCTGACCTTTAAGGGCACTCTGGAGTACCTTTAAGGCTTCTCTGGAGTACCTTTAGGGGTATTCTGGAGTACCTTTAGGGGTACTCTGGAGTACCTTTAGGGGCACTCTGGAGTACCTTTAAGCCTTCTCTGGAGTACCTTTAGGAGTACTCTGGAGTACCTTTAGGGGTACTCTGGAGCACCTTTAAGGGTAATCTGGAGTACCTTTAAGGGTACTCTGGAGTACCTTTAGGGGTACTCTGGAGTACTTTAGGGGTACTCTGGAGTACATTTAAGGGCACTCTGGAGTACCTTTAAGGCTTCTCTGGAGTACCTTTAGGGGTACTCTGGAGTACCTTTAGGAGTACTCTGGAGTACCTTCAGGGGCACTCTGGAGTACCTTTAAGGCTTCTCTGGAGTACCTTCAGGAGTACTCTGGATTACTCTGGAGTACCTTTAGGGGTACTCTGGAGTACCTTTAGGGGTACTCTGGAGTACCTTTAGGGGTACTCTGGAGTACCTTTAAGGGCACTCTGGAGTACCTTTAGGAGTACTCTGGAGTACCCTTAGGGGTACTCTTGAGTACCCTTAGGGGTACTCTGGAGTACCCATTAGGGGTACTCTGAAGTACCATCAGGGGAACTCTGAAGTATCATTATGGGAACTCTGAAATACCATTAGGGGAACTCTGAAATACCATTAGGGGAACCCTGAAGTACCATTGGGGGAACTCTGAAGTACCATCAGGGGAACTCTGAAGTACCATTAGGGGAAGTCTGAAGTACCATACCTAGGGTACTCAAGAGTACCCTCACAAAGGGTACTCCAGAGTACCCTAAAGGGTACCATATTTGTACCCGACTGGAGTACCCTAAAGGGTACTCCAGAAACCACCTTTTTTCTGTGAGTGTAGCTGCAAGGATAAACATATTACCTCTGTCTTTCAGTCTGGTGGTTCTTTGACGACAGAAATTCTACTTCAACAAAGATACATGAGACACTTGATTGCATTGGATTCATTCCTGGACCACTTGGAATGGTGGCCGATACTGTAAATGCACTTCTTTATGTAGCCGAGGGGGATTATATGGAGGCTGGCAAATCTGTCCTTGCTGCTATTCCAGTGATAGGGGAGCAAGTTGCTGTTGCTAAACGACTGAAGAAAGCAGCTACAGTACTGAGCGAATGGGATAGAGTGATGACAGCAGAGGGAATTTATCAAAAGGCACAAGATGCATTCGAATTCTTTAAATATAAACTTGGTTTGCAAAAAGTGGCATGGGTGAAAAGAAGAATTACATTGCAACTATTTCAATTGTTATTTGGTAGGCAGCTGATTAGTCAAATAAGTACGTCGGTTAAATAAACCATATTTCATATTTTACATCTAATATTTCAAAGTATTGTTCTATTTTACTTGAAAAAGAAATACAATGAAAACTGTGAAATGATATATGCAGGGTTTTTATTGACATTTAATTTTTAATCCAATCAAAAGATAACGTTGATTGTACTGGTCTGACTCTGCCACGAAAATTAGTCTTAGTGGCTAACTCTGCAGCGTTAGATGCATGAACAATTTACTTGGTTTGAAAACTCTAGCTGCCGCAATAAGTTGTATTCAGTGAATAAAATGCACTTCTTTCAGTTTAGATTCATATAAAGGTATATTTTACCCTGGCTAAAGACGACCCTCAGTAAGACGTGGGACTACTTCAAGCACAGTTTGAGGAGGCATATTTTTGAAAAGGAACAAGGAAGCTTGAAAAAAACAGTCTTAAATTTCATGAAATTGTAGCTAACTCGGCTGCGGCTACTTGCAGTGCATACGATCCATTTCAGCAAGGGTTCATATAACACTGCATTCACACTGACACTGCTAAACCAGCTTTATCTAAACCACTTTAAATTTCAACCAATCAAATGACTGGATTTGTTTGATTGACCAATCAGAATGTCGCATTCAAAAACCTGGTTTAATTTAAGCTGGTTTAACTTGCAGTGTGAATGGGGCATAAATTTGAGAGAAAAGATCAACATTCCCTTGGTCGAAACGACTCCCTATTAAAACAGAGACCTTAAAAACCAACAATGACAACTTGTTCTCTGGGAAGACAAAACAAAATGTGATCACTACAAAACCACACTGGTAAACTCTGCGCAGCACGGCACGATGGAGGGTGTCAATTACAGTGGAGGGTACCCAGTATTGTGAAGGGCTATCTTGCAGTACAATGGGGAAAGGGCTTTCATGAAGTACAGAGGAGGCCCCAAGTGCGATGGAGGGCTATCTTGCAGTTCAGTAGAGATTGCAAAGTACGCTGGTATGACATCGATATATCCTAACAAAAGTCTGTTGCCTATAGGGTGGGGATCTAAAAACTTGGCTGTAGGCTAGGATTTAAAAAATAAAACGAGGTTGAAAGTCAAGTTGCACGTCCAAAGAACCGTCCTACTTTACTTCATACCAATCCCAGGCCTAGGATAACACGAGGATACCTTTGGTACTCATATTACACTCATCTTTGCATAAGGTGTACGAAATCAATCGGGTAATGAAACCGTTCTTTTGGTTGATAATGAACAAAAGAATGTTTTCAAAGACAACATTTTCGTTTCCTTTCGGAGGGCTAAAAATCTAAAAGAAAAACCGGTTAGGACGAAACTTCCAGGTCTTGGTGAACAGTTGATAGGGAAGGCACATTTAGATGTAATGTTAGAAAAAGTTGCCAAATTTTTCCCTTAACCCTAATCTATATGGGGGGTGTTTTCCATCCCCCTCTAGGTTTTTCTTGCAGCGTTTCTAAGGGTCATCAACTATGTCCCCAAACCGGGTGACTTTTACCAATTATCTATCAGCTATACTTTGACCAAGAAATTTGTAAACAATGGAGTTCACATGTCACGTGACATGCCCATGCTATTCATATTTTTCAAAGATGAGGCTGAAAAGATTTTCAAAGATGGAGATGAGGCTGAAAAGTCGAACTATCGACCAATATCAGTCTTGCCTGTCATCTCGATGCTCTTTCAAAAATCAGTATCAAATCAGCTGTACCTGTTTATGAATGATAACGGCCACTTTTCATCTGGCCAATCCGGCTTTTTGCTCCATCATTCAGCAGTAACATGCTTACTTAAACATACTGACAACTGGTAAAATGGAATGGATCTTGGAAAGCTTGTGGGTCTAGTGTTCATTGACCTTGAAAAGGCATTCGATATCGTTGATCATAACATTCTCTGCAAAAAGCTCGAGGTTGACGGTGCACAGAGATGTCCCATGCAGACCTCTTATCGAATGACTGAGATGGAAGACCGTTGACGAACTGATTACTGGTGAATCTAAGAAAATGGTCTTCAGGTCCCTGAATGAGCTGGCTCCACAATTCCTGTGTTACATCTTTACTCGAAATTCGCTGTACCCATCATATAGCCTTTGTAATACGAGAACCGACTTGAGGTTACTGATGAAAAGGTCAACAAATGGCCAGAAATGTTTCTCTTAAGAAACCAATTAGAAACATAGACTTTCTCCTTTCGCTTTTATTGTAAATCTTAAACATTATTGTACTTAAGTTTTAGATATTGTAAGGAAGGTTTTATCGTTTGATTTAATTAATAGCTTTTTCCTTTTGTATCATATTGTAATTAATTTTTGTACTAAAGGGCCCCTTGAAAACTAACTTGCTGAAGGGAAACCCTCCTAAAAAGAATTTAATAGGAAATAATGGCAAACTGGCATAAAAAATAATAAATATGTGATAGAAAAATGAGCTTAAGTATACATTACACTGCCCATATTTACTTTTTGATGCTTTGTGATACAATCTAGTAGCGCTATGAAGGAAATCATAAAATAAAACTTAGTCATTGCCAATATTACTAAATTTTAGCAAATACTGCAATTTTCTTTTATTATGATACAACGGTGACGACGTCATAGATGTAATGAAAAGTTTAAAAAGGAGCCTACTGTGTCTAACATATTCACAATGCAACAATTCCACCATACAATGTTCACACAGATACTTAATGCGTTTCTATCATCACACATCTCCTTCAAATAACTGTAATCTTGTGTCGCGTGGCACTCCCGGACATCAGAAGCTACACAACTACATGAATGACGATGAAATGCATTAAAGTTTATAGTGCCAGCCAAGGGTTCTCAAGTTGTTCATTACATTAACACTGCAATGATTCCACCATAAAATGTCCAAAACATACTTCATTTGTTTCTCATTATGGCCTCAACAATATGAATCTCATTCCGATAATTGTAATCTTGTGTCGAGCGGCCCTCCCCGACCTCAGAAGCTACACAGCTACATGAGGGATGATGAAATATTGTTGCAATACATCGTCAGACAATATTGACACCCAAAATTCTCACATTTTGCAATATACTCATAAAGCAACAATTCCACCATAGAAAGTCCACACAAATACTTCATTTGTTCCTACATTCACACCACCAACAATATGAATGTGATCTAAATGAGGATAGTCTTGAATATTGTGACACTCCTCCATCTCAAAAGCGGGCACTAGACATTGGCATAAAGCATGATTAAATGGATCAGTTGTCCTTAAAATTGGTGCTACATCGACAACATACTCAAAAATGTTTGTTAATTTGACTAGTTCCCTTTTGCTGAATCGCTTAATTGTATTACTAAAAATGCATTTATCACATCTGTTACATTGCTTTGGAACATATGCTCTCTCTGCTTGCTCGTTGTGATTACCTGCAACTTCATTTCTTTCTTCCGAATCTCTAATCTTAGAAGCAACTATCTCATGAGAGGAGAAATCAAAGACCAGATGATTGTAGCATGCTGGTCTATTAGCGTTATGCAGATATTTCGAACCTGACCCGGCCTCTCTAAAACAAACGCAAATTGAATTTCTTCCAATCCTCATGTGTGGTTTGATATCTGAAACAATTGCTGCTGATACGCCAATAGGATCATCAATGGATTCATCTTCGATACAAGCATCCAACACCTTGCTCAAGTACAAATCATGGGGAGAAAGAAGCTCTTCAGAATTCAAAAGCTCAAAAATCAAATAACTGGGTCGTTCAATGCATCTTGGAATAGACTGCGAATACTTCGGAGTGTAGGGATGCCCTGCTGCCAGCTGCGCCCTATATGACATCAAAATATTAAAAAAAGCAGCACTTGGTATACTCAGCATATCATATCGATAGAAAGAAATTAATTCATTTGTTGATGTGTTTCCGGTCAAAATCCTTTCTTTGGTCGCTTCCAACATTTTACGCTCTAATCCACCGTCATCATCTGGATAATGAAAATAGCGCTGATCGGGGTCAGAATCAGCATCAGCATCGGAATCACTATCATCGGAATCAACATTGTGATCTAAATCACGTCGATCACGCAAACCAAGGGCATCATTCTGAACACTGCTGACATCTGGGCCTGCATTTAATAATTCCCTAAAAGAATCATTGTACAGCTTAAAACTGTCCGAATCAAGGGTCTCTGACATCTCTTGCAAATGCTTGCTAATTGCATCCTCAGAAACCCCAAGCCATTTGATCTTCACTGAAAATTTATCTTCAAAGGAACCGCCTACAAACTGAGAACCATGCCGCAGCGTCATATATGTCCTGTCAACAGATGCCATAAAATCATCTACCATATTCTTGTTACGGGGATCTTGTTGGTGGACAGCATACAAAGACCCAAAGCAAGGTCGGTTATAAAACACATCTGTAAGCAAAGATTTTAATGCAACACCAAATATCTCTTGAGTTTCAGGATTGTACCTAACCGTGTACAAAGAATCGTCCCGGTGATGACCTAACAAATAAAATGCGTACATTGCTGATACACGAATGCATCCTTCTTCATTTTCAGAGAAGAAAATATAATCGTTGAACTTGAACTTGGTGTAAATTCCATATTGATCTTGAACAGAGGGGATATACGCTGGACAGTTTTCACAGTACTGTTCATCTCTTTTAAACCTCATTTCTTCCCAAGACTTTTGGACAGGATACAAGTCTGGGAATGCTTGAACGATACTTTCGATATCTCTACCAGAAAGGAAACCGAAAATATGGCTCCAGATGACAATTGGTAAGATGCAATGACCTTTCTTGTCTGTATCTGCACTCTTACTGCGTAAATTCTGCGATTTTAGTGCCAGCGGATAGCAGTAACGTATTGACAATGCTCTTTCATACAACTTTCCTGCACTTTCTTTATCCCCTTCCAGTTCATAATTCTGGGCTTCTCGGAAATGATTGAGACAAAGCAGATAATCTGATTTTTCTGCTTCACTAACAGCAAAGCCATAACTTTTATCAATGCGCTTTGCCACTACGTCTGTCTTGAGGATAAATTTGGTACCCTTTGTAACCGGAAGTGACTCATGCAGAATATTCTGGTTGAAAATGACAGCTTTGCCTGCTGACGGCTTGATCTCAAATGCATTGTAACCTTTGTCAAGACCACCAAGACTTTTGATTTCATCCTGAACAGTCATGTCTTTACCAATTCCCTCGAGAATAATCTCCTCTTCTGATTTCTTTGGGAAATAGAAGTTGGTACTTCCTTCACTATAGTCATCATTTAAATAAATAAGCAGAGTAAATACAGATCTCCTGTCAGCATTTGGGCAAAATTGTCCATCTTTGTGCACAGAAAAGAATTCATGCGACGTTGCAGAATACTTATTGACTCTAAAACCTTCGTTTAGCCCATACAGCTCCCATTCACCCCTTGAAACATCAAACCCGAGTGGCTGGCATGATAAAGATTTACCCGAGTCACTGAGTAAAGCAGTGATTTCCGGCTTTAAAATTTCCCAAAGATTGGTGGATAATTTGCGATCTAAAATCAATAGACGTGAATTGTTTCTCTGAGAGCGTGTATATTTTCCAATCATACTGCTGAAACCATATTGCTGGGAATTATTACGGTGGCCCATATGTGCAATACAAATATAAATTATCCTACACAAATATCTTCATTCTAATACAAATGTATTTATTCGAATACAAATTTATTTATTCAAATACAAATATATTCATTCCAGTACAAACATTTTATTTCAATGCAAATCAATTTAGTTTGAATACAAATGTAATACTCTGATAAAACAATATTTTCATCCTAATACAAAGAAGTTTACAAATAGAGAAAAGAAATATTCCAATGCAAATATCTTTAGACGTTCAATACAAAATTTTTTCGTTCCAATACAAAAATATCTGGAACCTCGTTCTCAGTTTTTGACGAATTGACAGTAACCTCGTTCTCATTTTTTGGCGCCAAACTCTGTGAAACGCGGATGTCGATGCTTGCGATTCACTGCACCGTGATCAACATGGAGGAAACTCGGCGCTTCTGTCACAAATGTGCTTTCAAAATTTTATCTCACTTCCATTTCTGCCCAAAATGTGGGACAAAGCTCTTTGAAGAAGAAGGTTCAAACGTTGCTACAGGCTTGCGAGCTTCCACTTCAACATTTAGGCCATCATCAACATCAAGAATGGCACAAGTACAATTAGGCCTTGGTGGCGAAGCTGGAGAACCTCGCACATCACAAACGAGCAGAAAGAGATCTAGTTCAGCCAGTCATTTGCCTGGTAAACCAAGTAAAGGTTCCATTCAATCATTTCAAGAATTCAAGAGCTTCAAAGAAGCAGAGCGTAGGAGCTCATTTTCGATCAGGAATGTCAGTCACAAAAAGAAAAAAGAGGAAAAACCAGTTATCATACATGTTGGGTTAATGACAGATGCTTTGACAATCAAACGGGGACAAAACCTGCCGATCAGAGTCCTGCCATCTGCAACAGCAGCAGAAATCCTGTCCTTAGCCGTCAAGAAGCATTCAGCTTTTAATTCAAATTTCAACAGCAAAGCCAGATATAAACTGGCTTACAAGGATGGCACAGAGGTGGTGAATGTGCCTGGCACAACCAACCCCTTTACTCTTGAAAAGTACAAGGAAGCATCAGATTATAGCTATGCCAGGATTGTGCTCTATCTTTTGCATGCACCTAGACTTAAGTGCAGTGATGTCTGGAATGAGTTGATCAAGGATAACGAGACAAGCACAGATGATTATCAAACCAGTGATTCAGAACTTGATCACCCATCAGTAGAAATTCAGCCAATTTCTCCTTTGTCATCTTCGTTGTTACCTGCTCCTTTGCCAGGAAGTAGCGATGGAAGCCCCATGCCAGCCATCAACCTGGTTGAGTGTCCAACATGCTTCCAAAAATTCCCTGCTGCTGATGTGTCATCACATGCAGATGACTGTGCTGAATCATATTGGAGCCGCACTGATTCTTCTTTTACAGACTTTGGCACATCCATCAAGGAAAGTAAAACAATGAAGGAGATTTATGTGCCATCACTAAAGAGTGAAATTGCACTGCTTAAGGAAACTGGTCTCAGCAGAACCCCAGTAATTGTAACTGTTCGAAGAAAGAACATTTGGAATGACTTCAAACAAGCCAGAGATCGTTATTATAAGCCTGACCAAGCTCTCAAGCTGACTTTCTCTGGAGAGCCAGCCATTGACATTGGTGGCCCAAAAAGGGAATTCTTTGCAGGTATAGTAAAAGTGTTTTTATTGCATAGCTACTTCAGTTCGGACATTGTTCATTAACCAATTGTCCAAAAATTATTCTGTTAATATATTAAAAATCATTTTCAAAACACTGCAAATCATTTTCAGAAAATATTTGAAAGGGAGCAATTTTGTTGTGTTAGGGATACTGTATACAGAGCAGATATGTATCACAATCATTGATTAATCATTGATACTGGACTTTACTGGTAGTGGGGGGAGGCATATCCTTTCTCTAACATCTTACAGCCCATGAAATTATTTGTTGGGTTGATGAGTGTTGCAAAGTACTATAAACCCATGGTATCAAGGATTCCAAACTACCCTAAAAGCAGTTTGATGAAGATGAACTTTTGGAAAGTTGGAAGTTTTTTTTAGTTTATTTTGATTCAGTCCAGCAGAAAAGATTCACAGTGTAACCCTGATGTACAAGAGTTTTTAAATTACAACTTTTGATTGCTACTAAAAGTCATACTGTTAAATGTAACTTCTGTTAATGTTTATGAAACCTTTTCATAGAAATGTTGAGATACGTCGAGCAAAGGCTGTTTGAAGGTGGAATTCCTTCCAAGTCAACCATGCTCCTTGTGAAAGAAGATTTCAGATTGGCTGGTGAGCTCATGAGCATGTCAATAACCCAGGATGGGCAAGCACCAAATTTTCTGGCCAGTGCTGTTTTCAAATATCTGAGTGACACACTTGATTTCAATGAAATAGATTCAGATAAACATAGACAATTTTGTGAAAATGTAAGTTCCAGTAACTTATTCCTTCAGATACCCTGGATCAGAGCAGAGACAATATCAATACTAGGCAAATTTTTTATTTACTCCATTTTGTTATATTTTTCTTTTTCCTTCAGATACTAAGAAATACTCTGATCCAGGATATTCTTCAAGTTATTCTGCATATGGTTTGCTAATTGATTTGTTAACCAATGTACAGCAGGAGAATGCATCATTTTAAAAATTGAAATGTAACATTATATAAGCTGATTTCTATTAAAATTTGGAAATTGATTACCAAGCTTTGAAATTGTTCAAAATTTGTTAAGACCACTAGAATTTAGGCTACTGTATAGACCCCGGCTACTGTATAGACCCCCAAAGGATTTCATGAAAATGATTACAATCATGCTCTTAGTATTTTTGGTGCCCCTTATGATATGGCTGATGTTTTCTGTCCTTCCTTAATATGCATGCTGTTCTTAAATTCATACCTATGCGTTAATTCCATTTAGCTGATCAAAATAACTGATGGTGATTATGAAAGTGTGATGGAAGAAGACAATTGGATACTTGAGGAAATAGGATACCATGGCGTTCCAGCAAAAGAAACATCAATTTCTATTCAAAACATTATAAGGTATCTCATACATTTAATATAAAATTAAAGCAGAATATTTCTGAACATAGATCACAAAACGCGTGTCAATGAAATATTTTTTAATTCATATCAGTCATAACAATCTTTCTACTATACAAATTTTTTACTTACACCACAGGGACCATACCATGGGGGGGGGGGATAGACTTTGATTTTTGGATATAGACTTGAATTTTTTCTGCCTTGCCTTTACTCACCCAATAACATCCTGATGAAATATTTTACAGCTCTAAATAAAGCCTTTGGCGAAAAATCCCACCATGTAGCCAAGGTTCACCCAACAATGGTGGGCTATTAGTGTTGGATTGCTGGGTGAGTCATCTAACATTTGCTTGGAATGTCCAAATGATAAGGGATTAGGTGTTCAAAATTTAGCAACAAATAAATTTGGCCTGTGTGTCTTTCTACAAGCATGGACAAATGCTGGATCTCAGTATATTTTCAAGAAGTGGTCACATTTTTGACTGCATTGTAATGTATCTACAGAATAGCTCAAATATGCTATCTCACATGAATTTGTTTCTAGATCAATATGTGTGCAGCAGCAAGTTAGTCATATGCTTCCCCAGCTGGTTCAACTGAAAGAGGGTCTTGCATCATGCAAGCTTCTAGATTCTGTTCAGAAGTATCCTAAAATATGGGAACCTGTATTTGTTCCAAATGATGGAGCAGAAGTCACTGGAAGTACTGTCCTTGATGAGATTGAGCCAGTTTACAGTGAGAGCCAAGTTAAGCGGCAAAAGGAGACTGATGTGTACTACCAGTTCAGTGAATTTGTTCATGCTTTGGCAAGAAATGGTAAGAGACATCTTTAGTGTTATTTTGTCAGAAGTCGCATTGATGAGCAGTTTCAGGGCGAAAAAAATGGGTAATGATAAGATGATAGACGTTTACCTGGTGTCTCAATTTCAATGAAAACAAATGAAGACCATGACCTAGTCACCCCCAATTCCCAACATTGCTTCTCCGGAAATGTACCATATATCATTTGGAGAGTATCTGAATTGGGTACTTTTTGATGTTTGGGATTTGTCAATATTTGTCTCAATTTCACAAAGAGACTCAGGAATGATCTGGTTTACTGTAAGGTCTACTGGGTGAAAAGAAAGTTAGCTTGTATATATGATATTCTTTGGAATTTAAAACAAAGCCAAAAATCAAAACAAAACAGGTGAACAACCAACTTCCTGTAGATTTGAAAAGATTTTTTGGTAAATTACTGTATATATCACTATAATTCAACAAGAGATGAGAAAAATTAAGACAAGGAGGGGATTGTATGTTAATGAGACTGCCTTGTTATAACATCATATTCTGTAACATCATCTTTTAGCTGTTCTACAAAACAGTCTTCAGACTCTAGAATCAAATGATATTTTCATACATTTTGTAGAACATTTGAATGTCCACAACAAAAATAGAAGCTCTAATGTCATTCAGTAAAAAAAATTCATATGAAAAATCTATAGTCCCAGTCAAGACTCTTTTAGAATAGCTATAAAAAGTCTGTTGCCAGAATTTGCTACATCTTTCACTTTTGCTGAGGTTGGCTGTATGTAGCATCAATTATGCAGGGTAAAAACAACATTAACTTGAAACTGTCATCAGTTGTTTGTTAGGGGGTGATAACACACTTCTTTATCGGCCTATAACTTCATGTGGAGACAGACGGTAAGTTAGAGATTTTAAACTGTATTCAGTTTCTTAAGTATCCAAGAAATGAAACAGTTCATACCTTTGAAAGCAACTGTTTATTTCCACAGCCCATGAAGGATTAACTGCTGCTAGTCTGTTACAATGGATTACTGGTGCAACTGCCATCCCGCCATTGGGTTTTCCAAGGAAAATTAAATGCTATTTTTTGCATAATTGCAAACAAAGCTGTCAGTGCAGACCAACTGTATCTACTTGCGATCTCTCACTAAACCTACCAATCCATTCTGATGATGAGGAGCAAATGCAACATCTCATGGTGTCTGCTCTAAAGGACAGCATTGGTTTTACTCGTTTGTAAAGCGACATACAGTAAAATGACTGGAAAGATTCATGAATTAAACTGATTTATTTACTATACTGTCCTCGAGTGCCAAATAATTAGAGAGTAAATTCCCCCTTCTGGTATCTTTGCTGCATGTTGGTTCTGTGAAAGGGTCCTAAATGTCTTATGTGAGATTATTTGTGAGAGAGAAACACACATTGGTTCTCTCCTTCAATGTTAAAGTTGACAAACAATATAATGATACAAACTGCATGCTGACATACGTACATTGCTTACTGTTACAATGTACTTATAGAATTGCACTTAACAATGAATTCTACATGTTTTCTTGAAATTTCCATGTTTTATTTTTTACATTGGAAAAGTTGTATATCTCTGTAGTTCAGATACAGTATACAGAAATTTACAATGATATTCAACACACTAGAGATTATGGCGAGGAACTTTTGACCAAGATGCATTGTGTTCTTTAATCAAACTCCTATAAAATCATTAAGGAATCGTAATTAGGATGCAGTGCATCTAATTGGTGAGAAGTTTCTCACTGCCATCTCTAACATAATCAACAATTCTTCACATTTTGGCATAGGAATTCTTCAGTGGTGTTATCTAAGAATCCTTAAGGACACCACTGACAAATTGTTCAGAAGGTAAAGATGCATAAGTGCATAGAAGGCCCGTACTTTGGATTGAAATCCTATGGATGGTGCCCAAAAGATTTTTATTTGGGGGGGGGGGAGTACATGACTAGTGGATGGACAGGGATCTGCTGCCCGATTTCCAGAAAGGTGCCCTCCTACTGCTGAAATTTGCCATCAAACCCTGAATGTTGGTGGACAACAACCCATTTTTAACCATTTTTTGACCAGCGCATGTCTAAGGAAAAATACTGGAACGTGAAACCTAGCCACATGGGTGGCGCATACTGTCCCTCAACATGTTATGAACCCCCTGGGGTTTTTGACAGATTTAGTCCCAAACTGCTTCCCAAATAGCTTGCATGGTATGAAAACTGTTTGTTATATTCTTTTGCATCATGTTACTTTGAATCGTAGCTGTGACAAAAGTACAGTTGGCATTAGATTACTTGTGTATAAATACTGTAGGTCTAGAACATTTCAAAGCAAATATTTGATCAATGTGCTATTATAGAAAAGAAACTGTTTCCTGATCTCTTCCAATCTTTTTCATCCCAAGTATTGTGTCCAAATCATGTAGACTCTGTATCCCAGTATGTCGTATGTATCCCAGTTATGAACAAATGTGCACAATGAATCAATTTCAACAAAAATTATGGCCCATTTAAATCCTGGAGGAAGTTATACATATTTTCAGCGTCCTGCCATGTTTTGGGAGTCTCTAAATTATGCGCATGCACAGCATAGTCAAAATATTCTTGATGTATGTTTTCTTCTTCATCGGGGTAATTGAGTAGCTCCTCTGAAAGAAAATCAAGGCTAGTTTCATCCACATGCAACAGTAATCCATCTTCACCTCCATGGAGCTCTGGCAGAAAAAACAACTCATCTGGTCTCCCAGGGACAGTGCCATGGGAAGAATTTCGAATCCTATGTGTGTTCCAATGCTGCTGAACTTCATCCAGGTCTTTCTGTATACTCTGGTGAAAGCAATACCACAGCGCTTCATCTTCGTATATATTTCCTGGGTTATAAATGCCCCTTTCGATGAGGTCTTTAAAATAGTTTATCCACCAGGTGGTCCTGTTTCTACGGAGAAAGGACCACCACCCCTCAATCCTTTGGTTAGCAGGTGATGTCCCATATTTATGAGCATCAGGAGAGCCCCTAAGGTAGCACTGCATAGCAGAAACTATGCCATTTTCTGTCCCACAGTCAGTTCTTACCTTGACAGGACAGCCTCCAAGATTGGATATGCATTGTGCAAAATATATGGCTGGGACTTTCGGATCATTATTTGACTTTGCAACTTTCAACCAGAGAATTTTGCGGCTCCAGCCGTCAATGCACCCATGTATGGGAAAACCAAATGGTTTCAGTTTGTCGTAACCATCAGTATGCCAGCATTCATTTGGCCCACATGAGGTGTATTTTCTTCGTCTCAGTTTCTTTGCTTTCCGCATTTCACATCCTTCAGGATCAAGCTCCCGGAGTAATTCTTCTACGTACCTTCGAGGAACCTGAATTCCTTCCAGTTTTAGAGTATGCCAAATTGACCGGTACCCACCCATACAATCTGGGCCTCTGAGTAACTGCTGAATTCGCTGTCTAACTGCAAACATATCGACATCTTGAATCGATTTTCTCCTGAGACCATAGGTTTCCAATCTTGAATTAAGTGTGCGTAAACTCATCGAAATCCCATGAAATTTCGATAGAAATGCAATTATACTGTTGTATTCAAATCCTTTTCTGAAATATGCAGCAATCAAAGTTTGTTCTACATCAATATGCTCACCACAATGTTGGCAAAAATTTACGTTGACCGTATTGATCTTACCGTTGCATGATAAACAATTTGCATCATCCAACACTGAACCATCATTCTCAAACAAAAAACTACCTGCAAGCGCCATCTTTCTCTCTTGGTGTGTCACACAAGCCAGCCTCATTTTCAATCAACGAAATTTGGAACGAGGCTCCTGATAATTTTGTATTGGAACGAAAAAAATGTATTCTTGACCAAAAATATTTGTATTAGAATAATTATATAATTCATTTGCAAACATATTTGTATTATAATGGAAATATTTTGTTTTAATTAAAAACATTTGTATTCAAACTAAATTGATTTGCATTGAAATAAAATGTTTGTACTGGAATGAATATATTTGTATTTGAATAAATAAATTTGTATTCGAATAAATACATTTGTATTAGAATGAAGATATTTGTGTAGGATAATTTATATTTGTATTGCACATATGGGCCATCGTAAATTATTAATCACTTCCTTGCATTCTGCTGGTAACAATAGGTTTGGGATGCATGCCAGAATGGATCTACCATTGACATTAACGACATTATTTTGAAGATCAGCACTTCTTTCAAGGGCATCAGAGGTTAATAATGATCCACTCCGGCAGTTGTCAGTTACTCGTAAAGAACTGAGGCCATTGTAAGTCATCCTATCCATGGTGCAAATACTACGCTGCTTCTCTGAAATAAAAAATAAACAGCATCTTTATCATGGGAACTATTTGGGATTTAAAATTGGTAAATGTAATTGATCGAGACCCTCTGCCCAATTCAAAGTTTTGTTTTTATCATTTTCTTTTTATACAAATCGTAGGTTGACGTTTAAGTTTATCAATTACTGGGTGGGGGGGGGGGCTATGATCAGAATAGCATCTTTCGAAAAGAAGTAAATCTGATAACAAGACAATGCCATATGATTGGGCAAAGGATAAAGAAATTTTTCATAAACTCTTTCTTAAAACTATTGTGAAATGTGACAACTGTCCGCAAGTTTTTTGTGGCAAATCTTCAGTTCAAACGCAAGTTGGCAGGAACGGCCTATCCCTTGGCATGGCGTCTAATTTGCGCGTACTCTAAAGTTATAACCATTCTTTCGCGGTTACTTGCTCAGACTTCTCACATCTCAGAAAAGTAAGCAGTATTATGAAACTGTGAGTGCGGAAAGATCAAGAGGCCTATGCAATATTCAAGAAAATCTGGCAAGTGGGGGAGGGGTTTTCAAAGGCTATTGAACAATATAGTTACATTTCAAAACAACAGTATATAGAATGATGAAAAGTACATGACAGTGGGAAGTAGCAACCCAATAAAACCATCCAGCTGAAACAATGCCCCGCCATGGTAGCACATTGACCTGCCAAGAAAAACTGTTTCCCACTAAGTTTGGATTTAAACACCCTCCCAGCCTCTTTTCTGCTGTTTTCCCGTCCCGTCACATACTTAGGCAACTTCCATCATGAATGGTGGAACAAAGTTCCATTACCCGTCACGATATTTATAATACCCGCTGAAAATGTATAATTCCATAACTTCCCCAACTGTATTTTCAATGTCTGGCGGGGTCGCTACTAGTAGGGAGACAAAGTCGTATGAAGTAAGTGCGTTACTACCGAAAATGACATAAAAAACCCAGTAACTGAAAATAAATTCAGGATTTATTATTTTACCATTATAAAGAGGTTTATTATCTGAATCTTGCGATTCATAATAGTGTGATAAACAAATGAGGTAAAGGGCCTCGGTCAACCATCATCCTTTGCGTTCCCTATTATCATTGCTACCCATCAAAGCAGCGACTTGCTATGAACCATGACTGGTTGGCAAAATGGTAGCCTCTACACCTTTCATGCGTGCGACGCGAGTTCAAATCCCGTTCGAGTTGCGTTTTCTTTTTGTTGATGTATTCTAAAAGTTGCCGTTGCACTGCTGATGCAGTTTATTGATAAAATCTAACCCTTGTTAAGTGGCAAAAGAAACAAGGGATATCACCTTTTAAAGAAAGTACACTGACATTGCATCTTATAAATGAATAAGAAACTATGATGCCTGTTTGCGTTATAAATATTTCAATTTGCTGGTTTTATTCTCCCAGCCTTTGTGGATTACGTACTGTGCGTCATTCAGCTATGCACCATCTTTGCTGCCTGGCAGAAACTCTAAATCACAGGGAAACAATGAAGAAAATGGGCGCACTGCATTGATGTTGACCAGGCCCCTTTACTGAGAGAATTCAGAATCGACACAGCAACCAACGGGGGTACAGATAGGACTTCCAGAATACCATTGAGAGAAAGCTGCCGTTTTCCATACTCATTTTAAACGTCTGTGAAGATTTTTCAAGAGAAACACCCTAATGGTCGGAGTTACCCTTGAACAAATACATTTCCTGAGTCCATTTCATGGATAGATTTTATATAAAAACATTCTCATGACAAGTATAGGCAGTACAAACCAAAAACAACTAATGTTTACCTAAGATCCTCAATTAGATGCATGTATTATCTGTACATTTTTTCGTCTTTCATTTATGGAGTTACAAACGAGTTTCTTAAAAGTTTCGATTTCGAAAACAATGAAAACGGTCCAAAAACGTTGATCAAATATTCTAGAGACCCTACATGAATGGACAATGAGAGAAAGTGTTCAAGGTGAAGTAATTTCATTTCATTTTCAATCATTTACGGAGGATGACCCTTCAACAAAGGTTGTTTTTCAAGAGGCCCTCCATCTAAAAATAAGATCAATACAATAATTACATAGTAAATACTTCATAAGAAAATTAAAGCTAAAATCCTTACGAAATACCATGTTCAGGATAAAAAGAAAAAAAACATATTAATTTTTGGTCAGGGAGGCCTCTCACACTACCAAGAGATCCTTCAACCCCCAAACCCCCGAGCCCGATCCCCGCCAAATCGAGCAGAGAGACCCAGAACAGACCCGACAGCATCCCCATCTCCTACCACATGCCATGACGCCCACTCAGAATCCCAATCGCCGACTCAGCATAAACCAAGCCCAAAACAAAAGGCAGGGCAGACCCCACATCATCCTAGAGGCCTCAACTACCGAATTGTAATTTGGTGATTAAGGAATGGATCAAAGGTCTTGTTTGATCTCATCATGTTGCTTCCCTAATTTTTGTTTTAAGCCCCCTTGGTGCATGAGCGCAGTGGCTGCATAAAAGCATAAATTCAGTAAAATATCAAAATGAAGTGCATTCCTTTGTATGATTAAGAGTACTTTGACATTCCTAACAATCCTCGGGCATTGGATTATAACTGATCAATTATCAAATACCTCAAACCATCACGAAAATGTTCCCTCTTTGTCCATTCATGTTGAATCTTAGAAATTTGATCGAAGTTTTCGACAGTTCGTTCTTTGACTGTTTCTGAAATCGACAATCTTATGAAACTCTCTTGTAGCTCCACAAATAGAAGACTAAAAATGTAAAAAATACTAGCATGCAACTGAAGATCTCAAACTAATCTTCAAGCCGGTATTGCGATTGAACGTGACCTGTCAAATGCATGGTTTATATCTGCGCACCCGGTACACTATATGGATTATGCAGGCCAAGTTTTTGGTAAAATTCCAATTTGTATGCCAATGTAAAATGCAAAGCGAAAAAATTCTGAACTAAATTCTGTTCTACAGAGATAACAACAATAATAACATCAAATGGAAATGAATGTAAAGCTTTGAAATAATTTTTCGTCAATTCATGAATATCTAAGAAAAGCAAAATGGCATCAAATTGAAAAAAGACTGTTCTATTTGTTTCATTCAACTAAAATTGCAATATCTCTTGATTGAGAAAGACCAATATATTTTCTATCTTCAATCATAGATTAATAGGGCTTTCGCAATATCGTATTGGATAATGATAATGATGATGACGATGACGATGATGATTATGATGATGATGGTGATGACGATGACGATGATGATGATGATTATGATGATGATGGTGATGACGATGATGATGATGATTATGATTATGATGATGATGGTGATGATGGTGATGATGACGATGACGATGATGATGATGATGATGATTATGATGATGATGACGATGATGATGATGATGATCATGATGATGGTGATGATAATGATGATGACGATGACGATGGTGATTATGATGATGATGGTGATGACGATGACGATGATGATGATGATTATGATTATGATGATGATGATGATGATGATGGTGATGACGATGATGATGACGATGACGATGATGATGATGATGATGATTATGATGATGATGATGATGATGGTGATGATGATGATGATGACGACGAAGATGATGAATATGCTTGTAAGAGCGAAAATCATGAATGAATACTGATGGTTTAACTTTGTTCCATTCGGGGATCTTGTATTTCCAGTTATCTCAGGTCAGCAGCAGATATGAATTTGGCTTTTGCTAATATAGAAGTCAGATCAAGGGAGGGGCTTCTAAAACTCTAACACAAGTTTGGTGTCTTGAACCTTCTTTTCGTGTCTGGGTCACTGACGGTTCTGAACAAGTTTGCGATTGTTTTCGTGATATGTCCGTAGTTTAAGCTTGGGTAAAAAGTTGTTATGAGAGCAATGATCTTATAATAGATTTTGTGCAGCACCTTGTAATTTCGGTCTGTGGAATGCTTGGTCTATCAGACCGTTTGGATAATCGTAGCAATCGTCGTCGATTCACGTCTTTTCGAGAGCGATAACCCCGGCAGACCTTATGAAGGCTATGCAAAAGTTTAAGGTATCAAAGAGCTTTGGGATAGATGGCATCTCAAGTTGTTTTCTTGAAATAGGAATGCCAAGTCCTCGCACCAGTGCTGAGTATCATATTTAATAAATCGATTTCGGAGGCCCTATTTCCAAACAACTGGAAAGTTGCCAGAGTATCTCCTATCTATAAAGAGGGGCCTACTGAAAACAGGCCTACTGAAAAGTAGTGATGACTGGTAGCATGATTTTGACAAAGGATTCCTTTCATCTTTAGTATTTATTGACTTGAGAAAAGCCTTCGATACTGCAGATCATGCAATTCTCATTCAAAAGCTTTGTCATTATGGAGTGCGGGGAAAGGAGCTGGATTGGTTTAAATCGTACTTACAGGATCGTAAGCAATGCTGTAAAGTAAATGGATATACATCAAAATTAGCAAACATGAACTGCGGCGTACCGCAAGGATCGTGCCTCGGTCCACTTCTATTTTTGATATACATAAATGATTTGCCCTGTGCGTTGCAAAGCACAAAAGTGACTATGTATGCTGACAATACAAGCATTTCGTACTCATCAAAATCCGTAGCCGAGATAAATGAAGCTATCAATTCAGACCTTAGGAGGCTTCAGATTTGGTTGGGAGGCAATAAACTCTCCCTTAATGTAGCCAAAACACAAAGCATGATCCTTGGTTCCTCGAGTAATTTGAAAAAAACATCATATGGACAATGGAGATCCTAAGATTAATCTCCATATAAAAGAGGACAATCTAGACATGATTGGATCTAATAAGTATCTTGGCGTTCAGATTGAATCAGAACTTAAGTGGAGAGAACATAGAGGGGTATCGCCCTGGTTGAGGGTAAACGCGTTTTGACCGATGTTAACTCCCTTGCGTTTGTTGCTGAATAACAGGCGTTAGGGCCTATTTAAAACCAAAAAGTGTGCAAAAATATTTTGATGACTCCATTTGCTGAACATTTTCTTGTTTGTGTTTCTTAAAACTTCGTCCACAAACAGAGGGAGAAGTGCACAAAGAAGCTCACCTAAGATGTAACTGTAAGCATCCGCCATTTGTCCTTTCACATTTTGTTGCACAGTTTTCTTTTTGCTTGGTTTCTTGACGTTGTTAAAACTTTCACAGCAAACAAATGGCCTCTTGCCAAGCTCCACTTGTCCAGAATAAGTATTTCACGTAAATTCAGAGATATGGCATTCGCTTCCGCCACGACGGACTTCTTTTTGCATGCCGTCTGATTGGCCTAAAATCGCCCTGGTTGAGGGTACTGTGGTATCTTCTGGTTCTTGAACGAAATCTGCATTGTCAACGCATGACAGGCAACTACTATTTGCTGTAAAAGGACATATTATGGGGCAAAAACAGGTTTGTTCTATCAGTGGACTGTAAAAACTATCTTTTTAAATCATGAATTGATTTTTAAGCATCGTTCAGTTCACCGAAGGAGGAAAACTGATGTCAGCGTGCTTGAAAAGTCTTTCAACGAAAGCGGCAACAAAGGTCAGTTCTTAGCAGAGTCCAGAAAAGTACTAAACCTTCCTCCGGTCAAAGGTTTTTCTTAGCTAAACCTTCCTCCAATTTTTTGAATACCAGGGCGTGGCTAAGTCATGGCTAAGGCGTGCCAGTCTTTGTCATAGGAATTCAAAGGTGAAAAACCTTTAAAAACGATGCAAAATCATGACAATTTCTTGAATTATTGCTGCTACATTAGACTTACTACCTGAGCTCCATACTGTCCTCCATTACGTTCTTGTAAAAATACAGCTGAATGAAGGGCTCAGGTAGTAAGTCCACATTCATTTTGGGGAGCAACACCAACAACAGTGGACATTGATGGCCTAGAGTGGTTTCGGGTATTATGGGACATCGGGTGTTGTGGAAAATTTTTCAGAAAATGAAGCCTAGCGGCCTGGAAGTGAGATAAAAGCTCACCAATTGCACAAGCTGCAACTCTTCAAACATCCGTCGCCATATTTTTGTTAAAGTTAGGCTGCTCCACTTTTTGGTGTACTGTCTGTATCGCTGATAACGAAGGACATCCGATGAACGTGATTTCTGGTCGCCATTTTCTTGCGACGTTTCAAATAGAGGCCCGTATACAAACAAAAGAAAAACCTTGTTCCATAATACCCGACAGTGTTCCACAATGCCCGACTCGACCGGGGCTCAAGTTTTTGGCTCGCTTATCGACAACAAACGTTTGAGAAATAGAATGTATTGATGAAACGTTAGAGCATTCTTAGGCCTAATTGCTAATACCAAGTGTGGCCAAATTTGTCTTGAATTGAGGTGACGATTTAAGTTTTTCCCTTAAGTGTTCCATGATACCCGAAACTACTCTAGGCAAATACAGAAGTTTGCATCAGATTGAAATGGAAGTGAATTCTTATGAATTGCGTAAACATTTAGTGATATGGTTGCTTGTTGGAGGAGCCAGCTTTGGTGAAAAAACATTGTTGTTCCCCATGATACGAAGTCGGAGCCAAAAACTCAACTGAGGAGGGTGAATAGTGAATAGTGGTATGATCGATGGATGTCCAGCATCTTTTTGAACCATAAGATTTATTATTGAAAGTCCAACATTTTGAAGGCGAAAGAGAAACCAAGTACAGAATTTTAAATTGGTTTTACACCATGAAAGACATTGCTTGAAGTCTTGATTGAGGATTGATAGTTTGCAAAAAATTTAAAAAAAACATTATGAAGACACAAACAAAGGGCCAGGAAGGAATAACTGAAAGTAAGATTGAAAGATGTTTCAACTCTGACTTGGCCCTCAATCCAACTGGAACATTCCGTGATGTATGTACAGCAACTGTGTTTAGCACCATGTTTTGTGAGCTGACATCACCCTGTTTCCAGGAGTTTATGATGAAGCTTTCCTAACCTTTTGCCTTTGGAGACTTTTCAGAGTACATATCATTGAAAGAGAAATGAAACTGCATTACACTTGCAGCAAGTTGTAATGGGCATTATGTCAAGAGTTTTGAAGGGCATATTAAAAATGAGTGGATATACCAGTATTGTGAGACAAATCACTTGACATGTCTTGCCAATGCACTCTGACTTAATTGCATATGACAGTTTCTTCCAATAATTTGTCCCAATTTTTATTGTTGAAATGTTTATCCAAACCTTCCTCCAAATCTCTATTTTGACAAACCTTCCTCCAAATTTCCATTGTTTTACAAACTTTCCTCCGGTCAATGACCGTGCGACCGTAATGTTTTCTGGACTCTGGTTCTTAGGATAACGAAACTCAGTAAATGCAATCAAAAAACATTTGATAACAACAAAAACTCTTTAATCGATGATATGCTGCTAATTTTCGCATCGAGTTATCTTGAATTTACCTGAAACCATGTAAAAGTTTGGATACCCTCAATTAGGGCGACGTTGGAAATTTAGGCCCTCTCGACCACTCTGTTCTTGAGTAGCACGCTCTTAAAGACAGCATCACCAATGACAAATATATTTTATATGATCAACAGTGAAGAGTTTACGAAGGTGTTCATGGTAAGTTTCGTTCTGAAAATTTTTTCATCTAGCAGGAATATTCGACCAATGTAAAATACCCTCAATCAGGGCGATACCCCTCTATAACTTTTGCTATAGGTAAGATATCCAGAGCAATGGGCATGCTTGAATATGCTAAAAAATATCTCCCACTAGATATAGTAAAAAGCATGTATACACGTATAGTTGAACCGGATTTCAAAAACTGCTGCTCGGTATGGGGCTGTTGTGGAGAAACCCTGCTTGATAAGCTGCAAAAGCTCCAAAACTGTCCCGCAAGAATCGTTACCAACAGCTCTTACGATGCATCATCTCTTCCTTTGATTGGAAGCCTAGGTTGGTTAACCATAAAAGAAATGATCGAATTTGAAACTGCAACTACAGTTTACAAGTCTCTCCATGGATTAGCTCCTCAATATATGCAGCTAATGTTTGCAAAATTGTTGGAAAACACCTCACGGTCTCTCCGTAATACCAACACAGATCTCAGAATACCTCGCTTTGCAACCTCTAACGGGCAACGTAGTTTCTCAAATCGAGGTGAGAACGTGTGTAATAAACTAAGCACTGAAATAAAAAATGCCCCTTCACTGGCTACTTTCAAAAATTTGCTGAGACATTTTTTGAAAAATCAAAGGGTGAGAAAGTTCCTGTACAACATCAAGCTTTCTCTTTTCTAACCAGAATATATTGTGTATTAATTTTTCGTTTATTTTGTTTTGAATTGCATGTAAATTAGCTGAGGTTTTTTAGACAGGGCACATTGTAAATCAATTTTTTTCTTAATTACTGAATGTATTACCCTGTATAAATAAATAAAAATCAAAGTACATCAAATCAGTCGTCGTATAGAGTCTTGTCAGATTCTGACATTGGCTGTCACAGCATGATACAAAAGTCATGCGGTATTGCAGAATTAAGGCTGCTGTAGCCAATCAAACACTAATGCCTTGCAAAAACTCCAAAACAGACCTGCAACTGTAGTAACAAGTAGCCCATCAGATGCTTCAGCTGCTGCACTAATTCAGAATCTTGGCGGGCCAACTACCAGTAACCCAATAAAAAAAGAGACCGCCACGTTACATTAACTTCCATGCATGAGATAACTATTTACAAAATATTCAGATGATAGATAGCGGTCTTTGCGCTCAACAGAAACTGATCTTAGGTTACCGCTACTAAAAACTGTCAATGAACAACAGGTCTTTCTCTTATCGTGATGCAAAACTTTGGAACAGATTAGAAGGAGAAGCAATATGGCTATCTTTAGAACACGGAATACGGAATGACGGAATGGAATGACGGAATGACGGAATGGAATGATGGAATGACGGAATAGTTGTTAAATGTTTTGAAATTGTATCTTAAACGTCAATAGGATGGTAATTTTGATTTTCAAGTAACACTTTGCGAGTCAGAAAATCAAGAAATCGAGAAAAGAATTCGTTTTCGACCGTCATTCCGTGTTTTCTCAAATCATTCCGTGTTTTCTCAAATCATTCCGTGTTTTCTCAAATCATTCCGTGTTTACTCAAATCATTCCATGTTTGCCTTGGGAATCCCCTTTTCTTGAAGCGCGTCTTCACAGCTGCCTTATCACCTCCATTGAACCCTGAGGACCATCAAAATAAATCTTTTTGTAAATGCTGATAAGATGTGGAACCAAGGGAAACATAATTGGTTGATAAAATATACACAGTTGTTTAGTGTACACAGGAATGATTACTTCTTTGACTTCAGGGATTTATAAAATAACCAGCCCCTGTAGAATGTGTCAAATCATGGTGGAATGCACACACCATATCACATGCTGTGCTGTTGCCAGATCACCTCGTGTGCCACTTCAGGCAAAGGAACATGGCCGCATCTAGCAAATTTAATTTTTAAAGTGCCACGAAAAACGGTTCCTGAAAATCAGGGCCATGAAGAGGGTTTGCCGAAACCCTCTTTCAAAAGAATTTTCTGTGGCTTTGCGGTTTTAAAAACCTTTCTTGTGCGAAGGCGCACTAAGACACAGAAATACAAGGGAGCTCTATTCGAACAACTTGAGAGCGGTTGGGCCTAAACACACTCAGTTGAAGACGAAACAGAACAGAAAACAAGATAACAAAACAAGACACTGGGATCAAAACAAGGTAAATAAATAATCAATAAAAACATCCGTGTCCTAACACCCTTGGTTTTTCATAAGATAGTTTTCACTCTTCCTGAAATGCGTGCCAGATCTTTGAAAACAATGTTTTTTAAGGATTCCGGGGATTTTCATTGAAATAAGAGTTTTCAAACCTTGCAAAGAGACGGTAGGTTCAATTTTTCGAAAGGTAAGAAACAGCCCTCCCTTAATTTTGAAAAGCCAGGAAACTTTCGTCATTTGCAGTGTTAAATTTTCCGTATTTTTCCAATCCTTCAATGGGTGGTTAGACATCGCAGTTGTTGTTCATTGCCGCAGTTTTGTTCTTTTGCACAACAAAAAGTTATTTACTACTAAAGAAGAGGCACAATAAAGTCCCGCCTTTAAGAAACCCATTTCCTGACTTCAGCCTATTGTTCACCCTTAATTACTCTTTTGTTTCCCGATTGTTCTTGCAAAAGTCAAAGGTATGATTTTGTTGCAAAATAGTTTCTTAGAGGCGGGGAAATTTACTGGTGTGTATGGACCTCCTCCGTAAAAAATATAGACTTTCCTCCCCTTTCCTAGTGCTAGTTTCTTATGAACAAATTTCCTATGAAAAAGCGCATGGCTGAATGCAAATTACTCATCACGAGTTGATAACAAACATGTGATTCGTTTCAATTCAAACCTTTCGTGAAAATCCTTCAGGGCCACTGTTCAATTGAAGTGAGAAGACAGCAATCCTTCAGGGGCACTAAACTGTTCAACTGAAGTGAGAAGACAGCAAAATGGAGATTCCCAAGGCAAACACGGAATGATTTGAGCAAACACGGTATGATTTGAGAAAACACGGAATGATTTGAGAAAAGACGGAATGACGGTCAAAAACGAATTCTTTACTCGATTTCTTGATTTTCTGACTCGCAAAGTGTTACTTGAAATCAAAATTAACATCCTATTGACGTTTAAGATACAATTTCAAAACATTTAACAACTATTCCGTCATTCCGTCATTCCATTCCGTCATTCCGCATTCCGCATTTTAAAGATAGCCGAAGCAAAATTGGCACCTTCCTTGAAAATTTTCACGGAATGACTATAGAAGGTGGTGTAACTTTAATGTCTATTTCATTTCTATCACATTTTATTGTAAATTGGGTACAATAACATATTATATTGTAATTAGCTATGTTAATCTCTTTTGTTCTTAGTTTAGTCCCTTTTCCTTCCTTTAATTCAAAGGAAGTCTGTCACGTAACCGATTAGCCGCTACAATCGATTGTGATCCAGCTCTTTAGAAATCATGGAATTAATACCAAAAAATGAAAATTCGAGTATGAGCTATTTGATAATTTTATCATATAGAAGAGACATGGCACTATTGGACAAAACAAAAATTTTTCAAATCGTAGTTGCGAGTCCAGAGTTAAGATTTTTTAAAGTTGGCCTACGATGCCAAGTTTTGTTTACATTACCATTTCCGGCCTAATGTTTGTGGCATCGATGAAAACATACAAATTGAAATTACTATATATCCTCAACGAGAAGGCCGATTTTCAAAAACTTTTTATATTTTACAGATACATATCTACTCTTTTCGAAAATGCAAGTTAAATTATTAAAACCTTACGCTGAAATAGACTTTTTTGAAAAATTGAGTCTGGCATTTTTAGGCTCAAAAACAGTGGAAAACATCAGAATTTTGTCTTTTATAGTGTAAACAAAGAATCTAACTATATCTAACTCTTAGCAAAAAATATTAGAATTAAATTTGATGTGTTGGGAACATCTTTGCCAAAGGATTCGTACAGATTCATGCAGAAAAAATTTCCACGGCACTTTGAAGATTCTTGGCCCTATTCGGGTTTAATGTTCATTAATTTACGTAAGTGATAATGTTGGGAATGGCGATGCAATTTTTATGAGAAAGTCTTTGGTCCGGTCCCAAAAACTTGAAAATTACTTGCCATATGCATGATAAAAGCAGGAAATCTACTTCTTTGCATCAACTTATCATCTAATCTCTTTGGGAGTAGGGCTGACTTTTGATGGTTGTTCCAAATTACCGAAATTAGGGAATAAATTAAAAAAAAAATGAAACTTGTAAAATTCAAAATTATACTACATGGTATTAACAAGCATACTTTGAAATTCATAATAAAACAAATTTCAGCAAAATCGGACTTCTAGATGCAGAGATATGACATTTTGAAGTTGGAAGAAATTGATCAAATCGGTCAATGCAATTTCCGGTCGAAATTCACATTGTTGGCAGAATTTTCATAGCTTTAAGGCAGAATTTCATCCACTTTCCGAGCTCCAATTGCGGCCAGTTTTGTTTCGTTTTGTAGGTTGTTGTCTTTATTTAACTACTAACTATTCATTCATACAATTTGTTGAAGGATAGTTTGTATTTTTCATGTTTATTAGACTATGCTGTTTTCGCTACTACATCTCCAAAAAGCTGAAGAATTCTGACTTTGAGGCTAAAAACAAAAAGCGGGCGGAAAAGGGCGGAAATGTCACCTATCCCGTATGGAAGTGTTATTTCAAATGGACATTAGTGCCAAAGGATTCGTGCAAATTTGTACAGATAGGAGAGCAATGCGATTTTGAAAGATATCACTCTGGCTACTTGATTTTAGTGAAAAGTCAGTGCTTTTTCATAGTTTTGCATTTTCTTTGCAATAATCCCATTCTAAGTGTTTTTACACCATCCTTGCTACTTCAAACTAATCTAATTTATTTTTCTCCATTATTCTTATGAGCTTTAACCTACAACAAAACTATTTTTTGAGTCCGATTTCCTCGCTAAATCGTCAAGCATGATCGTACATAGATTGTACAATAGCCTCTGCCTTTGTCAAAGGACGCTCCTCAATTCTCTTTTGGTGATTTGCCTTAGAAGTATGGAGATGACTGGTGAAGATGTAACAAGCATGGTCAAAAAATGTTGCGAGTGTTGTTTTGGATAGAAGTTTGCCTTACCCTACACCCTGCACCACTTCTGAAACTTTGGGAGTCCGCTCTCGGACCAGACGGCCATTGGCTTTCCTTCTAGAAAATAGAAAACACCCCGGAATATGTGCCAACATTTGGTGCACTGAGGGACTCATCTGTAGCCAAGGGAAGTCATTTCCTCATCAGTCATCTCGGAAGCCATAAGCATCCTTGTAGAGTGAAAATGCCAATAGAAAATTGAGGAGCATCCGTTGATAGAGGAAGAGGCAATCATACAATCTATGTACAATAATGCTTGACAATTTAGCAAGGAATTCGGACTCAAAATATAGTTTTGTTGCAGGTTAAAGCTCATAAGAATAATGGAGAAAGATGAATAAGATTAGTTCAAAGTAGGAAGAATTGTGTAAAAACATTTAGGATGGAATCATTACGAAGGCAATTCAAATTATGAAAAAGGAGCGATTTTCACTAAAATCAAGTAGCCAGAGTGACATCTTTCAAGGTTGCATTGCTCTCTTATCTGTACGAATTTGTACGAATCCTTTTGCTCAAATGTCCATTTGAAATACCACTTCCATACGCGATAGATGCCATTTCCGCCCTTTTCCGCCCTTTTTTTGTTTTTAGCTTCAAAGTCAGAATTCTTCAGCTTTTTGGAGATGTAGTACTGGAAAGAACATAGTTTAATACACATGAAAAATACGAAATATCCTTCATCAAATTGTACGAATGAATAGTTAGTAGTTGAATAAAGACAACAACCTACAAAACAAAACAAAAATGGCCGCAATCGGAGTTCGGGAAGTGGATAAAATTCTGCCTTAAATCTATGAAAATTCTGCCAACAATGTGAATTTCGACCGGAAATTGCACTGACCTTTGACCTAATCAATTTCTTCCAACTTCAAAATGTCATATCTCTGCATCTAGAAGTCCGATTTTGCTGAAATTTGTTTTATTATGAATGTCAAAGTATGCTTGTTAATACCAGGTAGTAGAATTTTGAATTTTACAAGTTTCATTTTTCTCTATTTATTCCGTTGCCAGGATCACTGTGCCCACGACGCCCCTGCCAACAACTATAATCGTTTTTAGACACACTAACGCTGGCAATTTCTAAAACAAATAACTTCGACAGCCAAGAAATTTACATTCTCGGAGACCTAAACATCAATTTGAACAACAAGAATGACCTATCAAACTGAATTAAAAGGTATAAAGAGTTCTCCCTCCATGGACTGAAGCAGATAATTAAGACACCTACTCATACCACCGACAGATCGACTTACAAACTCATTTTCTAAAATTTCTCAGCAAGGGGTTCTCGATTTGTGTTTGTCCGATCATCAACTGATTTATTGCATAAGGAAGACTACCCGCACCAAAATACGTGAACCTACTTATATCAAGATCCGCACATTAAAGAATTACACAACGCAGCTCTTTCTTGATAAGCTAGGTCAGGTCAAATTTCCAAAATACATGGATTTTGATAGCATTAATGTTGCCTACTCCCACTTTGTTGAACTGGTCACAAATATCATTGATGAGATTGCCCCATGAGGGAGGTTCTTGTCAGAAAGGAGACACAGGAGTGGATGGACCAGGAAGTCCTTGAGGGGATGAGAATTCGTGACAGATTGCTGACAAAATTTAGGCCATCTAAAATTCACGTTGATTATGTAAATTTCAAGAAAGCCCGTAATCATTTCCAAAACTTGATCAAAAAGAAGAAAATATCCTTTGTTGTTAGAAAGCTAAATGAGAACATAGGGAAACCTAAAGATTTATGTAAGTGTTTAAAATCTCTCGGAATTGTCGTCAGGAAAGAATTCGCCCTCTAAAATTTGTTTAAACGATAAAGGCAAACCATCTTTCGATGATAAAACAAACGCTGAAATTTTTAAGGACTTTTTCGTATGGAGCCTCAAATTTAGTAAAGAAACTTAACCCATCCCCACATAGGCTAGACAATGTGCTAAAGTATCATCAGTACTTGAACCTTACTGAACCATTTTCACTGCTTCCTACATCCACTGACATTGTCCTCAAGCTCTTACAGGAGATTTACCCCTCAAAAGCGACAGGTGTGGATAATATTGCAGGGAAATTCCTCAAAGACGGTGCAACCGCCCTAGCTGAGCCGATAACCGAATCATGTAATCCAAATTTCCTACAATCCAAATTCCCTGATGGTTGGAAACAAGAAAAACTAAAACCACTTTTTAAAAAAGGATCGAAAGATTATCCCAATTACTATCGACCAATTCTTTGCTTCCACAACTCTCAAAAATTATTGAAAAAATCATCGATGGTTAAGTACAACAGTACCTAGATAAAAAGAAAATATTGTATAGGTACCAATCCAGTTTTCACGCTCATCATTCAACAGGCACCTGCTCATCTTACTTGAATGATAAGATCCTTCAAGGATTTGAAGCTGGGATGTTTACAGGCATGATCTGAATTGACCTTCAAAGGCATTTTCTCTTCTCTTTCAAAGATCGCATCCCTACGAACATTTGTTCTTCTGTTGTTTACAAGTTTACGTGTAGTAGCTGCCAGGCTACTTATTATGGCAAAACATCACGCCACTTTGTTGTTCGTTGTAGGGAACATTTAGGAATAAACAAGAAAGGAATAAGTATAAATGGTGCTTCTTCATCCATTAGGGACCATATTAATGAAACTGGTCATGCCGCGTCTTTTGATGATTTTTGTATTTTGGACAAAGCCAACAACAATTTTGATTTGCTGATACACGAGAGTCTTCTAATCTTGAGGGTCTTCTAATACACGAGAGTCTTCTAATCTTGAGGGACCGCCCGACACTCAATCGGGATGTTCTTTTAACCGGACCCTGCGACCCTACGACCCCGGACCTTACGACCCCAGACCATACGACCATACGACCCTGGACCCAAGCTTAATGTATTTACCTGGCAAAACTTTGTTATGATTTATTCATACTTTATAATTATGAATTATTTTGCTGTGATTTAGATGTTTAGCAACTGAAGCAGATTTCAGAATAAGACTGACAGGCAGATAATATCTGAAGGAAGGCAATTTAAAACACGTACAATGCCTGCCAAAAGTCTTGGAACACCTCTGCAAGTTTTGCCTTGTTTTGCGATTTCCCCTCTCCCCCTTAGAACAATGTTGTTTTGTGGTCAAAAAATCGGGATGACAGGACGATCCGTGACCCTGCCAGAATGCTGGGACAGTAACCTTCGAAATCAACATTGTTTCGGGGGCGAGGGGGTATTTGAACCTGATGGCTATGGCTGGCTATGGTTAGAAATGCGGATTATGAAGAAATGGCCTAAGTGTTCCACGGACTTTTGGCAGGCATTGTAGTTTCAATGTAAGTCTAACTGTTCATCACGAACTGAGGATCTGAATGAGAATGAAAAAAAATGTTTTTATTCAAAATTAAAATTTCTTACTTCTTTACTATCTTCCCAAGCAATTTGAACGGGCTAGGAAGAATGGTACAAGGCGCAACTCCAACGCTTTATCATGCTGTGCACTCCCCTCCTGTCATTTGTTATTTTCATGGCCTTAAACTTATACGAGAATAAATTTGATTTTATGATTTGAATCAAGCAAAGAAGCATGTACTTGTGGATTTTTGACATAGATGATATTCATCGATTTCATTTTCATTCTTCGAAGGGCCAGTTCTGTTTACAGGGACTGGGTTTCTAATGTCTGGTGCTGCTGTTTGCTCAGTACAAATACATCGAACTGTGCCTTGCCAGGTTAACGTTGACACGTACTGATGTCTTTCACCAATCAACATAATTGCTGATAAAGACGTGTCAGCTAAAAATATAAACCTGGGTCCAGGGTCGTATGGTCGTATGGTCCGGGGTCGTAAGGTCCGGGGTCGTAGGGTCGTAGGGTCCGGTTAAAAGAACATCCCCACTCAATCAACAGAACTCTTCTTTACCGTTGTATCTTTTTAAATCTCCCTGGACTTTCCTTTTAGTTCAACTTCAATAGACTTTCCTTATTTAGATATCGTATGACTGATGATTTATCATGCATTTTCTGTAGAATAATTATCACTATAAAACCGCACACGTGTAACTCTGATTTAGCTGAAGAGGAGACAAGTTCGTCTCGAAACCTCCTGAACATGTCTTAATTAATTAATTTTTTGCTAATGGATTAGTCTTAACCAACTAGAAATGTCGCCTTAACAACATACAGCTCAAATCCTTATTTGTTTCTGAAAGCACGCGGAAATCATCCAATTTCATGGTAGTCAACCAATTAAATAGCCCCTTTCTAACTACGTGATACCAAATTGGCCGTTCGAAGTGAATTCTTGAGTACCCTCACGAAAGTTGAAATGGCTACTAAGTTACAATAATTACATGGAATTTTCTTTGATAAATCAGTAGAAGGGATACTCCTCTACAGTTTGTAGCTTGCTTGGAAAAATATCTCATTTGGAGCCGAAGTTACAGTGATTTTCCGGTCGAAGAATATTGACATTCGTTCAAATATCGATAAAAGTCGCTGGAAATGAGATATAAGGATAAAAGTCTCAGCGATTATGGATATTGCCCTAAGCAATTACCCAACACTGTCCCTTCAATTGCATCTCAAGATCGCAGGTGATTTTCAGCGATTTCTGTCAGAAATGTGATCTGGGCCTAAACTTCTTACCGATTAAAACCCATTCGTTGACCCCAAAAGGGCTTAGTTTGTATTCTTGAGCTAAATGATTCACTTACCAACGACTCAATGATCTATTTGACTTAATTCTCCATTTAGATGTCTCCAAATTTCGTTTAAAACATCCAGTCTTGAGCAACTTCTTGCAAATTTGTCTCGTTCCATATTTTGTCTGCAAGCGCCATGCCAGTAATCTCCTCAAAAACGTCTCATCGATAGGCTTTGTTCTACAGATAATGCGATTCGATACAGTTCACACTCGTAAATAGACATGGCATGCCTGATTTTGCTCAATTCATTCAAATGGAAACAACAAAGATAAAACATTTTTTGGCTGTTTGGATCACCAATGAATAGATCTTACACAAAACAACAACACTAAATGTTTATGGTGTTGAAAGTTTGCCGCTGTTTTGCTTTTGTTTAATTGTATTGAATCATGAATAGATTTGACATATTTCTTGCACAAACTTTTGTTGCTTTGTTGTTTTGTGTAAGATCAATTCATTGGTGAGCCAAACTGCCAAAAAATGTTTTATCCTTTTTGTTTCCATTTGAATGAATTGAGCAAAATCACGCACGCCATATCTATTTACGAGTGTATGAACTGTATCGAATCGCATTATCTGTAGCACCATAGCACAAAGCCTATCAACGCGATGTTTTTGAGGAGATTACTGGCGCTTGCAGACAAAATATGGAACGATACAAATTTGCAAGAAGGTGCTCAAGACTGGATGTTTTAAACGAAATTTTGAAACATCTGAATGGAAGATGAAGTCAAATAGATCATTGAGTCGTTGGTAAGTGAATCACTTAGCTCAAGAATACAAACTAAGCCCTTTTGGGGTCAACGAATGGGTTTTAATCGGTAAGAAGTTTAGGCCCAGATCACATTTCTGGCAGAAATCCCTGAAAATCACCTGCGATCTTGAGATGTAGTTGAAGGGACAGTGCTTGGGTTACTGCTTAGAGCAATATCCATAATCGCTGAGACTTTTATCCTTATATCTCATTTGCAGCGATATTTATCGATATTTGAACGAATTTCGATATTCTTCGACTGGAAAATCACTGTAACTTCGGCTCCAAATGAGATATTTTTCCAAGCACGCTACAAACTGTAGAGGAGCATCCCTTCTACTGATTTATCAAAGAAAATTCCATGTAATTATTGTAACTTAGTAGCCATTTCAACTTTCGTGAGGGTACTCAAGAATTCACTTCGAACGGCCAATTTGGTATCACGTGGTTAGAAAGGGGCTATTTGATTGGTTGACTACCGTGAAATTGGATGATTTCCGCATGCTTTCAGCAACCAGTAAGGATTTGAGCTGTATGTTCGTCTTAACCAACTGGAAATGTCGATTTAACTACGTTTGTCTGTTCTGAAATGACTCTCAAAATGATGTTCGACGTGGTCCTAATGTTGCATTTGATACAATTGACCACAAATTTTCTTGGATAAAATGGCTTGCCGCGCACAGTGGGCCAAAATGGTGATTTTGCAGATATTCGTGGATATCTCAAGGGAACTAAATGTTACAAGGGGCAGTTGGCAGCTCGTTTTGACATATGAGAGGGATAAATCAAATGGTTCACAAAACAGCTTTAAAACTTTTATATTCAGGGGGGTTAATACTATAATCAGGGCCTAATACTCTACCTTTACACTCTGAGCCCAGAGCCCCCGTTATACATCTCGGTCTCAAGAAAATCAGCAATAGTGATTGATGGATCTTTTCAATGTATTCGGTTGGAACAATGGATAGAGTTTAATGTTTCACCATATTTGGGGGATTGGGACCCATATTATGTTGACTGGGACACATTTTCCAATTTTGGGAGTTTAACCAAAAATCTCCTTTCTGGTACATTCCAGTATAAAAAAAGCTATGTAGAAGTTTCCTATGCACATGATACTCATTAATTAAAATTTCTCTAGTGTTCTCAAAAAAAATGGCATGGTCTCAATATCTTTCCTTGGAACACCCCAAATTTCCTTAAAAATACCTTTCCCCCCTGTTTATTTGATTTTGCCAAGGGGAAACAAAATGAAACCTTCAAAAATTAAATTTTCATAAGCTGCTCTTTCAGAAAATGTATTGGTGTCATGTTTCTACTCGTACTTTTTAAAATATTCTTGATTAAAGTCAATTTTTGCCCTCTGAAGAAGATAACAGATCTGACAAGTTGTCTGAAGAAAATTATTGCAGCTGCACAAGTAGACCAGACAAAGAATTTTCGTCTTGCTTTTCAATAAGCAGTGACTATCTACGACTTGGTTATGGCTATCAAACATTCTGCAACTCATTTTTGTAGCCGAAAATCATTTATCTGCATTCTCTGCCAATAGAAAGCTGGGTGTAACATTTTGAAAGATTTTGTTCAATCTTCTCAGATTCAAATATCTATAACTCTGTGATGAAACAAGATAAATGAAAACTTTAAAAGGCGCGCTTTAGCCCAGTTGTTCGGCTTTCTAAAACTGCATAACAATATGCATTTCTGAGAATTTCAAAATTTCCGAATGTCTGCCTCTAGCCCACTGTGCCGTGGCTTTAGTAATTTTGAATCTTACCTTCAGGACTGGTCATTTTGCTGTCAACATAGGAAAAGAATACTCAGATCATGGAAATCTTTCATGCGGGGTTCCTCAGGGGTCAATTCTTAGTCCACTCACATTTCTTCGTTATGTGAATGACATGGCATCGGCAGTTGATTGTGATCTGCTTTTGTACGCAGATGATTCTTGCTTAATATTTCGAGACCGAAGCATCGAGCAAATAGAAATCAAATTGAATAAAAATTTCAACATGCTCTGCGAATGGCTCTTATAAAACAAGGTGAGTATTCATTTTGGAGAAGATAAAACTAAATCCATTCTCTTTAGGCGCAAATATTGCAAGAACCTTAAAAAAACTAGATATCAGGAGAGGTGACATAACGATCAAACAACATTCAAAGGTCAAATATCTGAAATGTATTCTGGATGAAAATCTCTCTGGGGAGTCAATGGCAACTAGGAAGCTTGGATAGATCAATGGCAAGCTACAATTTTTGTACAGAAAAAAAACTTTCTAGATAGCTCCCTTCGAAGGTTGCTTTTGAATGCCCTTATTCAGCCCCATTTTGATTACGCATGCACCTCGTGGTACCCAATGTTGAATAAGAGGCTATCCAAAAAAATTCAAACTGCTCAAAACAAATGCATTCGTTTTTACCTGAATTTTAAAAACACAGCCCATATTGGCCGCACAGAATTCAAGGCTATAAATTGGCTCCCCACAAAGAATAGGATAGGTCAATGTGTCTCTGTTAATGTGATGAAGTTTTTTAATGGAACTGCGCCAGTTTACAGTACTGAAATATTCCACTAAGCCAACCAAGGCCGAATAACGCGAAGATCCAAGTTTAAATTATAATTTCCATTTCGCAAAAGTACTTCTAAACAAAAATATTTATCTTACCTAGGGCTGAAAATATGGAACAGTCTTCCATCTGACTTAAAATCAGCTAGCAATCCAAATACATTCAAACATAAGATCAAAGAAAACTCTTTTCAAAATATACAGGAAGCTGGCATATACGTCTTCTACTAAGATCCTTCCTTATCTCTTCCAAGCAAGTTTTTTGTCGTTTAAACCGTGTTTTATACTGATGAAAATTATAGTTCTGTCCTATTTTCTATTTTTCATCTTTTCTGTTATACCAGCACCTCTAAGGGGGCCAATATGGAAATAAGGTCAGCTTGACCCTTTAATGCTATCCCTATTACTGTAATCATGGGTGCTTTCCTTTTGCGTTTTTGACCTTAGAGTTACATTGCATTGCATTGCATCTTGTTTATATAGATTATAATAACTTGTAAATATTTTTAAGTGGAAAATTGATACATACTTGATACCAAGAATCTGACTCCCATTACGTCTTTCATGACTTCATCACATAGTCTTCCTCACTTTACCGTCACAGTTTGTTAGTAGAAATGCGCAACAACTAATTGTTGATGACGTCATCAAATGTGATAGGCTGTAAGGCTCTAAAAAATGATTCGCACTCAAAGTAATGTTTAAACTGTTGCTATTACTGCACATTGTTAAAATGTTTTTAATTACCTGGGAAATTTTTTTTTTTGTCATGACAGTCTCAGAGGTCGGTCACGTCTTCTTTTGCTGATCGTTGAAGGCAAACTGATGCTGTCACAGCAACGTAATTGTTAGTTTTGGGCCAAAGTCAAACACCCGACTATATGTGGATAAGTATGCACGTCTATTTGTACTTTTAGAGGCTAAGACATGTCCTCACAAACGCGTTCAAAAAAGTCCTCGAAAAGCGATACAGTAGGCCAAGAAGCCATGAGTGCAGACGCAACGATGTCATGCTTCGAAAGGTTGTTGGATAAAAAACTCTCTGAATTGAAAGCGGACCTCGCTACGAAAGATTGCATTAAAGAGTTGAAAGACATTATCACAGTCCAAAAAAACCGAATTGATGAATTGGAAAGCAAGATCGTTATTATGGAGAAGTTAATTGAAAATTTGCGGGAGGACAATGATGATACGCAGCAGTATCAGAGGCGTTTGTGCCTCAGAATTGGTGGTGTAGAGCTCACGAAGGGTAGCAATGACGGGTCTGGAGAAGAATGTTTAAAGATTGTGAAGAAAATTTTCAAAGAATTAAACGTGAGTGTCCCCGACACAGTGATTGATAGAGCACACAGGATCGGAAAGACGAAAGAGTACAGGGGGAAGCGTTACAGGCAAATCATCGTCAGATTTACGACATGGCGACACCGCACAGCGGTGTATCGTGCCAGGAAGAAGTCAAAGAAGTATAAGTTTTGGTTGGATCTGACCAAGAGAAGATTGAAGAACCTCGATGAAGCAAATAGTATTTTAGAGGCCAAAGAGAAATCAGATGATTGCTTCGCTTTTGCTGACGTGAATTGTAGATTGTGCGTCAAACTGGATGGTGAGTTTCATTACTTTGGAAACTTGGATGAGCTCAGAAGCCTTGTTAATGACACTGAAGGTGAAAATGGTGATGAAGTAGTTGAGGATGATGGACAGGCTGAGGATGATGGACAGGCTGAGGATGATGGACAGGCTGAGGATGATGAAGATACTGAGAGTGAGGAAGAACTAGATGATCCTTAGGCCAATGACATTTAAGCCTTTATTTTGGCATCCACGTTAGTTATTCGCTGTTTCCTGTAATTTCGTATTACCTATTTTCTATTGGTCTCTATTTTGGCTCCAAAGAAAATGGTGTCTCGAGGGAAATTTTATTAATTGCTAAAAGTATACTGATTCAAAAATCTGACATTGAATGGTGTGCTTAAATCACCTTAGCTTAATACCCTCGAGACCTTCATTTTGGAAAAATATAAAACAGCGCTGAAAAACAGCATCAGCTAGAATCGCCTGAGACCGTTGACAATTGAACATTATGTTCATCTCTTGTGTATTTATTTTCTATTTTCATGTTGGTTATTGTCGTTTTACTTGTAACTTTTGTCCAGTACATTTATTATCGTTTGCGTTAGGACTTATCAATGGTGGATTCACGGTGACTTATTGCCCCATAGGACCAGTGAGAAGATTTCTCTATTACGATGTCGGTTGAGATAAATCAATGGCCAGCAACAATAGGGTGTTTCCGTGTATCCATCCAACAAACATCTCCAATGAGAAAATATGCTAGGCCCCTGTCAATGCTGTATCAAGTTCTCAAGTTATATTGGTTTTCTTGCTGTTTCATTGCGATTTCCATCCCTGTTCTACCCTGTACCATTTTGGCTCAGTTTCTTGCATTTCACACTGTGGCAACACAGTCGTGTTTCCTGCCCTTTTTCGCCCGCATGCATCATTTTGCGAAGGCAGTGATTTATTTGACTGGAGAACTCCTGAAGCGAATCCCGTTTGCGCTCATATACTTTGTTCGTTATAAGCCTTTTGCTGTGAAACGATTTCTTTTTGCGTATCTCTATTTTTACATTAGTTGTATAACATGCTTCACACTGCATTCACAATGGCTGGTTTTCAAGACGATCCTACTCAGTGGTGATATAGAAACAAACCCTGGCCCTGAAACTCTTGATTTTTGCTGTTGGAACTTAAACAGTATCACTGCGCACGACTTTTTGCGTGTTTCCCTTATTGAGGCATATAATTCAGTCTATAACTATGATTTGATTGGTGTAGTCGAGACCCACCTTGACAATAACGTCGTTGAAGACAGAATGGCACTAGATGGCTACTCCTTCATTAAAAACAACCATCCGCAAAATGTCAAACGGGGTGGGGTTGGGCTATATTACAAAGATTCCCTTCCTCTAAAAAATCGTTCTGACCTGGTAACTCTCCCCGAATGCGTCGTTTGTGAGATTCAAATAAACAAGAAAAAGTACTTTTTCGTCGTAATTTATAGAAGTCCAAGTCAGAGTCAGAGTGAATTTGATAATTTCACAATTAACTTTGAGCTGTTGCTATCGAAGATGCATGCTGAAAATCCTTTTTGCATTATTATTACTGGTGATTTCAACTGCAGATCAACACAGTGATGGGAACATGATATCGAAAATAACGAAGGAAAAATATTCGAGCCATTTGTTTCAGAGCTTGGCCTCCATCAGTTAATTTCAGAGCCAACTCATTTCATGGGCGATTCTAAGTCTTGCATTGATCTCATTTTTACTGATCAGCCTAATCTCATTATTGAATCTGGTGTTCATCCATCACTTCATGAGCAATGTCATCACCAAATCATCTATGGAAAAATTTCAGTCTCAAACATAGCACTACCACCTTACCGACGCAGGATCTGGTATTATGATAAGGCAGACTTTGTAGCCATTATGAAAAGCATTGAAATGTTTCGTTGGCACGAGCATCTTGATAACGTGATTTGCCCAAATGAACAAGTTGAATTACTCAACGAAGTCCTCTTGAACATTTATTCTAATTTCATTCCAAATATAGTCAAAACGATAAGGCCTCGCCAAGCACCCTGGGTGACGCAAACAGTCAAGAATTTTCTGAGGAAAAAGAATCGTGCTTATAAGAATTTTATGAGAAAAGGTCAGCCTGAGGAAAAGCGTGAGGCCAGGTCTATAACGCGGACCTCGCGGACCACGCGGACCCCGCGGACCTTCTCGACAAACATGACTTTCAGGTCTGCGAAATGTGGTCCGCGTTTTAGAATTTTCCTATAGAGCTAAATTCTAAAACGCGGACCTTAATTTCGCGGACTTCTTCCAATGTCCACGAGATTTTGTCCGCGTTATAGAAATTCGCTATAGGGTGAAATTCTAAAACGCGGACCTTCATCTCGTGGACTTTCTTGTAGGTCCGCGATATTTGGTCCTCGTTTTAGAATTTTGCTACAGGGCGAAATTCTAAAGCACGGACCTAATTTCGCGGACTCGTTCACAGCTTTTCTGCTGCATGTTTTAGACGGTTTCCACTACGATTTCTACAAAATCTGTCATCTTTAGTCGATCAACGCCCGTCCAATTTTATGGGCCCATTGGGTTGCGATAGGGGTACAAGACCCGAAATAATCGAAGGGAATGTCGTTTACTTTGATGGGTCTGAAACCGAATGTAGGCTTTCCCACTCACGTAAAAGCTGAGCTGGGACTGAAAATTTCTTGGATGTATCAGACTGTCGGCATTCTGAGTTTCTTGCAGTTTCTTGCACGTTCCATTCCTACCTTCTTTTTCCCTACCCATGCCGTCCTCAACACTTCAAAACAAAGTTTTGAAGTCTTTCCGGTGTTTAGGCATTATTCAAGTACCTTCCGAGAAATATCATGAAGCAGAAAATTGGAAATAAAGTCATTAATTTCTTTTGATAAAGTAGATAGTTTGTCGAGTTATACTTTTCCGGGAGTTTCTAATAACCTGTTCCTTGTGCAAGGACAACCTTTTGTTTTTCTTTATGACTAGTCTGGCTTCTGTTTGTGAATTTAGACTAACAATCTACAATCAGAGATCATGCCATTAAAGTGTGCGAAAAATTCTGACAAGGAATTCTATTGAAAATAAAAAGGGCACTTGAAAGGGCCCCTTGAAAAACAACATCGGTTGAAGGGCAATCCCTCCCTAAACAAATCAAATATGAAAATATATGAACATATAAAATACATGATACGTCTTTGTTTGTTGCAAAATCTTGGGGAGCACGTGCCCCCAGTGAACTCCCGGTTCCTGTGTCTATGAAAAAGTAGGGATTGGATCTTACCTACCGATACTGGGGAAATCATTGCTTTCATATCAGAGTCCTTTACGAAAAGGATTTCCTGTGTCGGAAGCATTCTACACAGAGCAATTGCTGCTGTCTCTTGATCCGAACAGGACGACGTAAGATGACGTGACAATAATTTCGTGATTTCAAGTTCAGGTATAATGACATCATTTTGACACGGAGAATTCGTCTCATTGCATAGTGCGGACTGACAAGTTGTCGTGCAATAACTTTGTAAAGGGGACGAGACCAGACGAGACAAGGACAGTTGACATTTTGCAGAAAGTTGCTAAAAATTGCTAAAACAGCAGTATAAACTTCATGGAACGAGATATTTACGTAAGTTTTCTCTACGTTAATGTTTCCCAGGATTCCATTTCTTGTTATGACAAAGAAAGAACTGTTAAATATCAGTGACTGGTTGAGGGTAAATAAACTAAGTGCAAACCCGAAAAAAACTGAATTTATGGTTATTGGTCATCAACGAAGAATAAATGAAATTGATGACCTCCCTCCACTCGAACTCAACGATTCCGAAATTAAACGTGTGGAGAAAACCAAGTCTTTAGGTGTCATTATCGATGGGAAGGATCAATATAAATCACTGACAGGAAAGTTAGCAGGTGGTTTATCACCTTTAAAAAAACTTAAAGACGTTCTTCCCCAATCAAAGTTATGTGATGTGTATCACGCTCTCTTTGAAAGTCATATACGCTACGGAAACGTTGTATGGGGTAGCATCTCTTCATCTGAACTACAAGCACTTCAACGTCTCCAAAACAGAGCCCTATCAATTATAGAGCGCGCAAGATTTAAGGATACGTGGCCTAAAAAATGGCTAAGCGTTGTGAATCTTATTCGCTTTGATCGCTGTGTTATGATTGTAAACAAACAATGCCCTGAAAGCCTGTGGAATATGTTCCAACAGAGATGCTCTATATCACATCATATTACGAGGAATTATAGAGATCTCGATATTCCCAAGCTAAACCTTGAATTAACCAAAAAAGGATTTCATTACTCGGGCATTAAGGCTTGGAATGATATTCCAGTTAACATCAGAGAACTGCCATCACTGCGCCTGTTTAAAACATATCTAAAAAGGCATTTGATGAGCCTTGATAATTAACTCAAGCACCCTCAAGAACGACTCCCTGGAAGATCAGATTAATCAATTAACTATTTTATATTCTTAGTTTTAGATTTTGTAAGTTGTATTTTACTGAAGGGATATCGTTGTTTAAATGAACTATATATATACTTCTAATGGTTCGATTTTAAATGAGATTTTATTTCGAAATGCTAAGTTTCAAAATGTACTACAAAGTCCGCGAAATTAGGTCCGTGCTTTAGAATTTCGCCCTATAGCAAAATTCTAAAACGAGGACCAAATATCGCGGACCTACAAGAAAGTCCACGAGATGAGGGTCCGCGTTTTAGAACTTCACCCTATAGCGAAATTCTATAGCGCGGACAAAATCTCGCGGACGTTGGAAGAAGTCCGCGAAATTAAGGTCCGCGTTTTAGAATTTAGCTCTATAGGAAAATTCTAAAACGCGGACCACATTTCGCGGACCTGAAAGTCATGTTTGTCGAGAAGGTCCGCGAGGTCCGCGTGGTCCGCGAGGTCCGCGTTATAGACCTGGCCAAAAGTGTGAGGGAATTGAGAAGATGATATCTGAAGGTTCAAAGTTAATTGAGGATGCTAAAAGAAATTACTTGAGGAAAGCTGGGAATTCTTTAGCTAATCCAGGGACTGGCAGCAAAACTTATTGGTCTTTAATTAATACTATTTTGAACAAAGCTAAAATACCCATAAGAAATTACTTGAGGAAAGCTGGGAATTCTTTAGCTAATCCAGGGACTGGCAGCAAAACTTATTGGTCTTTAATTAATACTATTTTGAACAAAGCTAAAATACCCATAAGAAATTACTTGAGGAAAGCTGGGAATTCTTTAGCTAATCCAGGGACTGGCAGCAAAACTTATTGGTCTTTAATTAATACTATTTTGAACAAAGCTAAAATACCCATAAGAAATTACTTGAGGAAAGCTGGGAATTCTTTAGCTAATCCAGGGACTGGCAGCAAAACTTATTGGTCTTTAATTAATACTATTTTGAACAAAGCTAAAATACCCATAAGAAATTACTTGAGGAAAGCTGGGAATTCTTTAGCTAATCCAGGGACTGGCAGCAAAACTTATTGGTCTTTAATTAATACTATTTTGAACAAAGCTAAAATACCCATAAGAAATTACTTGAGGAAAGCTGGGAATTCTTTAGCTAATCCAGGGACTGGCAGCAAAACTTATTGGTCTTTAATTAATACTATTTTGAACAAAGCTAAAATACCCATAAGAAATTACTTGAGGAAAGCTGGGAATTCTTTAGCTAATCCAGGGACTGGCAGCAAAACTTTTTGGTCTTTAATTAATACTATTTTGAACAAAGCTAAAATACCCATAAGAAATTACTTCAGGAAAGCTGGGAATTCTTTAGCTAATCCAGGGACTGGCAGCAAAACTTATTGGTCTTTGATTAATACTATTTTGAACAAAGCTAAAATACCCATAAGAAATTACTTCAGGAAAGCTGGGAATTCTTTAGCTAATCCAGGGACTGGCAGCAAAACTTATTGGTCTTTAATTAATACTATTTTGAACAAAGCTAAAATACCCATAAGAAATTACTTCAGGAAAGCTGGGAATTCTTTAGCTAATCCAGGGACTGGCAGCAAAACTTATTGGTCTTTAATTAATACTATTTTGAACAAAGCTAAAATACCCATAAGAAATTACTTCAGGAAAGCTGGGAATTCTTTAGCTAATCCAGGGACTGGCAGCAAAACTTATTGGTCTTTAATTAATACTATTTTGAACAAAGCTAAAATACCCATAAGAAATTACTTGAGGAAAGCTTGGAATTCTTTAGCTAATCCAGGGACTGGCAGCAAAACTTATTGGTCTTTAATTAATACTATTTTGAACAAAGCTAAAATACCCATAAGAAATTACTTGAGGAAAGCTGGGAATTCTTTAGCTAATCCAGGGACTGGCAGCAAAACTTATTGGTCTTTAATTAATACTATTTTGAACAAAGCTAAAATACCCATAAGAAATTACTTCAGGAAAGCTGGGAATTCTTTAGCTAATCCAGGGACTGGCAGCAAAACTTATTGGTCTTTAATTAATACTATTTTGAACAAAGCTAAAATACCCATAAGAAATTACTTCAGGAAAGCTGGGAATTCGTTAGCTAATCCAGGGACTGGCAGCAAAACTTATTGGTCTTTAATTAATACTATTTTGAACAAAGCTATAATACCCATAATACCACCGCTTTTAGAAAATGGGATATTTGTAACAGATTTCACTGAAAAAGCACAACTATTTAATGACTACTTCATACTTCAATGTACAACGATTGATACAGGCAGTGTTATTCCAGAATATGCCCAAGAAGCTACTACTCTGATAAATGATTTTGTTATTTCTGATGAAAAAATCCTAAGAATAATAAGATCGCTGAATCCTAATAAAGCACATGGCTGGGATGAAATATCTGTGAGGATGATAAAATTAAGCGATGCTGCATTAGTCACTCCATTGAAAATGATATTCTCTAACTGTTTGAGGCGTGGTGTGTTCCCAGAAATATGGAAACGTGCAAACGTTGTTCCTGTGCATAAGAAACATGAGAAAAATTTAAAGGGTAACTATCGGCCAATTTCCCTTCTACCAATCTTTGGAAAAATACTTGAAAAACTCATGTACGATTCTATATACTCGCATTTGGTTTCCTATGATCTACTAAATCCAAATCAATCTGGATTTCGTCCTGGTGATTCAACGATCAACCAACTGATTTCGATAACTCATACGATTTTCAAAGCCTTCGATTGCAATCCGCCTCTCGATGTTCGCTCTGTATACCTTGATATCTCTAAGGCTTTTGACAGGGTATGGCATGATGGTTTGATGTATAAGCTTAAACGCTGTGGTGTGTCAGGTCAACTTCTTGTTCTTATTCAAAGTTTTCTTAAGGACCGAAAACAACGGACTGTTCTAAATGGAAAGAATTCCAACTGGGGAGATATTTCAGCAGGAGTACCACAGGGTTCTATTCTTGGACCCTTATTTTTCTTTGTGTACATAAACGACCTCAGTGCAGACCTAAAGTGCAATGTTAAGCTGTTTGCTGATGATACATCACTGTTCACTGTAGTTGAAGACCCCAATACGGCTGCGTGTGACATGAATCATGACTTGGACCGGATAAAACAGTGGGCTTACGATTGGAGAATGTCCTTTAATCCTGATCCATTGAAACAAGCTGTTGAAATAAGATTTACTAGGCGAAAAAGTGATATTGATCATCCAGTGATCCTATTTAATAACACGCTCGTGAAGAAGGTAGACGAACATAAACATCTTGGAATAATTCTTGATTCAAAACTGACCTTCTCTGCGCATATTAAAGCAGTCATCTCTAAAACAAGAAAGGGTATAGGTATGCTGAAATATCTCTCTAGTTATCTACCCAGACATACCCTAAATGAACTATATAAGCTTTATGTACGACCCCACCTAGATTATGGGGATGTGATTTACCATATTCCTGGAAAAATGTGTGATTTCAGTCAGAATATCACTTTGTCAAGTTTAATGGAAAAATTGGAGTCTGTTCAGTATTCTGTTGCACTAGCTGTAACGGGAACATGGCGGGGATCATCGCGAGAAAAGTTGTACGCCGAACTTGGGTGGGAATCATTAAATTTACGAAGGTGGAGCAGGCGTCTTATTTTGTTCTACAAGATTATAAATGATTTAACACCGGAATATACCAGAGCTCCAATACCACCTCTCCACCAGTCGCAGTACTGCTTTCGCAATCAGGATGTGATTGGGCGAATAAGAGCAAGAACAGAAAAATTCGAGTCCAGTTTCTATCCTAACTGCTTAAATGAATGGAATCAGCTTGACCCTGAAATTAGACTTGCACCGTCGCTCTCGACCTTTAAAACAAAGCTGCTAACCATTATTCGACCCCCTGCAAAATCAGTTTTTGGCATCCATGACCCATTAGGTCTATCTTACCTTACTCAGTTGAGAGTTGGTCTCAGCAAGTTAAACTGTCATAAATTCAATCACAATTTTAGAGATACCATAAATCCTATGTGTCCTACGAATGATGGTATTGAGGATACGGAGCACTTTTTGTTGCTCTGCCCTTCTTTCGTGATGCATCGGCGAGATCTTCTCACTAACGTCCTTTCCCTAGTACGACCATTTGGATATATTAGCCTTTCAAATAAAGATTTAATACAACTTCTACTTTTTGGCGGCAAAGATCTCACTAATGAGCTAAATAGAAAGATAATCGAGCTAACGCTGCATTATATCCACAACACAGGTCGATTTGATTAATATAATTTCAAATACGGTTTTTTTTGCAACGGAGCCACCATGTTACCCCACCGTTACCTAGTCCCTTTTCGTATATTTTCTTTGTTTGTCAGTCGTTTCTTGTAATTATCTGTAGTGTTAAAGTCTATCTTACATTGGGCGCTACACGTGAAAGGGCAAAGAAAACTTGCCACAAGGGAGCAAATTTGATTGCTTCTTACAAAAATTCTATGACGTCTAATTTGAGGTAGACTTTAAGTTCTTTTTTGTCTTTTCTTTATATGTAAATTTTTTTTTTCTATGTTAAGGCTGCGGAGTTGCCATAGATATTTGCTCTCCGTGGTATTCGTCCTTGTAGTATAGTAAAGTAGTTTGTAAGTAGCGTTAGATAAGTAACTTGTATTGTAAAATTTGATTGAATATAAAAAAAAAAAAGCATTTTTGAAATGATATATTTATTATTTTTTCGACTCTTATTAATAGAAATGATCCATACAAAGTTGTAGATGTCATCAGCAATGGCTCTGCAAAACTGGTAGAGTTGGAACTGCGAATTTTCATCACTTTGACACCATAAGAACTCATTTTATGACAATTCCCGAAGTACGATGATCAGCTTGCACACAAAAACATCAGAAATAAAATTTTCCACGTAATATTACCTTGTCTTTAAGCAGGTTGCCTAGAAAATGCTCCTGATGTATATTTTCAAGGCTAAAATTGCGTTTTCAGACCATGCTTTCCTAGGGCTTAAGACAATTCTATTGAAAAACAACAAGAGGCCTCTGCGGAGGAGGCAGTAAATTCGAATTTTCTCTCACTTATGTCGGAACACTTGTTAAAGAGGATAAAACCATTCAAGATTGTATATCTTAAGTCTGGGTTGAAGGATTTGCGTTTGTTTGAAGGTGAACATCAAAACCACAGGGGTCCAAAGTAGCAAGAAAGCGGTAGTGGACACATTAAAAATAAGATAATTTTGTTCCCTGTACGATCCTGAATTATTGCGTTGGCAGACTACCTGCTGAAATGTGCTACTTTAATAAAATCTAGGTTTGGCAGACATATTTTTCCTTAATCTTTTTATTTGGTACTTTTTATTTCAAATTACTCATTTTTGGTGTCAATTTCAGGAAAATAAGCGTATTTAAGAAAAATAACAAGAAAACCCAAAATTGCGTACCAGAGGAGGCAATGACCAACTATTTTGTAAGATGACGAGTAGTTCTATCAATTGAAACAAACAGAACTAAAATCGGATAACCCTGGGCAGAGATATTAGCAAATGAAATTGTTGTTGAAATGAGCATTATGTAGAAATCTACCAAAAATTTCATGAAAAGCAAACAATGTCAATTTCATCCAACTTTGCAAGCAAATATCTCCGGACTCGGAAGTTACAAAAGTCTACTTTTTGCTTTATTTGATCCTCAAGATATCCTCTTTAAGACCATATATCGCGATAAATGTTTTGACCAAATTTGATTTTTCCGATATTTTGTATTTTTTTCCTTCAGCTGGATCACTGTGAGCCCCCTAGATCTTCCTTCCCGTGCGCTTGTGCTTCGAATCCTGTGAATGGTTGCTAGTGAATGGATTCTCTCTCAATGAAGAGATGGGGTGGAAGGTGAAATAAACAAAGAAACCTCATCGGGGGGTTCCGTTGATTTTGGATGTGCGTGAGGTAGGGTCTGAATTAATTCCAGGGGGCGTTGAAGAATGAGAGGGGGCAAAAGAGAATTGATGATTTTATGGGCAAAAGAGAGCAGCCGAAAAATAATTTGCTGCTTTTCAAATCCAGCTTAGATATTCAAAGACCCCAAATATATATTTAATAGAAATTGCAGATCCAACGTATGAAATACCTTCCTACTCCTTAGGACAATAAAAATTTTGCGGTGCTGCTTTGCTAGAGTTTGCCAGTTATCTTGTAAAAGCCTGTAACTTTCAATAGTAGATTCGACTATGGTGCTATTGAACGAATAAAGCGGCAAAATGTCACTTACCAAACGATAACATGAGCTAAACATCTCCTGCTATCTGTATGGCACCCATTTCATCTGGAAACTGCGCTTTCTGAGACCTCTGCGGTGGTGCTGTTCGAAATTCATGCGTGAACTTACGTGATCGGAAAAGGGCGATTAAATGAAGATATCGCGATATTACCGCTGTATCTTTTGACGACGATTTTACGGAAGAGGGTGGCTAAAGTTACAATAAATGGTTTTATATTTTAAACTATGAAATTAGGAATAATTCGACAGCAAGAACTTTTCCACTAAAATTTTCTTAGGCCAATTAATACAAGGTTTCTTTTTCAGTGATCGGAAAAGGGCGATGGGGCTCTACCCCCTTGACATAGCAAATGTTGATTTATCTGTTCTAAACCTACTCTTTTCGTGCAACCAACCCTATACCTATTTTACCCCAACCTACCCATTTCACTCTCAGTAGACCATACTTTAAATTCTTTACAGTAAATAAGTATTAATTCAATGTTTGAAACCAGGCCTTGTCAATAGACGATTACGCTAAAGATGGCGACAAGGAAATTTTTACCAAGATGCATTGCGTCTTTTAATCGAGTCCCTAAGAAGCGTTAAGGATTCATAATTTAAACACAGTGCATCTTGGTAAAAATTTCCTCACTGTCATCTTTAGTGCAATCGTCTATTATTGTCTCATCATTGAGATCAGGTTGAATTTATATATTACTTTTACAACACAGTTATATTTTGTAGCCTTTTGATTTCATCTTAAAATCTGAGCCGTGAGAGTTGTATTTGCCAACACATTGCTGCAAAAGGGATCCAAAATCCTTCAAGAGTGCTAAATTGCAAAAACTTACACAAAGACAGGCTCTTTTGGAAATGTATAGTTTCTTTGACATACAGGCATAGACTTAGGGATAGGCATATCCTCTTTGGTATAGTTTTCTTCTCGGTCACATATCGGTATGCAAATAACATTTAATTTTGTCTTGTTATTTTCTGTTCTTCTTCATTCATGTGGCTGGTAAAGTTAAACTGCAACAAATGTTTTTGAAACAGTTGAAATCCTGCTTATCCGTTTGCCAGTCTGCTTTCTTTCGTCTGTAGACTGTAACAGCATATTCAATGAAGTACAACGAGCAACTTAGCAACATCTCCAACTTGAAGTGTAAATTTAAGATTGAAGTGTTATTTGTGTTTTCTGACTCCGAATTAATAAGGCCAAGCCATGTCAGGCCGCTCTTTTGGGCTGTTTGTTCTTTTAAGCCTGCTCTTCCACATTTTCTTCTTGACGCTATAAACGCTAAGGCCAAAAGAATTTACGTTTCAGACGATCCCCGGGAACTTCATTCTTTATTTGCCCTGACATTTTGCAGTTGAATCTGTTTTCCTTCTCCATATTTCATATGAAACAACTTTGAAACACTCACTACGCTGCAGAACGGCGAGGCTCCGTCCGCGTACTGGGAGGCAACACAACAACAAAAAGCATGGCCGCCCTAGAACTAGCTACTGCAGCTGCGCAGGATCGACAACTTTTGCCGAACCAGGCTCCTTGGTAAACACCGTCAAGATTCAGGTCCGCAGATCTCCCCAACAATTTAGGCGTTTGGAGGGCTGTGGAATAAAAGGTATGTGACCGATATTCAAAACTAAAGTGTCTATCTATCAGTCAAAGGCTAACTTAGATAAGAAAATTTTGTTTCTTAAAATCAAACATCTTTAAGACCCAACAAGAACCAAACTGCTACATTGGTACTTAAATCTTTTATTTACAATATTATCGTTTAATTTGCATACTAGTACCACGCGCAACATACATATTTTATTGAATCAAAATGCTTGTAAGGGGTTTGCATAGGAATCGAGAATTCCACATTCCATTCTGGTCCATGATTTATGTGGCATTGAAGTTTACATTGCCAGTTTGAGATGCTCAATTCGAATTTCAATACCGGGTGTCCCAGAAAAAAGGTAACAGATTTGATCACGACTAGCGCTAAGAACTTGGCTCGAATCAGTCGGAAATAACGTTTAAACTAATCCTCGATAGTTAAATTGAAGACACATACCTTGTTGTTGATATTGGAGCATTGAGAGTAGAAATTTTAGTCTTGCAAGTCTAGATTTGCCTCTATCTCCAAACCAGATCTTTGGGTTTTGGCCTAAGCAGTCAACGCGCTTGTTGTGGAATCTCCTAAATCATAGCCAAGTACACACAAGAAGCCTCGTGCTTCGGAAAAATTCTTAATAGAAATCCAAATCGAACTTGACAATCAAACTCAAGAATTTTTTCTCAAAGGGATATCTCTGTTCATTCTACGAAAGCTGCGAATTCCCGCTGCCAAATAAAAGTTGGAGCATTGAGAGTAGACATTTTTATCTTGAAAGTTCAGATTTGCCTTCACCTCCAAACCAGAGCTTTTAGGCTTTGGCCTAAACTACAAACGCGCTGTTGTAGGGAATCTCCTCAAGGATAGGCACAATAGAAATCCAAATCGAACTGATTCCCTTCAGTGTGGAAAAATCTTCCTTGTTCGAATAAAATGTATTTTTTGATCATTGAAATTATTTAATTATTACGAAACAAGAATTCGTCACTTATACCCAACGGATTAAAGATCCACGAGGGTAAGATCATTGAAAGCGCTCTCTCGTGCTTAAGTTGCTTCTTCTTTGTAAATTCATTTTCATTTTGGCTGAGTAAAGATATTCCTTAGTGACGTGTTCAGTTTTCAGTTTTTTTTGCATTTGCACTCAAATGTGCATGTACAAAGCAAAGGTCCTTCCTCGGACTTTCTACATTGTGCCTATCCTTGAGGAGATTCCCTACAACAGCGCGTTTGTAGTTTAGGCCAAAGCCTAAAAGCTCTGGTTTGGAGGTGAAGGCAAATCTGGACTTTCAAGATAAAAATGTCTACTCTCAATGCTCCAATGTCAACAAACAAGGTGTCTATCTTCAAGTAAACTATCGAGGATTAGTTTAAAGGTTATTACCGATTGATTGGAGTTAAATTCTTAGCGCTAGCCCCGATCAAATCTGTTACCTTTTTTTGGGACACCTGGTAGAAGGTAAATCATGGACCAGAATGGGATGTGGAAATTTTGTTCCCAAACATGCCCTTTACCAGCATTTTCCTAATTTCTGGATCTGTAAGATAAGGGATACTTCCAAACAAAATTTTCTCATCCAAGTTGACCTTTGACTGATAGGTGAACGTTTCAGTTTTGAATATTGGTCACATACTTTTTATTCCACAGCCCTCCAAACGCCTAAACTTTTTTTTGACTCACCCGGTATATGGAAAAATTTTCTATGATGGCTACATGTGTCAATCAAATAAGGAGAGATTTTTCATTGCTCTTTCCGCCACCTTGTATTTGCTAAAATCAAAACTTTCAGAATGCAAGGAGATTTGCACATTCCACCAATGCTTTGATCAACATAGTTGGCTGCATGAATCAATGTTAGAAAATGTTTTCTTTCCTAAAAAGGGTAGTTTTATTTCAGTTTTTGTGTAGTTGTACCATTTCGTGACGTCATAGCTATGGCGTCATACCTTTTTTAGAATTGTTTTTATGTAACATGATGCATCATACGTACTGGTACCTGTTGGGTAATTTTCATCAGAATGAATAAGGAAAAGGAGATTTTAGAGTGGGGGCTGAATGAGCCACCTTTAGTCTTGTAGTAGCTGAAAAATCCCGATCTGAGCAGGGCTAATACTTTCTTATGACATGAAATAAGTGTGTCACTGTTCTAAAGCTAATCATAACGCTATGATGTTTTGCACTTGTCCTATTTTGTGAAAGAAGGTTATCTGGCACACGAATTTACATCCGTCGCAAGGTTATGCAGTTTTGAACGAGTTAGGGGATTGGTTCCTTCAATAGAGCAAGCGCCGTGCCGGAAGATGAAGAATTATGAAGGCAAGAGAAAACACTGTAAAGAATTGATCCTTTGTTCATTGCCTCAGTAAATGCTTCAGTGCCTGCAAGAGTTACAGAAGTTGGCTTACCACATAGCAAGACAAAAGTAGCTATCGGCTATAAATAAAAGAGGGATTGTCCAAGTGACATAATTGTTGCTAACCAGCGTTTGGTGCACTTGAAACGAAGAAGAAAAGTCATAAACAGAAGAGATGAAGCCGTTTGTTCTTGCGATTTTTGCATGCATCATACTGATGGCAATGGCATCTGAAAATGAGGTAAACACATATGATTTAGGCTTACTTACTTTTCACACTCAGTTTTACACATGAATTTTGTATCTAATTCATCCACGACTCCGAATGATTGGTCTCTCAAAAAAAAACCAGATTCAACTCATAGGTTAATCATTCAGCCTATCCTGTGTGAAAATTTTATTTTATACACACAATATATCGTTGAAAATATATGCAAAAAAGCTGGCCAGAAGCTTCATGCGCTTGCACGAGTTGCAAAATTCATGGACCAGGAGAAATTACAGACAGTGATGAATGCTTTTATATTGTCTCAATTTAGCTATTGTCCTGTAGTTTGGATGTTTCATGATAGAAACGTGAACAACAAAATAAATAAAATCCACGAAAGAGCATTAAGAATCGCTTTCAAGGATACGTCATCAAATTTTGAAGAATTGTTGACAAAGGCAGCCTCAGTCACCATTCACCAAAGAAATCTACAGTTGCTGACTACAGAAATTTACAAGACCAAACATGACCTTAACCCTAAATTCATGGGTGAAATCTTTGTCAAGAAGAAGATCTCATATAGCCTGAGATGTAATAACCACCTGTCAGTACCAATTCCACGCACAAATGCGTATGGTATAGAGACAATCAGGTACACTGGACACAAACTCTGGCAATCATTGCCGCTAGAAATAAAAGAGTCTCATACCTTGACAGAATTTAAGAGGAAAATAAAAAAACATCATTTCAACGATTGCAACTGTAGATTGTGCAGGATCTATTTAAATAATTTAGGATTTTTATAGAACCATGTAAATAGGACATTTCAGTTTCACTTCTGTTAAATGGTTGGCCTTAATTAGTTTTTAGCTATCTTATCATGCCAACCTTAAATAAATAAATTATTATTATTATTTTTCAATTTAGGTCTAATTCATTTACCTATTCCTGAAATTTAATCCCTTCACAGAGAACAACATACAATTGATACCTTATGCATTCAGCCTATCCTGTGTCAAAGGTTTATTCTGGTGCCTTATCCATTGATCCAGTCAAAAAAGTTTGTTGTCTTCACAACATATCTATGTCGATTTGAACTTTATTCCCAACTCAAGCCATTACACACGAAAAATCAAAGACTTTAAATATCAAGGAGAAATAAGCCTTTTGACCATTATCTCTAATAGACTTGAATAATTTTTTGACGGGAATTCAAAAAAATTTTCAACGGAGAAGCAACAGAAACAAGGTTGGGAGAACGATTTGAACTCAAAGTTGGCAACGAAAAAGCTTCCTTACAGGTCGTCCTTTTAACTATGCAGGGCAGCGTTTCAGCGGTTTCGTTAGAAGGGGTTTTTGGAAAGTTTTGGCCCAAAAAACAACCTCGATGGGTGGCTCATACATTTCTGAATGTTCGAAACATTTTAGGCAACTAAGTTTTTAGCATCCACAGAAAGGGGTTGAAGTTGAACGTATAACACATATCGCTGTGTTATAATGTGTATGGAAGAGATTGAACAATAATTTCATGCTACGGGGTGTTGAAAAAACGCAACAGCTTTGATCCGGGCTAGCGGCAAGAGTTTACATCCAATGAATTCAGAATGATTTGAAATAAAAAATAATCATCGATGGTTAAATTGAAGATAGATACCTTATTGGTTGATACTGGCGCAATGACGGTAGCAATATTAATGCTGAAAGTAGAGTTTTGCCTCCACTTCAAAATCAGAGCCTGTGGCTTTTGGCCTAAACTGCAAATGCATTGTTTGGGGAGTCTCCGGAATTACCGCGAAATGCTAGCATAAAGCCTTGTGCTGAGAAAAGTATTGGAATAGAAATCCAAACCTTAACTTCACAATCAAATGCATCCATTTTGCCCTCAAGAGAAATCTTTCTTATTCTAGAAAGTCTCAGAAAGCTAGATTTGCATCTGTTAAACAAGTGAACTAGTTTGCTCGAGTGAGCGTACAAAATCAGTTAGTTTTGCAACCTTCATTGTTTGAGTGAAATAGTCTGTCTCAGCATTATTACGAAACACAATCAAATATACCCACGGGAAAAGTATCCATAAATAAGATCCTTGAAGATGCTGACTAGTGCGGGGCTCTTTTGCTGGTCCACTGCGATTCATATCACTTTGCGTATGTATGCAATGACTTGTTTGTCCATTTTCGTCTTTGGACTTTCTATTGAAATTTTACTTAAATCGTTGGTTCTTGCTAATGACTACTACGTTATGCTGATGACTAAGGAGATTCCCTGAACAGCACGTTTGCAGTTAGGCAAAAATCTTAAAGCTCTGGTTTGGAACTGGAGGCAAAGCTGGACTTTCAACGTTAACATTCCCACCCTCAATGCATCAATATCAACATACAAGGTATTTATCTTCAAGTTGAGTATCAAAAATTAACTGAAAAATTAATATGGGTTGATTTGGTCTGAATTCTTGTCGCTATCCCTGATCAAACCTGTTGCGTTTTTCTGGGACACCCCGTAGTTAGTTCTTAATTGAAATTTTTCACAGTTTCACAATAGAATCAAAAGTGATCTTAAGAACAGAAAAATGCAAATGCATTGCCGACGGTACCACTATTTTGCTTTGTAATTCCGCTTTTCGTTCCATTCAGTACATCTCCTTTTCATTTTCTGATAAGAAGAAATATATTTGAGAGACGAATTCGACCTGAGAGAAAATTCGAGCTCACAATCTATGGCTTTTCATTCCAGGGCTCTGACGATTGAGCCAGTGATGCCTATATCTTTGCAATGAGGAGGAGGAATAATTTGGTGAACCCTATGCATACGACAATGAAATAGAAACATAAGGATTTGTTGCCTCGAATCCCACTCAGGCCGAATTCATAGCCTATGTACTTTTCTTTATCTTTCTCTATTTCTATCTTTCATTTCGACATCTTGCCATCCTTAGAATCGCTTCATTTATCTAAAACTTGTGCCATGTTGATCTTCCAGCCTCCTCCAACAGCAAAGGCAGAAGCAACCAAAGGGAAAGTCGCTCAACGCAAAGATAAAGGTAGGTACCATGTCGTTGATACTTTAAATAAAGACAAAGAGCAGACTTCGATTACAGCGTTGCAAAAACGTTTCTTTGTTTTGGTAGGTAATTTAAATGAATATACTAACCTCTTCATGGTCAAACAAACCAAACACATTTTAGTTCATTTGGACAGTCTCATCCTTGTGGCTTAGGGGCCCTTTACATGAGCAATCTCAGGCTGGCCTGAGTTTCAGATTGCCACGAGTTTCATTTCGGTGTCTGGTCAAAGCCCTTAGAGTGTTTACATGAGAACAAGAGACATGAAACTCTTGCCGGTCTGGGTTCGTTTCGGTCTTTCAGATCGATGTGAAAAAAGTCAGGTCGGCCTGAAATTCTCATGTAAACAGAATTCTTTTCAGATCGGGGTGAAATGAAAGTTGTGAATGTAATTGCGGAAGTGATATTGCACAACTGGGAGCCAGTCTTATTGTTTAGTCGTTTGTTTCTTTTACTCATGTAGTGTACAGTACGCAAGAACAAAAAACCACAGTAATTTACTGTGCTAAAACTAAGAAACCAACTGAACTAAGCATAAAAATCTGAGACTGATCAGCCTCCTGTTTTAAATTCAGGTTCTGAAGGAGTATTTGAACCATGAAACCAAAGTAGATCTGCAATACAGTACAAACATACGGTTTATTATAGTTGATTATCCATTTTGATAGCACCTGGTGTTGGTGATAAAGTGGCACCTCGATAAAAATAGGACTATATCCAAAATACGAGAAAACCACGGTCACATTTGCCAATTTCTTGAAAAGTTGGTTAAAAGATACAATAGCTATGATTAAAAGCTAATTTAGGCCAACTAAAAATTGCAATAAACAAGAGCGAATAGTAGTCAAAATGGTAAATTAGAAAATATGCAATGAATTGTTCATCATAAAAAACAAAAAAAGGTTAAAATCAAATGAAGGTTAAGTTATGGAAAAATCTTTTGCACAATCGGCAGTGGCAGCTTTGCCCAGACCAAGGTTCGATTTTGTTTTTAAACTCAATAGGAGATGTTTGTCTGGCCTCTGACGCCCATGATTTCAACAGTCGGAGGCCAAAAGGTCTGAATTGTGATTTTGGATAGAATTCGACGTGCTCACCGCCAAAATGAGAGTCTTAACGGTCAGAAGTGGTACACGAAGCCAGGGGACAGCCCCATAGTTTCCCCTACTGTTGAAAAATTACAATAGTCAGCGGCCAAGCTTGATTTCTTGACCAAATGCATGAGAATGTGGAGGTAAAAACATTTCCCGTCATTTAAGACGATTAAGGAGAGACAGTTACCATTTAAGACGCCCCAAAAGTTACTTTTTGATGTTGGAGTAAGTCAAAAGTAATCGGCCAAAGACCGTTCTTGCTTCAAATTCATGGAAATAATCGTATAAAGCCATTTCTTTTGATTTAAGACAATGAAGGTTGAAAAACATCATTTAAGACGACCCCAAAGTTACCCCTTGATGTTGCAGTAACTCAACAAACATCGGCTAAACACCATTCTTTTTTCAAATTCAAGGTAAGAATCCCACAAAAGCTACCTGCATGCACTGAAGTAAATTCACAGTTTTTAGCCAAGTTCCATTATCTTTTAAATTTCAGGATACAAGTTCTTTTCAGCATGTATACGTGAACGTTTAAGACCATGTAAAGTTCCCACAAACATTGGCTTGAGTAATCTATAACTTTGCTTTGTCTCACTTTGGATCATAGCATAGCAAGGTAATTTAATCTGCTCATTTCTAATCATGCCTCTCGATCTAGTCGGATGAACGTGCTAATGTTTGATTATGTCTTCAACTCTCGGCCATTTGAGCTCTCTTATCCATGTTGCTGCTGGAGCATGTAGCTACTAATGGTATATATTCTGTCAGTTCGATTTTGAAGCTTTTATAACATTGACATTAACAAGCGAGAATTCCCAGCACAGAGAAACAGTAGCGGAAGTTCGGCCCAACAGCGTCTCTGTACATTTGACTACGCGTCTTTTTGGAAGCAATTTCTAACATATTCCAGGAACCCTGAAGAGAGAGATACTTTGGAACCTAAAGCCTTGATGTGCCTACCCCATGCAAGATGTTAGTTAAGTTGTATCCTAAGTATGTAACATTGATTTCAACATCAATGTGCGAGTCGAAGTTACTGTCAAGAGTTTCACAGAGCTCACCAATATCCTTCGAAGAATTTAATTTACCGGTATCGTCGGCATACATTGTTACTTGGCTGTTTCTACCAGTAGACGGCAGATGATTTCCGTATACAAAGAAGAGAAAGCGCCCCAGGCAAGAGCGGTTGAGGAAGTCTACGTTTGGTTTCATCTACATTTGAAGTAACCACGTTTACTTTACAAAGCTTCTGCATGCTCTAGTGATAAGAAGAAAACCAGATATGTTCAAGACCAATCACACTATGCTGCTCTAATTTTTGTGGTAGAATTTCATGATCTACAGGATCTGGGGGATGTGTCAGTGATTCAGCTCCATATACACACATTAGTCACTGGTAGGCTTCAGTGGAGTGCTGGGGCTCATTCAGCAAGGGGAGCAAAGTGTGAAAGTGACGCCCCCTCATTAGTTATTGCTCAAAACATGGTCAAAATATTCCCATTTTGATGCATGCTGCATAGCTCTCCTACCGCATATTAAGAAACACTTACGAAGCTAGCATACAGGTAGCTTTTGGGGCTTCTTAGATGCCTTAACGGGAATATTACCTTGAATTTAAAAAAGGATGGGAGTTGACTGACGACTGTTCATTTTCTACAACATCAAGGGGTAACTTTCTAGAAATTTTTCTGGCTATAATCTGGCTAATGTTTTCTCATCACTCCGTTCAGATTCTGTAGGCTATTTTCTAAAATGAATACTTTTGAGAAACGTTAAAAAACGTGCTAAAGTTACAAGCAAGAATTCCTTATGTGTTTACCTCACAGCAATGACTTTCAGCATGCTTCAGCACGTGCTTTCGTTTTGGCGGGTTGAAAAGTCTTCTCTTAATATCATTCGGTCCCTCGATACAAAAAAGGCACATGGTTGTGATGATATTTCGATCTCAATGATTGAGATATGTGATAGCGCAATTGTAGAACCTCTGTGCTTGATCTTTGAAAAGTGCTTAGAAACAGGTGTTTACCCCACTTCCTGGAAGAGAGCGAACATAATTCCTGTTCACAAGAAGAACAGCAGACAGAGCAAAAGTAACTATCGCCCAATCTCCCTGGAAATGCATCTTGAAATCACAAAAAAGTTGGAGCAGGTTCAATATTCAGCGGCTCTAGCGGTGACTGGAACATGGAGATGTACAAGTAGACAGAAGCTTTATGAGGAATTGGGTTGGGAGACCTTATATCACAGAAGATGGCACCGTAGATTGACTCACTTCTTTTGTTTAAGAAGGTCCAGATCGGCTGAATATCTTTTCAACGAAATACCACAGGAGCGTCAATTAACGTACAGCTTGTGAAATTCAAGGGCATATGAGCAACCAGCGGCAAGAACAGTTCGTTTTTCCAATACTTATTTTCGAAACACGCTGTTCGAATGGAATTCACTTGATAGCGAGATTACGAATGCTGCTACAATCGCGCAATTTAAAAAGAAACTGCTCTTAATCATTCGACCAGTTAAAAATTCTACATATCGCGTGTCTGATATCTCAGGTATAAGATTATTAACTAGGCTCCGTCTTCAATTCAGTGCCTTGAATGAGCATCGCTTTAGACATGCCTTTGACTGCCTCTCTCCAGTCTGTAATTGTGGCTTAGCCAGTGATGATAACGAACATTTCCTCCTGCACTGCCCACAGTATTGCACCCTTCGTTTGGATCTCTTTGGCCAACTCTCTGACATCTCAGGAATCGATCTCACTCGTCTCGATGATAGATCCCAGTGTAATCTTCTTCTATATGGAAGCCCCCGTTGAAGTGAGATAGAAAATAGCATTATTCTCGAGTCTACAATATCCTACATCAAAGGTACGGGCCGTTTTGATTAGGGATACATTATCCTAAACAGCAGCAGCTTTTTTTACTTTTCTTTTTACATTTCTTTCTTAGATGTCGTCTCAGGATAAAGGCTGGAGAAGTCTGCAGGAATTATCTTCGAGCATTATTCTTTTCCATTATTATATCCCTAGTTCCGTAGAAACTCCTGGCATTTATCCTGAGATACACTTGTTGACTCTTTTGTTTAGTTTACTTATTTATTTATTTTTTCTTTCCCCCTATGATGTGCAACAAATTGAAAATTGTAAGTACCATTCATAGCCAGAACTCGGTGACCTTGTGTCTTTTTTGGCTATGGATGGTACATTAGTTGTATTTAAAATATTCTGTTGATTTTTAAGATGTATAAAAAAGTCTCCCCCCTAGTGTTAATAACTTATTCAGGTGATTCCATTCTCCCATGAGGACAAAATTGATTTTCTCAAACATCAAGGGGTAACTTTTAGGGCGTCTTAAATGGTAACTGTCCCACCTTAATCGTCTTAAATGACCGGAAATGTTTTACCTCCATGTTTTGATGCATTTGATCAAGAAATCAAGTTTGTTCGCTGACTGTTGTAATTTCTCAACAGTACGGGAAACTTTTGGGGCTGTGCCCTGGCTTCGTGTATCACTAGACCCTTTTCCTCAAATCTTTCATTTGCAAATTTTGCAAAGCTGACAAAAATTGCAAAAAACTACTCATAATATAGGCTAGTCTTTTAGTAAGTGTTTTTTTTCAACTTGGCAAAAAGTGTCCTTTTATTCAACAAATTTATAGACACGATTTGAGTGGCAAAGCAAGTACTTGCTACATAAAGCCCAAGTTCCATCATATTAACGAGAGATTGAATATTTCATGCTTTTTTCCCGATTCGAAAAGCAGTTTCTGATCGTGAGCTATATAGGTTTGAAGTTAGGAGCCCCAAAGGATGGACATATTCCACTCGTGGTAGTATTGAAATATTCCATATGAAATAACATTTTATCCTGTGGTGCTCTTTTAATAAAATTTTGTACACTTTTGACGGAAGTAATTGCCCACATCTTGACGCAAAATAATTTTGGATTAGATCACACAAGGAAGACTTATTCCACTTAACGTGTTCCACTTAACATCTATATTTAACTGTACCAATAGCACCCAGCCTATGGCATCCTTTAGAGCCATCAAGGATGCCGTAATTCCAATAAAGAATAACAGTAAGCTACACTTTTGCTTGAGGAAACCAAACAAGCGACTTTTGGAATATCTTATCAAAAATCGCTCTCAAATGTATTCTTAAGCCTCAAGTGACTTAAGTTCAGTTTCCAAGCATGCTTATCATCTTAGTTGCAACAAAGTTGTCTTGAAAAGTTCTTTAACTATTTATGATTAAAGTCAACAACACTTCTGCAGAAATGAGCTCTTTATTTTATGGAATATGCATCCTTACATGCTCCAATAGCTCTCAATATATGCTTTTTGAACTTTTTACGGTATTGCAGCAATATGATTATCTTTTAAATAATTCAAGGTTATGTTTTGATGACAATCTACTGACTAAAATTTCTTTGCCTTTCATTGTGATTGCCGACGGAATCGTTCATCCTTTGGTGCTCCTCGGTCCATATTTTGAGGATTCTGTTATTTTAGATAGTATTTCAAAGATAAAAATTATCATAACAATTTTGAGAGATCCAAAATTGACATTCGGTAAACTAAGGTATTTTGGAATATAGAATCCAAATACGCTCCCCACAATGCCGTAAAATTCTAAAGTGGCACTAAACCCGTCTTTGTCCAGAGATATACCAGGTGAGTCAGAAAAAACCTTGGGCGTTTGGCGGACTGTGACGCAGCACTTAGCCATCCGATTGACGTGAACTAAATTTTCCGTGCAGCCAAGAGTCTAAATTAGATCATAAACTTTTCTCCATCGAAATCGGTCATTCGATGCATTTGTTAAAAAAGATTTTCTTCGTAAGACCTTGTATGTAAGTCTTGCAAACTGATGAAATCTTTAGCCAAGCCCCTTCAGCATTTTAGCCTTGCCAGAGTAGCAGGTAAATGTGGTATAATCAGGGGATACTGAAATAGTTAGACCTGATTCACACTACTAGGTTGTTTGGGTCATTGCGGTCATGCAGAGAGACCCAAAATACAAAGACTCGGAGTTTGATGCACGACTCTAAAGACTCAAAAGACCTAGTGTGCATCAGGCTTTAGGGAAAAGTGTTGTCTGCAAGCAGTCCCATTGCGATTTATAGAGCGTTGATCTGCTTGAAGAAACCTCTTTGCAAGACAAAGAAGTGTACATTATTAATGTCTTTCAAATATATTCTTCACTCGGGGAAAGTTATGATAAGACATCCCAGGGGAGAAAATAGTATTTCCTGGCTATTTCATTTTCCGCTGATAATACCACGTGTACCTGTAAACCTTGCCAAGATAAAATGCGGAAGGGGACTGGCAAAAGATTTCACCATTTTGCAAGACTCCCATACAAAGTCTTACGCAGGAAAATCTTTTTTTAACAAATGCACCAAATGACCGATTTCGACGGGAAAAGGTTTATGATCTAAGTTAGACCTTTGGCTTTATGGAAAAATTTTGTTCAAAGCAATCGGATGGCTAAATTCGATGTCACAGTCCGCCAAACGCCCCACATTTTTTCTGACTCACCCGGTAGTCCGTTAAAGTCAAAATCGATCTTTTTAGGACCAAAAAAAATTATTTTCAGATTCTTCGAATGGACCTTTTTTGCCAATTTGAAAAAAACACTGACTTTAGCAAACGAACAACGTTCGAAGCATTCCCACCGGCTTCTTACTTATTTTTCTATAAAACATTGCGTCAGGTCACTTTTTTGGATCACCCGCTAGAAAGTAAAGGCGTTCGCTTCGCTCGCGTTTTAAGATTCCTAGCTTTAGCGCAATGCTTATATGGTTATTGGACTCTTTCAGTGACCACTGCTAGCTTTTTCTCTTTTGGTTGTCTCGTAACAAACAGACAGTACATATATAAACTATGCATCATTCGATTTGGCATGAAGTCAGAGTAGCTATGGTCATTCATAAAAGCTCAAGTGCTCAAGTACCTAAGAATGGTACGCTATACACCAGAAAATGAGAAAATCAGATATTGCCCCTTCTATGCCTTCCGTGTATCTCCTCCCCAATTAAGCTTCACATTAACCTCAACAAACTGTTTCTTTTTCAACACATTAATCCACTAAAGCCCTAGTCAAACGCATCCAACATTTCATCCAACATGCTGAAAACTAATGTTGGATGAATTGTTGGATGCGTTTGACTGCCAATTTTGGATAATCAAACATTTGCAAATTGATGTTGGACGAAGTTTTGATCGAGATGAAAAATAAATTGGGTTTTCAAATGTTGAATGGAATGCTAGATGCGTTTGACGTCTTTATCCAACATTTCGCCAACTTTTCATCTGTCGGCATGAGTTTTACGCTCTAAAAAAGTTGATATTTTGAACAAAATTGAAACTATAATCACCTTCAAAGTGTATATTTTTGAATTAACAACGTCATCCCTACTACTTAAAACAAATTTTGAGAAAATCGGTTCAGCAGTAAAATAAACAGAACTTTTCTTTTTAAGAAGGTAACAAATTACCAATTTTTCTTGGAATTTTTGGCTGCCTGGCAATAAATCACCTGGCTGATTATTTGCCATTGGTATATCTATAAAGTCAATTGTCTAAGGAACATTAAGGGTAATTGTTATTGTTACATTTTTTGTTTGTAGTTTCTGAGAAGGATCCCCATTATAATGCCCACTTCACACTGCAAGTTAAACCAGCTTAAATCAAACCAGGTTTTCGAATAGGGTCTTGTGATTGGTCAATGCAACGAATCCAGTCATTTGATTGGTTGAAATTCTAACTGGTTTAAATAAAGCTGGTTTAAATGTGTCAGTGTGAATGCAGTATAAAGTGACTAAATTTCACCCAGTACTCATTCGTTTAAAAGAACTACCGTGATTGTGAAAAAGGGTTTCAAACATGCACAAAGCCAATTTTGATTAGAACGAAGGGCTGTTAATTACATGAATTCATTGTTTATTCAACTAAATCTCTTGATTTCTCTCAAAATGTAGATGACAAAGAAGAAAAGGTTGAGGAAAAGGACAAAACTATTTCAGCTGAGAAGAAGAAGCTAAGAACAGAGGTAAAGAGAATTTTACAAAGATATGAAGAACTAAAGCTTGAGAAGGCTGTCTACGGAGAATGGGACGAGATCGAATTACGGCATTTGGGCTTCGCCTGGACTGGAGTTGTGTACGAGGTTAACAAACTTAAGCATAGGGGTATCAAACTGAGGAGAAGAAAACGATGTGAGTATAGAAAACAATTATTGTAAAGCGTATTATATTTTGACACAGAACCTCACCATCCAAACTACAGTTTTCTAGAGTAAGAAAAATTGGTAGGGTTATCATTGGCTACTTCAACATCAATTCTGTTAGAAATGAATTTTATGCACTGCAAGAACTCGTTACACAAAGTCTGGATATCTTGATGATTGCCGCAAGAAAAATTGATGCTACTTTTCTTATGGGGCGATTTGCCATGCAGGTATTTGCAACTCCGTTTCGATTAGACAGAAATGCAAATAGCGGTGGCATTCTAGTCTATGTCCGAAATGATATATTCTCACATCATGTAAATTCTTTCAAGTTTTCTGAAGGCATCGTATGCATTAGTTTCAAAATGAATTCGAGGAAAAGGGAAATGGGTGCTCTTCAGTGTTTATCGACCGCCAACCCAGTCTCAATATTATATATTTGAAATCCTTGGTCGTTCTGTCGACCACTGCAGTGACAATTATGAAAAGTTTATATTCATGGCAGATTTTAATTCGACTGAAATTTAGGAATTGTTAAAAAAAATTGTTTGGACCTACATATGTTCAAATATTTTATGCAGGAGTCAGCATGTTACAAATTTCAAACAGCAAGATGCATCGATCTTGTATAGACAAACAGAAACAGGAGCTTGTAACGAACTATTACAATTGAAACTGGGCCCAGGGGGGACATTCAGCACATACGCATACGGGGGGGTCAGTCCAAGAAATTTTTCAGGCAACTAAAAAATATCACTTCAGCTTCATCAACCAAAAAATATCAGCTCATTTTATACTTAGAAACCTGTACATGAACATAAAATATCCTGAAACAATGCAAGTAAAGGTCAGGATTGCCTCTAGCGAACCCAGAATATCAGTTACACGATATTTGGTGTCAAAAAATATCATGAAGATAGTTTTAGTTTTATTTGGACCCAAAAATATCACTTTTGGCAATATTCTGACCCAAAAATATCGGACTTACCTCTCCGTATCTACATGTACTGAGTGCCCCCCCCTCCTTGGGTAACTGGATTGTCAGATCTTCATGAAATGAAATTCCTGCGTCATATTCATTATTCCCGCAATCAACTAGAGGAGAATCTGAGCCTGCTTGACAGAGGAAACGGCGTCTCGTTTATCGTCTTTAACGATTTCAGCCTCAATAAAGTCAATGTTGTACAAGGCTGATAACATTTTTTCATTCTGCAGGGTTGCATATTCATTGCTATAATACAAAGCTTTACTAGTTCTGCTTTCAGCGTTACCAAAGTTAATTCTAATAAGGATATCGCTACTTTTAACGGAATTAGCCAGTTGAAAAAGTAATTGCAGCAGGGTGCATTTGCTTTGTACAAGTTCTGAAAAACGGTAGGCATTGAATGGTTAAATTTTGTGCTTAATTGACATCCATACTCCCAAAAATAGGTTTGGCAGGTCTGGAAAGCCTTTTGAGCTGTTTCCTTCTAGAGGGCGGAGAACGTTCGACAGAAGTTAAGAGGTTTTCTTTTCACTGGGATGAATCCAAAAGCTTTCGTTAAGTTTAATTGGAGTTTATAATTTTTTTCTTGGAACTTGTTAGCCTGGAGTTACCGATCAAACACACCCATTGCTCACCAATTTTGAATGAAAAAGAAAAAAAGAAACTTCTTAACCCTATTTTAACCGGGGGGGGGGGGGCTTCTTCGCCACCCCTCCAAACTTTTTTAAATAGCTCCTAAACGATGATAGCTACAGCACTGAAACTTCTGGACTTTTCCTAAAAGTTAATTTGCAATCAGAACATAAACATTTCAATGCCTATTGTTAAGCCACGTGACCACCAGATGTCCATATTTGGAAAGTCGTCACAAATAAAATCGTTTAAATTGCTCTAGTTTCTTCATTTTTGTTGAATCTCATCAATATAAATACCATTCGATTGGTTTCGATGAGTACCTTCATTTGATATATAGTTTATATGTATTTGCTGACATCGGCAATTTATAATTTCTATGACGTCATGCATCTTTATGATGTCATATTTCTAAGGGATTATCAAGTTTTATATTAAAATTCATGACTTGAAATATTGATAAAGCTATCTGATTTCACCTAAATTATGCGAAAGGATTTTTAACCATCATTGTTGAGCAAACAACTTTTGATTGAATCAAAATACCATTTTATTTAATTAGTTAATTTATTAAGGACCATAAATATTCATATAAAACTAAATAAAATATCGAACTAAGACTATCGAGTAAGTATCCGGATTGTTTTAGCTTATTCTAGCCAGTTATATAACATAAAGCTACCTTTTTCTCCTAATAGCTATATTTCGTCAAAATTTGCCATATTTTTGGTTGCCTAGCAACCAATCACGTCACTGAAAGTTAATTGATACTATTTTGGATTCTCCTCTTTGTTTAATTAGGGCACGGCACAAGTTTCATTGTCATAGCTATTATAGTTGTGAAGATAATTAGGTGGGCGAAAAACGATCCCCCCAGTAGAAAATTACTTTTTTTTCATCCTGTTAAAATAGGGTTAATAGGTTTAGCCCTTCAGGTTTGTCCTGTAAAAATCATAAGATCACAGAAAAATATCTTATCACTAACAATGAATCAGTAAAATCATTAACAAGCAACTAAAATCATAGAAAGAATCAAATATACTTAAAATCAGAAGAATGAAGTGCACTATTTTGAGAAGTGAGTTGCCCCTCCGGGCCAGCTGCACCATTAAAGGTTTCGTTGAAGAATGCACACGTTATTAATGGAGTACGTTTGTAATGGAGTATTACCACTTTGCAGCTTCTTTTTGTCTATTTTTACAGAGAACAAATTAATTGCACAAATGACGTTATTCAAATGAGCTAATTTCTGCGAAAATATCACTACAAAATCATCAATTTCGATGAAATTATATTTTCATATCTGATTTGTGGCTAAAGTGGACCAAAAGCTGCAAAATATTCATGCAAGACCTTCTTTAAATTCAAGTTTAACTTGGAAGCCTGATTTTCACTGATTTTGACTTTATAATGTCACTGTGACGTCATAAGGTGTGGCAGCCACACCCAAATTGTGCTACATGCTACAAGCTACTTGATCCGTGACAGTGCCAAGTCGTATTGAATTCTGAAGAGTCTAACTCAGTTTTCAGAGGGGAGGTGGAAAGAGCCCCCCCCCCCCATAAATGGTAGCTCGAAAAAAGCCCATATGGATTAGGATTGAATAGCAGTAAAGTAGGTATTCTTTTAACTCACCCTACTAAAAATAAAGAAATGATGATGATGATGATGGTGATGATGATGATGATGATGATGATGATTGATGATTGATGATTGATGATGATGACAATCGAAATTGCGAAAAGAAAAAATACATCTACTATATTATTCGTTGCAGTCGGATGTGGCGTCATTCCCATTGTCTCTCGCCTCAAAGTTTCTTCCTCTTTAGACAATTCGATAGCAAGAACTGCATATATTTCATATTTTCATATTTGAATCTTTTAAGGAGGGTTGCCCTTCGGCCGAAGCCGTTTTTCAAGGGGCCCTCCGATAAAATCTTAATTACAATAAACAGTTAATAATAAAACTAGAATATAAAAAACCATAATTTAAAAGCCTATTTACAATAATACAGTATTTACAACGGAAAGAAAAAGTTAACCCTTTATTGCTTTCTTAAAACCATTTAGGGAGGATGCCGTCTTAGACTCAGCAGGAAGGCTATTCCATAGTTTAGCTCCCCGGAAAGAGAAGCATTTTTGCCCATTTGCTGAATGTTTCTTTGGCAACCTTAAATCAGTCTCAGTGTTCCGGAGGTTGCGGGAGGCGCATGCTGAGTTTCTGGTGAAGAGATTGCACAGGTATTGCGGAGCCAAATCATAGAGTGACTTGAAGACCATTGTTTTAGACTCATTACCAATGAGTTCTTCAATGGTCTTCCAGCCCAACTCCACAATAAGTGGTCTGCTTGGGGTATCAAAGCTGCTATTTGTAATGATTCTAGCAGCACGATTTTGGAGCTTTTGCAGCTGGTTGATTTCTGTAGAACCAGCACAGCCCCAGACAGAGCAACAGCATCGAAAGTGGGGCTCAACAATACCTGTGTAGAGAGTTTTCAAACTAGTCATAGGCAGAAAGGATTTAGCATGTCTCAAAAAGCCGATTGCCCTGGAGACTTTGGTAGAAACTGCCTTAATTTGCTCTTTCCAATCTAAAGAGCAATCGATTTGCACTCCAAGGTACTTTGTCTGTTGAACCACTTCGAGTTCATTGTCACGTATTTTCAGTTCCAAGGCTTCACTTCGACTTTTGAGAGAGTTGTGTTTCTGCTTGTTGGAAATGAGCATTGAATGAGTTTTTGCCACATTCAACGAAAGCTTATTGCCTTGCAGCCAAGTCTCAAGTTTCGTGAGATCGCTATTTATAGCCTCATTCAACTGAGTCAAATCGTGAGACTGATGACAAAGACTGGTGTCGTCAGCATACATAGTCACAGATGAACTTGGAACAGTCTGAGGAAGATCATTTATATAGATTAGGAAGAGAAGCGGGCCAAGGCATGAACCCTGTGGGACTCCCACTTCTATTTCCCCGACATCCGAATCAACGCCATTAACCCTACAAAATTGTTTGCGGTTCGATAGGTAAGACCGAAACCAAGACAGCTCTCGCTGTTGAACACCATAAAGTTCGAGCTTTTACAGAGAATATCATGGTCGACCGTATCAAATGCCTTTTTTCAGGTCAATGAATACTAATCCCACGATCTTACCTAGGTCAAGCCCGTTGTACCAGTCATCGCTCATTTTAAGCAAACATGTTAGTGTAGAATGAAGGCGCAAGAAACCTGATTGGTCAGATGTAAAGAGACCATTTTCTTTCATATACTGGTAAAATTGGTTGAAAACAATTTTTTCAAAGAGCTTTGAGATGACAGGCAAGACTGATATGGGGCGATAACTAGATTTTTCCGCCCTATCTCCATCTTTGAAAATCGGAGTAATTCTAGCTACTTTCCAAGAATCTGGAAGCTGGCTAGTTTCAATGGATGTGTTAAACAAGAAAGCTCGGGAAGTATCAATATATGGCAAAGCAAGCTTCGTAAAGTAGCTAGAGATATTGTCAATCCCAAAGCTCTTTGCTGTTTTAACCTTGGCAAATGCATCCCTGATATCTTTTAGCTCAATTGTCTTAAAGTGAAACTTGGCCTTATCTTTGTTAACTCCATATTCACCCGACAGAAGGGGGTTGGCGGCAGGTTGTATTTTATCTGCAAGATCCATTCCTATAGTGCAAAAGAAATTGTTCATAGCATTAGAAATATCCTTTTTATTCCGAGTTTCAGTACCAGATTCTTTGAGACAATCAATGCTACTTGACTTTGATCTCTTGTTGATAAGTTCATTAATTGTTTTCCAAGATTCTTTCATATTACCTTTACATGCAGAAATCCTATTGGCATAATGCTGCTTCTTCAACTGAACATTAAGGGCCTTGACATTATTACGGATCTGTCTATAAGAGTCCATAAGGATTGGGGATTTACCTTTGACCGCTGATTTTTTTATTTTGTCTCTTGTTCGCATCAAGTCCCTGAGATCCTTGTCAATCCATGGGCAATATTTCTCAGAGACCCGCATTTCACTCAAAGGGACATGTTTTTCTATGATGAGAGAAAACATTTCAGACCAATAGTTAACAAGCAAATTGATATCATCAGTTTCTGTAAGCATTTGTTCCCAACATATCCCAGAAACATCAGCAAGGAAGCTTCCTCGTTAAAATTTTTCATTTTGCGAGTCTTAATCGTTTTGTGACCTTTTCCTACTGCACCGTCAAACTTCCGAATGCAGTAAACCATATAGTGATCACTAAAGGAAACCTCTTGCACTCCTGATTTCATGATGTTTCTGCGACATGTTGTAGCAACATGGTCAATGGCAGTTGCAGTGCCAAGGGTGACTCTTGTTGGTTCCTTGATAAGCTGTTTGATGCTGAAAAGCTCATACAAACAAGAAATATGTTTTGCATTGTTATCCAATGTCTGATCCGATGATTTTTCGGCAAGATCACAATTTGTGTCTCCAAGGAGAATAATTTCCTTGCCCTCCTTGTCAAGGAAAGCTAGAGCTTTTTCCAGCTTATCAAAGGAGTCAACAGGGTCACTTGGTGGTCTGTACCAAGCAGCAACAAGAAAGGGCTTGCTTTTGGGTGGGGGAAATGTCAATACAGAGAAGTTCCAGTCCATCGAAAGGCACATCATCCCTCTGTGTCATTTTGATAGAGTCTCTTACATAAAAAGCGACACCACCACCGTTGCAGGTCCTGTCAAGGCGTTTTTGCCGATAACCGGAAATTTCAGTAAGCTCTTTTGGGATAGATGCACCAAGCTTAGTTTCGTTTAGGGCAAGAATATGAATACCCTGGTCATTTAAAAGCAACCTAATTTCATCTTGGTGAATGTGCAAACCATTGATATTCAGGGATGCAATTGCCATGCCCTTCTTAAAACCTAGATGCTGACGACACCCTGTCGAGACAGTATCACGATCTCCACGATACTCCCTAAATGGCATATGGTTAGCCGCCTGTAAAACATTGTCATTGATTAAGAAACTGAATTAACGTTACATAGTCACATTTGGATTTCGTTCAAGAATGTTCTCTGTAAGATAGAGTTACCTTCTTTGTTAAGATGCAGCTTGCTAGAGTTTGTGTGCTTCTTGGCATTTAATTGATCGTGCTCAATGAAACCAAGTTTTTGACGATGGCATCTCTTAGAAAGGTTCTCATTGACACTTGTAGCTTTATCATTGAGGTTATCATCCCTGGGGCAAATTCCCGAGACCGTCACTTCATTTGTTTCATTCTTCAACGTAATGGCAAGGTCTATAATCTCGTCTGCAATCTTTTCAGCGGATTTACTTTCTCTCAGGTCGTTAGTGCCGGCATGTAAAATATATAAGTTGGTACTCTCTTCTTCGGCAGGCTTCACATAGTGTTTCATTTGTTTAATCTTTGCTCCAGAGAAAGAGCGAACAACAACCTGGGTATCGCGGATTTGCATCTGCCAATGTTGAACCCCCTTTATCATCGAATCGCCGAGAATGTAAACTTTCCTTTTTTCACTTCTTCTTGCAGCATTTGTTTTCTTGGCAGAGCCTGTCTTCACCGCTTTAGAATAGCTGATATTATTCTCAGGATTTTGACTACCAAATTAGTTTTAATTAGTTGTGTATATTTGAAAATTTATTTATTTTGTTTATAGCTTTTGTTTTTGTAAATTCGATTTGGATTAGTTGACTTGTATATATTTATAACCTAAGTGTATATATTGTTAGCTACTGTAAATAATGGAATTGAAATAAAATTACACAGTTACATATTTATCCAACGCAATTTGGTTCAGGAACTCAAACACTTTTGACATATCTTCCAAACAATACATTTTTTCATTGAATCAGGTTGTAGCTGCAGCGATGATATTATACTATCTTTGTCTTTCAGTCTGGTGGCTCTTTGATGAAAGAAAGTCTGCTTCAGAAAAATTTCATGAGACACTTGATTGGCTTGGATTCCTCCCAGGACCAGCTGGAATGGCGGCCGATGCTGTAAATGCACTTCTTTATTCAGCTGAGGGGAAGCATGAAGAGGCTGCCATGTCTACCCTTGCTATTATTCCAGTAGTTGGGGAGAAGGTTGCTGCTACTAAGCATCTACAAAAAACACTGAAAACATACAATAAGATGCAAAAGATAAAGAGCCATGGTAAAAAGGCAGCAAGTGGAATCGAATTTATTATTCATAAAGCTGGTTAGCAAAACACTAATGTGGCCGAAAGGAAGAATAACAACTATTTCAATTGTGATTTGATAGACAGCTGATTAGTCAAATATGTATTTCGGTTAAATCAAACGATATTTCATATTTTACATCTAGTATTTCAAAGTATTATTCTATTTCACTAGAAATAAATACAATAGAAACTCACGGCAAGAAATACACAAATTTCACAATGTTTTTTAAGTCGTAATCCACTGTTAAAGGTCCAGTTTCCTGTGGTTTCTCTTGAATACACGAACAGGAAGTGTGAGATTTACTCATTAGTTTCCAACACGAGAAACTATGGTTAGAGGAACGTTTCCATTTCCCATGTTTTCTCAATCTGCACACTCTGCGTTTCCAACAAGGGGAACGCTTGCTAAATTACGGTTTTTCAAGTTAAACCATTGTGAGATCTCAAGTTTCTTTAACGCGCACATCTCGTGTAACATTCGTCATGTTTCTGGCAATTTCACAATAGCTTCCTCGTTGCTTCCGTGGTAATTTTTGCCCTTCTCCTACTTGATAGATCCCCCCTTAATAATTATGCAAGGTTGCTGCAATATTTTGACTTGCTCATTTCAACTATGATGGTTCACGACTTGGAATAGCTATTTGGATGAATGGATTTAAAAATTAATAGAGTCATAAAGACCAATGGACATAACATGGAAGACAATCTGTCTTCAATGGATCATTTCTGGATTCAGAATAAAAAAAACTGCTAACACATTAGAATCTGAAACAATGAAACACCATGTTTGCATACGCTAGAAATATATCGTAACATATTGCATATTGCAGAATAATGAAGTATCTTACAATGTATATAGAGCCATCAAATAACGAGATTCAGTTGCAGATGATACGAACATTTACTTTGAATCTTACAGTTTAGCTAATCTTCAAAAAGTTGTGAACAAAGAGCTCCGACATGTCAGAAAGTGGCTAGATGCCAACAAACTTTCTTTAAATGTAGATAAAACATACTTTGTTATTTTTCACTCTCCTCAAAATTCTTTGAATGACATCACCAGTATAAAAATTGGTAATCAATATGCAAAACAGGCTAAATATGTCAAGTTTCTTGGTCTCCTTTTGGATGAAAATCTAAGCTGGAAGTATCATTTATGTGAACTCTCCAAGAAATTGTCAAGAACTTGTGGTATAGTCTTCAAAGTAAGGCATCTCCTACCAACCAGTGTTCTAGCCCCCTTGTATAACTCATTATTTTCCTCATTTCTTCAGTATGGAATCATTGTCTGGGGTCTTACTTATGACACCCATACTAAACCAACCTACCTCCTTCAAAAGAAAGTTGTTACAGCTATTGCTTTCAAAAGTTTTACATCTCCATCTACTCCAACTTTTTCTGATTTAAAAATCCTTAAGTTATATGATTTATTTGACTTAAAGCTCCTCATTTTTGTATATGAATCTGTCAATAAAATTTCTCCTTTATTTTTTCACAATTTTTTTTAAACCTTGATAGCTGTTCATCATTATGATACAAGGCAGGCTTCCATAGGTGATATTTTTATGACTCGTAAAAATACGTTACAGTATGGTTTAAGATCTGTTAGATCTGCAGGTGTCAAATCTTGGAACAGAATTTCTGATGTCATCAAACAATCTCCTTCTGTGTCCATTTTTCATCGTAAACTCGTCAAAAATAAAATTTGACCAAAATTTCACATTTTTGCAGGTCCGGACCTGTCGAAAATTTCAAAAATGAAATTTGACCAAAATTTCACATTTTTGCAGGTCTGGACCTGTCGAAAATGTAAAAAATAAAATTTGAGCAAAATTTCACATTTTTGCAGGTCCGGACCTGTCGAAAATTTCAAAAATGAAATTTGACCAAAATTTCACATTTTTGCAGGTCCGGACTTGTCGAAAATTTCAAAAATGAAATTTGACCAAAATTTCACATTTTTACAGGTCCGGACCTGTGGAAAATGTCAAAAATAAAATTTGACCAAAATTTCACATTTCTGCAGGTCCGGACCGGTCGAAAATTTCAAAAATGAAATTTGACCAAAATTTCACCTTTTTGCAGGTCCGGACCTATCGAAAATGTCAAAAATGAAATTTGACCAAAATTTCGCATTTTTACAGGTTTGCACCTGTTGAAAATGTCAAAATGAAATTTGATCAAAATTTCACATTTTTGCAGGTCCGGACCTGTCGAAAGAGTTAAAAATGAAATTTGACCAAAATTTCACATTTTTGCAGGTCCGGACCTGTCGAAAATGTCAAAAATGAAATTTGATCAACATTTCACCTTTTTGCAGGTCCTTACCTATCGAAAATGTCAAAAATGAAATTTGACTAAAATTTCACCTTTTTGCAGGTCCGGACCTATCGAAAATGTCAAAAATGAAATTTGATCAAAATTTCACATTTTTGCAGGTCCGGACCTGCCAAAAAAGTCAAAAATGAAATTTGACTAACCTTTCACATTTTTGCAGGTCTGGACCTGTCAAAAATGTCAAAAATGAGATTTGACCAAAATTTCACATTTTTACAGGTTTGCACCTGCAGAAAATGTCAAAATGAAATTTGATCAAAATTTCACATTTTTGCAGGTCCGGACCTGTTGAAAATGTCAAAAATGAAATTTGATCAAAATTTCACCTTTTTGCAGGTCCTTACCTATCGAAAATGTCAAAAATGAAACTTGACCAAAATTTCACATTTTTGCAGGTCCGGACCTGTCAAAAATGTCAAAAATAAAATTTGACCGAAATTTCACATTTTTGGAGGTCCGGACCTGTGGAAAATGTCAAAAATTAAATTTGAACAAAATTTCACATTTTTGCAGCTCCGGTCCTGTCGAAAATTTCAAAAATGAAATTTGACCAAAATTTCACCTTTTTGCAGGTCCGGACCTATCGAAAATGTCAACAATGAAATTTGACCGAAATTTGACATTTTTACAGGTTTGCACCTGTTGAGAGTGTCAAAATGAAATTTGACAAAAATTTCACACTTTTGCAGGTCTGGACCTATCGCAAATGTCAAAAATAAAATATTGTATAGCTACCTTTATTTATTGTTCGTTCATTTTATAGCCTCGTTTATATGTTTTGTTCCGTTCTGTTGAATTAGCCTCGCTCTCGTATATGTAGGATTATTAGAGCTGATGCGAAACATGGAAGTCTGTTGATACATTCTACTCTGTTTTAACTGGCGACAAGGACGGGATATCTTCGTTTAAGATGAACCCACTTGCCAAGAGTAATGGAACTCCACACTTTGACCCTGCTCAACACGATGGAAACAAGCTACAAGCCTTTACAGAATTCATAGAGTCCTGGGAAATGTGGTATGATGTTGCCTCTATAGGCGAACTCAAAGTGGATGCTACAGACGCACAAAAGAAAGAACACAAAGCCAAGGTATTTAGAATGTGTGCTTTCACAGGTGAGCGATTAAAAACTGATCTTAAAGCTGAATACAACCAAGACATGGCCAAAATAAAAACTGCTGATTTTGATGATATGGTGAAAAAGCTTCATGATAGATACCAGCCAGCTCAAAACCGGGTACTCCTTCATTACCAATTCCATCAGCTCAAACAAGAACCAGGTGAGAAAATTGATGCTTTTATCAACAAAATCTGCCAACATGCTGATAAATGTGCATTCAAATGTACAAACACTTCCTGTACTGAGAAAGATCAAATTCATAAGACTTTGATAAGAGATCAAATAATAATTAGTACTAATATTGCTAGTGTTAGGGAAAATGCACTTGAAAAGGAGCATGATTTGGCCTCATTGATTTCAACAGCAAGAAAAATTGAAGCCACTGAAGAAGCAACCAAATTGATAGACTCTGAATCTCCTAGTAGCTCTTTTCACATTAACTGTGTTGAAAATGAAGACCCCCAGCATACACCAGTAAACAAAATTGGTAAAAGAGGGGGCAAATACTCCCAAAAAGCCCACAGAAGGGAGAATTTCCAGGATAATTTCGAACCTTCCCAGGGTGCTAACAAAATTATGTGTTGCACTGGCTGTGGCAAAAGCAACTGCGACAGAGGCCCAAACTGCGCGGCTAAAAATGCTTTTTGCAATGCGTGCGGAAAAAAGGACCATTTTTCTGCTGTCTGTCTTAAAATGGTATAAGGGGTTTCCACCATTACATCCATCAAGCAGGACTCCCCCAAACAAATCCACACCGTCTCAAGCAGTCACAAGCAAGCAAAAAATCAGCATAGGAAAAGCAAAAATCCAGGCACTTATTGACACTGGTGCAGAGGTCAATATCCTCCTTGAGAGTAATGTGCCCAAAAACATCAGGAGAACTCTGCAACCATATGGCGGTGCTATCATAACCCCAAAAGGTCAAATCACCCTAGACACCACATGGAATAATACAACCCAGAAAGCAACATGGATTGTCATTGGTGACAAGGATCTCCATGGTAACCCGTGCAACCTGACCTCTTGCAAACTAGCTGAATCTTTAGGGCTCATCTCTTTCAATAGCCTCCCAAGCCAAGTCAGTGCAATTTCCAGCCACAACAGTCAGAACCAATTTTGTAACAATGACTTTGAAGACTTCAAGAACAAGTCCCAGCAATCAGTTGCAATCATTCTATCAAAGTATGAGGGTGTCTTCACGGGTCTTGGGAAACTAAAAGCAAGCCCTGTACACTTTCATCTGAAACCCAATGCTAAGCCTATAATTCAGCCACCACGACAAATCCCATACCACCTCCAACCCAATTTTGAGAAAATCATTCATGAGATGGAAAGGGATGATGTCATAGAACAGCACTGTGGGCCAGTAACATGGCTTGCCAATCCAGTTTTAGTCCCCAAGCCAGATGGAAACATAAGAATCACAGTGGATTTGAGGGGCCTCAATCAAGCCCTTGAAGACCCCCACTTGCCGATACCTCGCGTAGAAGACATCTTGCCCATGTTCAATGGAAAATCGATTTTCAGCAAGCTTGATCTCAAAACAGCATTTCATCAACTTGAACTTGATGCAGCATCCCGCCCACTAACAGTTTTTCGTGCTGGTGACCGCCTCATGAGATATAAACGCCTCACTATGGGTACTTTACCAGCATCCGGAGAACTCAACCAAAGGCTTCGCCCCATCCTTGCAAACATACCGAATGCTGCAGTAATTCAAGATGACATTGTGATAGCAGCAACTGATATCACAAGCCACAGCACCTCCTTGGAACGTGTCCTTCCTGCCCTAGCAAATGCAGGACTAACAGTCAGTCCAAAGAAATGCATCCTTGCCTCCCCTGAAATTCCGTTTTGGGGATTCCGCGTCACGAAAGATGGCATCAGACCAGGTCCACAGAAAGTCCAAGCAGTAAGCCATGCAGAAAGACCGCAAAACAAAGATGAAGTTGAATCATTCCTTTGCATGATTCGTTCAAACGGGCAGTTCATTCCAGACCTCGCAGCAGCTACAGCCAACCTCAGGGAGTTAACGAGGGATATCAATGCTTTTGTATGGTCAGACGCCCATGAGACTGAATTCCAAAATCTCAAGAATGCCTTCAATGAAGATGTCCTACTCCGACACTATGACACAAATGCCCAACATTTATCTTTGTTGATGCCCATTACACAGGCCTCTCTGCAATCCTCACTCAAGGAGTCTCCATTGATGCCACCAAAGCAGTCGCTATAGCATCGCGCACCACCACGGATGCCGAGAGAAATTACTCACAACTCGATTTGGAAGCAACAGCAATCGACTTCGGTCTTCGAAAGTTTCGACACATTCTTGTTGGAGGCCCACCAGCTACAATTGTCACTGACCAGCAGCCTCTGGTATCATTGTGGACCTCAAAAAGAAAACCACCATCCCGAATCGAACGCATCCTTCTTCGCCACCAAGACATCAACCATCGCGTTGTTTGGCGTAAAGGAAAGGACAACCCAGCAGATTACACCAGTAGACATGCCATCCCCATTGACAAACTGCCTGCATGTATTAGAGATGAAGCAAAAGAGCACCAGAAACTCCTCTTCCTTCTTCATCAGCCAATCAGATCTTCTATCTCGGAGCAGCGTCTGCACCAAGCTCAACTCAATGACAGACAATTGGAACGCCTGCGCCACTTCATAGCACTTGGCCAAGCACCACAAAATGATCCAACACTAAAGGGCTTCTCTAGAACGTTCAGTGAACTTTCTATTGGCGCAGATGACATCATTTACAGAGGTGATAAAATTCTACTACCACAATCCCTCCATGACGAAATCATATCTTTGGCCCATGCTGGATCACATGCAGGGCAAGATGCAGTAAAACGACGCATTCACGCCCACTTCTGGTTCCCTGGTCTGGACATTGCCTTCAAAAATCGCCTTGAAACATGCCATGAATGCCAAATAAACACAAGGAACCCGATCAAAGTGCCCCTTTCAAGCACACCCATACCAGATCATCCTTAGGATTCTGTCTCCATTGACTTGTTCGGACCTTTACCAGACAAATCCCACATCCTCGTCAGCCGCTGTAATCTCTCCAGATTTCCAGATGCGAAAGTAGTTCGTTCCACAAGAGCTCAACACGTGCTCCCAGCCCTAGGAGCTACCTACAACAACTTTGGAAACCCCCTAGAACACAAAGCTGACAACAGCCCACCCTTCAACAGCCAGGAATTCAAGGATTTCTCCACCGCAAGAGGAATATCAGTAAAGCATTCTTACCCTTACCACCCTCAGGGAAATGACGCTGAATGTTTTATGAAGCCACTTGGTAAAGCAGTTAAAGTTGCTCTTGATACAAACAAACCTGTGCAAGAAGCAGTGGATGACCTTTTGATCGACTATCGCTCTACACCACACCCAGCAACAGGACTCGCCCCCGGCGACATGCTCTTTCGAGGTGGTTACCACTCTAGGTTTCCGAAAAGGCCTCCCGTCACAGAGCAACATATCAAAGAAGCCAAAAAACGCGACAAAGAACGCAAAACCGAACCAAATGCCAAACAAAATGCTTCCAGATGGAGACAATATCCCAGCATCATTCAAGGAAACGAAGTCCTGGCCATGCGCTTCACAGGGAAGACAAAATTCAAATCCTTCTATGAAAAAACTCCGTATATTGTGACAGACGTCAAGGGAACACAATACACACTTCTTTTATGCGACACAAAACGTCCAAGGCAGCCAATAATTCTCCATGCATCACAAATAAAGCTATACCAACAGCCTGCACAAACCATGCCACCTCATTACAGACCTGCTCAAACTGAATTACAGCACTCTACTAAAGCATATGATCTGCCAAGCAACACGAGACGTAGAAATAATCAACGAAACGCCACCCAAAATGAGCCCCCAGCACATCCATCCAGCAACAGCCAAGTACCTAATGAAGTCGATATGCCACCACCCCCACCAGGCCCAGTCGAAGGCCCTGTCAACGATCAAGACGAAGTTCAAGCAATCGAACCTGAGATTACATTCTGCCATCCACAACAACAAATTTTAGGAGAAGGGAGAAGTAAAACTGGCAGATCAAGAAAGAACTGTAAAAACAAATAGCAGCCAAAACTTTTTACGTTCAAACAATGCACAAGAGAAAAATAGACAAGGAGGGTGATATTGTATAGCTACCTTCATTTACTGTTCGTTCATTTTATAGCCGCGTTTATATGTTTTGTTCCGTTCTGTTGAATTAGCCTCGCTCTCGTATATGTAGGATTATTAGAGCTGACGCAAAACATGGAAGTCTGTTGATACATTCTACTCTGTTTTAGCCACCAATAAAAACTGTGGATGGTCAACAATTTTGTCTGTAATTTTCTTAATTTTGGGCTGGGAGCCTACAACCATTGCTTGAGTTTTTAGGACATTCAAAGAGAGTTTATTACCTTGCAACCATAGCTTCAGATCATTCAATTCACTATTTAGAGTTTGGTCTATGTCTACTAAACTCGAAGAGGAATAAGAAATACTCGTATCGTCTGCGTACGTCGTCACTGTGCCTTTCTTTATTGCAAACGGGAGATCATTGATATAAATCAGAAACAAAGGAGGGCCAAGACACGAACCTTGGGGCACACCACAGTGAAGATCTTTAGTTTTTGGAACATATCCGTTAACGTTGCAAAATTGCTTTCTGTTAGTTAGATAAGACGTAAACCAAGTAAGTTCTAGATTGTCAACGCCATATTTTCTCAACTTAGCAAGTAAAATGTCATGATCCACCGTATCAAATGCTTTCTTGAGATCAATAAAAATATTTGCAGTGTATTTGCCATCGTCCATGTTCACATACCAGTCATCTGTGTTGTTAAGAAGGCAAGTGACAACAGAATGAAGAGCTCTAAAGCCAGATTGGTTTGAAAACAGATGATTGTTTGCATCCAAATAATCGTATAATTGGTTATGAATAAGTTTCTCAAAGACCCTAGCTAAAACAGGCAGAACTGATATAGGTCGGTAGTTAGATCGGTCAACAGGTTGTCCACTTTTAAAAATGGGTGCTACTCTTGCGATTTTCCAGCTATCTGGAAAGCAACCAGTAGCAATCGAAAGAGTCTCAGTGTTCCGGAGGTTGCGGGAGGCGCATGCTGAGTTTCTGGTGAAGAGATTGCACAGGTATTCTGGAGCCAAATCATTGAGTGACTTGAAGACCATTGTTTTAGACTCATTACCAAAGAGTTCTTCAATGGTCTTCCAGCCCAACTCCACAATAAGTGGTCTGCTTGGGGTATCAAAGCTGCTATTTGTAATGATTCTAGCAGCACGATTTTGGAGCTTTTGCAGCTGGTTGATTTCTGTAGAACCAGCACAGCCCCAGACAGAGCAACAGTATCGAAAGTGGGGCTCCACAATACCTGTGTAGAGAGTTTTCAAACTTGTCATAGGCAGAAAGGATTTAGCATGTCTCAAAAAGCCGTTCGCACTGGATACTTTGGTAGAAACTGCCTTAATTTGCTCTTTCCAATCTAAAGAGCAATCGATTTGCACTCCAAGGTACTTTGCCTTTTGAACTACTTCGAGTTCATTGTCACGTATTTTCAGTTCCAAGGCTTCACTTCGACTTTTGAGAGAGTTGCGTTTCTGCTTGGTGGAAATGAGCATTGAATGAGTTTTTACCACATTCAACGAAAGCTTATTGCCTTGCAGCCAAGTCTCAAGTTTCGTGAGATCGCTATTTATTGCCTCATTCAACTGAGTCAAATCGTGAGACTGATGACAAAGACTGGTGTCATCAGCATACATAGTCACAGATGAACCTTGAACAGTCTGAGGAAGATCATTGATATAGATGAGGAAGAGAAGCGGGCCAAGGCATGAACCCTGTGGGACTCCCACTTCTATTTCCCCGACATCCAAATCAACGCCATTAACCCTACAAAATTGTTTGCGGTTCGATAGGTAAGACCTAAACCAAGACAGCTCTCGCTGTTGAACACCATAAAGTTCGAGCTTTTTACAGAGAATATCATGGTCGACCGTATCAAATGCCTTTTTCAGGTCAATAAATACTAATCCCACGAGCTTACCTAGATCAAGCCCGTTATACCAGTCATCGCTCATTTTAAGCAAACATGTTAGTGTGGAATGAAGGCGCAAGAAACCTGATTGGTCAGATGTAAAGAGACCATTTTCTTTCATATACTGGTACAACTGGTTGAAAACAAGTTTTTCAAAGAGCTTTGAGATGACAGGCAAGACTGATATGGGGCGATAATTAGATTTTTCCGCCCTATCTCCATCTTTGAAAATCGGAGTAATTCTAGCCACTTTCCAAGAATCTGGAAACTGGCTAGTTTCAATGGATGTGTTAAACAAGAAAGCTAGGGAAGTTTCAATATATGGCAAAGGAAGCTTCATAAAGTAGCTAGAGATATTGTCAATCCCAAAGCTCTTTGTCAAAGTGAAGTATTGTCTGTAGAGTTTATAACGTGGGGAAAGCAGCAATGTACTAGTTCTTTCTCTTTCTTACACTGCCGTAGAAAGGTTCTAAAACAATTTAGTCGTATATCTGAGTCACCAGTATATTTGAGTGTCGTGTGTCGAGTTTAGCTTGAAAACTATAGGGGCAAAAACATTCTCCTTTAAGTATCAAATGTTAAAATAATTGTGCTTTATTTTGTAGTTCATCTTCTATTGCCAAAAACGTCAGCCAGTTTACCAATGCCAGAAGTGGCTTACTTTCGAGAGTTTGAAAACATCCGCCAAATACAAAATCCGCGGAATTCAATTTGGTATTAGGTGAAAATGAATTCCGCGGACTTCGCAGACTTCAACGCAAAACATTGTCTGGAGAGTTTCGTATGTTGAAGAAGCAGTAATTTACAAGTTTCTGATGTCGAGAAAGCAATGAAATGCAATCGAAACATGTGCACATGCGGAAGTAAAATGACAATTGACAACGAGACTGCGTGTCGCATTTCTGGAGGAGTTATCGGAAGCCCCCTGCCCCGTATCGTGATTAAACCCAAAGAAATTACACTGAAACAGTTATTTTCCACAATCAGTTGAATAATTTGAATTAAAAGAAGTTGTTTTCAAATTATTTGAGAAACCAATGCAAATCAAGACTTTCATACAATCTGTTCAATGAGTCTGACATTGATAACAAACACCCCCCCCCCAGTAACGACCCCGCTGAAACGCTGCTCCGCCAAAGTAAAGGATGACCCACCAGAAAATGCGTTTCTCCCGCCAAGTTTGAGTTTTAAGCACTCTCCCCACCTTGTTTCTGTTGCTTCCCCGTTGAAATTTTTGTTTCCTCCTCAAGAATTATACAAGTTCCACGAAAAATATAATAGCCAAAAGTTATATTCCCCGTCCCCGTTACGATATTTTCAATCCCCGCTGAAAATGTATTGGTTTCATAATTTCCCCGCTGTACTTTTAATGTCCGGAGGGGTCGTTACTGGGGGTGTTAACAACATGGAGGCCTAAGAATCTTCGATTGGAGGCGCCGCTGAGAAAATTTGAAGGCGTTCAACAACTAAGATCATCACCAGGAATGTATAAGGTATGACTTAAACAAAAAATTAAATTGCTTGCAAATTTTTCCTCTGGCTTGACTAAACATTTCGCCCTGAAATCCGCGAAGTCCGCGGAATTCATTTCCACCTAATGTCAAAATGAATTCGGCGGATTTTGTATCTGAAGGATTTTTTGTACATCTGCGGCATCCGCGAAGTCCGCGACATCCGCGGAATTCACCTGGCCCACCAAGTAGCATACAAGTCAAATCTTTCAATAGGGCACAGGGAAACCCATAAATCTTCCAATTTCACGCTTATCAGCCAATGGTGTTGCCGTATTTTCGTCACATGACCGAAAATGAGCTATTTGAGACGAATTTTCGAGTATCGTTACGAAAATCAAAATGGACATTGGAGTAATAAAGATACCCTACAGAGCTGGTTTTGCCACGAGTCGATTCTACAGGCCCTACTCCATATTTTACACTTTGCATTTCAATAAAATCCCACCAGGGATCAGCACTACATAGAATTTCAAGCAACCGAAAATAGGGCTATATTCAAATACCATTTGGAAACGCAACAAATAAGATATAGCTTCCAAAATGTCATACACTACGTAAATTATAGCAAGGAATAAGCTGAAGATCTTTCTTTGCTTCAGTTTCCAAAATCCTTGACGAGTCTCACCTATTTGCTGCGAAGAAAGCTATTAGGCCTACGTTCATCGACTGCAGAATGCCATTATTCTGTTTCAAATCGGCTTCTTTGCTGTAGCAAGGTAGCAGAGCTATTCACCAACAACATAACACCAATTTGCACTATTCTCCGCTGAAAAATTGCTATCAACTTTGCTAAAGCGCGATGAACTTTCAACAGCTCTTCGCCTCACTATCTATTCCAAGTTTTGAAACAGTGTGCTCACGTGGAAAAATTTCTGTTATTGTCAAAGCGCTCTTGATGTCATGGTCAAGAGAGGGATTGAGGCCGAGCTTTCAAACCAGTAGAGGTTAAAAACTTGGAAGGAGATTAAAAATGGACTGACAGTTTTGCTCAGGGGACACAATGTTTGAATGGATAAACGGAAACACCCTATTATTGCTCGCCATTGACCTGCAACCGGCATCATCGTGAAGAAATCTTCTCGCTGGTCCTAAGAGGATATAATGAACGCAGCCACCATCGATACTGATAACTAATAATAAACATAACAGACATAGCACATGAACATGAAAAATTACATACAGAAACTCAAAAGCAAAAACAAGCAAAGCTAGTAGCTAGTTACATGGGATTGAGGCGTGTTTAATTACATCAAGAGACTTGGAATTTACATAAACTGTTCGAAATATGAAACGTTTTGGGAATAGAAAAGTAATCTTTTGTGTCGAGGGCGGGGTTGTCAGGAGGTAGCAAAAGCTAGTTTTAATTGCAAAAAAGAAACACTTGGGAATTGTAACTGACAGTATGGATGTTGTATTGCTAATGGTTTCAATAGTCGACAGGTTGAGTTGGAAATTGTATTCCAATGTAAACAAATTGCAAAATACGACACCAAAACAAAGCCACAAATCAGGGTACACTTAGCTAAGGAGGAGGATCTTGGGGGGGGCTCAACTGGTAGAGGGCTATGTCGCTATCCAAAAAACGTACAAAGAGAGGCAGAAAGAAAGAAATAAAGAAAGGAAGGATTTATTGCACATGCACGGGTCTTTTAGAGACTGACACACCCCTAAAAATAAACACATTCTTTTCTAACTTGATTTTAAAAAGGGAACCTCTCATTTTCAAGTAACCTTGAGACTTGCCTTGAACTAACAATCTTGTAGATTTTACTTGATCTGTTTGGGGTCTTACCTATACTTTATACTTAAACCCATTATTCCTATTACAGAAGAAAATCTTCACATGTAAAAATTCCAGCTAATTACTGCTACATCTTGAGGACATCCTTCACCTGAACATCTTAACATTTGCTTTTAAAGCCATTCGTAAACCATCTCCTATCTACTTCCATAACTATTGTACTCCTAGCTTTTTTTTTGTATTCAAATATAAAAATTTACAATGAGTTTACGTTTAACTGTACTTATCTAATTACTCTATAACACTACAGGTACGATACTATGGGGAGCGAAAGACAATGACTACCCCATGGCCTGCGTAAAAAGACACGTAACATTAAACTAACTACAACTACGCTACAATCGACTAAAACAATTGGATCGCGTACTAGTATTCTTTTCCACACCAGATGTCAGGTCAGGGTTTCCATGACTTGGATGATGTTGCACGTAAAGGTAAAATACCTGAAGTCTGATGTGAAACAGAATTTACAAGGAAAAAATAACAATTACGTTAAAGGACTTAGTGGTTGCATAGGTTGCAGTAGATCTCAATCAAACCGACCAGTTTCATGGATAAAACGTAAGGTCAATTCGAGTATTTCTCTATTCAAGTCATTGGAAAGGCCTTGATTACCATATAGCAAAAGCTGGGCCAAAGCATCATTTGAAAGATCGGTGATTTGTACAAATGGTCGTAATAATTCAGCAACTCTAGTGAGAAGATCCTGTCGTTGAACATCAAATAAATGGCAGAGCAAATAGTGCTCCGTATCCTCAATCCCATCACTTATTGGGCACATTGGGTTTATGGTATCCCTAAAATTATGCTTGAAATTGTGGAAATTTAATTTGCTGAGACCAACCCTCAGTTGAGTAAGATAGGATAATCCTTTTGGATCGTGAATTCCAAACACAGATCAGAGTCCTAGCTCTTCTGCTCATAGGCTTGCAACTCGTCAAGCCACTAGAGGTAATCTATTCAACACCTTGAAAAATACCACCCTCTATGGACTACACACAGTTCAATACTTTGGCTCAAAATTGTGGAATACTTTTCTAATCTTTATTCGTGTTACAGTCACCATTGCACTTTCTCAGTCTAAATTGAAACCTTATCTTATTGATTCCTATGTTTGATCTGTTACCTTCCTTTTACATTCCAAAAAATTATCACTCTGACGTTCGTCTGGCTTATTTTTTTTATCTAATATTCTTAGTGTCTTTGTTTTTAAGGCGGGCTCTCCCTCAATTAGTTAACTATTTAAAGAGATCCCCCTAAATTAATCTATCCTATAATAAGCAATCGTGAAATGTCTTCTATTTCTTTTTTTTGGTTTATTACTGTAGTGTTTAGTTAATTTATCCTATTGTAATGTACTTAATTGTATCGTAATTTGCTATAATTGTATTTAGGATTGATAAATAATTCAATGAAACTGAAACTGAACTGAAACTCACTAATGAGTATTTGAAACGTATAGTCTTGGCGTTAATGGGAGAATATGTCGGTTTTTAGATACAACACAGGGAGAAACATGATGAAAATTTTTTGAAATCATAACCACACGAAGCTACATATTTCTAAACCGTTGACTAATCATTTCTCGTAGTTTTGTGGTTATTTCCCTGTCTTTCGTGTTCCCTGCAATATACTGATTGACCATTCGTAGCAAAGAAGTCAGACGACTCACTTAAAAAAATAGTTATAAGATAAAAAAATAGCGTTACTAGGAAATCGCAATTTTCAATATTTAAAAAATAAAATAAATACAGCATATGCAATTGTTTAGAGTGGGTGCATCATAGAGCCCTAACTTTAAAGCTAGAAAAAGAGTTTTGTTCCTAACTGTGAGACCGATTGGTCAGTAAGTAACAGAGCTGGTTTCCTGCAATACCGTCGTGCTGAATTCTTAATCTGAATCATTAACTAATTTATGCATTAAATGCAAAGCCTCAAGGGACCAGGACTGGGTGGGCAATCGATGGTTTTAAAAAGGGACAATAGGCCTATGGTTTAAAGAACCAAAACAATAGATCAGAAGAAGGGACAAAGGGGGTAAGTGCCAACCCACCCAACTTATATGTTAAAAGGCCCTGATTGAATGTCATTTAGCCCAAATTTTCGCGACGTGGAATCTTATCGTTTGGGGGGTGTATGACCCCCCGACTTCCTGTAAATCCGCACCTCAACTGAGTGCTGTGTTCTGCAATATATGTTTTATTTAGATGGTAAAAAGAATAAGTCACATCAGTGACCGATACAGTTAGTTTCCCTGCGTCAGTATGGATATATACACACAATATAACTTGACAGAGATATACAACGTTTTTCAGAATTACATCCCACAGAAACAGCTGGGGTGATGTCAATGTGAACATCCACCACTAAAACCTCCGAACCCTAAACATTGCAGTCCACAAGAAAACCATTCCTATCGGATACAATGGGAAAGGCAGATGCGATGGATGGAAAATATGTTGAGTTCAAATACAGATATTTATGACCAGAAAAACATATTTGATCCCACTTCAATCAATGAAATTGTCACTGGTAGAAAAAGAAGCTTAACAGTAAGAAATAAGTACTCAAATAACGTCTCTATAAGACACTTACAGTGAGCAGCTGTTCCTTAATTGAATAAATACAGATGCTATGCTCTTCATTAAAGGGAATTTTCTTCAATTCCTTACTCTTTAGTTCTTTGAAGTAAAACTCTGGTATCACAATGTGAACGTCAGGACTCAAAATATTAAACCTTTTCTGCCTTGAATTCGTTTGTATTTCATCAGTATATCATTTGAAGTAGAATTGATAGCTGGTGATAGATGCTTGCAAGCATGTCACTTTGATAGCCGTCATATTAGATTTTGTGTATTGTTATGAGCAAGCTACTTCAATCAATGAATCTTCAGTTAATTAAGTCAATAGCTCAAGCTAAAAGACTCTAAACCAACCACTAACAGTCGAAGGTTATTCTTTCATAAGGTGCCGTTGTCTTGTTGCTAGCTGCCAAAAAAGTGCCTCTAGAAACTTCAAAAGACTTCTTGGGTACATCTAAGTGCAACAGGCCACTCACAGGAACTACTGCGGCAAGCCTTTCCTTTCACAAAGTTGTCTGTGGACTGGCAAACCTATTATGTCGAAACTCAATGCCAGGCCCAGACCCCTGAACCACTTCCATCGGACCTTTCAATGCCTGTTACATCGTTCACGGCAAATTCTCGAAGATTTAGTTGCGACAGAGCGGAAATGATGCACGCCTGCGCACTTGAAGTTTCCAAAATTGAAAGAAGGAAGACAACAACTCATGCCGTCGAAAGTCTGATCAAGGAAAAAAGATTAGTTTTTTTCGATCTTAAAATGTTTACTTACGGCAATTTATGCAAGGAAAATATTGACAAAGTGTTTTCTTTCGTCTTTCTTTCAACGGGAAAAACATTCATGTAAACAAAATTTCTTATGCAAAAATGAGGGGGATGACATGGTCGGTCAAATCTCAGCAGCGACATTGTCGAAATTGTTCATGTCACAAAAGTCCCAAAGATAAGGCCGCTTTGCAGTTGATAAGGAATTTTATTCTGTCAACTTGTACTTTGGGGATGCCTCCACCAGGAAATGTCTTGGCAAGAACACAATGATCATGGGCAATATTTGTCAATTTTTTTCAATACACGTTGTTTATTAAAAACTGGTTTATAAGAAGCTGGTACTAAGATAGCCAAAATTTGAAGAAACTGTAAAAGCATGGAAATTATGGCAAATGTATCGTTAAACCTCTATTCTTGAGTAATATTAACTAAAAATTTGCGTTTTCGACATAATAGAGCACTGTTTATTTCAACATGATGTTTAAATGTCAAGAAACATATATGCAGCAGTTTTAGCGACCACATTGATAATTCTGCATTCAAAAAATAAGAAACCAGTTAAGAAACTTTTAGTACTAAAATGGGCAAAATTTTATGTTAAATCAAGAAACTTTTAGTACAATGCCTGATCCTAGTTTCTTATAAAAAATGCGTATTTAATAATGATACCGATAATGATACTTAAACTCGTACCAAAGCCTACCATGCGAGGACGCGATTAATTTCATGCTTAAAATATTTCGTCCATAATCGTGCCTATTATGCAAAAGCTATTAGATCCACTAGAAAAATATGAAAGGTCGTAAAGCTAGGTAGACGTTAACTACTATTCAGGAAACTGGAATGATCATTGGTAGAAAAAGTTTCTTAATTTCTTTTTATAATATTTCTTAATTTCGGTGCAGAATGTAAGATCCCTTCCCGCCTCATCATGTCATCCTTCTTTTATTTCAACTGCTACATATTTCATTCATTTTTAAAATATTCGTTTACTTGGCTGTTTCAAAAAAATTTATGAAAATAATGATGAAACCTTTGTGAAACTGAAAATTAGCAAACTCTGTTGTTCGAAATTCGAATGCAGTATCGCATCAGAGAGCTGGCGTTTTCTCTTTATGATATTCTTGCAACTTTTCGATTGCGTTGGGAAGCAGAAGATGTGGAGAAGCCGATTCTTTTCTAGAGACTTCACGCTTTTGATTTTTAAATTCTCAGATTACATCTTTTACATCATCCTCAAGTGCAATATACGTCAGTCGAGTTTTGGTGACGATTTGAAGTATATCCAGCGACTAGAAACATCAAAGAAGTGATTTTAGGGAAGAATTCTGGATTTACTGTTGCCTGTCTTCAGCACAAATGATGGTCAGTTTGTGACAAAAACTCTTGTATTTGGAGGATAAACAAATTTTGCAACCTGTTTGAACAAGCATTCATTCATTGGCAAGTAATTTCAAGCAATTTGGACAAAGTCTGGTCGCTGCTGTGAATTAACATCGTTGTGGAATTTCGAGAGCATTGAAAACTTTTGGAATAATGAAACTTCAATTTTTTCTCCGTGTTGCAAGCAAGAACAACCTTGGATTTACGGGAACTCTTGATATATGGTGAAGGCATCCCCAAAGTACAAGTTGACAGAATAAAATTTCTTATCAACTGCAAAACGGCCTTATGTTTGGGACTTTTGTGGCATGAATACTTTCGAAATTGTCGCTGCCGAATTTGACCAACCATTTCATCCCCTCAATTTTGCATAGGAAATTTTGCTTACATGAATGTTTTTGCCATCAAAAGACAGACGAAAGAAAACTGAACAAGATGTGTCACGTGTTATCGATATTTTCGGTACATTAATTACCGCAAAGAAGCATTTCAGGATTGAAAATTTTTTTTCCCTCGATCAGGCTTTCGACGGCGTGACTTGTTTCCTTCCATCCTTCGATTTTCGAGCTTTTAGTGCGCAGGCGTGCATCGTTTCCGCTCTATCTTTCGTTGCTATATTTGTGATCAGCAACTTCGAATTTATCAAAATTGAAAGTTGAAAATTTGCTTGATATGCACTTTAACATATTTTAAGGTAGACGATGAAATGAAAGACAAATATTGAACACAGAAAAAGCAATCTCATATCTCACATAGCAGTCTATGACACGCTGGACACTTTGAGCAAAATGGTATCGTTCTAATCACAGGAAAATGATACCGTTAATGTTGTCTGAGAGTTTTGCAGCAAAAGCATCACTCTTAACACACAACTGCGGCATTTCCATATGGCACAAATCTGTTTTCCAAGATTTACTGCGCACTCCAAAGGCATTTACACTCATCGGACCGTGGACAAAATCAGCTTTCGAAAACTCCTTGTATAGTTTTTTTGTAAGGGCAGACTTCTGCACTCCATTACGATTGGCAGACACGATCTGCTTCCAGTCCCCCGCCCGATCGTTGAGGTATATTCCTTTGAATTCCAATTCCGCTAAATCAAAGTCAAACACAATAACTGCCAGTTTGCCACTTGTGAACTTCCCTTTGGCCCATTTCAAAGCATAGTCATAGCTTTCAGTCAAATAAAATCCACCTGAATTGGAAAAGTCTTGCATTTGGGAGCCATAATTCAGGTTTATACCATTAAGTCTTATTTGTTCAGCTGAATGATGATCAGTGGCATGGAACCATAAACTAGAACGAGCCTCTGCAGCACCGATGAAATTGCCTTTCCATGTGACTGAGAAGGCATTCTCTAAAGTTGTATTAATGATAGGTATTTCAATCGTGATGGTCTGATCAACATCATCATCATTATCATCATTTTCATCAAAATCGCTATTACTCAAAATTTCCCACTTCTCTGTTTCAATTCCAACCCATTTACCAATGATATCTTTGCACAATAAATATCTCTCCTTGGTATCCTCGTTCAATAAAACATGATTTTTAAACATTTCATTTAGATAAACCCTGATCCAGTATGCAACAGATTGCTGGCATCGCAATGGATTTGCTTCAACCCATTTCTTAATCAATTGTGTTCCATCATCATCAAATCCAATAGCATATAACAGGGTGCCTAGTGCTACTTGATTATCTGTATTTTCGTATAAAAAATGATCAATTTTGCTGTCAAGAAATAACTGCAGGTAGTAGTGATCTGTTTGATGATTGCGAAAGAAATCACCTAATGAACGAAGCCTTTTAGCAATGCTTTGATTAAGACCCAAAATGGTACACAGCACTCCTTCCTGATCTGCATTTTCACAGCCAAATGCTACAATTTCATGAACATCTTCCGGATTTAACTTCCTTATCAATCCATCAATTTCTTTCTTGGCAGCCACGAATAGACATTGATCGGGACCATCAATTGTGCCCAGTTCAACCAAGTCCAAGTTTACCTGAATAAATTCTGTACATACCAAAAGAATTTCCTTGAGTTTTGCTAGTTTTGAGAGGTTGTCTGCATCAATAACTGTAATGCTGCTCAATAGATGGTTTGTCGCTTCTAAGATGATGTCTGGTTTTCTAAGGATGCTTTGAGTGAGACCAGCCATTTTACCATACCTGCAGAAAGACATACATTCAAAGACTGTGCTGACCACAAGCCCCTGCAACGTGAAACGTTACCACAATGGCGTTTATTCAACATTTTCATTTCATTTTAACTTTTTTATCCACGGTAATCCACTCAGTTAAACTGCTTTACTGGGAACCGTGCAAAAACAAAACCTAATAATAACTAAAATATACAACCCTATTTACAATAATCCAAGACAAAAAAGGAAAGGAAAACGGGATGAGTCATAGTTTGGATTTATAATTTTTTCGAAAGGAGCAGAAAGATGAGGACGCTTTGACACCACTATCTAAATCACTCCAGACCTTAGCCCCTCTGTGAGCAAACGATTTCTGACCAGTTAGTGTTCTCAATAGTGGTAATCTAAGGTCAGTTTTAGAGTTCCTCAGCGGACGGTTTGTAGCTTCAGATACCTTTTGAAATATGTTTCGCAAGTAATCTGGGGCGAGGGCATTAAGAGCTTTATGGACCATCTTGCTCGTCTCAAAGTCGATCAACTCTCTAATGGTCTGCCAGCCGAGACTCCCTATCAAAGGCAGAGCTGAGGCGTCATAGGGGCTGTTTGTGACAATCCTAGCAGCTCGATTTTGCAGTTTTTGCAACTTATCGAGGGCTGATGCACCGCAAGATCCCCAAACAGGGCAGCAGTACCTAAAGTAGGGCTCAACGAGACCTCTATACAGCATAATGAGGATTTCCTTTGGTAGGTATCTTTTTGAATACTTCAACATACTGATACTCCTAGAGACTTTCTTGATTGTAGAGGACAAGTGGTTAGACTATTTAAGTTGATCGTCAACCTGCAGATCTAGATACTTGGTGCTGTTAACCATAGTGATCTCCTCGCTACCGATGTTAAGGTCAGGTTTGGAAGAACTAGGCCAGTCAATACTATGAAGCTTGCACCTGCTACCTATAATAATCTCGTGAGTCTTTACGACATTAAGCGATAGCTTGTTGCCCTCAAGCCAACCTCGAAGGGCTTCTAGGTCAGCATTTATTGCAGTATTATATCGAAACGTTGAAGTTTTTAAACAGTTGTTTTTATTTATTATCATCATTATTATTTTTAACAAGAAACAAAACTGTTTCAAGGGAAATTCATAGGAATAGATGCCATTGATCGGAAAATATGACTTCAAATATACTACGGTTGGAAGCTTTCAGATAGTTTAGTAAAATTTGTGTTAGGAGCAAGGATGAACCAAATACCCTGCAACCAGCTGATCAAATTTTGGAACAAAGATAACGAAAAAAAATGCTCGTTGTGTGACCATCACACAGAGTCGGTAGCCCACTTACTGAATTCTTGCAACAGATTTAAAGATCTTTACTCAAAACGACACGATAGGATAGTAGAAGCCATCTATCAAAAGATTCGTCGGTACAGTGAAACGTCAGTCAATTTTGTTAACAGGATGGCAGAAACAGCATTTCCACATTTACGAACAGAACTGCAGCAAATCAATAACCGGAAGCCTGATTTGCTATAGATAAAGTCTAATGAAAAAGAATGCGAGATCATAGAAGTAACTGTATGCTTCGATTTGTACATGTCAGGGTTATATGAAAGTAAAGCTAGGAAGTACCAACAACTCAAAAACATATTGAATCGGAATGGGATAAAGACAAATATAAGAATATTGTGCTTTGGATCGCTTGGAACTGTTCACGAAGACGTAAGAAAGAACTTAAGAGGATTAGGACTGTCGAGTGAGGAGGCAAAGTCTACAATGAAATGGTGCAGTGTATCTAATATAATATGTGGAAACATGATATGGCGAAACCGATGCAAATGGATTCACGGACAGACTGAAATTTGATGTTATGAGTATGCTGGACAAACATTTGACGTTGAGACATCTTTGTTGGCTCTCGTTAGTCAAATCATATCAGAATTTTTTATTATTATTATTAACAAGAAACAAAACTGTTAAAAACTTGTACGTTTCGATTAAAAATCTTCGTCAGCAATACTTTTCTAATGGGACACCCGAGGATTTATACTCCGTGGTAAATAACTTCAATACAGTTAAAAATAAACTAAAATTACATTTCATTACAAATAACGATATTCTTAGTAAACATGACTGACCCCGAAATGAAGACCCAATGGGAATTAAATTTACGTTTTATTTTCAATCTTTTTTCAGCGTAAACAAGAAATTAAATAGCTGGCACATCAGCAAATGTTCCCTCACATATTACCCTCCCGTATGCCCTTTCTCCCAGAGGGATCAAATACGCTCGATCGCAGAGCAAACCTCCAAGGGACCTAGCCGGCAACCCCACGGCCCTCCCACATGACCTTTCAATGATTCGCAAATTGCTGAATCTTGAATGGCTTGATAGAGAATTCCACCCTAACGCCACATGCAAAAAGACATGAAGCCAAATAGGAAGACAGCAGAGCACCGCCAACCAAACCCCCCAGAGAAACCAGATTCAATGGCAGGAATTAGGCCATACCACACGCAAATATATCGAGTTCAACATCTGCAGCCTGTTCATTCAAACCCTTGGGAAGAAAAGTTTTTAGGACACTAGGACACTTCATCAAACCTAAGACACTACATCAACCCAGAAAATAATTTCTGGTATAAATCACAGCAATAATACAGAAATGTCCCAACAGTTTCTGCATGGAAATTTTGGGGAACGGAACAAGTTGCTCTGACAAATTAAATGGAAACAGATATTTCCATTTCTCTTCTAGTCCCTAGAAAAATATAATGAAATGCCATCATTTTTTGCAGTGAACAGACCAAAACAAATAACTTTTCTCATTTGGCGTATCAAAAAACCATTGAGTTTGGCTCTCAAACCTATGAGAAGTGCCCTAACATATAGATTTCACACTGTGTTTAGATTTTCAAGTCTTTTAACTTAATGTTGCAGTGGCGGCGCCACGGGGGGGGGGGACTGGGGACTGGGACACCCAAATCCCAAAAGTCGGCAAAAATTGTCAAAGAAAAATGGCACAAAATTAGTTGGGTATACCTTTAGCTTGAAAAATTACGTCAAAATCCCCCCCACCCATTTCTCTCAGATTTTTCAGACCTGGCGCCGCCACTGTAATGTTGCTTTATTTTGCTTTTGTTTCCAAATTATCTATTTCTCCAACATGCTTTGTATTTTCATTTAAGACCCAAAAAGTAAGCCTTATTTTCAAAAATCCAAAAATAAACTGCAAAAATGAATGATGCAAACCATAATTCAGTCACAAAGCTTTTACTCAAAAAATTAATCTGAGTACCATTACCCTAAATATACCCAAGCACCCTCCTGGGTGTCACATGCACAGTTTTTGGCCCCCCTACTAGCATGAACTTACAAGGACAAGGCTAGTTACTATTAATTATAGATATGAAATTACCTAGTAATATGGAAATTAGCCTTAACAACAGTAAAGTTGCACATGAAATCTTGAGCCCTATTGATGGCTGACTCACAACAAAGCTGACGTGCAATGGATCACACAACAATAGGTTATGCACTTAGTCTACTCAGCAAACTCAGTTCATAATCTATAATCAAAAGCACTCCATAGGTTTTTCAAGATTATGCTTGCGGACCATAAGCTCAAGAATGGGGTGAGTGGCTGAGTGGCTCAAACAGTGTTCATCAAGTGACTAAAGTTAGGCTGCATTCACACTGCACAATCTTTTGTAAGCGCGTAAAGGCTTGTGCAGAAATCCGCCATACTAATCCCTTAGAGTGTTCAGATTGAACAAATGTTTTGCAATTTGAACACTGTAAGGGATTAGTATGGCGGATTTAGTATGGTGGATTTCTGCACGAGCATTTGCGCGCTTATAAAAGATGGCGCAATATGAACGCAGCCTTGGGCTTGGTCAAGTAAGGTCAAAATCCGGATGGCTGACCATGGAGGCCTGACCTTGCAACTCACCTTGCCGTTATTCCAAAGGGATGATAAGCTAGGGGTCCCATGCCTGGATGTGGCATGCATAGTGCATCTAAATTAACTTTACGTAGCTATAAAAATCCTGACACCCCGCTCAAATAAATTGTTGCGGAAAAAAAAGAATTTTATGATGGCCATGTGTAGATGCATCATTGATTACATCAGAAAGATTTAGCTAGAGATTTCTAGACTACGTGAAAAGTAGTTGCATAATTTCTTGAAACATCTGGTCCTTTTATGAGTCTATCTTCAATAGAAAGAAATTTGGCACCTTGACCTGTGCTCGGTGAGAACATAAATAAAGAGGGAAATTTGATATGTAACAAAACCACTAGTGATTTTCAACGATATTTCGTACTGTATTGAACATTCCTAAGTGTACTGATGTTGACCTTCACATAATGGTACTTTCAAATTGTACTCCGGGTGCCTCCTAACTGTACTGAACATCCCATTGTGTAATTAACACCCCTCGTTGTATTCTGGACACCTTCAAAAATGTCCAGAATACATTTCACTCAGGATCCTCCATTGAATATCTCTTTCTAAATTTAGGTACACCCACTGTCCTCTGGAGCATCTCCAATGCACTGAAAGCATCCATCGTAGTTAAGATGCATCTCCACTGCGCTGAAGAAATCCCTATGGTACCGTAGATGTTTTCCCAGACACATCAAGATAAACATCCTCCTACTGGACTCCACACACGATACTATGTTTATCCTCCAGTTGAAACTGGTCACTGGAAAAATTTAGGCCAAGTTCAGGTATTTTATAGACAAATTTGAAAAATTGAAAAAAGATTTTAACATTAAAATGCTTATACACTTGAACTAAACAACTACTAAATGCAATAGAAATATAATCTTGCTTGAAGTTAGCAATTTAAAACAAGCTATTAATCCTGCAGCAAAAACAGCAGTCACTTCAGCATTTCATCCATTTGCTTCATGGCAAAAAATTTAAGTTGATTTCATGATTAAAAAAAATTGAAAAGAGATTTTAACTTTAAAATGCCTGAAAACTTGAGCCATATAACTACTAAATGGAATAAAAATACTAAATACAACACTGCTTGAAAAATCCATTTTATACAAGGTATTAGGTAATCTTCCAGAGAACACCAGTCACCTAGGCATTTTGTCCATTGTTTCATGAAGAAAACTTTAGGCCAATTCCATGAATTTCTAAAAAACCTGAACTAAGATTTTAACTTTAAAATGCCTGAAAACCCAAGCTATATAACTATTAAATGTCCTAAAAATACAACCTTGCTCGAAAAATCAATTTTAAACAAGGTATCAATCCTCCAAGAGTAGGTGACTCCCAGCTCGAATCGTCCAGGAAAGATAACTCGGTGCCTGAGTTTGGTGAAGTGAATTTTAAGCACAGAGAACACATTCTTTAGAGCACATTTTAACAAATTCTTTGCTGTACCAAATAACCTAACATAAACTGCAATGTTACCAGTCACCATTAGTTCTTCATCTGAAAGGTTTAGCTTACAAGGATACCCTAACTTCTCTTCTTCAATTTTGTTTAGGAGGCGAGACAGCAAAAATCTAAAACGTCCAGTAAATGCTGCCGATGCTACCCTACCTGCTAGAGCACTGTCGCCATGAATGGGTCCAATCACAAATAGAATTGATCTTCTTATTAAAGACTACGACTCTCAGAAATGTTTTCTCCATGGATGTAGACATCATTCCCTTGCCCACCGTTGTTTCTAAGCCAAAATATTATCACAAGCATTTGCTCCCAAAACTGTAACATCAGCAGCAGTCGAAACAACACCTTGCCTCAATTTTCGCTCTGAATGGGTCTAAATATTGGCAGGGCCTCAGCAAAGAAACTTTTCTTTTTATACTCAATTTAAAGATTTTACAAACACGAATTACCTAACACACTACTTACAATACACTTTACTACACTACAAAGACGATACCCCGAGGAGCATAATACCCTGACTACTCCAACGCCATTCCATAAAAGACATAGAACTAAACTAAAATTAAATATACGATTACAAAAAGCTACTACATACAACCAATTTACCGATGACTACTGATAGAAAGAAACCTGTTTCGCAGTAGATGTCGAGTCGACAAATTCGAAAATTTTAGAAAACCAAAACACTGAGCCAGTGCTAGTAAAGTTTGGATATTGGAGGTTAGCTGTGACGCCTGAAATCAACTGCGAAGCAGACGTAAAACATCCTGAAAAGAACGAGAAGGACTTTGTGACATTTATGAAGGAAAATTTCTGAAAATAGCGTAAGGCAGGTCACTGGTCGAAATTCTTGAAACTTATCCTTTAAAGATATGTTCCTTAAACAAATGTTCAAAGGTAATCTCAACAGAAAATTGATTATTTTGAGAAGAAATTCTTGTGATTTTCGACCGGTGACCTACCTTGATTAGTCAAATCGACCAGTTTTGTGGATGAAATTTAGGGTCAGTTCGAGTATATTTTTATTAATGTTATACGAAAGGTCTTTATCACCGTACAATAAAAGCTTTATCAGAGCAACATTTGAAAGACTGTTGATTTGAACAAACGGTCGTACTAATTGCGTAACTTCAGCGAGAAGATCTCGTCGTTGGACATCAAAGGAAGGACAGAGCAACAAAAAGTGTTCCGTATACTCAATGCCATCATTAGTTGGACACATTGGGTTTACAGTATCCCTAAGATTGTGCTTGAATTTGTGAAAATTCAATTTACTAAGACCGACTCTTATTTGCGAGAGATACGATAAGCCGATTGGGTGATAAATCCCAAAGACAGATTTTGCAGGAGGACGAATTATCGATAGAAGCTTTGCCTTAAAGACTGCAACAGATGGCGCTAGCATGATTGCAGGATCAAGTTTGTTCCACTCCCAGATACAATTAGGATAAAAACTGGATTGGAATTTTTCTGTTCTTGCCCCGATTCGCCCAACCACATCCCGCTTACGAAGAGAGTATTGTGACTGATGAAGTGCTGGGATGGGGTCCCTTGTATACAAGGGGGTGAGGTTGTTTATAATCTTATAGAACAAGGTAAGGCGCCTACTCCACCTTCGGGAACTCAGTGACTCCCAGCCGAGCTCAGTATACAGCTTTTCCCGCGAAGATCCCCTCCAAGTTCCAGTTACAGCAAGCGCAGCAGAATACTGAACAGACTCTAATTTTTCCATTAAACTTGGTAGAATGATGTTTTGAGTGAATTCGCATACTTTCGATGGGAAATGGTAGATGACATCTCCATAGTCAAGGTGGGGTCGCACATAAAGCTTATATAGTTCATTCAGGGTATGCCTGGGTAGATATTTGGAGAGATACTTTCGCAAACCAATACATTTTCTCGTTTTTGAGATAGCAGCTTTAATATGAGATGAGAAGGGAAGCTTCGTATCCAAAATGACACCTAGATGTTTGTGTTCTTCTACCTTTTCCACGGGTATGTCATTAAAATGGACTACTGGATGATCTATTCCATTTCTTTTCTTCGAAAGAAGTAATTCAACAGCTTGCTTTTGTGGATCAGGATTAAATGACATCTTCCAATCATGGGCCCACTGGCTTATCAACTCCAGGTCATGGTTCATGTCATTTGCAGCTGCGTTAGGGTCACGGACAACCGTCAATAAGGACGTATCATCGGCAAAAAGCTTTACGCTACATTTCAAGTCAGCAGTGAGATCGTTTATATACACAAGAAAAAAATAGTGGTCCTAAAATCTAAAGTGGTCCTGTTGAGTCACCGGGACGAAAGCCTGATTGATTTGGGTTGAGTAAATCACAGGAAACAAAGTGAGAGTACAGAGAGTCGTACATAAGCTTTTCAAGTATTTTTCCAAAAATTGGTAACAGAGAAATAGGACGGTAGTTACTTTTCAAATTTTTTTCATTTTTCTTATGAACTGGCACCACATTTGCACACTTCTATATTTCAGGAAATACACCTTGTCTCAGACAGTTTGTGAATATTATCTTGAGAGGAGTAACTGAGGATGCATCACTTAGTTTTATCATTCTTATAGAAATCTCATCCCAGCCATGTGCTTTATTGGGATCAAGTGATCTTATAATATTCAGTATCTTTTCCTCAGAAATGTCAACATCATTTATCGTAGATGAAGCTCCTGGGGCATCTCGCGGAATTTCACTGCCAGTGTCGATCGTCGTGCATTGGAGTATGAAATAATCATTGAATATCTGTGCTTTTCAACTAAAATCTGTTATGAATAACCCATTTTCTAAAAGGGGTGGTATTATCGGAATTTTTGCCTTATTAAGTACAGTATTGATTAATGACCAATAGGTTTTTCCAGATGTCCCTGGATTTGCCAATATTTTTCCCTGTCTTACGAAGATAATTTTTTTTGCATCCTCGATCGGTTTTGCACCGTCAGATATCATCTTTTGAATTCCTTCAAGCTTGTCGTCTGGTCGACCGTTTCTCACGAAGCTTGCATAAGCATGATTCTTTTTCCTCAGAAATTTTTTGACATCTTGTGTTATCTGTAGTGTTGTTGTAGTTGTTAGCGTATGTATATATCTCAGTTGGAGGTTTAGTTGGACACACGTGTTACAGAGTAATGAGAGAAGGTCATAGACCCGGGGGGGGGGGGTACTTGACCTAAATTTGTACGGGGATCTGCCCACGGAAAAAAATTTTTTCACCCTGCTCCAGAATTCTGCCTTCAAATGATATCCTGTTCTAGAAACAATCGGTGAAAAGTATACTCAAAAACACAAAAATTGGACTTAATAATAACCTGTTCTAACAAAATTTCCTCTTTTTACATGTTTTGACAACCTGCTCCAGGAAATTTGCCTTCTTTTGATACCCTGTTCTAGAAAAATTAGGCGAAAACGATACCCTGAAAAACGGTACATCCCCGTCGGTCAAATATACTAAGTACCCCCCCCCCCGGGGTCATAGAAACTCTATATTGGCAACGAGGATGCGAAATTAATTTCATGTCAGTATGGCTGCTATTCCTACCTTCCCTGAATTCGATACACTTGATCAGTCAAACCTTGCAATACGATGGGAGAAATATTTGCTGAGATTCAACAACTTGATCACTGCAATGGATATCAAAGATGACAGCAGAAAACGTGCCCTCCTGCTGCACAACATTGGAGAAGGAGCCAGTGATATTTTCTACACGCTACCGGAACGCGGAGATGACAAAGATTATAAGAAAGCTTGTGATGCATTGACCAAATATTTTACACCCAAGAAGAATATATCATTCGAGGTTTTCAAATTCAGGAATCTAAATCAAGAATTCGAAGAGACTGTCGACGAATTTCATACCCGACTACAAATTGCTGCCAAGTATTGCGACTTCGGTGACAATTTAGATAAAGAACTGAAAGCACAAATAGAGTTTATGATAGATCATTATATGATATATGCCATACGGAAAGTGAACGCGTGGAGGATTAGGTCAAAAAAACCAAAAATTCTTGAAACACGAAGTTTAAGAAATTATGATAAAATGAAATTCATAAACGACTTAAAAGAAGTGAATTGGGAGGTAGCGCTATCTCCGTTCTCTGAATCACCAAATCTAATGGTTGATAAATTCCACGAGATTTTTGATGGTCTACAAAACACACACGCACCAATTAGGAGAAAAAAGGTCAGAAATCAACCTGCACCATGGATTACACCAGAAATAAAAAGACTTATGGAAGAGAGAGACAGGGCGAAAAAAAACTCAATAAAAAACCCCAAACTTCTCAATTCATATAAATCTTTGAGAAACAAGGTGACTAACAGTATTAGATTTTCTAGAAGGTTGCACTATCAATCTTTGATCAATGAGAACAAGAACAATCCAAAAAACATGTGGAATACCATAAATAAAGTGCTAGATAAGGGCCTTAACTCAACAACGATCATGCAAGTTAAGGATGGCAACAAAACGGTTTCGGATTCTAAACAAATTGCAAATGCCCTAAATAGCCATTTTGTTAATGTTGGTCCGAGACTTGCTAGTAGAATCGACAATAAACCAGGCGATGACCCTCTTTATCATCTTGATACTTGCAAAGAAGAAACAATCTTTCAATTCAAACAAGTAAATGAAAACACAGTTATGAAATACATTCAAAATCTAAAACAAGGAAAATCTGCTGGTCCTGACAATATACCAACAGTAATTTTGAAAGATGCTGCTGACTGTATATGTAAACCATTAACGATGATCTTTAACAGCTCTTTCAGGCTAGGGACTTTCCCAGACCGTTGGAAAATAGCACGAATAACCCCAATTTATAAATCTGGCGCCAAAGATGATACGAATAACTATAGGCCAATTTCAATCTTGTCAGTGTTATCTAAGCTATACGAAAAAATTGCACATGACCAACTTATTGACTTCCTCCAGTCTAACAAAAAACTAACGAAGAATCAGTTCGCTTTCCGTAAGCTTCACTCTACAATTACCTCGCTGATTGGTGTCTCAGATCATTGGTACTCAAATATCGATAACAAAGAAGCTAACTTCGCTCTTTTTCTTGACTTAAAAAAGGCATTTGATACCGTGGATCATGAGATTCTGATCAGTAAATTAGCCAAATACGGGGTAAAAGGTAGAGAGAACAACTGGCTTAAATCATACTTAACTAATAGAAGCCAGTATTGTTCTATTGATGGTCAAGTATCTGATATTATGGAAATAGAGTGTGGAATTCCCCAAGGGTCATGCTTGGGACCGCTGCTCTTCATCATTTACTTGAATGATTTTGAGCACTGTCTCGAACACTCAAGAGCCAACATGTATGCGGATGATACTGAGATAACAATATCCTCAAACAACCAAGCAGAGCTTATAGAGACAGCACAAGCTGAGCTACTAAATATCGCGGAATGGATGAGGATTAACAAACTCAGTCTCAATCCCACCAAAACAGAATACATGATAATAGACCATCCTCGTAGAAGAAAAAAAGGAGAATCATTACTGCAATTATTTATAAACCGAGAAATAATTAAACAGGTTCACAAAACAAAATATCTCGGGGTAATAGTTGACGATACTTTAGGTTGGGAAGAACAGTATGAATCAGTGAAGAAAAAGGTTGCTGGGGGTCTCGTGGCAATGAAAAAACTTAAGGACATCCTCCCACAATCAATGCTTTTTCAAGTGTACAAAGCCCTTGTTGAGAGTCATTTTCGTTATGCTGACGTAGTGTGGGGGAGCTTATCGAACACTAAAATAACAGCCCTTCAGAGACTGCAAAATCGTGCATTTGAAATTATTCAAGCTTCAAAGATAAAGGACTCTTGGATTAGAACAACATTTAGCATCGATCAGATATTCCAATTTGATCGGTTGGTTCAGATGTTTAAGATAATTAACAAGATATGTCCTGAGAGTCTGCATGGTAAATTTGCTGAAAGATCCTCGACAAGCAAGTATAATACGAGAAATAAGACTGATCTCCAAATTCCAAGACTAAATTTAGACTACAGTAGAAAGAGTTTTCACTACACCGGTCTAAAAACATGGAACGCTATCCCAACACAATTAAGAGAGTCTAATACACTCACCCAGTTTAAAAATGGGCTAAAGAATCATTTTCTAAGCTGAAAAAAACAACAAATTATATATATATGTATATATATGTATATATGTGTATGGGTGTACATATATATTTTATATGTGTATCTATATGTGTGCAGGTTATATATATATATATATATATATATTTACGCACGAATCCATGGAAGAACAGTACTGGCTTTTAATATAGGTTTATTAGGTTTGTTAGAAATATCTATTACTTTCATCTGGAAATAAGTAATTTTAAAGTTTACTGAGTGGATGTCGTGGATAAATAAAATAAATGAAATGAAATGAATGAATGAGTTTGGAACCTCGGATAAGAAACTTCGACGACATTCGTTTCGCAACCCTGAATTGAAACTAGCTGACTTACTTGCATATGCCAGGACGATGCATGAAACAGAAAGACAAGCCATAGGAATTGAACATGACGAGTCGACCGCCGCCTTCGATTCGGGCATCAACAAAGTTTTCAAGAACAGCCCTCAGGGACGCACTTTTACCCCTTCAGCACAGGAAGCTAGGCCAACAACTCCGAACAGACGGCAGCACCAACCAACACCCAGTAACAAAACATGTTATCGTTGCGGGTATCAGTGGCCACACACTGGAAATCGATGCCCGGCAGAAGGACAGACCTGTAATATTTGCTCTAAACCCAATCATTTTGCCAGGGTTTGCAATTCGAAAGAGAAGCATGGGATAAAAGATGCCGTTCATTCAGTTCGACAAAATGCTCAAACACCCATTCCAAACGAATGTGCCAGTGATTCTGATGAAACAGTGGTTTACGCAGTACGCTAGCCCACCACGAAGGAGAAGCAATCTTTTCATGCAAATGTTAAAGTTGGAAATTCATCAGTACGATTTCAAATCGACAGTGGTTCATCTGCCAATATTATGGATTCTTCCACTTATGAGAGACTCGCGAAGGAAAATCCCCAGTTAAAACTGTCAAAATCATCCACCCGCCTATTTGCCTACGGCAGTTCACGACCATTGTCAATCAAGGGACAGTTTGAATGTGTCATGGAAACAAGGAGTAAAATTACAACTGCGAAGATTATCGTTGTAGAGAAAACCACAGGTTGCTTGCTGAGTGGTTTAACCTCGCTCGAGCTGAATTTCTTACAAGTAAATGTAAACAAAGTTGATGTCAAGACTGCCCACAAAGCCGAGACTTTGAACCCTTATGCGAATGATTCTAAGGTCCCTGTGAGATTAAAGCCATTGATTGCAGAATATGATGAAATTTTTCATGGAGTTGGAAAGCTAACTAACGTGTCAGTACATCTACACATAAATAAAGATGTCAAGCCTACTGTTTCACCAACAAGACGCATACCCTTCGCAATTCGTGAGAAAGTTGAGGCAGAGTTAGAAAGACTGCAGAGATTAGACATTATCGAGCCTGCTAAAGGAGCAACACCGTGGGTTAGTCCAATTGTTGCCTTTCCAAAACCCAATAATCCAGAGAAAATAAGGTTGTGTGTGGACATGCGTTTACCAAATCAAGCTATCGAGAGAGAACGTCACCCACAACCAACCATCGATGATCTAATAACAGATTTAAACGGAGCACGCTATTTCAGCAAACTGGATTTAAATTCGGCCTACCATCAACTGGAACTTGACGAAAGCTCGCGATACATCACCACTTTTACAACGCATAAAGGCCTCTTCCAGTACAAACGGTTAAATTTTGGGACGTCAAGTGCAAGTGAAATTTTTCAGAATACGATGCAGAATGTGCTAAGCGGAATTCTAGGTTGCAGAAACATAAGCGATGATATTATCATCTTTGGTGGCACTAAAGAGGAACATGATACAACGTTACGCAAAGTTTTTGAAGTTGCTAAGCAAAGAAATCTTCGATTTACCTTCGATAAATGCCAGTTCGATCAACACGAACTCGAGTTTTTTGGCTGCATTTTTTCCGACAAAGGAATATCGCCAAGTCCAGTCAAAGTACAAGCTGTCAAGGCCTGTGCAGTACCTACAAATGCGTCAGAAGTCAGATCATTTCTTGGAATGATTCAGTACTGTTCTCGATTTATTCCAAACCTTGCCACCATTTCAGCCCCGCTCCGTTTATTGACTCGCAAAGATGTACCGTGGGAGTGGACCGATAAGGAACAAGCAGCATTCCATGAATAGAAGAAATTATTAACAACGAACACTGTCATGGGATATTTTGATCCTCTTAAGCAAACAGAACTCTACGTTGATGCGTCTCCTGTCGGCCTAGGCGCAATTCTTTCACAAACAACACCTCGAGACAACGACAGAACAAATTTAGGAGTCTGATAAATCACGTGCCCTACGTGCCATACGTGCCCCCGTGTCCCCGTGCCAAATTTCATCCCGTGTCCCCGTGTCCCCGTGCCACCGTGTCCCCGTGCCAAATTTCATCCCGTGCCCCCGTGCCCACTAACTTCCCGTGTCCCCGTGCCACCGTGTCCCCGTGCCAAATTTCGTCCCGTGCCCCCGTGCCCTCTAACATCCCGTGTCCCCGTGCCCCCGTGTGCCCGTGTCAAATTTCATCCCGTGCCCCCGTGCCTTCAAACTTCTCGTGCCCTCGTGCCCCCGTGTCCCCGTGTCAAATTTCATCCCGTGCTCCCGTGCCCTCCAACATCCCGTGTCCCCGTGCCAACTCTCATCCCCTTTTTCCGTGCCCTCGTAGGCACAAATTTTATCCCGTGCCCTCGTGCCCAAGTTTAGCCCATACCAATTTTAGCCCATGCCCATGTCTTTTGAGTGATTTACGGAAAACTTTATTCCTTACCTATCTAAGACGTTCACACGATGCCGGCACATTTTGAAAGCGGTGACAAATGTGACGGGATAGGCCTCCTGTTCGCACGAAAACGGCACATTTTTTGCCGGCAGATTTTGAAAACGGTAGATTTTGACAATGGATTTGTGAAAACTGCATCGTGTGAACGCTAGCTCAAATTTTGCTACTGTCACATTTTTCACCGTCTTCAAATGTGCCGGCATCGTGTGAACGCAGTCTAAAATGAGTAGGCAGTCGGATGACGGAGTATTACTTTGTGGGTTTCTACTTCTGTAGCAGAAATTCTGCAAACGAAGAGGTTTTCCCTTAGCTTTCCATGCTTCTTATGGTCGCTTTTGGGCCAAGAATAGGGCGTGGCGATAAAGGCCATGGGGACGATGTTGTACCAGTAAAGAAAGTTCATTCGAAAAATCAAAGACCAGTTTACATAGCAATGACAAAAACAGTCACAATAACAGTCACCATTATCGTAACCATGAAATAATTCAAACTAAACGAAGTTTCTTATGTACTGTAAGTATGTTACAGCAATGCAGTGATCTACCAGCCGAGAAGAAGTCTACGTAGTCTAATTCGTAAAATATCTAAAATTAGCATCATTCAAGAGCTCCATTTTGCAGTTTCGCTCAATGTGCTATGCCTGTGTGGGAAGATCCTTACCTAAAGGCGGATCTCCACTAGACGATTTTTATGACGATCGTCTGAAAAATTCGCCACGAGACATGCGCAGTATCGTCCATGAGATCGTCGAGCGGTCGTCTGAAAATTTGACGATTTTGAAAAGTGCTGGCGGGGAATTCAATGTTAGCTAGTAAAATGGCGGAAGTGAATCAAATTTACCTTAACTACTTGCATCTTCGAGGAAGCAAGAAACTCTGTTACGAGATTCTGTACTTGTTGTGCTGTTGATCCATCTTCACTCTCTCCTACGGCAGCCACTTTGAATCAGCGCAAAGTGAACTCCTACTGGTTGAAAATATGACGATTCGCAAAGCGCTCGACGAAAAGTAGAACTGGTTTCTACTTTTCGTCGAGCGCTTGACGATCTCATTGACGATCTTCTATTTCTTCTGCGCATGTATCGTCGCGAATTTTTCAGACGATCGTCATGAAAATCGTCTAGTGGAGATCCGCCTTAAAAGTTGATATATTGTACATTCATACACGTGCCTTTTTGAAACACGAGTGTGCAGGAAAGAGATCTGACGGAAAACAGTAGATTTTAGTTACGGGATATTAGAGGGCACGGGCGCACGGGCTGAAATTTGGCACGGGGACACAGGGGCACGGGGACACTGGATGTTAGAGGGCACGGGGGCACGGGCTGAGATTTGGCACGGGGACACGGGGGCACGGGGACACAGGATGTTGGAGGGCACGGGGGCACGGGATGAAATTTGGCACGGGGACACGGGGGCACGGGGACACGGGATGTTGGAGGGCACGGGGGCACGGGATGAAATTTGGCACGGGGACACGGGGGCACGGGGACACGGGATGCTAGAGGGCACGGAGGCACGGGATGAAATTTGACACGGGGACACGGTGGCAAGGGGACACGGGATGTTAGAGGGCACGGGGGCACGTATGGCACGTATGGCACGTAATTTATCAGACTCCAAATTTAGCTTACGCCAGCCGCTCTTTGACCGACGTCGAAACTCGATATTCCCAAATTGAAAGAGAAGCTCTTGGAATCGTATACGGTGTAGAACATTTTCCTCTGTATTTGTTTGGACGTGAATTCACCCTCATCACCGACCACAAGCCACTCGAGCTGATTTACCAAAATCCGAAGTCTCATTCATCTGCAAGATTAGAGCGTTTGTGCCTTCGTTTACGAGATTACCAGTTTACTGTCAGATATCGACCAGGCCCAGAAAATCTGGCTGATTATTTGTCACGCCACCCGTTACCTTCGGACAGCACAGATACATTTGTAGAGGAATATGTAAATTTTGTTGGTTCAAGTACTATTCCAGTTGCTATGGATATAGATGAAATTCGAAACGCCACTCGCAGTGACCCTACATTACAACAGTTAATTGAAATTATCCAAACTAACAACTGGAACATCTTAACACACCCTGAAACGTTAGGCCCAGATATTGATATAGAGGAATTACATCGTTTTCGCAAAGTTTGAGGTGAAATTTCAATTTCTAGTGGAGCAGGTTTGATTTTACGCGGAGCTCGCGTTATCATGCCTAAAGTATTGAGACAAAGAGCAGTTGATCTAGCCCATGAAGGCCACCAGGGCCCTGTGAAGACAAAGAAACTGATTCGGGAGAAAGTATGGTTTCCACAAATAGACTCATTGGTAGAACGTTGTGTTCAGAAATGTCTTGCCTGCCAATCTGTTGGACAACCAAACAAACCAGCCCCCCTGGAGACGGTAGAAATTCCACAACATGCTTGGGACGCAGTTTACATGGACTTTTTAGGCCCATTTCCAAACGGAGATTTACTACTAGTTGTAATCGACGGACGTACACGATATCCTGAAGTCGACATTGTTCGCAGTACCGCAGCAACGCCTACCATTTCTTGCCTAGAAAGAGTATTTGCAACACATGGATTACCAAACAAAGCCATCAGTGACAATGGACCACCTTTCACAAGTTATAAAGTTCGCAATTTTATGGCAGAAAACAAGATCAATCATCACAAGATCACCCCTCTTTGGCCCTAAGGTAATGAGGAAGCTGAGAATTTCATGAAACCGTTAAAGAAATGTATACAAGCAGCATGCGTTGAAAACAAGAGTTGGAGAGCTGAACTTTATAAATTCCTATTAAATTATCGTGCGACACCCCATAGTACAACAAAAATTGCCCCTGCTACAGCACTTTTTGGCCGTACTATTCGCAGCAAATTGCCAGGATTGCCAGAAACGGTTGAAAACATGGATGAAATTAACAAGAAACTTGATCAAGAAGATAAAATAGCAAAACAAAATCGGAAATTGTATGCGGATCGCCGTCGTGTTACCAAGCAACCAACTTTTAAGGTTGGATCTCAAGTTTTAGTCATGCAACCAAAGATAAATAAACTGACACCTCGATTTAATCCTAACCCATACAAAGTTACTGCAGTAAATGGAACAATGATTACAGCAGCTCGATCAAATCACTCAATAACCAGAAATTGTTCCCATTTCAAAATATACACAGGACAATCGGATTGTAGCAGTGATGATGAAATGGATTTTGAACCTATTGCGTTACACCAAGAGGGAAGGGAAGAGGAGAGGAATGAGCATCATGATCAAATAGTTGAGAGACAATATCCAGCAAGAAGAAGAGAAAGACCAATCTACTATCATGAAGAACAATGAACTCCAATGAAGGGACGTAAGTTTCATTTTCATATATCTATTTAATCATTCATATTCTTCTTGTTAGTTTGTACCCTGTTTGGTTATGTTTGTGTTGGACACTATATCCTGACATTTTATGTACACATTTTTAGAAAGAACCTGGGGAGGGATGTAGTGTTGTTGTAGTTGTTAGCGTATGTATATATCTCAGTTGGAGGTTTAGTTGGACACACGTGTTACAGAGTAATGAGAGAAGGTCATAGAAACTCTATATTATCCATGGTGCTTGACGAGGTTTAATTGTTTTAACTTGGTTGGGAATGAAGTTGGAATAAATTTTTAAAAGGACTTCATTGAGTAACTTCACCTGTGCATCGGGGCAATTAATTTTTCCAAGCTGCTCGTGACAACGGAACATTTCAATACTTTTCATTATATTGAAAAAATTTGCCTTGTTATAATACCATATCCTGCGGTTATATGGAGAAGGCGCTATGTTCGAAACAGAAAGTTTCCCGTAAACAATTTGGTGATGACATTGTTCATGTAATGATGGATGAACACCAGTATCGACAACGAGGTTGGGTTGATCAGTGAAGATTAAATCAATGCAAGATTTGGAATCACCCATTAAATGAGTGGTTTCTGGGATTAGCTGATGAAGACCTAAGTCAGCAGTTATTGGTTCGAATAATCTTCCCTCATTATTTTCACTATCGTTTTGCCACCACTGTATTGAACGGGAGATGAAATCACCAGTTATAATAATGCAGAACAGATTTTCAGCATGCATTTTAGATAGCATCAGCTCAAAATTCATTGTGAAATTATCTAATTCACTTTGGTCCTGACTTGGACTTCTATAAACTAGCGCATAAAAATATTTTTTCCTGTTCAATTGTATCTCACACACAACGCATTCAGGAAGAGTTACCGAATCTAAACGATGTTTTGAGGGAAGCGAATCCTTGATATACAGCCCAACACCACCTCTTTTCACATTTTGTGGATGGTTGTCGTTGTATAACGAATAGCCATCTAGTGCTAGCCTATCTTCATTAACAGTACTATCAAGGTGAGTTTCCACAATTCCAATTAAGTCATTGTTATACACAGAATTATATGCCTCAATAAGGGAAACCCTTAAAAAATCATAAGCAGTAATACTGTTTAAATTCCAGCAGCAAAAGGTAAGAGTTTCCGGACCAGGATTAGTTTCAACATCACCACTGTGCAAGATACTCCTGAAGATAAACCATTGTATATGTAGCGTGTAACATGCAACGCAGGCAGTGTGAAAGTAGGCATACTGAGAGTAAAAACACTGCTTCCGAACAAAAATGATAACACTGGGTGGGATTCGTTTGAGAACTTCAACAAAGACGTACAATACCGTCTTCGCAAAAAGATGCACGCGGGCGAAAATGGGCAAGAAACATAATTGTGTTGCCACAGAGTGAACTGCAAAAAACTGTATTATTACTGAGATGGGTAAAACAATGGTTGAAATTGCGATGAAACAGTAACAAAATCAAAACAATTTCGAAACTTGGAGTAGAATTGAAAATGGCCTGATAGTTTTGCTAGATAGGGACAAACTTTGTACAGATACATGGAAACACCCTATTGTTGCTCGCCATTGATTTATTTAAACCAGCATCATCGAGAAGAAATCTTCTCGCTGGTCCTGGGGGACAATATATCATGCGATAACTATTATCAAAAGTCCTAAAGGAAAGCATAACGATTACACATAAAAAACTAAACATGTACTGTAGATACAAATGTAACTGAAACAAAAGAAATAGTTGTAAACATAGAGACAATAAATTAGATGTCCATTATCAAACAACAAACTTTCGATATCGAGGGTATAGCAAACGCGTCCACGGGAGACTGATCAATATTTATTTCAATGCATTTGGGGATTGCAGTAGAACGGTAAATAATTATGTTTGTATAGTCATGGGAGATACTTTATTATGTATTGTTCCCTGGAAAACAGCTGCAATACTTTTGATAAGAAAACATTTAGGAAGCAGTTCAAACTCCTATTGCCATGGGAATTGGATTTTTTATTCGAGGAAAGCAACGGGAATCACAGGGCCAGTTTCAAGTCGGCGGAAACTCCCCGCGCGGACTGAAGAAAAAGAAGAAGGAGACCTTTAAGTTGGCAAGCGGCGTTACAAAACGAGCCCACATAAACACGATGGACTCCTCCGAACCAAGTTTCCGCTGAATGGAAACTAGCTCTAAGCTAAATATTACTGCTAAATATTACTAACTAGAAGAAGTAAACTCAAGTCAAGAAAAAAAGAGAAAACTTTCTCATCATACTATAGACAAGAGTTCCTCTTTTATGTTAAAAACTGAAACCTGTTATCAGGGGCGCAAATTAGGGGGTGTGGGGGGGGGGGGGGGGTGTGACACCCCCCAATAATTTCACCATCCGGTCCCAGTCGCCATTTTATAGTGTAAAAGTCGGTCCCGATCCGGCTCTGAACTTGAAATGCTTGATGTTTGTCAGTACTTCTGAACAGAATGGTAACACCAAGCTGCGTCACAGCCAAATTCGGTCCCAATTCTGTCCTTGATTCCGCGCTATATCGAAGTGAGCCATAGTGATCTTGTTTCTTTAGCAGGACCAATTAATGAACAATATGTCCGGGAGTCGGTCCCAGTCAATGCGTCTGCGTTGACGTGCAGTAGTCTTGTCCAGTAGCTCTGCTTCTCTGGAAGGACGGAGTTGAATAACCAAGACTGTCAGGTGCACGCGTGCAGGGAGTTCAAAAACTGTAGGTCATAGCCCTAGGGGCCCTGGACTTGCCCAAGTTTTCCTGTAAGACCATCGATGTCCACAGGGGCCCATAAATGGTAACTTAGCGTTTTTCAGAATATGACTGAGGGGTCTCTATACCACAGTCTTGTGATCAACAAGGAAGCACCAAGAATTTCTCAGCTAGCTATGATAAATTGAAAATCAAGAAGGATGGAGACAATGATAAGCAGTAGCAGTTAAGCACACCAACTAAACCATTGACATGGACCGGGTGAGCAAGAGAACAAATTTCCTGCATTCAAAAATTCTAAAGACTGAACTTCAGTAAATTCTATTTTCTCCAGAGTGCTGCATTTAGAAATTTGAGCAGCCCCCAAAAAGATGCCCTTACAAACATATAGAATAGAACGTGGATATTTATAAGCTACCATTATTTCGAACCTTTGCTTCTGCATAATGACTAGCCAGTTCGATAATATGATGTATGTATTTAGAGATGTAACTAGCTACAAGAGCGATTCCTATAACAAAAACTATGTATAACCATTTAACTTTACATGTTTTTTGGTTATACTTTAGTCACATTGATTTAAAAATTGTTACCAGAATAGCACACCTCCGGACGGTGGGCCTCTGACATACGTCTACCACGTCTACACCTTTTGCCCGTGGCACATAAATCCTCTCCGTGGTCCTGCCACATATGGCATTTGGAGATTTCACCAGGACCAACAAATAGTCGTGGTCAACATGTCAAAAATGATATTGCTTGCATGCTTAAAATGCATACTTATTTTTGAGGTTTCGATTGGACCATCCTAATTCCTTCAGGCCCGTCGGAGTCCCCAAATTAATTCGCTAAGGTTTGTTCCTTTTTCACTAAAGAAGGCTCTGAAAGTCAGGCTTATGGAAAAGAAGATACTATCATGCTTATAAATCATAGAACTAAAGAAAACCAATCTATTTCTAAGTGATTTTAAGTTCAACTTTTCAGAATTTTCCGGGAAAGTCTTCCGTTGGTCGATTCCTGCTGCACCTGTAAATGGTGAATTCTTCACAAAATGGGGCATTTTCCGACGATCTCATGTGTATGGTAGCAAAAAATTTCCCTTGGGGCAAGCCCCCGAAACCAATTTTTGCTCGCTTCGCTCGCATTTGGTTTCATCATCCCAAATTTTTGTTCAAACAGGCATGTCCTTATTAAGGGTAGACCGCTAAAGAGCCTAAAGATACTACCCAGAGACAACATAGGGTCAGTTTCACCTATGTTTGGTTTCGTGTCGATCGTTGGGGAAACATTTGCCTGTTACTGTAGTTGTATTTTCATTAAATCGTGGCATTTTAGCAACTGTTTCTGTTTTGGAAAAGTCGGTCCCTCGTGGAAAGAACTCGGTCCTTTGAGCGCGCACACCCCCCTAAAAGAATTTTGCATTTGCGCCCCTGCCTGTTATCTGTTCCTTTTACTCCAAGATGGCACTAATAAAGAAACTTTACTAGTAGAGAAGCCAGGAATCTCGCTATATTTACTACACGTTTTTTTATAAGAAACTGGTTTATAAGAAACTAGTACCAAGATGGCCAAAATTTTAAGAAACTCTAGTACTATGTCTGAGAAGTACTAAGAAACTTTTCAAACTTAAAAGCATGAATTTTATAGCAAATAGATCGTTGAACCTTAATTATTCGGCAATACATATCTAATCATTTGTGTTTTCAACATAGTAGAACATTATTTATTCCTATATGATGCTTTAAGTATCAAGAAACATATCTGCAGCAATGTTAGCGACCACATTGACAATTCCATGTATCCAAAAAATACGAAACCAATTAAGAAACTTTTAGTACTAAAATGGACAAAATTTCATGTTAAATTAAGAAACTTTTAGTACTATGGCCTGATCCTAGTTTCTTATAAAAAAACGTGTATACTGAATGGACTTTAAGAGAATGTGTATGGCATCCAGCTGTTTAAATTCTTGAAAACACAAAACTTTGACAAACAGATTGTGCCTTTCCTGCCCCAATGAAGCTCAAAATTACGTAAAACTCAGCCGATGCAGTAATCCTCAAAGTTGATGAGGCACCAAGGTTGTTGAAACCCTGCAAATATATCAAAATAATCAAAGTAGCGCCCTTCGTTTCTAAACTGACACAAAACCGTCACATATAAACTTGAATAGCTACAATAGAGCCATTTGAAAATAATGAACCCATAATTAAGGGTGAATTTTTCCAATCTATCTACCTCCTGAAAAATACCCATAACCCAGGCAACAAAATTAGCAAGATGTTTCGCCAAATGGTAGAATTTAATCTTAAAAGCGTGGTATGAACTGTGAAACAGTTCAACTGGATGGATATCAAAAGTGCAAAAGTGGAAAAAATACAAGCTGACCCATCAAACCCAATATCCTGACAAATGAAAGATTTGATGAATATACAACATACAAGTCCATGGAATGGAAGATAGGGTATCGTCAAGCCAGCCCTCACTTTTCTAGCCCTCATTTTTGTTACGGTACCGTAGAACGTATGCGGTTTACCGCATCCGGGCAGAACATATGATTGACTGTGTTATTATGATTTAGACGTTCCTGAGGACAGTACATGTCATCTCGTTATTAAAAACACATTTTCTGGTAATATTTGTCGACCAGGAGTTGTTTGAAGCATGATGAATTCTTACCGCGTTGCCCAACCGATGGGCCTAAACAGGATTGAGAACTTCCACCAACAATCGAGGAATTTCAGAATATTTCATCGTAGAAACTGTCCATATTGACCAAGAAATTAATTTTATTGACTGTATGCTTGGATATTTCATGAATAAATATATAAAAGGCAGCCTGATAAAGTTCCTTCATTCCTAGTGTAACTCTTCAACTGACGCGCGTCGGAGGTGATTCCTTTGGTCGGGATTTGACATGACATGAGCCATCAATCACTCAGGATTTGTATTCTCATGCTAATTAAAAGATGAAACAGGCCAATACGTCACTTAAAAGGGGCAGAGGAGCGGAGGGGAGGGATAGGAAGGTATCGAGAGGTAGAAAGAGATGGATCAGAGAGTTTCTAATAATTTTCGATTTTTACCCAAAAACCGACAAGGTCAATGTTTCTGTCCGTTTTTCCGAGCGAACCAGCATGCAGTCCAACTTCCAAATATCATTTCCCAATAGCTCATAGGATGGATAATACGATTTAAGAATCGAATCAGTGGCACAAAATTATCTAGTACCCAGCCCTCCCCCCTTTTCCTTAGAGACCATCGGTTTTTGGTCAAAAACTGAGAAAATGTCACTTTTTCTGTCCGTTATTACAAGAGACACAGCATCGAGCCCAACTTCAAAGTATCATTTCTGAGTAGCTCATAGGTTGAATAACTCGATTTAAAAATCAAATCGGTGGCACAAAATTATCTAGTACCCAGCCCTCACCACCTTACCTTGGCAACCTTCGGTTTTTGGTCAAAAACTGAGAAAATGTCACTTTTTCTGTCCGTTATTACAAGAGACACAGCATCGAGCCCAACTTCAAAGTATCATTTCTGAGTAGCTCATAGGTTGAATAACTCGATTTAAAAATCAAATCGGTGGCACAAAATTGTCTAGTACCCAGCCCTCACCTCTTTACCTAAGAAACCATCTGTTTTTGTTCGAAAACTGAGAAAATATCACTTTTTCCGTCCGATATTACAAGAGACACAGCATCGAGCCCAACTTCAAAGTATCATTTCTGAGTAGCTCATAGGTTGAATAACTCGATTTAAAAATCAAATCGGTGGCACAAAATTATCTAGTACCCAGCCCTCACCTCTTTACCTTGGCAACCTTAGGTTTTTGGTCAAAAACTGAGAAAATGTCACTTTTTCTGTCCGTTATTACAAGAGACACAGCATCGAGCCCAACTTCAAAGTATCATTTCTGAGTAGCTGATAGGTTGAATAACTCGATTTAAAAATCAAATCGGTGGCACAAAATTATCTAGTACCCAGCCCTCACCTCTTTACTTAAGAAACCATCGGTTTTTGGTCAAAAACTGAGAAAATGTCACTTTTTCGGTCCGTTATTACAAGAGACACAGCATCGAGCCCAACTTCAAAGTATCATTTCTGAGTAGCTCATAGGTTGAATAACTCGATTTAAAAATCAAATCGGTGGCACAAAATTATCTAGTACCCAGCCCTCACCTCTTTACTTAAGAAACCATCGGTTTTTGGTCAAAAACTGAGAAAATGTCACTTTTTCTGTCCGTTATTACAAGAGACACAGCATCGTGCCCAACTTCAAAGTATCATTTCTGAGTAGCTCATAGGTTGAATAACTCGATTTAAAAATCAAATCGGTGGCACAAAATTATCTAGTACCCAGCCCTCACCTCTTTACTTAAGAAACCATCGGTTTTTGGTCAAAAACTGAGAAAATGTCACTTTTTCTGTCCGTTATTACAAGAGACACAGCATCGAGCCCAACTTCAAAGTATCATTTCTGAGTAGCTCATAGGTTGAATAACTCGATTTAAAAATCAAATCGGTGGCACAAAATTATCTAGTACCCAGCCCTCACCTCTTTACTTAAGAAACCATCGGTTTTTGGTCAAAAACTGAGAAAATGTCACTTTTTTGGTCCGTTATTACAAGAGACACAGCATCGAGCCCAACTCCAAAGTATCATTTCTGAGTAGCTCATAGGTTGAATAACTCGATTTAAAAATCAAATCGGTGGCACAAAATTATCTAGTACCCAGCCCTCACCTCTTTACTTAAGAAACCATCGGTTTTTGGTCAAAAACTGAGAAAATGTCACTTTTTCTGTCCGTTATTACAAGAGACACAGCATCGTGCCCAACTTCAAAGTATCATTTCTGAGTAGCTCATAGGTTGAATAACTCGATTTAAAAATCAAATCGGTGGCACAAAATTATCTAGTACCCAGCCCTCACCTCTTTACTTAAGAAACCATCGGTTTTTGGTCAAAAACTGAGAAAATGTCACTTTTTCTGTCCGTTATTACAAGAGACACAGCATCGAGCCCAACTTCAAAGTATCATTTCTGAGTAGCTCATAGGTTGAATAACTCGATTTAAAAATCAAATCGGTGGCACAAAATTATCTAGTACCCAGCCCTCACCTCTTTACTTAAGAAACCATCGGTTTTTGGTCAAAAACTGAGAAAATGTCACTTTTTTGGTCCGTTATTACAAGAGACACAGCATCGAGCCCAACTCCAAAGTATCATTTCTGAGTAGCTCATAGGTTGAATAACTCGATTTAAAAATCAAATCGGTGGCACAAAATTATCTAGTACCCAGCCCTCACCTCTTTACTTAAGAAACCATCGGTTTTTGGTCAAAAACTGAGAAAATGTCACTTTTTCGGTCCGTTATTACAAGAGACACAGCATCGAGCCCAACTTCAAAGTATCATTTCTGAGTAGCTCATAGGTTGAATAACTCGATTTAAAAATCAAATCGGTGGCACAAAATTGTCTAGTACCCAGCCCTCACCTCTTTACCTAAGAAACCATCTGTTTTTGTTCGAAAACTGAGAAAATATCACTTTTTCCGTCCGATATTACAAGAGACACAGCATCGAGCCCAACTTCAAAGTATCATTTCTGAGTAGCTCATAGGTTGAATAACTCGATTTAAAAATCAAATCGGTGGCACAAAATTGTCTAGTACCCAGCCCTCACCTCTTTACCTTGGCAACCTTCGGTTTTTGGTCAAAAACTGAGAAAATGTCACTTTTTCTGTCCGTTATTACAAGAGACACAGCATCGAGCCCAACTTCAAAGTATCATTTCTGAGTAGCTCATAGGTTGAATAACTCGATTTAAAAATCAAATCGGTGGCACAAAATTATCTAGTACCCAGCCCTCACCTCTTTACTTAAGAAACCATCGGTTTTTGGTCAAAAACTGAGAAAATGTCACTTTTTCTGTCCGTTATTACTAGACAATTTTGTGCCACCGATTTGATTTTTAAATCGAGTTATTCAACCTATGAGCTACTCAGAAATGATACTTTGAAGTTGGGCTCGATGCTGAGTCTTTTGTAATAACGGACCGAAAAATTGACATTTTCAAAGTTTTCGACTAAAAACCGACGGTCTCTAAGGAAAAGGGGTGAGGGCTGGGTACTAGATAATTTTGTGCCACCGATTTGATTCTTAAATCGAGTTATCCGACCTATGAGCTACTCAGAAATGGTATTTGGAAGTTGGGCTCGATGCTGAGTCTTTTGTAATAACGGACCGAAAAATTGACATTTTCAAAGTTTTCGACTAAAAACCGACGGTCTCTAAGGAAAAGGGGTGAGGGCTGGGTACTAGATAATTTTGTGCCACCGATTTGATTCTTAAATCGAGTTATCCGACCTATGAGCTACTCAGAAATGGTATTTGGAAGTTGGGCTCGATGCTGAGTCTTTTGTAATAACGGACCGAAAAATTGACATTTTCTCAGTTTTCGACCAAAAACCGACGGTCTCTAAGGAAAAGGGGTGAGGGCTGGGTACTAGATAATTTTGTGCCACCGATTTGATTTTTAAATCTAGTTATTCAACCTATGAGCTACTCAGAAATGATATTTGGAAGTTGGGCTTGATGCTGTGTCTTTTGAAATATCGTACGGAAAAAGTGTGAGTTTTTAAGTTTTTTTAACCAAAAACCGATGGTCTCCAAGGTAAAGAGATGAGGGCTGGGTACTAAATAATTTTTTGTCACCGATTTGATTCTTGAATCGTATTATCCATCCTATGATCTATTTGGAAATTTTATTTAGAAGGTGGACTGCATGGTGGTTCACTCGCAATGAGGGACAGAAAAAGGGACATCGCTGGTGTTTGAAGAAAAATCGAAAAATATTGGAAATTCTTTGATCCATCTCTTTCTACCTCTCCATTCCTTCCTATTCCTCCCCTCCCCTCCTCTGCTCCCCCCTTAGAAGTGACGTATTGGCCATTTACAGTCTTGTAATTACCCTGGGTTCCAAGGGTATCTTGTAATTAGCATGAGAATACAAATCCTGAGTGATTGATGGCTCATGTCATGTCTAATCCTGATCGTAGGAATCACCTCCGACGCGCGTCAGTTGAAGAGTTACACTAGGAGTGAGGGAACTTTATCAGCCTGCCTTTTATATGTTTATCATGGAAATATCCAAGCAAACAGTCAAAAACATTCATTTGATGGTCAACATGGACAGTTTCTGCATCGAAATATCGTGAAATTCGCCAATTGTGGATGCAAGTTATCAATCCTGCTTAGGCCCATCGGTTGGGCAACGCGGTAAGAATTAATCGTACTTCAAACAACTCCTGGTCGACAAATATTACCAGAAAATGTGTATTTAATAACGAGATGACATGTACTGTTCTCAAGAATGTCTAAATCATAATATAACAGCCAAACATATAGCCTGCCCGGATGCGGTAAACCGCATACGTTCTACGGTACCGTAACAAAATTGAGGGCTAGAAATTGAGGGCTAGCTTGACGACACCGGAAGATAGACTGCATGAATACCAGGCCTGTTGTGGTGATATCTTAATTATTTTTTTATTCCAATCCAAATTGGTCTGGAGCGTTAATTCAGATCAGCTAAATATCATTTTAATGCCATCATCCTAATTAAAAAAAAAATATTCTTACCCACAGCCCTCTATTATGTTATTTTTTCTCTACTTTCTCTTCATTGCTCTTACAAATGGCTGCACACGCAACAGAACATCTCGACACAAACAGCAACGGCGATAACAACAGCAAGCTCGATCCAGGCTCTTTTGCCAACTTCTCTAGACTTATTACGTCTAGTCCTAGTAATCGCCACCACCGACCCGCACCCCTCCCTCATACAAGGACTCGTGGCTTTCCAGCCCAAGAGATGGCCCTATTTAGGCCATTTACCACAAGTTCTTGTGGTACCAGTCACAGAGCCGGTTGATGAAAAATAACATGGCTCAGTTTGAGGTCCAAGGTTCAAATATCATTAAGAGGCTACTGAGTTCAATGCGAGACTTCAGGCTAATCGCGATGGTCGTGATATCGTGATCATGATTTTGATTGCAGTTTATGATTCAAAGAGTGGTTGCTTTTGTACTTTGAAGTTTGTGCCACAAACAACACTCCGTTGCAGGAAAACAGGAAGAACATTTGACTGTTTATAGACAGAGTTTCATAATTTTGGCAAATAACCTTTGAAAAACTCGTAAGAAATGATGAGTACTAAACTCTGAAATGTTTTCGACCCAGTACTGTCTAACCTCTAAACATTGGAAAGGCTTCAAAGAACATTGTTTTGGAATGTTTGTGAGGGAACAGGTACTGAGCATAAAGACTGTTATGGAAACTTCTAGTGCTCAAAGTGTGATGATTTTAAGAAACTGTCCGTGCTGACTGCGGCGCCAGCTCTGAAAAATCCGAAAAAAGTGGGGGGGGGGGATTTTGATGTAATTTTTTTATCTATAGGTATACCCAACTAATTTTATGCCATTTTTCTTTGACAATTTTTGCCGACTTTTGGGATTTGGGGGGACAAGTCCCCTCCAGTCCCCCCGTGGCGCCGCCACTGGTGCTGACCCAAATTCTTAGTTTCCTGTAGAAATATGTGCATTCTAACTTCCAATAGAAACAAATGATTTTCATCAGCATCATGCACTGGAATCACTTGTTAACACTGCAGTTTTGATTGAGGCAGAGGCAGAAACCATTATCAAGAAATCTTGCACACTCCTCAGGAAGCATTTTTGTTTCCTTGATTATTATTTAAGCCCTCTGAAAATCCTTTTGTTCTGCTGCAGACTTCCTTTTGTTTTGCCCGTTTGAGGAAGTGACCCACCCTTGTCCATCCTTGTATGGCAATAGTTGATGTCACAACAATAATTCTCTGTGTGTCATGTCATTCCTGATGTCATGAAACAATCCAAGTTTTGCTTGAAAGGAAGAAATTTCTTTTGCATTTACTACAATTGTTGCTAATGCCCAAGGATGCATCTGTCAGCCACCCAAGTACTTTGTCAGGGGGATTCCTCCAAAGACAAATTTTGTTTGACAGAAAACAATTGAATGAAAACAGAGGAGAAACTACTGTTTTGTTTTGTTGGCTATTGCAATGACAGTGCAATTATGACATTTACATGCTTTAATGACCTTCTTTTGACGAAAACAATAATCGTATCATGCGTATCGTTTTGGATATCTTCGAGCATTGCTCAGTCAAGGGTCAGAATGAGAGCATTCTTGCATGACAATAGTCACAAAGCTAAACATCCAGGTCAGGGTGGAAGAAGACTAGTGGTTTCATATTATTGGTGATATCAAGTATCAAAATGTTATGGGTTTAAAATCGTAGGCTATCACAATGGGGAGCAATTATATTTGGGAATTAGAATTAAATATGGCATAAATACACGATCACTAGTGTGGGGTAAAGGAACAAGAATATTTGCCACAATCAGGAACTCACTCCCTAATTGCCAAATATTATGTTTTTTCCTACTACAACAAGGTCATTGATCACGCAAACTGCGAGGGCCAAAGCAATCATTCTTTGAATCATAACTTGCAATCAAAATCATTACCACTAACGCGATCAATCTACAGCCTCGCACTGAAATCATTGGCCTCTTAATAATGTCTGAACCTTTGACCTCAAACTGAGCCATGTTATTTTTCATCAACCCACAGAGCCAGTTACATGGCCTATTTTCCTGGTCACATGATATTTTCTTGCCATTGATTGGTTTATTTTCAGTCGGTGCCAAGTGAAGGCTAGAAATCATATTTTCCGGACCACTGATTGGCTTGGCGGCCAAAGATTCGCAAAGCTGTGAGGCCGAAGGCCGCAACACTAGGCTTTGAGTAGGCCTAGGAATGCTCCACAACAACCATAGACGTAGAAACTGGGGGAAGTGGGGACACGTGCCCACAAAATTTGGCTGTTAAACTAAGAAAAGACCTTTTTATTTTTAGAAAATGCCCCTTCCTTATTAAGAAAAAGTGCCAAGGAAGTGCGCGATCTCCGAAGTTTGACATCCTTCCGACGTCCTTGACAACAACCATCATTTTTCGTTACAAAATGATAAGCTTTGATATCATTATTAAGGCAGTGCAATCATTGACGAGGAACATTACTTTTGTAAGCAAATTAGTTCCATCCACACAATTTCGAAACAGTCTCCTTTCTCCTTTGCTCAAATTGTCCCAAACGGTGTCAACATCTTCAGGCCATTTCTCTCTAACCCAGACCACAAATCAGACTTTTGAGAGCCGTTGTGGTGCGAAAGTATTCGTCAACATTCGTCATTTCTCGTCTGTTTTACTGCAATGGAAAACTCAAGCTTAGACGAATGCCTCGTGGGAATTTTCGTCGTGTTTGCAAGGTGATGATATTATCGAACGGGACAAACAAACAATGTTCTGATGAAAATTGAAAACTTGGATGGATGAACTAATGCTTAAAGAATAAGGGTAAAACTGGCTAACGACAAGCCTGGACATCATTTATTTTGAAACAGTTCTTTAACCCTATTGACCACTTTAATGAACAGCCTCGTTTTGGAAATTATTCAAAATTCGCTCATATGAAACCTTAGACGCCAAATTCGGATTTAGCACCCAAACTTTAGTCTAACCCTAAGTTTTCATGTTGCTAGCGGTTGTAGTGTTAATTTTATGGCAATGTAAAGTTTGAAAATCTATAAGGGCTTTGACCGTGAAAATGACTTGGGGTGTAAAGTTTCACCCCGAACGACTTTTCACGGTCAAATCCCTTATAAATCACTGAACTTTACATTGTCATAAAATCAACATCACAATAGTTAGCAGTTTAAAAACATGCAATTAGACTAAAGTTTGGGTGCTAAATCCGAATCTGGGCTAGAAATTTTCATATTAACAATAGGGAGAGATTTTGGCAAATTTCCAAAACGAGGCTGCTTAATTAAAGTGGTGTATTAGTACTTGGCGATTGTTTACTTACTTTGTACTGGGGGGGGGGGGCGTTTTTCGCTTCCCTCTCTTTTTCTCCGAAACTACAAAAGATATAACAATAAGATTTACTCATATTGTTCTTTAGACAATTGACTATTAAAAGATAACAATGACAATTGATTAGTCAAGTGTATCGTTGCTAGGCAACCAAAAAACAAAGGAAAATTGGCAATTTCTCAACTTCTAAGCAAGAAAAATTTTATTTGATTTACCTCTCGTCCAATTTTCTCCAAATCTGTCTCAAATTGTAGGAAACATGTTGCAGATTTAAAGTACATACTTTCGAGATATTTTCAGTTCCTATTTTTAGCACAATTTGCTATTAATTAGCTTTTTGTTCCATGTACAGATTTTCTTTGCAGTTATTTCTAAATGTTGACCTTTTATCTAGTAAATATGGTCTCAGAAGTATTGGTGGTTAAATTACATGCTGCTTTAGTGCAATGTAGAAAAGTGTGGTAGGAGGAGCGAAAAACGCCCCCCCCCCTCAGTACTAATAGGGTTAAGAATACTTGGGATTAACTCGAGATGCTACTTTCTAAAACTAAACTCAGTGAAGAAATGTCTGGAGCAGGTATGTCAATAACAAAATTTTGCACACAATTTTCATGTTTACTTCCTTTGACTCTTGAAGATGCAAAACAACATTTTCAACCTTTTTGAAGCCTTCAATGTTTGGAAATCATTCAAGGACCATTCGACTCCGAGCAATGTGACAGGGAAGAAGTGTAAATAATTGAAAGTATGATCAGGATTTCCTCATCAAAATGAATACCCTCTTGAGTTAAATTTCCTTGCACTTGAGTTTCTCAAATTTTTGGTGATCTGAGAGTTTCAAGATGTCTACTTCACTTCAAACATCACAGCATACAGTTCCGCCGGCCACAAGTTCAGTCTTCGCTGCATATTCATATGCAGGGGATAAAGATTTGCTACACTTTGTTTAAATTCTTTAAGTATGAAGAGAAACAATACCCAATACCCAATACCCAATACCCAATGAAGCAATACCCAATTTCTTAATACAGCACTCTTGTTTGGTCTTCTTGTCAAAGTTTTTGAAGAGTGCATTAATTATGAGTTTTACTTCAGATAAATCACACAGAATTAGAACTGCAACGTACTACAGAACTTGAGACCTTTGAAAACAGTCCTTGCTTTTTTGCAAGTCTTTTAGCCAAGTTGGAAGCATGCTGCTTTCATTTCAAACGCTTAATGCTATAGTCACAAGTCTATGTACAAGACAAATAAAAATATATATGATTCACAAAGTGTCAATTCCTTTTCACGACAAAATCAAGTAGATATCTAAAACATTTTAGTAAATCCAACATAACTCAAAATATAACAGTTCTGATGTTAAGGTCTCTGCCCACCTTTGCATCTTCAGCTATGGCAAACTAGAGTTTTGCTCAGTAAGATTTTGGAGATAATGAATTTTCTTCTTCTTCATTGGCCAAAGCTATAGGATTGTTTGTTTAGCAGTTGCACTGTTGGTTCTTTCATGAGCCTGGACTTCAATCTGTTGATAAAGAAGATATGCAATAAAAGAGAACTTCATCTGTCCAAGTAAAATACTTGATGTAAAATATGTTTCCTCAGTCCTCTGAGCCTTCTATAAACAACTAAATTGCATTGTTTCCATCGTACCTAATAGGTGACTCAGTTTTGCTCTGACTTTTTCAAAGTTATTTCAAACGATTTTCTGCTCGCCTGCAGTATTGGCAATTATATCTTGATGAAATAAGGTGACCAAAAGCCAGTTCAAAGCAGTTTGAGTGCAATAACACAAAATGCTTGGAAAACATTGTGGGTCAATGCCAAAATTTTGATCAAATCATTGCCAAACGATATCAGTCTAGCTGTGTTATTGGCACTTGATAAGTTTCTAAGCAAAACATAATCAAAAAAAGAACTTGGTCTTACCTTTTCCTATCAAGATCGTTCCATGATAGCGAAAGTGATCCCTCTATTCAATCAAAGGACCCTTGGGGGGACTCAAAGAGCCTTAGCAAAACCTTTCTGTCTTTGCAAGATATATAAATGGTGCTGTTACTTTATGAACGACAAATCATAGACATGTCGACTGTTCAGACAAAGACTGGGCTTGTACCACCAGTTTGAAATGAACTGTGAAATCTTTTGAAAATAGACCATTACCCTTGATCATGTTGGAAGTTGTTTTGTTAACAACATTAAAGTATTTTCATATTTGCCGATAGTATTGTCCTACATACAATAGAAATATGCATAAATGCCTGCTGTTTATAGGTCTACATCTACATTCTAAAATAATGCCTATCGATGGAGGTTATATACCATCAGTTGAGTAAAATTCTTAGAACAATCCGTGTTTGAAAGGTCATTGCTTGATATATTGGCAAATATATCATTTAATGATGGACATGCTCAAATCCATGCTTTACCTGACTGAAATCTGCCATTCTCTTCTGCAGTCTGATGGGTTTTCTCAAGAAAGTTCCACAAAGAAACCTTCAAATCATGGTTAAAGTCATGAAGACATTTTTAAAGCAGTTCTGCCTTACAGGAATGACTTCAGCACAGGGCGCATATCAGCGCAGGGCTCTTGGTCACTGGGCAGCCACATTAGTCCTAGTCTAAGCGGGCAGAAGTCTTTTGCTGTAATGATTAAAGACAAACAAAGGAGATATAAGGCAACTTAATTCAGGGGCCTGGGCAATCTAAATATGGTCTAGTATTTTATTCAATTGTACTTGATGAACAAGAGGGATTATCAAAACAATTGGACAAATCATGGCAGGCGTCCATCTTTTGTTCTGTTTTCAAACTTGCTATATATCCGTCATTTGTCTTCAAGATTGATTGCGACTTTAGACCTACTTGGAAGATTTATAAAGAAGTCCTGTTTTGAGAAATCCCTCCAAACTTCAAGCCAATTTCAGTCAGGTAAATTCCAAAATCTATTTGAACATCTCACCATTGAATGAAAAAGTGCAAATGTTATTGCATCAATATCCAAGGAGTGTTGACCTATCCAACAAGGCTGTTTTGCTAGTAACCCACTGTCATATTTTCAAATTTTGCAAAATGTTATCAGCAATCTTTTGTTAGGATTTTCAGCGTCAGAAACCAAAGAAATTGTTCATCAGTACTGTTTCAACAATATTCATCTTTATAAAATAGGATGCACATCAACTATCCATACAATGATTGAAAATAACACCTTGTTCTATAGAGAATCTTCAGCTTGTTTCTTTTTCATTTCTGTGACATCTTCTTGACTTTGGTAACTTTAAGCATTCTTTAGTGTAGCATGCTGTCCACTTTGTATCAAATACAATTTCCAAGTTGCTTTACAAAATTAAATGTTTGATCACTTGTCAAATAGGCATTGTTAAGGAATCACTAGTGTGCTATCATGGAGCTGAGTTGCTTGGTCCATGAAATTCTTTCAGAAAGGTTAACAGAACTTGGTACTCCAGTGTTCCGTTAATTTTCACACTTTCTGTATGCCTCTTTATATTTGTTAGTACTTTGTAACAAATATCTGCAACATAGAAGGTCAAATTTTACAGAACTTCATCTGCATGTTGTAGTATGCCATTCTTTTCAAATGAAAATCAGTCTAATTGTACTCTCGAATGTACATTGCATGATTTCTTGGAATTTATTAGTATTGCAAAAATCATTTGTGATAGGTAAATGTATCAAGGTTCAATTTTCCATTAGATTTGCTTGTGGTGTAGAATCTTTGAAATAGTTAAACAAAACTGGTACCACTTGTATCATGGTATATAAGTAATCTCTTCACATCATCATCTGCAAGTAAAACTGTAAATTGCAAATGTGTTAACCACTTTTCACAGCACATATTGATACTCAACCAACCACTGCAATATCATTATGACACTCAAAATCATCTTCAGTTGTACACTCTGCATGCATGACACCTGAAAAATATGAACACTAGAGTTAGTCACATTAATAACTAAATTTGTCATGATACTGTGGAAAGTGAACAGAAAAGTGACCCACTGCTAGATGTAAGTATTCAAATGTGGTCTGAACAATAAATTAAAAAACAAAGAAATAAAACCAAAACTTATGCAAACACCATAAAAAGGAAACAGAAGACGAAAAGCTTCTTAGGCAACAAAACAAAAATAGATTGGACTGGATGCTGCTTGTCCTGCGTGTTAGGCCTACCTAGGCCCGCCCTTCCTGGCAAGGCCAGAAAACCTGGCTATGAATTAAACAAAAAAGCACCTCAATGCAAAAAAACCGTAAGAACTAATGGAAAAGTTACCAGGCTATGTTTTAAACGAAAAATAAATGATGATAGGCAGTTGCAAATCAATGAAATATTAAAATCTTTCGATATCAACGACAAAATACATACAGTACCTTTCTGCTTGCGATCACTTTCTGTCTTCATCTGCGTACACGCCCGAATAAGCTACAAGCTACTGCCACTGAATATTTGATCTGGGCAGGCCCGAAGTAGCTGCTACCAATGATGTGATTGGTTATTATTCCAAGAATTCCAAGAATGTGCACGCCGCACGACACACACGAAAAAGTCCCAACATAGACTCTTTGAGTCAAAAAGGGTTGTCCTTTGACAACTTCAAATTATAGACCAATATCTCTCCTGTTTGTTTCAGTAAAATCACAGAGAAATTGACGTATAAGCGTTTATATAATTTTTTGGAAGTACATAAAATCTAGTATAATCTCCAATTTGTCTTTCGAGCCAGTCATTCTGTCAATCATGCATTAATTAGTTTAACAGAATCAATCAAAAACAGTCTGGACAATAAGAAATTTGGATGTGGAATCTTCCTTGACCTACCGCTTTGTCATGGTTCAGCTCCTATCTTAGTAACAGAAGTCAGTTTGTGTCTGTAAATGGTTGCAACTCAAGTCATATAAATGTTTCAAGTGGCGTACCACAGGGATCTGTCCTTGGTCCACTCCTTTTCCTAATTTATATAAATGATCTTCCAAACTCATCTTCTAAACTTTCCTTCTATCGTTTGCTGATGATACAAACATTTATTTCGAATCAGACAGTCTAAATCATCTTCAAAAGGTGATCAACAAGGACCTTAGACACGTCAAAAAATGGTTGGAAGCTAACAAACTTGCTCTGAATGTAGAAAAAGCAAATTTTGTTATTTTTCACTCTGTGCAAAATACCTTGAATGAAGGTGATAGTATAAAAATTGGCAATCAACATGTAAGACAAGTTAAATATGTTAAATTCATTGGTCTCTTGTTGTTTCAAGTCACCTCAGCATTTTTCCTCTGACAGTATCAATATCAAAATTGGAAACCGTCCTGTTAAAAAGACTTGCTACGTCAAATTTCTTGGAGTTCTTTTGGATGAAAATCTTTCATGGAAGTATCATCTGATTGAATTGTCTAAAAAACTGGCTAGAACTTGTGGTATGTTCTTCAAAATAAGACATTTTTTACCTATTGATGTTCTCATTTGTCTTTACAATTCTTTATTTTCACCCTTCTTACAATATGGAATTTTAGTTTGGGGTCTCACATATGAGACTTATATTAATCCAGTGTTTTTGTTACAGAAAAGGATTATAAGGGCAATGTCTTTTGAACACTTTACCTCACACTCGGCTCCTATCTTTCTTAACTTAAAAATCCTAAAGTTGCATGATCTTTTTCAGCTAAAGTTGCTGAGTTTTGTATATGAATCTGTTAATAAAATCTCCCCTGTTTGTTTTCATAATTTCTTCAAGTCTGTTGAATCTGTTCATCAATATGGTACAAGACAGGCTGGCAAGGATGATATTTTTCTGCCTCAGAAAAATACTAGTCAATATGGTCTCAGATCAGTACGTTACAATGGAGCAAAATGCTGGAATGACATTCCTGTAGAAATAAAAAGGTCGCCATCGGTCAAGATGTTTCGTCAAAAACTGAAAACTTTCCTGTTCGAGCATAACCATTGAATCAGATTATTGATAGTCAATATTTACCCATAGTTTCTTAAAATTTATCTGAAAAGAGGGGGTGCTCTCTCCTCGATTAGCTTAGCTATTGAGAGAGTTCCTCCTAAGAATTCCCCTTCATACAAATCCTCTGGTGTTATGTATCTTTATCCCTTTATATGTGTTATTGTCTTATTAATTTATATGTAGTTATTTATTGTTGTAAGTTTTTAATTTAGAGAGTTTTGTATGTAGTGGAATTTAAAATGAATGAACTGAGCTGAACTGAACTGAACTGGATGAAAATTTAAGTTGGAAGTACCATTTATGTGAACTTTCTAAGAAACTGTCAACAACTTGTGGCATATTCTTCAAAATAAGACATTTTCTACCTACTAGTGCTTTAGTTTCTTTATATAATTCTTTATTTTCTTCATTTCTCCAATATGGGATCATTGTTTGGGGTCTTACTTATGAAGTTCACACCAAACCAATATATCTTCTTCAAAAGAAAGTTGTTAGAGCTATTGCCTTCAAGAGCTTTACATCTCCATCCACACCAATTTTCTCTGATTTGAAAATTCCTAAATGATATGACTTACTTGTTCTAAAGCTGCTTTCGTTTGTCTATGAATCTATTAACATGACTTCTCCTGTCTGTTTTCATGATTTTTTTGAAAGTTTGACATCTGGTCATCAGTATAATACACGGCAGGCCTCCAAAGGTGATATTTTTATGACTCAAGAAAACACATTGCAATATGGTTTAAGTTCTACTAGATATTCAGGTGCCAAATCCAGGAACGAAATTCCATATATAATCAAACAATCTCCTTCGATCATGATTTTTCGCTTTAGGCTCAAATCACATCTTTTCTCTACAAAATACCAAGTGAATCGAAATATCTGTTTTGCATCATCATTATGATATAAAACAGTCAATATGCTATATAAGATGATACAGTAGGCTTTCCGAATAGGGGGTGTTCTCTCCTCGATTAGCCTAGCTACTGAGAGAGCTCCTCTTTTAAGAAATTCCTTTACATACAATTATTCATTCTCCTTTGCTGTTCCTTATCTTCTTTATTTTTGTAATTTAGTTGTAGCTGTTAGTGATTATTCTTGAATATATTGTATTTATATAGTAGAATTTTAAAATGAAAACTGAAACTGAAACTGAATCACTGACTTCGTGAAGAATGTGTACGATGGCGGTTGGCCGTTGTTGTTGTTGCCAGGATGTTGCTATTGTTGCTATGCGCCTGAAGCTGTTCCGTAATTTAGGACTGTTCAATTTTGAAAGCAAGGCAAATCCTTTACAGGGCCAGCTCTTGGGCTGGAAATCCTTGAGTCCTAGTATGAGTGGGGGGGGGGGGGTGGGTGGGTGGTAGCGATTACTAGGACTCATCGTAATAAGTCTACAACCTCTCACTAGACTTATGACGATGAGTCTCCTGTTCCCCTGTGCTCTTTGACTTCATGATGGCGCTTCGGTCAAGAGAGACTCGCAGTATTACGTTTGAAGGAAGTTGCTGCGGCAGGTCGTTGTAAATTGCTCTTGTTTTTTTTTTGTCTTAAAAACATGGAAGATAGAGCTTTGAAAGACTTACTTTGCACTCACCAGGTAAAGTGAGCTTCCTTCTTCAGATTTATACAAAGTTTCCTTCATTAAACGTCTGCTTCACATGTTTTTTGTCGCATTTACTTTCAGAGGAGTGACCGTTGAACAGAGCAACGGCAGTCGTTCGATCATGATTCTATCGTTCGAATGCCTAAGATAGGGCCAAGAATTTCACTGTTTCATAGACCAAATCGGCTAAAGGTTTAGTTTACCCATTTCAAGTCATGTGACCATACCATTGCCAATGGTCACATGACTTGGGAAGTTTAGATATATTGTCCTACTTTTTGCACACATGGCACAACTTTGCATGGCCCGAAAAATGTAGGAGAAATCAAAAGATGTTTCATCAAGAGATTGATCACATAACTTGAAGTGGGTGTAAACAAACCTTAGCCGATTTCGTCTATTATGAGTCCCTCTTGAGCAAGGTTTACCGCAGGGATACAAGGGACACATCGTCATCAGTCTAACCTCTCACTAGCACCGATCTCACTAGACTGACACGTCCATTCTTCAGGTATATAAACTACCGGCCCTTGGTACTCCACAGCTGCGGATCATTAGCCGCAACAACATCTTATAATGTGCAGGGTTGCTGAGTCAGCGTTCAGCTTCCTGTTTCATCCTGATGCTGTGCTACCTTCCTATCCTCCTCTTCTTGTACCTTCTTCAGCTCAGCTCGCAATAGACAGCTTCAACGACGACAGCTACAGTTCAGTAAGTTCACACCCGGGAGAGGAAGCAGAAGAAGCGAATTGGTCTTGTCGAGAAGAGTCAACGGAAGCAGGATCAGTAGCGGACGAGAAGAACGTGGAGGGTGTTGGTGTTAGGCCAGCTGCTATAAGAAAAAAGACAGTCCCCAGAACGAGAAAGAGGACTTGCCACTAGAAATATCAACGAAGTGAGGATGTCTTGTGCTTTTGTGCCCGGTGCTTAGTGTCCGTGCCTCGTGCTTTCTCTCCGTGCCCAGAGGCGTCGCTAGCCTTAAAAAACTGGGGTGGAAAACTGAGGGGGTCTGGGAGCGAAGCCCCCAGGAGAATTTTTCTTGACCACGCCCTTCAGACTCTCGGAAAACATGGGAAACGCCCTTTTTAGCATTCTGAACTATCTAGAAAATTTCGGAAAAGCAGCGTTGTCAAGCAGCATTTTTCGTAACAGTGGGCATTTTTGCTAGCCTGTGTTCCAGACCACTTGAAACGAAAGATTAGTACCTTTCTTTTCAAGTGGTCTGGAATACAGGCTAATTTTTGCACGAACTAAAGTCGAATAGTGGAGTACAACACCATATAATCCATGTAACTGTTTACGAGGAATGAAAGAATTGAAATCGAAATCAGTTATCAAACAAGAACAATCACAGTTAATGCAGGTTTACTACCATCAGATGTGCGTAAATAAAAAAGATTAGTATCAGTATCAGTTATCATTCACTGAAGTTATCACTGACTTATCGCAATTTTCACTTAGTTCTCAGTGTCGAAGTAAAATTCACTTTATTTTTCAAAGCAAGTTTCCTATTTCCACTGGCTTTAAATAGTTCTAATAGGTTGTCCAGTTCAATTTTTTGGCAATATCTCTTTCAATGCTAACTTCCAACCGTTGGTCTGACATTGAAGGAGGGGGGTGACAAGGGGAGTCTTTGGTACCGGTACCAACTCACAAGGTACCAGGTTCCACCCAAATTGAAGGTATTGGTACCACCCGATTTCGGGGGAAGGAGCTAATAACTGATACTTAATATAGTACTATTAATCATGAATATGACGAATTCTGAAAGTCTACGCCGGTTCCTCGTGAGACCAATGCGCAAGACTAAACATTCCTAACCACGTCACCGTGGCATCTGTGTCAATGTCTGCACTGTTAAAAGCTAAAATTGGTTCTAGGAATTCCAATACATCCATGGACGAAATTTTTATTGGTACCGACTAATTTAAGCTTGGTACCGGTACCCCAACCTTTGGTACCAGGTTCCACCACATTTCACCACATTTGCATAATGTTGTACCAGGTACCACCCCTCTGGTACCATGGTACCACTACCTTGTCACCCCCCCCCTTGAAGCACGCAGGTTTGTATTTATTAGCTTGACTTCACTGTGTACTCTTTCGCAAGATGCTACTGTTACCGGCAATGTGGCAATGACCTTGAAAACTTCGAATAAATCAGGCAATGAATGAATGAAATGGATGAATGAATGTTCTGGGAGAAGGGAATGAATGTTCTGAGTGAATGAAAATCAACCCCCCCCCCCCCAAAGTTTCTTCAACGGATTTCGAGAAAATAGAAACTCGAACTCTGGGAAAACTGTGATATGGTAATGCGCGAGTTGCCAGTTGCAAATGCGAGTTGCGAGTTGGATATATTTTGCGAGTTACGAGTTGGATATATTTTGCGAGTTACGAGTTACGAGTTGCACTTATTGTGCGAGTTACGAGTTGCGAGTTGCACTTATTATGCGAGTTGCGAGTTGCGAGTTGAACGAAAGGTGCGAGTTGGAAACTCAAAAGTGCGAGTTGAAACCAAAAGTGCGAGTTGCCTGTTTTCTTTTGTAAAAAGGCCTTTTTCGTCAAATAAAAAAGGTATTCTAAAGTCACATTTCAATTTGCAACTTTGTTTGGGTTTTCATCAATGAAAAGCATTTTTATGCCATCGTAACTTTTCTTATCAGAAGCCATTTATAAAATACTAAGTCCTATACACCCTTTCAACAAAACGGTGCATGTTGGGTAATCAGGATCGATCTCTTGCGCGCGTTGTATTGTTTCTATTGTGTTCGCCTATTCTCTCGCCCTTGGAAGTTGTTTCTCGAGCGGTTTATGACGATTTTATTCAATTAAACGTGGTAAGAAACTTCTCTCATATACTGCCCACACTTTTAGCTACTTTTTCTTGACTTTTTGGTGGTGTTTCAGTGTGAAATATGATACTGGGCATCGTTGATTGCAGGTGCAGCTGGCCAAAGGCCTAGAGTCCTTGCACTTTCAAGTGGTAAATAGCATTATTACTTTCAAACATTACCCTTCACATTGACAAGACTCTTGAAAAGCTCTTATTATAGCTAACTAACTAAGACATTAATTCAAGCAAAGGGAAAAGAAAATGCCTTTCCCTTTCAACCTTTGCGTTGTGATAAATTTGTGTGGGCTGACGTGAATCTTAACAAACTGTTCACTTGCTCTTGTAAACAAACAGCTGCCGTTTGATGTTACGAGCCTTTGGATTTTCATAGACGCCTGAATGAAATGGGAGAGGCATTTTCGCTTTTTCTAACTAGAGTCAATGTCTTAGCTTGTTGGCTACAGAAAGAGCTTCAAAGGATTTTGTCAATGTAAAAAGTAATGTGAGAAAGGAGTGCTGCAGCGAAGATATGCTGTTTGCTACTGGCAAATACAGGGGCTGTAGGCCTAAGGCCCGCTACGCCTGCAATCAACGATGCCCGTTGTCATATTTTACAGCAAAACATCACCAAAAAGTCAAGAACAAGAACCTATAAGTGTGAAAAATATACGGGAGAAGCTTCTTACCTTGTTTAATTGAGTAAACTCGTCGAAAACCGTTCGAGAAACAACTTCCAAGGGCGTAAGAATAGGTGAGCACAATAGAAACAATACAATACGTGCGCGATAGCGATCCTGATTACCCAGCATGCACTGTTTTGTTGAAAGGGCGTATTCTTCAAACGTTAAGAAACCTCTACAATTTGCTGCCTTTACTCCCCCTGTCGTTCAAAGACATTACTGTAATACTGTAAACTGGGAACTTGCTTAAAAGGTGTCTTCAATGAAAATCAAAGGGGAATTCGTTATCGTTCAAGACGACTTAGCAAGTCTATGTTAATTGTTGAGCTCAAAACTTGCAGTGAATTAAGTATGACCCTTTCGCTTCCCAAATTTTGAGGTATTGTTGCCATCCTGTCCGAAGTAGTTTCAGCCTAACTTGTTGCATTTACGTCTGTCAAGGAATTGCGCTCTGGCCTTGGTTATGTGTTGCAGATTGTTTTTAACATAAAGCATGTAACTAGCTCATATAATATCAAAGAAAATAATTTGCAACTGGTTGATTTACAAGGGGCCCTCCATATAAAAAACCTACAAAAATTTAACAAGTTAAAAACCGCTAAAAACTACTTACAATGAATACATCTAATAAAAAAAAATAAAAAAAAATCCTATCTATAAAAATGAAAGAAAAGTACCTAAAAAACAAAACCGCCAGTCCATCATAAGCTATCTTTAAAAATATATATAGAGGATGTCTGTTTGGTCTCAGCTGGGAGGCTATTCCAAAGTTTAGCTCCGCGAAAAGAAAAACACTTCTGCCCATTTGCAGATGTTTTCTTTGGCAGCCTCAAGTCCGTTGCCGTATTTCGAAGGCTACGAGAGTTACTAGTAGAGTTTCTAGTGAAAAGATTGCGCATGTACTGTGGAGCAAGCCCATTGAGAGACTTGTAGACCACTGATCTGGACTCTTCATTGACAAGCTCACGAATGGTCTTCCAACCAAGGCTCCTAATCAGTGGTCCACTCGGGGAATCAAAGCTGCTGTTCGTTACAATTATAGCAGCTCTATTTTGAAGCTTTTGGAGCTGATTGATATCAGTGGTGCCACAACAACCCCATACAGAACAGCAGTATCGAAAATGGGGCTCCACAATACCTGAGTACAAAGTTTTCAAAGAAGCCATTGGGAGAATATTCCTTGCGTGTTTTAGAAATCCAATGGCTCTGGATACTTTGCTAGATACAGCTTTAATATGCTCTTTTCAATCTAGACTGTTGTCAACTTGAACGCCAAGGTATTTGGTCTTCTTGACAACGTCCAGTTCTCTGCCACGAATTTCTAGATTCAGTTTTTCTGCTGTATTGTTGAGCGTTCGGTGCTTTGGTTTGGTCGCGATTAACATAGATTGTGTTTTAGCAACATTTAGCGAAAGTTTGTTGCCCTTCAACCATGAGTCTAAGTGCTCAAGATCGACATTAATAGCCTCGTTCAGCTGAGAAATATCTTTTGACTTTAAGCAAAGGCTAGTGCCATCAGCATACATGGACACAGTTGAACTCTGGACAGCACTTGGGAGATCATTGATGTAGATCAAGAAGAGAAGTGGTCCAAGACATGACCCTTGGGGTACCCCTACCTCCATTTCCCCGGTTTCAGAATCGACTCCACCTACTCTGCAGTACTGTTTTCTGTGGGAAATATAAGATTGAAACCAAGAAAGCTCCCTTTGTCGAACACCATAGTGCTCTAACTTTTGCAGAGAAGGTCATGATCTACAGTGTCAAACGCTTTTTTAAGGTCAATGAATTCTGTACCCACCATCTGTCCAGTGTCCAACCCACTATACCAATCGTCAGTGTTTTTCAGTAAACAGGTCAGTGTAGAATGGAGTTTTAAGAAACCAGATTGACCAGGATGAATAAGGCTATACCTAACCAGATATTGGTGAAGTTGGTTAAACACTAGTTTTTCAAAGAGCCTTGAAATGACCGGAAGAACTGAAATTGGGCGGTAGTTAGACTTTTCAGCCCTATCCCCATCCTTGAAAATTGGTGTAATCCGAGCATTTTTCCAAGAATCAGGAAACTGACTTGTTTGAAGAGAGGTGTTAAACATGAAAACTAAGGAGTTTTCAAGGTAAGGAGTAGCTAACTTTAAGAAGTAGCTAGATATGTTGTCACTTCCAAGGCTCTTAGATGTTTTTATCTTGCCCATTGCATCTCTAATGTCCTGAACTACGATTGGCCTGAAATTAAAGCGCCTATTATCAGGGTTAAGATTATATTCACCAGTGAGCATGGGGTTGGGGGCATCTTCAATCTTGCTTGCTAGATCCTTACCTACTGAGCAGAAATAAGAGTTCATGGTATTGGAAATTTCCTGCATATCTACAATCTCTCTTCCAGAGTCTTTCAAAAGATCTATGTTAGTTGACTTAGATCTTTTGTTTATTACCTGTTTTATTGTTTTCCATGATTCCTTCATGTTGCCTTTAGCTTGAACAAGTCTTTCCGAAAAATACTGCCTCTTCAACTCAGAATTTTGTTTGTTAATTTTGTTTCTTATGTGCCTATAGGAGCTCATAAGAAGCTGAGATTTGCTTTTAAGAGCAGCTTTTTTCAGTTTATCCCTGCCTCGTATTAGCTTCTTTAGGTCGTCATTCACCCATGGGCAGTACATCTCAGAAACACGCAAAGTCTTGGTGGGAGCATGCTTGTCAATGATCAAAGAGAACAGGGTTGACCATTGTGTGACAAGCACATTAACATCATCTGTTTCACTAAATCCCCGCTACCAACAAATGCCAGCAACATCAGCAAGGAATGCATCTTTGTCAAAGTTTTTCATAGATCTTGTTGTGATCACCTTATGGTCCTTCTTTAATGCACCCTCAAACTTGCGGACACAAAGGATCATATAGTGATCACTCATAGAAACCTTATGCACTCCAGATTCAATGATATTTCTTGCAGATGTTGTAGCAACATGATCTATCATGGAGGATGTAGTTAGTGTGACCCTAGTTGGCTCCTCAATAAGCTGTTTGAGACTAAAGAGCTCATAGAGACTGCTGATGTGTTTAGCATTATTATCAGCAGGTTGGTATGGGGCTCTTTTTGTGAGATCACAGTTTGTGTCTCCAAGAAGGATAATTTCTTTGCCTTCCCTATCTAGATAGGAAAGAACTTTTTCCATCTTATTGAAAGAATCAACAGGGTCACTTGGTGGCCTATACCAGGAAACAGCGAGATAGGACTTGCATTTGGGTGGCTGAATCTCCACACAAATTAGTTCAAGATTGTCGGTGGGGACACCATCTCTAAGTTTGAACTTTACTGAGTCCCTGATGTAAAGAGAGACACCACCACCATTGCAAGTCCTATCAAGGCGCCACTGCTGGTAACCCACTATGGCAGTGAGCTCCTTGGGGTATTGAGGATCAAGCTTAGTCTCATTCAGAGCAAGAATATGAATACCTGAGCTCTGCAAAAACAGTTGGAGCTCATCAAAATGTCCTCTAAGCCCATTAATGTTAAGAGATGCAATGGTTAGGCCCTTCTTAAAACTTAGTGGATGATGACAACTCGCAACTCGTAACTCGCAACTCGTAACTCGTAACTCGCAACTCGTAACTCGCAACTCGCACTTTACCAATCCACGGAAAACTGAGGTGGACATGTCCACCCCAGTCCACCCCGTGGCGACGCCACTGTCCTCCTTGTGCCTGGTGCTTCCCCCCCCCCGTGCCTAGTGCTTAGTAATCGTGCATAGTGCTTAGTGAGCGTGCCAAGTGTTTTTCCCGTGCCAAGTGTTTTGTGCCCATATTTAGTGCTTAGAAATTCCTAGGATCTTTAAGATGTTTTTTCGTCGATAAAATCCATTATTCGTTGAGAATGTCAAGGACCTAATCATCGAATCACGAATTCACGTCCATGAAAAGTGAGTTTTCACGTTCACGAGCAAACCTTCATTCACGAATTCACGCCATAAAATTTACCGATTCACGTTTTCACGGTCCTAAAATGGCCTAACCCAGCTTCACGAAAAAGCTATTGGGGGGTCACTTGATATTATCAACTAGGTTTGCCACGCGTCGCCTGCTGCGCCTCGCCGGCTCGCCGTCGTACTTTGCTTTCATAACGATTAGGAAAGAAATGAGAAACTCTGCTCAGTCCTGCTCTATAACTTTCCTTGCCTAATAAACCCCATTCTTTCAAGGCATACTTATAGATATGCCCATTCTATTCGCTCCTTCAACTCATATGAAGCACAACAGGCTATCAACCATCCTCATCAATGTTTCCCACGTTTGCAACTTGGGTACCAGACTCCCTAAGAGATAGAGTCTGGTACCCAGAGTAACATTTCTTGAACTAAAATAATGTCGATCTTGATGTTCATATAATCATACCATGCTCGATTAGTGTTAAGAAGCAAATGCTATCATTCTTAGCATTGACAACTGACTCAATGGATGATGTCCTTCTATAAAAATTCCGCTCCATTTCAAGCCTCGTTCCGTAGCCTTGGAGATGAAATGGGCCTTCTGGGGAAGAGGACTTAATGGGATCTTGACATTATATTATCTGCGTTTGTCTTTTTGTTTCTGTAATGCACTGTTCTTGACAAAACAGTGTTTTAAAGGATTGCACTACAGCGTAGAAATACATTTACCAGGAAAGGGAAAGGTTGATACTTTCCTATTCAAAGATATTTAAAGTTATGCATCAACCAAGTTTTTTGACATATCAAATTTCATCCGCTCGCCAAGTAAAGGTTGTAACAACTTTTCGGATCCTTGTAAAAGAATTCACTACAACCCATGGGTGGAGGGTCTTAAAGGGAAAACTCAAGTAGGATCTAATACTACGAAGCATATACTAAGTAAAAAACCAATGCAGTGTTTGTAACATTTCCCTATTGACATGCCTCTTCCCGTTGTGCTTGCTACATTTCCAAACTCGACATAAACCTTTCATGCCGATTTTTTTTGTTGCTCTTTACCTTCATTTTATTAGTACTTTCTTATATTTCATACTTTAGCTGTCTTCAAATTGCAACATTTCGTGTGCAAAATGTGCTACAATCACTAGAGTCGTGTGAATTTTTTTCTGTAGATATTCTACGATGGCACTTTCATGAACCCCTTTGTTCACCTTTTGCTTCTTCTATCTCAGAAAGCGGTCCCTGGGAAGCAGAACTTTAAGTGTTATCTACCTCAGAAACTTAACTATCACAACTTTTTTAATATTTCTTCTCATGCTGCACTCACTGTGAATTGAATCATTTTCATTTCCTTCGGTCCTCCTTAAAATGACTCTCTTCGCTCAGTTTCAGAGGGATTACATTCTGCAGGTTGCAAGTTGTCAGTTGCGAGTTGGTTTTTACCCATATTTTGCGAGTTGAAAGTTGCGAGTTGCGAGTTGGTTTTCCATCATATCAATTCATTCTATGCTTTTTGTCTAATTTTAGATTCTCGCCAGGGTTTCTTATGATTTTCTTAAATGAATGTCTACTTCCCTAAATGAAGAAATGTCCAAAATACTTTTGTCTGTTCAAGGAGGGATTGTATTTGTGAGTTGCGAGTTGTCGATTGTGAGTTGGTTTTACTCATATTTTGCGAGTTGCGAGTTGCAAGTTGGTTTTCCATCATACCAATTCATTCTATACTTTTGTTCTAATTTTAGATTCTAGCCAAAGTTTCTTATGATTTTCTTAAATGAATTTCTACTTCCTTAAATGAAGAAATGAGATGACCAAAGAAATAAGAACCTTTGCACCTGGGGGTTTGAATTGACACTTCAAAGTGGAAATAAGAAATCTGTGGAAACCCTCCCCATCATGTTTTAAATAACCCTCGGGTAAAAAGCAGTTCTCTTTGACAGGGCCACCGAGAGAGGACAGGGGACAATTTGCCCCTGGGCCTCGGGGTCCAGGGGCCCTCATAATCAAAGATTTTTAACAAATTGACTGCAGGAAATGTTCTGAAATTCCTTTTGATCGAATCTAAAGGGTTTAAAACAAAGATCGAACCCTACAACCTGCATGGGTGAAAAATGTAATTGTAGAATTTGTAAATAGCCTGGCCATGATGTTACGAAATTTGTAATGTCATTTTTAGACATACTTGTCCAGTACATTGTAAATATTTGGCATTAAATAGTTTTTTTTATATCATTTAAAAAATTACAATGTAAATTTACAAACTACACTACTTTACAAAATTACTATACGACTATACAATACTACTAGAACGATACCCCGAGGAGCAAGAGGCTAAGACAGACTACCCCGAGACCAATTGAACATAGAGATTAAAACTACTCTGTCTCAAATTTCATGTCACAACGAGAAATGCCTGCGATTAAATAACTAAAGTGATTGAATGAGTAATAAACCATTATGACATATATCGCCTGGCATCCAATTTGAGACAGACCTTAAGTATACCAGTAAAAGAAAAACGAAATAAAAGAAAACAAAAACAAAGAAAAGAAATACACGTTTACTTAAATGGGAAATGGTAGTTGTGGTTTTATGGCTTAGAACGGAGTTTGCAATTTTCTAATCAAATCGACCAGATTTGTGAATAAACTGTAGAGTTAGCAGCAGTATATTTTTATTGAGTTCATTGGGAAAGTTTTTGTCACCATACAATAAGATCTGCATGAGAACATCGTTTTGGACGTTTGTATATCCAAATGGTCGTAATAAAGCAAAAACTCCAGCGAGAAGATCTCTGCGTGGTATTGCAAAGGAAGGGCAAAGCAACAAGAAGTGTTCTGTATCCTCGATACCATCGTTTGTAGGGCACATTGGGTTTATTGTATCCCTAAAATTATGCCTGAATTTGTGAAAATTCAATTTGCTGAGACCAACCCTGAGTTGAGTAAGATAGGATGAACCTTCTGGGTCATGAATGCCAAAGATAGATCTTACAGGGGGTCTGATTATTGTTCATTAAATAGTTCTTCACACCAACTATAAAGCATGGTTATGATTTTATTTAATCTGATTTGATTTGCGATTAAAAAATTTCTGGTGGCTTCCCTTGCAGCACCCTGGGTACCAGACTCTCCCAAGAAAGGAATCGATTTCTTTCTTGGGAGAGTCTGGTACCCAGGGTACCCTTGCAGGGGCCTAAGTCCGAATTTTTGTTCCCAGGCCTCAAAAGTCTCTCGGTGGCCCTGCTTTCAGAGTGGGATTTCACCCTGTTCAAATCCTTATTCAACAGTGTGACGCAGCCATCGTACCGAGTAATTGTTTGGGGAGGGATTTCCTGCCTGTTGGCATTTTTAGCCAGTAATCACTTGACCAACTCCCGCAGAGATCAAGGCTCCGCAACCCTTAACTTCAGTTGATGTGTCCTCTGCGGAAACATGAGGCTGTCTGTGATGACAATTGCAACACGAAATGAAAAGTTATCATGAAATAGCCTACACGGGGATTCCCAGAGTCAACATGCGAAAGGTTTTGTAATGCAAAATCTACCGTAAGTCCTTGAATAAGCCCCCACCTTTCAAAAGGTACACCTTGAATACCCCCCCCCCCCCCCCGCCCAACGTATTTTTTAATTTGCCCCCAGCCAGAAAGCCACTGCTGTCTGTTAAAATTATTTCTTATTTTAGTGAATAATTTTGATTTTCTTTAGCTGACTTTCTTTTTTTTCAACTTACTCAGGCTTGGGTATTGCCTCTAAAACAATAAATCCTATTATATCTGCTGTTTGCGCATACTGACCCGCCTCGAGTAAAGGGAAAGAGTACATGTATGTTTAAGAATTTGCTGATAAGAAACTCAATTCTCAGATCACCAAAAATGGAGAATCTCCAGTACTGGGAAAATATAACTTCAGATTCTGAAGTTCAGAATCCAGAACACAGCTTACTTTACGTCAAGGACCGCGGAGCACATTTTGGATTGGGGGGGCTAAAAAGTAATATAGGATGCAAGGGGGTCTGGGGGCGAAGCCCCCAGAAAAATTTTCTATGATAACGCCCTCTACTTTGGCTTTAAATGCGACCAACGCCCCTTTCCATAGGCAAACTCGCCTTGGAAAAGACAGTTATCATCAGCATATCCAATCACTAAATCACCTTAAAAAGCATGCGAAAAGGCTCAGAATAGAATGAAAGGACTAAAGTTAAAAAAAACTTTCACAATCTCGTGGAATTATTATCTCCGGAAAAAAAATAATGATATGGAAACACAGGCTCTCTACTTTCAGAAGCAAACATTTTAAACATAGAGAACCTAATAACGCAAACACTGTTTCAATTCTTAATTTTGTAGCACTAAAAAATCCTATTTATAATTTTCGAAAATTTTGTATGTCGTTGTTGGGTGTTTTGATAAAAATTAGTTGGAACATCGATAGTGTTTATATTTTCTGTGGTCTTCATGTAATTATACTTGTTTGGACATTCCAGAGAGCGAAACTGAGTTGATAGACATTTTGCTAAAAAAATTTATCGTCGCACTCGTTGCCTGGTTAACATTCTGCGATTTATATGTGTGGAGAACTCCCTCATCAGCAATCTTTCAGGAACTGAAATTCGCTTTAAAAATAGCCGCATATCATCTATCATGAAAGCATTTTACTTATCGCTTGCTAAAACTTTTAAACCTTTGGTATTTGAAGCGGTCGTTACGATGATGAAACTGGTATAATGCTATTGGACGCATTTCATTTGAGACAAAACCTTTTAAAACATCCTGCTTAGCTTGATTTATGATAAATGCATGAGAAACGGTACTGTGGAGGTATACAGACACTCGCAAATATGGGTTTTAACAATTTAATAAAGCAAATGGCGATATTTAATAATAAAAACAAAATTTGTTGAGAAGCTAAAAACTATCTCTTGAAAATTATTGGGGGGGCTAAAGCCCCTCCCCAGCCCCCGCGGCTCCGCGGTCCCTGCTTTACGTTTGTTTCCTGTCTAATATTCCTCACAAGGTACTTGATTATAGTATCCAAACACTCTGGAAATGCTTCAAAAAAACATTGTTTTGAAATGTTCATGAGGAAACAGGAAGTGAATACGAAGACTGCTATGAAAAATTTTAAGAAGCTCGTAAGAAACTTCGAGTACTAAAAATCTGATAATTTTAAGAAACTTTCAGTACTTGCCCAGATTCTTAGTTTCTCATAAAAAAGATACACGTAGTGCTGGTAACGGATTTGGCGAGGGGGGTAAGTCCTATGGGGCGTAGGGTATATATGTGCCTTTCAGAATTCAGAGTTAGGACCGATAACCAGTGCAACATTTTGAAAACAAGTACCCATGACCAGGGCAATATTTTGAAGTACGACCCATAAACAGGGCAAAATTTTCCACAAGTATCATGAAAAGACTATGTTTTGTATCACTTTTGAAGCAAAATTCTTTTTCACGAAAGTTTTTTGTCATTATATCTAACAATAGCTATAAATTGCTAACATTTATCCATAACTGCGGCAAATCTCCGTAAAGCAGACCCATAACCAAGGCAAAATTCACAAAACATGACCCCCGGGCAAATACCGCAAATTGACCCATAACCGGGCAGGCACATGTATGCAATGCCCCGTATAGGAGTTACCCCCCCTCGGGTTTCGGCTGCTGCTAGATAAGCCCCTCTACCTCCAATAAGCCCTCACCCCAAATTTTTAGCGAAATTGGCCTAAAGGGAGCTTACTGCAGGACATAATGTATGTGGATAGTATCATCTGACAGTTGCCAACCCGTCTTTCATGTGTAGCTGTGAATCCAGCATCCATTTTTAGTAGCCCACCTATGCAGAGTAGCCGCCCCGTCAGTCCATCAGACCTGTAATGTAAGGCCAAGTTAATGAGCTAGAATTTCATACAAATAGGCCTTGGAAATCTGATAAGTTAATGAAACTTTCAGTGCAGGCTCAATGTCTCATTTTCTTACAAAAAATTCTTGTACCCAAAGGCCTAGGCGTTTTTGTTAAATTGGAAAAGCATTTCCAATTTCTTATTTCTAAATTAAAAGGCTCAATTCAACTTTTCCAGCACCAAGTTTCTTATGTCTTTGGTCATCTTTGAATTGACCAATTTCTTATAGAATTCCCTTTCTAAAAATACGTTTATTTATTAAGTTGAATAAGGATTTGCCCGGGGTGAAGTCCCACCATAAACGTCTGTTTTTTATTTCAAAAGAAGGGTAAAGAGTTCCCATTGATTTCCTATTTCCACATTTAAGTCTCAATTGCATTTTGAATGGGCACTGAATATTTCAGGATTACTGTGGGATTTCCACCGGCCAAATCCAGCTTCCAAATTAGTGACGAAACAGATCGTTTATTCTTTGCAATGAATGAGTCAGTTTCCTGGCCATTCACCACAGCAAAGTGTTTCGGGTGAAAGAGGAAAGCAAAGAACAATAGAAATAAAGTATAAGAATTCTCTCTCTTTGCAGTGGAAATCCCTTGTAGTTGAGACACCTGAGGTCTTACCTGGCCCTTTCCCCCTCATTATGGTGAAAATATAAGAAATAGAATTTTTATTGAAGTATCTAGCGGGAAGACAAAGATATATTTAGGAAGTTTGGTGAGCAGTAGTTCTGCAGTATTCAAGTTATCAACAATTTTGATTGATTCCGGCAGGTCCTGTCATCCCGTTCCTCACTTTCCTCGCTTTCTGTAGCCTCCAATTCGTAAGGGGAGTCCACCGATCCCTTGACTTTGCCGCTTTGCCCCATTACCCCGCTTTTAGGGTGAATTTGAAAAAAACGAAATCTCTATTGCGTTAGGTACAGTGAAGACGAAGATATCTGGAAAGTTTCGCGAGGATTGGTTCAACGGTGCTCGAGTTTTACGTGCAACAAAAATTGCTTCATAAAATATTAATATAGACTAGGAATCCGAACCCGCGCTGCGCGCGGGTTCGGAGTTCCTAGCTCCTGCGGAGGGCTGGGCGCCTTCGGCACCCTGGGCCGCCTGCGGCGGCCACTGGCGCGCTTCGCGCGCCACAGCATCACTGTTCCTGCTCATTGTATTTTTTTCAATTCCATTTTCATGTTAATGCCTTTTTATGTGATGCAGCCAACCTCTTTGTTAATAGGTTTTGAAAAGGGAATTGATAGTGAATATGTTGTAAATGAATTTAGGAGCAATACGTTTTTAACTCAGAAAGCGACTATTTTCAATGTTCAAACCTCCCGTTCCTGATTGCTTTAAGCTCTCAATTATTAGTATCTGAAATCATTTCTAGCCCCTCTGACTTTTCTCAGTCCCCCTTTCTCTGTTTCCATTGTACTCGAAAGAAGACAAATCAAGTCAGAAAGTTCCAGCTACTTCACAATAGTTGTTCTCGTACCCCAAGTGTGTATAGTTGCTCTAGGTGTCTAATAATTTTACTCTCTATTTCGATCTCTCGTTTTTTCTAGTTGCCTTAGCGGACATGGTTGCGTTCTCTAAAGTAGCGAATAGTGCCCCCTTTATTGTTGATTTTTGAAAATTTTCCAACTCCCCCACTCCTATTGGAACCACACTTTATTAATTTTGTGGGAAACTGGAATGATGGAATGATGGATTTAAATCAATATAGAAAAGATATGTTTTTAACAGAGAAGACGACTATTTCAGTTTTAAAAAACTCCTCTCCCTGATTGCTCCAACCACCCGGAATATTAGTTTATCAAGTCATTACTGGTCCCCCGGTTATTCTTCCCCTCCCCCCTCTGGTATAAGAACTTGAGAGTACGGACATCAAGTCAATACAGTTGTTACAGTTCTCGTACCTCAAGTGCGTAGATGAATCTTATTGTGGGAGGAAATAGGTGGAATTCTTAGTTGCCCTGATTGAGCTGCGTGTGCTAGTTGTAGTTGGGATGATCAACTTGCCCGGGGAGGGGGGGACACTTGAATTTTTTATACGGGGGTGTGCACACCACAAAAAAACTTTTAGCCTGCTCCAGAATTTTCCCCTGAAAACGATACCCTGTACTAGAAGATATCTGTGCAAAGTATATCCTGTTAAATAACTGTTCTAATTGGTGCTATTGCTGCAAAGTCCATGAGAAAGGTGAACAAATTCGGACAAATTAACAAACCGTAAAAATCAAAGCAAGTATTGCTGAAAGAATAACCTGCTCCGGAGAAAATGTGCCATTTGGACAACCAGCTCTAGAAAAACGTCCTAACTTTGATACCCTGCTCTAGAAAAAATTGGTGAAAACGATACCCTGAAAACGGCATATCCCCATCGATCAAACATAGTAAGTACCCCCCCCCCCCCGGGTCAACTTGGCTTCATATCCTTAGTGGTCATGGTAGCTTTTGTGGCCTATGTGGCTTGTCCTGGATTATTGCCACTGGTTGTCTAACGTACATTGTTCTTCGTTGCTTTGCTTGCTCCAGTAGCTTTTGCTGCCCTAGTTGCCTTTGTTAACGTAGTTGCCTTACTTTCCTGGGTCTGGTTACATACATGAACTATCTTCATTGTTCTTGCTGTCTTTCTCGCAGCATTGTGTACGTGTTGGTTCTTGGTATGGAAAGGAACTTCTGTAATAATCAGTAAGGAAGCGAAGCACAGCAACAGGAAGCCAGGGTAAAATTATTACTGCAAAAAAGAGGCATGAATTCGAAAGATGTCGACTGCTGCAAGGGTTACGGGCTGGCTCTCTTGTAAAATCTGATTGCATTTCCGTGAGAGAGGTATATGAGAGGGACTCTAGGTATTGGATGAAGGAGGTCAAAGAAGCAGATTGCAGGGGGTATCTTTTGCTGTGCGAAGGAGCATTCGTGGAAATTGCCAAAGAAATGGAATCGGCTTGTGGAGAGGGATGCAAAAAGGGAAGTTGGCACGGTGCCAAGTGACGTCACATAATATGGCAAAGTGCGAAGTCACGTGGCCAAAACTTGGCACTGTGCCAAGTCACGTGACCAATTTTAGCAACTTGCCAAGTAAGTCATGTGACATGGGGGCAGGCAGTTGATTGCCCCCACTTCCATATCGCCTTTACCACAATACATCTAGTGTAAGTAAATAGGTTATGCCCGTCACACAATGTAAGCCCCTTTAGGTTAACTGTGGGATGTACGTTGATTGAAATTAGCCAATGGGAATGCGTATAAGGTAGATTGGTTGGGCCATTTGAGATTAGCCAATAGCAGTTCGCCTTCGTTATTAGTATGTTAACTATGGAATCGGTTCTGATTGAAATTAGCTAATGGCAATGTGTATAAGCTAGATGGGTTGGGTCATTTGAAATTAGCCAATGGCAGTTGGCTTTCATCTTTAGTAGCTTCACTATGGGATCCGTATTATTTCAAATTAGCCAATGGGAATACGTATAAGCTAGATGGGTTGAGCCATTTGAAATTAACCAATAGCACTTGGCTTTCATCTTTAGTAGCTTCACTATGGAATCCGGATTAATTCAAATTAGCCAATGGCAATGTCTATGAGCTACATGGGTCGGGTCATTTGAAATTAGCCAATAAGAGTTGGCTTTCTTGATTAGTAGATTCACTATGGGATCCGTATCATTTCAAATTAGCCAATGGGAATACGTATAAGCTAGATGGGTTGAGCCATTTGAAATTAGCCAATAGCAGCTCGCTTTCTTCTTTATTAGCTTCACTATTGGATCGGTGTCAATTCAAGTTAGCCAATGGCAATGTTTACAAGCTAGATTTGTAAGGCAATTCGAAATTAGCCAATTGGAATTCGCTCTTATCTTCGGTGGGAGAAATTTGGATGCTGCGCGGGAGAACCCCTGTGCAGGCCTCTGCTTTAATAATGCATAGTAGTAATGAGCAAGTAATGATGTGATCTTCCTTCAAAACGATTGTTTTTGGAGAACTTTTTAGCTAACGATCTTGGCATGAGAAACTTCCTTCCTAATGGTTTTGGCATGATAATATAACCTGCAAATTTGTGGCGACATCGAAATTTTGGTGTAGCAGAGGACCTCATGTTGACAGTTGAATATGAAGATGTTGAATATGTTCACGAGTGTTTATTGGGGAGTACCGTTTCGAAGAAAGTTATTTTGAATGTCCTTAAAGTGGATTGCAGTACCTTCATGAAAAAGAGGGCGAAGGGGATTGAAATGAACGGGAATTTCAGAAATTAGTAGCATGGAAGTGGAACGTAAGTAGGCCTATTTTGTCGCTGAAGCATTAACAGATCTGAAAGTTTATGCTACATGGCAATTTTTCAGTACAAACAAAAGAGTTCTACAAAATGTTGCTTCAGATGTGAGTAGGCCTATCTACTTCGTTGTCACTTCTATATGTGCTCTCTCAAAACGCTACAAGTTGGCAAGTGACATGATAGGAAGTTGGGGGAAAGTGCCAAGTCACATGAGCAATTTTGGCAACTTGCCAAGCAATTCATGTGACATGGGGGTCATCACTTGACAGTCCCAATTTACCATCTACCTTATGACCCCCCATAGATTCAAATGTGTTTTGGCAGACAAGCCAACCATCACACGTTTTCGTCGCCCTACCCCTCCTGAGGTTCTTGTTGCCATCCTTAGGACATCAGTGGATTGATTACCCCTTTGCAGCAGCATCATATTCCGACCGACTTAGTCTACTGCGATGGAGAATTTGCAACGTGATATGGGATCCCATCACGTGACTGCCCCCAGTCAGTGATCCTTTTGTTGTTGCCCCCAGTTATCCGTGGTGCCATTGTTCGTTGAAGACGTTACTGCGTGACGTCGATGTTACGTAGCGTGTAGGTTGTTGACAATCCAGCATTGTTTGTTGTTGACAAACCAGCTTTGTCTGTTGATGACCGTTGATGGACCCATCAAGAGTCGTTAGTGACTCACCACCATTGTTTCGTGACGTTGAACCTACGTCAAACTGAGAAATAGGAAGTCTGCCAGAAACTTTCGTCGCTCCTACCCCTGCCCCAGTTGCTACTCCCAACTTCTCACATAGATTCGGCTAACCTAGATTTTCGGTGCGATTTTTCGAGTGGAAGAGCGGACTCGAGGGGGCACGGAAAGCGGGAGATCCCGACGACGTACAGGAGGAAATTCAAAAACAATAGAACAATCTTAGCCGACCTCTCACCCGTTAGTATATAGACGGAGGGCTGGGCGCCTCCCGGGCCGCCTGCGGCGGCCACTGGCGCGCTTCGCGCGCCACAGCATCACTGCTCCTGCTCATTGCATTTTTTCAATTCCATTTTCTTTTTTATGTCTTTTTATGTTATGTAGCCAACCTCTTTCATATCAGGTTTTAAAAAAGGGAGTTGATAGTGAATATGTTGAAATACATTTAGGAGCAATGCGTATTGAACTCAGAAAACGACTATTTTCGATGTTCAAAGCTCCCCTTCCTGATTACTTTAAGCTTTTTATCATTAGTATATAGATCATTTCCAACCCCTCTGACTTTTCTCAGTCCCCCTTTCTCCGTTTTCGTGGTACTCGATAGAAGACAAATCAAATCAGAATGGTTGCTACTTCCAGCTACTTCACAATAGTTGTTCTCGTACCCCAAGCGTGTATAGTTACTCTAGTTGTCTAATAATTTTACTATCTATTTCGATCCCTCGTTTTTTCTTGTTGGCTTAGTGGACATGGTTGCGTTCTCTAGAGTAGCGAATAATGCCCCCATAATTATTGATTTTGAAAATTTTTCCAACTCCCCCACTCGTATTGGAATCACACTTTATCAATTTTGTGGGAAGCTGGAATGATGGAATGATGGATTTAAATGAATATAGAAAATATACGTTTTTAAAAGAGAAGACGATTATTTTCAATTTTTAAAAACTCCTCTCCCTGATTGCTCCAACCCCCGGAGTATTAGTTTATCAATCCATTACAGGTCCCCTGATTATTCTTCCCCTCCCCCCTCCCGTATAAGGACTTGAGAGTACGGACATCAAGTCAATACAGTTGTTACAGTTCTCCTACCTCAAGTGCGTTGATGAATCTTATTGTGAGAAGAAGTAGGTGGAATTCTTAGTTGCCCTCATTGAGCTGCGTGTGTTAGTTGTCGTAGGGGGGGGGGCGGGGGACACTTGACTTTTTTTATACGGGGTTGTGCCTACAACAAAATAAAACTTTTAGCCTGCTCCAGAATTTTCCCCTGAAAACGATACCTTGTCCTAGAGGATACCTGTGCAAAGTATAGCCTGTTCAAGAACTGTTTCTAATTGGTGTTATTGCTGCAAAGTCCATGAGAAAGGTGAACCAATTCGGACAGATTAAGAAACCGTAAAAATCAAAGCAAGTATTGCTGAAAGAATAACCTGCTCCGGAGAAAATGTGCCATTTTGACAACCAGCTCAAGGCCGTACATAGCGGGGGGGGGGCAAAGGGGGCAGTTGCCCCCTAGAAATTTTCAAAGTTAGGTTTTCTATTGTACAATGTATATCACATTCGACTTCTGAAGTCATAAACAACTTATGTAGGCTGATCAGTATCATTAAATCAGATAAAACACCCTGATAGATGGGATGTAAACATTATAAGAATCGGTCTCGGAAGATTTGCTCTGCAAAATACAAGTGTTATGTAGCTGAATTCAGTGATTTGTTACATCGATGACTGCTTCGTTAGGCTGCCCGACTAACGCAACTGCGATGGAGAATTTGCGAATGCGTAATATGGGGTCCCATCACGTGACCGCCCCCAGTCAGTGGTCCTATTGTTGGTTTGGATGGCGTGCCCCTTACGACGGAGGAGATGAGCTCCTGTGAAGACATTACCGTGTGACGTCGGTGTTGCGTAGCCCATGGGTTGTTGAAAATCCAGCATTGTTTTTACTGACAAACCTACTTTGTCCCATGATGACCCTTGATAGCGCCATCAAGAGTCGTTAGTGACTCACGACCATTGTTTCGTGACGTTCAAGCAACGTCAAACTGGAAAGTAGGATGGCTGCCAAAAACTTTCGCCGCCCCTACACGAGCCCCAGTTGGTGCCCCCAACGTCTCACACAGATTCGGCAAACTTAAATTTTCCGCGTGATTTTTCGAGAGAAAGAACCATCGTCCACGGGCAGGGGAAGCGGGTGATCCGAGTGACGTGTACAAACTAATTCCAGGACAATAGAACAATCTTAGCCGATCGCCCGCCCGTGCTGGGTATGCTCAGACCCCTTTCTATATACATAACGGGTGAGCGATCGGTTAAGATTGTTCTATTGTCCTCGAATTTCTTTGCACACGTCACTGAGATCACCCGCTTCCCGTGCCCCCTCCAGGCCGCTGTTGCACTCGAAAAATCACCCCGAAAATCTAGGTTTGCCGAATCTATGTGAGAAGTTCGGGGCACACACTGGGGCTGGGGTGGGAGCGACGAAACTTTCTGGCAGCCTTCCTATTTTCCAGTTTGACGTAGGTTCAACGTCACGAAACAATGGTGGTGAGTCACTAACGACTCTTGATGGGGCAATCAACGGTCGTCAACGGACAAAGCTGGTTTGTCAACAGGAAACAATGCTGAATTGTCAACAACCTGCAGGCTACGTAACATCGACGTCACGCAGTTACGTCTTCAACGAACAATAGCACCACTGATAACTGGGGCAACAACAAACGGACCACTGACTGGGGGCTGTCACGTGATGGGATCCCATATCACGTGGCAAATTCTCCATCAGCAGCGACGTCACACAGTCTTCACAGGGGCTCAACTCCTCCGTCAAAGAGGGCAAGGGGCGAAAATTACTGATCGTTGGCTTGCCTGCCAAAACTTGCATCTTGGGTCATAAGATTGACAGGAAATGGGGGCAGTCACGTGATGACCCCCATGTCACATGACTTGCTTGGCAAGTTGCCAAAATTGGTCATGTGACTTGGCACTATTCCTGCCCTACTCCCTGTCATGTGATTCCCAACTAATCACGTTTTGAGGGGAAAAACAGTATGGAAGTGACAACGAAGTAGATAGACCTACTCACAACTGAAGCAACATGTACAACTGTTCACTTTCTCCTGAAACATTGCAAAGTAGAATAAAATTTCAGCTTTGTTAATGCTCTAGCGACAACATGGGCCTACTTACGTTGCACTTCCATGCTACTGGTTTCTGAAATTCCCTTCAATTCCCATCACCCGGTTTTTGAAGGTACTTCAATCCATTTTAAGGACATTCAAACTGTACTCCCCAACAAAGGCTCCTGAGCATATTCAGCACCTTTTATGTTCAACTGTCAACATCAGATCCTCTCCAAGACCTAAATTTCGATGTCGCAACAGATTTGCAGGTGATTTTCTCGTGCCAAAAATCATTAGGTAGGAAGTTTCTCATGCCAAGATCGTTAGCTAAGAGGTTCCCCAAAAACAAACTTAGAGGCCTACACAGAGGTTGTCCTACGCAGCATCCAAATTTCTGCCACCGAAGATAAGCGTACATTCCAATTGGCTAATTTCAAATTGCCAAACCCATCTAGCTTATAAACATTGCCATTGGCTAATTTCGATTAGTACAGGCTCCATAGTTAACCTACTAAGGATGAAAACAGACTATCATTGGCTAATCCCAAATGACCCCATCCATGCAGGTTATACAAATTTTCATTGGCTAATTTCAATTAGCACAAATCCCATAGTGAAGCTACTAAAGATGAAGATCAACTGCTATTGGATAATTTCAAATGACCCAACCCATATAAGTTGTACACATTTCCATTGGCTAATTTCAAACAGACATGATAAAGGTGATATGATCTTGGGGGCACTCACATGCCTGCCCCCATATCACGTGACTTTCTTGGCAAGTTGCCAAAACTGGTCACATGACTTGGCACAGTGCCAAGTTCCGGTCACGTGACTTGGCAATTTGCCAAGACATGTGACAAATTTTGGCAACTTGCCAATTTCCCTAAATTCCTCCATATGCACACAAGGACTCCATTTCTTCAACCATTTTCACAAATGCTCCTTCGCAGGGCAAAGTATACCCCCTGCAACCTGCTCCTCTCACCTTCTCTTTGAGAAAGGGGTCTGAGTATATCCAGAACGGGCGGGCGATCGGCTAAGATTGTTGTATTGTCCTGGAATTAGTTTGTACACGTCACTCGGATCACCCGCTTCCCCTGCCCGTGGACGATGGTTCTTTCTCTCGAAAAATCACGCGGAAAATCTAAGTTTGCCGAATCTGTGTGACACGTTGGGGGCACCAACTGGGGCTCGTGTAGGGGCGGCGAAAGTTTTTGGCAGCCATCCTACTTTCCAGTTTGACGTTGCTTGATTGTAAATTTTAAACATTATTGTAAATAGGATTTGGATATTGTAAATAAGGTTTTATAGGTTTATTTAATTAATAGCTTTTTACTTTTTATCTTAGATTGTAATTAATGTTTTTATTGGAGGGCCCCTTGAAAATCAACTTGTTGAAGGCCAACCCTCCTTAAAAGAATTAAAATGAAAAAATGAAATGAAATGAAAATGCTTGAACGTCACGAAACAATGGTGTTGAGTCACTAACGACTCTTGATGGCGCTATCAAGGGTCATCATGGGACAAAGTAGGTTTGTCAATAAAAACAATGCTGGATTGTCAACCCATGGGCTACGCAACACCGACGTCACACGGTAATGTCTTCACAGGAGCTCATCTCCTCCGTCGTAAGGGGCACACCATCCAAACCAACAATAGGACCACTGACTGGGGGCGGTCACGTGATGGGATTCCATACGCATTCGCAAATTCTCCATCGCAGTTGCGTTAGTCGGGCAGCCTAACGAGGGAGATGGATAGGAGTTGGGGGCAGTCACCTGATCACACCCATGTCACGTGATTTCCTTGGCAAGTTCTCAAAATTGCTCATGTCAATTGGCGCCACCCCAACTCCCTATCATGTGACTTGCCAACTGCCCACGTTTTGAATGATGACAGAGGGGCCTAAACATGGCGGCCCACCACTATGTGAGGAGAAAATCTTGCTCATATACAATTGGGGGCAACGAAGTCCTTGCCCCCATGTCACGTGCCTTACTTGGGACGTTGCCAAAATTAGTCACATCCTGGGGTGGTGGGGTGCATCATCCCTGCCAGCAATTGGAACCACCAATTGGGGGCAGTCACTTCACCGCACCCTGATCACGTGATACTTTCTCCTTCACAAAGGTGCACTTCCTACGAGCATACAGGGCTCCCTGTATGGAAATGCGAATTACAGGGGTACTAAACACTAAATGACTTATTTACTAGGGAAGATATTGGGTGCTAATACAGATATTTGTTGGGGGCAGTCACCTGCATTACCCTCAGGGTCACGTGTCGTACCTGGCAACTAATTGGTTTTTTCTCGGAGGGGCTCCCTGCATGAACATGCTACATTACAGGGATGACACACCAAGCGACCAGTATCTAACGTAGTTACTTAGGAAAATGTGGGGTAATGACACTTTAATTTGTTAGGGGCAGACACGTGCTTAGCCCCATATCACATAACTTACCTGGCAAGCTGCCAATATAGGTCACGTGACTTGGCACCATGCCAAGTTCCCACCATGTGCCTTGGCAGCCTGCCAAGTTTTGTGACGTCACTTGGCGCATTGCCAACTCACCCCAATTTTGCCCCCTGATGACATGGGACCTATTCCCTTTAAATATTATTGCAAACGCCATATATCTACAAAACAAACCTAAACAAAGCTTTGATTGGTTTCCACTTAGTCGAATTTCCCGAGCGGAAGCTGCGGCAGCTAAGGCAGCAATACTATTGTAGCTACCAAAGCAACTAAGCAACTCAACTACTAAAATGAGACGACAAATAAAGCCACCAAAGCAACTAAGGCCAATAACGCACCTAACACTACAAACAAGCTAAGGCAGATAACAAACGAAGTTAGCTACCAACGTAAGTAAGGCCACTAACGCAACTAAGGCCACTAAGACAACCAAACCCAATAGACATACTAATGAAAATAAGTTCACTGAGGCAAGAAACGCAGCTACATCTACTCAGCAACTACATGACGGCGGCAACTAACTCCGGAACGCCGTTAAAGCAACTAACGCCACTCATTTCATTCATTTTCATTTTAAACTTCTTTACCCAGGGTACAATTCAGTATATATACTGCTTTACAATTGGCCCTGCAAAAAAAAAAAAACTACTTACAAAATTAACAAATCTATAAAAAGTTTACAATAAAAACCAAGGAAACTAAACAAAAGATTCGTATTAGAATTTACATATTTTCATACAGCGATGTGGTATAGTTCTTATGTACAGTTCATTTTGTCTTGAATTTGGATCTAAAGGCATTGATTGAAGGAGCCTCTTTTTTATCCAGATCAAGGCTATTCCAGAGACTTGCTCCGCGATATGAAAAGGATTTTTGGCCATTCGCGGTTCTCAAAAGAGGGATTGCAAGATCAGTTCCAGAGTTTCTCAATTCTCTTGGATGTAGCTCAGACAATCTTACGAAAAGATCGCTGAGATACTGAGGTGCAAGAGAATTAAGAGATTTGTAAACCATAGAAGATGTTTCTTTATCGATCAGATCTTGCACTGATGGCCAACCAAGTCTCTTTAGCAAGGGAGCTGCTGATGCATCGAAGGGGCTACGTGTTACTATTCTGGCGACTTTATTCTGTAATTTTTGAAGCACATTTAGCTTTGTAGTACCACAAGATCCCCAGACAGAGCAGCAGTAGCTCAAATGGGGCTCTATGATGCTTCTATATAAATTGGCCATAGTGTCAGTTTCAACGAAATTTCGCGCATACTTTAAGAGGCCTATAGCCCTGGAGACCTTTTGGTTAACAGCCCTAATCTGACTATCCCAACTAAGGCAATTATCAATCATAACTCCAAGGTACTTTGTTTTGTTTACGAGGTCAATATCGAGTCCTCCTATTTCAAAAGAAGGAAGTGTACCAAGATCGCTTTTCAATTTGCTAAGCTTTGGCCTCGAACCAATTACCATAGCCTGAGTTTTTACAATATTAAGGGACAACTTGTTGCCTTGTAGCCATTTTTCAATATACGAGAGCTCCGCGTTGATAACTAGGTCCAGTTCTTCTCTTCTGTCGGAAGAATATGAAATAGCAGTGTCATCTGCATACATAGTTGCCTTGGCCTTCTTTAGTGCAAATGGCAAGTCATTGATGTATAGTAGAAAAAGAAGGGGTCCTAGGCATGACCCCTGCGGCACCCCAACATCGATGTTTTCAATGGAGGAGGCTGTGCCATTCACTTTACAATACTGCCTCCGATGATCAAGAATGACCACCTCCGATGACCACTGAAGTTGCTAGCCGAACTAAATCCACTAAGGCAAGACACGGAGCTGGATCTAAGCAGCAACTGCATCCTGGGGCCAGCTAATCCACTAGGGCCACTAGGGCTACTAACATCAACAAGGCAACTAACGCCACTGAAAGTGTTAACGCAACCAAGTTCACTAAGGACTAATAGACGTGCTAATAACACTAAGTCCACTGACGCAAGAAACGCAGCTACATTTACTTTGCAATTCCATAAAGACGGCAACTAACCCACTAAGGCCACTAAAGCAACTAACGCCAACAAGACAAATGACGCCACTAGAGGTCTTAATGCAACGTCCACTAAGGCAAGAGACTAAACTAGGTCTACTCAAATTATATATCAAGAAGGCAACCAAGCAACTAAGCCCACTAATGCAACTAAGGCCACAAAGGGCGATACAGCAACTAACTCCACCAAAGCAAGAAACCCAATTATGGTCTGTCTCAACTTATATGTCAGCTGTAGATGCCTGCTAAAAGAGCAATGGAAGTGTTGGCAAAGCACTTTTGCGAATATGGCCTTTTGATTGGTCAATCTAACAACTCCAGTCATTTGATTCGTTGAAATTTAAACTGTTATGCATTATTTTTAAAAGACGCTCCTCCTCCCTTACACCACCAAGGCCACCAAAGCCACCAGGGTAACTACACGAACGAAGGCAAGACAAGATCACTGTGTGATGGTACATAAGATTCTATACAAACAAAGCCATGAAAGCTTATGCAATATGTTCGAACAGAGTTGTTCTATATTAAATTATAATACGAGGAATTATAGAGATCTCCATATTCCCAAGCTAAGCCTTTTTAAGGCCTGGAATTATATTCCAGTCAATATCAGAGAACTGCCATCACTACGCCAGTTCGAAATACCTATGAAAAGGCATTTGATGAGCCTTGGTAATTAACTCAAGCCCCCTCAAGAACGACTCCCTGGAACTATCGAGTACCACAAAAACAGAACGGGATGAGGTTAGGAAAGTCAGAGAGGTTGCAAATAGTTTCATATACTAATTGGGGGCTTGGAACAATCGAGAAGGGGAGGCTTGAAAATTGAAAATATTCCCTTTTTGAGTTAAAAACGTTTCGTTACTACATCAGTTTAGGACATATTCACTATTAACTCCCTTTTCCGAAATTTCATTTTCATTTCATGTTTCGTTATTTAACCACGGTAGCCCCGTCAATCTGCATAGATTGCTTTTCAGGGGGCCGTGCAAACAATATAATTACAAATCTAAAACCTAATTTACAGTTATTTTAACAGAAATAAAAATAGTTCAATAAATGCATGTTCGTAAGAAAAGACACCATCAACCCTCTACAATTTCTTTTTTAAGCCTCCTTTTGAAGGTAAAAAAGATAGTAACAGGGAGTTTGGCTACATTTCCATTCAATTATTTTTATGTATTTAGGCACGATAGGCCCATCAGTCCATGAGAACTGCTAAACATAAGATGTTGCGGTCGGGATCTGCAAAACATAACAAGACATTAACAAGAAAATGAAATTGAAAAGAAATAAAATGAATATAAGCAGTGATGGTGTGGCGCGCGAAGCGCGCCAGTGGCCGCCGCAGGCGGCCCAGGGCGCCGAAGGCGCCCAGCCCTCCGCAGGAGCTAGGAACTCCGAGCCCGCGCGCAGCGCGGGCTCGGATTCCTAGTCTCAAAGAAAAGGTGAGAGGCGCAGGTTGCAGGGGGTATATTTTGCCCTGCGAAGGAGCATTTGTGAAAATGGTTGAAGAAATGGAGTCCTTGTGTGTACATGGAGGAATTGACGGAAATTGGCAAGTTGCTAAAACTGGTCACATGTCTTGGCAAAGTGCCAAGTCACGTGACCGGAACTTGGCACTGTGCCAAGTCATGTGACCAGTTTTGGCAACTTGCCAAGAAAGTCACGTGACATGGGGGCAGGCATGTGAGTGCCCTAAAGTTCATATCACCTTTATCATGTCTGTTTATGTGCCATGTGTGACTCCCACATAGTGTACGCCCCTTTATCTTAAGTATAGGATTTATGCTAATTGAAATTAGCCAATGGAAATGTGCACAACTTATATGGGTTGGGTCATTTGAAATTATCCAATAGCAGTTGATATTCATCTTTAGTAGCTTCACTATGGGATTTGTGTTAATTGAAATTAGCCAATGAAAATGTGTATAACCTGCATGGATCGGGTCATGTGGGATTAGCCAATGATAGTCTGTTTTCATCCTTAGTAGGTTAACTATGGAGCCTGTACTAATCGAAATTAGCCAATGGCAATGTTTATAAGCTAGATGGGTTTGGCAATTTGAAATTAGCCAATTGGAATTTACGCTTATCTTCGGTGGCAGAAATTTGGATGCTGCGTAGGACAACCTCTGTGTAGGCCTCTAACTTCATAATGAATAGAGATAATGAGCAACAAATGATGTGATCTTTTCTGGAAAACGATTGTTTTTGGAGAACCTCTTAGCTAACGATCTTGGCATGAGACACTTCCTACCTAATGATTTTTGGCACGAGAAAATCACCTGCAAATCCGTTACGACATCAAAATTTAGGTCTTGGAGAGGATCTCATGTTGACAGTTGAACATAAAAGATGCTGAATATGCTCAGGAGCCTTTGTTGGGGAGTACAGTTTCCAAGGAAGCTATTATGAATGTCCTTAAAATGGATTGAAGTACCTTCAAAAACCGGGTGATGGGAATTGAAGGGAATTTCAGAAACCAGTAGCATGGAAGTGCAACGTAAGTAGGCCCATGTTGTCGCTAGAGCATTAACAAAGCTGAAATTTTATGCTACTTTGCAATGTTTCAGGAGAAGATGGACGGTTGTACATGTTGCTTCAGTTTTGAGTAGGTCTATCTACTTCGTTGTCACTTCCATACTGTGCCCCCTCAAAACGTGATTAGTTGAGAATCACATGACTGGGAGTAGGGCAGGAATAGTGCCAAGTCACATGACCAATTTTGGCAACTTGCCAAGCAAGTCATGTGACATGGGGGTCATCACGTGACTGCCCCCATTTCCTGTCAATCTTATGACCCCAGATGCAAGTTTTGGCAGGCAAGCCAAAGATCAGTAATTTTCGCCCCTTGCCCTCTTTGACGGAGGAGTTGAGCCCCTGTGAAGACTGTGTGACGTCACTGCTGATGGAGAAGTTGCCATGTGATATGGGATCCCATCACGTGACTGCCCCCAGTCAGTGGTCCGTTTGTTGTTGCCCCAGTTATCAGTGGTGCTATTGTTCGTTGAAGACGTAACTGCGTGATGTCGATGTTACGTAGCCTGCAGGTTGTTGACAATTCAGCATTGTTTCCTATTGACAAACCAGCTTTGTCCGTTGACGACCGTTGATTGCCCCATCAAGAGTCGTTAGAGACTCACCACCATTGTTTCGTGACGTTGAACCTACGTCAAAGTGGAAAATAGGAAGGCTGCCAGAAAGTTTCGTCGCTCCTACCCAAGCCCCAGTGGGTGCCCCCAACTTCTCACATAGATTCGGCAAACCTGGATTTTCGGGTGATTTTTCCAGTGCAACAGCGGGCCGAAGGGGGCACGGGAAGCGGGAGATCCCGAGGCTTCACACAAAGAAATTCGGGAACAATAGAACAATCTTAACCGATCGCCCGCCCGATATGTATATGGAGTTCCTAGCTCCTGCGGAGGGCTGGGCGCCTTCGGCGCCCGGGCCGCCTGTGGCGGCCACTGGCGCGCCTAGCGCGCCACATTGTCAGTATTCACATTCACTTTCATTCTTTCTTCATGCTTTGCAAACAGACCTGTTGAAAGAGAAATTAACAGGAAGAACTTAAATGCAGTCTGTCACGTCTCTGATTGGTGGCGACAAAGTCAGAGCTCAACACAACGGATTTCTTTGTCAGTCTGTGTATTTGAAACAAAGTAGGGCTAATCTTCTTGACTTTCTACGGCCATAGAAAGTCAGAGAGTTAGCAAACATTCAAATTTCCAATTCCTTGTATTGTCCAAATCACCCAATCAAATGCGTGACAGAGTGCCTTAACCTAAGAAGGAAAGAATTTGACATACCTAGTTTACAAACCTATTTCACATACCTATTTGACATACCAGTTTCTGCGTACATCAGAAACTGATCTTAACAAAACGGCTATAGTCGGGGACAACTTTTATTTCATTTTTATGTTCTCTTTTATAGCCTCAGTTTTGTGTGATATTGTAAATTAGGTTAGGTTAGCAATTTCTTTTGTCTTCAGTGCTTATTTTAATCTTGTAAACAGATCAGGTTGAAAAACATATATACTTATGAACCTATTTAACCTTTATAAATGTTATAAAATGAAATGGGAAAATGAAAAAAAGTGATACAATAATATGTCTTTGAAAAAAGATACACCTCAGGCAGCGGCGTGGCGAGAGAAAAATTTGTGGGAGGGTAAAACTTATTTTCACACTGGGGGGGCCAAAAGGTATAGCCAGACATTTTTATTGGATTTTTCAATGACAAAATTAACCACTTTGTGGAAATTGGGAAGGCAATAGCCCCTTGATACCCTTCCTGGCCACACCGCTGACTTCAAGCGTGTATATCTTGTCTTGCCTTGTTCTTGTAGTAACCCTCGTGGCTTTAGTGGCCTTAGTGGTGTAAGGGAGGAGGAGCGTCCTTAAAAAATAGGTATTAACAGCAGACTTTTATTTCTTCTCTTAGTGCATTTCGTCGCGTTAGCACCTTTAGTGGCGTTAGTTGGCTCATAGATCTTAGTTGCTTTAGCGGCTTTACTTTCGTTGGTTGTTGTCTTGTAGTTGCTGAGTAGATCTAATTACTTTTCATTGCTTAGTAGGCCTAGCTGCCTTCATGCCTTAGCTTCTTTTTAGCATAAGTTTCGTTATTGGCCTTAGTTGCTTTAGCGGCTTTAGTTGGCAATGTGACAAGTGATGTCAGAGAAGTTGACAAAGTGCCAAGTCACGTGATTGGAACATGGCATGGTGCCAAGTCATGTGACTACATTGGCAACTTGCAGATAAGTCACGTGACACAGGGGATAATATACCCTTCATTTGTGTCATCCCTGCAATAAAGCTCGTTCATGCAGGGAGCCCCTCCAATAAGGGACCAATTAGTTGGCAGGTAAGGCACTTGAGCCAGAGGGTTACGTGCGTGACTGCTCCGAACAAATATCCGTGTTAGCACCCTATCACCTGCAAATCTGTGGCGACATGGAAAGTTTTGTGTTGCAGAGGATCTCATGTTGACAGTTGAATATTAAGATGTTGAATATGTTCACGAGTGTTTATTGGGGAGTACCGTTTCGAAGAAAGCTATTATGAATGTCCTTAAAGTGGATTGAAGTATCTTGATCAAAAACAGGGCGAGCGATGGGGATCTCAAATCAAGGACTGCTCCGAACAAATATCCGTGTTAGCACCCTATATTTTTCCTAGCAAGTAACTCATTTAGTTTTTCTTAACCATCACCCCTGTAATTCCTAATTCCATACAGGAAGGCCTGCGAAGGAGGATTCGTGGAAATTGTTAAAAAATGGAGTCAGCTTGTGGAGAGGCAGCCAGTTAGGGAAGTTGGCGAAGTGCCAAGTGACGTCACATAATTGGCAAAGTGCCAAGTCACATGACCGGAACTTGGAACTGTGCCAAGTCGCATGACAGATTTTGGCAGCTTGCCAAGTAAGTCACGTGACATGGGGGCGGGCACTGGAATGCCCCCAATTAAATATCACCGTTACCATAATACATCTAGTGAAGTAAATAGGTCATACCCCTCACACAGTGTAGGCCCCTTTAGCTTAACTATGGGATTGATGTTGATTGAAATTAGCACAGCAAATACCAAGTTGATTTCCTTTCAGTTTTTAGGTGTTAAAACCAAAGGAAACGAACAATTTCCTATTGATTTCCAATGAAACACTTGTAAGAAACTACACGTTTCAACTGCAATTTCAGACAAAAAAAATTGCAAAGAAACGGAGATTTCCTTTTCCATTTAGTGTTTTTTCTCGGAAATTAAAGTTCTCCGACAGAGGAAACCCGTCTGAAATTTGCGTTTTTTGTTTGAAACTGGTTTGACATTAAGTAAATGCTAGTTTTAGACAGGTAGAAAAACCGATGAAAACTATTATATTTTCGCACACGATTTGGCATTTCCTATGTTGGAAATGCAGCAAAGAAAGAAGATGCACTAGAAAATAGAGAATAGCTTGGAACTAATAGCCAAATCAATGTTGAACTTGTAAATATATACAAAACTACAAACAGAACTATTTTTCATTTCAAAAATTTCATTTTAAAATTTATACAGGTAATAAGTTTCATATACATGTTTTTCAAACTGACCTGTTTAAAATAAAACAAAGGAAAAGAGGCTATGAAATGAACTTCAAATCAAAACGACAGATTATTCTGCGAGTTGCCAGTTGCGAGTTGTCAGTTGCGAGTTGGCTTTTATTTACGAGTTGCGGGTTGCGACTTGCAAGTTGATTGTCCATCATATCAACTCTCAACTCGTGACTAGCAACTTGCAAAATTTAAGTGAAAACCAACTTGCAATTGACAACTCGAAACTCGCGAATTGTCACATCTCAATCAAAACGTTGCATGGTTACCTCTTTCAATGAGTTTGAAATTTGACTAACTTCAAATAAATCTAATGGCCAGAAAAGTTTCCTAAATCTACGTAGCAATTCTAAACACTATTGGTACCCTCGATCATGGTTCTTTTCATTTCATGGTACCTTCAATGAAATGCATTAAGTGAAAAAACACACACTGCATTTTTTGTTCTTTGCGCAAAAAGTCACTACAAATGTCAGTGCCCTAAGCTACAACAGGCTAATAGAGGATTGCACTAAAGATGGCGGCGAGGAATTTTTTACCGAGATGCATTGCGTTCGAAGTACAAATCTTTACAGATTCTATAGGAATTCGATTAATGAGAGCAGTGCATCTCGGTAAAAAATTCCTCGCCGCCATCTTTAGCACAATCGTCTATTATGGAATAGCCAGACCACTTATGCTTTTGACTGAAAAACCAAGGGCCTCATAGCAACATAGTTTTTTGCCACAGCTGATTCCATTTGTTGGCTAACCCTGACTGTGCCAAAGAATGTAACGGCAACTACTTTCAGATTAATATTCCGGGAATCTTAGAATAGAATCTATGCTTAAAAGGCAGTAAGCCACAGCTGTATAGACAGGGAGATTCGTCTTTTTGAATCTTTAAGCAATTCTCACTGTTTTACGTTAATTTTATGTAGCTCAGGTTGATATTTCTAAACATGATACCAATCCAATAGACCTTAACATGTAGACCTTGGTAAATCTTCCTGTCGCTATCTCGACGTTTCATAATCTGACAATTGTACGACAAAAAAGTTAAAATTTTTTTCATGATTATGTTACTTTCAAAGCCAGTTTGTTGTGATATTTCTCACTGTTTGATTCAAAATACTAAAGTACAACCAAAAACTAAACGAAGAGTTAAATGGTTTTTGGCGATAGAACTCATTTATCCAAAATAATGAAAACTAGATGTCATTCGAAAGAGTTTAGCGAGCAGAACTTGATTCTCAAAAGAATTGTAAAATTTTGTTCACTGAAGGGGGGTTTTAGTCCAAGGCAGTTAAGGTTTCGCCTAAACATACCGGGTGTCTCAAAAAAAGTATCCCCTTTTGATTGGAAATAGGAACGAAGCGATAAGATATCATTACTCTCCGAGTAGTTAGCTAAGTTTATCAATCTTCAACTTAGATTCACATACCTTGCATTTAAGAATCGTCTAACAAACACCAGAGATACAAGCGTGCAAAAACAAAATATACAATGCACCCAAAACCAGAGGTTTTGTAAAAGAGCCTAGCCATGATTTGTATTATGGATCTTTTCCAAAGCACCTGTAAACTTTAAATTTTAGTTTTTCGCTTTTGAAGAGAATAAAAAAGACTCGTGGAAATCGCCCTGATTAAACAAATATAACAAAAATGTGGTAAGAACGATGAAGTCGTGCAACATCTCCCAAATGAGCATGCATGTGTTCCTTTTCTTCTTCTTTGACACTTGGAGTGGAATGCAATGCACGGATTGATTCCTCAAAGGAATAACTATTTGTAGAACAATTGAAGCATTTCAAGGTATAATTCTTTTCAATGGACAAAGCTAAAGGTCAAAGTCAAAATTTCTGTGCAACAAGCCTGTGATAGTAAATCATGGCTAGGCCCTTTTACAAAACCTCTGGTTTCGGGTGCATTGTAAATTTTGACTTTGCAAGCTTGTATCTCCAGTGTTTGGTGGCCAATTTTTAAATGCAAGGTATGTGGATCTAAGTTGAAGATTGATAAATTTAGCTGTTCACTAAGAGAGTAATGATATCTTTTCGTTTCATTCCTATTTCCAGTCAAAAAGGGGGTACTTTTTTGAGACACCCGATAGGGTTATAAAAAACTAGTTCATCATCACACCCTGCAACCTTTAAATTACCCTAGATTCAGTCAACAGGATAAGAACTAGAATTAATATAATAAATTGGACAAGTAAAGACGAAATGAAGATGGCATAGAATACTCTTGTATATAAACTTGAGATATTACACATTGTTTAACCAGTCTGCAGATAACCATATGGGTAGCCACATTTTCTATGGGGGTAAATGCTGGTGAGCAGAAAATCATTTTTAGGATTCCTACTCCCGGAGGGGGGGTTAACTACCATATATGCTGGTACGGGTTGTGCCATTCTTTGGAGTGCCTTTTATCAAGCAGAAAATAAATTTTGGGGCATCATTTTTGGTAAAATCACAAGTAATCATAAACTTGGAGGTTTCATATTAGAAACATAATTCTTTAGGCTATTGATTTTGATCAAAATTCACTTATTTGATTAAAATTGTGCATAGTTGTCACAATTTTAGGGCATATATTTTCAATGGTCTTTTGAATTTTGGGGTATTTATTTTCGATAAAATTTACAAATTTAGGGTGTGATTTCAGACATCAAATGGCACACCCGCATCACCTGCCTATTGAAGTTACCCCTCCCCCCGGGTTCCTGCTCCAAGACAGATGATATCGTTTCTATTGCAGGCTCGAGAACAAGGTACTTTTATCAAATGATTCTGATTACACTGTTTGCTTTTGTGGGAAATTGATGACACAGTGCTTTCTTTATAAACTCAACTTCATGGAGAGAAGTTTTGAAGAAATGGCTTCTCTTAGAAGACTCTATGTTGGCATCAGTTTGAGAAAACCTTGATGCAAAGGCTACTTAACGTGTAGTAAAATGACAGATCAATGTTTAAGTAAGATTTTACGTTGCTGATAAATCTTGTTCTCTACTTGCAGTTCTTGCAGTTAGGCAGTCCACTGATGTTCTTCCAACTTTTCAAAACTGAAAGAAAATGTATGCAACTTCAATGTGCAGTAATTAACGGATCAAAACGAGTCACAATAACTTTTTCATTTTAATTTCTCAAATCGTCTTTCTTCAACACAAAACCCCATCAACTAAAAAAGAACGAAAAACTATACAAATATCTACTTAAATACATAAAAAATCTTAGAAATTCGCTGGTCTTCCTAAGGATCATACTTCGGGAAGGATGCTAGGAATTCCATCTTCCTTTTGAAAATGGTGATCATGGAACTCATTCTGATCTCTGATTCAATGTTGACATCATAAATGCAATCACAACTTTGATCTTTCATTTAAGTCGTAATGACGTCAGTTTTCATATTTGGTGAAACTCTACGCATTCGATAATGACGTCATGAAAGGTTAAAATTTCATGTGAAAGTGAACGTCCACGCCCTTGGGAGCATATAGCAATAACTGACGAAATTACTGATGACCAAAGTTTCTACCTGCAATGCAACCCTCTGGCTTTAAAGGGGCAGGGTCACGTTACCGTAAAAAACCTGTTATCTCTAGAATCCACATTGTTGCCCACACGTGGCCATTGTGTTCTGCACAGATTTTGGTGCATGGGGTGAGCCCACACTAAAGTCACTTTTAAAAATCCACCAATATCTGTTCAATCGTACAACATCTGAGTGTTTCGTCGTTTCTCTAGGAGGTACAAGAGTCCATTTTCAAAATAATAACACTTTAAGTTTGAAAAAAGTAGTATGAAGTCACTGTGATGTGGTCTATCAAAAATACAGCAAAATCGTTGTTTCAAAAGAAGTTTGTTTGCATTATGTGTACCCTGCCCTTTAAAGTTCGGGGTTAGGTTTAATTAAAGAACCTGTGCTTTAATTGTTACGTTTTGAGTTGTTCGATCAAGCAGATATGCTGAGCAAAGCAATATGCTCAAGCGTGTGCTTTATCACTCCTCCAAACAGCGAATGAGATCTCCAAGAAAGACATGAACTATAGCGAATTCCTAAGGAAACAAATCGATTCCCATAGAAGGTAGTGTGCGAGGTTTTTGAGAGAGTCCATGGTGAATCTGAGTGCCTATTTCCAGATCTTCGGCGCAGAGGAAGCACTTCTCTAGTTTTTGGCGAACATTTTGGCACAGAAGAAGCCTTAAAACAATGGACAATTCAATATCCTATTGTATCAAACAATAGATATCAGCCATTCCTTGGTGCACACTGGTGCACAAAATAGTTCTGCTCTAAAAATATTTGGTACAGAACAATATAGAAATTCACCCTGGGCAAGAGTGATTTGCCCTCGTGTTCCAGCACCGCCTGCGCAGTCTCCTGATGCCAGGCTGAAATAAAGGGACTGGGCACTAAACAGAAAACGAGTCTGAAAACTGTTCACAACTACCCTAATATTTTTGCGAAAAATTTACCAATCCCTACGATTTCAAGAATTCCCTAGACTTTTGCTCCCTACGTTGGAGACTTTTGCTCCCTACGCTTAAGTACTTCAGCACTCATGTCCTGCTACAATCTTAGCAAATAATGTCTCAGCTGTAAGATTGCCTTAGTTCAAACTTACAAGGTCGAAGCTGCAGGCGTCGTTTTCTTCTTTCTCTTGAATCTTGGCGGGGCAGAGGCCACTGGAGTTGACTGAGACCTTGGGCAAAAGAAAAAAGTGATCTCAGAAGGGTTAAAGAGGTCATTTGTGGAGAAACAACTTTAAAAAATCACCTTCAGACCCAGACCAATAAAGCATGCTGCTGACCACTTGTACAGTTCATGCATTCAAGACGCCGAACTGTAACACATATTCTTAGCCCTCAAAGCTCAAATTATGCTGGTCGAGCAATCTAATTTATTGTCTGTGGCCTTGAAAAGTCAAGAAAAGCAAAATGATGCATGAAAAATAATGACGAACAAACCTGACGTCTGTGCTACCATGAAAAGATTTCGGTTGATGCTTTGTCCAAGACATTATCATCGAAGTTTACGAACGGTTACTGAAAACTTTTAGTAATGCAAGTTCTCCCAAGAAAGAGAGAGTCACTTTGGCGCTCAACCGTATCTTGCACTTGCGTTTTATCCAACTGTGCCACATACAATCGATCCTTTGTTAAATTCTTTTGTTTTAAAGCCGCCTTTTGTTTTTGCAACTTGCGCACAACTGTTATTTGACACATTGGCCTTGTCACGAAAAAGATTTTAAAAGTTCAGAAAGTTAGAGCACGCACGCATGGAAAGATAAAAGCCGCGCTGCCGCTTTCTTCTCCTTGTGTCAGAACTTTGTGCTGAAAACTGAGATGAACTGAGATGGCCGTGTAACTAAATGATGGCGTATTAGCATTCATATCAGAAATCTTGATCATTGTAGTTTATTGTTTCTTGATGGCAGTCAATTTTAATGCATATGTTTATATGTTAAAGTAAACTGATCTATCAGTGAGGTGTATGTGCAAATTGCAATGTTGGCCAAAAGAATCTCAGATGGAAGTTCTTTCCTGTTTTCCCTGTGATCTTTCACTGGAAATCTGAAGTGCTGATTTAAGTTATAAAAACTTGTAGGAAATGCGCCATTTCCATTTCTGTACATTTGACATTATGAAGAAATTTGTAGTTTCAGTTTCCACTATAGGAATCTAGGTAGAAACGGCAAATTCCCATACACTGAAAACAAAAAGAAATCCCTATATATTTTGCTGTGTAGCCAATGGCAATGTGTATAAGGTAGATGAGTCGGATCATTTGAAATTAGCCAATAGCAGTTCGCTTGCACCTTTAGTAACTTGACTATAGGATCCGAATTAATTCAAATTAGCCAATGGGAATGTGTAAAAGCTAGATGGGTTGGGTCATTTGAAATTAGCCAATAGCAGTTGGCTTTCACCTTTAGTAGCTTGACTATAGGATCCGAATTAATTCAAATTAGCCAATGGGAATGTGTAAAAGCTAGATAGGTTGAGTCATTTGAAATTAGCCAATAGCAGTTGGCTTTCATATATCTTCGCTATAGGATCCGTATCAATTCAAATTAGCCAATAGCATCGTTTATAAGCTAGATGGGTTTGGCAATTCCAAATTAGGCAATTGGAATGTGCTCTTATCTTGGGTAAGAGAAATTTGGATGCTGCGCGGAAGAACCTCTGTGCGGGCATTAGCTATGATAATGAATAGAAGTAATGAGCAACTAATGATGTGATCTTCCTTGAAAACGATTGTTTTTGGAGCATTTCAGCTAACGATGTTGGCATGAGAAACTTCCTACCTAATGGTTTTGGCATGATGAAATCACCTGCAAATCTGTGGCGACACCGTAATTTTGGTGTTGCAGAGAATGTCATGTTGATGACAGTTGAATATGAAGATGTTGAATATGTTCAGCAGTGTTTATTGCCGAGTACCGTTCAGAAGAAATCTATTATGAATGTCCTTAAATTGGATTGAAGTACCTTCATCAAAAACAGGGCGATGGGGATTCAAATCGAGGGGAATTTCAGAAATTAGCATCATGGAAGTGAAACGTAAGTAGGCCTATTTTGTCGCTGAAGCATAAACAAAGATGAAATTTTTTTGCCACTTGGCAATTTTCCAGTACAAACAGAAGAGTTCTACGCGTTGCTTCAGATATGGGTAGGCCTACTCGTCTACTTCGTTGTCACTGCCATAGGTGGTCTCTCTCTCAAAACGTGTTAAGTTGGCAAGTCACATGATAGCCGAATCACATGACCAATTTTGGCAACTTGCCAAGCGAGTCACGTGACATGGGGGTCATCACGTGACAGCCCCCATTCACCAGCTATCTTATGACCCCAGATGCAAACGTGTTTTGGCAGGGAAGCCAACCATCACATATTTTCGTCACCCTACCCCTCCGGAGGCTGGTGCTGCCCTTCTTAGGACACCAGCTGTAGTTGCCCTTCTTAGGACCCTTTGCAGCAGCATCATATTCCGACCGACTTAAAGCCTACTGCGATGGAGAATTTGCCACGTGATATGGGATCCCATCACGTGACTGCCCCCAGTCAGTGGTCCGTTTGTTGTTGCCCCCAGTTATCCGTGGTGCTATTGTTCGTTGAAGACGTAACTGCGTGACGTCGATGTTACGTAGCCTGCAGGTTGTTGACAATTCAGCATTGTTTCCTATTGACAAACCAGCTTTGTCCGTTGACGACCGTTGATTGCCCCATCAAGAGTCGTTAGTGACTCACCACCATTGTTTCGTGACGTTGAACCTACGTCAAAGTGGAAAATAGGAAGGCTGCCAGAAACTTTCGTCGCTCCCACCCCAGCCCCAGTGGGTGCCCCGAACTTCTCACATAGATTCGGCAAACCTAGATTTTCGGGGTGATTTTTGGAGCGGAAGAGCGGGCCGGAGCATTGTGTGCTGCTGACAGACCAGCATTGTCCCCTGAAGTTAATGGTTGTTTACCATCATCGAGCTCTAACAGCATTGTTCGTTGATAGTTGCTGATAGCATCATCAAGTGTCGTTAGTTGAGGGAACAATCGGCTGTCAATCAAAGACAATAACCTGCTGAGGCAGGCTGCCAACAATTTTGCCCCGCTGATACCGGAGACCGAGTGTGTGCCCCCAACATCTCACGTAGATTCGGCTAACCTAGAATTTCGGGGCGATTTTTCGAGCGGAAGAGCGGGCTGGAGGGGGCACGGGAAGCAGGAGATGCCGGCGTCTCAGGGGAGAAAATTCGAGCGTTTGATCTCGCCTGTTCACTCGTTAGTATTATAGATAGGAATCCAAACCTGCGCTGCGCGCGGGTTCGGAGTTCCTAGCTCCTGCGGAGGGCTGGGCGCCTTCGGCGCACGGGCCGCCTGCGGCGGCCACTGGCGCGCTTCGCGCGCCACAGCATCACTGCTCCTGCTCATTGCATTTTTTCAATTCCATTTTCTTTTTTATGTCTTTTTATGTTATGTAGCCAACCTCTTTATTATCAGGTTTTAAAAAAGGGAGTTGATAGTGAATATGTTGAAATACATTTAGGAGCAATGCGTATTGAACTCAGAAAACGACTATTTTCGATGTTCAAAGCTCCCCTTCCTGGTTACTTTAAGCTTTCAATCATTAGTATATAGATCATATCCAACCCCTCTGACTTTTCTCAGTCCCCCTTTCTCTGTTTCCGTGGTACTCGATAGAAGACAAATCAAATCAGAATGGTTGCTACTTCCAGCTACTTCACAATAGTTGTTCTCGTACCCCAAGCGTGTATAGTTGCTCTGGTTGTCTAATAATTTTACTATCTATTTCGATCCCTCGTTTTTTCTTGTTGGCATAGCGGACATGGTTGCGTTCTCTAGAGTAGCGAATAATGCCCCCATAATTATTGGTTTTGAAAATTTTTCCAACTCCCCCACTCGTATTGGAATCACACTTTATCAAATTTGTGGGAAACTGGAATGATGGAATGCTGGATTTAAATGAATATAGAAAAGATACGTTTTTAACAGAGAAGACGACTATTTTCAATTTTTAAAACCCCTCTCCCTGATTGCTCCAACCCCCGGAGTATTAGTTTATCAATCCATTACAGGTCCCCTGATTATTCTTCCCCTCCCCCCTCCCGTATAAGGACTTGAGAGTACGGACATCAAGTCAATACAGTTGTTACAGTTCTCGTACCTCAAGTGCATTGATGAATCTTATTGTGGGAAGAAGTAGGTGGAATTCTTAGTTGCCCTTATTGAGCTGCGTGTGTTAGTTGTTGTAGTTGGGACAATCGATCTGCCGGGGGGGGGCGGGGGACACTTGACTTTTTTTATACGGGGTTGTGCCTACCAAAAAAAAAACTTTCAGCCTGCTCCAGAATTTTCCGCTGAAAACGATACACTGTCCTAGAGGATACCTGTGCAAAGTATAGCCTGTTCCAGAACTGTTTCTAGTTGGTGTTATTGCTGCAAAGTCCATGAGAAAGGTGAACCAATTCGGACAGATTAAGAAAGCGTAAAAATCAAAGCAAGTATTGCTGAAAGAATAACCTGCTCCGGAGAAAATGTGCCATTTTGACAACCAGCTCAAGGCCGTACATAGCGGGGGGCAAGGGGGGCAGTTGCCCCCTAGAAATTTTCAAAGTTAGGTTTTCTATTGTACAATGTATATCACATTCGACTTCTGAAGTCATAAACAACTTATGTAGGCTGACCAGTATCATTAAATCAGATAAAAAACCCTGATAGATGGGATGTAAACATTATAAGAATCGGTCTCGGAAGATTTGCTCTGCAAAATACAAGTGTTATGTAGCAGAATTCTGTGATTTGTTACATCGATGACTGCTTCGTTAGGCTGCCCGACCAACGCAACTGCGATGGAGAATTTGCTAATGCGTAATATGGGGTCCCATCACATGACCGCCCCCAGTCAGTGGTCCTATTGTTGGTTTGGATGGCGTGCCCCTTACGACGGAGGAGATGAGCTCCTGTGAAGACATTACCGTGTGACGTCGGTGTTGCGTAGCCCATGGGTTGTTGAAAATCCAGCATTGTTTTAACTGACAAACCTACTTTGTCCCATGATGACCCTTGATAGCGCCATTAAGAGTCGCTAGTGACTCACGACCATTGTTTCGTGACGTTCAAGCAACGTCAAACTTGAAAGTAGGATGGCTGCCAAAAACTTTCGCCGCCCCTACACGAGCCCCAGTTGGTGCCCCCAACGTCTCACACAGATTCGGCAAACTTAAATTTTTCCGCGTGATTTTTCGAGAGAAAGAACCATCGTGCACGGGCAGAGGAAGCGGGTGATCCGAGTGACGTGTAAAAACTAATTCCAGGACAATAGAACAATCTTAACCGATCGCCCGCCCGTTCTGGATATACTCAGACCCCTTTCTCAAAGAGAAGGTGAGAGGCGCAGGTTGCATGGGGTACATTTTGCCCTGCGAAGGAGCATTTGTGAAAATGGTTGAAGAAATGGAGTCCTTGTGTGTATATGGAGGAATTGACGGAAATTGGCAAGTTGCCAAAATTTGTCACATGTCTTTGCAAAGTGCCAAGTCACGTGACCGGAACTTGGCACTGTGCCAAGTCATGTGACCAGTTTTGGCAACTTGCCAAGAAAGTCACGTGATATGGGGGTAGGCATGTGAGTGCCCCCAAGTTCATAGCACCTTTATCATGTCTGTTTATGTGGCATGTGTGACTCCCACATAGTGCAGGGCCCTTTATCTTAAGTATAGGATTTATGCTAATTGAAATTAGCCAATGGAAATGTGCACAACTTATATGGGTTGGGTCATTTGAAATTATCCAATAGCAGTTGATATTCATCTTTAGTAGCTTCACTATGAGATTTGTGCTAATTGAAATTAGCCAATGAAAATTTGTATAACCTGCATGGATGGGGTCATTTGGGATTAGCCAATGATAGTCTGTTTTCATCCTTAGTAGGTTAAGTATGGAGCCTGTACTAATCGAAATTAGCCAATGGCAATGTTTATAAGCTAGATGGGTTTGGCAATTTGAAATTAGCCAATTGGAATTTACTCTTATCTTCGGTGGCAGAAATTTGGATGCTGCGTAGGACAACCTCTGTGTAGGCCTCTAAGTTCATAATGAATAGAGATAATGAGCAACAAATGGTGTGATCTTTTCTTGAAAACGGTTGTTTTTGGAGAACCTCTTAGCTAACGATCTTGGCATGAGACACTTCCTACCTAATGATTTTTGGCACGAGAAAATCACCTGCAAATCCGTTACGACATCGAAATTTAGGTCTTGGAGAGGATCTCATGTTGACAGTTGAACATAAAAGATGCTGAATATGCTCAGGAGCCTTTGTTGGGGAGTGCAGTTTCCAAGGAAGCTATTATGAATGTCCTTAAAATGGATTGAAGTACCTTCAAAAACCGGGTGATGGGATTTGAAGGGAATTTCAGAAACCAGTAGCATGGAAGTGCAATGTAAGTAGGCCCATGTTGTCGCTAGAGCATTAACAAAGCTGAAATTTTATTCTACTTTGCAATGCTTCAGGAGAAAGTGAACAGTTGTACGTGTTGCTTCAGTTGTGAGTAGGTCTATCTACTTCGTTGTCACTTCCATACTGTGCCCCCTCAAAACGTGATTAGTTGAGAATCACATGACAGGGAGTAGGGCAGGAATAGTGCCAAGTCACATGACCAATTTTGGCAACTTGCCAAGCAAGTCATGTGACATGGGGGTCATCACGTGACTGCCCCCATTTCCTGTCAATCTTATGACCCCAGATGCAAGTTTTGGCAGGCAAGCCAACGATCAGTAATTTTCGCCCCTTGCCCTCTTTGACGGAGGCCCTTCTTAGGACAGCAGTGGAATGGTTACCCCTTTGCAGCAGCATCATATTCCGACCGACTTAAAGCCTACTGCGATGGAGAATTTGCCACGTGATATGGGATCCCATCACGTGACTGCCCCCAGTCATTGATCCTTTTGTTGTTGCCCCCAGTTATCCATGGTGCCATTGTTCGTTGAAGACGTTACTGCGTGACGTCGATGTTACGTAGCTTGCAGGTTGTTGACAATCCAGCATTGTTTCTTGTTGACAAACCAGCTTTGTCCGTTGATGACCGTTGATGGACCCAGTCGTTAGTGACTCACCACCATTGTTTCGTGACGTTGAACCTACGTCAAACTGAGAAATAGGAAGTCTGCCAGAAACTTTCGTCGCTCCTACCCCTGCCCCAGTTTCTACTCCCAACTTCTCACATAGATTCGGCTAACCTAGATTTTCGGTGCGATTTTTCGAGTGGAAGAGCGGGCCGGAGGGTGCGTGGGAAGCGGGAGATCCCGACGACTCACAAAAAGAAATTCGAGGACAATGGAACAATCTTAAGCGACCTGCCACCCGTTATGTATATAGACTAGGAATCCGAACCCGCGCTGCGCGCGGGTTCGGAGTTCCTAGCTCCTGCGGAGGTCTGGCCGCCTTCGGCGCCCTGGGCCGCCTGCGGCGGCAACTGGCGCGCTTCACGCGCCACGGCATCACTGCTTCTGCTCATTGTATTTTTTCAATGCCATGTTCTTTTTTATGTCCTTTTCTGTTATGTAGGCAACCTCTTTATTATTAGGTTTTAAAGAAGGGAGTTGATAGTGAATATGTTGAAATACATTTAGGAGCAATGCGCTTTGAACTCAGAAAGCGACTATTTTCAATGTTCAAAGCTCCCCTTCCTGAATACTTTAAGCTCTCAATCATTAGTATATAGATCATTTCCAACCCCTCTGACTTTTCTCAGTCCCCCTTTCTCCGTTTCGGTGGTACTCGATAGAAGACAAATCAAATCAGAATGGTTGCTACTTCCAGCTACTTCACAATAGTTGTTCTCGTACCCCAAGCGTGTATAGTTGCTCTAGTTGTCTAATAATTTTACTATCTATTTCGATCTCTCGTTTTTTCTAGTTGCCTTAGCGGACATGGTTGGGTTCTCAAGAGCAGCGAATAATGCCCCCGTAATTATTGATTTTTGAGAAGTTTTCCAAATCCCCCACTCGTATTGGAACCACACTTTATTAATTTTGTGGGAAACTGGAATGATGGAATGATGGATTTAAATGAATATAGAAAAGATACGTTTTTAACAGAGAAGACGACTATTTTCAATTTTTAAAAACTCCTCTCCAAGATTGCTCCAGCCCCCGGAATATTAGTTTATCAATCCATTACAGGTCCCCTGATTATTCTTCCCCTCCCCCCTCCCGTATAAGGACTTGAGAGTACGGATATCAAGTCAATACAGTTGTTACAGTTCTCGTACCTCAAGTGCGTAGATGAATCTTATTGCGGGAAGATGTAGGTGGAATTCTTAGTTGCCCTTATTGAGCTGCGTGTGTTAGTTGTCGTAGGGGGGGGGGGGCGGGGGACACTTGACTTTTTGTATACGGGGTTGTGCCTACCACAAAAAAAACTTTTAGCCTGCTCCAGAATTTTTCCCTGAAAACGATACCCTGTCCTGGAGGATACCTGTGCAAGGTATAGCCTGTTCCAGAACTGTTTCTAATTGGTGTTATTGCTGCAAAGTCCATGAGAAAGGTGAACAAATTCGAACAGATTAAGAAACCGTAAAAATCAAAGCAAGTATTGCTGAAAGAATAACCTGCTCCGGAGAAAATGTGCCATTTTGACAACCAGCTCAAGGCCGTACATAGCGGGGGGCAAGGGGGGCAGTTGCCCCCTAGAAATTTTCAAAGTTAGGTTTTCTATTGTACAATGTATATCACATTCGACTTCTGAAGTCATAAACAACTTATGTAGGCTGACCACTATCATTAAGTCAGAGAAAACACCCTGATAAATGGGATGTAAATATTATAAGAATCGGTCTCGGAAGATTTGCTCTGCAAAATACAAGTGTTATGTAGCTGAACTCTGTGATTTGTTACATCGATGACTGCTTCGTTAGGCTGCCCGACTAACGCAACTGCGATGGAGAATTTGCGAATGCGTAATATTGGGTCCCATCACGTGACCGCCCCCAGTCAGTGGTCCTATTGTTGGTTTGGATGGCGTGCCCCTTACGACGGAGGAGATGAGCTCCTGTTGTGAAGACATTACCGTGTGACGTCGGTGTTGCGTAGCCCATGGGTTGTTGAAAATCCAGCATTGTTTTTATTGACAAACCTACTTTGTCCCATGATGACCTTTGATAGCGCCATGAAGAGTCGTTAGTGACTCACGACAAACTGGAAAGTAGGATGGCTGCCAAAAACTTTCGCCGCCCCTACACGAGCCCCAGTTGGTGCCCCCAACGTCTCACACAGATTCGGCAAACTTAAATTTTCCAAGTGAATTTTCGAGAGAAAGAACCATCGTCCACGGGCAGGGGAAGCGGGTGATCCGAGTGACGTGTAGAAACTAATTCCAGGACAATAGAACAATCTTAGCCGATCGCCAGCCCGTTCTGGATATACTCAAGAAGAGCGAAAATTGTATGCCGCTGGTCATGGCCGATTCGCAACGCGGGCACCACACGCGCCGCGTCGCAACTTCGAGGAAATCTCAAAAAATGGTTGGTACGCACGTGATGGAAGTATTCAACGAAGTAAAACGCTACTGGACCCGATCAACTCAAGTAGAAGCTAAGTATACATTGAATTTTATTTGAAAAGTTATAATGCAATAATTCTTTAAAAAAATAGATGAAAACAGACTTCCAACACTAAGATTTCGGGTCAAAGTCAGGCTGTATGTTTAGGCCAGTGGCGGCGTGGCTATGGTTTTCTTGGGGTGGCCAAGTCAATTTTGGCGCCCCCCCTATGTAGCGTGTTTCCACAAACACACGCATGCTATATGTGAAACGAGTTTTTGTGATTTAACTTTAAAATTTCATGAATACTAATAGACTTGATTGAAATTGGGAGCATAACAATTTACCTTCTTTATCGTGAAATGTATATTTCGTAATTGCTATTCGGAAAAAGAATAGTACCGCAACAGCATTCGGTAGCTCCTCACTCTGGTACACATTGTTTAATAAGTACGGTGGCCCACAAGTGCACATCGAATTCAAATTCACCACACCAAATTCAAATTGCTCACACCAAATTCAAATTCACCACACCAAATTCAAATTGCTCACACCGAATTCAAATTCACCACACCAAATTCAAATTGCTCACACCGAATTCAAATTAACCAGTGGTTAATTTGAATTCGGTGTGAGCAATTTGAATTTGGTGTGGTGAATTTAAATTCGGTGTGAGCAATTTGAATTTGGTGTTGTGAATTTTAATTTGGTGTGGTTAATAACCACACCAAATTAAAATACAACAAACCACACCAAATTAAAATTCACAACACCAAATTCAAATTCGCCACACAAAATTCAAATTCAAAAATGGCCCCCCTTTCACAAAAAGGGACCCTTTTGCAGGGTACAGATAGGCTTGCTTGAAGAGTTTCGAGCATCAATGAGAAATAAACAAGGTTACTCAACAGTTTGAGAGTTAACGGTTTTAGAAATGAAAACATCATTCATCGCTTGCTCATAATAATGAAGGGATGTCAAAATTGCTTGCATTAAAGAAAGTTGAAACTCTGACAGAAGTTATATGATTTCATATAAAGATATTTATTGATCACGCTATAATTTTGTGCCTTTGTTCCAAACAAAGTCATGTTAGCTTTTGCTATGGCACAGACTTTACGTTCATAGACGTAGGAACCGGGAGGGGGCATTGGGGGCATGTGCCCCCCGAGATTTTGCAATAAACAAAGAAGTGCCCTTTTCATTTTTAGAAAAAGCCCCCTTTCTCTTGAGGAAAAAGTGCCCTCGAAATGTCGTGCCCCCAAGTTTGAGATGTTTTCTACGTCCCTGGTGAAGTTGGTAAGAAATCGAGGAATTGCAGCAAAATTTTCCCTTGACTAAAGTGGCATTGCCATGGGTGGTGTGGATGTTGCCACCCCCATTTCTGTCAAAAGATGGCCCTTGAGCTAAGTTCAATGACGAGCAGAGGCGGCACCACGGGGAGGACTGGGGAGGACATGTCCTCCCCAATATTTTTCAGGACCGATTTTTCAGTTCGTCGAAATCCGCGGAGAAATATTTAGGGGGGGGGGGGTACGATGTTGGCACATGAGAAAAATGAGAAAAAGATCACTTTGTCAGTGACCTTCTGTTAAAAATATTGCAATTTTACCCAGGTTTGCTTTGATTGCTTTTTGCATGATTTATAGATAAAAACCTTATAAAGGCTCTTCTTTTCCCAAATGGGCGTAGCTTTCATGAAAAATGGGCGTGGTTCTAAAAAATTTTCTTGTCCTCCCCACTTTTTGAGGGCTGGTGCCGCCTCTGATGACGAGGAAATGGTAATGCGAAACTGTTTCCGAGAAGACATTGGAAGTGGCTGGGAGAGCCATTCTAAGCCAAAGTAGAGGTTGTCATTTTAAAAATTTTCCTGGTGGAGACAAACCATTCGACAAGGCCTCCATCTTGGGGCAGGCAAACAATGGATTGTGCGAAGTGCTCCAAGTAAAAGTAAAGGCTATTGAACTAAGCTCAGGGCCCATCTTTTGAAAGAATTGGGGTGGCAAAATCCACACCCATGGCAAGCCACTTTGGTCAAGGGAAAATTTCGCTGCAATTCCTAGATCTCTTACCAACGTAACGTCTGTGCCATAGAAAAAGCTAACTGTTTGGAAAAAGGCACGAAATTATAACGTCATCAATAAATATCTTTATATGAAATCATATAACTTCTGTCAGAGTTTCAATTTCCTTCTATGCAAGCAATTTCGAGATCCTTTCATTATCAAGAGCAAGCGATGAATGATGTTTTCATTTCTAAAACCGTATACTCTCAAACTGCGTCAAACTGTTGACTACCTTGTTCATTTCTCATTGATGCTCAAAGCTCTTCAAGCAAGCCTATCTTTTTAAATGTACTCTGCAAAAGGGACCAGCCAAAAGGAGGCCCTTTCTACCAAATTTTGAGGGGGGCCCACCGGCCATGGACAGGTGTGCCAGTCCGCCACTGATCACAATTGAAAATTCTCGTTTGAATACAAAAGGATCAATTTTCTATCGAAATTCTTGGAACAATCGGGAGGAATTGGAATGAGAATTTGGTGTGGTGAATTTGAGTTTGTGCGGTGAATTTGAATTCGGTGTGAGCAATTTGAACTTGGTGTGGTGAGTTTCAATTCGGTGTGAGCAATTTGAATTCGGTGTGGTGAATTTGAATTCGGTGTGAGCAACTTGAATTTGGTGTGGTGAATTTGATTTCGGTGTGAGCAATTTGAATTTGGTGTGGTGAATTGGAATTCAGTGTGAGCAATTTGAATTTGGTGTGATGAATTTGAATTCGGTGTGAGCAATTTGAATTTGGTGTGAGCAATTTGAATTTGGTGTCGTGAATTGGAATTCGGTGTGAGCAATTTGAATTTGGTGTGATGAATTTGAATTCAGTGTGAGCAATTTGAATTTGGTGTGCACTTGTGGGCCACCGTAAATAAGAAACTTGGATCAGGCCAAAGTGCTACGAATTTTTCAATTCAGCATGAAAATTTATACATTTTATCGCTTAATGTTTCTTAATTTGTCTCCTAGCTTTTGGATGCATGAATTGTCAATATAACACTGCTACGGACTTTTTTCTTGGTATTTAAAACATCATACATGAATATAAGCAGGAAAATTAGGAGATCTTGGAGTTTCGCCCCCAGGAGAATCTTTGAGGACACGCCCTCTACTTTTGCTTAGAATGCTTCCAGCAATCCGATGTTAGTGGTAATAAAATAAGATTTCGGCATTTACTACCCTTTTGTAACAGTTTTATTTTACGACTGAGCATCCCCACGAAAATTGAACCACTTTTCTATGAAGTACAATGCAAGGCAAATCTTTGCGCAAATGCATTCTACTTTGTCTGCATCATAAATGACTCTCACAGAACGATTCCGTGATAGTTTGCCTGGGAAAATTTTTTGAAAAGGCAACCTTTACTTTGGCTTAGAACGAGTCTCCCGGTCACGATGTAGTATTTCTGAGCAAGATTCTTACCCTTCCTCTCCCTATCTATACTCAGCTACTTCATTCCCATTTTAAAGAATCTCATGGACCATCTTTGGACGGGCTTGCTTTTGGCGGGCTTGCTTCTGACAATGCGTCGAAGGTGTGGTGATGCAGTTGTGTAATTATCTGACATTGCAACCAGATCAGTCAGGCAGACATGGTTCGATACTTGGTAGAGCCCCACACTGAGCGTCATGACAAGGGGTCGCTGACTCGACTAGCGCTTTGCCAGGACCGTCGAGAAGGGGGGGTAGCCAGGGTAGTTACCAGGGGGCCCGGGGCCTTTAGGGGCCCGGAAAGACATATATTTTGAATTTTTTCTGTGTTTTCAGTTTCCTCAAGGAACGTCTTTAGACCAGCGGGCCCACTGGCAGAGATAAAAAGAGCTTTTTCGTCAAAAATTGTGTTTCCAACAGTGTATAGGAGGGCGTGTCCACCTAAAAGCAGTGTTTTACCAGTGAATTTGAGGGCGTGGTCCAAGAGAAAAATGGCGAGGCCCAAAAAATTTTTCGGTGCCCTTAGCGCTGGAGGGCCCCTTTTGCTCCAAACCCTGGGGCCCGGTCCGGCTCTCGACGGCCCTGCGCTTTGCTTACTACCTCTGTGGTCAAGGCGCTACGCACTGACAACAGCAACTCTATCTTCACCTTCGCCAGAAGTTGGGGTAAATTCCCCTTCCCATCCCATCTCCATCCGCAGCCACGTCACTAGAGTACGCCCTGAACCGTCACCTTTGCCATAAATACCTATCTTGTGCGTTATGATAGGGACTTGAGGAAAGCTATTTGCCACCAAAAGATTCTTCAGTTCATAGTGTTGCTGTATCACTTTATCAACTTAAAATCCCACGTTTTGAAGTACAGTCATAACTCAAAGGAACAGCGGAAAAAATTGGCTTAAATAAATTGTATCGCCCTGAACCGCCACCTTTCATCTTACTGCAATTAGTAATCTGGAAGAAAAGTTTACTGTACAGTTGGAAATGCCATGATCACTTCCCCAATGTATCTTAACATTCATTGCACTTTTGATCTTATCGAGAATTAAAGCTCCCATTCCTGCCCCGTTTCAGCCCTCATATGAACTACCAGCATTATAGCGTCCTAAAAATGCTTCTCTCAACTGTACGAAAGTTGAAGGATGTAAAAAATGTTATCCTGCAATCAAACGAGACCGTTATCACACACTATGGCAGTTCAGGGGTATTTTTGGCCAATCGAATCGCTTTTGTATAAAAATCCCCAGAAAAGACAGAAATCGACAACTCGAAGCACCTTTCAAACTTTACGTTGAAAGAGGCTGAAAAATGTTGGAGATAAGTTATTTCACAATCGCCAGCATTTTTTGATAGTGAATGAATCAAAGCAAAAAATGTCGCTGGATAAAATAAATAGAGAAATGAACGAACACTTACTGTTACACTTCTAGTGCATCGGAAAAGTTCTTTTCAGCATAAGAAGAAATGACTGGGACCAAGTTAATACGAGTGCAAGAGGATAATGCGCCAGGGATCTAGTTTCACAGTTTATGTCCATTTACTAGTTCTAGTCTTGACTATTTCTGTAAGTTCAGAAACAGGCCTAAACTCAGAGAAAGCGTTTAGATGGCGGTTCAGAGCGATTGGCACTCTATTTGAAATCAGAATGAAGGCCCTCTTTATCAAGATGTTCTTGCAAAGATGTTAACGACGCTCTTATACTAAAATTTCTTTTCTACAGTCATTGACAGTTCTGCCCACGTAAGATCAGTATTAATGTTCTCAACTAAATAATATAAACAAGCAATTTTGGCGCCCCCTCTTCTTTATTGGCGCTCACATTGAGGGGGGGCCATGGCCCCCCTGGCCCCCCTGGCCCCCCCTGCCACGCCGCCACTGGTTTAGGCCTAAATCCAACTGCCCAATTGGAATAACAGCAAGTACTACATAATCTAGGGGAAACTGTTAAAAAACTAGTTAATGTTACAAAACAAATTATTCAAAACTGCAAAATACATGCTTCTAGGAGGATATTTATGCATGTCTGATATGGTGAAATTACTGCGTCTCACGAAAATAATGGAACAGAAATGCCCAACACAGACACCCAATAAAAGCCCCTTATTGGCCTAGCTAGAAATACTGCATAATTTAGGGGGAATTTTTAAAAAAGTAGTTAATGTTACAAAACAAATTATTCAAAACTGCAAAATACATGCTTCTAGGAGGATATTTATGCATGTCTGATATGGTGAAATTACTGCGTCTCGCGAAAATAATGGAACAGAAATGCCCTACACAGACACCCAATAAAAGCCCCTTATTGGCCTAGCTAGAAATACTGCATAATTTAGGGGGAATTGTTAAAAAGGTAGTTAATGTTACAAAACAAATTATTCAAAACTACAAAATACATGCTTCTAGAAGGATATTTATGCATGTCTGATATGGTGAAATTACTGCGTCTCACAAAAATAGTGGAACAGAAATGCCCAACACAGACACCCGATAAAAGCCCCTTATTGGCCTAGCTAGAAATACTGCATAATTTAGGGGGAATTTTTAAAAAAGTAGTTAATGTTACAAAACAAATTATTCAAAACTGCAAAATACATGCTTCTAGGAGGATATTTATGCATGTCTGATATGATGAAATTACTGCGTCTCACGAAAATAAGGGAACAGAAATGCCCTACACAGACACCCAATAAAAGCCCCTTATTGGCCTAGCTAGAAATACTGCATAATTTAGGGGGAATTTTTAAAAAAGTAGTTAATGTTACAAAACAAATTATTCAAAACTGCAAAATACATGCTTCTAGGAGGATATTTATGCATGTCTGATATGATGAAATTACTGCGTCTCACGAAAATAAGGGAACAGAAATGCCCTACACAGACACCCAATAAAAGCCCCTTATTGGCCTAGCTGCAAGTACTGTGTAATTTAGGAGGAAGTGTCAAAAAAATAGTTAATGTTACAAAACAAATTATTCAAAACTGCAAAATGCATGCTTCTAGAAGGATATTTATGCATGTCTGATATGGTGAAATTACTGCGTCTCACGAAAATAATGGAACAGAAATGCCCTACACAGACACCCAATAAAAGCCCCTTGTTGGCCTAGCTAGAAATACTGCATAATTTAGGGGGAATTGTTAAAAAAGTAGTTAATGTTACAAAACAAATTATTCAAAACTGCAAAATACATGCTTCTAGAAGGATATTTATGCATGTCTGATATGGTGAAATTACTGCGTCTCACGAAAATAATGGAACAGAAATGCCCAACACAGACACCCGATAAAAGCCCCTTATTGGCCTAGCTAGAAATACTGCATAATTTAGGGGGAATTGTTAAAAAAGTAGTTAATGTTACAAAACAAATTATTCAAAACTGCAAAATACATGCTTCTAGGAGGATATTTATGCATGTCTGATATGGTGAAATTACTGCGTCTCACGAAAATAATGGAACAGAAATGCCCAGCACAGACACCCAATAAAAGCCCCTTATTGGCCTAGCTAGAAATACTGCATAATTTAGGGGGAATTTTTAAAAAAGTAGTTAATGTTACAAAACAAATTATTCAAAACTGCAAAATACATGCTTCTAGGAGGATATTTATGCATGTCTGATATGGTGAAATTACTGCGTCTCACAAAAATAGTGGAACAGAAATGCCCAACACAGACACCCGATAAAAGCCCCTTATTGGCCTAGCTAGAAATACTGCATAATTTAGGGGGAATTTTTAAAAAAGTAGTTAATGTTACAAAACAAATTATTCAAAACTGCAAAATACATGCTTCTAGGAGGATATTTATGCATGTCTGATATGATGAAATTACTGCGTCTCACGAAAATAAGGGAACAGAAACACCTACACAGACACCCAATAAAAGCCCCTTATTGGCCTAGCTGCAAGTACTGTGTAATTTAGGAGGAATTGTCAAAAAAATAGTTAATGTTACAAAACAAATTATTCAAAACTGCAAAATAGATGCTTCTAGAAGGATATTTATGCATGTCTGATATGGTGAAATTACTGCGTCTCACAAAAATAGTGGAACAGAAATGCCCAACACAGACACGCGATAAAAGCCCCTTATTGGCCTAGCTAGAAATACTGCATAATTTAGGGGGAATTGTTAAAAAAGTAGTTAATGTTACAAAACAAATTATTCAAAACTGCAAAATACATGCTTCTAGGAGGATATTTATGCATGTCTGATATGGTGAAATTACTGCGTCTCACGAAAATAATGGAACAGAAATGCCCAGCACAGACACCCAATAAAAGCCCCTTATTGGCCTAGCTAGAAATACTGCATAATTTAGGGGGAATTTTTAAAAAAGTAGTTAATGTTACAAAACAAATTATTCAAAACTGCAAAATACATGCTTCTAGGAGGATATTTATGCATGTCTGATATGATGAAATTACTGCGTCTCACGAAAATAAGGGAACAGAAATGCCCTACACAGACACCCAATAAAAGCCCCTTATTGGCCTAGCTAGAAATACTGCATAATTTAGGGGGAATTTTTAAAAAAGTAGTTAATGTTACAAAACAAATTATTCAAAACTGCAAAATACATGCTTCTAGGAGGATATTTATGCATGTCTGATATGATGAAATTACTGCGTCTCACGAAAATAAGGGAACAGAAATGCCCTACACAGACACCCAATAAAAGCCCGTTATTGGCCTAGCTGCAAGTACTGTGTAATTTAGGAGGAATTGTCAAAAAAATAGTTAATGTTACAAAACAAATTATTCAAAATTGCAAAATAGATGCTTCTAGAAGGATATTTATGCATGTCTGATATGGTGAAATTACTGCGTCTCACGAAAATAGTGGAACAGAAATGCCCAACACAGACACCCAATAAAAGCCCCTTATTGGCCTAGCTAGAAATACTGCATAATTTAGGGGGAATTTTTAAAAAAGTAGTTAATGTTACAAAACAAATAATTCAAAACTACAAAATACATGCTTCTAGAAGGATATTTATGGATGTCTGATATGGTGAAATTACTGCGTCTCAGGAAAATAGTGGAACAGAAATGCCCAACACAGACACCCAATAAAAGCCCCTTATTGGCCTAGCTAGAAATACCGCATAATTTAGGGGGAATTTTTAAAAAAGTAGTTAATTTTACCAAACAAATTATTCAAAACTACAAAATACATGCTTCTAGAAGGATGTTTATGTATGTCGGATATAGTGAAATTTTTGTGTCTCCTGAAAAGTAAGAGAACAGACATGTCTAGTACAGACAGAATCCTCAAGTCACTTTATATCACTGATAATTGTCGTATTTTCATCATAGAATAAGTAAACTTTCAAATTTGATGGAGCAAGGGATTCACACCATACAGACTGCAGTGGCTTCATATGATGGCTGTTAGGGCAAAGTCTGGTACTCCTAGCAATTGAAGTTGAACTACATAAACAAGGACTTGCAGTATGCCAGTTCCAGAAAAACTACAGTATATTGCTCTCTTGCATAAAATATCTCTGAATGAAAGTAGCTCTTAAGCAGTTATCAACTGTTTGTAGTTTGTTCATTGAAGATTTGTTTGAAGGACAAAAATTGAAATGTTTCTTTATACACACAGTACTTATCATACATTTAAAAAACATTATGTTGAAAGAAACTAAGAAATTTATCTAGCACAGAAATATTCTTATTCTGAGCATTGAAGTTTCTCATAAGTTTGTGAGTGGGTTTAGCAGATGTTCATTTTTTTGGTGGGGATGTCACAACTGTAACTTTGTGATCAGTAAGGGTGAATTTTTGTGAAAGAAAATGCATGTCTTTGTAATCAGGTTTTTGATAGAACAAAAGAATTTCATGTTCTCTAGAGTACCGGGTGACCCAAAAAAAACTTCACTAGCTAGATTGCAGATATTTCCTTGAAGAAAAATGTTATGGAGACAAACAGGGTATCAGCATGTAGCTGAAAGGCTCCTCTATCTTTTGATACATTGCTTGGTCAGTTTAAGATATGCCTACTGTCCGAAAAAACAATTAAAAAATATGGCAATTCATCCATTTCTTGGACCATCCCTTCGCTTTCCAGTCCATTTCTTAGAAAATGCGAAAAACGCTGAATTCCAACTGTGCTTTGGAGCATGAAATGTGAATGAGGAACAGAAGTCAATCATTTAGAAAACAAAGAATTTCCCCCGGCGATTTCTAATTCATCGCTATGTTGAGTTTTCACAAAATATTGACTGGAAAGTGATGGCAATTATTTCACTCAAAATGAGGAATCCTGGATTCAAAATTTTCCTTTAATCTGGTTTTTCGGATGGTGATCATTTCTTAAAATGACCATGCGGCATCTCAAAAGATAGCTAAGCCAGTTTTTTTGGGTCACCTGGTATGCATCTTTAGTCCAGCCATCCAAAACTTTTCACTCTCTGTGTTTACTGTTATTTGATAGCTCTGAAATCTATCAATTGAAATGATATCAAACTGATATCTTTTTTCCTGGAATTCTCTCTGCTCTTGTGGACATTTTGCACTCTAGCTACTAATATTGAAGTAATATCACATATGAATTGCAACAAGAAAGATGAAATGAAGCAGTCTCTAGCAGTCACATCAATCACTTCAACTTCATGTGGCCTACTTTTTTGTTAAATACAAGCAAGAGGGGCTGTAAAAAGTTTTAACAGTGTAAACAAAAGTTTTGATGGCTAATGGCATTGATTCATGTTAAGTGGACTGTGTGTACCCAAACTTCAAGAATCTGCTGACTCATGTTTCTTGATCGCACATCTCATTGGCTGATCACACTGATCAGATGTAATGGATTGTGCAACACTAAGTCCTTTTCTTTGTTGGAAGTGATAATTGATATTTAACACCAGGGTCACATCATATGTGGTAAAGCAGGTCTATTTATCATGATTCAATGCCTTTACCATACAGTAGCTCTGTACTGTATGTAAGATGGTAGTCCAAATGAGTAAGATGGGTTTAGTGGCATAATTTCCATCACAATTTACATAATTGGTTTCTTAATAGGCAAGTGGGGAGTTCAGTGTGTTGTTGAAAATTAAAATCAAATTAAAATAGGGAATTTCATGATCAACTTTGAGGAGGTAATTTTTCAGCTGTGAACTACAAATTTTCATGTTGCTATGCGGATGATAAAGTTACCATGGGCATATGTCTGTCTGACCCAAGAGACATAAAGGGCTGAAAGAAGAATCTTTGGTGGTAGGCATATGGCAAAAGAAAAGCCGCTAAAAATCTAGTGGTTTTTTCAAGTGGAAGAATGAGCTGTTGATGGCCCAACCCATTATGACCAAAATAATTTTTTTATTCAGCCCAAACATGTATGATGAAGACTCATGAAAATAATTTTGATACATCCTTAGACAGATGTTCCTTAAACATTGATGGGTTTGGGTGAAACTCGTCAAAAAATGGTTTGAAATGGCTAATAATCATAAAAGTGGCCCTGAAAGCAAGTTTCAGTAATTAGAAAAGGGTACTGCTATGAAAGTTGGGTGGCAGACCCCCATCTATAAGTCATGCCCCCCTGCGAAGACTGTTTGACATCTCTAGGTTCATCATCAAATCATTGTTTCTAATTTTGACATAACAACCAGTTTTTCCTCTTCTGTACTTCATACAACTTCTTAAAAAATGTCATGAATCTTTCAGGCACTTGAAAACTGAACCATCTTCTTCCTGCAGTTCATGTTGTCAAAATAAGATTAAATCTAACAGATTCAGTTTTGTTGTTCCCAGACATGATTCTTTAATGCTTGCTTGGGCCAGGCTTCAAACAATGGCACAAAAGAGCCAAAATAAACCATTTAGATATGCATGTTTCATTGCCAACTTTTCATCCATATCGTACAACAGTTTTCGTATATCGAGCAATTTTTGCTAGCAGGTATTCACATTTAATTACAAGTTCTTGCGTGAGATCTTCCGAAAGTAGAGGAGTGTTCTTTACCGTGCAGCAGCCAAAGAAACCACACGTTGAGCTCCATTTAAACGACGAAAAAATCAATCTGTATGTATGTCAGCTTGCATCCATAGCCTGGTTTCAACAATTGATGAGACAGTAAACAGAACAGTGATCCCTAAAACTTTTTTCAGAAGAAGTTGTGCTCGCATAAAGACATCTTAGTTCACATCGCATGAAATAACTTAGGCCACACCCAGATTGGAAAGTTTGCCTTGCGCGGCCGATTTCTCGGCCGCGCACTTTAAATTTCAGCCGCAGTTCCAGCCGCGAAATTTTCGTAAAACAACAAAAGGAAACAATAGAACTATTGTTTAGTGACACAAATACAGCCGCGCAAGCAATTGGACGCAGGAGAGATCCCCCGCGCATTCTGCAAACTTTCCAATCTGGGGCCACACCACCACAGCTCTGCTCGCGTGAAATCAGAAATCATACTTGTTATCATTGATCCCCTGTGCGCGCTTCGCGCATGGCAAATACATTTTTCGCTCTTCTTGATATACTCAGACCCCTTTCTCAAAGAGAAGGTGAGAGGCGTAGGTTGCAGAGGGTATATTTTGCCCTGCGAAGGAGCATTTGTGAAAATGGTTGAAGAAATGAGGTCCTTGTGTGTATATGAAGAAATAGACGGAAATTGGCAAGTTGCCAAGATTTGTCACATGTCTTGGCAAAGTGCCAAGTCACGTGACCGGAACTTGGCACTGTGCCAAGTCATGTGACCAGTTTTGGCAACTTGCCAAGAAAGTCACGTGATATGAGTATTACTCTTCCAAAATAACTTCAGAATGTGCGGTAAATCATGGACCAAAGTTGGGCCTAAAACGGATAAATGCTCAAAAGCCGTAGAGTAGAAAACAAAAACCCGTGGAGGCTAGCCGTTTAACAAAATGCTGCAACGAGATGAATACAGTTCCTAATAGAACATTGATAGGTGTATTGTTTTGCAAAATTACTTTTCCAAAATAACTTCAGAAAGTGCGGTAAATCATGGACCAAAGTTGGGCCTAAAACGGATAAATGCTCAAAAGCCGTAGAGTAGAAAACAAAGACCCGTGGAGGCTAGCCGTTTAACAAAATGCTGCAACGAGATGAATACAGTTCCTAATAGTACATTGATTTGTGTATTGTTTTGCAAAATTAGTTTTCCAAAATAACTTCAGAATGTGCGGTAAAACATGGACCAAAGTTGGGCCTAAAACGGATAAATGCTTAAAAGCCGTAGAGTAGAAAACAAAAACCCGTGGAGGCTAGCCGTTTAACAAAATGCTGCAACGAGATGAATACAGTTCCTAATAGAACATTGATAGGTGTATTGTTTTGCAAAATTACTTTTCCAAAATAACTTCAGAAAGTGCGGTAAATCATGGACCAAAGTTGGGCCTAAAACGGATAAATGCTCAAAAGCCGTAGAGTAGAAAACAAAGACCCGTGGAGGCTAGCCGTTTAACAAAATGCTGCAACGAGATGAATACAGTTCCTAATAGTACATTGATTTGTGTATTGTTTTGCAAAATTAGTTTTCCAAAATAACTTCAGAAAGTGCGGTAAATCATGGACCAAAGTTGGGCCTAAAACGGATAAATGCTCAAAAGCCGTAGAGTAGAAAACAAAAATCCGTGGAGGCTAGCCGTTTAACAAAATGCTGCAACGAGATGAATACAGTTCCTAATAGTACATTGATTGGTGTATTGTTTTGCAAAATTAATTTTCCAAAATAACTTCAGAAAGTGCGGTAAAACATGGACCAAAGTTGGGCCTAAAACGGATAAATGCTTAAAAGCCGTAGAGTAGAAAACAAAAACCCGTGGAGGCTAGCCGTTTAACAAAATGCTGCAACGAGATGAATACAGTTCCTAATAGAACATTGATAGGTGTATTGTTTTGCAAAATTACTTTTCCAAAATAACTTAAGAAAGTGCGGTAAATCATGGACCAAAGTTGGGCCTAAAACGGATAAATGCTCAAAAGCCGTAGAGTAGAAAACAAAGACCCGTGGAGGCTAGCCGTTTAACAAAATGCTGCAACGAGATGAATATAGTTCCTAATAGTACATTGATTTGTGTATTGTTTTGCAAAATTAGTTTTCCAAAATAACTTCAGAAAGTGCGGTAAATCATGGACCAAAGTTGGGCCTAAAACGGATAAATGCTCAAAAGCCGTAGAGTAGAAAACAAAAACCCGTGGAGGCTAGCCGTTTAACAAAATGCTGCAACGAGATGAATACAGTTCCTAATAGTACATTGACTGGTGTATTGTTTTGCAAAATTAATTTTCCAAAATAACTTCAGAAAGTGCGGTAAAACATGGACCAAAGTTGGGCCTAAAACGGATAAATGCTTAAAAGCCGTAGAGTAGAAAACAAAAACCCGTGGAGGCTAGCCGTTTAACAAAATGCTGCAACGAGATGAATACAGTTCCTAATACTACATTGATAGGTGTATTGTTTTGCAAAATTACTTTTCCAAAATAACTTCAGAAAGTGCGGTAAATCATGGACCAAAGTTGGGCCTAAAACGGATAAATGCTCAAAAGCCGTAGAGTAGAAAACAAAAACCCGTGGAGGCTAGCCGTTTAACAAAATGCTGCAACGAGATGAATACAGTTCCTAATAGTACATTGATTTGTGTATTGTTTTGCAAAATTAGTTTTCCAAAATAACTTCAGAAAGTGCGGTAAATCATGGACCAAAGTTGGGCCTAAAACGGATAAATGCTCAAAAGCCGTAGAGTAGAAAGCAAAAACCCGTGGAGGCTAGCCGTTTAACAAAATGCTGCAACGAGATGAATACAGTTCCTAATAGTACATTGATTGGTGTATTGTTTTGCAAAATTACTTTTCCAAAATAACTTCAGAAAGTGCGGTAAAACATGGACCAAAGTTGGGCCTAAAACGGATAAATGCTCAAAAGCCGTAGAGTAGAAAACAAAGACCCGTGGAGGCTAGCCGTTTAACAAAATGCTGCAACGAGATGAATACAGTTCCTAATAGTACATTGATAGGTGTATTGTTTTGCAAAATTACTTTTCCAAAATAACTTCAGAAAGTGCGGTAAATCATGGACCAAAGTTGGGCCTAAAACGGATAAATGCTCAAAAGCCGTAGAGTAGAAAACAAAAACCCGTGAAGGCTAGCCGTTTAACAAAATGCTGCAACGAGATGAATACAGTTCCTAATAGTACATTGATAGGTGTATTGTTTTGCAAAATTACTTTTCCAAAATAACTTCAGAAAGTGCGGTAAATCATGGACCAAAGTTGGGCCTAAAACGGATAAATGCTCAAAAGCCGTAGAGTAGAAAACAAAAACCCGTGGAGGCTAGCCGTTTAACAAAATGCTGCAACGAGATGAATACAGTTCCTAATAGTACATTGATTGGTGTATTGTTTTGCAAAATTAGTTTTCCAAAATAACTTCAGAAAGTTCTGTAAAACACTTACCCAATTTAGGCCCAAACTGGGACAAGTGCTCAAAAGCCATCCAGTAGAGAACAAAAAAAGAAATAGGATTTCGAGATGAAAACGGATAAGATCTATATGACATCTTTATGAAAGACTAGCTGCTAAAAATTTGTAATATAGGAAACAAATTAAGAATAGTTCGGTACTAAATTGTGCAAGTTATTATGTTTTATTTGGAAAGGTTCACTAATAGTGTCTTATTCACACAGAGGTAGGAATTTGGAGGCACTTGGGCTAGGCGCCCCCCCCCCCCCCACCAAGATTTTGCAATAAACAAAGAAGCGACCATTTAATTTTCATAAAATGCCCCTTGTTCTTAAGGAGAGAATTTCCCTCGAATGGTCGTGCCCCTCCCCCAAGCTTGAGAAGCTGATTCAAATTTATTAAAACTAATTTATTGAAACTAATGCCATGGAAACCTATTTATTTGAAGAAATCATTGAAGACAAAGAAGTAAGAAGGAATTAATTTTAAGTGCAAATATGAAAGATAACAACAAAGAAGTAAGAAAGAATTAATTTTAAGTGCAAATATGAAAGATAACAATAGTTAATTCTCAAGAGTTGCGTGACTGTGTTGCTCTGCTTTGTTTTTATTTTCACTTCCCCCTCCATTCCTGGATCATATAGGATCATATTCACGTCGCATGTTGTCAAGAGACCCTTAGAAGGATTAGCACTGACGCGCGGTTAGATGTAACATCGTCAATGACAGTAAACAATCATTGGGAGATCACCGTATCCGATTGCGGTAAAAGCCGCTACGTATAAACGGTAACCGCAGAAAAGTGGAGGCTGAAAAGTGGAGGCTGGCTTGACGATAGCGTAAAGTTCGGCCGGTGTCTTCGAACAAAACTTACTCACTGCTGATGTCTTCGTTGATCTGCTGTCTTATCAGGGAAATAATGGAAAGAAACATCCTCCGTAAATTGGGTATTTGTACAGCTGGTCCCCTCATATGTCCCAGCGACGCAAAATCGGCCGTTTTTTGCAGAGCGCTTCGACGTTGCTGTACTCGCCATGTCTGAATGTGTTCCGCGGCCGCGCCCAGCTCATCACTGATACGTCATCAAGGCGAATTCAATGTCGCAACAAAAAGCGCCAATTTGGCAACTTTGAAGCCCAATAACAAGAGAACCACACAAAATCTCTTCATTCTGTCTTTTGATTCGAAATGGGAGAAATAAGATCTATAGATTTACATAAAAAAATGATTCCGGAAATTTTCGCTGCATAAGGCCTTTATATCTAACTGAATATTGATTCTTGCTATGTAACAGAGAGTGAAAATTAATGAAGCAAGTTTGATAGTTTGCTTTCTGCAACCAGGCTCCTCTGTCGATTTAGATACTCTACATTTTGCATCTTTCTAAGCTTAACATGAGAAGCAATTCGTTCTCTCATTTCTTTTCAATGGTGAATTTGTCACGAAAGGGGCACTTTCCAGCAACGTGAAAGGGCGTAGTCTTAAAAACTTTGCTCGCTTCGCTCACGCAGAGAGGTGTTCCAGCCCTGTTCTTCATTAAATCTGTAAAGTCTGATTTCGTTGCTGTTGTTTTAAGCCGTTATGGTACAGCTATTGTGCATGAATAAATAACATTGTTGGGGACACCGGGGACTGCCCCTTTTGTCTGTACCTTTTGTTTTGTTGGCAATGTTCAAAGCAGACCAACAGCCGAGGAACCTCTTACCATGCGCGAGAATCTCTTTGTTTCTTTGCTAATCCTTCTTTGGATTGTGGTTGGGGTCTCCGCTCCGCCCATATTCTTTCCACAGACCAAGCAAGCTTTCTGCGCATGATCACAGGTTTCCTTTTTGGGGGATAACCGTTGCTTTGAACGTTGATGATTCGTATCCCCAACAAAACAAAACAGTTATTAATTGTATTTAATCTTTTTTTTCGTTTTATGTAGCTGTAGTTGACCATGTATCAAGATAGGAATCAAATGTTTTAGCCGATATTTGCTCGTGGCCCATGGCCGGAAACCTTCAAAACCTCATATTCACGGACCAATCAGATGGTGAATAAGCGAGGAAGACAGAAGAAATGTGTGAAAATTTTTCTCAACTTTACCTACCTTCATAAAACACAACCAGGACAAAAATCTGCTGGAAATTTCCCGGATTTTTTTGAAGGAATCTATTCGCCAGATGTTTGGGTATCCAGATTTGGATGCCGGTTTAAATACCTCGCGGTTTCTCAAAGTTATAGCCAGGGAGGTAAAGCTCCCTGGTTATAGCCTTTCCAAAACCGATGAGGCACTCAACCTTAAACAATGGAGACTCTGGGTTAGAAACAATGGCAATAACAATAGTGATTGTTTTAACAACGATCCCAGAGCGGCAAATATTTACGTTTCCAATTGTTCTTGCTATTGTCCTTCCACCGCAGTTTCTTTGGTTCAAGATTCAATGCCCCTTCGATTTCTTTGTGAACTGAAGAAATTTGCTTCGGCTAGTTCACACGTTTCAAGTCATATGGCAATACTCTTGAGAAATTTCTGTATTATACTACTCTTTGCATACATGGCATGGTTCGAAATTAGTAATGAAATTGAAAGGAGGTTTTATCAAGAGGCTTTATCACCTGACTTGAAGTGGCGTAAACAAGGCTTGGCAAGCCTCGGCCGATGTTGCCTAATAGAAAACGCTATATCTCCACTAAACTGTGAGGTATTTAAACCGGCATCCAAATCTGGATACCCAAACATCTGGTGCGTAGATATCTTCAAAAAAATTTGGGAAAGTTCCAGCAGTTTTTGTCCTGGTCGCGTTTTATGAAGGTTGGTAAAGTTGAGAAAAATTTTCACACTTTTCTTCTGTCTTCCTCGCTTATTCACCATCTGATTGGTCCGTAAAAATGAGGTTTTGAAGGTTTCCGGCCATGGGCCACGAGCAAAAATCGGCTAAAACATTTGATTCCTATCTTCCAGGGATCTTCCATGTATGGAATGATATAGTGTCTATTGAATAAAAAAAAAATTATTGTTGGTTGGGATTATCTCATATTTCAAAGCTTCAAACTTTGCTGCGCAAGGACTGGTGGACCAGAGTGGACCAGTCGACTGGTGAAATGACGTAAACTGCCTGTGCCTCCAATGGAAACGAGGATTTTGAATATTTAATGACCTGACAAGATAGGCGACATTCGTCTGAGCATGCGCCGCGACCTTCAGGGATGTCAATGGGTATCATGTCTTAGCAGTTGTACTGTGGCGGGAAATTTTGAGCTGACGTGATTGTTTGTTTTCGCCTGGCTTGAAAAGTTTCTTATGAAAAAGTTCGCAGTGAAGGGAAAGGTAAGTGAAATCATCGAATTCATGTTTTTAGTCACAAAATAGAATTTTCAAAAGCTACTTCATTGCTTGCTGTTATCCTTTCCCGTCTATCTTGTGCTCGTTGACTTCATGCAATGAAGAGTTCATGCAATGTTCCGTGTGGCCTATAGGCCTCCATGGTCGATATGAATGATTTTGCTACGAAACAGTTTAACAAGGATGAAAATGAATGATAAAAGATTTAGATTATGCTGTTTTATCTGTGATAGAGTGAAGCAGACCCTGAACAAAGGGTTTAACATGCACCTGTGCCAGGTCACAATATTGAAATCTGGGTTCAGCTTTTCACAAGTGATCGTTTGAGCAAGTCAGCAATTTCACCAGCTGACCAGCAAAGTAATTCAACACAAAAAAACGACAGAAAGTTTATACTTACTATTCCAGTGTAAAATTACAACTTATTGAGTATGAATAAATCCTTTTCATTTATTCGTTGTTAATGCACTTTGATACACCTACTTTCTATAAGAAATGAAGGATACCCCCTATGTACAGATTATTGTATTGGGCAAAAACATAGAATGCATATTTCATGAGAAACATGGTTCTTGGGTTGGTTGCCATAAATTTTAGGCTAGTTCAAAGCAGCTTCAAAACATTTTGAATTTGGATTGATCTTTAAAGATGAAAGCTGCAAATCAAAAAATTCCTTTAGTTTTTGTAGTCTAGGATTCAGGAATCACTGTTCCTTGATTTTTGCAAAATTAGCCCTAAAGTTTAAGAACTTTAAAAAATCTAATTGTACCACAGAATCCTTACAAGGCACTGCAACATGTAGGGCAGATCTGCTATTTCTAAATCCTGCAAGTTTGACATAATTGTGATCAGTTCTAACATGTTTTGGTCTAGTAAAGAAAATGCCTATACAAGATATTGTTTGTTTGCTTAGTCTACGGCAAGATGCCTGGAAAAATGTGTAATTCTAAGGTGCAAGCATGGTATATCAATTTAAAGGCAAAACAAAGAATAGCATATGCAGTTGAAAATTCTTAAGAAGAGACCATTTCAGAAAAATTTGCAAAGATCATTTACTTCTGAATGTACGATGTTCTTTCAACTCAGCTGTCATGTTTTGCCCTATTAGGCACATTTCTTTGCAGGATATTGAAACAAGGTGGCCAAGTAGTTTCAATTGTTGTCATATTATCACACAATTTTTGGTGTTAAGTCTATTTCTAAATAGATCAGATTGAAATGGCTTTCATTGATATGAAAGAAGAAGTCAATGATGAAATTTGAATAGTTTTTATATGAAAGTAAATAATATTCAAACTGCAAAGCAAGAGCTATAAGAAACTGAGGATGGATATTTGACAAAAATGTACTGCTAGTTCTCTCTTTACACTGTTAGAAGTGTTCTGGTAGCCTTTCTGGGTTCAAGGCAATTAGAATCAACACCACTGGAAACTTTCTTCCCTGTACATTCCTGCTCTGTTGAACAAGGCAGGGTCCGCAGAGCAGGTTGAGCAGGGTGGGCTAACAAATGGCTTTCTTTTCATTCAAATTTTGGAAAAAAGTAGCACTTAGTTGGCTGGAAAAGAAGCTGAGATTGAAACCGTTATAGACGATTATGGTCCTGCAAAATTTTTCCGGGAACCTTGCGAAGGTTATAAATTTACTGCACTACTTCTTTACTACTCCTAAATGTCTTCTCGCTTCCTACTGGTCTTGCCATCCATCTTTTCTTTGTTTCGCTTGGCCATTTCTTTTTCTCTCTCAATGTGCTCCCACTTCCTCTAGGCACTTCTTCTTCCTTTCATCCTCATCAATGTCCTTGTCCCAGCTGTCTTCCACAAGATCCCTGCTATAGCTTGCAAGACAATTCGCATCACAAAAGAGGCACGTCTTTTCTTTGAACTGTTTACTAAAGTTACAAAGTGAGAAGTGATAAGTGTTAAAGAGAGTAGGCTACTTTAATTCGAAATCAAGAAGTCACAGAGACTTAAAGAATTCAACAATGTATGAACTAATTCTTCTTGAGGAAATTTGAAAGATGTGAATTATTTAGACTCTTGCCTGACATGGCAAGACTGTATCACAGTAGCACATGCCGATTAAGTATCTCAAACTCGTCCCCGTCTGATCCTTTTTAGAAGCAATACATTGTTTTTAATAATAAGAATCTGGTTTATAAGAAAATAGCTGTGGCGCCACCACCAGAAGAGGGCTAGAGAGGAATAGAGCCCCCTGTTAGAAGAATCTAATCTGTTGAGGGTGGAAACTTCGGTTTCCTGTTTAGTTGGTAGTTTTTTTTCAGATAATCGCGTTCTTCTCGAAGGGAAGAGATGAACTCCTTCGAATCTTTGTGGAAACCCCTGCGAGTTTCAACCCCTCCTACTCATACAAAACCAAGTAATTCAGAAATTGAAGGTTGTAGAATAATTATTCATATTTTTCTCTATCCATTGGTATAAGTTTCATTTTGAATCAATCCGGTTATAATTGGTTACAAGATATTTGTTTAGTTGGTAGTTTTTTCAGATAATCGCGTTCTTCTCGAAGGGAAGAGATGAACTCCTTCGAATCTTTATGGAAACCCCTGCGAGTTTCAACCCCTCCTACTCATACACAACCAAATAATTCAGAAATTGAAGGTTGTAGAATAATTATTCATATTTTTCTGCATCCATTGGTATAAGTTTCATTTTGAATCAATCTGGTTATAATTGGTTACAAGATATTTGTTTAGTTGGTAGTTTTTTCAGATAATCGCGTTCTTCTCGAAGGGAAGAGATGAACTCCTTCGAATCTTTATGGAAACCCCTGCGAGTTTCAACCCCTCCTACTCATACACAACCAAATAATTCAGAAATTGAAGGTTGTAGAATAATTATTCATATTTTTCTGCATCCATTGGTATAAGTTTCATTTTGAATCAATCTGGTTATAATTGGTTACAAGATATGTGTTTAGTTGGTAGTTTTTTCAGATAATCGCGCTCTTCTTGAAGGGGAAAGATAAGTTCCTTCGAATCTTTGTGGAAACCCCTGCGAGTTTCAACCCCTCCTACTCATACAAAACCAAGTAATTCAGAAATTGAAGGTTGTAGAATAATTATTCATATTTTTCTGCATCCGCTGGCATAAGTTTCATTTTGAATCAATCCGGTTATAATTGGTTACAAGATATTTTTTTAGTTGGTAGTTTTTTCAGATAATCGCGCTCTTCTCGAAGGGGAAAGATGAACTCCTTCGAATCTTTGTGGAAACCCCTGCGAGTTTCAACCCCTCCTACTCATACAAAACCAAGTAATTCAGAAATTGAAGGTTGTAGAATAATTATTCATATCTTTCTCTATCCATTGGTATAAGTTTCATTTTGAATCAATCCGGTTATAATTGGTTACAAGATATTTGTTTAGTTGGTAGTTTTTTCAGATAATCGCGCTCTTCTCGAAGGGGAAAGATGAACTCCTTCGAATCTTTGTGGAAACCCCTGCAAGTTTCAACCCCTCCTACTCATACAAAACCAAGTAATTCAGAAATTGAAAGTTGTAGAATAATTATTCATATTTTTCTGCATCCGTTGGCATAAGTTTCATTTTGAATCAATCCGGTTATAATTGGTTACAAGATACTTGTTTAGTTGGTAGTTTTTTCAGATAATCGCGCTCTTCTCGAAGGGGAAAGATGAACTCCTTCGAATCTTTGTGGAAACCCCTGCGAGTTTCAACCCCTCCTACTCATACAAAACCAAGTAATTCAGAAATTGAAAGTTGTAGAATAATTATTCATATTTTTCTGCATCCGTTGGCATAAGTTTCATTTTGAATCAATCCGGTTCCCAGGGGGGGTACTCACTAACTTTCAGTACAGGGGGGTCCATGCCACTATTTCTTTGCTGAAACCTAAATATTAAGCCTGATGTTTTGGGGACCCCAAATATTGTTATCTATTTCGGGACTCCTATAATGTTTTTAATGATCTTGACTGGAGCTTCTTGATCTTTCTAAATTTTTGAATAATACCAAAGCATTTATTTCATGATTCGCAACTCCAAGGTCACACTGCATTCCATGTGAAGTCAATGCAGCAAATTCCACGATTCTTCCTCTCTTCAGATTTGTGGACCCCAAATGTTGAATTTTGGTCCATATTGTAATTCACAGACCCCAAATATTGATTTAACATAAATTTTGGGACCCCAAATATTGGCACGGACCCCCCCGTATTGAAAGTTAGGGAGTACCCCCCCTGGGATCCGGTTATAATTGGTTACAAGATATTTGTTTAGTTGGTAGTTTTTTCAGATAATCGCGCTCTTCTTGAAGGGGAACGATGAACTCCTTCGAATCTTTGTGGAAACCCCTGCGAGTTTCAACCCCTCCTACTCATACAAAACCAAGTAATTCAGAAATTGAAAGTTGTAGAATAATTATTCATATTTTTCTGCATCCGTTGACATAAGTTTTATTTTGAATCAATCCGGCTATAATTGGTTACAAGATATTTGTTTAGTTGGTAGTTTTTTCAGATAATCGCGCTCTTCTTGAAGGGGAACGATGAACTCCTTCGAATCTTTGTGGAAACCCCTGCGAGTTTCAACCCCTCCTACTCATACAAAACCAAGTAATTCAGAAATTGAAGGTTGTAGAATAATTATTCATATTTTTCTGCATCCGTTGACATAAGTTTTATTTTGAATCAATCCGGCTATAATTGGTTACAAGATATTTGTTTAGTTGGTAGTTTTTTCAGATAATCGCGCCCTTCTCGAAGGGGAAAGATGAACTCCTTCGAATCTTTGTGGAAACCCCTGCGAGTTTCAACCCCTCCTACTCATACAAAACCAAGTAATTCAGAAATTGAAAGTTGTAGAATAATTATTCATATTTTTCTGCATCCGTTGGCATAAGTTTCATTTTGAATCAATCCGGTTATAATTGGTTACAAGATACTTGTTTAGTTGGTAGTTTTTTCAGATAATCGCGCTCTTCTCGAAGGGGAAAGATGAACTCCTTCGAATCTTTGTGGAAACCCCTGCGAGTTTCAACCCCTCTTACTCATACAAAACCAAGTAATTCAGAAATTGAAGGTTGTAGAATAATTATTCATATTTTTCTGCATCCGTTGGTATGAGTTTCATTTTGAATCAATCCGGTTATAATTGGTTACAAGATATGTGTTTAGTTGGTAGTTTTTCAGATAATCGCGTTTTTCTCGAAGGGGAAAGATAAACTCCTTCGAATCTTTGTGGAAACCCCTGCGAGTTGCAACCCCTCCTACTGATACAAACCAAGTAATTCAGAAATTGAAGGTTGTAGAATAATTATTCATATTTTTCTGCATCCGTTGGTATAAGTTTCATTTTGAATCAATCCGGTTATAATTGGTTACAAGATATGTGTTTAGTTGGTAGTTTTTCAGATAATCGCGTTTTTCTCGAAGGGGAAAGATGAACTCCTTCGAATCTTTGTGGAAACCCCTGCGAGTTGCAACCCCTCCTACTGATACAAACCAAGTAATTCAGAAATTGAAGGTTGTAGAATAATTATTCATATTTTTCTGCATCCGTTGGTATGAGTTTCATTTTGAATCAATCCGGTTATAATTGGTTACAAGATATGTGTTTAGTTGGTAGTTTTTCAGATAATCGCGTTTTTCTGGAATCTTGAAATGGAATCTTGAAATCGCTGTCGAAATTGCCCCTGAACTTTTAACCCTAGCCATTCATTGAAAACCAAGCAAACTACAAAAATAAGTTGAAAAGGCGAATATTTGAAGTTTTCTGCATTCAACTGTGTAGGTTTCATTATGATTCAAAACCTAAATTCGTTGCTGCAGTAGATTTTGTGGTGGATAGTTTCTTGTTCTTCGCGTCTTTCTTCGACAGAAGAAAATGGAATCTTGAAATCGCTGTCGAAATTGCCCCTGAACTTTTAACCCTAGCCATTCATTGAAAACCAAGCAAACTACAAAAATTAGTTGAAAAGGCGAATATTTGAAGTTTTCTGCATTCAACTGTGTAGGTTTCATTATGATTCAAAACCTAAATTCGTTGCTAGCAGTGAATTTTGTGGTGGATAGTTTCTTGTTCTTCGCGTCTTTCGTCGACAGAAGAAAATGGAAGCTTGAAATCGCTGTCGAAATTGCCCCTGAACCTTTAACCCTTGCCATTCATTGAAAACCAAGCAAACTACAAAAATAAGTTGAAAAGGCGAATATTTGAAGTTTTCTGCATTCAACTGTGTAGGTTTCATTATGATTCAAAACCTAAATTCGTTGCTGCAGTAGATTTTGTGGTGGATAGTTTCTTGTTCTTCGCGTCTTTCTTCGACAGAAGAAAATGGAATCTTGAAATCGCTGTCGAAATTGCCCCTGAACTTTTAACCCTAGCCATTCATTGAAAACCAAGCAAACTACAAAAATAAGTTGAAAAGGCGAATATTTGAAGTTTTCTGCATTCAACTGTGTAGGTTTCATTATGATTCAAAACCTAAATTCGTTGCTGCAGTAGGTTTTTTGGTTGGTGGTTTCTTGTTCTTCGCGTCTTTCTTCGCCAGAAGAAAATGGAATCTTGAAATCGCTGTCGAAATTGCCCCTGATCTTTTAACCCTAGCCATTCATTGAAAACCAAGCAAACTACAAAAATAAGTTGAAAAGGCGAATATTTGAAGTTTTCTGCATTCAACTGTGTAGGTTTCATTATGATTCAAAACCTAAATTCGTTGCTAGCAGTGAATTTTGTGGTGGATAGTTTCTTGTTCTTCGCGTCTTTCTTCGACAGAAGAAAATGGAAGCTTGAAATCGCTGTCGAAATTGCCCCTGAACTTTTAACCCTAGCCATTCATTGAAAACCAAGCAAAATACAAAAATAAGTTGAAAAGGCAAATATTTGAAGTTTTCTGCATTCAACTGTGTAGGTTTCATTATGATTCAAAACCTAAATTCGTTGCTAGCAGTGAATTTTTCAAGTGCATGTTGGTCTGCACTCTGTAGTTGACGTTAGTCCGAAGTAAATTTTCTCTCTGCAACAACAGCTTCCATTTATTCATGGCTTTGTCGTGAGGGATATGTACGTTGCTAAAACAATAAAGGAACTTACTGTGATTTGATTTGTTTGTTGTGTGTGGCTTGATGTCTTTATTTTATTGATTGGTCGATTGTTTATCTTGGAGCTTCATTTCCTGCTTCCATCACTTCTGCAACTTTCCTCGAAAAGTGAGATCTCGTGGTCCTGCGCAGAATCTTGCGCAATGGGCCAAAAACGAATGTCGCCTATCTTTGACCTGACTGAGCGGTATGGCATCTAGACAGTGACAGCCTGTTAAATTCCTGCCTCGACCTTGTCTCTTGCCATCTCATCTCAATCGATCAACGAAAGTTTCCTTGCACCTTCTTCCTCGTCTCATTTCAGTCTTGTGCTGTGGTAAGTTATTGTCACTGTAAATATATATCACTTTTTCAGGCATCATGTATATTGCCGAGAAACTGGCTAAGCTTTCTTGGCACTGCTGTCAAGCATCGTCTGGAACCGCCGGGTTTTACTTTCATTTTCCCCGAGCAAGATTGACAAGATTCACATCCAGATTCAGAACATTCAGATTCACGTTCAGATTCGAACAGATATACTATTTCCCTTTCAAGAAATTTCAAAAAATGAAACAAGTTTGCCCATAGATCTTATAACTGTCCTCTATTTTATGGTAATTTTAAAAAATTCTTATCTGTACAGGAAAACGGCCAACGTAAAATGCGAAAAAGTTAGGCCATATCGGCTGTTATCAACAAAGCGGCTCTATTCACAAATCACTTTACTGAAATCTAATACAAACAAATTTGAAGGAATTAAACAAGTTTGCCTATAAATTTAACTGTCCTCTATTTTATGGTGGGTAGTTTCGCGGTTATGCGAATTTGGCCTAAAACGAAGCACATTTATTGTTTCGTCTTCGATCTGAGGGTTTTAGGATTTCGCATAATTGAGCTTTGTTTTCCCCTGAGAGGGTGTAGAAAGGGGGGTTCTGCTAGTGACTAGTCAAGCAAAAAACCTCCCCATTAGTCATTAGTCAAGACATTTGGCTCGAATTAGTCAGGCTTTCCTCTCAGGGTAATATTTCTGTTACGAGCTTTTTTATGCAGAGTATGTCGGCCAGGTTGGAAAGTTTGTCAACTGCGCACCGAATGCCAAGAGACCAGATAAAATTTTGCGCACCAAAATTTGAAATTAATGAGCGCACCAAAATTGAAATAGAAATAGCGATGGCCCAATTCTGATTTTTTATGATTATCCCTGGAATTCATACGCGCTGCACACCAATTTTTTTACATTTGCGCACCGAAGTTTTGAAGTGCGCCCCGAAGTTCTTCGGCGCGCAGTACGAACTTTCCAGCCTGGTATGTCGGCACAAATCATTTACGTAGAAAAGCAATTTAGTACGGCATAGAAAGGTAGGATTTCAAATAGCCAAAGACATGCACTTCAAAACTAGGGATGATTGTTACTTCTTTGTCAGGAAAAGCATCTTCTCTCAAAACTTTATATCAACTTTGTCCCAAAACAGTGCTTTTTAAGACATGCTACTGTAGTTCCTTTTTGACTCCTTCGTTTCTTCCATTATTTTGAAGAAGATTTGGTTGCTGATAAATGGCCCAATACCAGTTAGTTTTCATTGTGAAGCATTGTACAAAATCATATCATAATTGCATGTTATGAAACATATGTTTCCTCTGCCGAAGTCTTTAAGCTTCAATAAAAGTAGAACCAGTAAAAGGGAACTGAATAGGGTTTTGGTTTTCGTCATGCACCTTGAAAGGTCAAGGTATAAGAGGATGCATGAGAGATTTCCTGAATGGAAGGAGGGAAGAAAAACATTTGACGGTCTTTAGCAATATTTTCTGGCTCTAATCTCAAGATGTTAATGGAAAGGAAGGAGAATGGGGATTGGGAACATTCAGCCAACGAGTATTTCTTTTTTTTTTGATAAACATTGTCTTGTCCTATTCCTGTCAAAACAAGGACAGATTTTGTAATACAGTAGCATCAATTGCTTTGGTTCACACTTCAATCAAAAGCGATTAGCGAATGCAGACAAAAGAAATTATCTCAACCAGTAGCTCTAAGCAAACATGGCTGCATAATTGCCCTGAAACCAGTAGGGCAAACTCTCCATTGGTGCAGGCGAAAGGAGGTTTTTAAGAAGGGTTATGTGCTTAAGACGAAAGAAAAAGGGTGAATCTAAAGCTCTGTCTGGCATATTTGTGTTTACGTGATTCAGAAACCAAGCAGAGGGCATTACAATTCTTGCATATTTATTTCTCAAATGTAAACAGTTTCTCCTCAGCTCCTGAATCAAATAAGCAAAATCCGCCAGAAAGAGCTACAGATTTACACTTCTTCTTTCCTTATAAGCACATAACTTTTTAAGAGAAGTTATCAACTTTGCAGCTATGTTTGTTTTGAATTACCGGTTGAGAGAATTTCTTTTGTCTTCATTTGCTAATGGCTTTGAATTGGGCCGTGAACCAAAGCAACTGATGCTATTGTATTACAAAATCTGCCCTTGTCATTCCTGATAATATACATGACTAAAAGCTTTTATAATAACCTGAAAAAGTAGGATTCAGTCACGTTTTGGCTTCTCTAACGACTGTGTTTTGACCTAATGCAGTGAAAAGTAGACTTTAGCCATTAGTCAGCTTTAGAATATAGTTAGTCATTAGTCTTGGCATTAGTCAGCAGGGAAAACGGCCTGTTAGTCAGCTAGTCAAAACCCATTCCACATCCTCCCCTGACAATTTGTCACTTCTAATATGTGCTCTGGGGGGCTAGATTCTAGAATACCCTCCCCTATGTCATAAAATCGATTTTATGCTGAAGCATCAATATTTTTGTGATATGGTGATACGCAGTCAGTATGAGATTAATCTTGACTGCGTTCAGCATAGCAGTGTATCAGCAAAATGTAAGAGCTTCACATCACATAGTTTCGTTCTTTGAATGACGAAAAACAATTGTTTTATAATTTTAACAATGAATGATATACAATTGTTTTCTTGACTGCGTATCAGCGTAGCAGTGTACCAGCAAAATGTAATAGCTTCACAACACATAGTTTTGTTCTTTGAATGACCAAAAATGATTGTTTCATAATTTAAACAATGAAGGATATACAATTGTTTTGTTGACTGTGTATCAGCGTAGCAGTGTATCAGCAAAATGTAATAGCTTCACAACACATAGTTTCGTTCCTGGAATGACTAATAATAATAGGTGTATCAAGAGTTAGAAAAAAAGGAAGAGCTTCCAAATTGAGGGGGTTTTTTTTCTAGAATTGCTCCGAAAAGTTATGTCGAGAACTGCAACATTGGAAGTAATTGAACTTTATTGCACGTTCAATATTGACCTCATTGACGCATTTAGGATAGAAATCATTTAGGTCCGCGAGGTTCGCGCTTTAGGATTTGCCCCTATGCAAAATCCTAAAAAGTGGACCTTCTATTTCGCGGACTTTTCAGATCTAAACTATAAATTTGCTTCGTTTTCCCCTGACAACAATTCATTGATTGAGAAAAATGGTCACATTATGAATTTGATGCTTCTAATGTGTGATGTGGGGTTTGTTGATTCATTGTCAAATAAAGTGTTTTTGTTCGAGAAATATGCACTCATAAAGTTAGAAATGCAAAGCTATGTTGGGAACTGCGACATTGGAAATAATCAAACTTTATTGCGCATTCATTATTGAATTTATTGACGCATTTAGGATAGAACTCATTTAGGTCTGCGGAGTCTGTGCATTAGGATTTTCCCCTATGCGAATCCTAAAACGCGGACCTTGTTTGGCAGACCATTTTCCCTGTCTGGCCTTGGTCTGCGAGGTCCGCGTTATAGACCTGGCCAAAATTTGGCAACTAAAGTAAAAAGAGAGGGACTTGTTACTTATTAAATTTTCCCCATTACCTGTGAATCAATCTCAAGTTTTGCAATGACTTGCCTCTTCAAATTTTTTAAAATTAATTATTAGGACTGTTGTGGGAAATACTCCTTTAAATTGGAAAGAAGTTTCCTTAGCAAATGATTGTATCTAACTGAATAATCTTTTCCTACAGCGTAATTTGTCAGATTTTATCAAAATTTTGTCAAAAAGTTGAAACCATTTTGTCAACTGGAGACCCTAGAAAGTGCAGATTCTTTCAAGGCAGCCCAGGGTAGCATCTTTCAAGACAAGCATGATAGTCAATTGGAGAGTCGTTCTACATAAGGATTTTTGATTCATTTTCCTTGACTAACGATCATAGAGCTGTCAAGACTTCTATTTTTGGGGCAGGCAAAAGGTGGTGTGATTCGTGAAAAACTGCTACAAATTGTGGAACCAGCAGTGATGGGACCAAGGCAGGCATTCTAACTAGATCAAAGAATATCAAGGTCACTCTAAATTTTGGATGCTAATTGATAAAAAATGATTGTTACAATTTGATCAACAATTCTGTTTAGCACCGGCAAACATGATATTCAGCAGAAGTATTCTAAGCCAAAGTAAAGGGCATGTCCTCAAAAATTTTCCTGGACGGCTCCGTCCCCAGATCCTTATACCTATACATTATTGATGTACCTACTTTGGTTATTACGTACAGTACATGTGATTTGACTAGCCTCATTCTAATGCCCTCCTACTTTATTAGCCCTGGTCCCTGGTCACACCGCTGCGTAGTGATGAAATTACAGCATCTATGACTTTCTTTCCTTGAAGAGTACTGTTTTGTGGCAGCATTATTATTGTAAACGGAATTGCTGCGGTTAGTGGTTACTGCTGAAGAAACCGCGCGGTTGCACGGAAGCAAATCTTTCTTGTACCTGTTTGCCGAAGCCCCAGCCATAATAGCGAACAATTTGAAAACTTTGTCAACAGACTGCAGACAACACTGGACCTGCTACGTAGGGAAAGACCATACACATTGATTGTGACTGGAGATTTCAATTGCAGATCCCCCCAATGGTGGACAGAGGATTTGGAAAGCCCTGAAGGGACTTCCCTGGAGGAATCGATTGAATCAAATAACTTATGTCAATTAATTGATGAACCAACAAACATAAGGGGTGAAGGCATGTCATGTATTGACGTCATTGTAACTGACCACCTAATATGTTTGTTGAACATGGGTTACACCCATCGCTGGATGAACACTGTCAGCATCAGATAATTTACAAGCCTGCGTGCAGACAATACCCTAGGAAAAGGTATAGTCTGCGCAACGCCGCTCAATATCGCGTATTGTATGAGTCAGCTTTTCATTTCAATAGCAGTTTGAATGGCCCTTTCTACTTAGCGTCTATGTATTGTCTATCATAGGGTACTTAAAATTCCAGAGTATTGTGTTGTTAACTTAATTTGCTTAGAGAACAAAGCGAAACCTGAGATTTAATCACATGATAGCCGTTCTCAAATCTGATTGCTTCCTCGTTTCGCAGGAAAGTGATGTTATTGGCTATTAAAATAATACGTTTTCTTTGTTATCAAATAAATGCTGAAGCACGCACTACACTAAAGTGAGCGGTGTTACGCAGACTATACGTTTTTCTCGGGTATAGTCTGCAGGCAGGCTAATAATTTACGGAAAATTAAATATTACCATACTTACTCCACCTCTTTACAAGCGAACCATCTGGGATTACTCAAAGGCTGATACCAAATTGATAAGAGATGAGATATTAGGAATTGACTGGGTTTCTCGTTTTACTGCACTCGGTTCGGACGAAATGATGGAGTGTTTCACTCAAATTCTTGTATCCACTGTCACTAAAAATATACCAAATAAAGTCATTAAAATTGAGAACAAAGATCCACCGTGGATAACTCCTGGTCTGAAAACAGCAATCAAACGTAAGCACCGTGTTTACAAGAGATTTGTTCAACGTGGGAGGAGGCAGGAGGATTGGGCACTAGTTAAAAATATTCGGAATGAAACCGCAAAATTAATTACCAGCGCCAAAGAGGACTACTACGCGAGTCTAGGCAGAAAGTTGGCTGATCCGGTCAGGGGGTCAAAGCGTACTGGTCGGCTCTAAACAGGGTGATAAACAAAAAGAAAGTAGTTAATATTCCTCCTTTATTGGAGAAGGAATATTTGTGACTAATGTACTAGTGAAAAATTAATAAGTAACAAGTCCCTCTCTTTTTACTTTAGTTTCAAAATTTTGGCTAGGTCTATAACGCGGACCTCGCAGAGCAAGGCCAGACAGGGAAAAAGGTCTGCCAAACAAGGTCCGCGTTTTAGGATTTGCATAGGGGAAAATCTTAATGCACGGACTCCGCAGACCTAAATGAGTTCTATCCTAAATGCGTCAATAAATTCAATAATGAATGCGCAATAAAGTTTGATTATTTCCAATGTCGCAGTTCCCAACATAGCTTTGCATTTCTAACTTTATGAGTGCATATTTCTCGAACAAAAACACTTTATTTGACAATGAATCGACAAACCCCACGTCACAAATTAGAAGAATCAAATTCATAATGTGACCATTTTTCTCAATCAATGAATTGTTGTCAGGGGAAAACGAAGCATATTTATAGTTTAGATCTGAAAAGTCCGCGAAATAGAAGGTCCACTTTTTAGGATTTTGCATAGGGGCAAATCCTAAAGCGCGAACCTCGCGGACCTAAATGATTTCTATCCTAAATGTGTCAATAAGGTCAATATTGAACGTGCAATAAAGTTCAATTACTTCCAATGTTGCAGTTCTCGACATAACTTTTCGGAGCAATTCTAGAAAAAAAACCCCCTCAATTTGGAAGCTCTTCCTTTTTTTCTAACTCTTGATACACCTATTATTATTAGTCATTCCAGGAACGAAACTATGTGTTGTGAAGCTATTACATTAAAGCTAATGTTACACTAAAGCTAATGTTTTCAACGAGTTTTTCAACGACTTTTTAACGATTACACTAAAGCTAATGTTTTCAACGAGTTTTTCAACGACTTTTTAACGATTACACTAAAGCTAATGTTTTCAACGAGTTTTTTGTTGAGCAATGCTGCTCTTTAGCAACTGGGAGTACCCTTCCAAATTTTCTACCCTGTTGTAACAAAATGCTAGAAAACATTGCTGTCGATAGGGATGAGGTTCTTAAGTTGATACGTAACCTAAATACTAATAAAGCTCATGGTTTTGATGATATCTCAGCATCAATGATAAAAATTTGTGATTGCTCCATTGTGGAGCCCTTGTGCCTTTTCTTTGAAAAATGCCTTGATACGGGAAAGTATCCTTCAATATGGAAAAAAGCTAATATAGTTCCTGTACACAAAAAGGGTAGTCGACAAAGTAAAAAGAACTATCGACCAATTTCCTTGCTTCCAATATTTGGAAAAATGTTTGAGAAATTAATCTTTGATTATGTTTATGAGCACCTATGCGAAAACGGTCTTTAAACACCACATCAATCGGGTTTGCGTCCGGGCGATTCAACGGTCAATCAATTGTTGGCAACAACTCATAAAATCTATTGCGCATTTGACGATATTCGAAGCAGAGAAACTAGGGCTGTTTTTCTCGACCCGTCTAAGGCATTTGACAGAGTTTGGCACAAGGGATTACTGTATAAACTTGAGTGCAGTGGGATATCTAGAAGCCTCCTTGCACTAATTCGCGACTTTCTTGCAAACCGTGAGCAACGTGTCCTTCTAAATGGGAAAAACTCAGAATTGGCAACAATATCCGCTGGAATACCCCAAGGCTCTGTTTTAGGCCCCCTGTTCTTTCTGGTCTATATAAATGACCTTGCTAATGACTTAAAGAGTGATGTTAAGATGTTTGCTGATGACACATCTCTTTTTTCTGTTGTGGATGATGTTGACAGAACTGCCGAAGAGCTTACCAGTGACTTAGAGACAGTTAATTTGTGGGCATGCCAATGGAAAATGCAGTTCAATACTGATAAAACTGTCAAACTCATCTTCTCCACAAAAAGAGTCAAACCCATTCATCCCCCTCTACTGTTAGGAAACGATGCGGTAACAGAAAAGGCCGGGCATAAGCACCTTAGAATGATTCTTGATCCCAAACTGAACTTTCAGAGTCATATCAAGGAAGCTATCTTAAAGGCAAGACAAGGAATTGGATTAATACGACATATTTCTAACTATGTCTCCAGGGACGTCCTTAATCAAATGTACAAGCTTTACGTTAGACCTCATCTCGACTATGGTGACATTGTCTGCCACAGGCATGACCCTGAGATGCTCCAAAGTTTTACGCGTATGATAGAACAAACTCAACATTTGGCTGCCTTGGCGGTGACCGGTGCATGGAGAGGTACAAATAGGCAAAGGCTGTATGGGGAACTAGGTTGGGAAAGCCTCTATCAGAGGAGGTGGTATAGACGTTTGTGCCATTTTTTTAAGTTAAAGAACTCGCACAATCCTGAATATTTGTATGCGGAAATCCCTCCTGAGCGCCAAGTCATGTAAAATCTCAGAAGTGCGCACCTGTATGAACAAAACACAGGTAGAACTGTCCGGTTTTCAAACACTTATTTTCAAAATACCTTTTTTGAATGGAACTCGCTCACTCTTGATATCAGAAATTCTACATCAATTGCTGAGTTCAAACGTAAATTGCTGGGAATCATAAGGCCTACTCAAAAGTCTACTTATAATATAAACGACATAGCAGGTATTAGACTTCTGACTAAGCTTCGCTTGAATTTTAGTGCCTTAAATGAACACAAGTTTAGGCATAACTTTGAATGTCTGGACCCTATCTGTGCTTGTGGCACAAGTAAAGAAGATAACAAGCACTTTCTCCTGCATTGCCCTCTCTTTGAATTGCAGCGTACAGATCTCCTTGGTCAACTCGGGGACCTTCCTGGCATTGATATTGACAGTTTTGATAGTAAGACTATTTGCGAATTACTACTATTTGGTAGCCCAAACACCAATGTGATTGTAAACAGAATAATTCTGGAAGCGACCATTTCCTTCATCAAATCAACACATCAATTAGGCTAGAAGTAAAACTATCAATTTGCAGCGCACCCTACCAGGTGAGTCAGAGATATATTTCTTTGACGCACCCGGTACACCTAAACTTTTGTAGTATTTTTTTGGTTAAACTAGATATTTACGTTGTACAAATTGTTGTTAGTCTCCTTTGTAGTGGGACCTCGATGACCTTGTGTCCTTTCTCGCTACGAACGACATATCTTTCCTTTTTGCTAGTTTAACTATTGTTGTTATTTGTAAATTTTAGTATTTTAGGATGACATAGAAAAAGGAAAGGAAAACCGCGCGGTTAACAAAAATTGGAGCAAAAGAGGCGCAGTTATGCGGATATCGGACCCCCTTTAATCGACCCCTTTATGGCTATTTAAAAAAAAAATTATCTCTAGGGGGTTTTTTGGAAGGAAAACGGGCAACATACACCCCATGCGAAAAAGTTGCCATATCGGCTGTTATCAACAAGGCGACTCTATTCACAAAATAAACAAATTTCAATGAATTAAACAAGTTTGCCTATAAATTTAACTGACCTCTATTTCATGGTGATTTGATCAAATGTTTATCGGTAGGGGTTTTGGGAGGAAAGTGGGCAACGCTTCTGCCACGCACCCAAGTTTTCTAGTGATTCTTATCCAGAATGTTTTATGTTTTAGTAACTTTTAATATCCACATGACTTCAAAGTTTGAATGTGATAGTAATGCTGCAATAGAACACTTTTCTTTTAGAACTCCGGTTGGGGGGGGGGTAGGGGCCTCCCTGCTCCCCGTTAGGTATGGCATTACAATTGAAGTACATGAATTATTATTTTGACAAATTCTCTTTGAGCAGACGATTTCAGCGACTCCAAATACAAAAACTGTATCTACTACGGAAACATGATATCACCTGTGATACAAATGCAACATAAATGAGAACATGTGTCACAAATTGTCAGCGGATAGGCAATCTGAAAGTTTCTTAAACGTTTCCAATAGGTTGCTTTTAATTTTTACTGCTCAAGGATATGGAGTCTTTTGCATCCGCGTCGTGGGAGGACAAGATTTAGGGGGCTGCCCGACAAAGGTTCCATTGTTTATGAAGATTTGCCTGACTTAAGGAAGATTTCTGCCCGACTATGGCTATTTTATATTTTTTCTTAACGTTGGGAGGGCTGCAGCCCCCCCAGCCACACTGTCTTCTACTTGTATGGTCCTTTGTCCCTTATCTATTTCCATGATTTATGAAACCATTGCATTATCAGCAAGGGCTCTGAAAATAAGGAAGATTTTTCAGACACTGTGAAATTTGTTTGTATTAGACTGCGGTAGCGTGATTTGTGAATAAAGCCGTTTTGCTAATAACAGAAGATATTGTCCAACTTGAGCGCATGGTGGGGGTGCGCTGCCCGGTTTACTGCCAAAACCCTTGCTGATCTAGATTTTATAAAATCACCATGAAATAGAGGACAGTTAAATCTATGGGCAAACTTGTTTAATTCTTTGAAATTTGTTTGAGTTAGACTTCAGTAATGTGATTTGTGAATAGAGCCGTTTTGGTCATAGCGGCTAATATGGCCTAACTTGAGCGAATGGGGGGGATCGGTTCCCCATTTTCCTGCCAAACCCCCTACAGATAAGAATTTTTAAAAATCACCATAAAATAGAGGACAGATAAATCTATGGGCAAACTTGTTTAAATCTTTGAAATTTGTTTTCTATCTACAGTTATTTGAAAGGGAAATAGTATATTTGTTCAAATCTGAACGTGAATCTGAATGTTCTGAATCTGGATGTGAGTCTTGTTGGGGGAAAATGAAAGTCCAGGTTTTCATCATCAAACAAATCGTTGCGGGCCTAACACAACAGTGAACACGCTGGTAGATGGTGAACTCACTAACCAACAGACAGTAGAACTAGATGGTGATACATGTCAGTGAGAAGGAGAGGGGAACTTGGTGGCCTGGCGAAACTGCTGCCGCTACCGCCATTGATCTTCAACCTGCCTGTGGCCTGGCCAGGCCTGAAACAAATAGGGAGAATATTCCCACATTATTTTCACAACATAATTTTAAGAATGATAATGATATTAATGATAGTAAAAATAAAAACACAACTGTAATTTACCAAAATTGTTTTGATTTCAAATCTTCTTCCTTATTGATAGTAAAAATGATATTAATATTAATATGATATTAATAATGCTAAATTTATTTACGGTTGGTGGAAGCAATGGTTTTAAAGAAAACTAATAAATACTAGCTATTTACAATATAAAGTTGGAATATAATAACAAAATTGTCAAAACTCATGCCTTTATGATAGGTGGTAAATGTTTTAAATAGTTCAGAACCTATGTTATCTAGGGATAAATATATCCTGCAGGGGATCATTTATCAACGCCAAACAGACTCTAAAAGAGAATTGTCTCAAAGCCTGCTTCCCGCTCTTAATAACCCTGCGAGAGTTTGATTTAGCACCTGATCAGGCTCCGGCACTCTTTGAGAAACTGATTACCCCAATTTTATCACAGGGCTCAGAAGTATGGACAATTTTTACTCAGTGGCAACTTAATGTGATATCCCGTGACCCTTCTAGGTTCTTAGATTATACCGTTGAAAATGAGCTTGAAAAAGTGCACCTTAGGTTTTGCAACAATATTCTTGGGGTGAAGCGCAATACTCCATCCCTGACTGCCATAGGAGACCTGGGAAGTTTCCCTGTAACATTAAGTTTCATCAGCAAAATGATAATCTACTGGCACAGTCCAGCTACACTCGACGATGACAGCCTACTTTAGAAAGCATACAATGAAATTTTGACAATACCCAATGAGTTTTCTGATTGGAAGAGCACTACAAAGTATATCCTGAAAGTCCTGGGACCAGAAAGCCTTTTTGATCACCCATCATCTTTCAGTACCGCTCAAGTTAAATTATAAGTTAAAGACAAACTGCGATTCACTTTCATTCATCAATGTATGAAGTGTCATCAAGGCCAAAACTCTATTTCGATAGGAAAGAAGTGATTTTGACAAATTGAAACCCTATAAGAAACATCAAAATGAGAACTTTAAACTAAATTCGACAAATTGAAACCCTGAAGTGAAACCCCAGAAGACAAAGTGAAACCCCAAACAGAAACTTCAATGTGAAACCCCAAAGTGAAACCCCAGAGTGAAACCCTACATTGAAACCCTAAAGTGAAACCCCAACAGAAACTTCAAAGTGAAACCCCAGAGTGAAACCCCAAAGCGAAACACCAAAATGAAACCCCAAAATGAAACCCCAAAATGAAACTCCAAAGCGAAACTCCAAAGCGACAATCCGAAGTGAAACTCCAGAATCTTCAAGTAGGACCTCCCCAGTCAATGAACCGCTAAGCGATAGGTCTTCCCCTTCATTAATGGAATCCTCCTGTCTCGTTCTGACTCCATGTTTCCGTGAGCCATAAGAGCCATGACAATTTTTTGTTGGATGTATTTTCGAAGCAGATGAGGTGGTATGGCGGAAGCAAGACTTCCCATCGAGCTGGCGGAAGCAAGATACAAAAATTAATCTAACCTTTGTATTTCATCATATGATTCCACTTCGACAAAAATTCACAGCAACCACCCAAAGCTATAAATCAAATTGCTACAAGGTACTTCGGAATGTTCAAGTAGAGTGAGGGGCTAGAGTCTACACTGGATGAAAAGCTTGCGTGGATTTGCCCTACAGAATATAATATAATGGCAAACATAGCAATATAATATGTTTTGATCCCCCCCCCCCCCCCCGTCGCACTATTTTGAGAACTCTCTGCATGGTTCCTGGCATTGATTCATAGGAGCGGAAGTTCATTGGACGGGAGAGGGGAAGTTTACGATACGGAACCTTTTCATCTAAGGGTCCTTTTCATCTTCAGTACTTGATGGTCCTAGGGGTCATAGGGTCCGGTGTTTACAACGTGAAATACTAAAACTGCGCTATGCAAATCGTAAAAACGGCGGGAGAGGATAAGAGCTCCAAGGTTTTGAATCAAAATCATGATAAGACAGAACACTGAATTCATTTTGTGCAAATTTCCCCCTCCCCCTGCATTTGCCGGGGCACTTAAAAAGGGAGACTGGTGTACTGTAGGCAAATCGAAATACAAAGACTTTGAAATTGCACGGAACCTCAACCTTTGACGAAACCTGGGCTTGGCCGCTGCATGAAAAGAAAAAGGTCACCCCGAGGGGTTGGTCTTGGCCCTCGTGAAGCAACTTCTTGTATGATAAGTCGGATGATTTCTACCGCCAATAGTATGACTATGACGTAATAGCCCAAAGTCCAAAACAAAATTGTCATTGCTCGTTTTCTTCCAGCAGATGAAGTCAGAACGAGGTAGGGGGATTCCTTGGTGGAGGGGAACTCGTGTCGCTCAGCGGTTGACTGACTGGGGAAGTCCTGTCGCTTAGCGGTTCATTGACTGGGGAGGTCCTACTTGAAGATTCAGGAGTTTCACTTCGGATTGTCGCTTTGGAGTTTCGCTTTGGAGTTTCATGTTGGGGTTTCGCTTTGGGGTTTCACTCTGGGGTTTCACTTTTAGGGTTTCACTCTGGGGTTTCACTTTGGGGTTTCACATTGAAGTTTCTGTTTGGGGTTTCACTTTGTCTTCTGGGGTTTCACTTCAGGGTTTCAATTTGTCGAATTTAGTTTAAAGTTCTCATTTTGATGTTTCTTATAGGGTTTCAATTTGTCAAAATCACTTCTTTCCTATCGAAATAGAGTTTTGGCCTTGATGACACTTCATAATAAATGGATAAAACAAGTAAGTCAAGCTAGTCCAGAAAGTGTAAGGCACAGTGAACTATGATACTACAAGCTATTCGCTACAAGTTTCACAGAGCAACAAAGTGTTGCAAAACATTTGTGCTTTTCATCAGTTTTGCTTTTTGCTTGAAACAAGAAACCTGTACTTTGTAAGCCCTTCCCAAGTCAACCGAGGTCCAATCAACAAGGAGCAGCAAAGTCAGGTGACAGGAAGTGAATTCAAATGTACCAACGAAACTTCAATCCTATTAAATTGACATTCCATTCAGCTTTCATATTTGCGAAGAAACTAAAAATGCGTCTTGCGGATATTGACACAACGAGGCCAGAAATATAATGCCTTTATCAAGAACATCAATGAACCATGGTGTCAAGCTTTTGCGATGACGTAGGTCCCATGGAAATAGATTCATCAAAAAGTGGCATGGAAAATAACACTCTAAGGCCTAATTTATACGTCGTGCTTAACTCGCACCGAATCAATTACGAAGCTTCGAAATTTTCAAAGTGTCAATTAAGTTCGAGATAAGCTCGACGTCTAAATTGAATTTGGAATTAAGCTCGAATCAAATGCAAAACACGACGTAAGCTCGTCGTTGCCAGTCGCACTACGCGACCAAAGCGCGACTTGGATTTAAACGTCGCGCTTCTCATGAATCAAATGGAGTTGATCTGTTTCCAGTCCGACAATTACATTTATGGCGCATGCGCAATACCGCCATTTTAGGCGCGAAATTGGTTTGTTTCTTCAACAAAATGGCGCAAGAGAATGAAAATGCAAGATACAGGTACGGTTTCGTGGCTGAAAGTGATGAAGAACCAACATTGGACAAAGAAAGTGAAGAGGAGAAGGATATTCTAGACAGCGAGAGTGAAACTGAGCCACAAGCACTTAAAATATTCCTGAAGAAGGAGAAAAAGAGGCCAGGGAGGAAGTCGTCATGGCCTATGGAGGATATGGAGGTCACTGATGATCTGATTGACGTGGTTTGTAGCGATGAGTACTTTTCTAAAAAACTGATATTCACCAACACGAAGACCAGTAAAAACGGTGAGATTTATGTGAAAGTCATCAAAGAGCTACAGAAGCGCTGCCAAGCCAGAGGTAAAGAACATACTTTCAACATAGTCCAAACAAGGAACAAATTTAAAAAGTGTGTCAGTGAATGCAAGAAAGCTGCATTGACATGCAAATCTGCTTCAGGAATTGCCCGCTTTCAAGAAGATAGAGCTTTTGGCAAATGGTTCAACCAATTGCTTCCCATTGTGAAATCAAGAGAATCCTGTCAGCCGGAACAGGCACTGGAGCCATCTTCGGTGCAGCCTTCTGACCAGTATGATGATGAGGAAGATGAAGATGATCTAGATGATCCCAAAACTGAGGAAGCAAGATCCACCCCATCCCCTTGGGCTCCACAAGTTCAAGTTCCTCATCTGGCCTTTCCACAAAAAAGAGACCCTTTGTGCCAATAAAAGGTAAATCAGGTAACAAGAAACAAAAGCTTGAAGACCTGATAAAAATGACATCTGATGCCATAAATGGGGTGACAGAGCAACTACAAAAGGACACAATGGGTCCAATGCTAAAATTTCTTGAAAAGGAAAATGAGAGAGCAAGAGAGCATGAGCTAAGACTATTCTCAATGATGTTTAATGGACAAGCCCAGCAATCATTTCAAGCACAGGTTCCCCAGCCGCAACAGCGGCAGTTTAACCAAAATTACAACCAGAACATGCAGCATGCATATTTTAATCCAAGAAGAAATGATTCACAGCCTTTTATTGTGCAAGACAACTTATTTGCAAATAATCACAACTTTACACAATCTCAACCTCATGAAGATAGCGATTTGTATCAACTTTGAACATTTACAGAAGGACTACTGAAGCAAACCTTTGTCACAAAGAACTAATGTTTATGTGTTTGATAAATGAATTCCATGTTTACATTTTGTAGTCAATTGCTGGCAGCAAGCATTAACTTTTTTGTGTGAAACAAGTCAAGACTATAACAAAGATGTCATACCATTTTACCATTAATGCAAATGGATCATACTTTGTTTAACAATGATGTAAAGTTTGGAAAATAAATTGACTCACTGATCTACTGCAATCAAATGTAAACATGAAAGACATATTTTAAACAATAGTCTTAATGCCCACATTGCTTATCATAAAAACAACATAAAGTACCATGACCTGTTTTGTTTTTGATACATTTATAAGAAACACTTTGAAATGATTGATGTCATTAGAATAACAGCAAAAGCTTGATGTAGTTTTTGCCACATACATTGAAAACATTACATGAAAATAAAACTAGGGTGATGTTTGAGACTTGCATTATATTTGGGTTCATGAATCTGCTTTTTGGCACAAACATAGTTTTGAAGATGAATATAAAGAAATTGCTAGAAACTTTGTACCAGGTGAGCCAGAAAAAGGTTCCCACTTTTGAAAATTCATGGCATCAAGAGTACTTCTCAGATTTGAATGATTCAAAGACTAGTTAAAAGTCAAACAATCACAATATTTCTGTGGTTTTTCTCTTGTCTCACAAGGTAACGTAAACTTTACAAAAATTTCATGGCTGCAAAATTGCTGAAAAAATGGCCCAAACACTGATCAAATCATAATGGACTCCTTGCACAGATCAATAAAGAAAGGGCAAGTGTTTATGGGAAAGACATCCACTGCACATTTATTGCCATGGGATTGCAAATCTTTAGTATTTGTTTGATAACTGATGTAAAAAAACTCTTGACAGAGGTGAAATACCCATTGTCTATTGTTCTGTGTTTCAGGAGTCCTTACAATTTGATCAATGTTTTCAGTGGACTTGCTACAAGTCTATCTTTTTTTATCTGGGAATGAGAGAAGCAAGTCCATGTTTTCAGCCCATTTTCAGCCATTTTGCAACCATAAAGTGTTTATAAAGTTAAATTTACCAAATACCTCTAGCACTGGCAAGACAGCAAGGAAAATCACAAAATAATTTGATCTTTTGGCTTGTAACTGGAATTTGAATTGCATTCAAATCTGTGCAGTGCTGATGGTGCTACAAATTTACAAGAGTGGGAACTTTTTTCTGGCTCACCCGGTACAGTAACTTGGCTTGAGTTTTGACTGTCAAAAAATTTCCATGTCTAACAGTTTTTAGATAAATAGTGCAATTCAACTGAATAGTTTTTCTATTCAAGGTCTCTTTTTATTCATGTTGCTTTTCTGCGAAAAATTTGTCCTTTAAATAGTCCCTTACTCTTGAAGCTGCACTATTCCTATCACGGAGTGGTCTACATTGTCTGATCATGAGAAGATCTTGAACTTCTTCAGGCTTGCGTCTTTGGTTTGTATCTGGATCCTTGGACACATCCCAATGCCTATAAGCAACATCTCCTTGCTCTATGCATATGTTATGCAAAATTACACAAGCCAGTGTAACTGCACGTACAGTCTCCTTGCTGCTTTCTGATTTGCGTAGAAGTACTCTCCAACGACCCTTCAACTGCCCATATGCACATTCGGTGACCATGCGAGCACGGCTCAGCCTATAATTGAAGTAGCTTTGCTCTGGTGTTAGTATTGCATTTGTGTATGGTTTCAGTAGCCATGGTTTAAAAGGGAAAGCAGAATCCCCCAGTATCACTGGGGGGATGGTGACATCATTTGCCTTGAAAGATACATCTGGAAAAGCTTTCCCTTCAGCTAGCTGGTCATATAAATTGGTTGCTTGAAATATTATAGCATCATGAGAGTTTCCTGGCCATCCTGCACTAGCCCAGATGAATCTATATCTTGCATCAACCATTGCCATAAGAACGATCGAGCAGAAATTTTTGAAATTGTGAAACTCTTTGCATGCTTCTTGGCCACCAGGGGGGCATTTCATTGGTATATGGCTGCCATCAATTGCCGAATAAGCATATGGGAACTGCCATTCCTGCTCCATTTCTCTAATTTTCTGAACCAGTAAATTGTTATTGCTTGGAAAATATGCATCAACATATTCTCTCCAGAGATTTTCAACGATTGCTTTGGTGACTTCTCTGATAATGTTGCAAACTGTGGCCTCACCAATGCCAGTCAACTCTGAAATCGTGTGGTAGTAATCTCCCCTGCTAAGTCGGTAGAGGCAAATTGCAAGTCTAAGTTGGGAAGAAACTGGCTCTTCAGTGATTCTCACTTTCGATATGTCATTCTTTATCCTTTCATGAATCAAAGCAAATGTTTGCCTTGTGACTCTGAATGTTTTCTTGAACCACTTCTCAGAATAGGTTGTCCATACAAGGTTCCACCAGCCAGTGTTTCTCGCAAGTCTTCGACAGGATCGTATACGAGGAGCCGATAATGTAGCCAAGGCACTTTGAAAAGCTGTTAAAAGCAGCTGCAAAACCAACAAACTTCTCAAGAGTCGACTTCGCCTTTCGTTCATCAAAAACAAAATGGTGCTTTGCAATCTTTGCCTCCTTCTTCGTGCTGCAGTCAAGCCTTTGAAAAGATAAATTTTCTTTTTCTGCTGAGTAATGAATGGAAGCATTTCTAAGCGATAAGGTTGCTATGACAGGCTTCCACAAAATTCAAATAAACAGGTACGAAATGAAACAATCTCTCTTTATGCTCCGTTGTTTGTTTGCGAATCACCCTTAAAATTTGAAAAACGTGGTTACCATGAAAAAGCCTCATATCCGAGTGGGTGCCAAAACGAGGTAGCTTCGGAATTGCCGAAATGAATTGGGGCGGCAGAAATGCGACGTTTAAATCTAATAAAATTTTTATGACGCGCTTAACTCGTGCTTTTGTCGATCTGAATCCTAATTGATTCGATGCGAGTTAAGCGCGACGTATAAATCAGGCCTAAGTTATTATTATAAAAACGATAGAGCATCCTTTTCAAAAACCTGTAATGTAGTAATAAGTATTGTTGATTTTGATGTTTGAAAATTGATGGCAACATTACCTATTTCAAGGGCCAGGTCTATAACGCGGACCTCGCGGACCCCGCGGACCTTCTCCAGAGTCATGACTTTCAGGTCCGCGAAATGTGGTCCGCGTTTTAGAATTAGACCCTATAGCAAAATTCTAAAATGCGGACCTTTATCTCGTGGACTTTTTTGTAGGTCCGCGAAATTAAGGTCCGCGTTTTAGAATTAGGCCTATAGCAAAATTCTAAAATGCGGACCTTTATCTGGTGGACGTTTTTGTAGGTCCGCGAAATTAAGGTCCGCGTTTTAGAATTAGGCCCTATAGCAAAATTCTAAAACGCGGACCTTCATTTCGCGGACTTTTTACTAAATTTAGAAAATTTGAGACAAAACAATTTTCGAAAAATAAAATAACCCCAGGGGGACTTCTATTGGAATGTGACGGAGGGGTCAGACAAACATACTAAATTTCCAAAACTGAAAAATCCAAAAACATACTAAATTTAGGACATTTTTAGGCCCCAAAAACACATGCAATGCTTAATGATACAAAGAACTAGAGATTTCATGGCTTATTTCGGCAACTTTGCTGCAATGTTTAGTTGAGAAACTCAGCCTAAGGGGCGACAAACATATCGATTTTCTCCCCAGCAACGTCGTTTGGACGTTTTCGTTTAGACTTTCCCTACCCCTCACGAAACGTCCATGACCTATGACCTATGACCTATGACCTATCGATCGACGTTTCTAAAACACGGAACAAGCGGAACAAGCAAGGAACAGGTCAGTAACAAGCGGAACAGCCAAGGAACAAGCCAGTAACAAGCGGAACAAGCCAGGAACAGGCCAGTAACAAGCGGAACAAGCCAGTAACGTATCGAACAAAGCGTGGAATTAGCATGGGTACATGGCTGAACCCCTCGAGATAACATTAACATTGCTGCAAGGGCCGTCCATTCCATCGGAAATTTCCAAAAATTGTTGCCGTGTGAAATCAACAAGTAACCGTACTGTATTTTCTTGCTAGAAGAAACTGGTTATGAGAAACAAATCGCCAGAAACTCCAACACTGAGAAAAATATAACATAAGAGAGCGACTTGCAGATTTTTCTTGAGAAGTGAAGGGTTTTTGCCGAGATTGAAGGGGATATTTAGAAAATGATACGTCCCTCGTAAGATACTATTCATTTTGATAAAGAAAATCCAACATATTTTACTTTTATTGATTGACCGTGCACTTCTTCGCTATTCTGATTTTACAGGCCCCTTTCACTCCCAATCTTTTTGTTTTCAAGCAAACTCCATCAGAAATCCTTGATAATCCTTTATCAACACGGAATAGACTTGTTGGAAATCAAAGTCGAAAAAGTATATCTTGGAGCGCGGCCAGCACTTCCAAGGTAGGCCCTGGGTACACTTACATGGAAGAGCCCCCTACCCCGCCCTGTGCTACTTCCATTGGTATTCTTTCCCCAAGAATTCCTAGAAACCCTGTAGAAATCCTCCTATAAATCTTATGCACTTTTTAGTGTTCATTGTGTTGACTGAATTTGGAATTGAAGGAAATGTCAAGAGATTCACTTTGCTGTGTTTACTTGATAGCGGATTACCTTTTGCATCGGACTGGTCAAATCGGTCTGAGCAATCCGATATGAAAATCATACTGTTAGCCATGTGCAACCACCATACCAGCTTTTGAAAGACTAAGCTTTCTATTTACAGGATGACGCTCCGCTACGCACAGCGAAATCCTTGGTGATTTCGAGGCGCATTTCCCTCCCAATCTTTTTGTTTTCAAGCAAACTCTATCAGAAATTCTTAATAATCCTTTTGTTCTGAAAAGATCTCATTATTTTCCAGTGAATGAAATGCCCCTCGGTTAATTCACAGCTTCTCGTTCTCAAATCTTTTGTTCTGTATTGCTTTAGAATTCATAGCAAGGTTTCAGAGCGCAAATAATTCACCCTTTTGCATAAAATGAAACCATGGGTAGATAGCCAAAGTAGTTACGTTTCAGAAAAATGTTTCTGCGGAGGAAGAGTCATATGGACTGACATCAGTGAATTCTACATCTATTTTTAACATATCATCGTCCATAGTCCATAGCAAGATGCAAGCTTTGAACAGAAAAACAATAACTTAACATTATCGTAAGACTCGCTCAACCTATTATGTGACAGGGACGTCACATTCTGCCCGAAAAATTGGTACCCATAATTCCGTAAATTCTGGTGGATTTTAGGGCCATAATTCCACAAATCGAATAAATATCTGGGGCATGATTCCAGAAATTATGAAAAATCCCCTGAAAAAGACACCCATAATTCCGTGAGACGTCAAAAAATTGTGAACATGATACCCATAATTCCGTAACGGTTTGAAAAAAGTACCCCTAAAAGATGGCACGTCCCCGTACCACGAAAAGTACTAAGTTACCCCCCCCCCCCCGAGTCGTAAGATAAGATGAGAAAGAGCATGAAATTATGCGCATAACGGATAATTAGAATTAAAGTATTCAAATGTAACTAACCCTTGAGGTCCCATACGCGTATTTTCATAAGAAACTGCTTATAAGAAACTAACCTCTCCGATCGCCAAAAAATTAAGAAAGTCCAGTACAGGGAAAATACAACTTAAGATTATTTTGGCAAAAGAAATCCTTAACATAGTTTACTTTATTCTAACGCCATTCCAGTATCGTTTCACTTGGGAGGTACTTGAGTAATGCCTAAACATTTGAAAAACTTCAAAAAACATTGTTTCGAAATTTTCGCGGGGGAACAGGAAGTAAATATCCCCCCCCCCCACTTTTTCCGATTTTTCAGAGCTGGCGCCGCCACTGCATGATTCCTGCTTTCTTGCTGTCTTTTTCTGGTTTTTTTATTACAATTTGCCGCTACTTGTTCATTTTACACCGCAACGTATTTCGAAATTTCCGTTGAAATGGACGGTCCCTTTCTTCTTATTGTTGCGGCAATGTTAACGGCAATCTCGTGGGGTTCAGCCATGTACCAATGCTAATTTCACGTTTTGTTTAATGCGTTACTGGCTTGTTCCGCTTGTTACTGGCCTGTTCCTGGCTTGTTCCGCTCGTTACTGGCTTGTTCCTTGGTTGTTCCGCTTGTTACTGACCTGTTCCTTGCTTGTTCCGCGTTTTAGGAACGTCGAAATATCGATATAAGCAAAATTTGTGCATGTTATAGGCCTGGATTTTGCAGTGCTTAGTGTGGAGACTGACCCTGCGCTCATATCAAGTTTCATTGCTAAACTAACAACGGCAAAATAAACTGCAAAAGGTGAGAAATACACTTACTCGCAACCATTCTGTACTTTAAATTTCTCCATATCAAAGAATAACAGCATCCTAAAGAATTTTCATCCAAGTGATGAAGAGATGAAGGCTTGAACCAATGAATCCTCTAACGAACATACTGAATTCCTATAGAACCTAATTTGAGGGATGTTCCCTGCATACTATTGACGGGAAGTCCTTTTTACATAATTGTGAAAGTCATAAATGTCAACGTTGCCGTACTTTAGCCACAGGATAAGGATTCAGCTGATATCATGCTATTGCTGAGTTCAATTACAACTTGATTTCGTATCATTGTTGAGTTGAATTTAATAAGCTCTTTACAGGGCCGTCGCTGGAGGTGTCAAGCTAGGAGGGTGCATGCTCTCCGCTTGCCGACTGCTGGGCATGGCTTTTGAGCGTTGCTTTTTGTCACACACACACACACACATACTCCTTGTTGAGGGGCTCAAGTTCCTCTCCACTAGTGGCGTAGCCAGGTTCCTGCCTTCAGAGGAGGGTAAGTTGCGAGTGAAGGGGGCACAAGTGGGGGTCCGGAGGCTTGCTCCCGGAAAATTTTTGGAGGCCACATCCTTTAGCTGTAGACGCTATTTTTTAGCCCAAGCCACCCAGAACCATTTAAGAACCTAAGGATAGAAAGGCCAAGTTCAATGAACTCGTCGCTAATATCTAGGGATCTGCACTGCCTAAACTCTTAGGAAAAACAATAATGTGCCCAAAGGAAACAACAAGAAGAATTTGAAATTTGGCTTGTTTTAAAACTCTGATTAAAGTCCAGAAAGAACAACGATGCTCATGCAAGGGAAGGGTGGCTTGTAACTCCACTCTTCCCTTCCATGAGCATTTTACTGAATACGTGGAATACGAAGAGAATGCGAACGAAGCAAGCTGAAAATTTTTAGAAGAGCACAAGCACAGATAACGTTTCCCCAGACTTAATGATTTCACTACATTGTTGAAATATCACGGTATCGTAAAAAAGGATACAATGTTGATGAAAGTTAAGGGAGGTTTAAGTAGGATGGATAGAATTTTGTAACGCTGGATGCTTGGGAAGTGGAGAAATCTTTCAAGAAGACCAGTGGCATCATGTCACCAAAGTAATAGAGGAATACACATATAAAGATAAAGATATGCCTAAATTGTGGTTCATTGGATCATATGATTGATTGGATCTAATAAAGGTGCGTGCATGCACATCATAGCAACCTAGGCGGTACTACAATAATACACTGACGCATGTATCGAAATGCGAGCGAAGCGAGCAGAAAATTTTTATGCTTCTGTTGCCTTAACCCTTTCCGTCTTTGAGGTCCACTTGTGGACCCAGCAAAAAATTTTGCGAAAGATCGAAATTTCTTAGAATTGTCTCAAAATCGGTACAGAGCCTAATTCAAACATGCTGATTACGAATATGAGCATGATTTTTTGAAATTTGTCCCTAAATTAGTCTAAATGGCACAAAAAGTGGCACAAATGACCAAAAATTTATGTTTCAAATAATTGCCTCAAAGTTGGTACAGAGCCTATTTCAAACATGCTGATTACGAATATGGACATGATTTTTTATAATACTGTCACCAAATTGGTCCAAATGGTACATAAAGTGGCACAAATGACCAAAAATTGGTGCTTCGTAGAATCGACTCAAAATTGGAAGAGAGACTATTTCAAATATGCTGATTACAAATATGAACTTGATTTTTAAAAATTATGTCACTAAATTGGTCCAAATGGCACAAAAAATGGCACAAATGACCAAAAATTTATGTTGCATAGAATTGTCTCAAAATCGGTACAGTGCCAATTTCAAAGATGCTGGTTATGAATATGGACATGATTTTTGAAAATACTGTCACCAAATTGGTCCAAATGGCACCAAAAATGGCACAAATGACCAAAAATTGATTTTACATAGGATTGTCTCAAAATTGGTGCAGTACCAATTTCAGACATGCTGATTGACATGAACATGATTTTTTGAAAATACTGTCACCAAAATGGTCCAAATTGCACGAAAAGTAGTACAGATGACCAAAAATTTGAATGTCATAGAACGGTCTCAAAATTGGTACGTGACCTAATTGGAACATGTTAGTTACGAATATAGAAAAGGATTATTGTAAATAATTTTACAAAAGTGGTCCAAATGGCACGAAAAGTGGAACAAATCACCAAATTTAAACTGTGTGAAACTTCTTCAAATTGGTACAGAGACTATCTTTTAAAGATTGATTACGAATATGAACGAAACTTTTGAAGAAAAATGTCACACAAGTGGTCCAAATAGAACACAAAGTGGCACAAATGTCCAAAAATTGATATTACATCACATTTCTTCAATACTGGAACAAAAGTGTTATCTCACATATGCTGATTGCTACTATGACAAAGTTTGAAAATACTAAGTTTGAAAATACTGTCACCAAAAAGTGATAGGAATAGCACACAAATTTGAACAAAGGACAAAAAGTCAAAATAAAGCGAAATTGTTTCAAAATTGGTGCAGAAAATATTTCAGATATAGGCCTAACTTTCGAAAATATGCTCACAAAAATAGTCCATTGTCACACAATGTGGTCTACAGAATGTAGGAGCTATTTATAATATGCTAATTACGAATCAGACGACGTTTGAAGGTCTAAATGAAGTTTGATCACAAAACTAGAAAGCTGTTTTAAAGAGGAAAATGTGAAAAGAACACTTCTAAATGACATTAGAAAGGGATATGGAGCACTCCTCAGACATATCATGAGACAAAAAGGACTAGAACATTTAACAACAATGGGAAAGATCAATGGAAAGAGGAGCCGAGGACACAACAACAGCGCACAAAGATGCTGGATGACCTTATGACAAAGCTCAGAATTGTAAATAAACACACAGTCATCAGAGCGACTGAGGACGGGGAAGAAGTGGAGAGTCATGACCGTCAACGCCTACTACCAAAGTACACGATGATGATGATGTTTGAGATGGATTCTGAGAAAGCCAACATAACAGATGAGCATGTTGTAACCATTTTGAGCATGTTAATCTTCAGTGCTTCTGTTCATCTTGAAAGGGTTTTATCTGAAGTCAGTTCGTCTCCCTAGTGAGAATGTTCTGGATGAATCATTAGCAAAGGAGAAGGATGATTACCTCATGCAAGAAACCTGAGCTTTTCAAAATTGCATTTTTTGGAACCTCTGGTTCTCTGGACATCGTGTAAATACTTGCCAATTTTGTTTAGCTGTTTGTTCCAAGGGGTTGAAAATACATAGCCTAAATTTTTTCAACTGCGCATCTTCCCATTTTCATGTCACATTGTTTGCATTTCATCTTGCCATTGTTATTGACAAGGCAAAGTTCTAAATTTGGGCTATTTCCAGCTCCTCGTTTCTCAGATAGAGTCAAAATATAGTGATCAACAGGTTTCGACGATATCAATGAATTCAGTTGAAGCTGTTTTCTGTCTTCCTGAAGGAAGTGTTGAAGTTGCGATAAAATCTTGTTCAGTTTTCAGCTTTTAAATGACAAAAATGAACTTTAAAAGCAATTGACGTGCTAACAAGATGCAACCGATTTTCTTTTTGCGTCCCCTCCTTGGAAACGATCACGCTCCTGTCATTGTCTCAATCAGTATCAAACTTTCTTGCCCCGTCCCTGCATGTACAAGAATGATCCATGATCCCAGAACTGCATGAATAACCTTGGCGGATTTGTAGCTCTAATTGAGCCTCTCTGCCACAAGATAATTTGTCATTCACTGAAATGGGTCTGATTGTTCATCTTACATTTGGCAAGTGCTTTTATATAGTTTAGTGACACCAGTAGCAGAAATGAATCGAGAAAATGGTTGTAAATATGCGCACAGATTCCCAGAACAAGTGCACCTTCATCTCTCTTGTCTTGATAGAAGAAGGTAAAAGGGGCAAAGGTTGTGAAAGTTTTACTATATTTCTGGGCTTAGCGCAAAGGTTGGTTTGAAATCATGAAATTCAACCAGGGACGAAGTCGTGAAGTTCAAATAGTTCAAACTGACATTGCGGTAATTTTAATGTCAAATAAAACATTGCTATTAGCGCGTTATTCTGACAGTTACCATCTTTTGCGAAATGTGCAGAATTAGCGAGACACTATTGTGCTCAGCTGCCACTTCGCGTAAAGAATTTCTTGCCCAAACAAAAAAAATCATTTCAAATGAATGTTTCAAGTCTCTTTGGGCGTTAAAACATGCAAACATTTCAACTGGAATGCTGAAAACAAGTGCTGTATTTTTTATTTGATAACTGTGTTTAATCTTCTTCCTAATAAATGAGAATGGACCCACAAGAACTCTTCAAAGTGGAAGTGGAGTAAGCAATCATCTGTGTCTCAAAAGCGGTACAACTGTAGAAGAGAGGAAATGGCTTAGTAGATCGCACCAGTGAGATGATATGGTAGCACTCAGATGGTATTGCAAATCTGTGTGCAGGTTCCTCAGAAACTGGTGAAGTTGGTGAAAGTGAAGCTGCTGTTTTAGCACGAAGTGCTGCAATCATAGAACCAGCTAAGGGCTAATGGAGTTTTTCACGACGAGATGATGTTTGTTTTTCAAAGTAAATCAACACTGAAACTTGGGAGGTTAAACAAAGCAAAGCAGTAACTTTCAATTATAATTATCCAAAAGTTGAGAATGAAGGTTAACTCGTATGTAATCCTCTACATTTCATGGTAAATCAGGGACTCAAGTCAACCTTTTCGGAAACTCTCTTAGGGATTGCCCTAAGATATTCCTTGATGCCTCTTAATTGTCTGTTGTCGGAGACAGCGGAGGAGCTGTTTCAAGATCCTTAATAAAAAGACAACTTTCTCACCACTTTTTCAACTAAATTTCCGCTTTGCACTTCAACCCAGCGAGTCACGCAGTTATCTTATTCAATAAATTCTGATCTGCCCTCATCTTCTCACTTCTTTGATACACGAATGATCACTTGAAGATTTTCTACAGAAAGTGCATGGATTACTGTAAAATTTACCCCCAAAATAAAATAATTTCTTGTTTCACAATTTTTGCACATTCACGCAATTTTTTGTTCCATTGGGACCACTTTTGTGGTACATTTCTCAAAATGTTCGTTCATATTCGTAATCAATCTTTAAATAGTCTCTCATGCAGTTTCAATTTTGGTCATTTGTTCCACTTTTCGTGCCATTTGGACCACTTTTGTAAAATTATTTACAGAATTCATTTCTATATTCGTAACTAGCATGTTCCAATTAGGTCATGTACCAATGTTGAGACAATTCTATGCAGTTTAATTCTTTGGTCATTACTGCCACTTTATGTGGCATTTGTACCACTTTGGTGACAGTATTTTCAAAATTCCTGCTCATATTCGTAATCAGCATGATTGAAATAGGCTTTATACCAATTTTGAGACAATTCTATGGAATTCCGATTTTTGCTCACTTATGCCACTTTTCTTGCAGTTTGGACCACTTTGGTGACAAAATTTTCAAAAGTCAAGTTAATATTCGTAATCAGCGTGTTTGAAATAGGCTCTGTACCAACTTTGAGACAATTCTATGTAACATCAATGTTTGGTCATTTGTACCATTTTCTGTGCCATTTGCACCAATTTGGTGACAAAATTTTCAAAAGTCAAGTTCATATTCGTAATCAGCGTGTTTGAAATAGTCCCTATGCTAATTTCAAGTCGATTCTATGCAGCATCAGTTTTTGGTCATTTGTGTGCCACATTTGTGTGCCACTTTTTCTGCCATTTGGACCAATTTGGTGACAGTATTTTAAAAAATCATGTCCATATTCGTAATCAGCATGTTTGAAATAGGCTTTCTACCAATTTTGAGACAATTCTATGGAATTCAAATTTTTGGTCATTTGTGCCACTTTTTGTGGCATTTGGACCAAGTTGGAGACAAAATTTTAAGAAATCATGCTCATATTCGTAATCAGTATGTTTGAAATAGGCTCTATACCGATTTCGTGATAATTCTACGAAATTTCGATTTTTCACAAAATTTTTTGCTGGGTCCACGAGTGGACCTCAAAGACGGAAAGGGTTAAATCGTGCCAAGATGTCTCTAAGTAAGTAGGATTTGTAAATTGAAGTTCAAATGACTTGCCGACTGGTTTATGCTAAATTAACGTGCAGATTTCAGGAATTTTCTCAGTTTGCCGACTGAGTGTAACTTTTACTTGATTTGCCGACTGAGATATGGCCAAGGGGGTGCCGCACCCCCAGCACCCCCAATGTAGCTACGGCCCTGGATCTTTATGGTATGGTCTGAGTGTCTTTTTTGTAGGCCAACTTTTAAAATGAAAGAGTTTAAGATCCAAGCATATTAGAAGGCTTTTTTGACAATGAGAGACAGTCAACAAAGACAACGTTCAGATTTTACTGGTTGTGACTTTTTTATCAGACCTTTTCTTCGATATAACGTTTCAATTTGAAAACGTCTTGAGCGACACCCCTCCCCCCCCAAAACGTCCAAACGACGTTGTTGGGGGAAAAAATCGATATGTTTGCGGCCCTCAACATTCACCTTGTCAAATTTTCTCATCAGCAACCCCAATATACCAATCATGCACCAAATAGCGTACCCAAAGGTATACCAGACAACGTTTCGCAAACCCAAAAAGTGTCTGACCTGTCACCTGATAATAGCGAGTGCTCACCCTGATTATCTTACATGTATTTCTTAATTTTACACATACTTGCTGTTGTTCTTTGTCGCATTGCGCTGTTCCTGCTTTCAAAAAAAAAAACTTTGATCCCTAGTATTTTCCATTAGAGTTTTACCGCAGATAGCATATTTGCGGCTGATATTTGACGAAAAGTACCTATACTTATCCGTCCGCTTTATTTCTTAACGATCTGTAAAAAATACTGACTTTCGTTCTCTACTCTACGCAGTTCGTGTCTCTCGTCTATCTCTTGACTATCGCAACTTATGTCTCGTTTCTACGTTCTAAAAATAAAAACGTCGAAAATTTCTGTCCCCAGTCTCTTTTCTTTACAATCCCCACTCATGGCAGATTGAAGTGACCTGGGCAGAGTCTCCGTCGCGTTTCCGTTCGAACAATTGCTGAGGCCTTCTATAGGTCATGTCCATCTGCCACAAGCGGGATTACAGTCAATGGTGCCTTCACAGGAGAGATAGGGACAGAAAGAAATAATCACTGAAAGTATTGTTTATTAGAAACTAAGGATTTCAGCAAATTTATAGCTTGCAAAAGTCTGCCAGACCCATGTAAAACCAAGGGTGTTAGGACACGAATGTTTTGATTGATTATTTGTTTACCTTGTTTTGATCCCTGTGTCTTGTTTTGTTGTCCTGTTTTCTGTTTTGTTTCGTTTTCAACTGAGCTTGATTAGGCCCAACCGCTCTCCAAGTTGTTCGAATATAGCTCCCTTGTATTTCTGTGTCTTAGTGCTCCTTCGCACAAGATAGGTTTTAAAACCGAAAAGCCACAACAGGAAAACCTTATGGGAGGGAAACCACCGCAAAACTCTCACAAAGCCTTTTCGTCCAATGCGCAACACTTTTTGATGACGTCTGCCCGGGCAAACGTCATCAGTCATGTGACAAGTTTTAGATTTTGAATTCGGCTTTCAGGAGGTTTCAACTGGTGGAGGATTTCAGTGCGGGAAATTTTGAGTGGTATCCATATCCAACGCATGATAGCCGCCACAGGTTTCGGCTTTGATGGCCAGATAAACATGGAGAATTTGACAAAATAAGAGTTTGCTAGCTTGCAAGCAGCGAGAGCCATATCATTCACTACCGGCGGCTATGCTCACTACCAAATAGCTAAACTGCGACATGTTTTGGCCTTGCCAGTTTGAAACAGGACCTAGTCACCAAGCCAGTTTGATGCAAGGTTCAACGAAGCAAGAGCTTTTGTCTTCCATCGAATCGTATAGGCCAGGCTCAGGCAGGAATCGTAAGTTACGCTTTTCTTTATCAAAGCAAAGGCCAAAGCGAGGGACACTTCGCTCATTAGGAAAAGAGTACGAGATTTTTTCAGAACAAAAGGATTGACACGGATTTTTAATGGATTTTTCTTGAAAACAAAAGGATTTTTGCCAAAGGTGTACGAGATTTTTGGGAGTGAAATGCCCCTCGGGCCAAAGTATGAAGAGCAGAGTGTGAACAGCGTTCTATGTATTTTTCCATAAGAAACTGCTCATTTGACCGGTGATGAAAGTTTCCTAGATTATCAGATTATTACGGCGCAGAGTGCTCTTCAGAATATTTCCTAATGCACATTATCAAGCAGTTTTATTTATTCCATTTTTAGGCAGATTTCCACTCAGTAGAATCTTCCGAGCAGACTGGAAATCTTTTGTTTACGAGAGAAACTGTCGCTTTGAATTTGAATCTGAAGCACATTGGCTATCTTTAAAACATGGAATCTGGAATCTGGAACCTGGAACCTGGAATCTGGAATCTGGAATCTGGAATCTGGCTATCTTTAAAACATAGAATGTGGAATCTTCAGGGATGTATCACAGCGATCTCAACGTCAGCTCTCTAACCACTTGGCCAACCTCCCGCCCACCCACCTATCATTACCAGTGATGTTATTTATACGAAATGGTCCTTTGTGTGACTGCATGTATTATGCAATCCGTAATCATGAAGTTTGGGAAATAATTTGAAGCTTTTCAGTGCGAATGACTGAGGAAATTCAACCGCGATCATGCTTTCTTCCCCACATAAACGGAGTCAGATCGTTATCATTTTTCGGAATTTAACAATCAAATAAATGTCTACGTAACTAATCCGGTTATTTGAACTATATTTCTTTTTGCGTGTGCCTAATGATGCATTGCAAAGCCCCTGGTTGCAAATGTATGAGCAATATTAGAAAGCAGGTGGTTCTTTTAATTTCTGGTTTTGCTATTTTGAAGAATTTGTCTCTTTTCTGTTGACTAAAACCAGGAAGCACTGTAATTGATCCCATCGGCCATTTTCATAAAAAACCATCTTTATTATCGATACCCTGGGTACGGGAAGCATTATTGGGTACTTCCTTTACATATACCCTTTTTGAAAAAACACAAAGAACTATCAATGCAGACTAATTCTCAGATCACTAGGATATTAAAACTCCAGGACTGACACAAGCTTCTGAAAAATCACTTCTCAGCTTTTCTAAAAACAAGTTCAAAGAATATTGTCACTTTATCCTCTTCTTTATGCTCGTACACAAGGATAGGTAAATTTGTATCAACCTTGAAAAGCCAAAAGTACTTTATTCATCTGGAACGTCGTAAAAGCTTAGGCATGAGACATAAATTACTTCGTTTTGCCTCTATTTTGTATACAAATCGATTATATAACTGAATAACAGCAAACCACATAATACGACCGAATACGACTCTAAAGATATTTCTATACTTACGCCACTATTTTAGATCGGTTTCTGCACCATTAGGAGCAATTTAGGGAACTATTTGCTGGGCATCCCCTCTTTATAATAGCGAGAAATCGAAGTTCACAAAGGAGTACAACTAGCTTGGATTGTGCCATTGTGCAGTTTTGTCATTACAAGATTCAGATCTATGATTTGAAGAAATTAAGAGTATGATTTTTGAAAAGGAATCAACCATATCACGTAAGCCTTTCAGTTAAGAGAGGATTGTTGTGCGATAACGGGGAACTAGTTTTCTCCAGTAAAATAGAGTTTTTTCGCATAATATTTTTGCAAGAAACAGTTCATAAGAAACTGTTGGCTCAATTTTTCGAAGGTCAGGAAACAACCCTACCTGGATATAAAAGCTGAGATTTACAGTGTTTGATTTTCACATGTGATAAAACAATGTTTTGATACCGTACAGTAATAGCAACTGTTTGGACATTATTTTGAGCGAGAGGCATTTCACTCCCCTAGAATCTCGTACGCCTCAGGTAAAAATCCTTTAGTATTCAAGAAAAATCCATCAAAAATGCGGAAAAATCCTTTTGTCCTGAAAAAGCTCGTACGCTTTTTTGAATGAGTGAAATCGATTATGTTATTTACTTCTTTTGAGATCTTATTAAGTAATTTGTGAGCCTTTTAACAAAACTAGACGAACACTACAAATCCATTGGTAAAAATATGAAGGTGAATGTGAAGTTCCGTTTTTCAGCGCCAAGCGCTGGGATCGCAGAAATAGAGCAGACCTAATCGTGTCCGCGACCCCTTGTCATGACGCTCATGTGGTGGATGGGGTATGGGGTTCTACCGGGTATCGAGCCCATTATTGAAATTGCTAAGTCTCCAATTTCATTGGGTTTTACCAATCAATGGTCCTGGCCATATGGCCCTATGGCCCTATGGCACTATAGTACTATCGTCTCGCGCCTGTTTATCACGAATACCTGAGTAAGAGTTTGTAAGTGTATTCGACTAGGATTCATATAAATATTGCTCAAACATAAGCCACAATTCAAATATTGGGAATTCCGCTGGAATGAATTGATTTGAGAGGACGATGACCAACGCCTTCAAAAACATCTTCAAAAGCAACAGAATCAGCCATAGCAGAAACTAAACAAACCATCAAGAACTTGTGCCAAGTACTTAGAATTTCTTAAGATTATCAAATTTTCAGTACAAGGAGTCTCTTCTGCGTTTCGTACGTCTTCCATGCGTATTCCCTTCCATAACTATTGCTATCTTTACTTCCTTTTCCCGCGTGAAAATTTCAAATGTAGGTTTTTACAGGAAGCAAGTGAAGATAGAGGAAGAATATGCCAAAGATCTCCTTGACAAAAATAAAGTTTCTTAAGCTGATTTGGGGAGAATTGAGTTTCTTGTGGGACTTTTTTCATGGAGACCTTAGCCCCGTTGATGTGAGTTGGAAAATTGCAAAGATTTGTCAGTCCCTTCCTCTACTTTATAACGCAACTTTTACGCCCCCATTTGCTTTGTTCCCTAAAGCAAGGAAAGTTACAGCTGGTGATTCCCTACATCTCATCGAGAAAATTCTCACTGGCTGAACGAGAATTCATGATGGCAAATGATGAACGAGAACGGGAGTACATCGTCAAAAGTACTCAAGACTATTGGGCCATAGGGCTATAGGGCCACAGGGCCAGGGCCATTGATTGGTAAAACCCAGTTTCATTGCCAACTTTCTAAGATAAGACATTGCTCATACATTTGCAACCAGGGGTTTGGCAATACGTCGTTACGCACACGCAAAAAGAAATATAGCTTAAATAATAGGATTAGTTACGTAGACATCTATTTGATTGTTAAATTCCGAAAAGTGATAACGATCTGACTCCGTTTATGTGGGGAAGAAAGCATAATCGCGGTTGAATTTTCTCAGTCATTCTCACTGAAAAGCTTCAAATCATTTCCCAAACTTCATGATTACGGATTGCATAATACATGCAGTCACACAAAGGACCATTTCATGTAAATAACATCACTGGTAATGATAGGTGGGCGGGCGGGAGGTTGGCCAAGTGGTTAGAGAGCTGACTTTGAGATCGCTGTGACACATCCCTGAAGATTCCACATTCTATGTTTTAAAGATAGCCAGATTCCAGATTCCAGATTCCAGATTCCAGATTCCAGATTCCAGATTCCAGATTCCAGATTCCAGATTCCAGATTCCAGATTCCAGATTCCAGATTCCATGTTTTAAAGATAGCCGAAGCACATTTCCACTCATAATTATAATTTTCATTCGGTACTTGAGAATTGTACTAACAAAGGCGTGGCTTGCAGTCAAATCAGCACAGCTGTGGTTTTGCAAGATGGAAACCCCCTGAAATGTTGTGAGCGGAAGTGGTTTCGCTATTTTCTTTTCTCCTCCGCTCAACCGTCACTGTGAAGCCAGAATGTGTTGTGCATTCGACGATGGAAAACAATAGAAGTTTGTGGTGGTTTCCCTCCCATAAGATTTTCCTGTTGTGGCTTTTCGGTTTTAAAACCTATCTTGTGCGAAGGCGCACCAAGACACAGAAATACAAGGGAGCTGTATTCGAACAACTTGGAGAGCGGTTGGGCCTAAACACGCTCAGTTGAAAACGAAACAAAACAGAAAACAAGACAACAAAACAAGACACAGGGATCAAAACAAGGGTAAACAAATAATCAATCAAAACATTCGTGTCCTTACACCCTTGGTAAAACTTCAATGGAAGCCCATATTAAAATTTCCATCCAATTAAGCCCGCGCTTTGGAATGTTGTTACAGGGCCAAATCCTAGGCAAAGTCTTAGGTTACGACTTGTGACTTTGCACACCTCCACAACTATCTTCTGCTTGATAATATGGCATTAACATGCCAAAGAGATTTTGTATCCTTTATGTTTTGCGAAAGAGTGGACCTAACTTCGTATGGCGAGCAAATGCTGTCATATAGTTTGTGGAAGTCGCAATGATAAAATTACCTACTGTATCTTATTCTAATAAAAATATCAATGGTTGGTACGTGTGGCTATGATATCACGATTAAACGAAGATTTAAGTATAAATAATGCAAATAGCCTTGAATGTTACGATAAGACGTTTCGGGCATGACCCTTCATCAGTAATAACGAAGTGGAGAACGATCAGGTCGTTGGAATGGAAAAAGAACGATAGATAGAACAGGTAATAAGTAGAATATAAGTAGAATGCAGCAAAGAGTGCGACGCAAGTATGCGACGCAAGAGAAGGACTCAAAAAGAGATGCTACTACACAAAGACATTAGGATATAAACGAAAACCTTTTGTTAAGTCCGTGTGGCAAAAGAGTCCCCAATTTGAAGATTATTCTTTTCTCTAAAGTCTTCCTCTTTGTTGAATCTTTGTCGGCAAACAATAGTCCCAAAACTGCCATATCATCGTTGGAATGTCCATCTGAATTGAAATGTCTCGATACATTCGTGTCTGAATGTTCGATCTTATGTTATTTTTCATGATCCTTATGTCCAACATTGCGCAAATGTTCCCCAAAGCGATTATTTAGCTGATGGCATGTCTCTCCTATGTAAAGAATCCTACATTTCGTGCAGCGTATGCAGTAAATGAGGCAAGATGAGGAGCATGTAAAAGCTTGGCGAATAGAAAATCTACCAGTGGTTGTGGATATCTCAATGTCTTGGATCGAGACATTTCAATTCAGATGGACATTCCACCAATGATATGGCAGTTTTGGGACAATTGTTTGCCGACAAAGATTCAACAAAGAGAAGGACTTCTGAGAAAAGAATAATCTTCAAATTGGGGACTCTTTTGCCACACGGACTTAACAAAAGATTTTCGTTTATATCCTAATATCTTTGTGTAGTAGAATCTCTTTTCGAATCCTTCTCTTGCGTCCCATACTTGCATCGCATTCTTTGCTGCATTCTACTTACATTCTACTTATTACCTGTTCTATCTAGATTCTATCTAGATATGTAACTATGCAGATGACACAACTATATATGCTTGCGATAGTAATGTCGAAAGTGTCGTTAAAACATTAGAAAGTGATGCCCTTAAAATTGCAAGCTGGTTTCCAAACAACTGCATGAAGTTGAATGAGGACAAGTGCCACCTAATGGTATTTGGGGATAAAAGTAATGAAATTTCTTTAAATATCGGAAGGGTAACCATAAAAGAGAGCACGGAAGAAAAGTTGCTTGGAGTGATTTTTGACAAAAAATTATGCTTTAAACAGCAAGTAAGATCCATTTGCAAAAAGGCTGGTCAAAAGCTACATGCTCTCTCAAGAATTTCTCACTTTCTTGACACTGAACAACTAAAGCGAGTAATGAAAGCATTTATCTTGTCCCAGTTCAACTACTGTCCGCTTGTTTGGATGTTCTGCGATAGAACACTGAACAATAAAGTTAATCGTATTCACGAACGGGCATTGCGGATAACTTACAAAGATATGAGATCAGATTTTGATACAATGTTACTCAGAGACAATGCTGTCCCAATCCACATTAGGAATTTACAGTTGTTAATGACTGAAATTTATAAAACAAAATGGGAACTTAATCCTAGTTTCATGAAGGAGATCTTTGTCGAAAAACACAGTCCTTATGGTTTAAGAAGCTGCCATAATCTACTGCTGCCACAAGCACGTACTACGTGTTATGGCTTAGAGACGATATCGTTTCTGGGGTGTAGATTATGGCAGGCTCTTCCCAATGACATGAAGCAATCAGATACCCTCTCCAGCTTTAAAAGGAAAATAAAAACCTGGAAAGGAGAGGAATGCAACTGTAGACTGTGTAGACCATTCGTGGCTCAGGTTGGGTTCTTGAGTGGATAAATGTTGCATCGAAAATTTTAAAACATTGTAAATTCTGTAAAAACATTGTAAAAATCTGTACATATGTATATTCATAGCTATTTATTCTGAATTATAGATATTTTTTTTTTCTTTGCTTTTTAAAAAAAATTTTAGTTTGTAGTAGGCTTGAATTAGCTTTTCTATTGCTACTTATGTATATGCCTACTTTAAATAAATAGTTAATAATAATAATAATAATAATCTATCATTCTTTTTCTATTCTAACGACCTTTCTATTCTAACGACCTTTCTATTCAAACTGTCTCCCTCGCTATCAAACTTCAAATTTAAACTAAAGGAAGGATTATAAAGCAAACTTTACGTACTTCCTTCCATCAAGAACATACATTAATTTTTCCTCTCTGTTGCAATTTAATTTCCTTTTTTTCGCTTGGATATGAATAATTAAAATTAGGTTTTTTAGGGAATTTATCTGACAATGCATTAAGTGGTATTAGGAATTTATTGAGTAATTAATTTTTTCTTTTTGTTTTTCTTTTATGTTTTAACAGGGCACATTGTAAAGCATTTTTTTTCCCGTATGAAGTGAATGTTTTTTACCCTGTATAAATAATTTAAAATGAAATGAAATGAAAACCTGATCGTTCTCCACTTCGTTATTGCTGATGAAGGGTCATGCCCAAAATGTCTTATCGTAACGTTCAAGGCTATTTGCATTATTTATACTTAGATCTTCGTTGTATCTTATTCTCATGGTGATTCCCCAAATTCTATTTCTCATTTTAATGGTTCGATGGAACATTTTCATAATTTAGTAACAAGTCCGCAAGATAAAGGTCCGCGTTTTAGAATTTCGCTCTATAGGAAAATTCTAAAACGCGGACCATATTTCGCGGACCTGAAAGTCATGATTCTGGAGAAGGTCCGCAAGGTCCATGTGGTCCGCGAGGTCCGTGTTTTTGACCTGGCCCTATTTCAAGTGCTATTCTTAGGAATCAACTATCACGCATCTAATATGGTGGGTGATGCAGGGTCTCATTTAATATGGTAGATGATGTGTCGCCTGCTCACTACAATCATTCAACAGGAAGACCGGATTAATACTACTGGAGGTGCACTCAATCCTTGGTATCATTACCACTATCTACATAAATAATTACTGCATAAACCAAAAGAAGAAAAGTAGGAGAACTTCCCCATCAGTGAGAGTATACATACATTTGCTAATCATTTGCTTTTTGTTTTTTTCAAGAGCGTTGACCATGGCACTGCTCAATACATATCCAATCATGGCGGACCTGTACACCAGAGCCATGGGAGCTCCACCAATGCTTGGGAGAACATGTGGACTTGAAGCACTCAGATACAAGGACCTGCAGACTGACCATTACTTGAGACAAGCCACAGCAGTGATTCAGGAGTACATCAGAAAATTTTCTAGAAAGGTCCCCCACCATGTGCAAGTACCATCAGTCATGATTCAAGTAGAAATTACTATAGTGAAATACTTTCTGCCAGCTGAAGATCTGCAAGCCCAGGATGATAGCTTTGAATCAGTGCCAACTGATGTAGAGGGAATTTCTCAAACAGATCCATTACCTATTGCCAATGTAGCTGATGCTCTTTTGATTTTGAATTTTGCTGAACTGCATAGTACTAGGCTCATTGAGGTTTTGGCAACTAATGATGATGAAAGCAGTTTCCAACAATGCACTAAGAAATGGAAGGAACTCAAGGATTATTTAACTAAATTCTCATCCCTGATAGACCAGATTCTGCAACATTACAGGCAGAGTACTGGGAAGCTTCCAGAGGTGAAGTCATTGCAAGAGCAGAAGCAAAAGATATTGAAAATTTTACAGCCAGTAGCATTCAGTAAAGTTCATAAACAGCTGGGGGAAATGCTGCAATTCTCAGCAGATGAACTATTTGTTTCAGCACTTGGCTTAAACAGGGATGTAGCCAACTACCTTAGCTCCATGGATTCTGACATTAGATGCCACGAGACAGATTTCTACCATCTGCGAGACGCTGTGTGTAAGAGCATTGATTTTCATTTTAATCAAAACCCAACAGAAAATTCATCAGACGTCCTAATGAAGTCAGGATTCACGTTTGCCAGGGCTGAATTCTTGTCAGATCACATTAAATCAATAGATCCAAATGAACATCAGTCATTGTCATATTGGGTTGAAGCCTATCTAGATTACATGTTCAAGTATGATATATTTCTTGCTGGTAGTGGCACAGAATTCCCCCATGATCCAGAAAGTATGAATGATTGGATTATGGTTCCTACAGAAAGAAGCATGGAAAATGAGGATGCTGATGATAGTGACGCAGAAGACGATGATACTGTAAAAATTTTGTATGTCCCAGTGATCAAGACAACAGCTGACAAAGTTCATTTGCTGACAAAAGATGGAACCAAATTCCCTCCAGCTGAGATAAAACTTGGGTTTTGGTACCATGGGACAGACTTTGATTCAGCAGAGAGCATCAGAGCCAATGGTGTTCACATATCTAAAGGACATGTGAAGCAAGACTTCTCCGATGGGAGAGGATTCTATGTAACACCTTATTTTGATTTTGCAGTCAAATGGGCAGAAAAAAAAGGGAATAATGCAAAGTGTGCAGTTGTTGTGTTTGATCACATGATTGACAGCGATGGATATAAAGGGTTAGATCTTACATTAGCCGCTGATGAGAAATGGCGCAATGTGGTAAAGTACTACCGCAGTGGAAGCCAGAGTTGTTTTAAATGCCCTAGGAAGTTGCATAAAGAATTAAATGCTGCAGCTTTCATAGAGGGCCCAATGTCTGGAGATGGGACAAGATATACAAATGCTAACTGGCAACCTTCAAAAAAGATAGGGGATGAATCTGTCCAATTGTGCATCAAGAGTCAGAAATTGGCCGATGAATTCAGCATGAAGATTGTTGGCATAATTTTTTTCTGTCACTGTCAACGATCAGAAGCATTGGTAAGTTGTTCAAGTTTTACAGCATTTTTCTTGTCAACTTATTTTACACCTTGTGTTGGCCAGTATATCTCATATTTATATACATATATTTATAAATGTATAAATGTATATTATAATATTTATAAATGTATACATATAATACAATACAATATTTATAATACAATATTTATAAATGTATACATATAATATAATACATTATAATACATATTATAATGATATAATATAACATATAATTTATATACATATATGCATTCATTAGCTCAATCTTTGAATTGTATTAAAAAATTAATATAGACTCAAAAAATACAACTTGTTAAACGTTTCGACTTGCGTCTTCATCAGTAATGCTGTTCAAATCCAAATGAGCGTACATATAAACAAAAATACAATTGATTTATCAAACAATAGCTTCAGACGAGCCCTACCTAGTACAAGGTGTAAACGAAGCGTAAACGTTATATCGGCAGAGGAAAGATCAGAGGAAGCGCAGAAATATATATATATATATATATGTCGAAACTTAAAGAAGGCATTCACAAAGCAACACTCGTTTCTCATGCGACTAGTTTCATCTGTTCATGCAGACTCTTCAGGCTAAATTAATTAATCTACGCTTGCAGCCTTATTTTTATACAAATTCAAATTCTTCTCATATGACGTTAGATATATGGCTTGACTTAAATTCTTTCTTATATTTATGCATTTGCATTTTCATAACGCGTAAAATTCTAATCATTTTCATATGATGTTAGATTCAGTCTCCTCCTAATTTTCATCACTTTTTCAATAGGCAAAGGAATTTTAGTCTTAAAGTTTGCTCTACTAAATATATTACTATCAATTTTGTGATTGTTATTGTTATGGACGCTACCAGAGTTTTGTTCTTTTTCAGTCATATAATCTTCTTCTTTATTGATATTTCCAAGGGTTGTCTCTTGTTTCTCTATCTCTCTGCCGATCTTTTCAAGTAGTGATTCATCAAAGGCCTTTCCACTTTCCGCTGCATGCATCTTTTTTTGAATTCCTTTATATATTCATGTTCAAGCTCTCTGAGTTTAATTTTATTGCTATCAATTGACCTTTCACTACCTGTATTCTCCAACTGTCGAGACTCCGTTTTCATCAACTTGTGCTTTCTTCTCTTTGTTTGTGTCTCAAATGGATTGGCGTTTGTTTTCAGTGTATGCATTCTGGACCTCATGTAAATTTCCTTTGATTGCCACATTTGGCTTGACTTAGATTCTTCCGTTTTACATTCAGCTATCCATTTATTTCTAAAGTATTCTTTGTTGATAGGAAGTTTATCATACTTTGTCATGATCATATTGTCGATTTCATTGTCCATCATCTTGGTCTTTTTCTCATAGGTATCTCTTCTTGATTCTAGTCTTTCAATTTCTTGCTTTAATTTTTGCTATATCAGATAAAGAAAACATCATCGATGAATCTCATCCAGACGAGGGGCTTGTCAGGTGAAGCTTCCAACAACCTCTCTTCCAACCGGGTCATGAAGAGATTGGCATAGGCCGGAGCGAACTTCGTGCCTATAGCCGTCAACAATTTCTGCCTATAAAACCTATCATTAAATTCAAAATAATTATTCTCCAAGACCAAAGACGCCAACCCCACTAGGGTATCAGTAGCCACGCCCGGATTTTCCCTTCTATCCAGCGCCTCCCTGATGGCCTCTAAACCCTCCCCGTGTGGAATGCTGGGATAGAGTCCCACAACATCAACTGTGCACAACAAAGCCCCCTCTGGTATCTTACCTAACTTACTTAGCCCAGATAGAAAGTGGTTAGTGTCCTTAACATAAGACCTACTTTGGCTAACCAACGGGTTAAGATGGTGGTCTAAATACTCTGAAATATGTTCTGTTATTGTACCACAATTGGAAATGACCGGTCGCCCCTTTACACTACTAAGACCCTTGTGGATCTTAGGCAACAAATCTTAAATCAAATCCAACCTACGTACCCTATCTATTTGTTCATTAACTAAAGACTCTTCTTAGCCCCTGTCCTTAAGCCATCCAGCTAACTCGCCTACCCTCTCCTGAAATTGGCGATCTTCCGAACATATCCTACGAAACCTAAGTGCCTGACCATAGGGGATCGCCTTTTTGGTGTGCCAGGGGTGACAAGACTTCTTGTGCAAGTACTGATGTGTATCAGTAGGCTTGCAAAACAAGTCTGTCGAAAGAACAAGAAAGTCTGTCTCCTGTCGAAAGGCCTGAAATTTTCACCCACTCCCACTGACATCGACAAAGCGAAACTTAAAGAGGACCTCGAAGCGTTCAAGAGAAGGATGAGATTACGGTGGCATTTCAAGGACAATGAGGACAGTATTTCAGAGGACAATAATGAAAATAAATTTAGAATCAAATCCTCATGGCAGCCCCCAAAAGATGACCCAGTCTTAGAAAACTATCTGTCGCTGCTGGAGAAGGAGGTAATGTCTGTCTCGCCGGAGGGTAAGAACTTTAGTAATCTTTCTCCTTCTGAACAACTTTCTTTGAAACAACTTAAATCGGATAGGAACATAGTTATCAAGGAAGCGGACAAGGGATCAGCGGTTGTAGTATGGGATAGGGGGGACTACATAAGTGAGGCTAACCAACAACTAGATGATAGGCAGGTTTATGAAGTAGTAGAGGTGGACCCCACGGTAGACTTGGGTAAGACCATTAATTCTAGGTTGAATGAGCTGAGGGAGGAGGACCCGGGATTAGAGGAAGTGACTGAGTATTTGGAAGTTAAGGATTCTAAGTTAGGTAGATTTTACTTGTTGCCTAAGATCCACAAGGGTCTTAGTAGTGTTAAGGGGAGACCAGTCATTTCCAATTGCGGTACAATAACAGAACATATTTCAGAATATTTAGACCACCACCTTAACCCGTTGGTTAGCCAAAGTAGGTCGTATGTTAAGGACACTAACCACTTTCTATCTAGGCTAAGTAAGTTAGGAAAGATACCAGAGGGGGCTTTGTTGTGTACGGTTGATGTTGTGGGACTCTATCCCAGCATTCCATACGGGGAGGGTTTAGAGGCCATCAGGGAGGCGCTGGATAGAAGGGAAAACCCGGGCGTGGCTACTGATACCCTAGTGGGGTTCGCGTCCTTGGTCTTGGAGAATAATTATTTTGAATTTAATGATAGGTTATATAGGCAGAAATTGGGCACGGCTATAGGCACGAAGTTCGCTCCGGCCTATGCCAATCTCTTCATGACCCGGTTGGAAGAGAGGTTGTTGGAAGCTTCAGCTGACAAGCCCCTCGTCTGGATGAGATTCATCGATGATGTATTCTTTATCTGGACGCATGGGGAAGAAAAGTTGAAGTCTTTCATCAATCATCTCAACAGTAGCCACGAAACCATTAAGTTTACTAGCGAACAATCACGGGATAGGATTAGCTTTTTAGATGTTCAGGTTAGCGTAGGGGGGGGGGGGAGTCCTTTCGACAGACTTGTTTTGCAAGCCTACTGATACACATCAGTACTTGCACAAGAAGTCTTGTCACCCCTGGCACACCAAAAAGGCGATCCCCTATGGTCAGGCACTTAGGTTTCGTAAGATATGTTCGGAAGATCGCCAATTTCAGGAGAGGGTAGGCGAGTTAGCTGGATGGCTTAAGGACAGGGGCTACGAAGAGTCTTTAGTTAATGAACAAATAGATAGGGTACGTAGGTTGGATAGGGCAACTCTTCTAGCAAATGCGGGAAATAGGACCAATGACCAAGGGAGGGGGGAAAGGGTTCCTCTTGTTGCGACGTATCATCCAGCGCTCAATAGTTTGGGGAAGGTTGCCAGGAAACTCCATTCTATGCTCACGAATTCGGAAGAGCATAGGGAGGTGTTTCCTGAGCCACCGCATTTAGGAGATGTAAGAACCTTAAGGATATACTTGTTAGGGCTAGGCTGAGTAATGAGGGAAATGGGGGGACTGATAAGAAGGGGTGTTCTCGTTGTGGTAAATCTCGTTGTCAAGTCTGTAATGTCATGAGCAATAGTGAGCATTTTCATTCTAATGTAGATAGCCGGGAATATAGGATAAATTATTCGTTTAATTGTGACTCGTCAAATGTTGTGTATTTGTTGGAATGTACTGTTTGTGGTGTACAATATGTTGGTAGCACCTGCACGCCTTTTAGGCTTAGGTTTAATAATTACAAGGCGTGCAGTCGTAAGTTTAATGCGGGGGCCTCATTACCCCAGGTGGAATTCTTCAGACATTTTACTGAAGAAGGCCACCACGGGTTTCTGAAGGATATTAGCGTAAAGATAATTGATAGGCTAACGGGGGGTAATAGGATGCGGGAAAGCTTCTGGCAATATCGGCTGGATTGCTTTGCTCCTAAGGGTTTGAACACTAGGCAGGTAGATACATAGATTTCATTTTTGTTCATTCATTTCATTCATTCATTTATTTTATTTATCCACGACATCCACTCAGTAAACTTTAAAATTACTTATTTCCAGATGAAAGTAATAGATATTTCTAACAAACCTAATAAACCTATATTAAAAGCCAGTACTGTTCTTCCATGGATTCGTGCGTAAATATATATATATAAGTATAACCTGCACACATATACATACACATATAAAAATATATATGTACACCCATACACATATATATATATATATATAATTTGTTGTTTTTTTTCAGCTTAGAAAATGATTCTTTAGCCCATTTTTAAACTGGGTGAGTGTATTAGACTCTCTTAATTTTGTTGGGATAGCGTTCCATGTTTTTAGACTGGTGTAGTGAAAACTCTTTCTATTGTAGTCTAAATTTAGTCTTGGAATTTGGAGATCAGTCTTATTTCTCGTATTATACTTGCTTGTCGAGGATTTTTCAGCAAATTTACCGTGCAGACTCTCAGGACATATCTTGTTAATTATCTTAAACATCTGAACCGACCGATCAAATTGGAATATCTGATCGATGCTAAATGTTGGTCTAATCCAAGAGTCCTTTATCTTTGAAGCTTGAATAATTTCAAATGCACGATTTTGCAGTCTCTGAAGGGCTGTTATTTTAGTGTTCGATAAGCTCCCCCACACTACGTCAGCATAACGAAAATGACTCTCAACAAGGGCTTTGTACACTTGAAAAAGCATTGATTGTGGGAGGATGTCCTTAAGTTGTTTCATTGCCACGAGGCCCCCAGCAACCTTTTTCTTCACTGATTCATACTGTTCTTCCCAACCTAAAGTATCGTCAACTATTACCCCGAGATATTTTGTTTTGTGAACCTGTTTAATTATTTCTCGGTTTATAAATGATTGCGGTAATGATTCTCCTTTTTTTCTTTTACGAGGATGGCCTATTATCATGTATTCTGTTTTGGTGGGATTGAGACTGAGTTTGTTAATCCTCATCCATTCCGCGATATTTAGTAGCTCAGCTTGTGCTGTCTCTATAAGCTCTGCTTGGTTGTTTGATGATATTGTTATCTCAGTATCATCCGCATACATGTTGGCTCTTGAGTGTTCGAGACAGTGCTCAAAATCATTCAAGTAAATGATGAAGAGCAGCGGTCCCAAGCATGACCCTTGAGGAATTCCACACTCTATTTCCATAATATCAGATACTTGACCATCAATAGAACAATACTGGCTTCTATTAGTTAAGTATGATTTAAGCCAGTTGTTCTCTCTACCTTTTACCCCGTATTTGGCTAATTTACTGATCAGAATCTCATGATCCACGGTATCAAATGCCTTTTTTAAGTCAAGAAAAAGAGCGAAGTTAGCTTTTTTGTTATCGATATTTGAGTACCAATGATCTGAGACACCAATCAGCGAGGTAATTGTAGAGTGAAGCTTACGGAAAGCGAACTGATTTTTCGTCAGTTTTTGTTACACTGGAGGAAGTCAATAAATTGGTCATGTGCAATTTTTTCGTATAGCTTAGATAACACTGACAAGATTGAAATTGGCCTATAGTTATTCGTATCATCTTTGGCGCCAGATTTATAAATTGGGGTTATTCGTGCTATTTTCCAACGGTCTGGGAAAGTCCCTAGCCTGAAAGAGCTGTTAAAGATCATCGTTAATGGTTTACATATACAGTCAGCAGCATCTTTCAAAATTACTGTTGGTATATTGTCAGGACCAGCAGATTTTCCTTTTTTTAGATTTTGAATGTATTTCATAACTGTGTTTTCATTTACTTGTTTGAATTGAAAGATTGTTTCTTCTATGCAAGTATCAAGATGATAAAGAGGGTCATCGCCTGGTTTATTGTTGATTCTACTAGCAAGTCTCGGACCAACATTAACAAAATGGCTATTTAGGGCATTTGCAATTTGTTTAGAATCCGAAACTGTTTTGTTGCCATCCTTAACTTGCATGATCGTTGTTGAGTTAAGGCCCTTATCTAGCACTTTATTTATGGTTTTCCACATGTTTTTTGGATTGTTCTTGTTCTCATTGATCAAAGATTGATAGTGCAACCTTCTAGAAAATCTAATACTGTTAGTCACCTTGTTTCTCAAAGATTTATATGAATTGAGAAGTTTGGGGTTTTTTATTGAGTTTATTGAGATTTTTTTTCACATTTTGGTTGTTGTGTTGTTTTGATTTTTGCGCTCAGCTTTTCGTTAGGGACACAAGCTGTTTTTTAGGGATCTCTGTCTGCCCATCCGCTTCTGGATCTTTCTATCGGTTTTTTTGTTGTAACATACTTATTTTCCAGCTCCTGTGAGACAGACACAGCCGCCGACTTCAGCAGTTCTTTACTCTGCGCTTTCTTGTGATCTTTCTCCTGCCACCTTTGTTAGTACCGCTACTTTAACACTTTTTCAATACGTATTGTAATAGGTAAGATCTCGCTTAGGCCATTGTTTTTTAATTTCTGAATCTATATGTATGCTCTGTTAGGAAAGTCATTACTGATGAAGGCTTAGGCCGAAACGTTTACAAGAATGTGTTTTTTCTGAGTTTATATATCTATTTCTATTACACATTGAGATTGAGCTTATGAGTATATATATTATTTTGCTTTGAGTAGGAAAGAAGGGTAATTAGATGGAGCGCACATTATTGATTATTAATTCATTTACTAATTTAACGAAATTGGAACATCACCGTAATGCTTACGAAACGCTGCAAAGAGAACGAGGAGACCTTTTCCAAGAAGAACTAGACCACATCAAAGAGCAGGTCAAAAGTCTAAAAGAAACCCTTTAACACAAGAGAAAGAAGAAGGCAACGAAGCTGTGCAATGAATCGGGAATAGCTCTGACCAACGAAAGGCTTGCAGAACTTCAAACAACAGATGACCACGACCACGAGCTGTTTGATAGTAGCGATCTTAGGCCAATGGAGAGAAGACAAGATGAGACCTCTGGACATGTTGAACCAGTAAACGGCAATTTAGTTAATGAAACGGAAGTGACAGAAAATGGCAGGCTAACAGGACGATTTGTCAGTGGGAATGTGGTGAATCTTTCTCGAAAGGAACTTTCGGCAGAAGACATAAGTCTCCTGTCGAAAGGCCTGAAATTTTCACCCACTCCCACTGACATCGACAAAGCGAAACTTAAAGAAGACCTCGAAGCGTTCAAGAGAAGGATGAGATTACGGTGGCATTTCAAGGACAATGAGGACAGTATTTCAGAGGACAATAATGAAAATAAATTTAGAATCAAATCCTCATGGCAGCCCCCAAAAGATGACCCAGTCTTAGAAAACTATCTGTCGCTGCTGGAGAAGGAGGTAATGTCTGTCTCGCCGGAGGGTAAGAACTTTAGTAATCTTTCTCCTTCTGAACAACTTTCTTTGAAACAACTTAAATCGGATAGGAACATAGTTATCAAGGAAGCGGACAAGGGATCAGCGGTTGTAGTATGGGATAGGGGGGACTACATAAGTGAGGCTAACCGACAACTAGATGATAGGCAGGTTTATGAAGTAGTAGAGGTGGACCCCACGGTAGACTTGGGTAAGACCATTAATTCTAGGTTGAATGAGCTGAGGGAGGAGGACCCGGGATTAGAGGAAGTGACTGAGTATTTGGAAGTTAAGGATTCTAAGTTAGGTAGATTTTACTTGTTGCCTAAGATCCACAAGGGTCTTAGTAGTGTTAAGGGGAGACCAGTCATTTCCAATTGCGGTACAATAACAGAACATATTTCAGAATATTTAGACCACCACCTTAACCCGTTGGTTAGCTAAAGTAGGTCGTATGTTAAGGACACTAACCACTTTCTATCTAGGCTAAGTAAGTTAGGAAAGATACCAGAGGGGGCTTTGTTGTGTACGGTTGATGTTGTGGGACTCTATCCCAGCATTCCACACGGGGAGGGTTTAGAGGCCATCAGGGAGGCGCTGGATAGAAGGGAAAACCCGGGCGTGGCTACTGATACCCTAGTGGGGTTGGCGTCCTTGGTCTTGGAGAATAATTATTTTGAATTTAATGATAGGTTATCTAGGCAGAAATTGGGCACGGCTATAGGCACGAAGTTCGCTCCGGCCTATGCCAATCTCTTCATGACCCGGTTGGAAGAGAGGTTGTTGGAAGCTTCAGCTGACAAGCCCCTCGTCTGGATGAGATTCATCGATGATGTATTCTTTATCTGGACGCATGGGGAAGAAAAGTTGAAGTCTTTCATCAATCATCTCAACAGTAGCCACGAAACCATTAAGTTTACTAGCGAACAATCACGGGATAGGATTAGCTTTTTAGATGTTCAGGTTAGCGTAGGGGAGGGGGGAGTCCTTTCGACAGGCTTGTTTTGCAAGCCTACTGATACACATCAGTACTTGCACAAGAAGTCTTGTCACCCCTGGCACACCAAAAGGGCGATCCCCTATGGTCAGGCACTTAGGTTTCGTAGGATATGTTCGGAAGATAAACGAAAACAATTCCAAGAAAAAGAAGAAACAGCATCATTCAAAACACAAAGGAAACAATGGGAAAGTACAAAATGAATCAGAAAAGTCCAGCAATGATTCTCAGAGGAAAGATTTCAGTAAAACAGAACATACAGCAAAGTCAAATACATCTAATTCAGATACAAGCTCAGAGGAAACAAACAAGAAATCGACTCATAAATGGAGAACAGGGACAGTGCTTATTACAGGCGACAGTATGTTGAATGGTATTGAAGATGCTAAATTGCAAACGAGACACAATGTAAAAGTAAGACCTTTCTCTGGAGCCACAACGGAAGACATGAGATCGTACTTACTACCTCTGTTGAAAAAGGAGCCTACCACTGTTATTCTCCACATTGGTACAAATGATGCTACGGAAAATGGAATGGATTCTGACATACTTATTTCAAGGATTCTAGACCTTAAAGCTGACATCGAGAAAACCGTTAACGGATGTAAAGTCATTTTGTCGCTTCCCATGCGCAGAAAAGACAACACCAAGGCAAACAAGATCCTGATGGAGGTTTGTGATAAGATAATTGCATTGAAACTGGACATTATAAACAATAGTAACATTATGAACGATCAGCTTGGTCGTAGAGGACTTCACCTAAATCAACATGGTAATGCCAGGTTCGCCCAAAATCTTCTGAACAAGCTACAGTGTGTTTGAAAGGATACATAGCTATCCAGTCAATGGAGGGGAAGGCAGAGGCTATTATCATCATCCATTGAGTTCTAAGAAAGGCCTGACCATTGCATCTCTGAATATAAATGGGCTTAGAGGGCACTTTGACGAGCTTCAATTGTTTTTACAGAGCTCAGGTATTCATATCCTTGCTTTGAATGAGACCAAGCTTGATCCTCAATACCCTAAGGAACTCACTGCGGTGGCTGGCTACCAGCAGGAACGCCTTGATAGGACTTGCAATGGTGGAGGTGTCTCTCTTTATGTTAGGGACTCCGTAAAATTCAAACCCAGGGATGATGTACCCACTGACAGTCTTGAGTTAATTTGTGTAGAGATCCAGCCACCCAGGAGCAAGCCTTATCTTGTCGTTTCCTGGTATAGGCCACCAAGTGACCCCGTTGGTTCCTTCAGTAAGATGGAAAAAGTTCTTTCCTATCTGGATAAGGAGGGCAAAGAAATTATTCTTCTCGGAGACACAAACTGTGATCTCACAATAACAGCCCCAGACCAGCCTGCTGAGAATAATTCCAAGCACATTTGCAGTCTCTATGAGCTCTTTAGCCTAAACCAACTTATTGAAGAGCCAACCAGGGTCACACTTACTTCATCTTCCATCATTGATCATATTGCTACAACATCTGCCAGAAACATCATTGAATCTGGAGTGCACAAGGTTTCTATGAGTGATCACTATATGGTCTTTTGTGTCCGCAAGTTTGAGGGGGCATTAAAGAAGGACCATAAAGTGGACACAACCAGATCTATGAAAAACTTTGACAAAGATGCATTCCTTTCTGATGTTGCTGGCATTTGTTGGGAGCGGGGATTTAGTGAAACAGATGATGTTAATGTGCTTGTCACACAATGGTCAACCCTGTTCTCTTTGATCATAGACAAGCATGCTCCCATCAAGACATTGCGTGTTTCTGAAAAGTACTGCCCATGGGTGAATGTTGGCCTAAAGCAGCTAATACGAAGCAGGGATAAACTTAAAAAAGCTGCTGTTAAAAGCAAATCTCAGCTTCTTATGAGCTCCTATAGGCAAATTAGAAACAAAATAAACAAACAAAATTTTGAGTTGAAAAGGCAGTATTTTTCGGAAAGACTTGCTCAAGCTAAAGGAAACATGAAGGAATCTTGGAAAACGATCAACCAGGTAGTAAATAAAAGATCTAAATCCACAAACATAGATCTTTTGAAGGGACCTGGAAGAGAAATTGTAAATAGGCAGGAAATCTCTAACACTATGAATGAATATTTCTGCTCAGTAGGTAAGGATCTCGCTAGCAAGATTGAGGATGCCCCCAACCCCATGCTTACAGGTAAATATAATCTGAACCCTGATAATAAGCGCTTCAACTTTAGACCAATTGTAGTGCAGGACATTAGAGATGCAATGGGTAAGATAAAAACATCTAAGAGCCTTGGAAGTGACAACATACCTAGCTATTTCTTAAAGCTAGCCACTCCTTATATTGAAAACACATTAGTTTTCATGTTTAACACCTCTCTTGAGACAAGTCAGTTTCCTGACTGTTGGAAAAATGCTCGCATCACACCAATTTTTAAGGAAGGTGATAGGGCTGAAAGGTCTAACTACCGCCCAATTTCAGTTCTCCCTGTCATCTCAAGGCTCTTTGAAAAACTTGTTTTTAATCAACTTTACGAGTATCTGGTTAAGAATAAACTTATTCATCCTGGTCAATCAGGCTTCTTAAAACTTCATTCTACATTGACCTGCTTACTTAAAAATACCGACGATTGGTATAGTGGGTTGGACACTGGACAGATGGTGGGTACAGTCTTCATTGATCTTAAAAAGGCATTTGACACAGTCGACCACGACCTTCTCTGCAAAAAGCTTGAACACTACGGTGTTCAGCAAAGGGAACTGTCTTGGTTTCAGTCTTATCTCTCCAACAGAAAACAGTTCTGCAGAGTGGGTGGGGTCGATTCAAGAACTGGGGTCGTTGAAATAGGAGTACCCCAAGGGTCTTGTCTGGGGCCACTTCTTTTTTTGATATACATCAATGATCTCCCTAGTGCTGTCCAAGGTTCAACTGTATCCATGTATGCTGATGATACTAGCCTTTGCTTAAAATCAAGAGATATTTCTCAGCTGAATGAAGCTATTAATGACGATCTTGCGCACTTAGACTCATGGCTGAAGGGCAATAAGCTTTCACTAAACGTTGCTAAAACACAATCTATGTTAATTGCAACCAAACCAAAGCATCGAACTCTAAACAATGCTGCAGAAAAATTGCATCTTAAAATTCGTGGTAGTGAATTGGACGTTGTCAATAAGACCAAATACCTTGGTGTTCACGTTGACAATAGTCTAGATTGGAAAGAACATATTAAAACGGTATCCACCAAAGTATCACGAGCCATCGGATTTTTAAAACATGCAAAGAATATTCTTCCAATTGCTTCTTTGAAAACATTGTACTCGAGTATTGTGGAGCCCCATTTTCGATACTGCTGCTCTGTATGGGGTTGTTGTGGCACTACTGATATTGATCAGCTCCAAAAGCTTCAAAACAGAGCCGCCAGAATTGTAACGAACAGCAGCTTTGGTGCTCCAAGTAGGCCTCTCATCGAGAGTCTTGGTTGGAAAACCGTTCGCGAGCTTGTTGACCAGGATTCTAGACTGATGGTATATAAATCTATTAATGGGCTTGCTCCGCAGTACATGAGCGATCTTTTCACAAGAAACTCCGCCTGCAGCTCTCGCAACCTTCGAAATACGAAAACAGACTTGAGGCTGCCAAGGAAAACATCCGCAAATGGGCAGAAATGTTTTTCTTATCGAGGTGCAAAACTATGGAACAACCTCTCAGCTGAGATCAAACAGGCACCCTCCTTTGCCGTCTTCAAACAGAACATTCAATAGACTGGGGAATTAAGCAATGTCTATCGTGCGCTCGTAGAGAGTCATATAAGATACGCTGATGTCATATGGGGTAGTGTATCCAACTCCAAAATGGAATCATTACAGCGTTTTCAAGACAGGGCCATTTCGATAATTGACACTGCCAGGATAAAGGATGACTGGTTGAAGAATTTTTTACAAGTTAAACAACTCATTACGTTTGATCGATCAGTCATGACATATAAGATCATGAACAGGCTATGTCCAGAAAACCTTTGGAATAAATTTCAACGGAGATCTCATTACTCTAACTATAATACTAGATTTTGTGAGAACCTTCAAATCCCAAAGTATAATCTGGAATATTCTAAAAAGAGATTTTCTTACACAGCTCTGAAGGCTTGGAACGAGATTCCTATGAATATTAGGGAGCTCCCCACCTTGTATCAATATAAAAAACAGTTAAAAAGTCATTTGATGAGCTGAAACCAATGCAAACACGGCCCCCTGGAAGATCAGCAGTAGTTTTCTTTTTTTGTTTTAAAAAATGATTGTAATTAGATTTATGTTGTTTTTAGCTAAAGTTATTTTGTTGCTGAAGGGTCTCGGTGTATAAAGAATTAGAAATAGAAATTGGGGGACTTTTCTTGCGGTTGGGTGGCTGGCCGCGGCCCGCGGTCTCTGTGCTTGATTCGCTGCTGGATCGGCGATGGAGATCTGTCTTGGGGTTTCCGTTGTCGGTTTGGCGGGGGTCGGGCGCGGGGACAGTGGGTGCCCTGGCTGCTCGATCGTTGGAGAGGTTTTCCCAGTCTATTGGTGTTTATGTACATTTCTTTTAATTTAGCAAATTAGGGTTTACTTTTTAGTTTTGTATATATATTGTAAGTAGTTTTAAATGTTTTTAACCGATTATTTATTGTATTGTAAGTTTTTATGTGGAGGGCCCCTTGAAAACCACCCAATTGGGTGAAGGGCAACCAATTGGGTGAAGGGCAACCCTCCTTAATATATTGAAATGAAAAATGAAATGAAATGAAATGAAGATCGCCAATTTCAGGAGAGGGTAGGCGAGTTAGCTGGATGGCTTAAGGACAGGGGCTACGAAGAGTCTTTAGTTAATGAACAAATAGATAGGGTACGTAGGTTGGATAGGGCAACTCTTCTAGCAAATTCGGGCAATAGGACCAATGACCAAGGTAGGGGGGAAAGGGTTCCTCTTGTTGCGACGTATCATCCAGCGCTCAATAGTTTGGGGAAGGTTGCCAGGAAACTCCATTCTATGCTCACGAATTCGGAAGAGCATAGGGAGGTGTTTCCTGAGCCACCTTTAATAGCATTTAGGAGATGTAAGAACCTTAAGGATATTCTTGTTAGGGCTAGGCTGAATAATGAGGGAAATGGGGGGACTGATAAGAAGGGGTGTTCTCGTTGTGGTAAATCTCGTTGTCAAGTCTGTAATGTCATGAGCAATAGTGAGCATTTTCATTCTAATGTAGATAGCCGGGAATATAGGATAAATTATTCGTTTAGTTGTGACTCGTCAAATGTTGTGTATTTGTTGGAATGTACTGTTTGTGGTGTACAATATGTTGGTAGCACCTGCACGCCTTTTAGGCTTAGTTTAGGCTTAGGTTTAATAATTACAAGGCGTGCAGTCTTAAGTTTAATTCGGGGGCCTCAGTACCCCAGGCGGAATTCTTCAGACATTTCACTGAAGAAGGCCACCGGGGGTTTCTGAAGGATATTAGTGTAAAGACTAGGCTTGCCGCGCGTCGCCTGCGGCGCCGCGCTGGCCCGCCGTCGTACTTTGCTTTCATTACGATTACAAAAGGAAAGAGAAACTCTGTTCAGTCCCGCGCTATAACGTCCCTTGCCTAATAAACCTCTTCCTTTCAAGGCAAAATTATAGATATGCCCATTCTATTTACTCCTTCAATTTGTATGAAACACAAAAGGCTCTCAACCATCACCCTAAATGTTTCCCATGTTTGTAACTTGGGTACCAGACTCCCTAAGAGATAGAGTCTGGTACCCAAGGTAACATTTATTGAACTACAATAATGTCAATCTTGATGTGCATATAGTCATACCACGCTCAATGAGTGTTTTTAATTCTGGAGGCTATAATGTACAGTAAAAGAGGAAATGCTATCATTCTTAGCATTGACAAATGACTCAATGAATGAGGTCTTCCTATAGAAATGCCGCTGCATTTCAAGCTTCGTTCTGTAGACTTAGAGGTGAAATAAGCCTCCTGGGGAAGAGGACTTAATGGAGTCTTGACATTATATTATGTACTTTTTTTTTTGTTTCTGTAAAACACTGTTCTTGACGAAACAGAGTCTTACAGGATTCCACTACAATGTAGAATTACTTTTAGCAGGAAAGGGAAAGGCGGATACTTTCTTATTCAAAGGTATTTATAGTTATGCATCAACCAAGTTTTTTGGCTTGTCAAATTCATCCGCTCACCAAGTATAGGTTTCGAAAACTTTTCGGATCGTTGTCTAGAATTCACTACAATCCATGGGTGAAAAGTCTTTAGGGAAACTCAAGTATTTTCTAATACTTCGAAGTATATACTGAGTAAAGATTCATTGCTGTCTTTATAAACATTTCCCTTTCATTCTGCCTCTTCCCGTTCTGCTTGCTACATTTCCAAACTCAACGTAAATCTTTTATGCCAATTCTTTTGTTCTTTTTCTTCATTCTATTAGTACTTTCTCATATTTCGTACTTAAGCTGTCCTTCAAATTGCAACATTTCGTGTGGAAAATGTGCTACAATCACTATAGTCATGTGAATTTTTTTCTGTAGATATTCTACTATACCACTTTCATGAACCCCTTTGTTCTCCTTGTGCTTCCTCTAACTCAGAAAGCGTTTCCTTGAAAGCAGAGTTCTAAGTGTGATCTACCTCAGAAACTTAGCTATCGCAACGTTTTAAATATTCTTCTCATCCTGCACTCACTGTGAATTGAATCATTTCCATTTTCTTCTGTACTCCTCTTATAATAGTTTTGAAATGACTCTCTTCACTCAGTTTCAGGTATCTAAGCCATGGCTCTGACTGTGCTCAGTTGGAGCACAGTTCTGCTGCATCTTCCATTTCATTTTAATCATAGCCACCGTTTGGCAGTGGAAAAGGCAGGGGAGGGTAGGAGGTGGTAAATACACCCCCACTTTTGAAAGAGTGAGTAAAATTGTAATTAAAGAATACAATAAAAATGTCTGGGTATACCCTTTTACCCCCCAGTCGGAAAATTTTGGACTTTTAACCCCTCACAATTTTTTGTCTGGCTCCGCCACTGCCGTTTGGACAGTTCTTATTCCGAGATAAATTCATACTATTCCCGATTCCAGCTCATCCCTCTATTGCTCGACAAACCCTTTTATAATTTCAAATATAGTTGGTCGCATAACTCCGATTAATTGACTTGTATATAGTCATTGATTGCGACTCCGTTGTAAAAGGCAAGTGGATTTTTCATGCTTGATGCTTTCAATTATGCAAACCATTGCAGCATATGATCCATTTAAATTGCATGTAGGTCGCATTGCTGCTTTCATTTGATATTAGCGGTAATTTAGCTTTTTCTGACGTATTTCTTCCTTTACTTCCATGTACTTTACAGCTTTTTTCTTCTCTTTGCCGCTTTTACTATTCCATGAAGTTAGTGGCGTCTGCTGCGTATCCTGGCACTTGCAGAAATCTATTGAGGCATATAAGAATGCAACAATACATACATCAAGAGATCACCTACCTAAGTTTGCCGGTAAATATCTACTCTTTTTACTTTCTAAAATCACAGACACTAATCTCTCTGTTGCTATGCTCCTCGTTTCCTCGTTTATTTATTGAATAGAGATCCAAACATTAACAAAGCCTCTTCTGAAGACGCTTTCTTGTAACTTTCTCCCCAGTCTTCCATACCTTTCGCACCACCAACCTGCGTAAATCAGAGGCAAAGTTCACCTTAATTTCATTCTAGGATGTCATTGCGACAATTCCTGTCCTACACATGCTTTCCTGAAGTCGTTGTAATTCATTGACATTCATTTTGACGAAGCAGGCTGTGCCCACTAACCTTTCTATCCAGTTGCAGATTTTCCTCCAAAATATAGTCTTGCCATTGCTACTCTGTAAAGATTCGGGAAAAATTTCCTCGAAACATATGAAATTAAACGATTAACATTGAAAGAACACTTTCCTATGAATATATCCCCTTGGTGACAAATGGTTCTAGAACAACGTGCTACTAAAACTTTGTTAGAAAAAGATACCCTGAAACCTGACAATAATCGACTCTATTGAATGAATGGACACATATCTTAGTCTAGGAAACTATGTAAGAAATTAATGAACCCTTAGATGACCAAACAAATAAGAATCTGCGGACCGGAAAGTTTCAATTGACACTTCAAAGTGGAAATAAGAAATCTATGGAAACCCTCCCCATCCTGTTTTAAATAAAAAGCAGTTCTTTTTGACAGGGCCACCGAGAAGAGGGGACAATTTGCCCCTGGGCCTCAGGGTCTAGGGGCCCTCATGATCAAAGATCTTTAACATATTGACTTCAGGAAATGTTCTGAAATGCCTTTTAGGCGAATGTAAAGGGTTTTAAACAAAGATAGAACCTCGATGGGTGAAAAATGTAATTGTAGAATTTTTAAATAGCCTGGCCTTGATGTTATGTAGCTTGTAATATCATTTTTAGACATCCTTGTAGATTACATTGTAAATAGTTGGTATTAATTAGTTTGTCACACCAACTTTAAAGCATGATTATGATTTGATTTAATGTGATTTGATTGACAATTAATACAATTTCTGCTGGCTTGCCTTATAGGGGCCTCAGTCCGCATTTTTGTTCGCAGGCCTCAAAAGCCTCTTGGTGACCCTGCTTTCTGAGTGGGATTTCACCCTGGTCAAATCCTTATTCAACTGTGTGATGCAGCAGTCGTACCGAGTAATTGTTTGGGGAGGGATTTGCTGCCTGTTGGCATTTTTAGCCGGAATCATTTCATCTGAGCAAAGAGAAGACTCTGGGCCACATACCTTTCCTGCGAAATATCCCGACTGTATTCTTTAAATTTACATCAGAGTACATTGATATAGATATAATGACCAATTACGGTAGAGATCAAGGCTCCGCAACTCTAACTTTAGTTAATTTGTCTGGTACGGAAACATGAGGCTGTCTGTGATTACAATTGCAACACTAAAAGAGAGTTATCATGAGCGAGCCTACACAGGGATTCCCAGGGTGAAGATGCGAAAAGTTTTGTAATGCAAACCCTATTTAAATATGCCCCCAGCCAGGGCCAGCTAGAAAGCCCCCGTGGGGAACGCTGCTATCTGTTAAAATTGTTTCTTATTTTAGTGAATACTTTGATTCTCTTCTTTAGCTGACTTTCTTTTTTCAACTTACTCAGGCTTGGGTATTGCCTCAAAAGCAATAAATGCCATTATATCTGCTGTTTGCGCATACTGACCCGCTTCGATTAAGGAAAAGAATACATGTAAGAAACTCAATTCTCAGATCACCAAAAATGGAGAAGCTCCAGTCAGGGAAAATATAACTCAAGAATCCTTGACACCGTTTACTTTCGCTTGTTTCCTGTCTAATATTCCTCAGAAGGTACTTGATTACACTTACACTGTAGTATCAAACACTGGAAAAGCTTCAAAAAACGTTGTTTTGAAATGTTCATGAGGGAACAGGAAGTGAACACGAAGACTGCTATGAAGCATTTAAGAATCTCGTAAGAAACTTCGAGTACTAAAAATCTGATAATTTTAAGCAACTTTCAGTACTGGCCCAGATTCTCAGTTTCTCATAAAAAAGATACGTGTAGTGCTGGTAATATTTTTGGTTGCTGCTAGATAAGCCCCTCTCCCTCGAATAAGCCCTCACCCCAAATTTTTTTTGCAAAATAGGCCCAAAGGGGGCTTACTTCAGGACTTAATGTATGTAGAGAGTATCACCTTGCAGTTGCCAACCCGTCTTTCTGGTGTCTACTTCTGGTGCCTACTTCCATTTTCAGTAACCTACCTAGGCACAGTAGCACCGTCAGTCCATCAGAACAGTCATGGAAGGCCGAGCGAATGAGCTAGGATTTCATACAAATATACCTTAGAAATCTGATAAGTTAAATAAACTTTCAGTGCAGGCTGAAAGTCTCATTTTCCTAGAAAGAAATTCTTTCTAGAAATTCTTCAAAGTCCATAAGCCTTGGCCTTTTAGCCTGCGTGCAGACTTTACTTTCCACTGCGAGGGAGAGCCAAGGCGGAACTTGTAAAGTCTGCGAATTAGCGGCCAATATTGAGTTCTGGGATTAAATGTTCTCCTGCGAAGAGGAGCTGAATCTTGCGCAATAATTTGACCCCGCAAACAGGAAGCATTTTTAAAATGTCGGATGAGACCAAGTGCACGCTGTGTTACGAAGAAACTATTTTGAAGTGCGATCGAAATCTGGTCGAAGGTTCTGGTGCATTTAATCCAAAAGCAGAGCTTCTGAGTCTCGATTTTCAATTTCTGGTTTCATTTTCGAAGTATATATGTAGGAACTGCGTTGATTTGTTGAAGAAAAGGAAGAAATTGAAGGAAGGCCTAGCCGAAGTGAACCAAAAAGTTCTGTCAAAGTACACGAAAGTTGCAGGTGCAGTTGGTGTTGTTGGGTTGGAAGCGCTTACTTGTTCTGAACGTTCAGAAAGACCACCAAAGATTAGAAGGACATTACTGGTCGAGGAAAAAGGCAAATCATCCCCGTCATTCAAAGTGGATCATACGACTGGTGCAACTGCAAAGCCTTCAGAGGTAGGCCTAGGCCTATGCTCACCAATAATTTGTTCAACTCCAACTGCTGGAAAACGTTCGAAGGTTGCAGATCTTTCCCCGTCTGACGATCGTGAAAAATTAAAAAGCAAAGTTGAACCCTCGGTTGTCATATCCGTTGACTGGGCGTCGGGCATTAAGACAAGGTCACTGGCATGCGATCTCATTCCACTTGGAAAATCTTTGATAAGGGGGACCTACAAACAAATCGCCGTTGCTGCATGGAAAAGTCCTGGTCTTAGGAGAGGCATTATTGAAGTCGTAAAGAGAGAGATAAACAAGGAATGCTGTTCTCTATGCTCATCAAAAAGCCCAAGTATTCTCAGGAAGACAAGTAAAGATGATATGCTAGATTTTTCGTGGAAGAACCTTGCTAATGAGCTCGAGGATAAAGCTCCAACTCTCCAAACCATTCTTAAGGGTGCATCTCGTCCTTCAATAAATAAAACAAGGTTAGTGGAAGCAGGGAATGAATGTCACAATGAGATCAAATGGCTTCCAGCAACTTGTATGGCAGCTGCAGTTCTTCTGAAGAATAGATCCAGATACATGACAGCAGTGCAACTCCTTATTACAATCATAATACAGCATTCTGGCTTAATGGTCAGTACCTACTTTATTACACCCAAGGCATTACTGTAAAAATTCAATTTCAGGGTCTGCTGAGAATTTTCATAATTTGCGCAAGATTTTTCAGTAATTAATCTGATTCAGTAATTTTGAATTTTTCTGTGTGAAAACCAGTTTTGTCAGCACCCATTCAATGTTATCTACTAGTCAGGGGTTATTTCATGGAACTGCACATAGTTGTTTCAGTTTCATTTAATAGGAATCAATCCTTAACACATCACAACTGGAATACTCCACATCTAAAGGGTCTGTTTCATCCAGCATTCTTTGCATGTGCCATCTCTTGCTTGTCCTTTGTTCCTTCAGTGTCACCATTTTCATGGCCCATGAAAATGCCAACAACAAAGAACAAAGGACAAGCAAGAGATGACACATGCAAAGAATGCTGGATGAAACAGACTTACACCAAGAATTAAAGAATTAAATACACCAAGTCATACTTCATAAACAATCTCATACTCCTACAAAGATTACATTGGGAAAATGACACTAAGCTTTATACTGAAAATTTTGGCAATGAGATTGTTTCTAAAGTATGACATGGTCAGAATTCCAACTATAATTAGACATTTATACCACTGACCACATTCCTAATGCAAAGGGGAATCTATTATGATCATTGTAACTTGATAGCACCATGTTGATGATATTGTTGTTAATCTGATGCTGCTTATGTTTACTGGTTAAAAGAGCATTGAACACAATCATAGGGTGTTTTGATCATAGGAATGTAAACTAATTTCCAAATTTTACATTCAGAAGGAATTTTGCCGATACTTAATATCATTACGTCTCAATTTACTCTGCAGACAACATTGCTGAGGTTAAGTGTATTGAACCTCACAACATCGCATACATTCATGTACAAAAAACTTGACGAGTTTGGCCTAAATCATGATGAAAAAATTCTGAAAAGAGTAGGGGATGAATCCAAGCGACTCACACAAATCAACAAGGAAATAGCAACCCCATGCAGTAACAACAACCCAGCAGCCAATGATGATCCCATCAAAGAGTACCATGTTGACCATCAAAAAATGCAAGCAATAGTGAGGAGTTTTGTGCGTGACCAAATTGACAAAGATTCAGAATCTGATGAGTTTGTAGAAGGGATGAATAAGCTTTTAAGAAGAAGGAACTATGCTGCTGTTAGAAGAACTGAAAAAACTGAGGACAAACAAGAGCAAACTAATGAAGAAGAAGGTACAGCAATATTATTATTCTAGGGAGCTGGGGGTTTCCACCATATGGCAGTCTCTTGTCAATTTAAAAGATGTCCTGTGATTAAACTGGAAGTTTTCCACCAAATGGCTGGCAAAAACTTCCAAATTATACAATTCACTGTACAAGCCATTGACTGTCATGTGTGTATCTGGAAAATGTTTGTTTTCCTAATGTTTCAAATCTGAAATTGCTTTCAGGGCTTTTTAATTCAACTAAATTCTCAAGTCATTACTTTGGAGATAAACACACATCACACAAGAATTCCTCAAAATTCTTCAAAATGCTCAAAGAGTTCTTCCCATTGTTAGGAGATTTTGTGAGTCATGAAAGATTATGCTCAAAGGAATTTCTCAACAATGCATAAGAATTATTGAAAATTGTTAAGGCACCCAAACCTAAAGTATGCTACCATTTACTAAGCATTATGTTTTAGGAATTGCTGAGGATCCAGGAAGGAAGATCATATTTGACAATGTAGATCTTTATGTGCAAAGACATGAGATGACAGAGGAAAATCAGAACAAAGACCTCCATTGGGTTACTGTCATTTCCACTGAAAACCGCATCCATCAAGTTGGGCACGACTCTACTGAAAAACCTGCAAATCGCACCTTGGCTGACATGGAAAACGCTGTTTGCCTCCCTGACAAATATGACCACAGAAAGCAGCGTGATGATTATACAGTTTTGGTGGCAAGGTTAATCACAGCCCACATTGATTGCTTGAAGTTTCTACGAGATGTTACAGAGAAGCACATTACACACCAACACAGAAGGGAAACCAGCAAACCAACAGAAACAGTGAGTCACCAAACTTTTAAGTGATGAATTTGCCCTCAATTTTGTGGTGTCAAGTTTTTCAAAAGTCTGCATGCAGGCTGAATGCAGTATATATATATTTATATCTTCAGACATTTTACTAGAGACGGCCACCAGGGGTTTCTGAAGGATATTAGCGTAAAGATATTCAATAAGCTAACGGGGGGAAATTGGATGCGGGAGAGCTTCTGGCAATATCGGCTGCATTGCTTTGCCCGTAAGGGTTTAAACACTAGGCATATTGCTACATAGATTTAATTTTTTTTACAATTTTGGTTGTTGTGTTGTTTTGTGTTTAGCACTGAGCTTTTCGTTAGGGACACATGCTGTTTTTAGGGATCTCTTTCTGCACATCCGATCTTGGATCCTTCTATTGTCTGTTTTGTGTTAACAGGTATTTTTTCCGACCCCTGCAAGACAGACACAGCCACCAACTTCAGCAGTTCTATATTCTGCACTTTCTTTGATCTTTCTCCTGCCGCTTTTGTCATTACCCACTACCTAACACATTTTCTATACGGATTGTAATAAGTAGGATGCCGCTTAAGCTATTGTCTTGTATTGTTTTTGAATTTCGAAATCTATATGTGTGCTCCTGCTAATTTTAGAAAAGTCAAACTGATGAAGACAAGTATAACCTTCTGTAGCGTATGATACATACTGTACATACAGTATATACATTAAGCATGGAATCATTTTGTCTAGACTTTCCTTGGAATCATTTATGAAAATGAAAATGATGCTGATGGCATATGCAAGGTATTGACTGAGCTGCATAAGTATGTCCCCAGTGCAGATTGTGGGGCTTGTTCAGATGCAATCTATGCAGAGCAAGGCTTTGTTGCTGATCAGCTAAGTGTTGAGAGGGGAGTTAACTGTTTAAAACAGCTGAAAAATGGATTCAAACCAGAAGAGCGTCTTGATGGCATCCACTTTGAGATAGCAGACTTCCATGCACAAATGAAATTTCTTCAGGTAGGTACCAAGATACCAAAATTGTGAGATTCAAAATTTTGACTGCTGTTAAAAACAGGTGATTCATATTTGTCTAATGAAAGATTTTATTTTGTGCTGGAAAAATAGGGTTGCATGCCATTGTTGATCTGTTATCTTTAATCATTTAGAGAGAATTTCAAATATAACTGCAGGGTATTTGCACACTGTTTCAATCCACCCTAATATATCAGTCATTTGTCTTTAATATCAGGCATTATTTTTGCATTTAATCATGCAATTTTTGTCAAGAACAATGAACATTTTCACAGTGTCAGTGCAACAGCTTCAGGTTTTCATTTTTAATTCTATGGATCAATCAATTAAACAATCAATCAATCAATCAACCAATTAGTAAATCAATAACTCTGTGCTATTTGCATAAAAATAACATTAATTACAATTTTGAAGTATGGATTCTACAAATGGCTGTTGACAGGATGCTGAAAGCTTACAGTTACTGTAAGTCCATGCACATTAACAGACTTCTTTACATTGATAGAAACTCTTTGAGCCATACAAAAAAAAAACAGTCATACCCTTCATGGTGGTGCTGCCTAGACTTATGACAATGAGTCTCTTGTTTCCCTGTGCTCTTTGACTTGATGATGGCGCTTCAGTCAACAGGGACTCATAATATTACTCTGAAAAACCTGGCCCTATTTAAGCCCAAACTTCGCGATTCCTACAGTACCAATCAGATTGCGAGATTTGGGAATTACTATTGTCACCGTGTAAATGTGATAGAATGTTCAATTCAATTGAAGAATTGAAAATTGAAACCATTCCCACGGGAGTGAGATTCAAAGCTGGTGATTCCATCATAATTCCATTGATGATTGAAGGAAAAAGGGGGCCAAGTTTTTCACTGTTTCATTATGAGTCCCTTTTGAGCAAGGTTTACCGCAGGGGTACAAGGGACTCATCGTCATAAGTCTAGGTGCTGCCCAATCTTTGAAACTCTTCTGCTACAGTATGTCTTTCCAAATTTTACCAAAAAGTGTTGCCACCATTATTTCTAATGTTTGGTGCCTCCCCCAAAGATAAAAAACTGCAGGAATAATATCTCTAAGAAGCTGTGTATTTCTTCTAGCTTGGATTTGATCATTTCTACAACCCAAAAGTCAGCAGTGATAAATGCACCATGTTTGCAGATAAGATACTGATCAACAGAAGAAATGTATGTGCAGATGTGAAGAAGAAATATAATGCCTGCAAACAGTTCTTTTTTCTTGAGGTGGAAGCTAGAATTTTGGCAGCAACAATGCAAGCATTGAAAATCAAATCTTTAGATGAAACTCCAACACCTGACATATTGCCTGCTGACTTGTGCAGAGAGTCAAGTCTATATGAGAAGAAGACATACCTTGATTCATTGGCATTGGAAATAGTTAATGAATTTGTTGTCAATGAATCTGTACAGAAGTCAATCATTATGAAACAAAAGTACAACGACTGGCTCAGAACATGCAATCCAACAACTGAAGATGGTCGCTTTAAATGCCGCCTATCAACTTGCAGTGACACGTTCAAGCATGATGGCAAAATAAGGAAGGAGCATGAGAAACTGCATGGATTTCATCACATGCAAACATCTACTGATGAAGCAGGCAATAAACGAAGTGATGATGTGAGGAACTACCAATGTTCACTTCTGGAATATGGTATGTTGCAAATGAACTTCCATGATGCAATCTCAGAGGGGGATGGAGCAAGGGTTTTGCGCTGCTGGAAGTTTATGCTGCCATACCTCAGGAAAGATGGTGCATCAAGTAGAAAATATGCACTTGAAGGCCTATACCTTCTATTTCAAGTCAACACCCTCCTCCCACCCAAAGATGCTTACAGTTTGATATGGAACAGGTTCCACAAATCAAAACTTGGGCTTGGTGGCAACATACCCTTGGATATGGCACTGGAACATTTCAACCTTCTTGTGAAGACCGTGCTCAGAAAGCTAGGCTCCAATGTCACCAACAAGAAAGCAATTGATAGGTTACTCAAAGCCCTCACTTGTAACAAAGCACTACTAGATAAATATGATACTTTCTGTGGTGTCATCAAAAGATCTGGGAAACATTATGCGAAATCATCAGAGAATGACTTGAAGAAAGTAGCTGCTGAACTGGTTTCTCAAAATGCAATGGAATTTATACCAGGAAGAAGATACAAGTCTTTTCCCTCTTGCAACGTCAGTTTGTTGGAGGATTTTTCAATTCATGATTTTTATTCATGGATAAATGAACACAAGAAAAATGTAAACAAAGAAGTGACTGCCCGATAGTGCAGAAACATGTTTTGAGATGACCATATGTACTGTATGTCTAGTAATATATTTCCTTTGCTTTGAAGTTGAATAGAAATCTGTTGTGCAGTGACCCTAACTAATTAAAATCCAACCTGCCTGGCAAATTCCAGAGATCATGTACATTAAATCCACCCACTTTTAGGCATGCCCTACTTTCTAATGGACTGCCCTATTGCTCTTATACCCATGATCAAACAAACATAACAAAAATTGATTTGAAGGTCAAGGCTAGATTTCCTGTTGGTAAAATTGTGTACTGTCATTGCCTTAACTAATGTCTATGGGTAGAAATACGGATTATCAAGAAATGGCCTAGTGTTTTTCAAGGACTTTTGGCAGGTGTTTTGGTTCCCCCTGTATTACAATTTGAAGGTATGTTTATGTTGCTATATATAGCTTTAAAAAATGCTTGATGCACTCCTGTGCATTTCTTCCTTTCAGTATAGTTCTGTTTGGTTTGTAGCTTAACAATTTGCATACCTACAGTGGGCCTTGCAAAACATAACATGACAAGAATTTGCAAGGATTCTGTACATTATGATAAGAATTCTTTCAAGGTATGGCAAATGCTGAAATTGTTCTCTTACAAGAATTTTGAAAAAGTATAAAAAGCTTTCCAAAAGTGCTTTACAGTCCTTTACAGTTTCAAGGAAAAAAGTTAAAAGTTTTTCAAAGTTTGCAAGGCCTGCACAGTCAGTACTCTGTGAAATATATCAATGCTGGTCAAAACTGAAATCTGAATACTCAGAGACATTTCTGTGACACTCAAAACTGTCAACGGTTGTGTCCAATATACTGTCAATATCTGCCAAGAGACTGCTTTCAGTGGGTAAACCTACCAATGAATCATCACGCATCTCCATCCACTCAGAAGGCATTTCCTCATCTTCATCTTGATCATCTTCAGGTAATTGCAGTTTCCAATCACATACATCAACATCTGTGAACACTTGCCCTAACATGTACAGTATGTTCTGTGCATGTATAATCCTCCATATTTCAACTTTAGACATCACATCTTCCAATGTGAAAATCTGGTGGCAATTTTTCAAAACTTGACTGACTTGAAATTCTGTAAATTCAAAATCAGTTACAACACAGGACATAGCTTTACCTTGACCACTCTGGATGTGCTTCATTGTCAGCAAGTAGTCATTTAGAAGACTGTGCAGTTCAGCAATCTTTGCTTTTGGTACTTCCCTCTCCTTACATGTTTCCTTTGCATCATTTTTCAGTCTGTATTGCAAAGCTTCCTGACAACTGCGATTTACATCACACTCACATCCCAAAGCGCATCTGTCACAACATGAACAAGGATTTTCCTTTTCAACTTGGGGACAACCAAACCATTTTGCAATAGCAACCCTACGGCAAATTGTTGAATAGACATACTCTCTCACATCATCTTCACACCTACTTGTCAACAAGTTGTTGTAAAGTAGATGGCAAATACTCTCTCCTCCATCTCTTCCTGCTCTGCCACACTCTTGAACATATGACTCAATATTCTTTGAGGGTCCAAAATGAATAACTTTATTGAAGGAAACGCAGTTTACACCCATGCCAAATGCAACTGTGCATATTATTATGCGCAAATGACTGTTTTTCTTTGAGGCTTGCTTGATGATATGTTCTTTTACTTGAGCTGGAGTTCCAGCATGGAACATCTCTACAAGGCGATTGCGGGGGTTCTTTACCTCATTTAAATATAGCTTACATCCTAGTTGTTCAGAAAACATTTGCCAAATGAGAGCACATTGTGTCCGTGATTGGCAGTAAATGATAACTCTGTCACAGTGTTCCATTCTTACGGATAAACTATTTAAAGTGTTGATAAATATGTCTTCCAAAGTTAAATCGTTTGAGATGTATGTTGCAGTAAACTGAATGTTCTTTTTCAGTGGGCTCTTCTCAATGCAATAACAATTTGTGACTCCCATTCCCAATGTTTCAAAGATCCTGTTCTTTGTTGCAGTTGTTGCTGTTGCTGTAAAAACTGCAAACTTCACACTGGTGTCCAATAGAAGACGAAATTCAAATAAATTACGGTACCACTTGCGGAATGGTGAATTACTTCCAGATGCATACCCCCTGAAATTAAGAAAATAAACTAAATTCAAAGTCTATAATGAATATGCATCTAAAGTTCCGTGGAAATCTGTGCTATGTTGTGTTCAGGGAAATTCAGATTTTGCTTGAGAAAGTTCAAAATGTTGGGGCCATAGCGTAACACAAATCCACCCCCTGGGGTGACCCTTTTTCTTACCAAAAGTTCCTGTGAAAACAATATGCATGTGGCCTGCAGTGGAGGCAAAACACCTGTCATGGTGCAGATATGGTATGAGAGCACAAATACACCTACTTTCAAAAAAATTTGGCAAAGATTATTGTAATAAAAATGCCTGGTTATATATTTATACCCAAAGCCTAAAAAATTTGGATTTTTACTTCCTTACTGTATTTGTGTAGCCCGCCACATATGCACAAAACTCATTTATCCTTGTTTTAGGATATGCTGGCCAATTTTTCAAGAGATTTCCAACGAGTAATTTCTGGTTATTTCTGCCAATTTATCTGCAACAAACAGGCTACTTTTCATTCAGGCTGTAGAAGTCTGAAGTCGAGTATGATTAATGTCTGATTCCACACACTATTATTTAACTTACCAATGACTTATGCAATGAGCTTCATCAACAACTACTCCAACACAACGTTCTCTGAAATTTTCCGAAAATAAAATATTTCTCCACTTCTTCACTGCAAGCATCGACTCTGGCGAAATGTAAATGAGATTTGGAGAGCAACCAATTTCCTTGACAGACTTTAGCAAATCTTCATCGGCATCTCCAGTTATTGCCACTGCATTCAAACCAATAGATTGAAGGTAATTAACCTGGTCTAACATTAGGGACTTCAGTGGCGAGACTATCAACATAATGCTGGTAAAAAGATCCAGATCCAACAAGTGGTCAGCCATTATCGGAATAGACTGGAAAACTAATGACTTCCCATACCCAGTAGGTGCACTGAAGTATACGTTCTGTCCTCGGAAAAACTTCCGAAGCACAGTCTCTTGATCATTGTAGATTTCCTTCACGCTGAATATATTCTTCACCATTTCTAGGCCCCTCTGAAAAGCTGTTTCATCCCAAGCTTTAAGGCCCCGCATACAGGAAAACTTGATCCTCGAATTAAGTGCGGTTCTTTCCTCCATCTTGTTTGCAAAAGGCGAAAAGGAAAGGATTGCGTTGTTGTTGTACCATCATGTACAAAGCACGTGACTATCGTACTTGCTTTTTATTGGGTCCTTAATATCTCAAACCAGATACTGATTGGCTAAGAGACAATAGCCGAACAAAGGCAAGTATTATTACGCAAGATCCCAGAACTCAATATTGGCCGCTAATTCGCAGACTTTACAAGTTCCGCCTTGGCTCTCCCTCGCAGTGGAAAGTAAAGTCTGCACGCAGGCTATGGCCTTTTTGTTAAGTTTGAAAAATATTTCTAAAGAATTTACCCCCGAAATATTCAGTGCCCACTCAAAATACAATTGAGACTTAATTGTGGAAATAGGAGATCAATGGGAACTCTTTCCCTTCTTTTGAAATAAAAAACAGACCTTTATGGTGGGATTCAGTTCAGGCACCTAAGGTCTTATCTGGCCCTTTCCCCCTCCTTATGGGGAAACCATAAGAAATAGAGTATTTAGTGAAGTATCTAATTTTCGTGAGGATTAGGTCAGCAGTGTTCAAGTTATCAACTATTTCCACTAATTCCAGCTTCCAGCGAGTCCTGTTTTATCTCGTTCCTCGCTTTCCTCGCTTTCTGTAGCCTACATTTCGTAAGGGGAGTCACAAATGGTTACGTATAGCTCCCCCTTAAAACAAAGATAGAACCTGGATGGGTGAAAAATGTAATTGTAGAATTGGTAAATACCCTGGCCATTACGTCATATAGCTTGTAATATCATTATTTAGACATCCTTGTAGATTACATTGTAAATAGGTGGTATTAGTTAGTTTGTCACACCAACTTTAAAGCGATTAAAACATTTTCTGCTGGCTTCCCTTGTAGGGGCCTCAGTCCGCATTTTTGTTCCCAGGCCTCAAAAGCACTCGGCGACCCTGCTTTAAGAGTGGGATTTCACCCTGGTCAACTCCTGATTCAACTGTGTGACGCAGCCATCGTACCGAGTAATTGTTTGGGGAGGGATTTGCTGCCTGTTGGCATTTTCAGCCGGAATCACTTTATCTGAGCAAAGAGACTCTTGGCTATATACCTTTCCTGTGAAATATCCCGACTGTATTCTTAAAATTTACAATGGAGCACATTTATTAATATAATGACCAAGTTCCCCAGAGATCAAGGCTTCGCAACTCTAACTTTAGTTACTGTGTCTACTACGGAAACATGACACATGAGGCTGTCTGTGATTACAACTGCAACACGAAAAGAAAGTTATTATGAGGGAGCCTACACAGGGATTCCCAGGGTGAACATGGGAAACGTTTTGTAATGCAAATCCTACCGTAAGTCCTTGAATAAGCCCCCACCTTCAAAAAGGCGCCCCTTGAATGAGACCCCCCCCCACCCGAAGGTATTTTTTTTTAAATATGCTCCTAGCCAGAAAGCTCCCGTGGGGAACGCTGCTGTCTGTTAAAATTGTTTTTTATTTTAGTGAATACATTTGATTCTCTTCTTTAGCTGACTTTCTTCTTGTTTTTTCGACTTACTCAGTCTTGGGTATTGCCTCAAAAACAACAAACCCCTGAAATCTGCTGTTTGCGCATACTGACCCGCCTCGAGTAAGGGAAAGAGTACATAGATTTTTGCTGCGAAGCAGCCATCTGTTCCTGCGCGATCGATTGTCCATGCTTGCAGGTCTGTTTTCAACAAATTTGCAAAGGGCATTCCGTCAGCGGCTTTTGAAATGGCATCGGAATGGCTGGAATTCACTTGCATTGGCAACAAAAGAACATTAACGCCACATATTTGTTCTCCTGTTGTTCATTGACCCAAAGCCAATATACCGATTTGTCATGCATCACGATTCAGTGAGTGTAAACTGCGGAACCAGGGAATGGACCTGTGCAACCAATACGCTGCGCAGCACTCACTGACAATCGTTATTTCTAATTTCATAAGAAAATGCTTATAAGAAACTCAATTCTGAGAACACAAAAATGGAGAAACTCCAGTCTGGGAAAATATAGCTCAAGAATCCTTAACACCGTTTACTTTACTTTCGCTTGTTTCCTGTCTAATATTCCTCAGAAGGTACTTGATTATAGTATCTAAACACTGGAAAAGCTTCAAAAAACATTGTTTTTAAATGTTCATGAGAGAACAGGAAGTGAATACGAAGACTGCTATGAAACATTTAAGAAACTCTTAAGAAACTTCGAGCACTAAGAATATTTCAGTATCCTACCTAGGCACAGCAGCCCCGTCAGTCCATCAGAACTGTCGTGGACCTTGGAAATCTGATCAGTTAAAGAAACTTTCAGTGCAGGCTGAACATCTCATTTTCTTACAAAGAAATTCTTGTAGCCCATAGGCCTAGGCCTTTTTGTTAACTTTGAAAAATATTTCTAAGGAATTTACCCCGAAACATTCAGTGCCCACTCAAAATAAACAGACCTTTATAGTTGGACTTCACGAAGGCCAACCTGTTTTATCCCGTTCCTCGCTTTCCTGGCTTTCTGTAGCCTCCATTTCGTAAGGGGAGTCCCTCGATCCTTTGACTTTGCCGCTTTGCCCCATTACCCCGCATTTAGGGTGAATTTGAAAAAACAAAATCTCTATTGCGTTAGGTACAGTGAAGACGAAGATATCTGGAAAGTTTGGCGGGGATTGGTTCAACTGTGTTCGAGTTTTACGTGCAACAAAATTTGCTTCATAAAATATTAATATAGATAATTGATAGGCTAACGGGGGGTAATAGGATGCGGGAAATCTTCTGGCAATATCGGCTAGATTACTTTGCCCCTAAGTATTTAAACACTAGGCAGGTTGATACATAGATTTCATTTTTGTTATAATTTTGGTTGTTGTGTTGTTTTGACTTTAGCACTGAGCTTTTCGTTAGGGACACACGCTGTTTTTTTAGGGTTTTCTGTTCTACCAATCCGCCTCGGATCTTTCTATTGTTTGTTTTGTTGTAACGTGCTATCTTTTTCAGGTTCGGCGAGACAGACACAGCCACCGACTTCAGCAGTTCTATACTCTGCGCTTTCTTTTATCTTTCTCCCGCCACCTTTGTATTACCGGCTGCTTTAACACATTTTAATTACGCATTGTAATAGGTAGGACCCGCTTAGTCTATTGTTGTGTATCGTTTTTGAAATTCGAAATCTTTATGTATGCTCCGTCGGATTTTGGAAAGTCATACTGATGAAGGCTTTGGCCGAAACGTTTAAACGAATGTGTTTTTTCTGAGTTTCTATGTGTGTATATACACACACACATACATATAATATATAGGATAATTCAGAAATACACTAACACTTCCTAGACGTTTCGATTTTCATCTTCTTAAGTAACTGTTCAGGATGAACAGTTACTGAAGAAGATGAAAATCGAAACGTCTAGGAAGTGTTAGTGTATTTCTGAATTATCCTGTTAAAATTTTTATATGCTTAGGTGAACGGGCTCTTGAATTATTGTATATAACATTGCATGTGTTTATGCATTGGTTTTCTGGGGAAAGTTGAAAGTATACATATACTTTGCTAATTTATACACGCTTATTAATCTGAGTTTTATAAACCCATTGTACCTTGCTTGTCGAAGGAGGTACCCCCAATTCTCAACAGAGAAGGAACAAAAAGTTGGACCTTGACCCTATTGAACTCAGAGGTCCTTGATGACCCTAACAATGTCGCAGGAGAACAAGGATTTCATCCCATAGGCAACAAGAGCTGACATAACTACGAGATCATTGTTCACTGCTGTCCTCACAGAATGTCTGCCAAGATCACAATGATGAACCAAGACCTAGGCATCTCATAGTTCCCTCGAGAATGATCCAGTCATTCCCTTTGAGAATGATCTAGACAAGGAATCATTCTGGAGGCCCTGTCTCCATTGGGTTCCCAAGAGATGCAGTGGAGACAGTGCTAGTTGAATTCCTCTGTGACTGTTTAACTTTGTGTTTCTTTGTTTAGAAATCGTTGAAGGGGGAACAAATCGGATCATCATGAAAATGCTTTTTAATTTTTCCCTGGGGAAGAAAAGTTGTTTAGGAATATCAAAATGCGTGCTTGGTGGTATGCTCTTTTTATTGTCGGTATAAAATGAACTTTATCGTAAGCGAGCTAGTCGACATGGACTGGTCAAAGGTTGAAGGCGCAAGAGAACAGCGACGAACGATAATATTGCGAGAAAGCAAAGACAAGACCTTTCTTTGCCCAGTTAATTTCTGTGAGAATAGACAGTTTTTCAGCAAAAGGGGCTGCAGAAAGCACATTGACACAAAGCACAGATGGTATTACTATTTTGACATAAAGCCAAGCGAAAGGGTAATCGAACATTCCATACGACAACAAAGCAACAGTGATGGACTAAAGTGCAATGCAAGTTTAAGAAAGCGTGCTGATACCACAAAAAGACCATGTTTCCCTGTCAAGGAGGGTCTTGGCAAAAAGTACATCGAGTGGCTGTGTGCAGTATGTGGCGGGGGAATGTCAGAAACTCAAGCCGCACAAAATGGAACTCGGGTAATGAAGTTTTTGAAGTTTTGTAGCGAAGATGATGACGATCAGTTAACCGAAGAACATGTAGACTATTGTATTGGTTCGGCAGGACTCGTATGCAATTTCATAGAGCACATTGGGAAGGAATGGGGTCTCGGCAGTTCAGCTCAGTTTGGATACCTTCAAGCGATAACAGACTTGATTGATTTTCGCAAGTCGGCTGGACTCTCGAGCACAGTTCTCGGGAATTTAGCAACATCGGAGGTGTATATCAACAGGGGGAAGAGAGCACTTGCAAGACGTAAAATCACCGAATGGACTAAGAACCTCTCGATTGAAGTTCTACAAGCAACGAATCAATGGGCGACAATGGAGGAGATGGAGAAAGTAATACCCTTTCATCTTTCGCGTTACAAGGACGTACTAACGAGATGTAAAGACTACCCACTAACTTCAGTTACAGCTGCCGATCTTACTTTCGCCACTCGTTTCGTTGCTGTCTACTTGTTTACAAGGGTGAAGGGGTCAAGACCGATGACTTATCAGTATTTTTCGTTGTCGATGTTTGAAAAGTCAAAAGAAAGTGATGGATTCGTCGATCAAACCGAATTCAAGACTGCCAATCAGTACAGCTTTGACTCTCTAATTTTTGACGAAACGAGCACACGAATACTTGACGAATACATTCAATATGTGCGACCACTGTTGAACCCACAATGCGACTATGTTCTCGTGACGAGAAGTGGAACACAGTTTAAAAACTTTAGCAACCTGATGTCGGAGCTTGTATTTAAGGCAATTGGAAAGTACGTCCATCCGACAAGGTATCGCCAAATTGTGGAGACCGAAAGTTCTCGTAAACTTTCGTTGGAGGAGCAAGATGCTGTCACTCGTGATCAGAAACATAGTTCGCAAGTGGCGAGGACATATTATCAGAAAAGAAGTTCTCGTGAAATAGCATCCACTGCAAAATCGGCAATGAAAAAGTTACAGAACAGCAAAGTAAACAAAGAAGTGCGAAAAGTTATTTTCGACTGCGACGACCATTCCGATTCCGAGGATGTGACATCACTTGAGGGCGAAACTCCATCAGACCAAAGGATTGAATGCGAGGACAGGGGTACACCGACAAGTTCGTCACAGGAGAGCATTACGAGTTTTCAACCACCAGTGCGAAAAGCGAGTAAAATGAAATCAAAGCCGATTGTTGGTCAAAGAGTGCCCTTCACTCCTGAGGAAGACCTCTTTTTGAAAAAATGCCTAAAAATTTATGGATTTGGGAAATGGACAGCCATGCTGCGAGATCCACGCTTCAAATTCAACAAAAAGAGGACAGCAGATTCTCTCAAAAAGCGTGCAGAGATATTATCAAGAAAGTGAAGGAAACTTCTTTCACAGGGAAGGATTCACTAATAACTTGTTAAAAGAAGAAAGAACGCTATATTTGAACGCTTTAATTCAAAGAAATAGCATCGATTTTGAATTATAAAAAAATATTCCCATTTTCGCGCTGTATTTTTTAAACTTGGTCTTTATGTTTTTGCTGGATTTCTTCAAAGAGTTTCTCACGTAATGTAAGTACAGGGCTCCAAGGGCATAGCTTTTTCAACTGTTGCAAGAATCACACAAGGTTCCAAGAGATTATGTCAACTACGTATCTAATTTCATGTATCTTATTTTCTCACAAGGTCTTGATTGAGAAAATCAGATACACAAATAAGATACATGACGTAATTACAGGGAACCAATGTGTACTTGTAAAACAATGATGTAATCTGGAATACAAAGTCACAGGGATCTAAAGCCTATCATTCTTAAGGGGAATATCTCATTTTCATGTATCTTATTTTCTCACAAGGTCTTGATTGAGAAAATCAGATACACAAATAAGATACATGACGTAATTACAGGGAACCAATGTGTGCTTGTAAAACAATGATGTAATCTGCAAAGTCACAGGGATCTAAAGCCTACCATTCTTCAGGGGAATATCTCATTTTCATGTATCTTATTTTCTCACAAGGTCTTGATTGAGAAAATCAGATACACAAATAAGATACATGACGTAATTACAGGGAACCAATGTGTACTTGTAAAACAATGATGTAATCTGGAATACAAAGTCACAGGGATCTAAAGCCTACCATTCTTCAGGGGAATATCTCATTTTCATGTATCTTATTTTCTCACAAGGTCTTGATTGAGAAAATCAGATACACAAATAAGATACATGACGTAATTACAGGGAACCAATGTGTACTTGTAAAACAATGATGTAATCTGGAATACAAAGTCACAGGGATCTAAAGCCTATCATTCTTTAGGGGAATATCTCATTTTCATGTATCTTATTTTCTCACAAGGTCTTGATTGAGAAAATCAGATACACAAATAAGATACATGACGTAATTACAGGGAACCAATGTGTACTTGTAAAACAATGATGTAATCTGGAATACAAAGTCACAGGGATCTAAAGCCTATCATTCTTTAGGGGAATATCTCATTTTCATGTATCTTATTTTCTCACAAGGTCTTGATTGAGAAAATCAGATACACAAATAAGATACATGACGTAATTACAGGGAACCAATGTGTACTTGTAAAACAATGATGTAATCTGGAATACAAAGTCACAGGGATCTAAAGCCTATCATTCTTTAGGGGAATATCTCATTTTCATGTATCTTATTTTCTCACAAGGTCTTGATTGAGAAAATCAGATACACAAATAAGATACATGACGTAATTACAGGGAACCAATGTGTACTTGTAAAACAATGATGTAATCTGGAATACAAAGTCACAGGGATCTAAAGCCTATCATTCTTTAGGGGAATATCTCATTTTCATGTATCTTATTTTCTCACAAGGTCTTGATTGAGAAAATCAGATACACAAATAAGATACATGACGTAATTACAGGGAACCAATGTGTACTTGTAAAACAATGATGTAATCTGGAATACAAAGTCACAGGGATCTAAAGCCTATCATTCTTAAAGGGAATATCTCATTTTCGTGTATCTTATTTTCTCACAAGGTCTTGATTGAGAAAATCAGATACACAAATAAGATACATGACGTAATTACAGGGAACCAATGTGTACTTGTAAAACAATGATGTAATCTGGAATACAAAGTCACAGGGACCTAAAGCCTACCATTCTTAAGGTGAATATCTCATTTTCATGTATCTTATTTTCTCACAAGGTCTTGATTGAGAAAATCAGATACACAAATAAGATACATGACGTAATTACAGGGAACCAATGTGTACTTGTAAAACAATGATGTAACCTGGAATACATAATCACAGGGATCTAAAGCCTATCATTCTTTAGGGGAATATCTCATTTTCATGTATCTTATTTTCTCACAAGGTCTTGATTGAGAAAATCAGATACACAAATAAGATACATGACGTAATTACAGGGAACCAATGTGTACTTGTAAAACAATGATGTAACCTGGAATACATAATCACAGGGATCTAAAGCCTATCATTCTTTAGGGGAATATCTCATTTTCATGTATCTTATTTTCTCACAAGGTCTTGATTGAGAAAATCAGATACACAAATAAGATACATGACGTAATTACAGGGAACCAATGTGTACTTGTAAAACAATGATGTAATCTGGAATACAAAGTCACAGGGATCTAAAGCCTACCATTCTTAAGGGGAATATCTCATTTTCATGTATCTTATTTTCTCACAAGGTCTTGATTGAGAAAATCAGATACACAAATAAGATACATGACGTAATTACAGGGAACCAATGTGTACTTGTAAAACAATGATGTAATCTGGAATACAAAGTCACAGGGATCTAAAGCCTACCATTCTTAAGGGGAATATCTCATTTTCATGTATCTTATTTTCTCACAAGGTCTTGATTGAGAAAATCAGATACACAAATAAGATACATGACGTAATTACAGGGAACCAATGTGTACTTGTAAAACAATGATGTAATCTGGAATACAAAGTCACAGGGATCTAAAGCCTACCATTCTTAAGGGGAATATCTCATTTTCATGTATCTTATTTTCTCACAAGGTCTTGATTGAGAAAATCAGATACACAAATAAGATACATGACTTAATCTCGAATACTAAGTCACAGGGTTCTAAAGCAATCCATTGTTCAGGAGAATATCTAGTTTTGCCATGTATCTTGTGTTTCAATAAAGGACATTTCCAACAAAATCAGATACAAAAAACAAGATATCTTATCCAATAATACAAGTTCTACGGTACAAACATACCTTAGTCCCCTGAAATTATGTCATGTATCTCTTTTGCAAAATTAAGACCATTTGAGAAAATAAGATACACGAAAATGAGATATTCCCCTGAAGAATGGTAGGCTTTAGATCCCTGTGACTTTGTATTCCAGATTACATCATTGTTTTACAAGTACACATTGGTTCCCTGTAATTACGTCATGTATCTTATTTGTGTATCTGATTTTCTCAATCAAGACCTTGTGAGAAAATAAGATACACGAAAATGAGATATTCCCCTTAAGAATGGTAGGCTTTAGATCCCTGTGACTTTGTATTCCAGATTACATCATTGTTTTACAAGTACACATTGGTTCCCTGTAATTACGTCATGTATCTTATTTGTGTATCTGATTTTCTCAATCAAGACCTTGTGAGAAAATAAGATACATGAAAATGAGATATTCCCCTGAAGAATGGTAGGCTTTAGATCCCTGTGATTATGTATTCCAGGTTACATCATTGTTTTACAAGTACACATCTGTTCCCTGTAATTACGTCATGTATCTTATTTGTGTATCTGATTTTCTCAATCAAGACCTTGTGAGAAAATAAGATACATGAAAATGAGATATTCCCCTTAAGAATGGTAGGCTTTAGATCCCTGTGACTTTGTATTCCAGATTACATCATTGTTTTACAAGTACACATTGGTTCCCTGTAATTACGTCATGTATCTTATTTGTGTATCTGATTTTCTCAATCAAGACCTTGTGAGAAAATAAGATACACGAAAATGAGATATTCCCCTGAAGAATGGTACACTTTAGATCCCTGTGACTTTGTATTCCAGATTACATCATTGTTTTACAAGTACACATTGGTTCCCTGTAATTACGTCATGTATCTTATTTGTGTATCTGATTTTCTCAATCAAGACCTTGTGAGAAAATAAGATACATGAAAATGAGATATTCCCCTTAAGAATGGTAGGCTTTAGATCCCTGTGATTATGTATTCCAGGTTACATCATTGTTTTACAAGTACACATTGGTTCCCTGTAATTACGTCATGTATCTTATTTGTGTATCTGATTTTCTCAATCAAGACCTTGTGAGAAAATAAGATACACGAAAATGAGATATTCCCCTGAAGAATGGTACACTTTAGATCCCTGTGACTTTGTATTCCAGATTACATCATTGTTTTACAAGTACACATTGGTTCCCTGTAATTACGTCATGTATCTTATTTGTGTATCTGATTTTCTCAATCAAGACCTTGTGAGAAAATAAGATACACGAAAATGAGATATTCCCCTAAAGAATGATAGGCTTTAGATCCCTGTGATTATGTATTCCAGGTTACATCATTGTTTTACAAGTACACATTGGTTCCCTGTAATTACGTCATGTATCTTATTTGTGTATCTGATTTTCTCAATCAAGACCTTGTGAGAAAATAAGATACATGAAAATGAGATATTCCCCTAAAGAATGATAGGCTTTAGATCCCTGTGATTATGTATTCCAGGTTACATCATTGTTTTACAAGTACACATTGGTTCCCTGTAATTACGTCATGTATCTTATTTGTGTATCTGATTTTCTCAATCAAGACCTTGTGAGAAAATAAGATACATGAAAATGAGATATTCCCCTAAAGAATGATAGGCTTTAGATCCCTGTGACTTTGTATTCCAGATTACATCATTGTTTTACAAGTACACATTGGTTCCCTGTAATTACGTCATGTATCTTATTTGTGTATCTGATTTTCTCAATCAAGACCTTGTGAGAAAATAAGATACATGAAAATGAGATATCCCGTTTGAGAATGGTACACTTTAGATCCCTGTGATTATGTATTCCAGGTTACATCATTGTTTTACAAGTACACATTGGTTCCCTGTAATTACGTCATGTATCTTATTTATGTATCTGATTTTCTCAATCAAGACCCTGTGAGAAAAGAAGATACATGAAAATGAGATATTCCCCTGAAGAATGGTAGGCTTTAGATCCCTGTGACTTTGCAGATTACATCATTGTTTTACAAGCACACATTGGTTCCCTGTAATTACGTCATGTATCTTATTTGCGTATCTGATTTTCTCAATCAAGACCTTGTGAGAAAATAAGATACATGAAAATGAGATATCCCGTTTGAGAATGGTACACTTTAGATCCCTGTGATTATGTATTCCAGGTTACATCATTGTTTTACAAGTACACATTGGTTCCCTGTAATTACGTCATGTATCTTATTTATGTATCTGATTTTCTCAATCAAGACCTTGTGAGAAAATAAGATAGATGAAAATGAGATATTCCCCTTAAGATTGATAGGCTTTAGAACCATGCTACTGAATACTCAAATTGTATTATTGTTTCACAATTACACATTAAATTCCCAGTAATTTCGTCATGTATCTAATTCTGTGTATCTGATTTATAAAATCAAGACCTTGTGAGAAGATAAGATACATAAAAATTAGATACGCACAACGATTCTGGGAGAGGGTGCAGGCCGAAGACACAACTCAAGAACAACAATATCACTACAAAGAAATGCTTCTTTCTGATAACTGACACGTTGATGTCTCTTTATTCTCTCTGATTCTGTTCTCAAATACGCAGTCTTCACATAAACATTGGCTGTCGTGAATTATTTCTTGTTGTTGGGTTCTTGATCGTTCAATACTTTCAAGTTCGTCATCATTCTCTTGATTGTTAAAGAAATGGTAGAATTTTGTTTTAACTCTCATTGACATCAGCTCTTCAATCCTCTCCAGGGGAACGAATTTCAGTGAATTTTCGAGTTGGTGGCACCGTTCATTCCACGCCCTTGCTACGACTGTCTTCTCGCCACCGTCTTCTTTCTTGAACCAAAGCATTTCAAGGCGGTCATTTGAGAGATTTTTGTACAGTTCTGGTCTCTTATTCATGAACACAACGACTCTCGGTGGCTGGTACAGCTTGAGTCTCGATTCATACTTCGTCGAAAAGATCATTCCATTCTTTATGGATTCGATCGTATCGAAATTGATCTTCTCTAGCTGTGATCGACTTAGGTCGAAAATGACGCCACTTTCCCCATTGTACGCATATGCGACATCTCCACGCTTTGTTGTTGTATAAACCGCTGCCTGCAAATTCACATGGTACCATTTAGTGAGCCATGTCTTGCCAAGTCCACCAGCCTCATCCACCACAAACAACACTCTCCGATCACCCTGGAACTCCATCATCGACACAACCCATTTTTGCCAGGGGCGCAACTCCATACTTTTCATTTTCTCTCTGATTACCTCTTCGGCTTCGATGTTTTTCATTCTTGCCGCAGTATTCTTGATGGCAGCGTAGTTTGACCAAAAGTCGTCGCCATATTTTCGTGAGGTCTCGCCTTCTCCATTGACTTTTAGCTCTTCTGCCATCTCCTCGAGGGTGACTCTCTCTGTTTCCTCTTTCATTTCCTGCAAATTTCCTATTGCATTGCATTGCCTGACCAATTGTTGCTTCGAACCTTTTGCCTGCTGGAACATTGTTCTCTCCGCAGCATCGCCGAATAGACTCCTCATTTGTGATAAGTATACTTGCGAGCCTTTTTTGAACTCTAAGTATCCTTTTATCTCCTTGTCATCCCTGCCATAACACAGATACCTTAGTGGATGTCTTAGCTGTTGCCAGATGGCATTGAGTAACTCAACATCTAGGTCACCGTGGTTACTGACTGAAAATGTCCAGCGAGTAGCCTTTGGATTGGGTCTTCTTGTAACCTTTACGTTAGGCATTTTGCTGACTAACTGACACAGCTGAGTGTTTTCGGTTACCTTTTATAGGATTTCAATTTTAATTATCGATCTAGCAGAGCTGACCATGATCGAGCCATTCCCATTACAATATGAACTAATTGTTTCTTTGGCCCCCTATGAAACGCGAGTGAACACTACTCTGAATATATATATACATATGTACATTATATGTATATATTCTTTAAAAATATCGTAAATTTTAATTCTTCTTTTGTAAACAGGGCAGTTTGTAAATCAATTATATTCGTTGAAACTTACCCTGTATAAAAATTGTAAAATGAAAGGAAAAATGAAATGAAAGGCTGACACCGAGTTTGAGTGAATCTCATCAGTAATCGCTGGTTTATGAAGCAAGAAAGCCATAATCGTTGGCTACTTAAGAACCAAAGGATTCTTTTTTCTCCATTATGTTAAAATCAAAGACACTGGCAAGAAAATCACACCTAACCCAGATTTCTGGAGTTTAAAAGTGAAACAGACGGTCGTGAACAGGATTTTGTAATAACCAAGAATCCTGGAGATATATAGGGTTGCTAGAAATGAAGATGTGCACCAGAAGTGCCCCAGGTCATGACATGCGTCCATAGGTTAGTTTGCTTCTCGACACAGATAGAGTCATTTTAAACCAGCAAAATTGTATTCAGCAAGCTGCGTGGTCAATATTCTTGAGTTATGATGTGATTAATTACTCACGTATATGTTTCCGACATAACTGTTAACTTAAAGTCAGTTTAATGCGTATATTCCAGTTATAAGGTTAAATACAGAGATAATATCCTTTGGTTTTGAAGCAATCGGTGACGTTGACTTTCTTTCTCAATAAATCAGCAACCACTCATCAGATTTGCTCAGAGGCTATGGAAAGCTCAAAGTTAAAATCTCGCTTATCGAGAAATTTATAAATGGGACATTTGGGCGTATGGCTCCTCCACAGTAACCATTTAAGCAGCGAGTATATTTTTGGGACGCCCTATAGATACTTCGTTATTATGATTAACGAAAGTCACAGTGAATTCTGAAGTAAAAATTTTACAGCGGAAGTTTTTCCTTATTGCCCAGCGGCCCAATATCTAATCTCCTCCCTTGTTACCGGCCAGTTGTCCCTACATACTAAGATTGCCTGTTGATGCATGTTGTTCTGCATAATATTGGTAATGGATAGATACATAAATTGCGATCTTTCGCTTTTGGCTACCTGTACAAATATGTTTTTTTTTTTTTAATTTGTCGCCGTTTTCAGAAAAGTGTGTAAATTTGTCGATTTTTTCGCTCCATCCATAGTTGGGTCGTTAATCTGCAAACTTTCCCAAGCATAAATGGAAAGGCTAGACTGGTTTTTGTGCCTTGAATTTCTATATTGGTCTAATTTTCGACTGTGAACTGGAATGTCTTTGTTCAACAGATTATGGCATGACACGGTTATTTGAACTTGGATACACGTTTGCGCATTTCCATTCAAAGATAACTTTTCTGCAGTATTTGTGTTGGTGTCTGTGTCTAAACATCTTTTTCGGCCATCATGTATATTGTATCACAATTAGAGGTTATGTTGCGGTATGTAATGTATTGATATTATTTCTGGGTAAAAAGGACGTATTTCTTCTTTTTAATTGCAGAATGACCACTGCCATGCCTGTGCGTATAAATTGAAACCACAATCGAGTTTTTTTTGCCCACAGGTTGCTCCTTGATCACCAAGTCATGGCTCACAATTTCAATAAAATCAGCAAGGCCAAGTTGTCGAAAGTGGATGCACTTTGCATGTAGGAAAGAAATGTAGCAAATGAACTTTTCAAATGGATCTGTAACTAATCTTGTATAAGCATGTTTTTTCACCTGTGACGATACAAAATACAAATACAAATAAATTTTGTTAATACACCGAGGTTTTGATGTGACATCTTCAAATGCGCTTCAAGTCCCTAAAAACTTAGAATATCCATTTAAAATTTATTAAAAAGAAATGTTTTTAACTTTTTCTTAAATGTTTCAACATCAACGCATCGTTTTACTTCATTAGGAATGTCATTCCACAGTCGTGGTGCCATGACACTGAATTATCTGTTTGCAAATGCTTCTCTTTTTACTTTGGGAATATCTAGTTTCATGTACATGTTGTTTGATCTTAATAGTCTCACACTTTTACTTAGCTTCAGCATATCTTTCAGGTATTGAGGAGCTGTGCCTTTCAGTGCCTTAAAAACTAGAGTTAGAACTTTGTGTTCAACTCTGAGATGTATTGGTAACCAATGAAGTTGTTTAAGACATCTTGTGCTACTTTCATGAGCTTTCCTTCCTAGCACAGCTCTGGCAGCTAACACCTATACTCTTTGCAGCCTACTGATTTCATGTTTTGGTAGGCCTATCAAATTTGCATTTGAATAGTCTAGGTGGGACATTACTATACCGACAGCTATTATTTCTGCAGCTTCATCTGTTGAAACTTTCCTCACTTGTTTCAATCTGTACAATCCATACATTGCTTTTCGACACATCTCCGTTATATGTTTTTGCATTTTGAGTTGTTCATCCATATAGGCTCCAAGGTATTTTATTACATCAGTCCTCTCAACTAGCTCTCCATTAACATCAAGGCTCTTATTCTCACATTTTGTAAGTTGATGAGAAGAACCAAAGTATATGTACTCCGTTTTAGAGGTATTCATTTTCAGTCTATTGCTATCCATCCAGTCTTTCACAGCAAGACAGATTCCCTGTATTTTCTTGTTGGCTTCACATTCATCTTGGTGACCTGGTTAAAAGATGTTCTTAAAGCATGACCATCAGCATAACCATAGATATGTAGGTTTCAAAGGATAAGATTTGCTATCGTACTGGCATAGATTAAGTAAAGAACTGGCCCCAAACATGACCACTAGGGGACAGAGCACATCACATCCTTTATTGGAGAATATTCTGATCCTACATTGACCTTGAACTTGCGGCCTCGAAGGTAAGAATCAAGCCAGCTAAGAGCTACTCCTTCAATACCAAAGTGCATGGATAGTACATATATAAAGATATCATGGTCCACTGTATCAAATGCTGCACTGAAATCAATTGCTACTAATGCTGTCACTTCTTGCTTTTTCATCTTCCATAAGATATCATTAAATATTTTAACTAATGTTGTTTCACAACGATAGCCCTCTCTGTATGCTGACTGATAGTCTGGAAGTAAAGCATTGCTACAGCAGTGTTCCATTAACTGTATCAGAGCAGCTTTTTCAAGAAATTTTGACAAGAAACTCAAGTTGCTTACTGGCCTATAATTGTTCAATAGAAGTTCTAGTCCTATTTTCTTCAATGTTGGTCTGACAATTGATATTTTCCATTCTTTTGCAAAAACTCCTTGTTGCAGTGACAAGTTGATCAGTTTAGTGATAACTGGAAGAATTTTCGTACGGATGATGTCATTTTTCAGTATATTTGTAGGCATGGCTTCTAGTTCACAGGACTTTGTTGACATTCCTTTTATTGGTCTTTCCACATCTTCCTGTGTTAACATTTTAAACTTGCTACACTCTGCAATTGAATTATTCTTGTTTGAAATATATTTTGATTTTTCCTTGAGTTCATCTCTGATTTTCTGTATCATGTTTGTAAAAAACTCAGCACACTCTGTAGCAAGTTGATCTTCTGATTTCCCTTCTGGCTTCTGATTTTCTGATTTTGATCCTGTTTTTTCTTTGAAGGTTTCGTATAGTGCTTTTGTATCTCCTTAGCACATTAGAATTTTATCAGACAGTATTTTGGTTTTCTTCTCTGATGTCATGTAATTATATTTATTTCTTTCATGATGGTATATCCTCCACTGTTGTTGTTCGCTATACTTGATCCATTTCCTTTCCTCTCTTCTGACCTTTCTGTTCTGATGAGAGACTTCTTCATCAAACCAGTCTTTCCTCTGTCTGATAACCATAGTGAATGTTTTAACAGGAGCCAGTATATCTACCGGGTGTCCCAAAAAAAAGTATCCGGATTTGGTCGACCCTAGCGATAAGAATATAGCGTGAATCAAACCGAAATGATTTTCAAAACATACCTCAATAGCCAACTTGAACATAGATACCTCGTTTGTTGAATTCGGTGCACTGAGAGTGAAGATATCAATCTTCAAAGGACAAATTTGCCTCCACCTCCAAACCAGGGCTTGGCGCTTTGGCCTAAGGGAATTCTTGAAGCTCTATGAATAAAATCAACAAAATCTGAGGACGGCACAACAGATGGGTTTTACAAAATACAGTTTATGTGAGACCGATTGTCAAGGGAGCTCCGAAATCAGCTTCATTCATCTCAATATCGACGATTTATTTTACACATACTATTCACCGGTGAAAGTACTCCCTTGAGCATCAATACACTTTTGAATTCGTCGAATCATTCCTTGAAAAGAATTGTTTATTAGATCTCTCGGGGGCCACGACAGGAAGGTCTGGAGATCTTTTGGGGGCCAATAGATAGATATCTCCTCTCTTGTTGATGACCCACCCGGGAAATCAGCTTCGAAGATACGGGATGATCAACCTGATCTCGAGAGTACTCCCTACTCCCATGAGCTCAACGCGCTTTTGATATAGTCGAATCATAAGAATTTGTTATCAGATCTCTCGAGATCAGGGTGATCATGATGTATCTTAGAAGCTGCTTTCCTAGGTGGGTCGTCAACAAGATAGGAGACATCTTTTGGTCCCCAAAAGATCTCCAGACCTTCCAGTCTTGACTCCTGAGAGATCTGATAACAAATTCTTTTCAAGGAATGATTCGACGATGTCAAAAGTGTGTTGATGCTCAAGGGAGTACTTCACCGGTGAATAGTAAGTGTTAAGTAAATTGTCGATATTGAGATGAATGAAGCTGATTTCTGGGCTCCCTTGACGATAGGTCTCACATGAACTGTATTTTGGAAAACACATCTGTTTTGCCGTCTTCAAATTTTGTTGATTTCATTCACGGAGCTTCAAGAATTTGCTTAGGCCAAAGCGCCAAAGCTCTGGTTTGGAGGTGGAGGCAAATTTCTCCTTTGAAGATTAATATCTTCACCCTCAGTGCACCGATATCAACAAACGAGGTATCTATGTTCAAGTTGGCTATCGAGGTATGTTTTGAAAATCATTTCGGATTGATTCACGCTATATGCTTATCGCTAGGGTCGACCAAATCCGGATACTTTTTTTTGGGACACCCGGTAGACTTCTCTTAATCTCTCCCTCCATCAACTTTACATAATAATCACTGAATCAACAAAGTCATAGACACATGTGAAATCCATGTTATGACACAGTTCCTCAATGTTTAGGTTTTGCAGCTTCCTCTGTATTCTGGTGACTTTTGAGATATTCTCTTTTGGAATGCTCACCTCAGCCATTACACTTCTGTAGTCTGAAATATAAATCCGAGGTCTACAATCAACTATCATTTTGCTGCCAGACTCTGTAAACACATGGTCAAATGTGTGATCTTTACTATGTGTTGAGAATGTCACATGTTGCTCTAATCCAAGGGATTCCATAGCTCTAAGATAAGTATTAGCATCTTTATTATTCATGTCATCAATCCAGATGTTGAAATCACCCATTATCATTATTGTGTTCTTATGCTGTGATAGAATTTCACTCAAAAATTTAGGATATTCTTCCAAAAATATTGCTGTTTCAACTGGGTTGGTCAAGGACCGAGATGGGCGATAAATAAACATAATATGAAGTGAGACATTTTTATAGCAAGCCCTCCATAGACCAAATTCAAACGATTTCCTACCCATCCTTAATCCTTTTCACTTTGATGTGGCTTCTATAAACTAGACACAAACCACCATCTGGCCTTCCTTTTCTGTGTCAAAATTCTGCCACCCAGCCATCACTATTGAAGGAACAACTATTTTTTCCAAACTGTATACTTGGCATCGTTTGTGATCCATGTCTCTGTAATTCCCAAAATATCAATATTCAATTCACCAATGTGCTCTAACAAGGAATTCTCTTTATTTTTCATTGACAGAGCGTTAAAGAAGCATTTTTCTAGACTTCTCTGACATATGCTGCAGTTTGTGATTTTGCTTTCTGTTTATAGTCACAAGATTGCTTTTGTTCACTCCCTTTTGACAGATCGTTGATTTTTTATATACATGATTTCCAGCTCACTTTCCCCTTTTTCTTTGACGCAAACTTGATTCCCAAGTATCAGTGCCGATACTTGGATCACTGCCATTGTCCTTCACTGTGCCTAAGTTAGGCCCATTTAGTATAATCAAGTTTTGAATAATTTGCCATGCAGCAGCGTCGAAAGTATAGGTTTGAATCAAAGTAACATATCATCCAAAGATGCAATAACAGCATTAGAATTTACATTCAGGGACAAATAAAAGATAATGTGAATAAAACTCAATGAAATCAATCTAAAAAAAACTCAATCTTTCTCCTACCTCAGCATCTGTGTTTTGCTCAATAGACTTTTATTTAGTAGATTTGTTGTCACAGGTGGTTTTTTTTAGAGATTTGTTGATTTTGCGTAATAATTCCTAAATAAATGATTACTTTTTGAGCTTGGATTAATTGCTTGTGATTTGTATGATCGATTATTGGCAAGCATTGATGGGGATACTTATCACATTGAATACTAGTAGCAAGGTAAGTTAATCAATTCAACGCTTTTATCCCAGTGCTCACCGTTTTGCTCATTTCGCAGAATACAAACAAAAATAAACAGTTGCTGATTGGATGGGCAGATATCAGGTACAACGTAAACCCGTGTTTAGGTTAAACTTTTCACTCTAGACTACAACTTGAATTACTTTGTATGATCATACCTCAAGAGCATGCATTTACAAATTAATTTGCATCTTTGAGACGATGTCACCCCATAACTTACCACACAAGCATGCGTAAATAATTTTTTACGACACAGATCTAATCATTAAGGATTGACCGTATTACAATTTTCAACTGTTGCCTTATAGTCTAGGAAATAAATGAAGAATTGTGCACTTTAGGCTAACGGCATGAAACTTTGCACTCGCACACTACCTGGTCTGCTGATCAATTTTTGATTTTGATGCAACTTCGAAAATCACCCATCTTCACGGTAACTAGTTCAAAAGTTTCCTTTCATAAAACCGTAGTCGCATTTATTATATTTTTAAGTTTTAATTTTCTGGAAGTCAGATGGTTCAGGAAGTATTTCATGCCTGCAACTGACAAGATGATGGCAAAAAATAAATTCACTCGTTTAACTGATTAGCCTCATGTCTACATTGTTCCTACAAATCCATTACACGTGTATTTTTTCCATGCAAAGAAAATTTCATCTTCGAGTAGTGTAAACGCTCTTGAACGGTAGCAGCGTCGTCGCAGGCTCAAAACTGTTTGACTGAAAATAGACATGGACTATGAACGACCAAGGCTTGAAACTGATACCTTCATTGTTCAGCACATTTTATTGGGTTAAACTTTTCACTGTAGACTACAACTTGAATTACTTTGTATGATCATACAGTAGTGTCCCGCATATAAGAAACAACATTTTCAATTTGAGGTCTGATGTGTTTCTTATAAAAGAGATATAAAGTTCCAATCAGGGTAAAGTTCCTTAAGTTCCTTATTAGAAAGGTTATGTACTTTCAATGAACTACTCAGACACAACCTGTATGATCGTTACACAAAACACAGTTTGATTTGCATTTGTAAATTTTCACTGCCAAGAAAAGCGACCAATATTCAAGGAAGGTACTTTTTGCTTAATTTGCACGCAAAATTATTGGTTTCATCTGGATAGGATCAGTCTGATTCAACTGAAAAGCTGAAATTGTCATGTTTTTCAAATTTCTAATACATAGATAGTTTCTGAATAAGAAACAACTCTTTTTCAGACCTGGACTAGTTTCTTATAAGAGGGGGTATTATTTGGAAAATCAAGGTCTGGTGTTTCTTAAATTCATGTTTCTTATATGCGGGACACTACTGTACCTCAAGAGCATGCATTTACAAATTAATTTGCATCTTTGAGGCCATGTCACCCCATAACTAACCACACAAGCATGCATAAATGATTTTTTACGACACAGATCTAATCATTAAGGATTGACCGTATTACAATTTTCATGAGAACATTTTTTTTTTTTTTTATTCATCTAAAATGTTACAATACAAGCCTACAAACTACTATACTTTCTAATTACCATACGACTATACCACACTACGGGGACGATACCACAAGGAGCAACATACAATGACTACCCTGTGGTCTTAACATAAAGAGATATCCTACTTACATACAAACTAAATATACAGTTACAGATAGATACACATAAACGATCACTACAGACAACAGATAGATACTGACGCCTGTTTCACGTTAGATGCCAGGCCTTTCTGGTGCACTAAGCTCATTGGTGTAGGATTAAGGTGCCTTCATCAAAATATGTATATTTGTGCATCTAATCTAAAATATCCTACACAAATATTAGGATTCATCCAATATGTGCCTTACATCAAACGAGAAACAAACGTAGTAAACAATGACAAGGAGAAAGAACAAAAGCACTCAGTGACTTCGTGGCACAAGCAAAATTAAAATTGTCTTAGCCAAGCCGACCAGTCTTGTGAATGAAGTCTATGGTCAGTTGGAGTATAATTTTGTTAACGTCATCTGGGAAATCTTTATCACCATACAGTAAAAGTTGCAGCAGAACGTTTCTCGAGAGACTATCGATTTGAGCAAGAGGTTGTAATAGTTCCGAAACTCCAGCGAGAAGATCTCGTCGTTGAGTGTCAAATGAGGGGCAAAGCAACAAAAAGTGTTCCGTATCTTCAATGCCATCATTTGTAGGGCACATTGGATTTATGGTATCCCTAAAATTATGCTTGAATTTGTGAAAGTTTAACTTACTGAGACCAACCCTTATCTGGGAGAGATACGATAGGCCTATTGGATCATGAATACCGAAGACAGATTTTGGAGGTGGGCGAATTCTCGATAAAAGCTTTGTCTTAAACATGGCAACAGATGGTGCAAGCCTAATTTCTGGATCAAGCTTATTCCACTCAGATATACAGTTTGGGTAGAAGCTAGATTGAAATCTTTCTGTCCTTCCCCTTATTGGCCCAGTCACATCCTGGTTGCGAAGAGATGAGAACATTTCATTTCATTGAGAGCGTTTGCCATTTCAGAAGCAGAAGGATTTACATTGCAGTACACTGCAAGTGGGCATTTTTACACTTGCATCCTTCCTCGCATCCTTTCTTGCAACAACAGTGAAAAATCTCTTGAGAAATTCTTGATGCCTACAGTGATATCTCTATCACAGTGACCAATGATTTTGGCTATGAATCCTCCTGGTAGTGTTTATGGCCGTGTGGGGAGAAAAATTTTGGAGAGGGATTGCCTGATAAAAAATCCATTGTTTAAGAAAATTATTCCTGACTTAAGGCAGATTTCTGGCCGATTATAACTGATTTAAAAAAATTTTTCCAACTTTGGGGGTGCCGTAAGCCCGCATTCCTCTTTCTGTCCAGCGTCTATGGTAGTGTTACTAAATGCGCCATTACTCACATCTCTGGCCTGCCTACATAGTCATATTGTCTTGTCTTCAAAATTGCTAGATTTTTGTGCAATTAGCTTGAAAGTTTCTTAGCTCTTTTAGAAGTGACACAAACTCCAAAAGCTTGACAGTTTATTAGAACTTCCTCTCTGTTATTGGTCTCTCCTGCCAGTCACTATCTCATGGTTTGTTGCAGAGTTTCGTAAAGATTACTTATGGTCTTTGGCATTTCAGGCAATTATATGTCCAATACTAGCGGAATTATATGTCCAACACTAGCTGTCTAGAACCCCGTCCAAAATTATCAGTTTTCTTTACTGCATTTCGAACATTGTTATTGATGTTAAAGGTACGGGCAGTAGAAATTTCTTGAAGAATGGATGCTGATTCACAAAAGAAGCACAGACTCTATATCCTAAATGTCTCATCTCTTACTTCAGTTAACGATCATCATAGCTTCCTTCCGTTGTGTTTCTTTTTTATTTTCATTTGCAAATTTTCTTGTGGTAATTCCTCAACAAATACTTCTGTCATAGTTACACCGGCAGAACTTGTGCCAAACTGTTCTGACAAAAAATGCACTTTGCCAATTTTTCCCATCATCTGGTCAATTGCAGGCATTTTCTGTGTACCACAGGAGGCACTTTATACCTAATGCATAAGAAGAATAGTATATTAATTTAGAGCACAGAGTGTAGCAGCGTCATTTTTGTTGATTTAAAAAGGCTTTTGGTACGGTGAATCGTGACATCTTTTTACAAAAACTGGAACGACATGGGGTGTACCCTGGTTCTACTCATATCTAACGAACAGAAAGCAATGGGGTAAGGTAGATCGACAAGTTTCACATTTTTGAATCTATAAAGATGTTGCCTTTCACGGATGATTGTGTCAAAGAGGACTATGAATGTCTAAAATCTTAGTTTAATGCAAGGAGTTATCACGCAATGTGACCAAGACACGAGAACAAGTAGGTGCGTTGAAGCCGTTGTTTACGCTGGGTAACTCTGCTTCCCACTCCGATGGACAGCGAAATGCAGTTTCGCTAAATGATCCTTCTAAGTAATCTGTTACTTTCTCCAAAATTATTTGCCTTATCAAAAAGCGGTTGAAAGCATGTTGTTCTGCATAATGTTGGCAATGGATAGATACATAAATTGCGATCTTTCCCTTTGGGCCACCTTCATAAATAGATTTTTTAAATTTTTCATTGTTTTCAGCAAAGTGGATTTATCTCCACTACTCGCAAATTCATCGATTTTTTCGCTGTATCCATGGTTGGGTTGTCAATCTGCAAACTTTCCCAAGCATAAATGGAAAGGCTAGACTAGTTTTTGTGCCTTGAATTTCTATATTGGTCTAATTTTCGACTGTGAACTGGAATATCTTTGTTCAACAGATTATAGCATGACAGGGTGATTCGAGCTTGGAAGCACCTTTGCGCATTTCTATTCAAAGATAACTTTTCTGCAGTATTTGTGTTGGTGTCTGCGTCAAAATCTATTTCCAACGCATGAAGCTGCATCGACTCAAAGGTTACCTTCACGTGGGATTCTTTTTACAGACAGACACTTCAAATGTATTGATTGGATGACACTGTGATTGCTTAAAATCCGCTAAAGCTGTCAACAGGGATTGAATTTCTGCAGGATGCTAAAATAGAGAAATATTTCACAAAAGCTTATTTTACACGCAAAAGTTTTCCAGAGAAACAAGCGTGCATGGAAACACCAACTTTGCTCTGTCGTGCAAACCAAAGAAAGTAAACACAGATGTAAGAATCGGTTGCACAAAACATGCCCAGCTTTTCCGGTCAGATTTGGCAAAGTTGCTGGTGAACAGTTTACCTGCGGAAGGAGCGAAAAATGGAAACATTTTTCAAGCAGTTTTGGAGATAGGTCCACGAAAAAAATTTGAAAAATAAATGTGAGAAGCAAGGTCACTGCGAAAGATTGTGATTTATAGGTCTTTACTGCCAAGAGTATGCACAACAAGATGCTTTGTATTGCATTTCGATAAGCCTGCTACTTGCGAAGAAATGAACAGATTTCTGAGAAGTGACGTGTAGCAAAACGGCACTTTGCTGCTCGGTAGAACAGAAAGCAGAGTTATCTTAGGCGAAGCAAATATTTCTATCAGACTAACTGCTTGAGTGTAATGTTTGATAAATACTTGAAATAGGAAGAACACATTTCTAACGTTAAGAGAAAAGCTCTAAAGTTCTAGAGCAATGAGAACGATGAAATACCCCAACAACACGTATCTCCCTCTTCCTACTCTACAAAACAGATACAACAAACTTCTGGAACCATACTTTAGGTATTGCTGTATTGCTGTATTGCTATATTTATATATACCAATGGAGACTTCTGAGTATGGTGTGCAGATCTGTCAGTTATCTGGCTCCCATTTACCTTGCAGAAATGTCGGAAAACTTACGCAATAGAATAACCGATTTAGAAATTCCGTTGCAAAACTCTGCAAACAGCCAAAATTGAATCTCATGCAAAGACGCAGTATCGTGCAACCATTTGAACCAGGGCACGAAATTTTCCGCTACGTTGGAAGCTTTCAAATGTCTAGCAAATTTTTTGGTTGCTTACAGACTTTACAGAAGTAGGTGATATTTGTGTAATGACCGACTCCTTGTGATTTCCTTGTTTGAAATGCTTGTTATAGTCAGTGAATATTATGTTTTACCTCTCTGCAGCATAGTTCAGCAGAACGCAATGTCCCTGTCACGCCTCTGTCCCGTATGAGTAATTTTTCCTGCATTCTCGAAAGCATAATTTCTTTGATCGCTGGCACGTGCGGGTGTTATTCAGCTGACTCTTCAAGACAGCGAATTGCGCGTCCGCAAATAGGCTCTACTAATTTCCGGGAAGCCTGCACACCGGTGAAGCAACCTAACAATTTAACTGATTCTCTTCACGTTCACCGTATCAAAAATGATTATGTTTATGGCAGTTAGTTACTGATAATGTTTATCGTTAGCTTTCCTCTATATTCATTCTGAAGCATAGATAGTTTTTCATTTCTAAATTTGTCAACAGGGTGCACTGTAAAACAGTCTAATGTATACATCATAGATAGTTTTTCATTTGTAAATTTGTCAGCAGGGCGCACTGTAAAACAGTCTAATGTATACATCATGCTCTGTCAAAACATTATGAAATCAAGCTTTACTGTAGACGTATTGCAATCGTTGTAGTTTCATTCCTTAGTCAGCTGCACTGGCAATCGCTACAATTGCGACCCTGGCTTTGATGGTGAGTGCCATGACGTATATTCTACACGGCACCAAATCATCCATATATGAAACGCCTTCATCAAATCAGTCCAATTTCCCATCTGTCTTGGCATAGGACTCGAATCTGTGCAAAACTTTAGAATCAAATGTGTGAGATGATATTTCCCTTTTCTTTCGACTGAATAGATTACAAGAAATTTTAGGCGGTTTGCTATAGTTGGACTAAGAGAATTTTTGATGTTGTCATTATTTTCAGAGTTATAGCGTTTTAAAATTGTTGATGGTTTTGAAGTTGGTGCGCCATCATATGGCTACATCATATACCATAAAAGCTAGGGATTTTACTTGCTACCATAATGTAGATCTTCAAGTTCTGAGTATTTCTTGCATTTTAACGTTCTTCAATCAGTTTACAATTTATGGTGCTGTTTATCTTTTCCAGAGCTTCAGGTAGGTCATCTCATGCATACTCGATAAGCTTAAAACGCTGTAATTCAAAAAGTAATGATGACAACGAAAATGCTCTTTCTGGGATTATCATAAACGACCTAAGGTTTCCTTCAATCTGTTCAGTTGAAAGATTTTGATAATAATATTTTACGTAGTGGGGTAGATTAGAGGGGGGTACTTCGGGGTTTGCGGTATTGCGGTATCGGGTGTCATTTCTGCGCGGTATTGCGTTATTAAAGGCAAAAATTGGCGGTATTGCGGTATTGAGTTTTTACAATGCGGTATGCGGCATCGTTATATATTAGCATCCAAAGTTCATGAAATACCATTTTCCTGACAAGGAGCCCAGCATCTTCGAGACGAATTCTTGGAGGAAAGGAAAACACAGCAGAATGGGCATTCTCTTTGTCTTTCTCAACCTGTTCAACATGTAAATAGACGTCCTGCGGAGGAGACAAATTTATTTTTGATCTGAAAACTTGATGGCGACAAAAATTTACCAAAGAACCTTATTTTTGCTTTGGAAAGTTTTCTTGTCGATTTGAATTCATTCGCACCACAGATCTACCAATAATATAGCGTTGTGATGTAAGCAAGACGGTTCCAGGTTAGAAAGTTTACCTCATTTGTGCATTTCTTGTATATAATCTTACATCAATTTGAAAATAGTCTTGAACAACGGACTCATCATACTAACCCCATAAGCGCAACAAAAACACTGTAATCCGTAAAAGGAAAACTGCTAACTCCTGAAAAAGAACAACAACAAAAATAAACCAGTGACTAGAGAGAAAACTTTTGGACCTTTTGATTCATGCAAGAAGAAACAAATTAATCTTAAAGGAAATGAATCAGCATAAGTAGCGAAGGTATACCCTATCTGTCAAAATCTGCTGACAACGCATTTGAAAATAAGGATCTTAATTGGCCAGTTCTGTATTGATCACATGAAATTGTGTGTCGCTGTGTTGTTTGCTTTAGTTCAGAAACAATGCAAAGATCAGCTGATACTTACAAAATTCAAAAGGTGTTGGTCAAATCATATGGGGCTTTTAAGCCTCCATTGTCTTTACATACAAGCAATATAACCTCCTGCACGTGAGGATGATAAAAATAGCCCTTCGGGACACAAGTGCAGCTCCAAAGGTGCTTATACAAATTAAAAGGCATTCAAATGGAAACAATATTCACCACTGCAAACATGCACAGATAAAGATCAAAAAAGGTTGAAATCAAAGTGATCACATGAGCTTCTTGTCTTATGCTGATTCAATCCCTTTAAGGGAAAAACACGGGAATTACTTAGTATATTTTTCCGACGGGCGTTTGCCATTCTCAGGGTATCGTTTTCGACTATTTTTTTCTGGAACGGGCTATCAAAAGAAGGTAATTTTTCTGGAGCTAGTTGTCAAAACATGTTATAAGGGAAATTTTGTCAGATTGGATTGTTTTTAGTGCAACCTTTGTGTTTTGGAGTATAATTTTTGCCAATTTTCCTACGGTCGGCTATCATAAGGAAAAATTCTAGTACAGGGTAAGAAGACTTTGTTGTCGGCACACCCCAGTACAAATTTAGGTCAAATACCCCTCCCCGAAGAAAAATAATTCAGTAAATGCACTAAAGAACAACATAATGTTGAATGGACAGAAACGCGTTTCGTCGCACCCTCGTCATTTTGTTAACAATACAAGCAGCTATTGAACGTTGCTCTTTATTGCAGTTGCCAACTTATTTTACCGTTTCAGTTTTTAAGATTAATTCGCTGTTATCTTGGACGATTCAAACGTTTTCTCTCTAGTTACAGGCAGGTTTTGGTTGATGTTCCTTTACAGGAGTTAACTTTGATACATTCATGGGTTTAGCACGATGAGTTCATTATCAAAAGCTACGTTCAAACTTTGTACTACAAATCATCTGTTTAAACTTTTACATAATGCTGAAGAGCTTTAGGCCAAGCATTGATCCTTGTGGCACTCCGCATATAACTTCTCGAATGTGTCGTGGCGCAGTGGTACAATCCTCTGACTTTGCAGCCGGAACGGTCAAGCGGATAGTGCTCTATATCAGGTACAGCCCCACTACTTGAGGGTCATGATAAGGGGTCGTGGACTCGATTACGTCTTCTATACTCCTGTAGTCCCAACGCTTGTCGCTAAAAACAACGATTTCACTGTGCAGTCACCTTCGGTTTAATGAAATATCTGACCCTCAATTTTAACTTACTGTTTTCAGTTCGGTAAATAAAGCATTAATGCTCCGCGGTCCCTGAATTTTATTGCATGCATTAACAGTTTTTTGATTTCTTACTACATCATGCTACCATCTAAGAAGATCAAACTACAGCTTTGGATTTAGAAAAGGTGCATACAAGTTGTAATCTAATTACCTTTAAGGCTGTAGTAAACGTTTTCTGGTTGAATACATCCATTTTTTTTCGATTTCTTCATATTCTGGTAGCCGAATTTTCAAGGCACACAATGATACCTTGTTGGAAGGCAACAGAAGTTTTGAAAATGGAAGAAATCTCATGTAAACTAAAGTTTCCATGATTCTTTAATCAAAGTTTTTATTACAAGTGGCTCATGTGACGCCGATGTGCACGCTGACGGTGCGATGAGTAAAATCCCTTTTCCTCTGGATTCACAAATCCACGAGGTACAGGTACGAAATATCTATTTTGTACCCTTTGAATCAATCGAATGGTGGGAAAATTTCCACTCGACCAGGTTAGACTTGGACCTTGGAAATTGTATCACAAGATGTTAACTAGATTCCGCTAATGGTTCGGCTTTAGGGAGAGAAAACCCAGGGCCGAGGAGAGGGGGGTTAGGGGGGGTTAGGGGGGTTCAGAAACCTGGGGCCCATAGCCATAAGGGGCCCATAAATAATAACTGAGTTTTTTCGAAATAAGGCTCAAATGAGGGTCTCTAGACCACGGCCAGTGCTAATAGGGGGCCCATCCATCAATAATTTCTCAATTGTCATCATGCTTCAAAAATCAAGAAGAGACTGAAAACGATGATTGCAACGTTTTCTTATAAGCGGTAAAAGTTAGATACATCTTGTAAACCATTGAATTTTACCAGATGAGCTAGAAAAATTCCCGACCATTCATAAGACCAAGATTGTTAACGGATTTGAACGATTCAGATTCTCGTTAAAAGATGAAAGACCAACAAATTTTATTGATTTTTCCAACATTCTTATAACGCACTGAAAATAAAGGAAAATTTGACTTCAGTGACTTTTTGGTTGCAAAGTGCTAGATAGGAGCCTAAAACATGACTGGCTTGTTATATGATTTTACGATTGTATCTAGAAGCGGAAATAGTGACCAGAGCAATTCTAGCAACCTTACTTTTAAAAATTTTCCCGGGGGAGTATGCCCCCGGACCCCCCTAGGTGGCTACGCCTCGTGGGCACGGTTACGCCTTTGGCGTACCTTTCGGAACTCATTTGACAAAGGGCCCATGCTGCATTCTGACCCGGGGCCCACAAATTCTCTCCGTGGCCCTGAAAAACCAAATATCGTGTAAACAAACGTTTATCGTAACCTTAATCGGTACAAAGTTGTATCCTGCGTTAGAATTTACTTGAGAAAGCAGAAATTCATTTGAAACTTGCAACAGCGATCCCATGGCAAACACAATCCAATATACAGGGCGCATATATGTAGTCTGGCTACTAGCATCCATGTCACAACATAGCAGTACAACAGTATGCTGTATGAACAGCGTGGTTTTTCACTTTTCTACTGTTTGCGGTATTTTGCAATTTTTTGATGCGGTATTGCGGTATTTGGCAACTTTTTCATGCGGTATTGCGGTATTGGGACCCCCCCGAAGTACCCCCCTTAGAGTTGCGGAAGCGAGGGCGCAGGTTGGGCTGCTTTTTGTCATGTCTGACACTGTCCCTCCTTGTCATCCTCACCTATAATGAGGAGGGAAATAGAAAGCTCATGCCTTTCCACACCCTTGAGCATCAACAGAAACAAGAATTTGTTACTAATGATTGTCGCTCCATAATTGAAGAAATTAAGGGTGAATACTTAAAAAATCATCTTTCAGCTAGTGCCTTAATACACTTGAAATGCAGAAATCATAGTCTGTTTTTTCAGGTTTCTGTTGCTGGTCTCTGGTGATATTCATCTCCACCCTGGGCCTACCTATTACCCATGGTCTCGCTGCAATAAATCAGTTAGGAAAGGATTACCCTACAACCAATGTTGACTTTGGGTGCACAAAAGATTTGATAAAATCTCAGATTTAGACTATGATAAATACTCTAGGGTTCCTAAAAATGAAGCAACATATGTTTGCCTATCTTGTAAACATAAATCAAGAGCAAATTACTTAGATTAACTGCACTTGCAGAAGTCTCCTTTACACAACATTCACTGAAGAATCGAATACCTCTAACTTTGATATTAATATTGAGGAGCATTTAGCATACAGATATAGGGGCAAATTTTAGGCAAAGAGGTTTACATTTTCTCCACTTAAACATCAATAGTCTGTTACCCAAAATCGATGCGCTTTGTCTGATTGCCAATAAAACCAGTGCAGCAGTCATTGGCGAGGTAAACATTGATGGGTATGAGATAAAAAGATGTGACTGAAATAGATATGGTGGAGGAGTAGCGTGCTTCATAAGGAAAGACTTGGTGTTCAATCCAAGAGAAAACTTTTCAGCAGACATCGAGAATATATTTCTTAATATTCAACCACCAAAATCAAAACCAATCCTTGTTGGAGTTCTCTATAGGCCTCCAACAACTAGTCGTTTTTAGACACACTGACGCTGGCAATTTCTGAAACAAATAACTTCGACAGCGGAGAATTTTACATTCTTAGAGACCTAAACATCAATTTGAACAACAAGAATGACCTGTCAAACTGAATTAAAAGAGTTCTTCTCCCTCCATGGATTGAAGCAGATAATTAAGACACCTACTCGTACCACCGACAGATCGACTTACAAACTCATTTTCTAAAATTTCTCAGCAAGGGGTTCTCGATTTGTGTTTGTCCGATCATCAACTGATTTATTGCATAAGAAAGACTACCCGCACCAAAATACGTGAACCTACTTATATCAAGATCCGCACATTAAAGAATCACACAACGCAGCTCTTTCTTGATAAGCTAGGTCAGGTCAAATTTCCAAAATACATGGATTTTGATAGCATTAATGTTGCCTACTCCCATTTTGTTGAACTGGTCACAAATATCATTGATGAGATTGCCCCATGAGGGAGGTTCTTGTCAGAAAGGACACACAGGAGTGGATGGACCAGGAAGTCCTTGAGGGGATGAGAATTCGTGACAGATTGGTGACAAAATTTAGGCCATCTAAAACTCACGTTGATTATGTAAATTTCAAGAAAGCCCGTAATCATTTCCAAAACTTGATCAAAAAGAAGAAAATAGCCTTTGTTGTTAGAAAGCTAAATGAGAACATAGGGAAACCTAAAGATTTATGTAAGTGTTTAAAATCTCTCGGAATTGTCGTCAGGAAAGAACTCGCCCTCTAAAATTTGTCTAAACGATAAAGGCAAACCATCTTTCGATGATAAAACAAATGCTGAAATTTGTAAGGACTTTTTCGAATGTAGCCTCAAATTTAGTAAAGAAACTTAACCCATCCCCACATAGGCTAGACAATGTGCTAAAGTATTATCAGCACTTGAACCTTACTCAACCATTTTCACTGCTTCCCACACCCACTGACAATGTCATCAAGCTCTTAGTAGAGATTTACCCCTCAAAAGCGACAGGTTTGGATAATATTGCAGGGAAATTCCTCAAAGACGGTGCAACCGCCCTAGCTGAGCCGATAACCGAATCATGTAATCCAAATTTCCTACAATCCAAATTTCCTGATGGTTGCAAACAAGAAAAACTAAAACCACTTTTTAAAAAAGGATCGAAAGATGATCCCAATAACTATCGACCAATTCTTTGCTTCAACAACTCTCAAAAATTATTGAATTAATCATCGATGGTTAAGTACAACAGTACCTAGGTAAAAAGAAAATATTGTATAGGTACCAATCCAGTTTTCACGCTCTTCATTCAACAGGCACCTGCTTATCTTACTTGAATGATAAGATCCTTCAAGGATTTGAAGCTGGGATGTTTACAGGCATGATCTGAATTGACCTTCAAAGGCATTTTCTCTACTCTTTCAAAGATCGCATCCCTACGAACATCTGTTCTTCTGTTGTTTACAAGTTTACGTGTAGTAGCTGCCAGGCTACTTATTATGGCAAAACATCACGCCACTTTGTTGTTCGTTGTAGGGAACATTTAGGAATAAACAAGAAAGGAATAAGTATAAATGGTGCTTCTTCATCCATTAGGGACCATATTAATGAAACTGGTCATGCCGCGTCTTTTGATGATTTTTGTATTTTGGACAAAGCCAACAACAATTTTGATTTGGTGATACACGAGAGTCTTCTAATCTTGAGGGTCTTCTAATACACGAGAGTCTTCTAATCTTCTAATCCTGAGGGACCGCCCGACACTCAATCAACAGAACTCTTCTATACCGTGTATCTTTTTTAATCTCCTTGGACTTTCCTTTTAGTTCAACTTCAATAGACTTTCCTTATTTAGAGATCGTATGACTGATAATTTATCATGCATTTTCTTTAGAATAATTATCACTATAAAACCGCACACGTGTAACTCTGATTTAGCTGAAGATGAGACAAGTTCGTCTCGAAACGTCCTGAACATGTCTTAATTAATTTATTTTTTGCTAATGGATTAGTCTTAACCAACTAGAAATGTCGTCTTAACAACATACAGCTCAAATCCTTATTTGTTTCTGAAAGCACGCGGAAATCATCCAATTTCATGGTAGTCAACCAATTAAATAGCCCCTTTCTAACCACGTGATACCAAATTGGCCGTTCGAGGAGAATTCTTGAGTACCCTCACGAAAGTTGAAATGGCTACTAAGTTACAATAATTACATGGAATTTTCTTTGATAAATCAGTAGAAGGGATGCTCCTCTACAGTTTGTAGCGTGCTTGGAAAAATATCTCATTTGGAGCCGAAGTTACAGTGATTTTCCGGTCGAAAATATTGACATTCGTTCAAATATCGATAAAAGTCGCTGCAAATGAGATATAAGGATAAAAGTCTCAGCGATTATGGATATTGCCCTAAGCAGTAACCCAAGCACTGTCCCTTCAACTACATCTCAAGATCGCAGGTGATTTAGAATTAGAATTAGATTTAGATTTAGAACATAGGAAAAGAATACTCAAATCATGGAAATCTTTCATGCGGGGTTCCTCAGGGGTCAATTCTTAGTCCACTCACATTTCTTCGTTATGTGAATGACATGGCATCGGCAGTTGACTGTGATCTGCTTTTGTACGCAGATGATTCTTGCTTGATATTTCGAGACCGAAGCATCGAGCAAATAGAAATCAAATTGAATAAAAATTTCAACACGCTCTGCGAATGGCTCTTATAAAACAAGGTGAGTATTCATTTTGGAGAAGATAAAACTAAATCCATTCTCTTTAGGCGCAAAAATTGCAAGAACCTTAAAAAACTAGATATCAGGAGAGGTGACATAACGATCAAACAACATTCAAAGGTCAAATATCTGAAATGTATTCTGGATGAGAATCTCTCTGGAGAGTCAATGGCAACTAGGAAGCTTGGATAGATCAATGGCAAGCTAACATTTTTGTACAGAAAAAAAAACTTTCTAGATAGCTCCCTTCGAAGGTTGCTTTTGAATGCCCTTATTCAGCCCCATTTTGATTACGCATGCACCTCGTGGTACCCAATGTTGAATAAGAGGCTGTCCAAAAAAATTCAAACTGCTCAAAACAAATGCATTCGTTTTTACCTGAATTTTAAAAGCACAGCCCATATTGGCCGCACAGAATTCAAGGCTATAAATTGGCTCCCCACAAAGAATAGGATAGGTCAATGTGTCTCTGTTAATGTGATGAAGTTTTTTAATGGAACTGCGCCAGTTTACAGTACTGAAATATTCCACTAAGCCAACCAAGGCCGAATAACGCGAAGATCCAAGTTTAAATTATAATTTCCATTTCGCAAAAGTACTTCTAAACAAAAATATTTATCTTACCTAGGGCTGAAAATATGGAACAGTCTTCCATCTGACTTAAAATCAGCTAACAATCCAAATACATTCAAACATAAGATCAAAGAAAACTCTTTTCAAAATATACAGGAAGCTGGCATATACGTCTTCTACTAAGATCCTTCCTTATCTCTTCCAAGCAAGTTTTTTGTCGTTTAAACCGTGTTTTGTACTGATGAAAATTATAGTTCTGTCCTATTTTCTATTTTTCATCTTTTCTGTTATACCAGCACCTCTAAGGGGGCCAATATGGAAATAAGGTCAGCTTGACCCTTTAATGCTATCCCTATTACTGTAATTATGGATGCTTTCCTTTTGCGTTTTTGACCTTAGAGTTACATTGCATTGCATTGCATCTACACAGCAAAACAAATCGTCCATAAATGTTCGTGACAATGACCCTAAATCAGTTTTGTCCCTACATTAACACTAAATTGTCCCTAATTTGTCCGTAAAATTTATGGACAATCGATGTTGTTACTTATTTAGGGTCACCCTTCCACCTTATCCCAAAATCGTCCCTAAATCCAAATGACCTTCTTCCCTAAATTCTCCCGAAATGATCCCGAAATTTTTCGTCCATAAAATCATATTCATAGAATCGTCTATAAAATCAAAAGTGCTTTGCAGAAATTTGTCCATAAATCGTCCCGAAATTACTTGCCACTAAACAGATCTGAAGTGGAGTTAAACTCACAATGCGTTGTGTTCGAATCATAGAATATCGATTTCGAAATGTCGTATCATGATTTGAAAATTGTTCGTCAACGGTTTGCCAACTAACTTGCTTCATCATTGATGTTGTCTGTTTTTGAAAGACATTCACGAAAATTGTAAAACAACTGCAACATGTCGTCTTCGACCACTGACTACTACACTGACTTCTGTAAATGATTCACATGGCTAATGTTTCATGGAAGATGCAAACAACCACAACAAACATGAACGGTAAAGTTCAAGGTTTGGCGAAAAAGATAAAGAGCTCTCCCAACTGTCCTCGTCACCCTTGCTCAGCTGCAAGCCAATTCATGCGAGTCCCAATTGATTGTTCAGCACCACATTCTTCGCAATCTTGGACAGGTAACGACAACTTTCAAGGCTGATTTCATGAAATTCAAGGCTTGAAAATCATCAAGATCCCTCGCAACTGGATGGCCGCCTCATTACAAGTGACCAAAGCAACCAAAGCCAATTCATGTTAGGCACAATCTTGGCGCAATGAATTATTCAACCCCAGGTTCTTCACGAATCTCTGCGCAGGTAACTAGATCGTTTAATAATTGTTTCCTGTAATTCTTATGGGCTTTCTTCAAGCTGGGTACTATTCATGGAGGGAGCTTCTTTCCTTTTATCTCCCTTTGAAAACTACCTTTATCTGACTAGATTCAGTAACATTACACAGTCCTACAGAACAAGTAGGATTCGAGACATTTAGCCAAGGGAGGGGGGTACCTTGGTACTTCTTTGGTGCGGGTACGTCTCATCTTTAAAGGCACCTTTTCAAATCGTTACAGAATGATGGGTATCAGTACTTTCAGACATTCTGACGGAATTGTGGGTATCCTTTTCAGAAAATCCTTCATAATTTCCGGAGTTATGGTACAAATAATTATTTGACCTGCGGAATTGTGACCGTAAATTCCTTCAGATGCTACAGAACTATGGGTACCTATCTTTGGGGCAAAATGGCACGTCTCCTTCAGATGAAATGTCAAAATACTTGATGCAGTGCTTCTGTCTGATTGGTCAGCATATTTTTGGAAAGTATTACTTTATTGTAAATATCAATTTTGGAATGGCATTTTGGTAAAAATTAACCAATAGAACTATTTCACAATAGACCTTTTAGCTATTCTGCAAAAGAGCCTGGATCGGTCGTTATTTTTGTATATACACGAAATTCGATCGAGTGGCGTTGAAGCTTCTATCACTATTGTGCACATTCGAAAATTCTACGAAATGTAGCAAAGTATCGTTCGATTGAGATTCTTTTTTCAGAATAGCTAAAAGGTCTATAATCCAATTAGACTGACGACGTAATTCCTTGTATTCGTTCAACATTTATAACCTGATGTTTTAATTTCACTCATACAAAGGACTCACGACCAAACGGATTCTAAACAGGGTCTATAATCTTACGAAAAATCAGAAGAAACTTAGAACATCTTCCATCCTACGAACGTCGAAAGAAAATTCGAACGTCCCTTCGAAGGAGTTTCGAAGGCCACTTCGAGCGTCGCTTCGCTTCGAGAATTCGAACTTTGACTAATAACCAATCAAACGCTACAAATAGGCACGTGGGTTGACCATATAAAGAAAGTAGCGATCTGATTGGTCGCGCCGTGAACGCGGCGGACTTGGCCTAATTAGTCCCTGTATTGAAGCGTAAGGACATAAGTCCCTCAACTGAAGCGATAACAACAACAACGACGAGCGTAAGTAAGAGGGACTTATGTAATGTAGTCTATAATCCAATTGGAGGTAAAAGAAGTGACTTCCTGTTCAGCAAGAAATCTACACCACATCATTATGTTGCAACTACACGTACAAAACTATTTCATGTGTTGCTGAGAGCAATGCGCGCTTTTAAGATTTAGGTCCACATGATGTCGGGACAAGTGATCTTCCTGGGAGCATTTCAAAAGAATTGATGACGTCATTGTGAAAGTGGTCTATTCTAATGACGTGACTTGTGTCACAAATTTTTCCATGTAAAAATAGACTAAATCACAGACAATCCCTTTATTAGGATTTAGACATATTCCATCGACTCTGTTTTTCCCAATCCTTCTCCCCATCTGTTCCGGGTTCAAGAGTGGCATAAGTCTAAAACAGAAATTTTCTTTTCTTAAAAAATTCTTGGAAAAACTTTAATTCCTTGCATTACCTGCTGGGCCACGACAGTTATACATTTTGATTATGTCTTCGATTGAAGTTCGACTTGACTGTAGCTATGCAGTTGCTGATAAAATGTGTACTTTTCTTCGTCATGAACCTATCCCTTTTATTTTCACAGATAATGATACTGAATGCATTGATAAACTGCATCATTCAGAAAGAAATAAGAGATGAGATGGGTTGCCTATGTGGTTCACGATGTCACAAAAGAAGGTGAAAGCAGGATGAAAGATCTGGGCAGTACATCATGTCGAAAGCAAGCTACCAGCACCTGCTTTGAAAATTCTGAACATAGCATAAACTGTTTTCAATGTGCACCATAATGCAAATCCGTTGCCACCATGCGATGTTTTGGAGGGAGTGTGGCAAAAGGAAAGCTAAGTCACCTTTCACACAAAACTGACATTTCATTGAAGAAAGATAACATATTGAATGGACGTTAAAACTATTTTGAACTACATAACATTAACTTTTGCGACTGCTGATTACTTTAACATTTGATATCACTTAAACAAAACAAAGTCTTACTGAGGGATCTTTGTGATCCACCAGAGCTTTAATGTTGCAAATTCAAATGCTTGCAGTATGACTGCTATGAAGCAAAGCAGAAAGTGACAGCCAATTCAAAGCTAGGAGTGATCTACTTGTATTACTAAGGATTCAGGCAGACAAAGATAGATAAATTACAGGCCACATCAACAGTTTGATTCGACGGGTACTTTTTACTGGAAATACAGATAAAGTTTTTGTGTATTATGTTTTAATGTAGATGGTTTGCATTTCTCAGTTTCATGTCTGGAAAAAGTTTGATCTTTACAAAATGGTGAATTCTTCTTGTCTTGGTTCCTTTTTACACGTGGAGGGATCAAGGGTTGTCCAGTGGACAATTTTAGGAAGAGCGACATCCAAAATCTTTTTGTGGACGTCACTGATTGGTCCTAAAATCTAGGGTCAATGTCCTTGAAATTTAGTGACAGCATCATTGATTATTTAGTGTCCATGTTCTAAACTTTGTGGACGATGTCACTAAAATGAATTCTCGTTTGGCATTAATGTCACTAATATTTAGTGACAACAGCCCTAAAAAACATATCCAGCAGATATATTTTGTCCTAAAATTTAGGGCTTGAAACAAGAAACTTTAGGGATCCATTCTTATATTTAGGGAGAATTTAGGGACAATTTATGGACGATTCCTGCATGACAAGAGTCAAGTTCTTAAAGCTTTATGGACAAATGAACATAAAATCTGTGGACGATTTATGGACGATTTGTGGACAATTTATGGACGATTTATGGACGATTTGGGGTAAATTTATGGACAAAAAAATGGTCATAGTTCAGTGTCAAAAAATGCGATTATCCATAAAATTTAGGGATGGAATGTTTTGCAGTGTATTGTTTATATAGATTATAATAACTTGTAAATATTTTTAAGTGGAAAATTGATACATACTTGATACAAAGAATCTGACTCCCATTACGTCTTTCATGACTTCATCACATAGTCTTTCTCACTTTACCGTCACAGTTTGTTAGTAGAAATGCGCAACAACTAATTGTTGATGACGTCATCAAATGTGATAAGCTGTAAGGCTCTAAAAAATGATTCGCACTCAAAGTAATGTTTAAACTGTTGCTATTACTGCACATTGTTAAAATGTTTTTGATTACCTGGGAATATTAAAACTGCCAACCTTAAAAGTTTCTTAGTTTTTTGAATTCAGATAGATTTGTTTAAATTTCGAGAAACTGAACCTTCTGTTTCTTGTAAAAAAGCTACATCTGCTGTTTCTTGTGAAAAAAATTACATTTACTGTGTTACAAATGAACAGTTGCAAAAGCCCAAATGTCAGGAGATGGCACAAGGTACATAATTGCCGACTGGAAACCTTCGGAAAAGGAGGAGAATGAATCTGTCCGACTATACGTCAAGAAGCTGAAAGACGATACAAGCAATATGCATATGGACGGACTTCTCGAAATACTTGTTGGGAATACACGCCCGACAACACCTTTCTCGAGGAGTTTTGCCTCGTTTTGATGCCCCTATACAAATGTATAGGAAAATGACCGGAAGTGAATATGTTTGACGACTTTGAATGTTTCTTACGAGAACGAGGTGTTACTTTTCCTTTTCAATTCAATTCTAAAATGTAGTGGATTTATCTAATAAACGTTTAAAACTAAGTTTGTTTTGATTTAAACTCCTTGGCAAGCTCCACCAGTTTGGACGAGAGGGGTGGTCTTATTTTGAGAGAATTTCCATTGTCTTTCGGTACAATCATTCGAACTCATTGTCTTTGACGTCACTGGCAGCGCCTCCAAGGCCATGACATTTGGAAAATGCAGAAGAGCGTAGAAATTGTTTTGAAAACGGCGTGGTCTTTGTGCTGCTTGCTTCAAGAAACTTTTCTGAACGAAGCAATAGATCATTACGAACAGCACTAGTTATCCATTTTACCACCAGTGAAGGGCATTATCTGAGTTTCTTGTTCAAGGTGCGTTCGTGTTTTTGCAACAAACTGGCCAGAAAGAAAGCACGACAGAAGAAGAACATCCGCTTGTTTAGGCCACATCTTAAATTTTGCATGTTTATGGATCCAAGAACTAAATTTCGTTTGTAACAACAGATGTCTTTAATGGACAGATGGAGAGCACATGATATGATAAAGAATATCTTATTTGTACTGGACAGTGAGTTCCACTTGTTGGACATATTGGTTAACTGCTCAATGAAGAGAGTTTGTAAACTTTTGAAACTTTTCTGGAAACTTCCTCTTGTTCCGGGACAATAGTGGCTCCAAAAATATTGGCTCCAAAAGTGACAGACAAGATACAAGGGGGATGCTGTCTATTGGAATTAAAATGATTCCTTGCGATGGACAAGTGCAATGACTGCTATTTTGATGATTTTCAGAAACTCATAAACAAGCATAGCAATAGGATCCACAAGGTAAAATGGGCACGCTGAAAGTATAATGGGATAACCAAAAATGTTGATTCACACTTTTCTCTGAACTGGTAAAAATTCAATGTTTTCTAGGTGTCAGATTTAACCTTTGCTTGCCCATTTTACCTCCGCTGCAGTGCAACACGATGTATTATCACTTTTCATTTCTGCTGAGTTGGAGGGCACAAACTTTAGTGATTTAAGCATATTCTTCATGAGATGCAGCTGTTGGAAAGAGAAGTCTTTGCCATGTTTTCTTTGACTTTTATTCTTTCATATCACTGGAAATGGCATTATTTGGAATTCAATCATTCTTATGAAATTATCCTTCCTATTCGGGCAGCTTCAAATGCCAATCGTTAATGTGCAGCAAGAAGTTAGGCATGAAAGGTCTGTTATTTTTAGTGATTCCTGTTACTTTTCCTTCCTGAGTGATTTCAAAATGCCAAACAGTAATCACGATAACTCAAAAAATTTTGACTCATGGTTTTGGTCTGGAGTGGAGAAGGGATATCAAACTTCGAAATTACTAGAAAGAGATGTCGATCAGCTTTGACCAAAGAAACATTTCGGTGGCTAGACATGTAGTTATTCTTGTCGATTTTCATGCATCATCAACGTTTCCAAACCTTCAACCTTTGCGGATTAAATTCAGACGAAGATTCAGGCTCACTCAGAATTTTAGAGCATTAGAAATGTCAATTTTGTGATGATTCAATTGCTACTATGTTACCATCTTCACATCACATGAACAAAATCATAAGTATCAAATATTATAGCACAGAAAAAAGTTTCTTATACTTTGCAATGGTTTCTTCATTCAATGATTCATTTGCAACAGTGATGTTCCATCGGTTTTGCATCGGTCTCCAGGCATTGTAACAAAAGCATTCCTGTCTTCGTTGTGGTCATTTATGCTACATCACGGTCGTGCTTGATAACGATAAACTTGCTCTTTTTGAGAATCCAAAAGTGGAACAAACAGAAATGTCCAGCAAATGTCTGTACTGCATAATAAATCTCATCCAGTCTCACATGGAATTTCATGTGCAAAAGAAACTGATCAAGGAAAATAACATAAATCTAGTGACAGTTAGGCTTCGCATTTATAGGCAACATGATAAAAGCAGATGAGTTTTTTGTACAAGACAGTCTTGATAAATATTGTTCCACATGTAACCTCCTATTTCAAAGCCAGAACTTCCCTATTGGTGCGAAGTTCATCAGCAACGGAGAAACTTTATGATGCTTTATGATTGTTTACATTTAGGCCGAACCCAATGAAAGTTCTCAGAACGAGCTAGTCAAAGTTTTGTTATTATTCTTCTTGCCTATGAGTTGAAACGGCTAGAAAAGTACTAAAAAACATCCCCGTTTCCATAAACTTCAAATAAACTTCGAATGTAGTAAATTTAGTAGGGGTCAACATCTATTTTCCGACTAAAAGGCAAACACGTTTGTGAAAAGAAGGACGTAAAGTTAACGAGGAATAAACGGTCATGGCTCTGGAGCAAAAATTGCCTTTGAAAACTGTAGGAAATTGGCAAAGGCTACAGAAAAACCGCAAACATTTTTAGAAACTAGATGCGTATAGCTATTGCGTTATATCTCCAAATTGAGAATTTCTGCCTTAGTTTAGAAAATATTGCACTTTGAAAAAAATTTGGGTAAATTTAGGCCAAGAAAAGTTGATTTTCTTGAAACATCAAGGCTGAGTTTAAGACGAGATAAATATAACTTCATTTGGTCAACAGTTCGTAAAAAGCGACTGAGTAGGTCAAAAAAATATCGAGGAATCCAAAATTTTAAACGAAGTTTCTATGAAACTAACGACAAACGTTAAATTTGCGAAAAAGTCTGCTCACCTGCTGTGCTGCATTCCAAGTTTGTAAACAGAGTTGTCCACGGCCTTTGAAAAGTTTGATAAACCAAGAAACTTTGAGTCCAAAACTCTTAACGAAGTTGAAAGAGCAAAGATACAGCTATTGCGTTATATCTCGATATTTCACTTCGCGACACTTGGGACGCCTGCTGACGCCATTTATTACAAAATTTTGCTTTCGCGCCACAGCTTTCATGCAACAGAGGCCGGAAGTGACGTTAGAATTCAGGCTTGGTGTTGTCGGGGGCGTGGAATAGAGCAGGTGCGAAATCTACAAACAAAGGAAAGTTTACAATAAGAATACCTCTATTGTCAAAGAGAGTATCTTTTCAGACACAGGCTACATGATCAAAAACAAAAGGACAGAAGCCAAAAAAAGAAAATCAGGAAAAGAAAAGAAAACAAAACAAAACAAAAGATCAAGAGACTGAAAAGCACCAACAAACGGCCAAAGAAAACGCATCGAATCAAGAAAACTTTATCAAAAGTAACAAAACACTGGCAATGAAAATAAAAAGAGCATAAACAAGTCAGCATTGATTAAGAATAAAGAGCAACCCGTGGGCCAAGTCACGTTTTTCGATGCTCATAGCTATCTATCTATCTACAATGCCTGCCAAAAGTCCTTGGAACACTTAGGCCATTTCTTCATAATCCGCACTTCTAACCATAGTTATTAGGTTCAAATACCCCCTCGCCCCCGATACAATGTTGATTTCGAAGGTTATCGTCCCAGCATTCCAGCAGAGTCGCGGATCGTCCTGACATCCCGATTTTCTGACCACAAAACAACATTGTTCTAAGGGGAAGAGGGGGAAATCGCAAAACAAGGCAAAATTAGCAGAGGTGTTCCAAGACTTTTGGCAGGCATTGTCTGAATTTTATTTCGATAACTGTGTTGTACAGGAATAGAAACTTCACGCATCCTAAGGTTTTCGATGGTCCTGATTTCATTTGTGACCACCAAAAAGCCGTATTTTTTGCTGATGACGTCATAATTGGCAATAAAATCTACTTTAAAGCAGTGCCGAAGAACGGACTTTGGAGTCAAGGTAGCACAAGGAAAAACGGCAGAAACTGGTCACAGAGCTATCAAATAAATGTTTTTCAGGCAACGTTTACAGTATTACATGTCGTGTGTTAAAGAATCTTATGCCCAGGAAGCATGAATACTTTTATATTGTGACAAAAGTTCACATGCCATGCCGGCCGTGCCTGGCTCCTTCTGTACTGACTTCTCCGCAGAGGACAGAGTGCTCCCATTTCGCAAAGGAATCACAGTTTACAATCACACTTTACGAAAAGTAATTCCCATTTTCTCCATAATTCACAACGTAACATAAAATATTATGTGCCCAATCGCTGTAAATCATCGATAGTTTCCGAATTAAGCAAAACTTATGCTGGTTCTTTCGTGATCGAGGGAGGATCGTCGGCAATGTCCACACTTTACGATAAATGCAGAATGAAATTGGATATGGTCTAAATTCATATTTTGAAAAAAGCGTTAACTGTAGGCTTTCTCAATTTCCTCCATATTACTTTGTCCAATCAACTCGAAAGTGCAAGAATTGGTACACCCCTGTCGTACACCTCTCACATAAGTTAGGGCCACTTTGCCAAACGTTGTGGGATGTTTGAACGATTTCAAAATCGTTAACTGTGCCTGTAACATGTCAATTTCCAACATTTATGAGCCGAGCACTTCGTAAATTCTATAGTTATTGTTTTGACTTGGTAACGTTGCTATTGTCTACTTGCAGTGTTTAAATTGAAGGGCATTGGAAATGATTAGCTGAGCATGTAAATTGCCTTTTGTTGACAGCGTTACGTGGCAATTGCAAACAAAGATCGTAAGAATAATAATCTCGTAGATATTCCTCACGGTAAAATTATCTTGTAACTGGTAACTGCTCCGAAATGGAGAATTAGGTTGTTGTTATTGTTATTGTTATTAACGTCGAAGGGACACACCGAAGGCTCGTCTCACCATGTTTAACAGGGTCACGTTTAGATTATCATGATCTGTGTCTGTCCCAGTGTCTGTCAACAATTTTGAATGATTGCATTGCGAAAAATGTAACCAACGATTCTTAACTGTACTAAAATATTTCATCATGTTTATAACTAATAGTGCAGGAAGAGAGGTCCATGAAAGTGACTTAGGATCACCAAAGGGCACCAGGATGGGTTGTAGCCTCGTTTTCATGTTTAATAAATCCACCCATTATAAGGCCATGAAAAGATGTAACGTTGGGGTTTTCTTTAGGAGATAGATACATAAACTAGTAATCTATCATTCATATCCTATTCAAGTGTAGCAAGCTGGATAGATTGATTATTTGAAGGATTCTAAGCGAAGCATCAGACTAAAATCAATGAAAATACGGAAAATTGTCACTTATGACGTCACAAATGTGGAATGTGAAATTTTAGTTATGACCAATGAAACCAGCACCATCAAAAACCCTTGGATGCATCACATTGTCTTTTTCTAAATCACCGTTCTCAAAATAAAATTCAGACAATGCCTGCCAAAAGTCCTTGGAACACTTAGGCCATTTCTTCATAATCCGCACTTCTAACCATAGTTATTAAGTTCAAATACCCCCTCGCCCCCGATACAATGTTGATTTCGAAGGTTATCGTCCCAGCATTCCAGCAGAGTCGCGGATCGTCCTGACATCCCGATTTTCTGACCACAAAACAACATTGTTCTAAGGGGAAGGGGGGGAAATCGCAAAACAATGCAAAATTAGCAGAGGTGTTCCAAGACTTTTGGCAGGCATTGTAGCATACAAGTCAAATCTTTCAATAGGGCACAGGGAAACCCATAAATTTTCCAATTTCACGCTCATCAGCCAATGGCGTTGCCGTATTTCTGTCACATGACCGAAAATAAGCTCTTTGAGACGAATTTTCGAGTACCCTTGCGAAAGTCAAAATGGACGTTCGAGTAATAAAGAGACAGAGCTGGTTTTGCCACGAGTCGATTCTACAGGCCCTACTCCACATTTTACATTTTGCATTTGGATAAAATCTCATCAGGGATCAGCACTACATCGAATTTCCTCTCTCCGAAAATAGGCCCATACTCGAATATTATTTGCGAACGCAACAAATAAGATATAGCTTCCAAAATTTCACACGTTACGTGAATTACAGGAAAGAATAAGCTGAAGATGTTTCTTTGCTTCAGTTTCCCAAGTCCTTGACGAGTCTCAGCTATTTGCTACAAAGAAAGCTATTGGGCCTACCTACCTTCATCCACTGCAGAATGTGATTATGCCGTTTCAAATCGGCTCCTTTGCTGCAGCAAGGTAGCACAGCTATTCACCAACAACATAACACCAGTTTCCACTATTCTCCACCGAAAATCACCATCAACTTTGGTAAAACGCGATGAATTTTCAACAGCTCTTCTCGCCACACTTTCTCTTCCAAGTTTTATAACAGTGTGCTCACGTGGAGAAATTTCTGTTATTGTAAAGCGCTATGATCCTGTTGTCTGTTTCCCAACTTTTCCCTCAATAAACCGACAAATAATTATCAAAGGGTAAGAAATCGACTTGTTTATGCGAACTAACGCTACTCTTTGAGACGTGATCAGTTTTGCGCCATTTTTAGCTCAGAATTTGAGAGGAGTAGACGTTTCATCAATGCTTTAGTGCCGTGAGGACTGTGCTTCTCAAAATAGTGGAAAAAATCAATTATTCTGGCTTAGTTCATTTGTTCGCATGCAACCTATGGATTTTTTGACTTAACCAGCCCTTGTTTATCATAGAAATGAAGAATTGGTGAGTACCTTGTGACTTGCATTTTGTTTGGGACGTTATTGGTAGAGTTCCTTGTTGAGTTGCGTCAGGACTTGGCCCTTTAGAATGTGATTGTAGTGCTACAGAAGATGACTAGAAAATAAAAGCGCTCCCTTCGCTCATGCTTTAACATCCCTAGCTCCTGCGGAGTGCTATTTATGGTTACCGTACTCCTTTAGTGACCATGTAAACTCAGCATGAAATCAGGATTGGTAGATCCCCGGACAGCCCCGAAGCCAAACCAGGGGTCGGAAAAAGGCCAGATAAAGCAAAACCTTTCCAAAAAATGACCCATTGTTGTACCACCTATTGTTCTATTGTTATTGCAAGCAATTGACATTTGCATTCCATTATTTTCACATACTATCACGGCAAGAAGTGATCTGGTTTACACATAATTTTTTCGTAGGAAACTATGGTTAAAAGTCTAGTTTCCAAGCATAATCCAAAAAAATATCATGTGTACACTACGAGTTTCACTATTGTTTTCCAACGTGTTAAATTGCGGCTAAAAGCACATTTCGTTTTCCCATGAATTTTCTAAAATAAACGCCTGATTTCCCAAGTTGGAAATTACGGATAAACGTCTGTTTTTCTTGAAAGAAACGGCAGGGAAATTTACACATGAGTTTTCACAGTTGGAAAACATGGGTAAATTTGGAGTTTCCCATAGATTTATTAGGACGAAAAGTTACATGTTTCATTAGTTTTCGCGGTTGGAAAACATAGGTAAATTTGGAGTTTCGCATAAATCTATTACTGGCGAAATGTTACATGTTGACTTGTTTTCCAAACTAGGGTATCAAGTGAAATTCAAGCATTTTATGATTCTCCCCTTTCTTCGCCTTCTTGGTAGAGAAACTGTAACAAAAGATGTTGCAGTTGAGAAAGCTAGCATGATAACTTCTCTATATCTATGTTTCATTTTACATAATTGATAATTATTGCTGTTAGAACACAGTCTTGGAGCTTGGAGCCCAATTCACTTTTGAATGTATGTACCAACAGACCCGTCGAATGTCTACCTTAACTACAAACGTCATTGATGTTGACAGGAGACATCACAAAACAGACATTATCTTCCTTTGACCTTTATCATTTCTGCAGACTACTTCAGTTAAATTAAACACTCATTGGCTATAAAATATAGACAAATGTCTGCAATAGTTTTCAACTTTTAAAATACAGTAGGTTGCCTCGTATAAGAAACCATTTTTAAATGTGAGGCCTCAGAAAGTTTCTTATTTAAAGGGACATTTTCATGATCAGGGTCAAAGTTTCTTACACAAAGGTACCATCAAATCAAACCAAGTCAATGTACGTGATAGCACCGTGCATGCATGCATATTGAACACTACTGGTAGTATTGTACGATGATATTGTACCACTTTTTCGATGCAGTACAGGCTGACTTCGTGAAAACCGGATATTTTGTACTGCAATTAGCCTCTTTTACTTTTTTGTTGTGTGGATCTTTAATTTTGAAAATGCTCATCCTGTTTTGAGGACACTACCTTCCATTAAAGTCATTAATGGGAATAGTTTTTTGGCATTTAGGAATATACTATGGCAAACCTAAAAATAAGAAACATCTTAATTTCAGACGTAGAATTTTTTCTTGTGAAGAAAATGAGACTTCTCTCTTCTGAAGGGGGCTTTCTTATACGCTGGAACCTACTGTACTTCATCTTGCTAACATATTCCCACATAAAGCTCGACAAATGACATTGCATTGTAAGGAACAAGATAGGCATGTAATGATGGAAACATTGCCTTTCATAACTTCCATAATAATAATGATGCTTATAACGAGCTTTTATAACTGAGGTCAAGCATGACTACTGCAAAAGCAAAAATAGGTTTCGATTAGGACAAGGACGGGATAAAAACTTCCTACGATCGAATTGATTACAGTAACAAAAACTGATCATTCTCGCATGCGCATTTATGTCAGCTTCATCCTTGCCTTCGGGCAGACTCTTCATCCCGCCAGTTTCTGTCTATATAGACATGGACAAAATCACCCTCCATACCCTGGCAAGGCAGAAAGGGATTAAATTCCCATGTAAGCACTAAGCAAAAGTTGCCTTTCAGCGAATAATACGTATTTTTTCTTGCCGTATGCATAACTCAGTAATATACTTTTGTAAGGTTCCACTTTCATTCATTGGATCTATGAGTTTGTTTGTTGCAATGACAGCATAGTTGCATTTGTTATCATAATCCCAAAACTGCCACTCAAGGTTACCAAACACCATATTTATGATAGGTTGGAATAGAAGCACTTTAATCTCACCCATATGAAGGAAGTAAGACAACACAGCTCTTCGGCCTGTGTCTTGTTTCTGTTCGTTATTGTTGACGCTAAACATGATCTGACTATTAGAGAGAATCTAAGCATAAAAACGTGGGTCAAGCGTCAAACCACTTGCATTTTTGTAGAAATACTTGTATGTGTGTTTAGATTCCCTTTAAGGGTTTCGAGTTCGCTTCTATGAAGGAGCTTGATTGTGCGAGTCCAAAGCCAGTTATCAAAGATTAAAAGAGTATATTTGATGGTTATACAAGTAAAATGGAAGCAGTTTGACATGCACTGAATTAAGCATGACGTTTCTAGCATAGCCCATTATCAAGAGAGGACTTGACAATATTCTATCCTTAAAACGTATCATACCAAAGCGTTTTATATTTTACTTTATTTACTTGTTTATCTTTCACAATTTTACTACATGACAAAAGATAAGTCCTTAATGGCTACTTTACTACTGAGTGTCCCAGAAAAGGCTAAGCGTTTGAACAGTTTTGCCAAGGAGCCTGGATTTAAAACAATTTTTTTGTTTCGTAGATTTTGCTATCTTCCATCTCCAATTCAAAATCGCCTTCTCGGAGTGATTCATCTACATACCCAAAATTATAACGCACCCTACGACAAATGGTTATCAAACCACGTAGTGAAATTGGGTATTTGGGTGACTTACAAAGATTTCTTGGGGCAGCTCAGATTTCTTCTAAATATATCCTTCCTTGGAAATTCGTTGTGCTTTGAAGTCAAATGCCTTAATGTTTCATTATAATGACTGAGCAACTACAACTGAAACAAAACTTGGGTGAGAAAGTTTCTTTTAGTAGTGTACCCTGCTTGACACCGTTCCTATTGATTGAGCAATAAACTTTTAAAAACTGACGCTTTAAATCGCTGATCTGACTCAAAATTTACTCCCAAATACGAATAGATAGTGGCTCGGATAGTAGCAGCAAAATTCAAAAACCATCTGTTTAGGTTTCTTCAGAAATATTGCATGTTTAAGTGAATTGCTCTATGAGGACACAAATAGTAAGTTCAGAACACATCTACGTCATAAATTTAACGGAAATCTTTTTGAAGGAAAGCTTCTCTGCAGGAACTGTTTAAACGCATAAATTTTTTAGGACATCCGGTAGTTGTCAATTAAAGCTGACTTCAACTACTTAGATGGTCTCCTTCTTCATAGAAGACTCAGCAACGACTCTTCACTTCATCAAAATTTAATTGGACTCGTCCAAGCCTCTTCTTCGTTTCTTCTATCAAGTCTTCAATTAGCTCGTCTAATTACTGCACGTTGCCAGTTGGGGGAACTGACTTTCAGGATGTTACCCTGATCTTTCTCATCAGACATAAATTCTTGGGTTTAACGTTCTGCCATCATTTCCACCCCCTTTCTTCCACAAATTTACTGCGGCACTCGAAGAACTGTAGCAGAAATTGAAAGAAAGATGTTAATATCGACTGTTTAATGGATGAATTGCGAGAGTTTGTATTTGGGATAGAGCCAATGATTTAGAGTGGGAAGTTGTCACATGGCTTCTCCACACTGATACTTCCCTGCGGAAGGTACAGCTGTCATAGTAATACTATACAGGAAGACCCCGTGAATAAGAACATACTTTTCTACAAACCAGAGTCCAGACTGATTGCCTTCTTATGAACAGTTAATTTTCATTTTATTTCAATAATTTTTCAAACCCCTCAACAAAAGGTTGTTGTTCAAAGAGCCTTCCATTTGGAATTACGATGAATACAATACAAAAATGAATGCTTAATAAGAAAAGAAACGGCTAAATACGTTTATTAAAATGCACTACGATTTATCTCCTACAACTTCTCGAGCCAAGTCGCTATCAAGAAGGTACAGCTGTCATAGTAATACTATACAGGAAGACCCCGTGAATAAGAACATACTTTTCTACAAACCAGAGTCCAGACTGATTGCCCTCTTATGAACAGTTAATTTTCATTTTATTTCAATAATTTTTCAAACCCCTCAACAAAAGGTTGTTGTTCAAAGAGCCTTCCATTTGGAATTACGATGAATACAATACAAAAATGAATGCTTAATAAGAAAAGAAACGGCTAAATACGTTTATTAAAATGCACTACGATTTATCTCCTACAACTTCTCGAGCCAAGTCGCTATCAAGAAATATGAAAGTGAGTACAAAAGCATGGAAAAAGTGATCTTAGATATATGTAACTTGCATTTTACCTGTTATGGAATGGAAAAGAAGTCCCATCAACTCAACCTAAGTTTTTTAATAGCTTTTGCTGCACAAAAGTATGAGCAGCTTGAATAAGTTACTTACTTCTTTGTTTTCTTCGACTGGATTGGAGTGCCGACAGCAGCAGCAGTCGAGGCAGTGCTAAGACGAAAAAAAAAGACTACTGGTGAATTTTTCCGCGAACGGGTGAAATTGGGGTGAAATTGCTCAAAAGCCCCAAGTATTAGGGCAATAAAAAGTCTGCTACAAGGATATTAATGCTTATTGTTATCAATGCATTTATATGGTTACAAGAACAAGAGATTTCGTTAGAGATCCAAGGGTTGACTTTCTTATGAAGGGTTCGTCGCGCACTGCAACAAAATTGCTTATGGATGAATTCCCTTAGTCAAAGATGCCCTTCCAGCATTGTTATTTTCACTTATTTTTTGCATGCATAATATTAGTTGGAAAGTACTTGAGCATAGGCGTAGGAGGCTTGGGGCGTCAGCCCCCCCCCCCCCCAGGGAACGGTGGTAGACATGAAGATTGTTACGAAGCCTAGAAGAAACTCGTAAGAAACTGTGAATCAACGGAGTTGAAATGACTTTGCTTGAGAGACTGAGTCTGTCAAATATAATCTATTGTATTCGATGTTCTCAATAAAGGAAACAAAAGCAAACTAAGTGGAGCATGTCATTCTTTCGTGCTATGTTTAGATGTCCATCAAACGTCTAGAAAGGAATCTTACCTCTTTGCTTGCAAGTTTTCATTCGAAGGCGTCTTTGGAATAATTTTTTTAGACCTAGAAACACTTCGATTTTGGAAAGCAGGTTTGTAAATTTTTCCAATCCTTAGCGGAATTTTCGATTTTGTCGAACTTTTCTGCTATCAAATTTTATGGAATGACAATTATAAAAGCTCAGTAAAGCTCGAAAACTTCCAGTAGTGGGAAGATCTAACTTAAGACGACTTAAAAACGAGTATTTGATCAGAGTTAACTCTGATTTGATACTTTGGTTTCCATTGAAGATGGCCTGGAGTGGAGTAAATACTAGATCAAGCGGCTTGAAATTCACGTTGCTTTTTCTGTCAACAGTTTGCAGCTGTGTTCCTTGCATCGTTCCTTGAGACTAATTTGAAAAAACACAACGAAACCATCTTTTGAGACTGCTTTCTCAGGTCCAAATAATCGGACGAAAATTCCCGATCTATCTTGCTCTCTTTTGAACAAGGAAGTTGCACTTCTCTCCTTACCAGATATTTAAAGGTGTTGTTGTACTCTTCTTTGAAAGTTCGCAAGTCACCAGACGGTTCAGACGGTAAAATATTTCATTGAACCGAGATAGGTGGTCGCAAAAACATGAGTTAGTCCAACATTAACAACAACAACAACAACAGCAACAAAATGCCTCGTCCTCATTCATTCATCAGATCCTCCCATTTCTGATGATTTACTGTATTGATTTCATTTATTTTCGTTCAAAAGCTTAGTATTTTACCTTATCTTCCAGAGATTGACGCTCTTCTTGGATTTATTTACGGTTTATTGACCTTTTCTGGGGTTGACTGGATTTGTTGTTTTTCTGATGTTTATCGGTATGTGGATTTGTCGATTTTCGAATAGATTTAATTGCTGATCTTTGCAGATTCTTGACAAGGTGTAAGAGTATTTTTTGGGGAGATACACCATAGTCACTTTCCTTCAATAGTGGTCAAAATATAAAGCTTGAGGACAGCTTGAAGATGTTTGAACCTTTTGCAATGCTCGTTTTTTTATAAGAAACTGGCTTGTAAGAAACTACTACTAAGATGGCCAAAATTTTAAGAAACTCTAGTACTATACTGGGAAGTACTAAAAAACTTTTCAAACTTAAAAGCATGAATTTTATAGCAAATAGATCGTTGAACCTTTATTATTGGGCAATATTATCTAACCATTTGTGTTTTCAACATGATAGAACACTGTTATTCAATATGATGTTTTAAATATCAAGAAACATATCTGCAGCAGTGTTAGCGACCACATTGACAATTCATGCATTCAAAAAATAAGAAACCGATTAAGAAACTTTTAGTACTAAAATGGACAAAATTTCATGTTAAATTAAGAAACTTTTAGTATCATGGCCTGATCCAAGTTTCTCATATAAAGAAAAAAGATGCAGTTGCAACGGAGAAGGAAGGGACAAAGCAATTTGTACTAAGATTGATCTTCTATCCACTAATTTCTTTGCAATTTGACACAAGATTGTGCGTATTTTGGCAATAAAGATGTGCAAAGGACATGAATTTTTTGCGATGACATCATCATTCGTTTTCCAATTTTCTTCGCAAAACAGATGCAATTTAACCACACAAATTCCGTAAAAAACTGGACTGATGTTTTTTTCCGCTTGCTTGTTTCTCGAAATCAATGATTGAAGATTTTCAGAACAGAACTGAACCATCCCCGGCCTGATCTGAAAATGCAACATTGTGAGGTCATGAGAAGGTCGCGTGACACATCAATGAACTTATAATTCTGATGAAGACACATGCGAAATTGCAGGGCTCTAATTGTCCAGAACAGAACAGAAACAGCATCTGCATCTGCATCTGCATCTGCATCTGCAGGGGAACTGCATCAGCGCAGCGCCCCTAGTCAATGCACGCTTGACTGGGATTATGAAAAGATAGATGACGGTTTTCACACTTACGTCAGCAACCAAATGCAATATTTGGAAAGTCCACTTGATAATTTCATTAAAAATTATCAGTTTATATCGTAACGAGACATCATAAGCAGGGGCATAAGCATAGACAGAAACAAACAAAGAAACTTGAATATGTACATGAAAGGCAGGACTGCCCAAATGTTCCCATATGGCCACATCCAGAGTGCGCAGGCGCAGTGAGATGCTTATACTATGGCGCCAATTTAGGCAAATTGGCCCTGAAAGGAGTGCTCATCCAAATGGCGGTTACTGATTCTCTGGAGACACCCGTCAATTTCTGTCATGGTCACGCTGCTTACTAAAACCTCGCAGAAAAAACTAAGGAGATTCATAAATGTTACACGATCTCTATCAAGCAAGCAATGCAAGAAGAAGAAAAAATTTCAACTAACCATTTCTTGAACCTTGAAAGAACATTCGCAGGTGATGAGCTTCCGCTTTGATTTGGGCTTTGAAACAGAGATAAGAAAAATGTCACGTCAAAGGCAGAAACATTTAATGAATTACCCAACCACAAAAAGTTTCTGTGCTATATCGGAGGGAATTGTAGGCGACCACTTGTTTAGTTCAAATGTCTAAGCACTAAACTAAAGCACAAACTTATGGAAGAATGCTGGTCGAGCAGCTACACCCTCACTGGATTTTATTCATTTGTGCATTTGGGACTCGGTATGGAGTAAGTCCGTCCTCTTAGTGCAGCCATCTTCATATAAATGAAAAACTGCAGCGCATAAGTAAAAACTTGCGTTGAGACTTATGCAGGACTGGATAACAACATAACGAGGTAAATCACTCCTATCCCCAGGATCGACAAAGAGTAAAGTTGAAGTATGAAATTACACAAACCTGTCTGAATCACGTCTGTTGTTGCTGGGTCACTTGGTTTGTAGATCTCGAGCTTTGTGGAATTCAGCGAGACAGCTACGATTCAAATCATGCAGCAGCGCGATCGCAAAAACTGAAAGTAAACAGGATCAAAGATGAGTTGAAACGACTGACTGTTTTGCGCGCTCAAAACCTTTATCGTGCATTTGGGAATTGGGTGCAAAGCTCGAAGTTGATACGTCATCGCCTTCCCTTTGAAGTTCAATAGTGGCTGTCTCTGCGGTAAATGAGTCTTTTCTTGTGCATTATTAGAATGGGATTTGAGAGACACCAAAGAAGCTGTGAACTGTAATTGTGGGATGATTCCAGAGCACAATCAGAGTAATGTCTCACACAAAAATGGCTAACGATTCAGCAAGCAAATAAAACTTGTAACAAATATAAGTTTCGTAAATCGGTGGCCTGGGATTGGTGGTAACTCCTTTATTAGGCGTATTTTACTGAATTTGGCCCTGGCTGGGACTGGATGAGGGACACTGGGTACCTACCTTCATGGACGTATGGATGTGATGATCAGCCTGAAATTTCTCCACAAAATTAAGAAACTCCAAGAAGCGATCACAGTTCAATTTTGAACTAAGAAACTTTGTCAGTTTTGGCTATGATTTCCAAATTGTCTTGGACAAATAGCGAATTACCAACTCAAATAGCACCTATACCTATATTGCTATACTATATTTGGTAGGTAAAAAACAAAAAATCTGTAAGAAATGGAGGCAAAGAAACAAGACTTTGAATCAGCACACTAAGGCCTTTCGAACTTATGTTCTCTTCAGAGTGTGACTAACATTTGAAAGTGAAATCTATCATAACGATTTATATACAAAATGTAAACTATTTTTATATTTCCTGTTCGGCGAATGATAAAGAAGCTATATTTTAGCTGTTAAGTAGGCTATGTCCGGCTTTGAATAGTTTGTTCTCTTCACGTAATAGCATTCTTGGATCTGTTAATGCGAAAAAAGCGTAGGCCTTAAAGAAAGATACCGCGAGAATTTCACACATCTACGTCATTGTTTTCTTACGATGTCGTTAGCCTTTACACTAGCATACCACATAACCTCGGAATTGAAGCTATTGATTATTGGATTGCCAAAAATAACGATTTGATACCAGCACGGTTTACAAGGAACTTCATTTTAGAATCAGTTAAATTCATACTCGAGAACAATAATTTCCTCTTTGACAACGTCATGTATAAGCAAGTATCAGGTACTGCTATGGGAACCAAATTTGCACCTCCGTACTCTTGCCTTACTATCGGTTACTTAGAGGAAACAAGATTATTCCCCAAGATTTTAAAGAACTATTTCACGGATTCAATTTGCTTGTATATAAAAGATAACTTTTTTCGCTATATGGATGATGGATTTATTGCATTAGCACAGAACATCGACGCTATTGCGTTAAAAAATGCCTTGAATGATTTGCACCCTAGCATTAAGTTTACGATGGAAACAGGAAAAATGAAATCGAACACTACGGAATCATTAAACTTTTTAGATATCGAAGTAATTCTTAATAATGGAAAATTCGTTACTACCGACATTTATTACAAAGAGACAAATCCGCACGACTACTTAAATTTCCATAGTGCTCATCCCAAGCACATAAAGGACACCATACCATTTAACTTAGCAAAGCGAATTATCGTTTTCGTTACCGACGAAGATACCACGAAGAAACGCCTAAATGAACTCAAGCAATGGCTCATAAACTGTGACTATCCACTTCGTTTAATTAATAAAGCTTTCGAAAAAGCCAGACTCCAAGGACCAGCGCCAAAACAAAGTAAAGACATTATTCCACTCGTTACCACATACTATCCAAGCCGAAGTTATGACAACCCAATGAAAACAATATCAAATCTCTTGAAATCAATACAAGATCCAGACACGAAAACAAAATTTAAAGACACAAAACCAATCCTTGCTTTACGTCAACCACCAAACCTCACATCTATCCTCACAAATACAAAATTCACATCTGAAAGCATATCTCAAACGCGAAATCGTATGCCTGGAATATTTTTATGTGGCAAAACACGTTGCAAACTTTGTAAACTTTACTTACAACCGGTAGACCATTTTACAACAGCAAATGGAACAGAATGGCAAATTAGATCGCATGTAACATGCAAAAGTACGAACGTTGTGTATTTTTTAACTTGCAATATGTGCAATGGAGCAATGAACTACATCGGACAAACAACGAATTTTCAAAAACGGCTGAATAATCACATTTCTGAATCAAGGACTGGCTTGTCATGTTGTAATTTCCCAAAACACGTCTACGAATGCGGCAAAAAGAACAATAAATTAAGGGAACCTTTCTTTAAGGCCTACGCTTTTTTCGCATTAACAGATCCAAGAATGCTATTACGTGAAGAGAACAAACTATTCAAAGCCGGACATAGCCTACTTAACAGCTAAAATATAGCTTCTTTATCATTCGCCGAACAGGAAATATAAAAATAGTTTACATTTTGTATATAAATCGTTATGATAGATTTCACTTTCAAATGTTAGTCACACTCTGAAGAGAACATAAGTTCGAAAGGCCTTAGTGTGCTGATTCAAAGTCTTGTTTCTTTTCCTATTGCTATACTTATGAGTATGAGATTGTTCTCCCTGCAAAGAAAAACCGTATGTTAGTGCCCCTCTACGAATTATGCTAAACTTTGAATTTCGATTTGATGAACATTAATAGATTCTTCACTCTTCTTGGAATCCCTTGATTTACAAGACCCATCCAAAACATCCCAGTTTTTTGGCTAAAAAGGTGAACATTTGAAGTTTTTTTCCGAGCTCGCAACTCGCACTTTAAATGTACGAACTCGCACTTTGCACTTTCTCGCAACTCGCAGTTCGCAGAAAGAACCAACTCGCAACTCGCAACTCGCACTTTACCATCTATGCGTGGAAATCCTAAATTTCAGTTTTGATTTTGGAAATCCGTTGGAAACTATTAGTTTCTACAATGACGAACACTATTGGAAATCAGAGTTGTTAATTTCAATAACTGGAAATTTATGGTAAATCAGAGGTGTACATTTACTATATCGAGAACTGCAGCGAAAATTAGAGTGTCAATCTCCAATCGGGAAATTAGTTGGAAACGGTTAAGTTTCCCAATTTAAACACTGGAGAAATTTCTACGTTCGTACATTCAAAATTCGTAATTGTACTGAATTTTGCCCTGGCTGGGACTGGGCGAGGGACACTGGGCACCTACCTTCATGGATGTGATAAGCCTGAAATAGATGCCTTGAAATTGATCAAAAACTTCCCCTTTTTATGATTTATGGCAATGCATCAAATGAAGCGATATGATAATGTAATCGCAACTTTGGAAAACCAAAATGTCAAATGATTCGATTTGTAAAAAATGTGATTGCGTGGAAATCCTAATTTCAATTTTGATGTTGGAAATTCGTTGGAAACTAGTAGTTTCTACAAGGACGAACACTATTGGGAAATCAGAGGTGTTAATTTCAATAATTGGAAATGTATGGTAAATCAGAGGTGTAAATTTACCATTTCGAAAACTGCAGCGAAATTTAGAGTGTTAATTTCCAATCGGGAAACTAGTTGGAAACTGTGAAGTTTCCCAACTTAAACACTATGGAGAAATTTGAACATTTCTTGCAGTGTATATTGTGTAGCTGCGATGAAAACCCTATATCTTTGATATTGCCATGCAAAGAACAACGTCCTACAATCTTAGACAAAAGTCTCAAGACACTTTGCTTTTTGGAGGAAATTTCAAGTTGTCATCCCCCCACCCCCCATTGCAATGTTGGAATCTGATGAAAATTCATAGGTGTGTTCACACGTATGTGTTCTTCAATCAACCAACATTGCAATGGGGGGAGGGGGGCTGAGGTAGTAGTTTACATGCCCGAAAGTCATCTTTCAACACAAAACTCGCGTGTCTCAACGACTTTTGTCTAAGATTGTAGATGGTGATCGTCTGTAGTCCAGTTTGAAGAGAATTGAATGAAAATTGACCAAAATCTCAAAAGAAGCCAAAATTAAGCCAAACAGCCAAACTTAATGTTGGAAGCCAACAATAAGGGAAACGAGCCAAATTTCCAAAACTTGGCTGAAAAAAAGCCAAGTTACCAACCTTGCATGAAATCAGAGCAGTTAGGGTCATTCATAAGAATTCAAATAGATAAGTAAGAGTGGTATGCTATACGCCAGAAAATGAGAAAATCAGAGATGCCCCTTTTTATAACATCCCTTTACTCCCAAATAAGCCTCACATAAACCTCAACAAAATTGTTACGTTTTCAGCGCATGAATCCAGTAGCAGGTGCTTCAGAGTTCCCTCGCGTCTCTTAGCAGCTTCAGAATGATTAATGAGACAATTTCGCCCTTCACCCCTGGCCACTGTTTGAAATTCATTCAAACGTTAAAGTTGTTGTTCAGTTGGAAGGGGGGGGGGTGAAAAATGCCCCCATGTGAAATAGGGTTAAAGACGGGACTTAACAGTTGCTCCTCCGTAGTGGTAAATACTCTTTTGTGCAAAAGAACAAAACGGCGGCAATGAAGAACAACTGCGATGTCTAACAACCCTGTCTGCATTATAGGTATTAGTGCTACCTACTCTTCAAGGTAGTATGAAACACAATTTACAGAATATCATACTGATCATCATCCCGCTGTTTGAATCAACATCTGTTCAGTATTCTGCTGCCCTTGCTGTAACTGGAACATGGAGGGGAACATCACGAGAAAAACTGTACGCAGACCTTGGTTGGGAGTCATTAAGTTCCCGTAGGTGGAGTAAACGCCTTATTCTTTTCTATAAGATTATGAACAATCTTACCCCCCTGTATACAAAGGAGCCAATCCCACCGCCCCATCAGTCGAACTACTCTCTCCGCATTCAGGATGGCATTGGGCGACCAAGGGCAAGGACAGAAAAATTTCAATCTAGCTTTTATCCCAACTGCATATATGAATAGGACAAACTCGATCCTGAAATCAGGCTTTCACCTTCTGTAAATGTATTTAAGACAAAGCTTCTATCATTAATTCGCCCCCCTGCAAAATTTGTCTTTGGGATTCATGACCCTATAGGTTTATCGTACCTCACGCAAATAAGAGTCGGTCTAAGTAGATTAAATTTTCACAAATTCATGCATAATTTTAAAGATACCGTGAACCCAATGTGTCCAACAAACGATGGCATTGAGGATACGGAGCACTTTTTGTTGCTTTGCCCTTCATTCGACCTTTTGCGACGAGATCTTCTCGCTGGAGTTTCAAATTTAATACGACCATTTGCTCAAATCAACACTTTTTCAAACAGCGCTCTAATACAAATCTTATTGTACGGCGATAAAGACCTTTCAGATGACATTAATAAAGATATAATCCAATTGACCCTAAATTTTATCCATAGAACTGGTCGGTTCGGTTAAAATAGTTTCAAGCTTTGACATCGATGCTAAGTTCTACTCCCCTTCATTTTTTTTCTCAAAATTTTTGTAAGTTTCTTAAAATTCTTGTAAGTCTGTTTCACATTGGATGTATGGCGATGACTTAAGTGCGATGAATAACTGCCCTTCCAAGCAAACTCAAATTTACCAAACCGTAATATTGCGACAGTACAGGTGCGGTGTTTTTGAGAGCTGGGGGCTTTGGGAGGAGGATAGTAACGGCGACTATGGTCGTCGGTGGTGTTCTCTCTACTGCTGCCTCTGCGACTCAGCACCGTCGCCTGTGCTGGCCTGACGTCCAATGTGAAACAGATCCTAGTATGTATCCGTATGTAATCGTTTAGCGCTTTAATGTCTTTTCTTTGTGTTTTCAGTTTCGTTTGTATGTATTTGTCAGTAAGTTTAGTTTAGTGTTTTATGTAATGACCCTTTGGGGTAGTCATGGGTTCTTGCTTCCCGGAGTCGTCGTCCTTGTTATGTAGTCCAGTAGTTTGTAAGTATAGTCTTAGGTAATTCGTTTTTGTAAAATTTTTATATTGTATAAAAAAATCAACATGCCTTGCCTGTGCCATCAAGTGGTTGGTCTTGTTGTAGCCATTTTCATTGGCTATGGAAAAGGCAACAACAAAGGCCAACTAAGAGATGGCATGTGCAAGGCATGACAGATAAAACAGACCTGTGAATACATCAAATGCCCGAATCAAGTATAGCAAATACCCAAAGCCCTTGTGTTTGTTAAGTTGGTATAAACAAGCAGGGAATCTGACAGTTTGTTTTGACCATCAACCATTAGCGATGTTTTGACCATCAACCATCAACCATTAATTATTTATTCAATTCTTGTCAAAATCACAGTCCTGTATTATTATTGAACAGTTAATTTTATGTGTATTGATTAGCTATTGGTCTTCTTTGTCCACATGCATTATTTTCATTGAGCAGATTAACTTTTTACTTCATTTAGACATTCAAATGTAGTAAAATTGAAACTTCTGCATTGAATCATAAATCATATATGCTAACTTTGTCTGTATCTTCTCTACTCGTACCTTAAAGGCTTACTGTGACAATACTTTCTTAGAAAAAGGGGGGGGGGTAACACACTGTTCTTTGGAATTTTGCTTTGAAGGTTTATTCCCAATGGCTCAATTTTGCAGCAACTATGAAGGATTTCAAAATTGGATTTGATCTGCACCAATAAATATTTATTATGTCAGTAGTCATTTTCTATAGTTTCACATTCCAACTCTAGTAAATGATAAGGCAGATCTTGATCTTGTGATGCTTTTTGTCAGCAATAGTGGATGATCTGCGACAAAATCAAAGCTGCTCCTTTTTTGAAACCAAAAATCAAAGTAGAATCGATGGAGCAAAGCAAAGCTCAAACCATGCCGGCCTTTTAAGGTGTTGGGAATACAAGCAAAATGATTTGAATGATATCAATTTTGCACCAACAGCTTTTTGAAACTCAAAAAATCTGTCCTTTACAGTTCTTGAAAATATCCTCAAAATATCCTATTTACTTGAAATTTACATCTAAATAAGACCCGTAAACTTCGTGTTTCATACATGTTTACAACTTGATGTAAATCATCGTAAATGTCATATTTAAACAACCGTACATTTGTTTTGAATGTCATGTAAAAGGTAGCACTGTACAATATTTAGTCTCCACATTCATGTAAAGATCAATCTTTACAAAATTTGTAAATTTGATTAATTTTCATTGAAATCTGCCCTTTACTATTGCTTTACATGAACTTTAATTTCACTGTAAATCCAAAATCTCATGCAGTAGAAGCCAGCGCCTGGGAATGAATATCCCTGAACTTCTCCTGCCTATCTGGCATGCTCGACTGTCTGTCTGGTCCTTCGTTCTGATTGTCTTTAGTTCGTAAAATTGGCTTCATCCGACGTTCAAAGAGAAAATAAACATAAGGTATCAACAACAATCCTTGTCACTATACCATTCTCACCTCATGAATCTTCAAAGTACCTTTAACTCCTGCAAATAAAAGTTTGGTAAGCCATGCTTATTGAGGCAAAAAGTGCGTCCGCTCTCCTCGAAGCTGTGACCGAATAAAATGCCGTTTTTAAATATAATTCGAATTCACATGATAATCCTTTGATATTATCCTTGTTACTTCTAATATTTGTTATTCGTAGCGTCTCTTTGATTTCTCATGGAAGATAGACCAATTATATGTCACGTGATTTTATCTATGACGTGATCTTCAAGAGAATGGCAACATTTTGCTAGGAGCGTTTCTGCAAGAATATTTTGAAAAATTTTTTCCAGCCCAAATGAATCGGTAAGAGCTCGTCAGTAAGCTTGATTATACGTAATTTGTGTAATATTGTTGCAATCCTGTGCCCAATTGGTGTTTTTTGTGTGTACACGCACCAAACGGCATAAAATTTGTCAAGTGTGGCAGAGATTTTCATGCATATCTTCAGAAACAATTCCAATTTATTTCAAGGTGACACCAAACTATTATCATAAATCCCTAGCTTCCCCTCCTCCTTTTCTTCCAACTTCATTGTCAATAGAGTCATCAAAATTGATAAACTTGAAAAAATCGTCAACATTATTTTCGCAAAAATCACAAAAAAGATTAGTAATAAAAAATGAATTGTACAACCCCTCATCATTGAGCACATTGTCATTGTAATACCGGGTGAGTCAAAGAGAAGTTTAGGCGTTTGGAGGGCTGTGGAATAAACAGTATGTGACCGATATTCAAAACTAAAGTGTTAATCTATCAGTCAAAGGCTAACGTAGATAAGAAAATTTTGTTTGGTAAAATCAAACATCTTTAAGACCCAACAACAACCAAAATGCTACATTGGTACTTAAATCTTTTATTTACAGTATTATCGTTTAATTTGCTCACTATACACAGAGATGATAGTATTATCGTTTAATCTTCTCACTATACGCAGAGATGATAACGAGGAAAATGAACCACATGGATGGAGTAAAACTAGGAGGGCTCAATGTAAATAATATCAGGTACGCAGATGATACTGCCATTGTCGCAGATTCAGAAGAACAGTTGCAAAACCTCATTGATGTAATAACGGAAGAAAGTAGAAAATTTGGCCCAGAGATCAACAAAAGAAAGACTTTCAGCATGACCATTTCAAAAAAGAATGTAAGTCCAAAGTGCAAAATAGAAATTGATGGAATAGAAATCAAACAAGTTGAAAAATTTGAATATTTAGGGAGCTTAATAACATCAGATGCGAAATCAGATCAAGAAATAAAACGAAGAATTGGAATTGCAAAAACAGCATTTAAATCCATGTCCAATGTGCTCACTGCAAGAAATATTAACAATCAAACTAAACTTAGACTTATAAAGTGCTATATATGGAGTACAATGATGTATGGATGTGAAACGTGGACAATAAGTGAAACAATGAAGAAGCAACTCGAGGCGGCCGAAATGTGGTTTTTACGAAGGATGATGAAGATCTCCTGGACAAAGAAGATAACGAATGAAGAGGTATTGAGAAGAGCCCAGACTGAAAGACAAATAATGAAGCAAATAGTGAAGAGACAATGTAGCTTCTTGGGACATGTACTGAGGAAGAGAGGCATCGAATACCAGGTGGTAACAGGAAAAGTAGAAGGAAAAAGAGATAGAGGAAGACAAAGACAGACATTTCTCGGTTGGATAGGCAGATGCTTTGACAAAAGTGGAGTGGACATTATTCGATTGGCAGATAACAAGTCTTTGTACCATGCTGTGACAGCCCATGTCAGAATCTGACAAGGCACCATACGACGTTTAATTTGCATACAAGTACCACACGCAACATACATATTTTATTGAATCAAAATTCTTGTTTGTATAGGAATCGAGAATTCCACATTCCATTGTGGCCCATGATTTATGTGGCAGTGAAGTTTACATTGCCAGTTTGAGATGCTGAATTCGAATTTCAATAGAAGGTAAATCATGGACCAGAATGGAATGTGAAAATTTTGTTCCCAAACATGCCCTTTACCAGCATTTTCCTAATTTCTTGGTCTGTAAGATGAGGGATACTTCCAAACAAAATTTTCTCATCTAAGTTGACCTTTGACTCATAGATGAACACTTTAGTTTTGAATATCGGTCTCATACTTTTTATTCCACAGCCCTCCAAACGCCTAACTTCTTCCTCGACTAGGCGAGAAATTAACTAAGGAGAGATTTTTCATTGCTCTGTCCGCCATCTTGGATTTGCTAAAATAAAGAATTCCAGAATGCAAGTAGATTTTCACCTTCTATCAATGCTTTGATCAACATAGTTTGGCTGTATGAATCAATCTTAGAAAATGATTTCTTTCCTAAAAAGGGGACTTGGAAGAAAATCTTAGACAACAAAGGCTTTGTCGGAGCAGTCTTAATGGATTTATCTAAGGCTTTTGACTGTCTCAAACACAAACTTCTGCTTGCTAAAATGAATGCGTACTGCTTTAGTACAAATGCCATACAAATGGTGTATAGCTATCTAACAGGTAGAAGGCAACGATTCAAAGTAAATGGCTCATTCAGCTCTTGGAAACAAATGAAATTAGGCGTCCCTCAGGGATCAGTTCTTGGGCCTCTCTTGTTTAACATATTTATCAATGATATTTTCCTTTTGTTGAATGAGACTGAAATCTGTAATTATGCAGACGATACGACAATCTACTGTTCTCACAAGGAGTTACAGGAAGTTACCTTAAGACTAGAAAATGATACTGTTGAAGTGAACTAAGCAATTGGTTTGCAGAAAATTTAATGAAATTGAATGAAGAAAAATGCCACCTCCTTGTATATGGTACAAAAGACACAAATTTCAATGAATGTTGGCCCCTCCGTGATCAAAGAGAGCAAAGAAGAAAAATTGTTAGGCGTTGTAATTGACCAAAAACTAAATTTCAAGCAAGATTTAAATACGGTTTTTTTATTTATCAATCAAAAAATTTAAGAAAAACAACAATTTGATACAACTACTGTGACATTTGTAGCGAGGAAAGACATAAGGTCACCGGGTCCTCACTACAAATGCCACTTACAATTTTCTACAAAATATCAACTGTAAATTAAGGTGGTTGCAGGAAAAAACTTTCAGAATATTATTACTTTTTTTATTTTTGTTACAAAATCATCAAGAAAGTTAGAGCTTTCTCCTCCAAACACCTTAATGGTAGTAAACAAGGCAAAACAAAGCAAAACTGAGTCGAAACTGAAGTGCCCCCCAAGTCCCGTGCAAACAGCCCACCACCCACCAAACCATAACCACAGCAGCACCGGCAGGGAGAATGGAACTATGGTGCAGAGATCCAACTCCAAGGAGCGAAAAAAACTTCCAACTAATTATAGAACTCCCCCAGCCAACGCCAACGCGGCAGCAGCCCGATGGGCGCAGACAGCTCACACAAAATTCCGGGAGCACTTCAGTCAAAAAAAGGCTAAGGCTGCTGTTTTCCGGAAAATTCAATTGAAAAGTCCAGAAGTTTTAATATAAGAAATAGTTGCTTCTAGGATGATTCTGTTTGCAAAGGTGCTTTTATTTGGGTTCCCATATAACAACAAATGACGAAGATCAGTTGAGTTCATGCTAGCAACATCATATCCGACATCCAAGGCTTGACCAAGGAGATCTTGGCACTGAGCTGTAAACTGGGGGCAGTGCAGGAGGTAATGCTCATTATCTTCCTTTCCTGTGCCACAAATACAAATTGGACTCAAGCACTCAAAATTATGCCTAAATCTATGTTCATTGAGAGGACTAAAATTAGCTCGAAGCCTTGTTAGTAGCTTGATACCCAAACTATCATATATGTTGTAAACAGGGTTTTTTTCGGGTCTGATGAATCGAAGCAATTTGGGTTGAAAACTGCGAGAGAAGGAGAATCTTGTACCGATTTGTATAACAGATTCCACTCATATATTGTGTTATGAAAATAAGAGCTGGAAAAGCGCACAGTTCTACCTACATTTTGCTCATAACAACACGGGTTTCTTAAATCATACTCAACTCATACGGTTTGCAGGAAGGCAAGTCAGAAGCTACATGCTCTTGCAAGGGCCTCAACCTATATGCCTAAAGAAAAGACTGAAATGGTCATGAGAGCCTTTATAATGTCTCAGTTTAGCTACTTTCCACCAGGGGCGGTCAGGCATCATAATTGTAGGGTGGCTAGCAAGCAAAAAGGGCCCGGTTCAGGGTGTGGCAGATACTTTTGAACCACACCCAATGGAGAAATCACTTCAAACATTCTCAGACCTCGATAGTACTTACTGACTGATTGATAGAGAAACTGAAGAGTAATGCTTGCACTTTAACTTAGATTCTGATAAAACATCATGGTGAAAGGCTCTTCATGGCTCTAGAATACAATTTCTTTGGGAAATGATAATAGTGGCCAAAGTGGCAAATAAGAGTAAGAGACTAGTTGCACTCAAAGCTCTTCGCTGCACATTTCTTATTTTAATATCTTCAACTCCAAACTTAAATTGACCAGCCTTATCGGAACGAAATTCATTTTCAGGTTGCAGAAGTGTGGTTCCGGGAACTTGCCCCCGGGAAATTTTCCATAACCAAGCCCTCTGGATCGCTGGAAAATGCACTGTGTTTGGCCTTCGAAAGAGGCAAAGGATCACGACTGGGGGTCTTTCGCGGAAAATTTTGAAGAATAGGACTTCAATTTCACGAGGATACAGATTATATCTGAGTTACATGGATTCAAAACAAATAGCTTGATAAATTCTAGTAAATTCCACAAATATATATAGTTCGAATAGTCATTCAGATGAGCTTGTAACTTTCACAGCCTATTGCTTACAAAATGAGTAAGCTTCAGCATATCATTGAGGAGTCAAAGCCCCCAAGCCCTCTATATCCGTAGGGTTTGAATGAAACTGCTGAAAAGGGAATGATGTAGGGAGTGGGCAGAACGACTGTTGAGGCAAACTGATCTTCTGATGATAAAATTGGGGCTCGATGTAAGACCTATGGGAGTCACGGGAACTATGGGGTAGGGGCAGGAGGACTGCACTAAAAGCTCACACGAAGCGAAGCATAGCCAGCCAATGAGGTCCAAGGCACCTCCTCAGGAAAATGTTCTTGCAACACGCTCTTTGGATTGTCGGAAAATCCATCTCTCGAAAAACTCTAACCATTGAGTGGAGGAAAGGAACTTGTGATCGAAGAAAGCATTCACCAGGAAATTTTTTAAACCTGTGCTTATAGAAATAATTTGGCATGTCAAACAATTTTCTAAAGATGTTCACAATCAGTGGCGTACCCAATGGGGGAATGGGGGGGGTCCAGACCCCCCACTTTTCAAAAAGTTGGTCCTCGAGATTCACACAAAAATGTAATAAAATTGATGCCGGGGGGGTTGGGCCGATCGGGCAGATCTGTCAAGAAGTGGTCTCTGAGATTCTTGAAAAGTAAGCAGAGAATGGTTTTTCAAGAATTGGTAGCAAGGTTTCGGTTTCTAAGAAATGCTTGAGCACTGCTGGAAGAGCAATTTTAAGCCAACGAAGAATGCATATCTTCAAACATTTTCCTAGGGTCTTGCCCCCAGACCCACTCATTTCAATATCCCTTGTTATCTCAGCTTGAACATGCGGCTGGCTATAGGGATCCCTGTTTGCTGCAATTGTTGAAACAATCTCATCAAAACGATTTGAAGAGGCTGTACCATAACGTGAATGAAATGCAAAATACAACTAAAAAGGGCGTTTCCCTTATTTTCCGAGCATCTGAAGGGCGTGGTCATTAAAAGCTTTCTGGGGCTGCTTTTCAAGTGCTGCGTACGCCTCTGCTCACAATGTTCACGTTGTCTAGGAGATGGCCAAGAATCTTTTTTTCAAGTAGTTCTTGCGTTCGATTTTATTCACAACTGTGGTCAACTCACTAAACATTTAGGGCCCAATTTAGATGGGCCCTAAAGTATTCAATGCAAATCAACATGTAATACGTACTTTGCTGAAAATCGTATGGGGCCAAGCACTGTGCGTATTCGCCAGTGTCTTTGTGTTAGATTTGAATTCGCTTATGAAAGAGACTAAAGTGCGACCAAAAACTATGTAGAGTTAAAACGTTTTTCAATGCCATTTCGGCTCTATATGCTTAATGGTATAAGTTAAAGGCTCTTATTCAACCAGCATGCTTTGCTGGCGTCATCTCTTAGTTGGCCTTTGTTGTAGCCATTTTCATGGCCCATGAAAATGGCGACAACAAAGGCCAGCCAAGAGGCGACACGTGCAAGGCATTCCGGTTGAATAAGAGCCTTTAAGGTCTCTTTCGAAAGAGGAAGAGAAGCGTAATATCCTTAGGTAGCATTTTCGAAATTTAAACTTACAGAAGGGGGTTGAAATCAAGCCTCAAAAACTGTAACTCTTGGCCCACGCAGCCGCTGAAGTTAAAAAAGATATGGCTGAAAAGCTCTATTTTAGCTGTATCCAAATCTGTGCTCCGTCTATTTGTCAACCAAATAGGTTTTTGTCTACATACGAAGAAATGGCCAAGGGTTAGCAGATTTTTGAAAATCTGGCTTTCTCAATAACGGGGGAAGCACTAAGTCGCTGCAACAACAAATAAAAGGGACTTTAATCATATTAAGGCTGTATCGAGCATGAAAGATTGTCTCAAGAGAGTTTAGTCGAAATTCACTTTTTCTTTCTAAATGTTGTTGATTTCTTTCAAAAGAATATTTTGTTTAGATTCTAAACAATTAAATATGGTACGCTTACACATTTTGATAGAACCTTTGCGGTAGAGCAGTGTTTCTCATTTGCAAATCTAGCCGCTTGAGAGATTACAATCGATACATTTCATGTGCTTTTTCAAGAAATAATTGTTGTCTAAGATGCTTGACCGAACAACTCAAAATTCAGATGGAATATTTTTTCAAGGAAAGCATCAATAATCACGAGAAAGTGACTTTCGGTTAAACTCCCTTAAGATAACCTTCCATGCTCGATACAGTTCTACTAAGATAAAGGCCTTATTATTCGTTGCCGTTGCGACTTGTTGCTTCCCCCGATTTTGGGAAAACCAACTTTCCTAAAATCTGCTAACCCCTGGCCATTTCTTCGTATGTAGACAAAACCTATTGGGTCAACAAATAAACGGAACACCGATGTGGATACAGCTAAAAAAGAGCTTTTCAGCCATATCTTTTTCAACCTCGACGGCTGCGTGGGCCAAAAGTTGAATTTTTTGAGGCTTGATTTCAATCCCCTTTTGTAAGTTTAAATTTTGAAAATGCTGCCTAAGGATATTACGCTTCTCTTCCTCTTTCGAAAGAGACCTTAACTTTTACTATTAAGCAAATAGAGCCAAAATGGCATCGAAAAACGTTTTAACTCTACATAGTTTTTGGTCGTACTTTAATTCAAAGGTGTTCTTTGATTAGACAAGAGCAGGTAACTGTAGGGCCCTGGTTATTACTGTAATACTTCAATTTATGCAAATTATCTCCGCCCTCCAACTTTTGCAAAAAGGGCCTGTAATTTCTTTTTTACTTAAAATATCAGAGGGCCCGGGTGGCGATCGCCACTTTGCCATCCGGGCCAGACCGCGCCTGCTTTCCGCTGATATGGATGTTTTACGATAGACGTGTAAACACAAAAATTAACTACATTCATGAAAGAGCACTACGAATAGCGTATCAAGATCGGACCTCTAGTTTTGAAGAACTGTTGATCACAGATAATTCATTCTCTATTCATATACGGAATCTGCAGTTGCTTGTCACCGAAATTTAACGAACAAGGATGAATCTAAATCCTCCATTTATGAAAGAAATTTTCGTGGAAAGAGAAATGCATTATAACTTAAGAGTTACGAACAACATATATGCACGTAGACCTAGGACTACAGCCTATGGATTAGAAAATGTAGGCTTCCTAGGGCAACATCTTTGGAGAGACTTACCATTGCATATAAAGGAATCCCCAACTGTAAAACATTTTAAAAAGGATATTAAGCTTTGGAATTTTACATGCAACTGTAGATTATGTAAGAGCTACATTGTAATTTTAGGTTACATTTGAGGTGGTTGTGCTGTCCGCTGTGGTGGGTGACGGGCTGCTGTCTTGCGGGGGCCTCCCTCTTTGGGGGCTGTCTGTTTCTCGGGTGCTGCTCGGCCTGTCGAGGGCGGTGAGGGCGGTGTTGTTTTGGGTGGTCTCGGCTTTCGAAGTATACCTTACGTTTCTTCTATTGTCGGGAATGTGCGGTGCTGCCGCCTCTCTGCTGCTTTTCTGCGGGCTTGGTTGTGTTCGGGGGCTGGATGCTCCCAGGGGGTGGTTTTTCGTGGGGTTAGGGCTTGCGGCTCGTGGGGGCGGGGGCATAGTTACGTTAAAGTATATGATATTAATTCCTTTTAGTTTTCATGCTGTTGTATTAATTATGGTTGGCATTAATTAGCCTAGTGCTATCAGCTACGCCAAACTTAAACGAAGAATTTATTTATTATCATCATTATAGGGTAGTTTTATTTCAGTTTTGTGTAGTTGTACCATTTCGTGACGTCATAATTACGTCGTCATACCTATTTTAGAATTATTCCTATCTAACATGATGCATCATACGTACTGGTACCTGTTGGACAATTTTCATCACAATGAACAAAGAAATGGAGATTTTAGAGTGGGGCCTGAATCAGCCACCTTTAGTCTTCTAGTAGCTCAAAAATCCCGGTCTGAGCAGGGTTAATACTTTCTTATGACATGAAATAAGTTTTTCACTGTTCTAAAGCCAATCATAATGCTATGATGTTTAGCACTTGTCTTATTTTGTAAAAGAAGGTTATCTGGCACACGAGTTTAAATCCGTCGCAAGATTAAGCAGTTTTGAAGAAGTAAAGATTTGGTTCCTTCAATGGAGCAAGGTCTGTGCCGGAAGATGAAGAATTATGAAGGTGGGAGAAAATTCTGTAAAGAGTTGATCCTTTGTTCATTGCTTCAGTAAATGCTTCAGTACCTGCAAGAGTTACAGAAGTTGGCTACCACACAGCAAGACAAAAGTAGCTATCGGCTATAAATAAAAGAGGGATTCTCCAAGTGACATGATTGTTGGTAACCAGCGCTTGGTGCACTTGAAACAGAGAAGAAGAAGTCATAAACAGAAGAGATGAAGCCGTTTGTTCTTACAATTTTTGCATGCATCATACTGATGGCAATGGCATCTGAACATGAGGTAAATAAATATGATTTAGGCGTATTAGGGCTTAGTTTTCACACTCAGTTTTACACATTAACTTTGTATTTCATTCATTCACGATCTCCGAATGATGTTCCTCTCCATAGAAAACCAGATTCAACTCATAGGTTAATCATTCAGCCTACATAGTGTGAAAGTTTTATTTTGTTCACATAATATTTGCTTCAGTTTGTATCGGATTTCCTCACACGATGTTCTTTCTGTTCATACGATATCTAATTCAATTTAGATCTAATTCATTTACCTATTCCTGAAATTTAATCCCTTCACAGAGAACAACGTACAATTGATACCTTATGCATTCTGCCTATCCTGTGTGAAAGGTCTATTCTGTCCACACAATAACCTGATTCAATTTGCATTGGATTTGCTCACCAAATCCGACAGTTTTTCTTTTTATACAGTACCTAATTAAACTGGTGCCTTATCCATTGATCCAGTCCAAACGTTCGTTGTCTTCACAAGATATCTATTTCGATTTCAATTTTATTCCCAACTGAAGCCATTACACACACAAAATCAAAGACCTTAAATATCAAGGAGAAATATGCCTTTAGACTATTACCTGTAATGAACTTGAATAATTTTTGACGGGAATGCAAAAATTACAACGGAGAAGCAACAGAAACAAGGCGGGGAGAATGATTTGAACTCAAAGTTGGCAACAAAAAGAGTTTCCTGGCAGGTCGTCCTTTTACCTAGGCAGGGCAGCGTTTCAGCTGTTTCGTTAGAGGGGCTTTTGGAAAGTTTTGGCCCAAAAAAGCAACATCCATGGGCGGCTCGTACGTTTCTGAATGCTCGAAACATTATAGGCAACTACGCTTTTAGCATCCATAGAAAGGGGTTGAAGTTGAACGTATGACACATATTGCTTTCCTCGATGGTTAAATTGAAGATAGATACCTTGTTGATTGATGCTGGCGCAATGACGGTAGAAATATTAATACTGAAAGTAGGATTTTGCCTCCACTTCAAAACCAGAGCCTGTGGCTTCTGGCTTAAACTGCAAATGCACTGTTTGGGGGAGTCTCCGGAATTACCGCGAAATGCTAGCATTAAGTCTTGTGCTGAGAAAATTATTTGAATAGAAATCCAAGCCTTAACTTCACAATCGAATACATCCATATTGCCCTCAAGAGAAAATCTTTCTTTATTCTACAAAGTCCCTAAAAGTTAGCATTGCATCTGTTAAACAGGTGAACTAGTTTGCTTGAGTGAGCATAAAAAAATAAGTTAGTTTTGCGACCTTCATTGTTTGAGTGAAATCCATCATATATAGTCTGTTTCAGCATTATTACGAAACACAATCAAATATACCCACGGGAAAAGTATCCATAAATAAGATCCTTGAAGATGCTAACTCGTGCGCGGCTCTTTTGCTGCTCCACTGCGATTCATATTACTTTTCGTATGTATGCAATGACGTGTTTGTCCATTTTCGTATTTGGACTTTATATTGAAATTTTACTTAAATCGTTGGTTCTTGCTAATGACTACTACGATGTGCTGATTTTTAAAGAGATTCCCTAAACAGCGCGTTTGCAATTCGGCAAAAATCCGAAAGCTCTGGTTTGGAACTGGAGGCAAAGCTTGACTTTAAACATTAATATTCCCACCCTCAATGCATCAATATCAACATACAAGGTATTTATCTTCAAGTTGAGTATCAAAGATTAACTGAAAAATTATTTTGGGTTGATTTGATTTGAATTCTCGTTGCTATCCCTAATTTTTTTTCTTTTTCAATATAAAAATTTACAAAACGAGGTACTTAAGACTATTGGACTACAAACTACTAAACTACATAACAAGAACGATAACCCGGGAAGCAAGAAACCATGACTATCCCAAGGGTCATTTAGGTAGAAACCCTATAACTTTCGATCAAATTCCAACTGTTCTGGATAGTTGGATATTTGTTGATGTTGGATATGTTGGATTTGGAAAAGTCATAGGGATTCTACCTTGACATAGAACATGGAACTAAAATTACATCTAAATATACAATACAAAGAGCTACATATTGACGATGTTTACTGACAAAAACAAACAGATGAGAATGGAAACAAAATGAAAGGACTTAGAGAGGAAAGTATTCTGTGGCTGTGTGGCGTGAAACAAAGGTTTATCTAACTTAAACAAATCGACCCGTGTTATGGATAAAATCTAAGGTCAATTCGAGTATACTTCTATTAACGTAATTTGAAAGGTTTTTATCACCATATAGCAAAAGTTGTACAAGAACGTTGTTTGAAAGGCTGTCGATTTCAACAAATGGTCGTAATGCAACCGAAACTCCAGCGAGAAGACCTCGTCGTCGAATATCAAAGGAAGGGCAAAGCAACAAGAAGTGCTCCGAGTCCTCAATACCGTCATTCGTTGGGCACATTGGATTTACGGTGTCCCTGAAATTGTGGTCGAATTTGTGGAAATTTAGTTTACTGAGACCGACCCTTATTTGAGAAAGATACGAAAGGCCTGCTGGGTTATGAATACCGAAGACCGATTTTGCAGGGGGGCGAATTTTTGATAGAAGCTTTGTCTTAAAGATAGCAATGGACAGATGGTGCTTGACAGCCAAGTGTTTATATCGAACGAGACAAATGATACCGAGCGGGATTCGCTTGAGAAGCTCATAAAGCGTGTAAATTACTACCTTCGCAAAATGATGCATGCGGGCGAACAAAGGCAGGACACACAAATGTATTGCCAAAGCATGCACTGCAAAAAATTGTATTACTAGCGCTAGGGGTAAAGCAAGAATTGAGATTACAATAAAACAACAACAAAACCAACAAAGTCTGAAAAGTTGGAATAGAAATGAAAATGACGTAGAATTTTTGCTTATGGGTAACAGTTTTTGAATGGAAGCACGGAAACACCCGATTGTTGCCCGCCATTGGTTGATTTCAACCGGCATCGTCGTGAAGATATCTTCTCGCTGGTCCTAAGGGGATATGTGCCACCATACAACCACACTTTACAGATTCTAACGAGCAGAACAAAAGTTGAAAACAAAAAGAAAACTTAAAGATGCTTGAAAAAGACAAAACAAGACAATACACTCTAAACAAATTACATAATTTAAATACAACTTGGGTAGGATAATGAAAATGCAAAACAACTAAGAGAAACAACATTTTGCTAGCTTTGTTAAAAGATAAAGAGCGCTTTTGTGGGTCTATTATTTTAGGGGTAGAAAAAAAGAATTTTCTTTTTTTGTGGTCTCTGGTGTCAATGCGAGAAAAACAGACAAGTCCAGCTGCCGCGATCCAACATGCACCCCGGAACAAGCGATTATACACTCGGGACACCGTCTATCATTCTGTTTAAACGCAGTATCGCAACGCAACGCAGATTGCGTAATGTGAGATTTAAAAAATTTAAAAAAAAAACCGGTATGAAAAGACAGCTTCCCAAAGAAGACAAACCACGTGACCCGAGGCAGATGTAAACAACGCCAGCCGACCCCGCCCGACTCTGGTAAAATACTGCAACGTTTCGAAAGCGAATTTCTTTTGTATCAGAATGGTAAAAAAAATAATGCTTGGGATTTTATCATGTGTTTTCCTACTGTCTCTAGTATTATTTGGGATATTCCGATGCGAAGGGATTTGTTTGGCTTACACTAGACTAACTTATACCGAAGTACTCCCAAGGACCCCATAAACCAAAATCGCTCCAGGCCACAATGCCGCCATCCTGCTACTTAAAAAAAACTGCACTGCAGAACTCCAAAAAGCTAAAGCATAATAAATAAAAGGAGATAACGGAATGGTTTACTTAGAAGATGGCTTTGCGATAATTAAAGACGGCAGCCCTACAGCCAAAAACAACCCCGGCCCACAGTGCCCCCAGGAATACTTTTAAGTCTGTCAAAAACTATTTTAATCAAACAACAAGGTTTCTGAAATAAAATGACGAAAAAAAGAAAACACAAGCATACTGTATCTATATGATGTCCAGCAATTCTTCCTCAGTAGTGAAAAACTTGAACAGGCCTGTTGACATTTTCAGTGCTAACCGACAATTGACATCTGCAAATGCAAAATCTACATGACTGCTCTTTTTGCTCAGTTCGATGGCCAATGAAAGCAGCTTCATCCGTTGTACCGTTAGATCCAACCTAATTCTAACAGGGCTATTTTCATCAAGCTTCTTTCTGCCTCGGTAAAAGGCACATCTGCTTTTCCAAGACTTGAATTTAACAATGATTGCCTGTTGATCTACACCTTCAACACGTTTCTTTGACCCAATTCGATGGGCACGATCGATTTCACAGTTGGGGATGTTTACCTCCATTTCCTTGCACAAGTTCATAACTTTCTCCACGCAATCATTTGACGACTCACTTTTGTTGGCATCATCAGATACTGGAATCCCATAAATCCGCAGGCAAGACCGGCGACTATACTGCTCGGCTTTCTCGACCTCCACTTCAAGCTTCTCCATGTGTGCTTCGTACAACGAAAGTTTGTTCTCCAGAGAGACAATCCTATCTTCGAAGGGTTTCATCGCGAGCTCGATTTTTTCATTGATAACAGCTTCCAATTTCTGTTCAAGAGTCGACATCAGTTTATCCATATCATCTTTTGTGGCAAGGTGCTGGACAGCGTTCTCAATGATCCCTTTTATTGCCGTTTCGTCAAGAGCACGAGCTGGAACTGGTTTCGTTCCGACCACATTCTCATTCGTGCTCATTTTACACGTGGGCCTAGCCGTTAGTCAGGCCTGCGAGGCTTCGAAACAAAACACCGATTTAATTATAATTTATAAAGACTGCCTGCTACCACTGCACATTAAACTTGAAATTATTTGCCCATTTCAGCGCTGAAATCATTATCAGGGCATCGCCATCTCTTCTTATCCAAGCTAATGAAGTTTGGTTAATGTGAAAATCTGTATATATGTATTATACCGGATTATTCTTTATGTTAGATATATATGTAGCTTTTTTTCTTTTATTTTGAATCAATTTTACTTTGTAGTAGGCTTGAATTAGCTTTTATTTTATGCTATCAATTATACGCCTACTTTAAATAAATCAATAATAATAAATAATAATAATAATTGCTTGGAGCTCCCAAAAGACACGTCCGTTCACTTCGGGAGGCAAGGCGAAAAAAAAAGAAAACCGGTTGTGTTTTTCTGGGACATCCGTTAGTTAGTTCTTGATTGGAATTTTTCACAGTTTCACAATAGAATTAAAAGTTATCTTAAGGACAGAAAAATGCAAATGCATTGCCGACAGTACCACTTTTCTGCTTTACAATTCCGCTTTTCGTTTCATTCAGTACATCTCTTTTTCACTTTCTGATAAGAAGAAATATGTTTGAGAGACGAATTCGAACTGAGAGAGAATTCGAGTTCACAATCTGTGCCTTTTGGCTCCAGGGCTCTGACGATCGAGCCAGTGATGTCTATATCGTTGCAATGAGGAGGAGGAATAATTTGGTGAACTCTATGGATACGGCAATGACATAAAAACATAAAGAGTTGTTGCCTCGAATCCCACTCAGGCCGAATTCATCGCCTAAGTACTTTTCTTTACCTTTATCTTCTTTATCTCTATCTTTCATTTCGTTATCTTACCGTCCTTAGAATCGCTTCATTTATTTAAAACTTGTGACATGTTTATCTTCCAGCCTCCTCCAACAGTAAAGACAGAAGCAACCAAAGGGAAAGACGCCCAACGCAAAGATAAAGGTAGGTACCATGTCGTTGATACTTTAAATAAAGACAAAGAGCAGACTTTGATTACAGCGTTGCAAAAACGTTTCTTAGTTTTGGTAGGTAATTTAAATGAACATAATAACCTCTTCATGGTCAAACAAACCAAACACATTTGAGTTCTTTTGGACAGTTTCATCCTTGAGGCTTAGGGGCCCTTTATATGAGCAATCTCAGACCAGCTTTGGTTTCAGATCAGCACGAGTTTCATTTCGGTGTCTGGTCAAAGCCCTTGGAGTGTTTACATGAGAACAAGCGAAATGAAACTCGTGCCGGTCTGGGTTCTTTTCGGTCTTTCAGACCGATCTGAAAAGTCAGGTCGACCTGAAATTCCCATGTAAACAGAATTCTTGTCAGATCGGGGCGAAATGAAAGTTGTGAATGTAATTGCGGAAGTGATATTGCACAACTGGGAGCCAGTCTTATTGTTAGGTCGTTGCTTTGGTTGTTCTACTTCTGTAGTGTACAGCACGCAAGAACTAAAAACCACAGTAATTTACTGTGCTACAAGAACTAAGAAACTAACTAAACTAAGCATAAAAATCTGAGGCAGATCAGCCTCCTGTTTTAAATTCAGGCTCTGAAGGAGTATTTAAACAATGAAACCAAAGTAGATCTGTAATGCTGTACAAACATGCAGTTTATTATCGTTGATTATCCATTTTAATAGCACCTTGTGTCGTTGATAAAGTGGCGTCTCGATAAAAATAGGCCTATACCAAAAATGCGAGAAAACCACGGCCAAATTTGCCAATTTCTTTAAAAGTTGGCTAATAATTATCACTATAAAACCTCACACGTGTAACTTTGATTTAGCTGAAGATGAGACAAGCTCCTCTCGAAACGTCCTGAGCATGTCTTAATCAATTAATTTTTGCTAATGGATTTGTCTTAACCAACTGGAAATGTCTTAACCAACTGGAAATGTCGATTTAATTACGGTTTGTCTTCTCTGAAATGACTCTCAAAATGATGTTCGTCGTGGTCCTAATGTTACGATTGGGCTAAAAAGACAATAGCTATGATTAAACGCTAATTTATTCCCACTAAAAATTGCAATATACAAAAACGAATAGTAGTCAAAATGGTAAATTAGGAAATATGCAATGAAATGTTCATCATAAAAACCAAAAAAGTTTGGCATCATCGCAGTGGCAACATTCTCTAGACCAAGGTTTGAGCTTGTTTCTAAACTCAATAAGAGATGTTTATCCGGCCTCTGATATCAACAGTTAGACTTATGCCTTTTCGTTCCTTGTTTCCCTGCGCTCTTTGATTTGCTGATATCAGTTGGTCAATAGGGACTCATAATAATACGCTTAAATAATGGGCCCCCTTTTTCAAAATGGCCTAAACAGGTGGGAGTTCTCGTACACTCAACAAAATAGCTTCAAACTTTGGTTTAAAGAGCTCGAACATTGAAAAGGAAACTTTTAGTACAAAGAATGATGCTGTCTTGACGTACAAAGTGCAAAATGCATACCTTTCAGACAGTAATCTTCCTCTTTAGAAGCAAAATAGATCCATCGAAGCTGCGAGAACTCCCGGCTTCTTCAACCGTTCTTTAAGAGGAGCAACAACAACATTCTGAATAGCGGCCCCTGATTGGTTAAAAACTGAATTCTAGCGATTTGATTGGTGAATACGGAACCATCCTACGCGGGCCTAAAGTGGGCCCACTATTTAAGAGTAATGTTATTAGTCCCTATTGACCAAGGAACGCAGGGAAACAAGGGAAGAAAAGGCATCAGTCTAATCAACAGTCGGAGACCAATAGGTCTGAATGGTGATTTTGGATAGAGTTCGACCTGCTCACTACGAAAATGAGAGTCTTAACGGTCAGAAGTGGTACACGAAGCCAGGGCACAGCCCTGAAGTCTCCCCTACTGTTGAAAAATTACAATAGTCAGCGACCAAGCTTGATTTCTTGACCAAATGCAATCAAAATGTAGAGGTAACAACATTTCCCGTCATTTAAGACGATTAAGGTGGGACAGTCACCACTTAAGACACCCCCAAAGTTACCCTTTGATGTTGGAGTAAGTCAACAGTCATCGACCAAAAAACCGTTCTTACTTTAAATTCATGGAAACAATCGTCTAAATTTAATATGCTAATCAGAAATTGAACAATTTTTGCAAAATGGTAGACACTGATCACTTGACCAAAGTCTTTTCAACACGTGGTCAACTATACAGAAAAGGAAGGGACTCTAATTTCTTCTAGAATGATCACAAATCATTGAGAATACCACCATTCGATAGTTCTTGACAAGAGCTTTTAGATGACTTATAGTTTTATTCATTTTTGATGACCACGGCAAGAAGTGATCTGGTTTACACATAATTTTTTCGTAGGAAACTATGGTTAAAAGTCTAGTTTCCAAGCATAATCCAAAAAAATATCATGTGTACACTACGAGTTTCACTATTGTTTTCCAACGTGTTAAATTGCGGCTAAAAGCACATTTCGTTTTCCCATGAATTTTCTAAAATAAACGCCTGATTTCCCAAGTTGGAAATTACGGATAAACGTCTGTTTTTCTTGAAGGAAACGGCAGGGAAATTTACACATGAGTTTTCACAGTTGGAAAACATGGGTAAATTTGGAGTTTCCCATAGATTTATTAGGACGAAAAGTTACATGTTTCATTAGTTTTCGCGGTTGGAAAACATAGGTAAATTTGGAGTTTCGCATAAATCTATTACTGGCGAAATGTTACATGTTGACTTGTTTTCCAAACTAGGGTATCAAGTGAAATTCAAGCATTTTATGATTCTCCCCTTTCTTCGCCTTCTTGGTAGAGAAACTGTAACAAAAGATGTTGCAGTTGAGAAAGCTAGCATGATAACTTCTCTATATCTATGTTTCATTTTACATAATTGATAATTAGTGCTGTTAGAACACAGTCTTGGAGCTTGGAGCCCAATTCACTTTTGAATGTATGTACCAACAGACCCGTCGAATGTCTACCTTAACTACAAACGTCATTGATGTTGACAGGAGACATCACCAAACAGACAATATCTTCCTTTGACCTTTATCATTTCTGCAGACTACTTCAGTTAAATTAAACACTCATTGGCTATAAAATATAGACAAATGTCTGCAATAGTTTTCAACTTTTAAAATACAGTAGCTTGCCGCGTATAAGAAACCATTTTTAAATGTGAGGCCTCAGAAAGTTTCTTATTTAAAGGGACATTTTCATGATCAGGGTCAAAGTTTCTTACACATAGGTACCATCAAATCAAACCAAGTCAATGTACGTGATAGCACCGTGCATGCATGCATATTGAACACTACTGGTAGTATTGTACGATGATATTGTACCACTTTTTCGATGCAGTACAGGCTGACTTCGTGAAAACCGGATATTTTGTACTGCAAATAGCCTCTTTTACTTTTTTGTTGTGTGGATCTTTAATTTTGAAAATGCTCATCCTGTTTTGAGGACACTACCTTCCATTAAAGTCATTAATGGGAATAGTTTTTTGGCATTTAGGAATATACTATGGCAAACCTAAAAATATGAAACATCTTAATTTCAGACGTAGAATTTTTTCTTGTGAAGAAAATGAGACTTCTCTCTTCTGAAGGGGGCTTTCTTATACGCTGGAACCTACTGTACTTCATCTTGCTAACATATTCCCACATAAAGCTCGACAAATGACATTGCATTGTAAGGAACAAGATAGGCATGTAATGATGGAAACATTGCCTTTCATAACTTCCATAATAATAATGATGCTTATAACGAGCTTTTATAACTGAGGTCAAGCATGACTACTGCAAAAGCAAAAATAGGTTTCGATTAGGACAAGGACGGGATAAAAACTTCCTACGATCGAATTGATTACAGTAACAAAAACTGATCATTCTCGCATGCGCATTTATGTCAGCTTCATCCTTGCCTTCGGGCAGACTCTTCATCCCGCCAGTTTCTGTCTATATAGACATGGACAAAATCACCCTCCATACCCTGGCAAGGCAGAACGGGATTAAATTCCCATGTAAGCACTAAGTAAAAGTTGCCTTTCAGCGAATAATACGTATTTTTTCTTGCCGTATGCATAACTCAGTAATATACTTTTGTAAGGTTCCACTTTCATTCATTGGATCTATGAGTTTGTTTGTTGCAATGACAGCATAGTTGCATTTGTTATCATAATCCCAAAACTGCCACTCAAGGTTACCAAACACCATATTTATGATAGGTTGGAATAGAAGCACTACTTTAATCTCACCCATATGAAGGAAGTAAGACAACACAGCTCTTCGGCCTGTGTCTTGTTTCTGTTCGTTATTGTTGACGCTAAACATGATCTGACTATTAGAGAGAATCTAAGCATAAAAACGTGGGTCAAGCGTCAAGCCACTTGCATTTTTGTAGAAATATTTGTATGTGTGTTTAGATTCCCTTTAAGGGTTTCGAGTTCTCTTCTATGAAGGAGCTTGATTGTGCGAGTCCAAAGCCAGTTATCAAAGATTAAAAGAGTATATTTGATGGTTATACAAGTAAATAAAGTAAAATGGAAGCAGTTTGACATGCACTAAATTAAGAATGACGTTTCTAGCATAGCCCATTATCAAGAGAGGACTTGACAATATTCTATCCTTAAAACGTATCATACCAAAGCGTTTTATATTTTACTTTATTTACTTGTTTATCTTTCACAATTTTACTACATGACAAAAGATACGTCCTTAATGGCTACTTTACTACTGAGTGTCCCAGAAAAGGCTAAGCGTTTGAACAGTTTTGCCAAGGAGCCTGGATTTAAAAAAATTTTTTTGTTTCGTAGATTTTGCTATCTTCCATCTCCAACTCAAAATCGCCTTCTCGGAGTGATTCATCTACATACCCAAAATTATAACGCACCCTACGACAAATGGTTATCAAACCACGTAGTGAAATTGGGTATTTGGGTGACTTACAAAGATTTCTTGGGGCAGCTCAGATTTCTTCTAAATATATCCTTCTTGGAAATTCGTTGTGCTTTGAAGTCAAATGCCTTAATGTTTCATTATAATGACTGAGCAACTACAACTGAAACAAAACTTGGGTGAGAAAGTTTCTTTTAGTAGTGTACCCTGCTTGACACCGTTCCTATTGATTGAGCAATAAACTTTTAAAAACTGACGCTTTAAATCGCTGATCTGACTCAAAATTTACTCCCAAATACGAATAGATAGTGGCTCGGATAGTAGCAGCAAAATTCAAAAACCATCTGTTTAGGTTTCTTCAGAAATATTGCATGTTTAAGTGAATTGCTCTATGAGGACACAAATAGTAAGTTCAGAACACATCTACGTCATAGATTTAACGGAAATCTTTTTGAAGGAAAGCTTCTCTGCAGGAACTGTTTAAACGCATAAATTTTTAGGACATCCGGTAGTTGTCAATTAAAGCTGACTTCAACTACTTAGATGGTCTCCTTCTTCATAGAAGACTCAGCAACGACTCTTCACTTCATCAAAATTTAATTGGACTCGTCCAAGCCTCTTCTTCGTTTCTTCTATCAAGTCTTCAATTAGCTCGTCTAATTACTGCACGTCGCCAGTTGGGGGAACTGACTTTCAGGATGTTACCCTGATCTTTCTCATCAGACATAAATTCTTGGGTTAACGTTCTGCCATCATTTCCACCCCCTTTCTTCCACAAATTTACTGCGGCACTCGAAGAACTGTAGCAGAAATTGAAAGAAAGATGTTAATATCGACTGTTTAATGAATGAATTGCGAGAGTTTGTATTTGGGATAGAGCCAATGATTTAGAGTGGGAAGTTGTCACATGGCTTCTCCACACTGATACTTCCCTGCGGAAGGTACAGCTGTCATAGTAATACTATACAGGAAGACCCCGTGAATAAGAACATACTTTTCTACAAACCAGAGTCCAGACTGATTGCCTTCTTATGAACAGTTAATTTTCATTTTATTTCAATAATTTTTCAAACCCCTCAACAAAAGGTTGTTGTTCAAAGAGCCTTCCATTTGGAATTACGATGAATACAATACAAAAATGAATGCTTAATAAGAAAAGAAACGGCTAAATACGTTTATTAAAATGCACTACGATTTATCTCCTACAACTTCTCGAGCCAAGTCGCTATCAAGAAATATGAAAGTGAGTACAAAAGCATGGAAAAAGTCATCTTAGATATATGTAACTTGCATTTTACCTGTTATGGAATGGAAAAGAAGTCCCATCAACTCAACCTAAGTTTTTTAATAGCTTTTGCTGCACAAAAGTATGAGCAGCTTGAATAAGTTACTTACTTCTTTGTTTTCTTCGACTGGATTGGAGTGCCGACGGCAGCAGCAGTCGAGGCAGTGCTAAGACGAAAAAAAAAGACTACTGGTGAATTTTTCCGCGAACGGGTGAAATTGGGGTGAAATTGCTCAAAAGCCCCAAGTATTAGGGCAATAAAAAGTCTGCTACAAGGATATTAATGCTTATTGTTATCAATGCATTTATATGGTTACAAGAACAAGAGATTTCGTTAGAGATCCAAGGGTTGACTTTCTTATGAAGGTTTCGTCGCGCACTGCAACAAAATTGCTTATGGATGAATTCCCTTAGTCAAAGATGCCCTTCCAGCATTGTTATTTTCACTTATTTTTTGCATGCATAATATTAGTTGGAAAGTACTTGAGCATAGGCGTAGGAGGCTTGGGGCGTCAGCCCCCCCCCCCCAGGGAACGGTGGTAGACATGAAGATTGTTACGAAGCCTAGAAGAAACTCGTAAGAAACTGTGAATCAACGGAGTTGAAATGACTTTGCTTGAGAGACTGAGTCTGTCAAATATAATCTATTGTATTCGATGTTCTCAATAAAGGAAACAAAAGCAAACTAAGTGGAGCATGTCATTCTTTCGTGCTATGTTTAGATGTCCATCAAACGTCTAGAAAGGAATCTTACCTCTTTGCTTGCAAGTTTTCATTCGAAGGCGTCTTTGGAATAATTTTTTTAGACCTAGAAACACTTCGATTTTGGAAAGCAGGTTTGTAAATTTTTCCAATCCTTAGCGGAATTTTCGATTTTTTCGAACTTTTCTGCTATCAAATTTTATGGAATGACAATTATAAAAGCTCAGTAAAGCTCGAAAACTTCCAGTAGTGGGAAGATCTAACTTAAGACGACTTAAAAACGAGTATTTGATCAGAGTTAACTCTGATTTGATACTTTGGTTTCCATTGAAGATGGCCTGGAGTGGAGTAAATACTAGATCATGCGGCTTGAAATTCACGTTGCTTTTTCTGTCAACAGTTTGCAGCTGTGTTCCTTGCATCGTTCCTTGAGACTAATTTGAAAAAACACAACGAAACCATCTTTTGAGACTGCTTTCTCAGGTCCAAATAATCGGACGAAAATTCCCGATCTATCTTGCTCTCTTTTGAACAAGGAAGTTGCACTTCTCTCCTTACCAGATATTTAAAGGTGTTGTTGTACTCTTCTTTGAAAGTTCGCAAGTCACCAGACGGTTCAGACGGTAAAATATTTCATTGAACCGAGATAGGTGGTCGCAAAAACATGAGTTAGTCCAACATTAACAACAACAACAACAACAACAGCAACAAAATGTCTCGTCCTCATTCATTCATCAGATCCTCCCATTTCTGATGATTTACTGTATTGATTTCATTTATTTTCGTTCAAAAGCTTAGTATTTTACCTTATCTTCCAGAGATTGACGCTCTTCTTGGATTTATTTACGGTTTATTGACCTTTTCTGGGGTTGACTGGATTTGTTGTTTTTCTGATGTTTATCGGTATGTGGATTTGTCGATTTTCGAATAGATTTAATTGCTGATCTTTACAGATTCTTGACAAGGTGTAAGAGTATTTTTTGGGGCGATACACCATAGTCACTTTCCTTCAATAGTGGTCAAAATATAAAGCTTGAGGACAGCTTGAAGATGTTTGAACCTTTTGCAATGCTCGTTTTTTTATAAGAAACTGGCTAGTAAGAAACTACTACTAAGATGGCCAAAATTTTAAGAAACTCTAGTACTATACTGGGAAGTACTAAAAAACTTTTCAAACTTAAAAGCATGAATTTTATAGCAAATAGATCGTTGAACCTTTATTATTGGGCAATATTATCTAACCATTTGTGTTTTCAACATGATAGAACACTGTTATTCAATATGATGTTTTAAATATCAAGAAACATATCTGCAGGCGACCACATTGACAATTCATGCATTCAAAAAATAAGAAACCGATTAAGAAACTTTTAGTACTAAAATGGACAAAATTTCATGTTAAATTAAGAAACTTTTAGTATCATGGCCTGATCCAAGTTTCTCATATAAAGAAAAAAGATGCAGTTGCAACGGAGAAGGAAGGGACAAAGCAATTTGTACTAAGATTGATCTTCTATCCACTAATTTCTTTGCAATTTGACACAAGATTGTGCGTATTTTGGCAATAAAGATGTGCAAAGGACATGAATTTTTTGCGATGACATCATCATTCGTTTTCCAATTTTCTTCGCAAAACAGATGCAATTTAACCACACAAATTCCGTAAAAAACTGGACTGATGTTTTTTTCCGCTTGCTTGTTTCTCGAAATCAATGATTGAAGATTTTCAGAACAGAACTGAACCCTCCCCGGCCTGATCTGAAAATGCAACATTGTGAGGTCATGAGAAGGTCGCGTGACACATCAATGAACTGAAAATAGATTTAATTCTGATGAAGACACATGCGAAATTGCAGGGCTCTAATTGTACAGAACAGAACAGAAACAGCATCTGCATCTGCATCTGCATCTGCAGGGGAACTGCATCAGCGCAGCGCCCCTAGTCTATGCACGCTTGACTGGGATTATGAAAAGATAGATGACCGTTTTCACACTTACGTCAGCAACCAAATGCAATATTTGGAAAGTCCACTTGATAATTTCATTAAAAATTATCAGTTTATATCGTAACGAGACATCATAAGCAGGGGCATAAGCATAGACAGAAACAAACAAAGAAACTTGAATATGTACATGAAAGGCAGGACTGCCCAAATGTTCCCATATGGCCACATCCAGAGTGCGCAGGCGCAGTGAGATGCTTATACTATGGCGCCAATTTAGGCAAATTGGCCCTGAAAGGAGTGCTCATCCAAATGGCGGTTACTGATTCTCTGGAGACACCCGTCAATTTCTGTCATGGTCACGCTGCTTACTAAAACCTCGCAGAAAAAACTAAGGAGATTCATAAATGTTACACGATCTCTATCAAGCAAGCAATGCAAGAAGAAGAAAAAATTTCAACTAACCATTTCTTGAACCTTGAAAGAACATTCGCAGGTGATGAGCATCCGCTTTGATTTGGGCTTTGAAACAGAGATAAGAAAAATGTCACGTCAAAGGCAGAAACATTTAATGAATTACCCAACCACAAAAAGTTTCTGTGCTATATCGGAGGGAATTGTAGGCGACCACTTGTTTAGTTCAAATGTCTAAGCACTAAACTAAAGCACAAACTTATGGAAGAATGCTGGTCGAGCAGCTACACCCTCACTGGATTTTATTCATTTGTGCATTTGGGACTCGGTATGGAGTAAGTCCGTCCTCTTAGTGCAGCCATCTTCATATAAATGAAAAACTGCAGCGCATAAGTAAAAACTTGCGTTGAGACTTATGCAGGACTGGATAACAACATAACGAGGTAAATCACTCCTATCCCCAGGATCGACAAAGAGTAAAGTTGAAGTATGAAATTACACAAACCTGTCTGAATCACGGCTGTTGTTGCTGGGTCACTTGGTTTGTAGATCTCGAGCTTTGTGGAATTCAGCGAGACAGCTACGATTCAAATCATGCAGCAGCGCGATCGCAAAAACTGAAAGTAAACAAGATCAAAGATGAGTTGAAACGACTGACTGTTTTGCGCGCTCAAAACCTTTATCGTGCATTTGGGAATTGGGTGCAAAGCTCGAAGTTGATACGTCATCGCCTTCCCTTTGAAGTTCAATAGTGGCTGTCTCTGCGGTAAATGAGTCTTTTCTTGTGCATTATTAGAATGGGATTTGAGAGACACCAAAGAAGCTGTGAACTGTAATTGTGGGAAGAGTCTCGAATGATTCCAGAGCACAATCAGAGTAATGTCTCACACAAAAATGGCTAACGATTCAGCAAGCAAATAAAACTTGTAACAAATATAAGTTTCGTAAATCGGTGGCCTGGGATTGGTGGTAACTCCTTTATTAGGCGTATTTAACTGAATTTGGCCCTGGCTGGGACTGGATGAGGGACACTGGGTACCTACCTTCATGGACGTATGGATGTGATGATCAGCCTGAAATTTCTCCACAAAATGAAGAAACTCCAAGAAGCGATCACAGTTCAATTTTGAACTAAGAAACTTTGTCAGTTTTGGCTATGATTTCCAAATTGTCTTGGACAAATAGCGAATTACCAACTCAAATAGCACCTATACCTATATTGCTATACTTATAAGTATGAGATTGTTCTCCCTGCAAAGAAAAACCGTATGTTAGTGCCCCTCTACGAATTATGCTAAACTTTGAATTTCGATTTGATGAACATTAATAGATTCTTCACTCTTCTTGGAATCCCTTGATTTACAAGACCCATCCAAAACATCCCAGTTTTTTGGCTAAAAAGGTGAACATTTGAAGTTTTTTTCCGAGCTCGCAACTCGCACTTTAAATGTACGAACTCGCACTTTGCACTTTCTCGCAACTCGCAGTTCGCAGAAAGAACCAACTCGCAACTCGCAACTCGCACTTTACCATCTATGCGTGGAAATCCTAAATTTCAGTTTTGATTTTGGAAATCCGTTGGAAACTATTAGTTTCTACAATGACGAACACTATTGGAAATCAGAGTTGTTAATTTCAATAACTGGAAATTTATGGTAAATCAGAGGTGTACATTTACTATATCGAGAACTGCAGCGAAAATTAGAGTGTTAATCTCCAATCGGGAAATTAGTTGGAAACGGTTAAGTTTCCCAATTTAAACACTGGAGAAATTTCTACGTTCGTACATTCAAAATTCGTAATTGTACTGAATTTTGCCCTGGCTGGGACTGGGCGAGGGACACTGGGCACCTACCTTCATGGATGTGATAAGCCTGAAATAGATGCCTTGAAATTGATCAAAAACTTCCCCTTTTTATGATTTATGGCAATGCATCAAATGAAGCGAGATGATAATGTAATCGCAACTTTGGAAAACCAAAATGTCAAATGATTCGATTTGTAAAAAATGTGATTGCGTGGAAATCCTAATTTCAATTTTGATGTTGGAAATTCGTTGGAAACTAGTAGTTTCTACAAGGACGAACACTATTGCGAAATCAGAGGTGTTAATTTCAATAATTGGAAATGTATGGTAAATCAGAGGTGTAAATTTACCATTTCGAAAACTGCAGCGAAATTTAGAGTGTTAATTTCCAATCGGGAAACTAGTTGGAAACTGTGAAGTTTCCCAACTTAAACACTATGGAGAAATTTGAACATTTCTTGCAGTGGACGTCAGCAATTTTAAACTTAATGACGTTATAAATGTTTATGACGTCATATAAATAATAACAAGTGTATTAGAAGAACTTTAATCACCAAAATTGGTTCTTTTGTTTAAAATCCATCATTTTAAGGCATTTTAGATTATTTTCATCTGTAATTAGGTGTTTAAATCAAACAATGACAAATTCGTGGAAATAAATAATGAATATATATTATAAATAATGAACTTAAATGGATATTATACTGCGGATTTTTATTGATTGATGCTTTAGAATACATTCTGGTGCATTTTTGAAAGGAATTGTCAAATAAAAACTCAATTATTGTCAATTTCGCCAACAGCAAGAATACTGCAATTTTCCTTAATTATGACGTTGTGACGTCATGGATGTAATGAAGAATAAACAAAGTAGCCTATTGTGTAGATTTTGTTACTGTACGCCATTGTACCAAGTTTCATTCTCGTATCTGCAATATCGGCGATTTGACGTGGGGGGGAGGGGCACTCCCCGGTACTACAAGGGTCCAAAAAGCGCGGTATTAATAGGGTTAAATGACCGGAAATTTTTTCGCCTCCATGTTTTGAAGCATTTGGTCAAGAAATCAAGTTTGGCCGCTGTTGTAATTTATCAACTGTAGGGGAAACTTTTGGGCTGTGCCCTGGCTTCGTGTACCACTTCTGACCGTTAAGACTCTTATTTTCGTGGTCAGCACGTCAAACTCTATTAAAATCATAATTTGGACCTTTTGGCCTCCGACTGTTGAAATCATGGACGTCAGAGGCCGGACTATGTACCGGGTGACCCAAAAAAAACTTCACGAGCTAGATCACAACTAGCTCCCTGAAAGCAAAAGCTATTGTCAAATACTTTCTATCATTGTTTAGTTGAAAGGCTTAGCTATCTTTTGAGATGTTGCATGGTCATTTTGAGCAATGATTACCATCCGAAAAACCAGATTCAATGAAAATTTTGAATCCAGGATTCCTCATTTTGAGTGAAATATTCGCCATCATTTTCCAGTAAACATTCTGTGAAAACTCGAAATAGCGATGCATTTTAGGTCGTCTGGGGACATTTTTTGTTTGCAAAATGAGTGAGCTGAATTCCTCATTGAAATTTCATGCTCCAAAGCAAAGTTTAAATTCAAGTTTTGTCACACTTTCCAAAAAATGGACAGGAAAGCGAGAGAATGGTCCTTGAAATGAATGAATTTCCATATTTTTGAAACTGTTTTTTCAAACAGTACGCATATCTTAAACTGGCCAAGCAACATCTCAAAAGATAGCGGAGCCTTTCAGCTAAATGGCGACACCTTGTTTGTCTTCATAACGTTTGCTGTCAAGGAGATATAGGCGATCTAGCTCGTGAAGTTTTTTTTGGGTCACCCAGTAGAGTTTTTGAGAAATTGCGAAAAGATATCAGGATAGAGTTTTCCATCTGATAGAATCCTCAAAGATGAAAGATGCTTACAATAAGAGCATCCTTATTGTAAATCAAGTAATGACATTTGACCGAGCTGTCATGACTTTCAAATTTGTCAATGAGTTTTGTCCCAAAGTCCTGCGAAATAAGTTCATAGAGAGGTCTGCCTTATCAAAATATGATACAAGGAACATTAAGGATCTTCATGTGCAAAAAACAAAATTAGAACATACGAAGAAAAGTTTTTTGTACACTTGTCCGAAAAGCTGCAATAGTATCCCACAGCTCATCAGAGACAACGAATCCTTTGTACGATTTAAAAAGATCTTAAATCTCACCCCTTGATCTCAAAGACAATAGGTTTGAACGAATTCATTGAAGATCAATATGTAGGAGGGGGGGGCATATTTGAGCTTATTTTATAAACTTTTATTGTAATTAATTTTCTTTATTTTGGTATTGTGTTTACCAGAATAGATGTTGTGAATAAATGAGAATAAATAAATAAGAAAACACTCATATAAATAAGAATAAATGATTTGAAAATGAAGTGATCGTATGATATTTTGTACTACCAGCTGACCCCAAGAAAGTGACCCGGTCGAATCTGTTATAGTAAAATGAGTCAGAGGCCGATTGAAACGCTTCAAACGTTGTTCCGTCGCAGAAAGGCTGCCCTACATTAGTATTATTTTTTTGCATTATTCCTCGTCAAAGTATATTTTCCAAATTGGGATTTTGCCGCAATTGGCATGCCTGAAAACCTCGAAAAGTCATCAAAACAAGGGATCAATTTACAGCAACTTCAGATCTTCAAAACAATGAGGAGAGTGTTTTATTTTAGGCTGGTAACAGGCAACTCAGTCGAAAGATTTTAGAGCAAGTTTACAGTCCCTAGATACCTATAATATTCTCGTATCAATGGGCAAGAATAGAGTACCATCGCCCTGAATCGGCACCCTAGCGCGTTCTCCAAGATTCAGGCTTTTTTACAAACTTTTTAAAATGGAACGGTCTAGGACTAGTAAATGAAACTAAAGCGCAAAAATGGTTTGCTGACACCATATTCTTGCTCTCTGACTGTTCTTGCTTGTTTCCTTGGCTTTGTTTACATGCTACGAAGAAGTTTTCAACGTACCTGAAAAGTGACGGTTAAGAGTTCGTTCATTTCTCCATTTATTTTTCCAAGCCGGGTATTTGTTTTGATTCATTTTCATTGATAAAATGCTGGAAAAGGTCAAATAACTTGTTTCAATATTGTGTTCTTCCCCTTTGAATGAAATATTTGAAAAGTCCCTCAAGTTGTCGATTTCCATTTTTGTCAAGGGGGTTTCTTTTCCAAAGCGAGTGGATTGGCTAAAAATCGCCCTGATCCGTCATAGCGTGTGAAAATGGTCTCATGTTGTGAATATTGACCCCCCCCCTTCAGCTGGACGACTTTATGAATAAAAACAGGTGGTAAATAATATTTTGATTCTAGGAACACATCTCTGACTTGGTGACCTTTCGTTGAGTTGGAAGAGGAGCATTTTTGGAATAACGTAATGACTGTAGTATGTATGAGAGGTTAAAGCTGGGGAGGAACGAAAAGCTTTACTTTTCCATCTGATCAAAATGAAATGAATATTAGTTACATGGGGATATGACCCTAGAAAATAGCTGTTTTGACAGGAAAAGTAAAATTTTCTTTCGGGATAGCTGATTGCGGTAAAATGAGGGGTTCCGGTTCTGGGCGATATAATTCATTTAGGCCGATTTTTACCATTGCTGCTTTAATTTCTGGCTGTATGTCAAAAAGTGGGAAGATTAAGTTGATGAAATGATACAGTAATTACCATGAACTGAAGAATCTTCTGATGCTAAATTATTGTTTTACGTCACTATCATAACGCTCATAATAGATGATTTATCTGAAAGGTGCCGATTCAGGGCGATGGTACTCTACTTCTATTTTTTCTGTAAAGAATCCTTGAATTGCATGGAAAGTTGAATTCCTTTGAAATTCAATGAGTTTACTGGGAGACTTTACTCTTAATTTTTTTCTTTATATCATCAATGAAAAAATATACAAATTCAAGATACTCACTACACTACTTACAAAATACTCTACGATACTACAAATACAATACCAGGAGAAGCAAGATATGATATCTACCCCGTGGCTTTAGGAAGAAAAAAAAGAAGGGAAAAGGGCAATACTACATAGAACTATACTCGAAAAGAAAAAATTCATTAAATAAGGAGACTTGGTGGCTGCTCGACGAATGGCAAAAATTTGGACGAATTCAATCAAATTGACCAGTTTCATGGATAAACTGTAGAGTTAACTCAACGATATTTTTATTGATTTGATCTGGGAAGTCCTTATTACCATACATTAACAGTTGCGGTAAAACCTCGTTAGAAGGGTTACTGAGTGCAAACGGTCGAACTAATGCAAGAACTCCAGCGAGTATACTCCTAATTCTTATGTACCTAGGGACTATAAAACTTTCTCTGGAACCTGAGTTGCCCATTCCCCGCGTAAGGTAAAACACTCTAAACATTGTTTTGAAGATCTGAAATGGCTGTAAATTGATCCCCTGTTTTGGACGCCTTTTTCAGGATTTCTGGCCTTTTCCTACCCTTTTCCTCAAGTCCTGAATTTGCAAATTTTGCCAACCTGACAAAAATTGCAAAAAATCCTCATAACATAGGCTAATCTATTAGCAAAAGAACAATGTTCAAAGCATTCCCATCGGCTTCTTACTTATTATTTCTATAACATATTGCGTCGGGTCACTTTTTTGGGTCACCCGGTAGAAAGTAAAAGCGTTCGCTTCGCTCGCATTTTAACATTTCTAGCTTTACTTTTATGGTTATTGTACTCTTTCAGTGACCGCTGTTAGCTTTTTCTCATTTGGTTGTCTCATAACCAACAGACAGTACATGTATAAACTATGCATCATTCGATTTGGCATGAAGTCAGAGCAGCAATGGTCATTCAAAAAAGCTCAAGTATCTAAAATTGGTACGCTTTACACCAGAAAATGAAAAATCAGACATTGCCCCTTTTATAGCTTCCGTTTATCTCCCTCCCCAAATAGGCTTCAAACAAACCTCAACAAACAAACTGTTTCTTTCTCAACACATTAGTCCACTAAAGCCCTAGTCAAACGCATCCAATATTTCATCCAACATGCTGAAAAGTAATGCTATTGACGACCCATTTTGGATCATCAAGCATTTGCAAATTGTTGTTGGATGAAGTTTGATCGAGATCAAAAACAAGTTGTGTTTTCAAATGTTGAATGGAATGCTGGATGCGTTTGACAGCTTGATTCAACATTTCGCCAACTTTTCATTTGTGAGCATGAGCATTACGCTTCAAAAAGTTGATATTTTGGACAAAATGGGATCTATAATCACCTTCAAAGTGTATATTTTGAATCAAAAACGTGATCCCTACTACTTAACCCTATCTCACCTGGGCGATTTGAAACGCTCAATGCCTGGGGGGTGGATTCCACCCCCCTGTTTATCTCTGTTATTGTTTGAGATATGGCAGCCAAATTTGGCACAAAGGTTGTCCATTATATTAACAATGAATTTGTGAAACAATGGTTTAATTAGCGTTGTTGTTGTTGTTGCTAGAGCATAATTAACATTATGATGTCATATGACGTCATAAAAATGAAAGTGTGTTTTAAAATAAATTTTGAGAAAAGCGGCTGAGCAGTTAACTGAACAGAACTTTTGTTTTTAAGAACAAATTACCAGTTTCCTTGGATTTTTGGTTGCCTAGCAATAAATCACTTGGCTGGTTATTTGCCATTGGTATATTTATAAAGCCAATTGTCTAATGAACATTAGGGGTAATTGTTATACTTACATCTTTTGTAGTTTCTGAGAAGGATCCCCATCATAATGCCAAATTCACACTGCAAGTTAAACCAGCTTAAATTAAACAACGTTTTCGAATAGGGTCTTGTGATTGGTCAATGCAACGAATCCATTCATTTGATTGGTTGAAATTCTAACTGATTTAAATAAAGCTGCTTTAACTGTTTCAGTGTGAATGCAGCATAAAGTGACTAAATATCACCCAGTACTCATTTGTTTAAAAGAATTAAAGTGATTGTGAAAAAGGGTCTCATACATGCACAAAACCAATTCTGATTAGAACGAAGGGCTATTAATCACATGAATTCATTGTTTATTCAACTAAATGTCTTGATTTCTCTCAAAATGTAGATGACATAGAAGAAAAGGTTGCGGAAAAGGACAAAAATATTTCAGCTGAGAAGAAGAAGCTAAGAACAGAGGTAAAGAGAATTTTGCAAAGATATGAAGAACTAAAGCTTGAGAAGTCTGTCTATGGAGAATGGGACGAGATCGAATTACGGCATTTGGGCTTCGCCTGGACTGGAGTTGTGTACGAGGCCAACAGACTTAAGCATAGGGGTATCAAACTGAGGAGAAGAAAACGATGTGAGTATAGAAAACAATTATTGTAAAGCAGATTAAATTTTTACACAGAACCACACCATCTAAACTAAAGTTTTTAAGAGTAAGAAAAGTTGGTAGGGTTATTATTGGCTACTTCAACATCAATTCTGTTAGAAATGAATTTGATGCACTGCAAGAGCTCGCTTCACAAAGTCTGGATATCTTGATGATTGCCGCAACAAAAATTGATGCTACTTTTCTGATGGGGCAATTTGCCATTGAGGTATTTACAACTCCGTTTCGATTAGACAGAAATGCAAATAGCGGTGGCATTCTAGTCTATGTCCGAAATGATATATTCTCACATCATGTAAATTCTTTCAAGTTTTCTGAAGGCATCGTATGCATTAGTTTCAAAGTGAATTCGAGGAAAAAGGAAATGGGTGCTGTTCAGTGTTTATCGACCGTCACAACCCAGTCTCAAGATTATTTATTTGAAATCCTTGGTTGTGCTGTCGACCACTACAGTGACAATTATGAAATATTTATATTAATTGGAGATTTTGATTCGACTGAAACTTAGGAATTGTCAAGATAATTGTTTGGACCTATATAGATTCAAACATCTTATGCAGGGGCTAGCATGTTACAAATTTCAAACAGCAAGATGCATCGATCTTGTATGGACAAACCGAAACAGGGGCGTTTAACAAACTATTACAGTTGAAACTGGATTGTCAGATTTTCATAAAATGAATTTCCTATGTCATATTTATGGTTCCCGCAATCAGCTAGAGGAGAATCTGAGCCAGCTTGACAGGGCAAACGGCGTCTCGTGTATCATCTTTAATGATTTCAGCCTTAATAAAGTCAATTTTGTACACGGCTGATAACATTTTGTCATTCTGGAGGGTTGCATATTGTTGGCTATAATACAAAGCTTTACTAGTTCTGCTTTCAGCGTTACCAAAGTTAATTGTAATAAGGATATCGCTACTTTCAACGGAAGTAGCTAGTTGAAAAAAATAGTTGCAACAAGGTGCGTTTGCTTTGTACGAGTTCTGAAAACGGTAGGCATTGTATGGTTAAAGTTTGTGTTTGATTGACACCCAGATTCCCAAAAATAGGCTTGGCAGGCCTGGAAAGACTTTTGAGCCGTTTCCTTTACAAGACGAAGAAAGTTTGATTGACGTTAAGGGATTTCATTTTCACCAGGATGGATCCAAAACCTTTCGTTAAGTTTGATTAGGGCATGCATTTCCCTCTCTGTAAAGTTTAATTTTTTTTGGAAGTTGTTAGCCTGGAGTTGCTAATCAAACGCACCCTTTGCTCACCAATTTTTGAATGAAAAAGAAAGAAGACGAGCAGAAATTTCTTCATAGGACTAGCCCTTCATTCCTTGCTTTAAGGTTTGCTCCCAACATGAAGTACCCAGGCATATGGAAAATGAAAATTCTTATCAGTCACTGAGGTGTACCAGGAATCTCCTGGAATTCCCTTGGGTCATTCAGGATTTTGGAACTGCGTATTGGGTGACCAAACGAGCATTTACTGATTTGTCCATACAACTGCTTCAAAATCACCAGAAAATTACGCTTGAAACAGCACACAAAGAAGTGAGAATGTAACATGAAAATCATAAGATCACAGAAAAATCACCAATCACTAAAAATGATTCACTAAAATCATCAAAAAGCAACTAAAATCATAGAAAGAATAAAATAGATTTAAAATCAGACAAATTAAGTGCACTATTTTGAGAAGTGAGTTGCCCCTCCGGGCCAGCTGCATCATTTAAGGCTTCGTTGAAGAATGGACACGTTATTAAACCCAACCAGTCAAATAAACATATTTCTGAAACGCGAACTTAGATTGTGAGTGTTCATTCATGCCTCTGTGATCATGTTAAAGCATCATGTTAAAGCATCACTGTGTCAAGCATTTCTTGTGAAATTGATAACTGTCGTCATGGACCGGCCTTTGCTCTAAACGTTCAGAAGTCGGACGAACTTGGATTCACACTATCCAAGCTTTATCGTGAACCGACTTTTTTTTGGACCGACTCAGAGTCCATCTTTAATTTTGGACCGACTCTGAAAATAATTGGGGTGTCTCACCCCCCCACACCCCCTAATATTTGTCCCTATTTTTGTATATATACCCATTGTGCATTTCTTTTATAAATTTGTTTTAGATATTTGTAAAAATTTTAAAGTAAAATTAGGCCTTAATTAGCTGCAAAGTAGCTATTCTTTGAACTCTTGCAATTCTCGCAATCTCAACCGTCGACCGATTTGGGCCCTGGTACGGATTCCCGATTCGTGGCAATATTTGCAACCATTATGGATTTTTAATTTATGCAACCGGGCGTGATTGCCATGGAGATAACCACTTACCCCAACTGAAACTCAATGAAACACATCCAGCCAGACAACATATCACGTGATTTTACCAAGGCACTTTCAGTAATGAGAGTTACGAGAAATTCAAAATAAATCAATGTAAAGAGCTGCGAAGCTGCGCAAAATATTCACAAATATTAACGAAAAGACAAGCGAAATGTCGGAAAGGAGGAGGAAGGTTAGTTGCAAACGAGCCATTTACAACTGTTGGACTTTCATGCAGCACTCTTGCAAGCCAGGACGCCAGGTAGCTGCAAGATGAAATTCTCTTTTGCAAATCACTTGCTTTGACCGGCTTCTTCCAAATATTTCTGAAGCCTTCAGGGAAGGCTTGAAGTTTTAACTTTGATGTGAAAGTTTCATACTGCCTTTGCGAGGGCTCACCTGCAGTAGTTAGTCTCGTCTAATTGTGCTTGGCCTTGAATTTATTTACTGTTCTAATGGCTTTTTTGAACATTTTGGGCGTAAAGTTGTAGTGCTTAGCTGCGTTCACAAAGTTGCCTGCCGCAGCCGCACATTATGGAGTCAGCAAATATCGATATTTTGTTATTTTTTATTTCGCTTTGTGACAACGTGGTGACAACACGGTTGCAGCTGTGGTGTGGGCATGGATTGCAGCAACTCAATGATTTTTGCATGAATCGTTGCAGTACAATAGTTTAATTTCTAGGAATGCCTATCGTCGTTAAAGTTTATCGTTTTAGAATATTTGCGTTGTAGTCTTACGAAAACCGTGAAAACTTTTCTGTAGCATCCTTGCACTGGTTTCATTATTTAACAAAATGCAAGATAACTTAAAGCAAATGTCCTTTCAGTATTACACGTATTTTTTATAAGAAAATGCTTATAAGAATTTCAACTCTCAGATCGCCAAAATATTATCAAACTGAATTCCCGTACTGGGAAAATATAACTTAAGAAACTGTTTATTTTTAACAACGGAAATCCTTTGACATATTTTACTTTATTTTTCATCTGTTTCCTATATCGTATTACTCGGAATGTACTTGAGTGATGCCTAAACATTGGAAAGTTGTCAATATATTGTTTGTAAAGCTCAGGAGGGTGCAGTAATTAAGTGAACCTGAAGATTGTCGTGAAACATTATGAAATTCGTAAGAAACTATGAGTACTCAAACTCTGGTAACTTTAAGAAACTTTCAGTACTGGTCCAAATTCTTAGTTTCTTATAGAAGAAATACGTGCAGTTTACTAACGACTCAAAGGTTACTCTAGGTTTTTTGCATTTTCAAGAAGCGAGAAAAACCAGGATTCTTGTCTGCAACTTTAGCTTTGACCGCTTGCCCAACTAAAGTGCTCTAAAGTTTTTTATGTATTCCTCTAATGCACCACACTCAATTTCTAGCATAATTGTAACACTCTTTTACTGTCAATTTCGTGCAAAAATATGTTTTTCTAGAGTTACTTTAATGAGATTTGTTTGAAACAGTTTCTCTCGCGGTTTCGCTGCTCCCGAATCAAAACTTCTTGAAGAGGCTAATTTATGCGGATTGTGACGTAAATTTTGCTAACAAGCCTCGTTTTGAACAGCCAATCAGATCTCGAATTAGCCTAATCCGTACAAGGGTCATTATCGACGCAGGAGTAATGGACGTTGTATCAAGGTTGAAATACCTCATCTCTTAAGCTTCATCGTGGATTCTAGGATTTTGCCATGAATTCTAGTTGATAGAATGCTCGTCCTAACCAAATGCTGAAATGAGCTGCTAGCATTGCTTGCAATTTGCCATAATGTATTCATTCAAGGAAAGGTTTTAGAATTCCCAAATGGATTGGCATTGTGAGATTTAACTGATTCAATGTAAATTGAAGTGGCACGTCAGTTTGATATTTGCCAGACTGAAATTTATCCAGAACTCTCAGAGTTCTGAATGAAACTGAACAATTGAATATACTTCCATCCTGTGTTGCGTAAGACAGATACACAAGTGTGTATGGCATCTAATCTCTGCAGTTTCCTTTCAGTTACATATTTATCCAACCCAATTTGGTTCAGGAACTCAAACACTTTTGACATAATTTGCAAGCGATAAATTTTTTTATTGATACAGGTTGTAGCTGCAGTGATGATATTATACTATCTTTGTCTTTCAGTCTGGTGGCTCTTTGATGAAAGAAAGTCTGCTTCAGAAAAAGTTCATGAGACACTTGATTGGCTTGGATTCCTCCCAGGACCAGCTGGAAGGGCGGCCGATGCCGTAAATGCACTTCTTTATGCAGATGAGGGGAAGTATAAAGAGGCTACCATGTCTACCCTTGCTATTATTCCAGTATTTGGGAGCAGGTTGCTGCTACAAAACATGTAAGGAAAGCACTGAAAACATACAATGAAATGCAAACCATGCGGAACTATGGTAAAAAGGCAGGAGATACAGTCGAATTTATTGTTCATAAAGACGGTTAGCAAAAAACTTATGTGGCCGAAAGGAAGAATGACATTGCAACTATTTCAATTGTGATTTGGTAGGCAGCTGATTAGTCAATTATGTATTTTGGTTAAATCAAACGATATTTCATATTTTACATCTAGTATTTCAAAGTATTATTCTATTTCACTTGAAATAAATATAATAGTAACTGTGAAATGATATATGTAGAGATCATGAAGGTTTTTATTGACATTTCATTTATAATTCAATCAAAAGATAACGTTGATTGTACTGGTCTGAATCTGCCACGATGTATATTCTCAGATGCCAACTCTGCAGCGTCAGATGCATCAACCATGTAGTTGGTTTGAGTACACTAGCTGTCGCAATAAGCTGTATTCATTGAATAAATGCACTTTCAGTTTAGATTCATATAAAGGTATTAGGAAGTAAAAGTGCTCCCTTCGCTCGCGCTTTAACATTCCTAGCTCCTGCGGAGTGCTTTTTATGGTTACCGTACCCCTTCAGTGACCACCATTTAAATTCATCATGAAGTCAGGGTTGGTAGATCCCCGGATCGGTCCGAAGCCAAACCAGGGGCCGGAAAAAGGCCAGATAAAGCCAAACCTTTCAAAACAATGACTTATTGTTGTACCACCTATTGTTCTATTGTTATTTCAAGCAATGGACACTTGCATTCCGTTGTTTTCACATATTATATTGTCTAGCTACAATTAAAACCCTATATCTTTGATGTTGCCTTGCAAAGAACAATTTCCTAGATTGAAATCGTCTGTACTCCATATCGAAGAGAACTGAATAAAAATCGACCAAAAACCTCAAAAGAAGCCAAAATTAAGCCAAACGGCCAAAGTTGATGTTTGAGGCCAACAATAAGAGAAACGAGCCAAATTTCCAAAATTTTGCTTAAAAAGAGCCAAGTTACCCACCTTGCCTGAAAGCAGAGCAGTTATGGTCATTTATAAGAATTCAAATAACTAAGAGTGGTATCCTATGCGCCAGAAAATGAGAAAATCGGACATGTCTCTTTCTATAACATCCCTTTACTCCCAAGTAAGCCTCATATAAACCTCAACAAAATTGTTACGTTTTCAGCACATGAATCCAGTAGCAGATGCTTCAGAGTTCCCTCGCATCTCTTAGCTTCTGAATGATTAATGAGACAATTTCGCCCTTCACCCCTGGCCGCTGTTAGAAATTCATTCAAATGTTAAAGGGAATCGACATGGTTAAAAGCTGGCCCGGGCCAGGTCAAAAATATTATCTATTGTACTCGTCAACTTAGCCACATCCGGTTTCATTGTGTAGCTAAGGAAACAATGAATGTGTGGGCGTTTCTCTAGCCTATTTATAGCGGCTACGAGATATAGCTATGTCTATTCCCTTTAAAGTTGGTCCACTCATTTTTTTGTGTACAGGCTGCATCTTCGGAAAGTCTGTAAATCAAATTTGGCCTAGTAAAAGATGAATTTCATATTCCACTGAAGATGATGAATTCTCCTTTCTTCATTCATCTTTATCTTCTTTATCTTTATCTTCATCTTATCTTTATCTTCTTGATCTTTATCTTTATCTTCATCTTTAGCTTCATCTTTATATTCATCTTTATCTTCATCTTCTTTCTTCATTCTTCTTTCTTCTTTCTTCATTCATCTTCATTCTTTCCAGGGGGGAAATTCATAAAAGATGAAATTCATATTCCACTCGTGGTAGTATTGAAATATTCCATATGAAATAACATTTCATCCTGTGATGCTCTTTTAATAAAATGTTGTACACTTGTGACGCAAGTAATTGCCCACATCTTGACGCAAAATAATTTTGGATTAGATCACACAAGGAAGACTTATTCCACTTAACGTGTTCCACTTAACATCTATATTTAACTGTACCAATAGCACCCAGCCTATGGCATCCTTTAGAGCCATCAAGGATGCCGTAATTCCAATAAAGAATACACTTTTGCTTGAGGAAACCAAACAAGCGACTTTTGGAATATCTTAATCGCTCTCAAACGTATTCTTAAGCCTCAAGTGACTTAAGTTCAGTTTACAAGCATGCTTATCATCTTAGTTGCAACAAAGTTGTCTTTAAAAGTTCTTTGACTTTATGATTAAAGTCAACAACACTTCTGCAGAAATGAGCTCTTTATTTTATGGAATATGCATCCTTACATGCTCCAATAGCTTTCAATATATGCTTTTTGAACTTTTTACGGTATTACAGCAATATGATTATCTTGTAAATAATTCAAGGTTATGTTTTGATGACAATCTACTGACTAAAATTTCTTTGCCTTTCATTGTGATTGCCGACGGAATCGTTCATCCTTTGGTGCTCCTCGGTCCATATTTTGAAGATTCTGTTATTTTAGATAGTATTTCAAAGATAAAAATTATCATAACAATTTTGAGAGATCCAAAATTGACATTCGGTAAACTAAGGTATTTTGGAATATAGAATCCAAATACGCTCCCCACAATGACGTAAAATTCTAAAGTGGCACTAAACCCGTCTTTGTCAAGAGATATACCAGGTGAGTCAGAAAAAACGTGGGGCGTTTGGCGGACTGTGACGCAGCACTTAGCCATCCGATTGACGTGAACTAAAATTTTCCGTGCAGCCAAGAGTCTAAATTAGATCATAAACTTTTCTCCATCGAAATCGGTCATTCGATGCATTTGTTAAAAAAGATTTTCTTCGTAAGACCTTGTATGTAAGTCTTGCAAACTGATGAAATCTTTAGCCAAGCCCCTTCAGCATTTTAGCTT